>OY294058.1:54487786-55737786 GCA_958510865.1 Myrrha octodecimguttata | reverse complement strand
AAAATCAACCTACCTTAACATTCTTGTTATTCATTTTGCTGCCACGAGAATATAACATCAAGTAGCTCTTCATCGACTGGACTCTTTGGTTCGTAATTTTCGTATGTTTCTTGGTACAAATTATTCGCGTACCCCGAAGTTGCTGAGTAGGAACTTTCTGAACCTTGTGAAGGCGTAGGTGACACTGAGGCTTCTGAGCAGGATGGTGTCGGCAACAAGATGGGATACGAGGAATATTGCTGGTTCAAGGAATCTGGACTATTGCTGTAGTACCTACTGTCGATGTTGTTTTCGTTCATCACCCTGTTCAATGTTGAATCGGTCTCATGTTCGTCTATGAGTTGTTGCAGGCTTCTGATGTATTCAACTGCTAACCGAAGAGTTTCAACTTTGCTCAGTTTCTTACTTGCACCTCTCCCTGTTCCACTTTGAGGCGATAGAGCTGATGCTAAAGTTGATGGGATGTGTTGTCTTAACGTAGCAAAACCGTTGTTGACTTGTTTCACTCTGTTTCTTTCCCTTGCGTTTCTTCTAGCAACTGATGCAGGTTGCTGAGGCGAAGCCCCATAAGGCATGAACTGAATTTTCCTCTTGCAGCGAAGATCGTTGTTGTTGTTATTGTTGACCAGCACTGAGGTTCTTTCGATTGGATTGGGAGCGAGTTCACGTTTCTGAGCGATAACAGTTTGTTTCTGAAGGTTGTTTGGAACGATAACACAATTCTGAGGCGATTGTTGTTGTACCAGGTTGTACATTTTCGTCTGTTGTCCCAAAGTCATGGTCTGAAGGATGGTAGCCATGTGTTTCGTAGCACGTCACGAGTGAAACTGAGCTTTCGCGTGGGTGCCTCCTGATTTTATACTACCGAAACCGCAAGTTGAGCTTTACGAGTCGCGTGGCACTTGAGGCGTTAAGATACGAAGGCGCGAGCGCGATAGTCTAGTGTAAGCTGGAGGTTCTACTCCCGAAATGTTCATTCGAAGAAGCGAAGAAGCTCTTTGTATTGGTGGCTGACCCCCACCAGACCTGGATCAGGGTGCGTGCGCAGCAGTGAGGGTAGTATGTAGCGCGTGCCGGCGACGTGAGACGCATGGCGAAGCGAGGCCGAAAGTCTACGATCGTGGGATGCTGCTTTTTGGACCCGACGATTGCAGATGCATAGACGCGAGTCCGGGCTTCTGGCCGGAAGCTTTTGAGTTGCCTCACTTTCGGTGTATGCCTACCTGAGACCTGAACTTTGATTTCAGACCGTGCTGCATGGCTATTGTCGTAGGAAGATGCCGGCGATGTAATGAATGAGTGTTTGTAACAACGAGGAGTTTGTCTATTCAATGCGTGGACGGTGTTGATTCATAAAAAGTTTGACCTTTATCGCAGTTAGTATGTTGTTATTATTTTACTTTGTAGATCTTCTCGAATGTGATTTCAGAATTGACATTTTTAACTTATGGTTTGTATGTGAATATGGAAGTTGCATTGTCGATCAGATTATTTTTAGACTTGCACGATTTCCATAAAACTATTTGACATTTATTGCAGTTATCATGTTTTGTATTTATTTATCTTCGTAGATCGCTTCGATTTTTTCTTTCGTAAAGTAGTTTGTGAATTAAGATTTTTAACTCCTTGTGAATATGGAAATTCCTAGAAAACTTCACTTGGAAATTTCGTTTGGAGGATATTTGAAAAAAATTAGAATGTTCTTTTTATAGATCGTTTCAGCTATTCCATTCCATACTTTTCGTAGTTTCTAGCTTTTGTCAACTAATGTGAAAGATTCTCAATACGTGAATATTGAAAATTTGGCGAAACATTTCATTTTCGATTTGCGTTTCGACTAGAAATTATTGAGAAAATCATAAGTATTATTGCCGATTTATTTAAATGATTTCTTTGGAATACTATCCTCATTCTGGTTGAATTGTTGCGAAAGAATTCAATGTATATGAAATAATCATTAGAAAATGACATTGGACAAAACTTGTCAACAGGTGTAAGAAAAGAAACGACAGGACAGGTGTCCATGATATATAACAGAATTTTCTAGTAGGTATATGTATAAGACTGAGACGGATTGAATGACTTCATTGAGTTAAAATTTTCATTAGAACGATGATGAACGAACTGATATTTTTATTCTTACTCATTTCGACTAGAAAATGAATTTTTGACACTTAAGATTTACAGGAGTATGATTATTATGATTATAGATTTTAAGAACTTCGAGACAAAAAAATTTAACCAGTGTTTGTCTGTTCATCTGTATGCAAGACATATGGATTCAGCTATATCCATTTTGAAGAAGATGTAGAACTCATATGAGAAATGGATGAAAGTAATGCAAATTGAATTATTGTTTATTCATGTCACCAAAAATATAAATAATAAATTCGAGAGAAACCTGAAACTATGGAGTGGAAAACAAATAATAAATCTAAAAGACTATTAGGTATATTTATCTTCAGACGAAGGAACTTTTTAGAATTGAATATAAACAAGAGAGAGATCAAGCTTATAAATAGGTTTAATAGGTAAACCTATTGGGCCCGAATTTATATTTTAAAGAGACTTATGAACTCAATTGAAATTTCACAGTTTTTGCTTCAAGAAAACTTCGAATTGAAGGCCAGATTTTTCCAATAAAATTTTTTTTATCCCAAATATCGAATATTCAAAAAACGCATCGTTCTTTTTTCGGAAAGTGATTTTTTGGAAAGTTCCCAATTTTCATTTGAAGTCAGCAATATCCACATCAAATGAGCCATTCAGAGGCCTAGTTAAGAGTCAAAAATTTCACAGATCATAATTCAAGTTTCATGCCTTGTTTCAACAAATCTTATTATTTGCGAAGAAGCTTGTATAATTATTGGCCCCAGGAGATATTAAACCTGAAAAGGACCAATATTCATCTTGAATCATTACGATCTCCTCTTAAATTTCGAAAAGTGGACTTAAGTCCACTGGTCCCAAAATGGCTCAAATATTTTGCCAAAAGCAAGACCAAACAAAATTGAAATTATTCAGAATCCGATTTGTAGATTCTACTTTTTGAAACATATGGATTATTACCTGGCTTAGATCTTAACCAAAGCAAATAACAAATTGATGGGTTGGCGGTCTTTCCGATAGAGGGCGCCACCTTGTCCGAACTACCACAACCAAATGAAGCCCTGGCGGCCCTGAGCTCGACTAGACCTACCCTTTTCAGCCGCTAGCGTATACCAGGGTTGTTTTCCAAGATGCCTGGCTTCGAAATACCAGAAATTCCGGACTTTTTTAATGTTCCCGGCAATTAATGCTATTTGTATTTCCAATCTATTTTATTCATCTAATAATTAGACCAATACCGACGGACAAATTTATTGTATATCATCCGAATTTTATAACGAGGGCCTGTAAAATTTTACGACACTGAAGTTAAGTGGGTTTTTCGGCTGCAAATTGTCCGAAGGAATTATCCTAACCTCGTCATTATTTTGACATTTGCCTCAATTTTATGACTCGTAGTTTGTTTGACTCTGTATAATTTATGAGTGCGTTTTCGTGGTATGAATTGTATATAGAAAATTTATATTTTCGGGAGGTTTTTAATGTTGCGGTGTCACCTGATTGAAATTAATTTTTTTTTGTTTTTCAACAGATTTTCAGTGGAGAAAGGACTATAACTATTTAGGAAGAATTTCGTTTGTACTGCATTGCTATAAACAAAAAACAATAAATTTCAAACAGATGAATCTCAGTCATTAAAATTCAGTTAGTGACAATTTGTATGCAAAGTTATAAATTGGAGAAATGAATGGATAAAAACTGAAGTGAAAGAAAGAAGCTTTTTTCACGTTTATCCAAATTCATAGATAGATCGATAAACTATCCAGGTGCCGAGCCGACCAAAAGCTGCTCGGTTTTCGGGAAAAAATAATTTGCAATTTTCTAATCATTCAATTCTCAAGAAATTTCACATGAATCTTAAAACCAGAATATAACAACTGAGTATCAGATAATAAATTTATCGGATTTGTATTTTTGGAACCAAATCAAATTTTTCTCGAAATTTTTTTTTTTTCAATAAATGTTTACCATACTCAGGTCTTGAGCTTGATATTTTACAGTAGTGTATCAAATTTCAGTTCGATTCGATTATTATTTTTGGAGATATTTGGACAAAATATGACAAATTTTCTATATATAAGTGTTTAAGTTCGAATAACTCGAGAAATACTAATTCAATCATGACAAAACTTGGCAGCAAGTTTGAAAATGTTGTT
This sequence comes from Myrrha octodecimguttata, assembly GCA_958510865.1. Lineage (NCBI taxonomy): Eukaryota > Metazoa > Arthropoda > Insecta > Coleoptera > Coccinellidae > Myrrha > Myrrha octodecimguttata. The sequence continues at coordinate 55,733,521 of OY294058.1, read as the reverse complement.
GGACAACTTTGTGCAGAATTTGATGATATCGTGTGATAAGAACAATTCTCAGATATTCAATATTCTGTGATCTTCTGATCATATTATCCTCATAAGATTCTGTGCGAACCTTCGAACGGTCATTTTTCGATAAAATACCATGATTCAATTCGATCTAATTTTTATTTTTGGAAATATTGTGAAAATAAAATTTTGAATGGGTATATCTGCGGAATCATTGTGTGGATTCCACCCATTCACGAATTCGGCCTTTGTAATTAAGGTCCAAGCCGACTCTACAAATATATAGTTTCTAAGTTGTCTCGTCCGGAAGATATTGTGTTGACGGACAGCCGTAAGGTGTTCAGTGCTTTTTAGGTTGTTTCGAAGTTTGCAATCAATTCTTGGCCAGTGCTTTTCTAGGTGTTTTTGAAGTTTTTAATCAATTCTTGATGAATCTATTAATAATTTCACGTATCCGTATTCTTTCGAACATTTTGGAATATCTAAAAATTATATCCTTCTTCGAGTCTCATGGTTATAATAATTATGGAATCTTTTGAGTTCTGAGATACACTCGACCAATGATTAAAAAAAGTGAGATTATTCCCCCCCATAGGATCATTAGCAAGGCGACACAAGCGGTTCCTACCTGACCCTAAATCTGCGGTATCCAAATAATTTGCGGAACATACAAAATTGAATTTAATGGATTTCTGAAACTGAAAGTCGAGATGGTTAGGGAAGCTGAATGATTTTTTATCTAAAAAACTTAACGAGCTCTGGTTTCCGAGTTGGAGATGTGAAACAGACCATTTTTCATTTTTCTTGCACGATATATCTTCGCACAAAGTTGGAAGAATACAATGAGAATGTTCTTTAAAAGTTGATGTGACTTCCTAAATAAGAAAAAGTTTCGCTGGTACCTTTTTTGCACACATAATTTGAAGTTGTTCACAGTTAGGACATTGTAGCGCCATCTTCCATGGGGCGTGGGAACCACGAAGTCATCACCCCTATTATGTAATATGGCGTTTTTCGAGGTGCAGGAATCTTACCTGAGTCTCAAAGCTCGGGTTGTATAAGGCCGTCAACACAGAATGTAAATATTGAAAATAACTGCACGATTGAGTTCAAACCTCATAAAGTAGCAATACAAATGCAGAATTTCATTAGTGAAAGATTGAGCGGGTGCAGACAAGTTTCTATGAAATGGTTCAATTCATGTACGAAAGAATTCTGAATAATGATGTTTCGCTGAAAAAATAATTTAACTCTTCTAAAACTGATGGTGCCATTTGAATTGCTCCTGAAAATATATATCTATGTGTTTTTGAAAATTTTTGAAATTCCAAGGTATTAAGAAAACAAGTGTATGAAAACTAAATATTCATTGACTAAGTGGACATTAGAAAAATGATGGATGAATTTTAGAACCATTATATACTGGGTGTTCTGTGGCATTTAGAATCTCATAGGGGTTCAAAGAACCTGAACTCTCTCATTTCAAATGGATCATTTTGTATTTTATGTTTTCGGAATTATGGATTTTTCTATCGAATGAACTAAGACTATTTCACATTTATTTAAATTGACTTTGTGTGAAACGAGGCTAGGAAATTGTTCCAAAGGGTTTTCCAATAAAAGGTGTTATTTTGATATTCAAAGAAAAATGCCATTTTTCAATATAAATGATAGGATGATTATTTCATTATAAAGAAGAAGCTATGCCGTTAGTAGTGGAAAATAACATCAGGCAAATGACCACCACGATCACGCTTACAGGACCATATCCTTTAAATGAAATTTTCCATAACCAAATCGCAAAGTGGCTGCCCTATGTCCTCGATAGCCTCACGAGTTCCATCTTTGAGTTCTTGAATCGACGCTAGGCTATTGGCGTAGACCTTTTCTTTCACGTGGCCCCAAAGGAAGAAGTCGCAAGGTGTTAAATCACAAGATCTCGGTGGCCAATTGAGATCACCTCTTCGAGAGATAACACGGTCCGGAAACCTTACCCGCAAAAGATCAATGGTTTCGTTGCTTGTGTGGCACGTAGCGCCGTCTTGTTGAAAGTAAACGTTGTCCAGATCAATACTATCCAATTCCGGCCATAAAAATCATAAATCATCTCTCGATAGCGCAATCCATTCACCGTAACTGTTGCTCCAGCCTCATTTTCGAAAAAGTAAGGTCTAATGACTCCGCCGGACCATAAACTGCACCAAACAGTCACACGTTGAGGATAGAGAGGCTTTTCAACAATAACTCTCGGGTTTTCCGAGCCCCAGATGCGACAATTTTGCTTGTTGACGAAGCCACTGAGGTGGAAATGGGCCCCATCACTCAAGATGATTTTTCGAGAGAATTCAGGATCATTTTCATGCATTTCAACGACCCAATCAGCAAAGACACGACGTTGTTGATGATCGGCCGGCTTTAGTTCTTGTGTTAACTGAACTTCAAAAGCCTTAAGACCCAAATCTTTAAGCAAAATACGACGAGGAATTGACAAACCTGGGTTTTCTTCGACAAGGTGCTTCACGACGACCCAAAAATGTTCGAGTTTTACGAACCGTCTCTGCCTAATTTTCACCATTTTTATAGTGAATTTTAATAATTTCAATGCGTTGTTGAAGCGTGTATCGTACCATTTTTATTAATGGTGTAGTTTCTACTTGTCAAATGTCAAAAAATGAAAGCTTCAAAAGTGACATCTACCGAAATAGCGGGCTATTCAAAATAACACTTCTTATTGGAAAACCCTTTATGACTAATAGAAATTATGACAATTCAAACAACTTGGAGGAATTCGGCAGATTAAAATGCACAAGGAAATCACTCAAACCTTTGTTTTTTTTCGGATAATTCGAAAAATACCGAAAACGAGGAATTTTCATGAAGAAGTTCCCTTAACTGTTGAGTGTGATTGACATATTTATCAATGTATGAGTGTTATAGTAGAAACAATGTGATATTGACTATTATTCTCTCGAAAGAAACATTCCTCGTATGGAACAATATATTCTGGATGTTCTACAAATGACCGCACAAAAAAATTCAAATTTTTGGTAGTATACTGACTTTCGCAAAATTACGTGAATACAATGGAACACCCTGTCTATGATTTGAATTAAATTGTATCGATTTTTCATCCCATATACATACAGTCTTTTCGAATTTTTTCAAAGAAAGACTCAGGTTCGGCCATAGATGACCTTATTCAATTTCATTTTTACAGTCTTGATTTTTTTTAATTTCGAATAACGCGTTGTACAAACCAAGTATAATAGTTTTCAAAATAAACCTCTCCGAGGCAATATAATAACTGAAAGTTATGGATCAGCTGCCACCTCAATCTCAGACTTCTTTGAGCGCCATTAGCTCCAACATTTCATAAAAATCAGAGCTCAGAGCGCCATAGAAACACATCTTCAAACCGATCGATAGGTATTATTACACTTTTAACACTAAGTAATACTTTCATCGATGTATAAATCGTTATCAATCATACCTAGTGTCGAAATCATCACTACCACTTCTATTTATTATTAGATTAGGCCCCAAACACATAATCAATCGAAGATTAGATGGGTACTCCAAATAAGTTGACGTTGTGAAATTATGATGGGTGGCTTATAAATCTCTAACATCTGTCAGATATTCTATGATAATCATAGAGAGTCGGAGGTGCAAGGAACAACACCTCTAAAGGGGTGTTTAATTGTTTCGGTTATGTAATGATAGTGTGTGGTATACCATATATGTCTTGAAACTTTTAACCGGATATGCAGTTGGCCATTCACCGGAGAAACATATGTTGGTTTTCGATTAAATGTTATTTGATGATTTGTATGTTTATAGTGTTTTCGATATGGTAGTTAATCGATTATTTGATATGGAAAACGATTGCAATGATAGAAGGGTCTATTATTTTGGTATGTGGTCGGAGAGAAAGTTTTAAAGCTAAGGTCACTCAGGAGTAAATCTGAGACAGAAGCAGATAAAAGATTTTCTTCAGGTAATACATTGGAAAATTTTAGGAAACTTTTTTCACCTATTCTTACATTTTTGTACGGAATGATTATTGTTACTCATGATTAAACATCGTGTTTTTTCGCAGGGTTTATTGGGAGATTAATATTTGGGAGAGGTAAACAATATACCGAGTGAAAGGATACAGGCTGATGAAGTTCCCAAAAATCAGTTATTGCTTTGTTGCTCCGACGTGGTTGTGTCTAATGAATTTAATATCAGTGGAAAATTTTCCATAACTATTATACTATCCAGATAATTCAAAGAGAATTGATGGGTTCCGTTGATTCGATATCTGTCATTTATGAATTCGATGAAAATTTAATGATGGGGACATGAAAAGAATCTGAAAAAGCACTGTCGTTGCTGAAGCGGTCAACTTCTCACCTACTGACCCAGCCAAACATAGCTTTACTTGCTGATGGAACGAATTCGTGCTTCGGTATTGAGTTTCAATTATACTCTACGAATATCGAGTTTCTAGGTTATTTTTTCCGGAAGTTATTCCGGTCACTACGTGCCGTTGTAGATATACTCATTCAAAATTTTAATTTTCCCAATATTTCCAAAAATGTACATTGGTTCGAATTGAAATCCAACCGTCAGTTGAAGAATGACCGCTTAAATATTCATCCAGACTTTCGTCCGGGTGATAATAGTTGAATAGTTGACAGATCAATATAGAATATTTGAAAAAAAATTTGAAATTTCTTTTCGAATTGTTCTGATAACATGAATGAAAGAAATTTTGCATCAGAATTTTTCAACTAGTTATCAAGTTCCATCATGACTAGATCAGAATTTTTTGAGTAATTTCGGAAATAGAGTACCGAGGAAAAAACTAGGAAATTTGATATATGTACTATTTCCCATATCTCGAAAAATTAATAATAATAATAACAGTTCTTTATTGGAAAATCATTCCAAAAGGCCATCGACCGAAGTCCTTCAGCCTGTTTATAAGAAATATTTAAGAGTATGGATTGATACATGATAGTGTGTTAAACAATTGGAGATACCCAATCATACAAAAAAAAAACACATTATTATCACATTGTTTTGAAATGACGAGTTCAAGGACTCTACAGAAATTATTCGTTATTCGATAAATAGTTTTTCAAATTTCACCAACCATAGGATACCAATCAAATTTTGCAAGCAGTAGTTCGTCGCTATGTTTCAGCTTCCAAGTTTCCTAACAATCGCTCCAGACGTTTCTGGAATATTGAGGATATAACCTAAAAAATTTAAATGGCTTTAACTCTGACACCCTTCGGCTGATTTGATCCATTAACGACTCGATGTTTTGACTCCGAATTCACCTTCATTGATTTAAACCTAATCGATCGAGACCAGTTTCGAAAAAAATTCGAAAATCACAGATATTTGGACAAAATTATAGCATGCTGTTCCCTTCAACACCAGTGATCCTATCGATTTTATGTCTAATTTTTTCTTGTATTGATCCCCATTGTTTACCATACAGATCCGTGAGAATCTCGAATGACCAAACCCCAACATTTTTTTCAATTTGCAGATAACATCTCGAGTAGGTACCAACTACTAACTGTTAATTTTTTCATCGCCTCTCTTGATCAAACTACCTAATCTTAACGCTCTGTTCCGTCCCACAGAAGCAATAAACCGCTACCATATTTCAGAACTATCCGAAATTTTATCTAGAGAACCGGCCCAGTGCATGCGCGCTAGCCCCGTAAATGAAATTGGTCGGCAAAAGCAAAAGCGGATTCTTGCCCTTTTGGGGTTGTTATTAGCAAAGGCGTGTTACGATTCACGTAATTATAAAGGATAGGTGAGAAAAAATGCGATCTTGGGCTAATAACGCCGCAGCCGGGGTAAAACACACTAATAATTATTAACTTTCGTTAGAAATAAGGGGTAGATGGTGGTGGTAGCAGTCAAAGTCAACATTTCTGGATGTGGATTAATTTTGATTAATGTTGGTATGGGTTTTTTTCAGTAATTACGATCGGACGTAATAGCTTCATCGTTCTGAAAAGGAAATATCACATAATTTAGAAGCACTGTTCAATTTTTGAATCGTTAAATTTTTATTGCTTCGTATCATAAAAACTGAGAACGATTAATTAGGAAGGCATAAATGATGTTTAATTTCATCTAAGATTTTTCGCTGAATGAAGTATGATGTTCGACTATACCTTTTCAACTTCAATTTGAGACCTAACAAAATCAAATTGAAAATAAATATATCCAAATTGGTACTAAACAAAATCAAATTGAGACTAAAGAAATTTAAATTGGGAATAATCTATTTCATATTGGTACAACATTCGTTCTTGTGTGAATTGGAGAGTTATGAGCTTCTTCAGTGTGAACTATGCTCCTGCTATCTCTTCGCCATTTTCCTTTTATTTTTTGTCCACCTTTAGGCGATTGATTTCTTGATACTCAAAAATTCGCAAGTCCTTTCCAAACGTTTGTCGTCCCATGTTTATGGGTTTTTTTTTTAAATTATACGAGGAGTCTCCGTTCTTCCATTGTACCTGCAATTTAGGAACACCCTGTTCATAGTTTCTGAGATATTCAATAGTAACATCGACTAACTATACATATCACCAATTTCATCGGATCAATCTTTCAAGCAATTGAAAACATAACATTTCTAATTGAATGTTACAAAATACTTCTATTGAACCTTTTCTTCTTTCCGATATACTTCATTGTCTAAAAAACCGTTTGAAATTGCTAAAATTAAATTTCCGTGAAACTTGAAAAAGAATTAATTTCTGTACTATTTATTTTGAATATATTTATGGCGTTCATCAAGTAATAAATAGTTTCGAGTCTAATTATACATGCCAGTTGATGTAGATAATTTGAATCTTGTCATTCATGACAAAACACCTGTGTAAAAATGGAAAAATCAAAATAACAACAAATTATTCAATTCATATGTGTATTCGAGAAATAAACGAATAAAAGATGAAAAAGCGAAAGTGAATACACCACAGGGGTCTGAATCAGTAACACCGTTCACATCTAGATACCAAAAGTCGCCAAAATGGTGTGGGCTTTTTCGATATCACAGCAAGAAATCGATAATTAGCCAGCATATTCTAAACCATTAACACACTCGCCAACAGGATATGTTAACAGCTCCAAAAATATCCTCCAATATCACCAAACAAATTATTTTGTCGTGGACTCAAGAATCCTATATGCGGACGCGTATGCGCCCAATCTGGGTGGGACAAGTCCAAATACCCACCGCAGCAGCATTTTACATCCGCAAAAACGTGATCAAGCCCCTCTTTTAATTGAATGCCTGTCTCAAGATGGAAATTAATGAAATTGTCAGTCAAGGCGCTGATTTTATCAGGTGAGTTAACTCTGATTGAGTCATAGGAAACTAAAGTGTATGCTAAATTTTACGATGTTCGTTTCGTGAGGCCAGAACGCAGATTTGCACAGTCATTACATTGTTATTTTAAGTGGTAATTTCATTAGTGTATATTGATTAATGAATATTCGGAATTTTGTCTTATCTTCAGATGGGTTTTTTCAGTTGCAGTTGCTCCGGGTGGAATAGTCGCATTTTTGAGATTGTGAAAGTGATATCGGCTGATGCTGCTGCAGGATTTTAGAGATTATCTGCGGGAATTGCTTGAGTCGAGGGTATGGGATACTGAAGATATTAAAGAGATGTCTAGAATACGAGTATAAGGCTATTGGACACTAATTGAATTAAAAAAATAATCAGATTTACGAGTTGAAAATAAAGAAGTCTGTGGGTTTGTGTGTGCCATTCATGCGGATAATGTACCATTGAAGGTATACTCCATTCACTTTTATAAACTATCCCAGTTGGCCATGACATTCTGACACATTTCACCGTGTATATTTTGAAAATGTTAGGTTATAGTCACTTTCTATAACTATGCAACGTTGTCCTCTCTACCTAGACGTAGTAGTAATTACGCATTTTTCGAAATGTGAATTTACTTTGAGAAAATAATGAATTTGAGAAAATATTATGTGAATTCAATAATTCCGAGGACCTGGCGAATGTTGAAAAAACTTTTTCTCTGTTAATACTTGAAATATTTCACGTATATGAACATAGTTTGAAGATTCAGCTATGCTATTTTCTGGTTCGGAAATCAAGAATCGAGTGTTGAAATTTTACTGAAAAATAATGTATAGAGTAGTTCGTTACTTTGTGATACTTCATTCGAAAAAAAATAAAAGTACTCAAATTACACTGGAGTAAAACTTCTAAACAAACAGACGGGCCTATGGAATTTCTCACTTTGGGAAATTCTAAAGAAATAGGCCTACAGGAGACATTTTAATACTTTTTTGCACAATTTGAAATACTCCAGTATGAAAATGTTGGATAGCTTGTGATAAATTATTGATTCCAAATTATCAGGGTTACTATCAGAAAAATTTCAAAAAGCACTGCCGTGAAGGCAGCAACTTTTGCGCGCATGTTCATTGTAGATGACCGCTTCAGCAACGAATTTGAACATGCACGCAAAAGCTGCTGCCTTCACGGCAGTGCTTTTTGAAATTTTTTACTGATAAATTACTGGATTTCAATTCGATCAAATCTGTATTTTTGGAAATATTGGAAAAATAAAATTTTGATTGGGTATATCTACGGAATTATTGGGTGAATTTTACCCATTCACGAATTCGGCCTTCGTAATTAAGGTCCAAACCTTCTCTACAAATATCGAATTTCTAAGTCGTTTGTTCCGGTCAGCCTAACGGCCGACTGCGTAAACACAATAACTTCCGAAAAAAACAACTTAGAAACTCGATATTTGTAGAGAAGGTTTGGACCTTAATTACGAAGGCCGAATTCGTGAATGGGTAAAATCCACCCAATGATTCCGTAGATATACCCAATCAAAATTTTATTTTTCTAATATTTCCAAAAATACAGATCAGATCGAATTGAAATCCAGTACTTCATCGAAAAATAACAGTTCGAAGTTTCATACAGAATTTATTGAGGATGATATGATAAGAAAATCATTTTTTTTCACATTGTTCTAATGACACGATTATCACGAAATTTTGCATAAAAGTGTTTTTCAGCATTTCAAAACTAGCTGTGAAGTTTTATCAGGACTGAATCAGTATTTCTCGAGTTATACCGAAAAAATCAACGATATCGAGAAGAAAACCTCGAAGTTTGACGAATTTTTTCCCGATATCTCCGAAACTTATGATCGTATCGAACTGAAATTTGGTACACTGCTGTGAAATATGAAGTTCAAAGTGCGAGTGAATTTTTTTTTTTGGATTCCGGAAAAAAAAATTTTTTTTTTTTTTTTTAAATTTACTGACGATATGATCCTGACGAAATTTGGCTCAAAGTTGCGCGTCGTTATACTCCACCTAACTGCCAAGTTTGAATACAGTCGCTCAAGTAGTTTCTGAAATAAAAAATAAATTACTTCAAAACTTCAAGTGCCTATAACTCCTAAACTATCTGACCGATTTGGCCCATTAACGAGCTTAACCGCGACATTCTGATGCGCAACTTATCCTAAAAGTTTCAAGTTGCTAGCTTGCTTCTGTCGACAGTTATTGTGTCTACGGCCGGCCGTACAGAATCGATTTTGACACCGGATTCGTCATCAGTGAGTCCAACCTAGTCGATTGAGACCATTTTCGGCTCAATCATCCAAAATTACAGACATTTGGACAAAACTATAGCACGCTGTTCCCCTAGAACATGCGCGCAAAAAGCAGATTTCAATTCTACATAACAATTCCTGATACTTTTTATCTGCTTCTTCAAAACTACCTTCGGCATTTTTAGTTTTCAAGCGTGATGATTATGTTGAGATTGAGAGTACAAATTGGCATTGGTATTTGGCAGCGTCCCTGAGAATTATTTTGACATTCCCGATATTTCACGAGTGCTAACCTGCGTCAGTTTTAAGTAAAAAAACTTGATAGACCTAAATCATGGCCAACCTGGAGAGTTTATAACAGTGAATGGAGTATACTTAACAAAATCTTTGGGAGATCAGGGTAAGTTTTTGTTTTTTTTTTCAGAAAATCCATGAAGGATTGTAGAGATGCGAATATTTGGGTAATAAAGGCTAAACTAACATTTTGAGTTAGTCGATTGTAGTCCTTGAAAATAGAACGTTCAGTTCATAAAATATCGTGATTCTCCCGAATGTTTATAGGCAATATTTCCAAATGAAACAGATTGCTCAAGTTTCCTAATTCCAGAGTAGTTTCGAGGCTCAATTACCAGGATTTTGCTAATGGATGGGTAAAATACACCCTATAATTCCGTAGATTTAGACATTCGAAATTTTGTTTTCACAATATGTTCAAAATTATATTTTCAGGTTAGCTAAAATCAGGCATTCAGGTCCAAAAGCAAGTTTCGAAAGTACCATTCATGAGGATCATATGATTATTCGATCACCAATCTTTGAACAAGTTCTGAAAACTTCTGATATGACCTTAGTGTCTTTTTTGTACGTCTCAAGGCGGAATATTTTTTATATTGACAATATTCCTGTATTCCTCAAGTATTACTCGATAGAATCTGAAATCTAGCTAAGTTTTGAGGCAGATGATCATCAGATAACACTCTACACCCATATTCCATTCAGTATATCTTAAAAACACTGTCTTACCTGACTTGAATTTGTTCCAACAAAATGAAATCATGTTCTGCATTGACTTGTCCTATTGATCATGCCCGATAAAATCAGAGACAATAGGGCAACTCTCTATAATGCCTTAATTGGATCTACCCCTACGTTGTAGGGCAATACATAAATTCAGTTATATCTGATTGGGTTTTCTATCGAAAACTATCGACTCATGTTTGATATCTCAATATTTCACCCTCTCAAGCGGGTCGAAATCTGCTTAATCAGAGGGCTTTCTTGTTATATCATTCTGCGGTGTAGGCAATGGATTCGAAGTCGATAGTTTTATAAACTATCCAGGTTGGCCATGACATTCTCACACATTTCACCGTGTATATTTTCAAAATGTTGGGTTATAGTCATTTTCCTGTCCGATAACTACACAACGATGTCCTCTCTACATAGGGGTTGTAGTAACTACATATTTTTCAAAATGTGAATTTACTTTGGGAAAATAATGAATTTAAGAAAACCTGGCGAATGTTGCAGAAACATTTTTCTCTCTAATACTGAAAATATTCCACGCATATAAACATGGTCGGGAGATTCAGTAATGCTATTTACTTGTACGGAAATCAAGAAATAAAGTCTTCAGTCAGTGTCTTTTTGGGTGCACCAACAGAAGGAAATTCTTTGTCACCCCTTTCACTTAAAATCTTTTCTTATTGTGGTAATTTGCATCTAAAAAGTTTATATCTACTTATATAAAATATAATTACTTGGTTTTCACTCACATACGTAGAAAATGTGGGATAGCTTGTGATGAATTATTGATTCCAAATTAACAGGGCTACTATCAGAAAAATTTCAAAAAGCACCGCCGTGAAGGCAGCAACTTTTGCGCGCATGTTCAATGTAGATGACCGCTTCAGCAACGAATTTGAACATGCACGCAAAAGCTGCTGCCTTCACGGCAGTGCTTTTTGAAATTTTTACTGATAAATTACTGGATTTCAATTCGATCAAATCTGTATTTTTGGAAATATTGGAAAAATAAAATATTGAATGGGTATATCTACGGAATCATTGGGCGGATTTTACCCATTCACGAATTCGACCTTCGTAATTAAGCCCCAAACCTACTCTACAAATATCGAGTTTCTAAGTAGTTTCTTCCGGAAGTTTTTGTGTTTACGGTCAGCCTAAGTGCCGACTGCGTGAACACAATAACTTCCGAAAGAAACAACTTAAAAACTCGATAATTGTAGAGAAGGTTTGGACCTTAATTACGAAGGCCGAATTCGTGAATTGGTAAAATACACCCAATGACTCAGTAGATATGCCCAATCAAAATCTTATTTTTTCAATATTTCCAAAAATACAGATCAGATCGAATTGAAATCCAGTACTTCATCGAAAAATAACAGTTCGAAGTTTCATACAGAATCTAATGAGGATGATATGATAAGAAAATCATAGAATTTTTTTTTTCAAATTGTTCTAATGAAACGATTATTACGAAATTTCGCATAAAGTTGTTTTTCAGCATCTCGAAACTAGCTGTGAAGTTTTATCAGGACTGAATCAGTATTTCTCGAGTTATACTGAAAAAATCAAGGATATCGAGAGGAACACCTCGAAATTTTACATATTTTTTCCCGATATCTCCAAAACTCATAATCGCATCGAACTGAAATTTGGTATACTGCTGTGAAATATGAAGCTCTGGATATGATTAATGGTTTCCAGAAAAATTTTTTTTTTTTAAATTACTGACTATATGATCCTGACGAAATTTGGCTCAAAAATGCGCCTTGTCATACTCCACCTGACTGCCAAATTTGAATCCAATCGCTCAAGTAGTTTCTGAAATAAAAAATAAATAACTTCAAAACTTCAAATGCCTATAACTCCGAAACTATTCGACCAATTTGGCCCATTAACGAACCTAACCGCGGCAACCTGTCCTGAAAGTTTCAAGTTGCTAGCTTGCTTCTGTCGACAGTTATTGTGTCCACGGCCGGACAGAATCGATTTCGACACCGGATTCGTCATCAGTGAGTCCAACCTAGTCGATTGAGACCATTTTCGGCTCAATCATCCAAAATTACAGACATTTGGACACAACGATAGCACGCTATTCCCCTAGAACATGCGCGCAAAAAGCAGATTTCAATTCTACATAACAATTCCTGATACTTTGTATCTGCTTCTTCAAAACTACCTTCGACATTTTTAGTTTCCAAGCGTGATAATTATGTTGAGATTGAGAGTAGAAATTGGCATTGGCATTTGGCAGCGTCGCTGAGAATAATTTTGCCATTGCCAACCTGCGTCAGTTTTAAGTAAAAATCTTGATAGACCTAAATCATCATAAAAGCCAACCGGGATAGTTTATTAAAGTGAAGATAATTTTCAGAAGCATCCTCCTGAAGAAAAGTTTTATTTCTCTTCTCTCAACTTCGGCGTCTTCCAAGATGGCCTCCATAAAAAGCGCTTCGGTTTGATGCCTGAAACATTATAAAGTCGACTAAAAGTCACACGCAATTTCACCTTACTCGGTCGCTTCTGCCGCAGCAAGGAACAGAGGCCGCAAAACTTAATAACGCAATAAAAACACGAAAGTTAGGCATTTTCTAGACGGTAATTAAAAGAGCTTAACGGGGAACCACTTTGGCCGGTAAATAAACTGATTATCTTGAACGATCACGTAGATCTCCGATGCGTTTATCCCCGACTTGTTGAACTGCATTTCGTATGAGAAGTTATTAATTATGCGGCTATGTTGACTGATTTCCACCTTTCTTCAAAACGGATCGATTAAATGTTATCTCCGCCGTTGTTCATCCATTTCAAATGAATTGGTAAAATACACCCAATGACTCAGTAGATATGCCCAATCAAAATTTTATTTTTTCAATATTTCCAAAAATACAGATCAGATCGAATTGAAATCCAGTACTTCATCGAAAAATAACAGTTCGAAGTTTCATACAGAATCTAATGAGGATAACATGATCAGAAGATCACAGAATATTGAAAATTCGAAAAAAAAATTTGAAATTTTTTCAAAATGATTCTAATGATACGATCATCACGAAATTTTACACAAAGTTGTGCATCAGAATTTTCAAACTAGCCGCCAAGTTCCATCATGATTGAATCAATATTTTTTGAGTAATTTCGAGAAAAACAACGATATGGAGAAAACACCACAAAATTTAATATATTTTTTACCGACTTCTCCGAGAATAATAACCGTATGAAAAAGAATTTGGTACAATTTTGTGAAATATAGAGCTCGAGGAGTAAGCAGATTGTTTTTGGAATATGATGAATTGATTCAAAAAAAATTTCCAAAAAATTTTTGAAAAATAACTTTTTTTGGAATTTACTGACAGTACGGGAGGTTGCGGGTCATTATTATGCTCTTACTAACTGCCAAGTTCGAATCACACCACTCCAGTAGTTGTAGTCCTGAAATATCAGGCTATAACCTCAAAATTTCAAATATAACTCCGAAACCATTCGGCCGATTATGCCCGTTAATGAACTTAATCGTCGGCCGTCGCATTCTGAAATGCCAACCTATCCTTAAAGTTTCAAGTCGATAGGATTCTCCGTACACCCGTAATTATGCCTAAGGGTGAACGGCCGGCCAGACAGAATCGATTTTGACACCGGATTCGTCATCAGTGAGTCGTTTGAGACCATTTTCGGCTCAAAATTTGACATTTGGACGAAACGATAGCACGATGTTGCCTTAGAACGTGCGCGCAAAAACGGACAAATGTACGGCATTTTTGAAAATGCCATCGAATTACCTTCAAATTAAGGCGTTACTCAACCCCCCTCCACATTTAAGATTTTGGGGCTTGCTTTCATCACGCCTGCAGGGTTGATACAAATTGAGTGGAACGAAACGTATAAAATGTCGCCCTACGATTGAAAGTTCACCTTTTTTCGCATTCTTCCTAATTTTGCATGATGGTCGAGATATTAAGGGTGATATCTTATGAAATTGACACTCTGTATATTGAATTTCAGCTTCAAAACGCTCTAACCTGAAGGTAGCGCGATATCTCTCACGTACTTCCTGCCAACCGACAAAACAATAAAAGGTGTTAATGATAACCTCGGACAATAAACTAAATAGAAGCCGCCCGATAATTGCCTACCACCAATAACCAATTGAATCTTTTTTCGGTTCGGTATTCATCTTTGCTCCTCTTGAATTCATGAATGAAAGATAGAAAAAGCGCAGACTCGTTTTTACTCCAGAAGCGAAGCGCTGGCCGAACGTCTAGTTAACTGGTTTGTTTACGACTAGTTTTTTTTAGACAAGACCTGCAGCTTTTTATGTTAACTCCGGTAACGACCAAGTAACATTGCGCGGACGAATTTGAATAATG
The DNA here is from genome assembly GCA_958510865.1 of Myrrha octodecimguttata. NCBI lineage: Eukaryota > Metazoa > Arthropoda > Insecta > Coleoptera > Coccinellidae > Myrrha > Myrrha octodecimguttata. The sequence continues at coordinate 55,718,481 of OY294058.1, read as the reverse complement.
ATTGCGTGAAGTCAGGAGATGCTCTCGATGATGTGGGAAGCCCTGTGGTGGTAGTGACAAGAGTCTAAAATTTAGGAGCATGTGAACGTAGTGGACTTCGTAACAATGAATATTCTAGAAAAGCACTGTCTCGAAGTCGAAATTTTTTTACGCGTTTCTTCAAATTTGAACTCCTCCTCACGAATTTTTTTTTGGCCGTAATTTTTGCATGCTCGTTCAAAGGAACGACGTTCTATCGTTTCGTTTAAATGTCTGCTATTGAAGATACACGATAAATATGTCGAAATAGGGAAGGTCCAATATAAGGATTTTTCATCGAAAAATCAAACTGATATTTGGTTGGACCTATTCGAGAATACCATTCTCTTGAAGGAATGCGATTACAAATTGATTTGAGAGACCCTTTTTCTCTGTGCAATGATAAAATTCGCCCCCTCCTTCCTATTTGCATAACCTCACTAATTAAGAACATCCCTTGCATTTGAACAAGCAGTAGTTGCATAAACTCACCTGAAGAAATCGTGGTATGATATAAACAGCTGTTGTGAAAACCATCAAAATTAGCGGGAATTGAAAATTGTTTCATTTGTCAATAGACGACTTCGGCCCAAGTTGCCAACCCACAATTTTCTTTACAAATTTACTATTACTGGGGAACAGGAATTTCAGGACAAATTCGACATGATAGGGTTCGCGTTATTCATAAATATCCGTTAAAGTTTCCTCGGCCCCTCAAACAAGATAATTCCTGCCAAATATAGGGTTTTATTAAGATCAGTTTGGCTGAAATTTAAGTTGGGATTCCTGATTTCAGGTTAATATTGTCAAATTTATATAGGATATGTTCCTCAAATCAACTTGGTTATTTCGGTTGCCGCTTTTCCATTCCGTAAATAATGTAAATATGAAATATTCGGTTGGTTCCTGAAAAAAAGGTTAGTTACGGAATTTTATTGGTGAAAAAACGTTCTTCCTGTCACCAGAACGACAGTCAATGTTCTATGGTAACATATCCATAGCATAGAACAATCTTTATTTACTTTATGATCCATAGAACATAGAAGAGAAAACAATCAACAATGGAAAAATTACTAGCTATGGTCTATGGATTATAGGGTAAATAAAGATTGTTCTATGGTATGGATATGTTACCATTGTCGTTCTGGTGCATAGACTTAATATGTTCTGGTGACAGAAAGATTGCTCTCTCATCAATCAAGGTCCGTAATTAACCTTTTTTTTCAGGAACCAATCATTTCATGAATTTCAGCCTAACAAAAACCTATATTTGGAAGGAATTATCTTGTTTGAAAAGCCGAGGCATCTTTTACGGTTATTTATGAATAACGCGAACCTCATTATGTCGAATTTGTCCTGAAATTCCCGTTTTCCAGTGATAGTAAATTTGTGAAGAAAATTGTGGGTTGGCAACTTGGGCCGAAGTCGTCTATCGATCTGAGCCCTAACGTTTAATTATGACTATGTTTTTCGGATGAAATTTGACGATTTCTTTCGAAGAAAAAACAGATTGAGCATACTTCATCATTTTCGATTGTCGAAAGAAAAGAAATCCGACTATCCAGACAAAAATGTAACCATACATCAGCCTGCGGAGCTCCTGGGTGTTCACCATGACGTTGCATTTCTTCAAAACTGAACCCTTCCCCGAAGAAATCACATTGAATTAGACCATCACGCACAAGAACATGCGTTTCGAAAGGCACCGATCAAAAGATGCCTACAAGATATCATTTGTGTTATGGCATATCGCTAACAAGACACCATTAGCTCAACTTCGATCAAACCATGGTCTATTGTGCCATTACTAGCCTCATTGATAGTACAGCAAATCGGCCTTTATGAAAAAATCGAAGAATAGGAGGAGAACGAATGGGTAATATTTCGAGTGCCGCTATTGTTCGAACAGCTATTTTACGCTTTCTCACGTAATTTACCCTTGTGGTGCTACTGATCGTACATAAAGGGTGTTTTACGGTTAGGCTAATGAATGACGTGGAATGGCGGTACCTGAAAGGTAATTTCCTGGCCATATGGACTGATAGCGTATGTGATTTCTATCAGGAATGGTTCTTTCATCGAAATAGAAGGGAAAGAGAAGCGTTATTCACTCGTAAAAGTTATAAAAAAGCACATAAATTGAGTCAGAAGCTTTCACGAGCTTTTTATGCGAATCTTCTAAGGCACAGCGTGCTATCGCGTTGCCCAATTGTCTGTAATCTTAGGAATTTTAAGCAAAATGGTCTCAAACGACTAGAAATCCTATGTCAAAATCAGTACGGAATCATTGGGTGGATTTTACCCATTCACGAATTCGAACTGCGTGATTAAGCCCCAAACCTACTCTACAAATATCGAGTTTTTAAGTAGTTTCTTCCTAACGGCCGACCTCGAACACGATAACTTTCCGAAGAAACAACTTGGAAACTCGATATTTATAAAGTAGATTTGGACCTTGACTACGAAGGTCGACTTCGTAAATGGGTAAAATTCACCCACGGAAATTCATGAGGATAATATGATAAGAAGATCACAGAATATTGAATATTCGGAAAAAAAATTGAATTTTTTTTTTCGAATTGTTCTACTGACACGATCATCACGAAATTTTGCACAATGTTGTCCTTCAGCATCTTTGAAATAGCTGCGAAGTTTCATCACAATTGAGTCAGTATTTCTTGAGTTATACCGAAAAAAACAACGGAAGATCGGAAAGAAGACCGCGAAATTCTACATATTTTTCTCAACATCTCCAAAACTAATTGCCGTATCGAATTAAAAATTTGGTACACTGCTACGAAATTTGAATCTCAAGGTATAACCAAAATTGTTCTCGAATATGATCGATAGTTTCAGAAAAAAAATTTTTTCCAAAAAAACTTTGAAAAAATTTTTTTTCAACTGAGTTAGCATACAATTCCAACGAGATTCTGCTCAAAGTTACGCGTCGCTATGCTTCAACTAACTGCCAAGTTTCGATTCAATCGTTCCAGTAGTTTCTGAAATATGAGGGAAATAATCTCAAAATTTCAAATGGCTATATAACGGGATTCGTCATCAGTGAGTACAACCTAGTCGTTGGAGACTATTTTAGGATCAAAATTCGAAAACTACAGAAGTTTGGACGGAACGATAGCACGCCCTGAACATACGCGCAAAAATGTGTTCAGAAAATTTCTCGAATTTTTTGAAATTTTTTTTCGGAACTCGCGACTATTTTCACAGACCTTCAAGACAATAATACGGAATTTCAGGTCTATCCGATGATGGTGATATTGAGGAAAATATTTCAAAATTCTTGGTTTTTCGTCAAATGAATCAGGTAGCAAATATAAAACGATAAATATCAAATATTGTTGGTGCAGAAAAAAACGGTATCGAATTTTAAATGTAATACATTAGAAATGTGAGAGAAACAAATATTACCAGAGGCTTTCATGTTCATTTAATATTGATAAGTCAAAATATCACATACTAAATCTTATGAAACCTTCTCGATTGAACTCAAATACACCATTTTCAATAATTTCCATAAATTCGAACCACCATCAATTTTATCCCTTTTATTACTGTTCAGTATCCCAAACATCTCATTCCTCCTTTTAATTTCCAAACCCCATATGCGTAAAAACATATTTCCAATTGAGCAAATGGTGTTTTTAAGTTAACATTATCATAATCATCAGCTGAATTAATTCACCATTGCAGAAATTCCACAGAAGCCCCCAGCGGTTGTTAAATCGAAATGGTTCTCATGTAATCAAGAGATCTTACAGTATGCTCTGAGGTCATTCAGAAAAAATTGACAATAATGTGCCCATCCAAGCTATGGAGATAATATTATGCAAGCAGTTTTCATTTGGACCACCTGTATTGAATAAGAATAAATTAGTGAATAAATGGGTTGATTCCAGAAGTAAAACGTTGTATGAATTCGTTAAGGACTTTATTAGGTTTGAAGCTCTCGAAGCTTAAGTGTAATCTGATAAGGAGCGCCATTATGATATCGGAAGGACAAAATTGAATATTCATTTTACGTTCAAAATATTTCAAAAAGCACTAACGTGAAGGCACCAACTTTAGCGCGCATGTTCAATGTAGATGACCGCTTCAGCAACGAATTTGAAGATGCACGCAAAAGCTGCTGCCTTCACGGCAGTGCTTTTTGAAATTTTTACTGATGAATTACTGGATTTCAATTCGATCAAATCTGTATTTTTGGAAATATTGGAAAAATAAATTTTTTGAATGGGTATATCTACGGAATCATTGGGCGGATATTACCCATTCACGAATTCGACCTTCGTAATTAAGCCCCAAACCTACTCTACAAATATCGAGTTCCTGAGTCGTTTCTTTCGGAAGTTATTGTGTTTACGGTTAGCTTAACGGCCGACTGCGTAAACACAATAACTTCCGAAAGAAACAACTTAGATACTCGATATATGTAGAGAAGGTTTGGACCTTAATTACGAAGGCCGAAATCATGACTGGGTAAAATCCACCCAATGATTTCGTGGATATACCCAATCAAAATTTTATTTTTCCAATATTTCCAAAAATACAGATCAGATCGAATTGAAATCCAGTACTCCATCGAAAAATAACAGTTCGAAGCTTCATACAGAATTTAATGAGGATGATATGATAAGAAAATCATAGACATTTTTTTTCAAATTGTTCTAATGACACTATTATCACGAAATTTCGCATAAAGTTGTCTTTCAGCATCTCAAAACTAGCTGTAAAGTTTTATCAGGACGGAATCAGTATTTCTCGAGTTATACCGAAAAAATCAACGATATCGAGAAGAAAACCTCAAAATTTGACATATTTTTTCCCCATATCTCCAAAACTTACGATCGTATCGAACTAAAATTTGGTACACTGCTGTGAAATATGAAGCTCAAAGTGTTTGTGGTATTTTTTCCTGGATATGATGAACGGTTTCCGAAAAAAAAACTTTTTTTTTAATTTACTGACAATATGATCCTGACGAAATTTGGCTCAAAGTTGCGCGTTGTTATACTCCACCTAACTGCCAAGTTTGAATCCAATCGCTCAAGTAGCTTCTGAAATAAAAAATAAATAACTTTAAAACTTCAAGTGCCTATAACTCCGAAACTATTCGACCGATTTGGCCCATTAACGAACTAAACTGCGGCATTCCGATGCGCAACCTATACTGAAGGTTTCAAGTTGCTACCTTGCTTCTGTCGACAGTTATCGTGTCTACTGCAGGAAGGCCGGCCGGCCGGCCGGAAAGAATCGATTTTGACACCGGATTCGTCATCAGTGAGTCCAACCTAGTCGATTGAGACCATTTTCGGCTCAATCATCCAAAATTGCAGACATTTGGACAAAACGATAGCACGCTGTTCCCCTAGAACCTGCGCGCAAAAATTGTATTTTCAGGAAATATTTACTTATGTTTCAATTGATTGCAGATCTGTTCAAGCACATAATCAATCATTCATTACAGAAATATTAGAGTTGAGTAATTCGAGCTTGTAATGCCATTTGAAAGAATGATGCTATAAGAAAATTGTAACGGCTATGAGATCTTAAACCATTTTTTAAATCGTTTCACCTCTGTAATTCCTGAACAATTCGATTAGTATAAATGCCTTTTTTATTTTATGTAAGAATAAAATCGAAAGATTTGGATGTTTTGAAGTATTGCAGCATTAGTTGATAAAATTTGTTGATTTCGTTACACATGATAAGCTGGTGAAATTATAACATGTTATCGAATGCAGCTGAGAACCAAGCTGAGCAAAAAAAATGAGAGGAACTAAGAAATAAAAATAAAATACTAAAATAGAAAAATAACCAAAATAAACGATGAAGAGGAAAAAATTAATATATATTTTGAAGTAAGAATAGTCCAAACTTCTTGTACATTCAACAATATGGTGTATATGAAAAAATAACAGTAGCTGATTCATAACACATAATTAAAAACAAATTAAAGTAGAAATCAAATTGATTTCAGAACTTGATGACTGCAACCTTTTCGCAATATAAGGAATACCAAATGTGCAAGGTTCGAAAATCAATATACAGGCGTAGTACTGATGGTTCAAATAATAATTCTCACACAAACTTTTAACATTTCGATTTGAGACTTTTGTCAAATTGACATGCGAAAATAATCTTCAAAATTTTCTCTTTTGTCTGATGAAATTTGTACTCTGAAACGTCACAGTTCGCTTCGTTTATCGTTTGTATTATTCCTGTATTGTCCATTAGGGAATCTGTTTTCCAAGAAACTGCCTTTGACAAACAGTTTGATCCTGAAGTCCGCAAGGGCGTTTTTCATGAAAAAAAACAATTTTATTCAATTTTTAATAGTTCAGATATTGGTGTTGAAAATCTAGGAAAAACCTAAAAAATTATGCGAAATCCTGCCAAAATAAGCTTGAATCGATATTGTTGAAACAAATCAGTCAACAGCTCAAAAAACTAAATCCAAAACTGATAATTAAGAAAAAAAGTTTGCAGCATTATTTGTATAATTTGCCCTTGTAAAAAGTTTGAATTCCGCAATCCGCAAGGATGATTTCTATGAATAATAACTTTATTCAATTTTAAATATATTCTTCTTTAGACATTGGGAGTGGGAACCTAAAAAGAAATCTGAAAATAGAGTAAAATAATGTTTCCGAACATGATTTTCAAGAAGGAAATTAATTGAAAGAAAGAAACAAGAAACTGAAGAGAACTTCGAGATTAAAACAAGGAAACACACATAAATCTGACTACAGTTAAAATATATAGAAATTATAAAATATAGTTTCGCCCTAAGAGCAAACAGTACCTCAAATATAACTGTGGAGTTACTCTCATGGGCCAGAGGTCTTGTTTTTTGAAAAAAATTTTCTGGGTGCAAATGATTGACAAAAATTGTAAGAATGCGTATAAGAATCCCCCGGGAAAAACTGATCTGTAGAGAAAAATGAACAAATAAATAATAATACGAATTTGGCACAATGTGCACAACTTGAATGTGGTTGTGTTGCCGAAATTCACGGAGCTGTTATTTATACGACGGCAGTGTTTGCTCTTGAAGCGTTATATCAAAGGTATGCGTAGGTGCCAGACTTGCAAGAGCAGTTTCAGACTCTAAACATGTAGTTTTTCCACTCTTTTTTCAGCTTTTCCATATAAAGACTATGCACAAGGCATTCCAAACCAAGTATCTCATTTCAATTAGTCTCTCCGCAATTTGTAGCCACGCAATGATGAATTTCCTGTCAAAATATTCTTTTCCTCACGTTCACCTTTCCGTGAATATTCCTTGAGAACATATTTCATAACTTTAAATCGCATAATTAAGCGGCAATATTTTACAGAGTATAACATTCGTTTAATTTGGGAAATGCTTCTGAAATTGATGTACGCACGCAAAATAATCCACGCTAATCGGCCTTCTTGATCATTATTCATCGGAATACTGATGGCTACCTGCTATTTTCTCGAAAACTTATAACGCCAACAGATACTTTTCTGAAATTTAGTGATCGGGAATCGAACGTACTGCCGCTTTGTCGAAAAGGGTAGCTACAAAAGGAGGCCATCAGAATAATTACACGTCTTCATACTCCTTAATTGTTATTTATAGTGATTGGTGATTCAAGCTGAAATAATAGCGATTTACACGTATGCTCAGCGATTTAATAACCGTGAATGAGGGTATGTAAATTTTAGTTAAGGAGTGCTACGATTTAATTTCGTGCTCACTTCTGAAATATGCTGAAGAAGAGCTGTTCTATCATCAGTTAGCATAATCATGCAAGGTATGAGCATTAATTGACGGGATTGTTGGTTTTTCAGTGTGATCCGGTTACATATAAATTACATAAGATTTAAAGAATCAGAATGCTGAACTGAGAAAGCAGGCCTTCAGTAAGAGTTCGAACTCCATTTGGTTCTTCGCAAAATTCATTCCTCTATTACGCTCAAAAATATATGATATTAGTTTCTTGGAACGTTGTTCTTAAGTAGTATTGAAGTATAATTGTTATCTTAACCACGTCTGTGGGAGATTCCTCCAAGATTCTTGGAGGGTAACACCTTATGATATAGTCCGTTTCAGAATGATTGACATCTCGGGTGGCTGTGGAAACTCGAAATTATGTTGGTAATGGACCAGTCAGTAACATTTGTCTTGCAGGATTCATGTTGGTATTGAAAATAATACTGACTTTTTCAAGTTTGAGTTAACCTATTGAAAATATTTGTTTTCTGTGGAAAATATTTGGAATTTATTTCTGATTGTGTATGTTTTTGATTCAATCGACAAATAAGTTTTGGATTGTACTATTTCTTAAACCTAACCAAATTGAAAATGGCTGCAATTCATCAAGATACCTCTCGCCTAACTACAAGAGAGCGTGGGACAGTGTACCGGTGTTCATGCGAGTTTTTCAGGGATTCATCAGATATTTCTGCTAGTATTAATCGCGTTTCGCTAGTTTTTCAGGTAACCAATCATTTACCTATTCAAGCAGGGTGTTTTCTGATTAATAAATAAGTCTTAAAATTTCAGATTTCTCCTTGTACTGTCCAAAAAATTTTGGAGAAAAAAGAAGGCAAATCAGTACAGCCAGGAGTTCGCAGTGGAAGGAAACCTATTCCACATGATTATACCTTCGAAGACGTTAAACGACATTATTTATTCGAAAATCAAAAGCAATGAATATATCAGTTTGGATATAATTTTCATTTTATTCTTATCCTTCCTAAATTCTGAGGAAAAAAAGCACAGGGCTAGAACTTGATGAATTTCTAATAGGCATCAGGAATACAAAGATTGCTGAAGAAAGAAATCTTTATTGAGCAAGAACTTCAAGTGATGTTTAATTACCTAAGTTTTCATTATTTAATGAATGATATCTCAAAATTGGAGTTTCTCGAAAGCCTGAATGATCTTATGTTGAAGCCTTCCACGCTATTTTCATCAACAATCCTGAATTTCCATGATTGATCTGCAGTGAAATAATGTGGCTGTGTATTTTCAGTCATCAGTTTAGCTGTTTGCCTTTTGACATTTGGAACTTAATTTGAAAAAATTTGTCAATGTAACAATGATGAAAATAATATACTGCCGCTGTGCAGGTTTAGAGCATCAGAGTATTAAAAATAATCTCAACAATTCCAAATCAAATTTGCCTTAAAAAATAATATAGGTTATATGTGTATATTTTAATCTATGATCAACACACAGAAAGTTTTAGTTACTTTTTGTAACTAGAAATAGAGCCGCGACTAGACTTTCATGGCCTGCTCTGATGTCAATAATTTTGAAATGAACTATATATTAAAGAATAGAATCACAGGTTTAGGACTTCACGTAGCAAAAACAACAACTTAAAACAAAGACGAAGTTTCGTCGATATATTTCGACTTTCTAAAGACTAGAAGGAACAGAATTGAAAACTAAGACAATATGTAACATAACAGGGATTATTCGTCTTACCTAGTTTTGTCAGTTGTCCAAGAATAATGTGAATGGCATATAAACAGGAAGAAGAACACTTTGTCTCATAGTAAAACGTAAGCTGAACCTCGTTGAATATTGTAAATATTCAACGTCAACGTCCGCCTAACGGCCGGACCGTGAACACAATTGGGCTTAATTACGAAGTTCGAATTCGTGAATGGGTAAGATCCGCCCAATGATTCCGTAGATATACCCATTCAAAATATTATTCTTCCAATATTTCCAAAAATACAGATTAGATCGAAAAAACATCTAAAAAAAGCACTGCCGCGAAGGCAGCAGCTTTTGCGCGCATGTTCAAATTCGTTGCCGAAGCGGTCATCTACATTGAACATGCGCACAAAAGCTGCTGCCTTCACCGCAGTGCTTTTCTAGAATTTTTCGACAAATTAATTCATCATCATTATTATCAGTTCTTCGTCCATCTCTTGGGATTTTTGCAACCTCGAGCCAAGGAGTTGTAGAAGTTCACTATGGACAACATCAGAATATCAAAGCAGATGTGTGGCTGGCTTAGTGACTTCTTGACCGAAGCTACTATTATCAGTGAGAGCCTTTTCTGTGTCCCGCAAATGATAATGAATAGGTCAGTGTCCCGTGAGTGCAGCTGTCAGTTTCCTCAGTTCTAATTTACTGAATATAATTGAGTTTACAAACCTTCATGGTACGTGGGTGAGAAATAACTCAATCTATCTATCTGCCAGGACTCAAGCCTCCTCCTCTGTTGCTACTCTTTTACTGCCTTCAACTAACCAGGGAGCCAGAAAATGGCACTAACCTAATGGGTGAAGTTGCCCCCTTCATTGCTTGCCCTTAGATGGACCATTTCTTAACAATGCACAACAGACTGATTTTGTACTCCCCAATTAGCTGTGACCGACCTAACGAGTCAAGTGTTAGTAGGGCTGCTATGCAACCAGATAGTATGTTTTTATATCCTTTTTTTTTGTGGACTATTGTGACTCATTATTATTATTCTCATTATTGCGAAACAATAAGAGTTGAGGCTTTAAAACATATAAATTAAAACTAAAAAATACCATTTAAACAAAACAACATACAGGAAACTATGAATCAGTATAAAAAATATAAAAGAAGAAACAAACAAAATTATATTCAGGATATTCAGCCTCATAAAAATGACGATTATCGTAGTTAATGATAGGTCTCTAGGTTCATTCTTTTTAGGGTAACGTTAACAAAGATCTACAACCTGAATACATATTCACTACTGGCATTCAGAGATGAAGTGCACGTATCTTTACCTTTCTTCTGAGCGCAGTCTCTATTCGTCATTATCATCCAGGCTCAATTTATGTATATGGGACTCAAGACTACAGTAATTATCAGAATTCCTACAAGAGCTGTAATTTTTGGATTGTTCGAGTGAATTCACTTTTGCATCAAAGTTGCCCATTCTGACTCGCTGCTTGATTTCATGGAAGGTAACAATGATGGTGGCGAACCCAGAAGAAGAAGAAGAACTATTGTGTACTGGCTGGTCTACCTTTTCGTTGGCTCAGAAGGCTGAGTGACTCCACATCCTGGGAAGAATGTGTTAATTTCTTTCACGCGAACACTACCAAGTATTCTGAAATCTCATTTGGGAGTACATTCGATGGAGTAAGGAGATTCAAGAGCTCATTTATATAAATTGCGGTCTGGGCTACAGCTGCATGTTGTCCTAGACTCAGTAAAATGCTGACGTTAGGCCAGCTCCGAAGATTCCTGCTCTTGTACCTTCAGTAGTTTTGGAGTTATTTAAACTAGTCGAAGCTTGTCTTCACCTGAGTAATCTTCTCTACTGAGCATCAGATCTGAGGTAACGGTTAGATTGCTGCCAAAAGAGTTTTGTCTATCTAGGCACGATATGTATCGTTTCTGACAATCAAATGACACACAAGTGAGTTAAGAATTGTTTTGAACTGAGGGAGATGATTTTTACGAAAAAACCAAAAAACTGGTTCTAGTGTAGGTACCATCTTTTATGGATATGGTGAAAATTATGAAGGTTATGGACTTGTAAAAAAGGACGAATTATGCGGTACAAAGAACCGATGGATGGGTTATGAGACAACATTCAGTGGAGAAAAAAATTCGGGACAACAGTTAGCCAAATGTGTCTTTTAGAGAAAAAACACAACCTGCTCTATCGTTTCAGAGGGAGAACTGATGCTGCTTCGGTTATTGGTTATTTGTTTAATTGTCCCTACAGTATATATCCTCAACATATTGGCAAAGAAAGTCAGCTATCGGTAGCAAAAATTCAAGAACACATTGTCGGCTGATACCGAACATTGGCACTTCTGCTACTGTGTTTAGAGGTAAAACCCACATCCACGCATATAAAAACAATGATTCCACAGAAAACATCACCATTGTAAAAAAGATGAGAAGCCTTCTAAATGAACAGGATAGTAACGCCCAGAGTAGGAAAGCTGTACTTCAGTCAGTCTTTATTATGGTGTATTAGCAACGAAAACAATATTCGAAAATTCTTCAATTAAGATATTACCATAATTTTTCAAAAACATTGTCTCAAAATATTATACAAGGCATCCAATTCCCTCGAAAGAGAGAGTTCTCGCACATGTTCTCCCGTGCTATAATTTTTTTTCAACAATTTCAACTGCTCTCGCTCGTTAACACCTCTCCCCAATCAGTTCCAGAGCTGTTATCGATGATCGGATCCACGGATAATCACAAGAAGTCATCATGGATGCCACCAAGTGACCACAATCACTAGCGATTTCAAGCGTACCGCTAATATCGCAGATTCAGTATAGAACAATTTGCATAAATTTCCCAGAATTGCGTACCCGTTATGAAGAAGTGAACACTGCCGGCTGACGTCGTTAAGAGACAAAATTTTACCACACTTTGACGAAGTTGTCAATGACGATAATTGCGGAAACTCAAGTGAATTCTTCTTCATCTCGCTTGAGGCGTTGGTGGTAATTGGCGCAATTCCATCACGATATTTTGGTGGATTCTGTGGCAATTTGTCTGAAGATGGCTCTGCAGATATAGATCAGTAGGTGAGGATGATTTGCACTTTTGGGATTGTCCAACACGGTCTGTGGAACTTGAAGGTCTTCAATATCATCAAGTCGCTAAGCCTGAGTTCACAAATATATACGGTGATCGTTCCATCGATCAACAGAATACTCCGTCAAATTTGATCAAAGAATTTGGGTTTCACAAAATTTCATCGCTCCGTCAAATACGCCAATCAATTTATCGAGGAATACAGTCTGACATCCTTGCATTTTGGTGCTCCGATTAACGAAATCACAGAAATGGGAGAAAAATATCGAGATTTTTCGAAATTTTTCAAATTTGTGGAGATCAGAATTTCTCATATTTTGGAGATATTTTTTGCTCGCATGGTCTAGGAGAACAACGTGCTATCGTTTAGTTCAAATGTCTGTAATTTTCGGAGAATCAAAATGGTCTCAAACGACTAGGTTGGACCCACTGATGACCAATCCGGTGTCAAAATCTAGTCTGTCCGGCCGGCCATATGCACGATTATGGGCGCACAGAGAATCCTATCGACTTAAAACTTTCAGCGTAGGTTGCATTTCAAAATGCGACGGTTGAGTTCGTAAATGGGCAAAAAGCTGCCGAATTTCGGAGTTAAAGCTATTTGAAATTTCGAGGTTATTTCCTGATGTTTCGGGAACTACTGCAGCGATTGAATTGAAAGTTAGCAGTTAGTTGGAGCATAACGATAAGCTACCTTTCACAAAATTTTGTCATGATCGTGCTGTCAATAAAAAAAAGATTTTTCAAAATTTTTTTGGAATTTTTTTTCTTAAACAATTCATCGTATTCAGAAAAAATACGCTCACATCTTGAACTCAATGTTTTATAGCAGTGTACCAAATTCCAATTCCATACGGTTATCATCTTCGGAGATATTGGGAAAAAATATGTAACATTTCGTAGTTCTTTCTCGATATCATTGTTTTTTCGGGAATAACTCAAAAAATACTGATTACCTCATGACGAAACTTGGCCGCTGGTTCAAAAATGCTAGGGGAAAACTTTATGCAAAATTTCGTGATGATCGTGTATCATTAGAACGATTTGAAAAAAAATATCAATTTTTTTTCAAATATTCTATATTCTGTGATTTTCTGCTTACATTATGCTCATGAAATTCTGTATGAACCTTCGAACTATCATTTTTCGATGAAGTACAGGATTTCAATTCGGTCCAATCTGTTTGTTTGGAAACATTGGAAAAATAAAATTTTGAATGGGTATATCTGCGGAATCATTAGGTGGATTCAACCCTTTCACGAATTCATCCTTCGTGATTAAGGTGGAAACCTCACGGACGACCGTAAACACAATAACCTCCGAAAGAAACAACTTAGGAACTCGATATTTGTCGAGTAGGTTTAGACCTTGATGACAAAGGCCCAATTCATGAATGGGTAAAATCCACCCATTGATTTCGCAAATATACCCATTAAAAGTTTAATTTCCCCAATATTTCCAAAAATACAGATTAGATGCAATTGAAAAAAATGAGAAAAACCTAGAAGAAAAGCTCTTGTGCGCATTTTCGAAAGTGAACATGCGCAAAAAGCTGCTGCTTTCTAGGTTTTTTTAGTATATGATCCTCACGAAATTTCGCTTACTGTGGCGCGTTGCTATCCCACAGCTAAACCAAGTTTTGATCTGATCGAAAAAAAAATCTGAAATAACGGACATTTGAGCAGAATGAAGCCTCACTGTTCTACGAAACAAGCTTGCAAAAATGAGATGTAATCTAAGAAAAAGGTTGATTGAATTCCAAATAAAGTTAAACTACTCTGCATACACTGTATCAAGATCTGTTGAATGAAATGAAAACCCTGCAGAAGCTTTGCAGAAATAAAATTCAGAATGTGCAGAAAGTCCCTCTATATCTTCATTATCCTGACATGAAGGGAAACTATGAAGTTGAAGGTCGTACTACTGTTATGTACCCACCTAACTACCTACCTATTTTTCATTAGTATTATGTAAAAACCTACTTATGTAAATATTTAAGACTCCTATTTTACTCATAATGATTTTCCATTACTCACTCTCATTTGTTCCTATAAATTAAGACATAATCTGAAATATTTGTATTTGTATTAGGATAACTCGAACCACTGGTAAATTCCCAAGAGAATCTCTTGTTATCATTATTGTATTAATCTCTTCACTATCATTATTCCATGATTCTCTTGGTTACTCTTGAATCATTGTATTAGATTTAGATTACTATGTAAACCTGAATTCATTTAAATAGTTTCGAATTCAGAATTAGAGTCAGTGTTCTACAGTCACCAATGTTCTACAGTTTACAGTTTTCTCAGTCTACAAGTTAGAGTCTTTAGTTGCAATCATAAGTCCTAAATCTTAAGTAAAAACAATTGTTAACCAAGTCCGTAAGAAATAAACCACACTGTTAATCAACTCTGGTCATTTTCCTTTGCTGTTCCATCACACTAGTTTGAAATTCCTGAAATTTTTATTATAACATCATGTAGTCAATTTCCACTCGGGATCGTCATATAATTCCGATTGGATCTGTATTTATCGTTTCTTTTAAGTATCAATATAAGCTTGAAGCAATTATATTCAGGTTCCCCTCATATCCCAGAAAAAATTGCTCCGTAAACTCATTATTTCTCAATTAAATTTCGAACGATTCCGAAGCCGATATCTTCTCAAGCTATTAACACTTCTTCTCGATAACTTTCAGGCCACTCGCACACGTTGCAGCTTGAAGAGAGATTTAATTTTCTGACCAATTTACCCCTGAACCCCACAATTTTGTATTAATTAAAATGAGACCAAAATCGATATCGTGCGAGAAATCTGCAACCCCACACGCCAAGATTGAGATCTTTCAATTTCAAATCTGTAAATCACCGGAGCAATCATCCCCAATTTGAACCATAATTTAAATTTTAAACGTTAGTTTCAGGTGACTGGAGGCAGCCGAGTGTTAAAAGGTTGGCCACACCGACGCTAGGGGTGTCCAATTTGGAAGAAACGAGGTTGCGGATTTCGCGAAAGATGTAAAGGGTGTTTCAAATTGCACATTTTTTTTAAGAATGAATAGAAAACTTAATTCTCATTCATTTTCAAAAACTTTTTATTGGTGATTGAATATCAGCTATGACATTTATTTACGAAAAATAATATCTGTCAAATGGGCTGCTCTCTCAGCTTCACAGACGTCCACTCTTTTGTTAAAACTCTCAATGACATTTTGACATAATAGACGACTTCGGCCCAAGTTGCCAACCCACAATTTACTTAGCAAGTTTACTTTAACTGGGGAACGGGAATTTCAAGACAAATTCGACATGATAAGGTTCGCGTTATTTATAAATACCCGTAAAACATGCCTCGGCTCTTCACACCAGAGAATTCCTTCCAAATATAGGTTTTTGTTAAGATCGTCCCCGATTGGCTGAAATTTAAGTTGGGATTCCTGATTTCATGCAAACAGTGTCAATTTTCATAGGATACGTTCCGAAAATCAACTCTGTTGTTTCGGTTGCCGATTTTCCGCTCCGTAAATATGAAATATTCGGATGGTTCCTGGAACAAGCTCGTGAAAAAGGATATTTACGGAATCTGGTTGATGAAAATGCGGTCGATTTACTGTCACCAGAACGATTTTCTATGGTAAATATCCATAGCATAGAACAATCTATGTTTACTTTAGGTTTGTTTTGGTTCCGAGTTCAGATCTGTTCGGGACGGTTCTAGCATAGACCAATAGTCTGTGGTTCTGAACTCGGAACCAAAACAAACCTAAAGTAAACATAGATTGTTCTATGCTATGGATATTCACCATAGAAAATCGTTCTGGTGACAGTAAATCGACCGCATTTTCATCAACCAGATTCCGTAAATATCCTTTTTCACGAGCTCGTTCCAGGAACCATCCGAATATTTCATATTTACGGAGCGGAAAATCGGCAACCGAAACAACAGAGTTGATTTGCGGAACGTATCCTATGAAAATTGACACTGTTTGCATGAAATCAGGAATCCCAACCTAAATTTCAGCCAATCGGGGACGATCTTACAAAAAACCTATATTTGGAATTTGGAAGGAATTATCTGGTTTGAAGAGCCGAGGCATGCTTTACGGTTATTCATAAATAATGCGAACCTTATCATGTCGAATTTGTCCTGAAATTCCCGTTCTCCAGTGAAAGTAAACTTGTTAGGTAAATTGTGGGTTGACAACTTGGGCCGAAGTCGTCTATTGAGGCTCTATATCATTAATGACATGAATAATTTCATCCTTTAGTTCAGGAATCGATTGTGGATTATTCTTATAGACCTGGCTTTTCACATAACCCCAAAGAAAAAAGGTCATCGGTATCAAATCTCACGATCTTGGTGGCCAATTGACATCACCGTTTCTGGAGATTATTCGTTAAGGAAATGTTTGTCTCATTACATCCATTGTGTCAGTTGCAAAGTGAGGTGTCATATTCATATTAACTCAGGTCACAAAATTCGATCATCTTCCGACGGTATCAATTACCATTGACAGTTTCAGCTTCACCAGAAGCATTTTCAAAGAAGTAAGGTCCAATTACACCACCTGACCATAATGCACACCAAACAGTGACTCGTTTAGGGTGCATAGGTTCTCATGAATTATTCGTGGATTTTCCTCACTCCAGATACGAAAATTTTGTTTATTAAAAAAGCCAGTAAGTTG
The DNA here is from genome assembly GCA_958510865.1 of Myrrha octodecimguttata. Lineage (NCBI taxonomy): Eukaryota > Metazoa > Arthropoda > Insecta > Coleoptera > Coccinellidae > Myrrha > Myrrha octodecimguttata. The sequence goes on along the minus strand of OY294058.1, from coordinate 55,701,220 downwards.
AAAATGTTCCTCATTGAAAAACATAATTTTTTGAGAAAAATTAAATGGTTGTAAATCGATTATGTAAAACATAAAATTCACACAATTTTCTGAAAACACTCTCCACAGAACGCTGATTTCCATAATTTCCATAAAATAATTCAACAATTTGAACGCGTTGTTGTATCGTGTACGAAGTCATTTTATATATAAATGTCATACATCACACTTCTTAAATGTCAAAATACCCAGACGAATTCAGTGCGCCATCTATATTTTAGTTATTCTTAAAAAAACGCGCAATTTGAAACAACCTTTAGATAATTTGAAAGGAGATTCATGCAAGGTGTTCACACAAGGGTGATCTCTTTCTCAACCCTTTCAAGTGACATGGTCTTTAATATACATCATTTCGGTGTTCTCTATTAATCAAAAAGACAAGTTCTCGTTTTGTTCAAATGTATGTCATTTTCAAATTTTGAGCTGAGCTTGGTCTTGAACGACTAGGTTGGACGCACTTATGACGAGTTTGATGTTAAAATCGATTCTATCTGGATGGCGCTAGGCAAAATGACATCCGAACAGAAAATCCTATCAACTTGAAACTTTCAGGGTAGGTTGCATTTCAAAATGCGACGGTTGAGTTCGTTAATGAGCCAAATCGAATGAACGGTTTCGGAGTTATGGCCATTTGAATTTTTGAGGTTATTTCTTCAATATTCCAGAATATCCCTGTTGGATCGAATTGAAACTTGGTAGGTAATTGAAACATAACCACGTGCAGCAGCATGCAAAATTAATTTGGAATCGTATTTTAAATTTTTTGAGATTTTCTTCGAGAAAAGATATTTTTTTCAGGGAACTATTCATCAGATTTGATTCCAGGAACTTATTGTGTTAACATTTGGACTGAAGGCGAATCGTATTCACAATGAAAATTCATTTAGAGAATCGATATTTATGGAGTCGGTTCGGTCATGGAAAGTCGAATTCGTGAATTGGTAAAATCCACCTAATCATTCCACAGATTTCCTTTCGAAATTTTACTTTGATGTTTCCCAGAGAAAACACTGAATGAAACTTTATCAAGAATTCATTCACAGTCTGAACACTATACGAGGTTTCCGGAAGTTTCATGAAATTCTTTTTGTCAGACAAATCGCGTAATTTCAAAAACCTTTGGTAGACCATTCTTGTGCATTGTCTTCTTCAGAAATTATTCTGTAAGCAACTAAATCTTCAAATTGATCATTTGGAACACACAAAATGGTGTATTATCGAAATATTCATGCGTAAAATATAGAAGATACTGCTGTAATTGCACTCCACCAAGGTTCACCATTATTTTAGGTTCAAGATACTATTTGATTCTCTCAAACTTATTACATCTATCCTACAGAAATTTTCCATTACAATTTTGTGGATTCATTATTGTGACAACATATGATATTGCGGATAGTTTGTAGATGCGCCCAAAAATTGGCTAGAGGATAAGAAAATCATCTAAGTCAGGGATCTGGTTTTTGTGCAAGTTCAAAAAAAAATTATTGTTCTATTGCTTCATCCATGCGTTTCAGATTCGAAAAGTTATAAGCATAAGTTGTATTCTCATACTTTTCTGCCAGCTTGTCTTTCTGACCATTTGTCAAAACCAAAATCAGGCCTTTGTGATGTTACAAACTCTTTATTGAGATGTTTAACTAGCTGAAGATTATGTGTACATTTCAAGTCGGTGGAATCCGTCTAATGATCCCGTAGTTATACCCATTGGACATTTAATTTTTCTTTTGTTTTTCCAAGAGTACATACGACAGAATTTTAATATAGCATATGGTTGAATAATATCAATTTGAGACTCTTGCAAAATTTCGCGAGAACTATAGGATTAAAAGATCAAAAAACCAATTTCACCGTTATATCTACTAATTTCAACAAGCGCGTAAAAGCTCTCTACTTCACGTTACTAGTTCTCTAGAAATTTCTCATCGTTAAAATTCGATATGAACGATACCTGATAATCGATATCTCCTGCAAAATTCCATCCCTGATTTTGGCCGCGATAATATGCGATACCTAAGATCGATTAGGATACCGTTTAGCACCTAGCAGTAAATCATGGGAATAGAAAATCCCTTCCATGATTCTGCTGAAATTTAGCTTGGCATTAGTGGCAATTTTAGGACCCATTATCTAAAAAGAAATTTGAGGGGATCATTTCGAATTTTTTTGGTAACCGTGCAAGAGTTCATACAAAACTTCTGGAGTATTAAGTATTTTGATTCTTTGGAATGCATATAATTTTTACTTCTGAATTTTTGGCTCGTAGGGTTCTTGATGAATAAGTGGTAAACCCGCAAGATTTCCCGTCGCGAAGCTATAAGTAAGATATTCACATCATTGTAAGCAGTGTGAGTTCTTGAACAAAAAATATGAAGGCCAACATAGGCGGTCTCTTTTTGTTTGGAAGATATGGGCCCCCAAAGTTCCAAATTGTTGCATTTTCAGATCCTTTTTTCTGCCATAAAAATGATCTTTCACTTCTCAAATCTAGTTCATAAATCATCTTTGAACCTTCAACCAACGAATAGAGACACTTTCTTTCAAGAAAATTCATTATTTAAAGGAAGAAAAGGGAAAATATTAGACAACAACTTAAACTATATTTCTACGAAATACTTCTCAATGTTAAGGCGGAGCTTGGCAACAGCGTCTTTTCATCGCTGGCCAACGTATTATGACCGAAGAGTAGTTGCTGGCGGGAAATATGAAATGATGAACAGTTGAAGGATATGATTGTGAGGAAAATGCTTCTGTCACTGAAGAAAAGGTGGTTATTCCAACATCAAAATAAAAACATTGAGAATATTTGTTTAAGGTTTCACTCTCAATATTTTCGTTTGAACTTTCTTTCTATCCCCTTCAAAATAGGGAGTTTGTTATCTACTTCATTTTTGTTGTGTCTTCGAGATGGTCCCAGTTTAGAATGAGATTCAGGGTATTCCAATAAAATGCGTTATATAATAACTTGGAAATTGGAAATCTGGGAAGGGGGCGACCTATCACATATGAAAAAAATGTACGTTGAAATATATATCAGGGTGTATTCTCATTCCATTACTATGTGTTTCAACCTTGTGGATTTCATTAGAAACGAATTCTCCTATTGGAAGATTCAAAGTATCGCAGTAAACAGTAAGAACTAAGAACATATTTCATTTTTCCCGCCAGCAATTTTACCGAATAAGCTATATAAAAAGAACAATTGGGAAACAAGTTTGTCTGTCTGTACGTCCGGCCAGCCAACCACAAACACTCTCACTCCTATAGTGACGAACGTAGAGAATTAAAATTTTCAGAAGTGCTATTCTATAATCAAAGAAATATTCCCAAAAAATATCGGGCCGACTTTAATCATAAAAGCCCATTCAAAATGTTATTTCCCCAAAGAATCCAAGAATTTGGATTGGTTCGAAGTGAAACTCGAAACTTCAAGTCGCTGACTCCTCAAGTTATCGTTCAACCTTTTCATTTGAGACCATTTTCGGGAAAGAATGTTTAATAGAGGAGCGCCCAAAAACAGTCGTTTATGTATGAGATACTAATTTCGTTTTTTTTTTCATGTACAGTATACAATAATCTGACGTTCAGTTAGAAGAAATTCAATACTTGTGGTTCCTGTCGAGAGCAAAATCTTCGAAATTCTTGCTTCAGAATAAACAACTCCATCATTATCCACACCTTGTAAATCTCATTCCTAAACTCCATCAACACGTACTATAATTAAATCCGATGTATCTTCCGCGTGAATTTCTTGGTTACAGAAAATTATCCTTCGAAGTAAGAATGCTTCACTTCGCATTCCACCGAATGAAGGGAATCTGCAAATTGCTCCTAATTGCGAAAATAAACCAAAGTACGTTTTTTCACTTGTATTCATGAATCTTTCGGATCAACAAGGACTGTTGTACTTTCAACAACTTCAAGAATCCAAGAGCAGATCCTCTTTTCGTGTCTGGCGTTATAGAGTGGAAGTTGCACTGGTGTTTTTGAGTCAGAAGAGATCAATGGTTTCTCAGTATGAATATGAAATCATGAGGTGATGTATTGAAAGCGAGACTTTGATGACTGTGTGGATCGTAGTCCCGATTTGTTGGAACCACATGTAGTTGGTATCCTTATTACTCATAAGAAAGAGTTTGTGGAGAACGAAGAAGCACTCTGGAGGAATCTTTTAGAAATGGATAATTTCAACAAGTTCCTTCGGAATCTTCAAATTGCTAGGTCCTAAAAGTATTTGGATCTCAGTAGGAATAAGTTATGCCTCCTCACTGGCTTCCTAGCAGGACACTGTCGCTTAAGGAAGCACATAATGAGAGTGGGCTTATGAGAGACTGACCAGTGCAGATTCTATGAGGAAGGGGAAGAAACTCCTTTTCACCTGATTAGAGAATGCCTCGCCATTGCAAGCGTACTCGAAAAATGCCTTGGATGGGGGAATTAAAGGAGAAATGAGGATTGAGCCTCCTTGAAGCCCTCACAGATACTGGAGTTCATTGGAGCTCTAGAGTTGGATGGCGAACTGCAGGTAGCACAGCGAAAACAGCTCTGATGCGGGGGAAAATAGATATAGAGGCAGTGGAATGTTAACCCCTACCAAACTACAACTATAATTCCAACTATCCATATCAATCAATTCAGGTGGAAAGAAGTTTTTAATCATCAACCAATTGCTTTCGCAGTTGATAGTGATGGCTTGGCCAACGTCGTTCTCAAAATATAAGTATCGATCTCGCTGCCAATTACAAACCCAATCCAAACAGTGACTTTTTGGGATGAATTGGATGCTCTTGGAACTAATGTGAATTGGTGTTGTCCAATATTGACAATTTTGCTCGTTGATGTTTTCATTTATCCCGAAATAGGCGTTATCGCTGAAGATTTTTTCTTCATGAAAATTGGGGTCAGATTGCAAATACTCCAGGGATCATTCAGTGAACATAAATTGTTGTTGGTCGATTACCTTTCAGCTCTAGGGTCATCGGAATTTTGTGAAAATATATACATATACACTTAAACCAGTGATGTCTTCGTCAGATGTTGCTCTTGTCATTGTATGGGTGTTGGTTCATTGTGTACTGAATCAGCTGACCCAAATTCACCCACCACACTTAGGACAATTATGGTAAAGGGGAAATAGGCGATGCTGTTGAATATCTGTCTATGGAGGTTCACCAAAACAGATTCCATAAATATCAGCTATTTCGATAGATAAAGCTTCAACAGTATGGCAGCCTATCTACAGTCAATGTCAGGAGGTCCCTTGTGGAAGATCCTATATAAAGGGTTTTCCAATAAGAGGTGTTATTTTGATATTCGAAGAAAAATGCCATTTTTCAATATAAATGATCGGATGTTCATTTCATTATAAAGAAGAAGCTATGCCGTTAATGGTGGAAAATAAAATCAGAAAATGACCTCCACGACCACGCTCACAGGACCATATCCTTTTTTCCATAACCAAATCGCAAAATGGCTGCCCTTTGTCCTCGATAGCCTCACGAATTCCATCTTTGAGGTCTCTAATCGACGCTGGGCTATTGGTGAAGACCTTCTCTTTCACGTGGCCCCAAAGGAAGAAGTCACAAGGTGTTAAATCACAAGATCTCGGTGGCCAATTGTGATCACCTCTTCGAGAGATAACACGGTCCGGAAACCTTTCCCGCAAAAGATCAATGGTTCCGTTACTTGTGTGGCACGTAGCGCCGTCTTGTTGAAAGTAAATGTTGTCCAGATCAAATCCACCCAATTCCGGCCATAAAAAATCATTAATCATCTCTCGATAGCGAAATCCATTTACCGTAACTGTTGCTCCAGCCTCATTTTCGAAAAAGTAAGGTCCAATGACTCCGCCGGACCATAAACCGCACCAAACAGTCACACGTTGAGGATAGAGAGGCTTTTCAACAATAACTCTCGGGTTTTCCGAGCCCCAGATGCGACAATTTCGCTTGTTGACGAAGCCACCGAGGTGGAAATGGGCCTCATCACTCAAGATGATTTTTCGATGGAATTATGGATCATTTTCATGCATTTCAACGACCCAATCAGCAAAGACACGACGTTGTTGATGATCGGCCGTCTTGAGTTCTTGTGTTAACTGAACTTTATAAGCCATTAGACCCAAATCTTTATGCAAAATACGGTGTAATGACGTTTGAGAAATGCCTAATTTCAAAGAACGAAGAGGAATGAACAAACCTGGGTTTTCTTCAACACTTTCGGCTACAGCAGCAATACTCTCGGCTGTTCTTGAGCGATGTGCCTGGTTTTATTCTTCACATCACTAACTTGCCCCAACAGCTCGAATTTTTCCACCGATTTCTTCATTGCGGTCCGACAAGGTGCTTCAGGACGACGATTTTTATAGCGAATTTTAATAATTTCAATGCGTTGTTGAAGCGTGTATCGTTCCATTTTTATTAATGGCGTAGTTTCTACTTGTCAAATGTCAAAAAATAACAGCTTAAAAAGTGACATCTACCAAAATAGCGGGCTATTCAAAATAACACCTCTCACTGGAAAACCCTTTACATTTTCACAGTTTAAGTTAAGCGTGTATCACTTGTGGTTCTTGTTCCCAACAAAAGGGCAATCATATGAGTTAAGTTCAAGTTTACTGCAAGAGATGAAAATTTGAAATTATTTTTCATAGAAATAACCCTTGTGGATCGCGCTGTTCAAACTATTTGTCAGGATCAGTTTTTTGAAAGAATGTTCCTGAAGAACCATTTCGGAATATTGTAAATAATTATCGGATTGAACTTCGTTATGTTTCAGAGTACAATATCTGACTCCTTCATCAGACGTTAAGGCATTAATTTGCAGAAAGGCTTTCTTGTAATACTTTCGCATTATGAGAACTTTTGTTGATTTGACGAAAGTTCTAGAAATAGGAAAGTATTGCAAGAAAAGGATTCTGAAGCTTTTCAAGATATTGTCTGATGAAAGAGTCAAATATAGACTTTGAAATAAATTTCGTTTATCGTTTCAATTTTTTCGATATTGTTCACTAAGCAACATTCTCTTAAGCAAGTGTTCTTGACAAATAGTTTGAACTTCGAAATCAAAAGAATGATTTCTTTAACTGAAAATTATTATTTAGTTTTCAGAGTTCTTTTTCAGAATTTTTTCAGATATTGAGAGCGAAAATAATGAAAAATCCTCTCAAAATATCCTTCAATCTATATCTAGAGCTGATGGATGTTTAGGAAAAGTAGGTATGTTGGTGAAGGTGAAAAGTTGAAGAAAGTGTCACAAAAAGGAGCAATACGATAAAGACACTTGAGAAAAGACTGAAAAAACCTGAATGTGTTCAAATTCCCATGCAATAATCATCAAGATTCAAGAGACTTACAACAAGACTTTAACAAGATTATCTTGGGGTAATGCCTGGTTTCAACTAGCTATCATTTCCAATAACATCAACTGATATTAATATAACCTCTCCAGACGATGACGTATAACGAGCTCAGAGCCTCCTAACTCAAAACCACAGATATTCAATACTCCCCTGAATGAAGAGATAATGAGGTAGAGCAAATCCTCCGATTTTTCCACGGTATGCGTAAAATACAATTCCGATTCCATTACCATAAATTGATCTTGGATCGCTGGTTTACCATTAAATCAACGATTTTATTGGCGTCCAGCCGAGACCGAGAAACTCGGTGCGTATTGAAATACCGACGGTCAAACAGGAACGGAAAAATTACAAGAAATCGCCACGTGGGGTACAATATAACATTATTGAAGCCGGCGGATGACACGAATTTTTTTCAAGAGACACGTATCGAAATGGCCTTTTCGATTTAATTTGTGGACCGAGGCGGCAACAGATCGGACGATTTGTATCAAAACACGTCGAGTGTTTTATATACAGTGCGCGTCAAAATTATGGAACAAATTTATTGTCTCAGAAAAAAATATTTGGCAACAAAATCCTGAAACAGTACAAGTTTGTTTCACTTTTACCAACTTTATATGCATTTTTGAAAGATTTTTGTTGCACCCTGTGCCATCCCCATCAACCCTCTAAATTTTTTGAATAGGGAAAGTAGGTCATGTGGTACTTTTTTGGCAAGGTCCTTGTATCTTCTTCACAGGCCTACAGAAATTTTCAAAGAGGTTATCAGTATGCGCACTTTGTCATGGCTAATTTACTTTGAGACGATGGTACCTAATGAAATTTGTCACCGAATGAAAGTCGACCATTACAGTTTTCTTTATGCACAACTTTCAACCCTTACGAACCCTTTCATGGAGAAAAAAATGGAGTGATATTGAAATTTATTTCGGCATTGAAGTACCACCCAGAGAATCATTGTGCATTACAAGATAAGTTAAATTAAATGTTCAAAATGACCACCAGCGTTCTGGATGCAATAATCAAAGCGCTTGACACATTCATAACATTGATGATATTGCTTTGTCAGAAATCTTTCTTTGAATTGGAACATTTTATCGAAAAGTTTCAACTTCAGCAGAAACGTACTAACATACCTACTTTTGATCATAACTGAAGCGCAGTGATTCACAAATTCTAATTTTTCACGTGGGGGGGGTTGAAAGTTGTGCATGAACAAAACTGTAATGGTCTACTTTAATTCGGTGACAAATTTCATCAGGTAACATCGTCTCAAAGTATATGAGCCATGACAAAGTGCACATACTGAAAACCTCTTTGAACTACCTAATTTTTCAGAAAACAAATTTTTTTTTTGAAAATTTCTGCATGCCTGTAAATAATATACAAAGGCCTTGCCAAAAAAGTACCACGTGACCTACTCTCCCTATTCAAAAAATTTAGAGGGTTGATGGGGATGGCATAGTGTGCAACAAAAATCCTTCAAAAAGGCTTATTAATTTCGTAAAAGTGAAACAAAAATTGACCTGTTTCAGGATTTTGTTGTCAAATATTTTTCTCCTGAAAAAATGAATTTGTTCCATAATTTTGACGCGCACTGTATATCTGTATATATTCTCTTGAGAATGGGCCGTACAATTCTTTTATATCATACAACATGTGTTATCACACTTTTAGCAGAGGAAATGTGAACTGGATACCATACATTTTTACGTATGATACAAGAGCGCAGATAAAAACCTCAGGAAAAATTCTGTCTCCCCGTATAAGTGTAATGAAATTGTTGTTTATTATTGAAGAGCTTCTTTTTCATCAACGAAACAAAATTTCTTCTTTCTTTCGATGCAGATTGATATCTCGAAATCACACATGAAAACAATAAGAGGAGACGACAAAACCAATATGAACTAGTAAATGTTTTATTATTCATTATATTAATTTAAAGTTCACGATCCATCCCAAAAAAATCAGACACCGAATGAATTGCCTCGAAACCATCGTCGAATTTATTTATTGGACACCTATTAACTGTATGTTCTATTGTTTCCTCTTATTCTTCGCATTCGCACCGTGAACCTTCGACCGAATTCCACTTGAAGAGGAAACTATTACAACGACGATGACCGGTTCTAAGTCGATTCAAAATGCACCAAAATTTCCAAAGAAGATTAAAACCATCAACTTTTTCTGAAGGATTTCGGATCAAACCTTTGTTGAAAATATTACACGAATTCCATTCCGAACGCCAAATTTCTTTGTCACTTCTCTTGGAATAAAGGAAAAAAGTTTTCAATCCAGCAATTTTAGAATGTGGAATATAAGACGTGATTGGGACATTTAAATATTTCATAACAATTGTTGATTTTCCGAATCTTCAAAAATTGATAGCTTTAAATGGAAAAGCAGTGGTGGACATTCAAATCTTCTTGCTATACGTATTCTGGCTTCTGCGTATCCATTATCAGTTATAAGAAGGTGAACAGATGTAAATTATCTTTCCTTTTGATAAGCGGATTCACTAACCTCAGTTCTTCTAGATAATCGATCATCAATCCAAAATTAATTTCAGATCTCAATCAGGTAACGAAATTTATGTACATTTTTCATCGCGATTGGAATCATTTCGTTACAAAAATATCTATATTGAAATCAACCGTGAAAGTTCGCAACCAGAATATAATATATCGATTTCTATTAGGGGAGCATAAGAACCTGTTGCAATAAAAGAAAAAATAAAGGAAACCAGTGAAGTAAGCAGCTTTTGCGTGCTCGTTCAAGTTCACAGACAGAGCAGACACCCATTCGAGTATCGGCCTCCTCCCAAAGCTGCTCAACTTACTTAAAAGTACAATTTTGTAATATTCTGCTCATATGATTCCCACGAATCATATTCTACCATCATTTTACAATCGATATTTCAATGTCAACCAGATTGGATTTATAATTATTTCATAATAATGGACGAAATAGAATTTTGCTTTCAATATTTCTACCAAGCATACAAATATTCTAAGATATAATAAACTGCTCCACATGAGTTAGGGATATCGACTTAAATTGCGAAAATATATAGTTAAAATAAGATTTTTGTGATGAAAATTCATACTAATATGATTTCAAGTTGCAAATTGATTTTAGCCTGTAGGTCCGCAGCGTATGCAGGGTGGTTAAGAAAAATCGAATAAAATAACGAAATTTTATTTTCAGAGAATTCAAGCATTTTAAGACTATCAATACAATGTATGGCCTCCACGGGCATCAATAACAGCTTGACATCTTCTTTGCATACTACACACGAGGTTGTTGAACATTTCTTGAGGAATTTGGTTCCATAAACGGGGCAGAAGCTCTCTCAGATCATTTAAGGATTCTGGGGTAGGTTGATGATTATCTAATCTTCTTTGGAGTATATTCCATGCATGTTCTATGCAATTCAAATCTGGTGAGTGCGGAGGTATTGGTAAATGTGGAATACCAAGCTCGTCGCGCGCATTCTCATAACTGTGGCTGCACGGTGTGGTCTAGCGTTATCGTCTAGAAATTGAAAAGTTTCACCAATAGCAGCGTGAAAATTTGGCACAATATTGTCAATGACATGCTTCCTATAGTGTAAGGCGGTCATATTCCCTGGACAAATGTGTTGTTCTGTGCGCCCGTTGAAACATATCCCGGCCCATACCATAACACTACCCCCTCGAAATGGATGGACTTCTTGGTCATAGCGACGATTATGGGGGAATCCTTGGGATTGTCCATACCCCTATTCTTCGAGAATCTGAAAATCGTCCATATCTAGATTTATCAGTGAAAAGGAAACTTCGCCATTGATCGTTCCAATTGATATGTTGCCTTGCCCATTCCAGTCTTTGACGCTTATGGTCACCTGTTTATGGAACTCCTCTTAATGGACGTCTAGAACCTAGATTCACCTCTCTCAAACGTCGTCTGATGGTTTCGATGGAAACTTGGACCCCATCTGCATTAGAGAGAAGAGTATTCCGTAGCATTCTACACGTAGATGTAGGGTTTCTTCTCGCCGAAACGGTGATGAAACGATCCTAAGCAGGTGTTGTTTTTCGTCGTCCACCAAGCCTTGGTCTTTTCTACACGAAACCTGTCTCCCTGAACCAAAGATTCAACACTTTGGCTGACTTGGAACCTTTCCGCTACAACAACCTGAGTTAGGCCACCCTGTAGCATTCCGATAGCCCTATTAGCCTAAGCGTTTGTTAATTTACGTCTTGGCAATTTCAGAAAACTCGTTTCAAATCGAAGCCGTTGATAAACTGACTTCATTTCAAAATAAGAACATTCATGAAGCATATGCAAAGAACCAAACTTCAGAAAAAAGGCGACCAGATTGACGAAATGTCCCATACTGATTTTTATTGGATCGATTCAAGTTGTTATTGAGTTTTAAATGATTTCACAGCGATTTCCTCGAAGATTACATACTTTTAAAAACGATTGAATACGATATCCCTAACTCTTGTGGAGCAGTTGTTAATTAAGCATCAAATTGTCTGCTTGTGGTATTCGATTTTCGAGTTTGAGCGTCACATACAGCGAGAAGACATCTCGAGATCATCTCATCATATCGATGTTTGCTCTATAACATTTTCTTACATAATCTCGTTCTTATTTGTTATTATTTATCCAACACACGTGCACAAACTGAATACTGCAGGTTTACTCGTCGGTGTATCATTAATTTTTATTTATATGAAATTCCGATAACAACTGATACCGCACAAAAGGTGTATTGAATATATTCAAATAATTGTGAACGTTATAATCAATATTTACTCGAGACTACGAGATTTTTCTTGGTTTCTTGGCATCCATCATGAATATGAAATATTTTCAGGAATACTGTGCCATACAGATTATTCTCGGAATAATCCATACACGGTAGGTCTAAGACAGCCTTGTCAAATCACAAGTAGTACAGGGAAAAAGGCCCCAGATATAAAGGGTGGTACTTATTCATATGTATATTTATGGAATGTAACCTAATTTGCATAATTTTCGCGATGAAATTGTTTATTTCGACGTTGCCAAATAGTCAATCCTGTCAAGTCCCTACCGAAAATACCGATTGTGACAGATCGACTGAATACAAACCGGCTTCCATCTCCGAAAGAGATTCAATGTGATGAAGTGATATACTTTCATCAACATTTATAACGGGGCCATAAGAGAAGTAGAAACCAAGTAATCGACATATTATTACCTGCCATTTTGATTGTGTGAACCGCTTCCATTGAATATGCAATGTCGGTGGACTGAAGTACTAAGAAACACACGTACTTACACGTCTTCATAAACGATCTCACTTTTTATGGTTGATGGCCATAAAACTTCCAATGGAGCCAGCCGCTACAAATGAAGCTCAGATTTATTATGTTCTCGAATTAATCACAGTTCATATGATTATTATTAATTGACTCTTACATAGTATGTCGATAATGGAGAAGGTTTATGCTGGAATTACTTATTCTAGAGTCTTCTTCAATACCAGCCATGCATAGGAAATTTGGCAACAACGTCAGAGTCCTATTCTGACAACGCCAAACGAATTAAAAATTAAGAAATCATAGGATTTCAGTTTCGTTTCCGAAACCGTGAACACAATAACTTCCTGAAGAATCGACTGGGGAAGTCGATATTGATATAGAAAAGGGTTGACGCCTCTATTCACTTCTAATGAACTGGTTCGCCATGATTTAGGTCTATCAAGTCTTTCTACCTAAAACTGACACAGGTTGACACTCGTGAAATATCGGCAATGTCAAAATAATTTCCAGAGATGTTGCCAAATGCCAATGCCAATTCCTACTCTCAATCTCAACATAAAAATCACGCTTGGAAACTAAAAATGACGAAGGTAGTTTTGAATAAGCAGAGACAAAGCATCAGGAAGTGCTATGATAGATAGTTTTCATGGGGGATTTATCCATCAGATATCTTGTCATTACACCCAAAGATAACAGACCGAAGCTAAGCTGCATCCCAGTTTAGAAATATGTTCTTTCCAATTCAGTTCATCGTTTACATAGATTCCTAAGAACTTTGTAAATTGAGTTAGTACTTTTAAGGTGACACAGGTTTTGTAGTTTTACTACATTTTCATACTGCAGTATTTCAAGTTGTGCAACAAGTTATGTAAATATCTTCTGTAGGCTTATTTCTTGAGAAGTTCGAAAAATAGAGAATTCCATAGGTACGTCTGTTCGTTTGGAAGTTTAACTGCTGGGTTATTTGAGTACTTTTATTTTTTTTTCGAATGAACTATCACAGAGTAACAGGACTACTTAATCCATTATTTTCCAGTAAAATTTGAACACTCGAATCTTGGATCCCGTACAAGAAAATAGCATAACTCAATCTTCCAACCATGTTTATATATGTAAAATATTTGCAGTATTAATAGAGAATATAGTTTCCTCAACATTCGCCAGGTCTTTGGAATTATTGAATTCACATAATATTTTCTCAAACTCAATGTTTTCCCAAAGTAAATTCACATTCTGAAAAATACGTAATTACTACAACCTCTATGTAGAGAGGACAACAGTGCGTAGTTATCTGACAGGAAAATGACTTTAACCTAACATTTTCATAATATAGACGGTGAAATATGTCAGAACATCATGGTCAACCGGGAAAGTTCACAGAAGTGAATGAAGTATAGGTCGAATTCGTAAATGGATAAATTTTTAGATAATTGAGAGTCCCAATTAGTCAATATTTTCTCTTTGGTAGGATACAGATAAATCAGAACGGACAAAAACAATAATAATTTTATTCTTGATGTGGAACTTTTTCGATTAGTTTCGAACTTTCGTTCATCTTCAGACAATTGACCTCTGAGCACATGTTGCAGAATATTTATGCAGATTCAGGTAAAACGACAATATAATAAAAAGTGACAGTTGCGGATTTTTTCTGCAATAGATGACAGAAAATAGTTCATTATTTACCGGGTAGGAAAAGCCTAACATTACTAGACGACTGTGAAGATTGCTGAGTTGAGCGCAAGCCGAGACTAAGCAACCCAGAGTCAGGAATGTGGCTTTTCCTAAGAGGTTAAAACCATGAACTTTTTTTGAAGGATCGCTGATCAAACATTTTTTGAATACATTACACGAATTCCATTCCGAACGCCAAATTTCTTTGTCACTTTACTTGGAATGAAGGAAATCGGTAATCCATGAAAGTTTACGAGATTTCAATCTAGAAACTTTATTATCCGGAATATAAGACATAAACCCCTGATAAAATGAAAAATTCAACTGGGTATATTTCCCATTAACGCCGTTTAGGAATATGAATCATTCTACAGGGTGAGTCTTTGACCTTGCAGAATATTTTAACAGAAGATTCTTGAAGCTGAAAGAAACACATTTGTCCTCTACCGTTTTTTCCGATTCGGCCTAATAAAAAGATTTAGGCATTATAAATTTTCTTAATAGGCTAGCCGCTCCTGGAAACCTGAACACTGAAGTTTTTCCAAGCCTAAGATATACCATTCAAATCTTCGAAATAAGCAACTCTGTTATGAAAACAAGCGTCAACTTACTTTTTACATTCCAGTTGGTGAAAAAAGTTGTATTTATAGTACAATAAACAAGTTAGGTATTCCAAACTTCGTGGGCGATAAAAGTTGAATATTCTTCTCTTGGTTTCATTTTCGATAATGAGGAATTCATCTAGCTATCACTCATATTAGCTTTGAGATTCATCTTCAATTTGTAATTATTAATTTCCTTTGTTTATTTCATTTTCTCCAAGAATTATTCGATTTAGACATAACCCATTCAAACTTTCATTTTCATAAATAAATAAAAGAGATGTAACCTAATTTATCTATGAACGTACAAACGTTGCCAAATTGACGAACAGAAAGAAAGAACTCTTCGAAATCAAACAACACACAATATGCTAATTCTATGTATACACTTGTGTAGTCTATGATTCTGAACTGAACTATAAATCTGTGGCTCCGTGGTTTTAAGGTTATGTCATGGTGGTTTTCTTCCACCATGGGTTGTTATGTTATGTTATGAAGTACATGATTTCAAAATTTGGATCAGCAGAAAGATTGCATTCAAACCAGTAAGAATCCCCATTATCATGGGAAAGTGAGAAGTTAATCAATTATACTACACAAATTAGCTCGAAATTGAAAAGGAAGCTTCATGAATGGATTCAGGAACGAATCACCACTGTATAACACAGATATAGTTTTGGGAAAAGTTGAACCTATTGTGACGATTTTGGTACTTATGAATTTTGTAGTTTCCTCTTTGATTTTTACGCACGAGTTGCGGGATTCTTACGGTTACGTCCATTGTGAATTGGCCAAAGTAGAATTCCATTGTCAACTTTTAGACGTGGCAACGCGGAAAAATTGAATTCTGTGAATTTTTTGAACAGAGTTGCATTTAGCCAAAGTACCCAATTCTCGGAATTTCACAGCTATTCTTTATTTTTGAATTTCAGATTACTCGAAAACGGCGCATCATACAAAAAAAAATAAGGAATACTTCTACTTTCCAAAATGGTCAGAAATTCAGAAATTCGTTGAATAGCATTCAAATTATTTTTAAAAGTCGGATTCTTTGAATTTCTGATATTTTTATGAAATGCTATGGTCATATTAAAGAAACTGGAGGATGTGGATTAAATTTTGTAATCCAGGATAATATCGTATCAATAAAAAACAATATATTCCAAAAATCATCTCATTCGATGAGATCATTCGCGAGACATAATCGAAAATTAAATTTTTTTATGGATTTTCAACAGTCTGTATCTTACGAACAGAGCCGAATCGGAAAAAATGGTAAGGGGAAAAAGTGTTTCTTTTGGCTTCAGGAATTTTCTGTTAAAATATTCTGCAAGGTCAAAGACCCACCCTGTATATTCAAAAACAATCGTAGCAAAAGAATCAAATTCACTTTCCATCAGGAATGAATATTAATAAACACAATCCTGCCCACACGTTTGCTCTCGTTCGCTGTGCACCGCATCAATTGATCAAAACCTCAAGTAGATGCTGCAGGGCCGGATTTGCAACGCCTTACAAGTCTCGTCTACGGTAATGCATCATCAATCTAGTGGCCCACTCATTAATTAGCGACGACTAAACATATGAGCGACGTGTGTGGCATCGAACTTGATGAATAACTGATTTTTCGGAAAGCGCCGAAGTATGCCCATTATAGCTTTATTTATTCTAGCGAATTTGCATTAAAATCGCCGCTCCGATGCAGAGATATCAGCTGTCACGTCAGTTTTTGGACATTTTCGATTAAAATTTGATTGGAGTTGTCGGAACCGGTATGGATCAACTTGTTAATTGGTCTGAGTTTTTCCCTAATTTGTTAATTCGGCGTTTGTTTGATGCATAATTCTGTATCAATCAATTTTTGAAATATTTTGATGGGTTGAGTGGTTTGATTACCGGAGATAAATAGGAATTTGGAACTTTTTTTTTGAAGAGTGATAGTTTATTAATTAAAAATTGAGAAATCGCTGGGAATTCCTCAAGAAGAAATTTATTATGTTATTCGATTGATAAAAATGTTAGTTTTCCTTGGAAAAAGTCCAGAAGTATGCTTTTAGGTAAAAACTGTGATTTCGAACTATTGACTCAAAGTTATGAAATACTGAGTGTCAAAAAAGTTGCTAAGAAGTTTAACCTTGTTGCCCCAATTCGAGAAAAAACTAATTGAAACTTTCATAGTTTGTTTACGTTGGTAGTTTAAGCTTCAGTGTACAGAAAAAATCCTACCAAATTCCATGGTTTATTCTTCGTTAGTTGGCTCTTAGTTTGGCTGATATCTGATATGTCATGATCGAATGGTATCAGACCTGTCAATTTTGAATTTTTCCCGAAAATTGTTCAAACGACTATAGGTTGGAATTGATACCGTCCGGCCGACCGACCATCTGTTGTCACGATAACTTGAGAAAGCAAGGGGCTAGTGACTTGAACTAATAGATTTCTCATCAAAATATACAGGTTGAGATTGTTTATGCGCCAAATTAGCCAACTAAATCCGGAGTTATACTCATTTTTCATGGTTGAATTATTGGGGTTATTTCCTCAATATCACCAGAACTATGTATGTGATCGAATTGAAACTTCATAATTCATTATGGAATACTGCTCACAAAATTTTGTTAGAACCGTATCGGTTATAAAATTTGAAAACAATATTTCGAAATTTTTTTAAATTTCAGTTAATCTTTTCGCTAACTATTCATCACACTCAATAAAATTATTCACTGAACTTGAATTGAATATCTAAGGAGAGTCTCCAAATTTCAGTTCAATATGATGTAAAATTTCGGAAATATTGGGAAACAAATATTTAAAATTTCGTGGTTTTTTTCTCAGTATCGTTTATTTCCAGCAAAATTAAAAAAATACTGATGCTTTCATGCTAAAACCTGGTTACTTGTTGGAATATGCAGAACTGCGAACAATTTGTTTATGATCGTGTTATTACAACAACTTAAAGAATGAGTTTCAAAAATTTTTTCGCCTATGAAATTGAACATGTGCGCAAAAGCTGCTGATTTTCCGGAAAAATACTTCAATGATGTTCGAAAGACGAAATATTCTATTGTAATAAATTCGTGAATCTCTTTTACTGGGTTTTCCCTGTTGTGATTCCTAATTGTAAAAAAAATTAAATAGAAAATAAATAAATATTCCTAATCTTCTTTTCATTAATTCTTGTAATCAGTTTCTAAGAATCGATTCAAGCTCGTTTTCTATCATTTTGCGTATTTTTCTCTGGACTTCTTCTTCCAGCATCTGAAACGAAACTCAAAATTAAATGAAATTGTTTTAAAGGAAAAATACCCTTGCTTGTTGCAGAATTTAACTATTTTTCGATGGCAAGGGAAAAATATTGCCTAATAACCAAACTGGAACAATGCAAACGATCAACAATCATAATGCAATCTGCAAGGGCGTTTTGCATAAAAAAAGAATTTTAGTTGATTTTTGACAGTTTTGTCTTAGATGTTGAGAGGATAATAAAACCCAGAAAAAGAACTACAAAATTATTCTCCAATTATCGGTGTTTTTAGCACCATGATTCCATTCATCATCATATCTTGCCTCTTTATGAGCCAGAAATCCAAGTTTTACGAACACATTTTTTTTCTATAACCTGACTGAAGATACCTACATCTTTACGCGCTCGACCTCGTCCTTGACTTGTTCCTAATATGCAGGTACCCGTGGATTTTACAAGATTAAACTCCACTAACGCTAAGAAGCCGACGATAATGCTGAGAATAAAAAATAAAAACGCTTCTGATCATAGGGGCGTCGTAAAATATTGCATGTAGGTCTATAGGTTATTTGAAACATGAGAGTTATGTTTTCTTATGTCGGTTAGGCTGTTAGTGGTATCCATTAGCAGCTTTAGCGTATAAAGCAGCCGGCTTTGCTATTTTTCGTCTTCAGTATAAAGTGAGATGATCTCTACAGTGTCTCTGACGTCGTTTATTCTAGTGTAAGATGTTTTATTAATTCCCACTGGATATATCTAGGAGGCGCAGTTTGGGACAAAATTTTATTTGCAAATATATTTATTCTTGAGACCATATATCTATTAGTTGCACAAATATATTTATTATGTGTGACGAAATATTTATTTTTTTTCGATATATTTACTTCCTATTAAACACAAAAATTCATTTGAAATTTTAAATTCCAGATATTCCCAAAAATAAAGTTCTAATCAAATTTAGATCTAGTACTTGATCTCAGCAGGACGGTATGAAGGTTCATGCGAAATTTTTTCAGGAAAGGACTTCGAATTTGAGCATGCGCGTTCGAGCTCCTGAATTAATGTCAGTGATTTTTTTAAATTTTCAATAAAATCTTATTTATTTTCATGACTGAGCATCGTTGTATCGATTCTTCAATGTTTCTCTTTGAAAAACTGTTTAATTACTTGTAGTGATTATTTTCACTCACTGAACTCACAGACTAAGATTTGATGGAATCGCAATGGGGGGTTTTCCTTCAAACGAAAATGCAGGAATTTTTATGAAAAACCTCAGGACATCACATTCAAACATAATTTTAATATTATATTTTTAAAAAAATGTTTGATCACTTAAAACTGAAAAATGAAAATGGGGATTCGCATTTAAAGGGATTTGTCTTGAGTGCACGATATGGCAACGTCGAATTCAGCTTTCTCGGAAAGAAAATGACGTCAAATGTGTTACTTTGTTTAGGAAAAGAGAGATAGCTATACTTCGATCTGGTTAGAATAGAAGACAACGACCAAGGAATAGTAAAAGAAGAGTACAGACTGTCATATTACTGACAAATCGCAAACGGAAATTGTTTGGTTATATCGACAAAGAGCACAGAACACAGAATAGGAATAAATATTTCATTATGTTATAGCAGAAAAAGCTATTCTACTAAACACCGTTGTCACTTAGTGCATTCCTGGCAAATCCCAAACCCCAATTTTGAAATCTGATTTTGAACACTTTCGAAAAGTTATTTAGGAAAATGATAAATCAAACCCATAATAATTATGTTCAAATTTGCATTTGCAGTAATAACCCAAATTCAGGAAAAACCCCCATTGTCCATTTATTCATGTCATTCAGGGTTGTTCGGTATCATTGAAAGATAATGAATCAAAATGTGCAAATGATTGCATTTAGACCGAATACAGAAACTTCAAAGTATTCAAATTTTTTTAGATGTCCCAAGTTCATCGCCTACTAAAATTCCTGAAAACACAAATTAGAGCCGATTTTTTTGCTTCTATTAAACATGAATTAGGTTCAACCCCAACTCAAAAAGCATATTAGTTCTATCACATCCTCTCACTGATTTGCATATCCACAACTGCCATCAACACATCATTCGAAAATGATCTTTCGATGTATACAATCATCCTGCTGATTTCCCGCATTGTAAAGCTGTAAATACACCTTCCGTTTGCAATTATACCATGTCTCTTTGTCTCTAATATCCACCCTACGTCCTAATGATACCCAAATTGTGTCATTACGGATTATTTCGGATTTGAATAAATTCAGGAGTGTAAGACAGAGTTTCAGGTCTCGAGGCGTGACAGTTTTTTGTAATTTGATACCTGTTTATTGCTTATTTTGTAGGCGGTTTTCTTTTTGGCCGGGCTGAGAATTGCTCCCAGATGAATAAAATAGAGCGTGCTCTGTTTTAACCCTTGTTTTTCGGGAGAATTACGTGACTGGGTCTTCTGAATATGCGAGATTTTGGACGTGTTGGTCATGATAATGTTGACATCAGGTAAGAATGTAGATAGGAAGAGATCTGGGGCAAAAGGGCGTCTAAGAGTATCTCGGTATCTTTGAGGATACTCAGGGTAGCTTCTGGTTACCGTGTATGAATTTTAATTTGCTCCTGGTGTGGTCAAAATTGGATCTGTTAACTCCTTGATAGTCTTCCTGTACAACCAACTTCCTGTTGTTATACAGAAGCTTTCCTAGATAAGGAATCTCTATTTTGTAGTTATTATGATGAATTACCTAAACTACTTTAGGAATTCATTTTTCAGGTTTCCTTCACAGTGCAGCATCATACAGGGTGAGTCACTCTGATGGCTCATAGTCGTTTATGGAGAACTTATCAAAATTTCGTGCTTACACATTGCATGTGGGTGTTTTCGAAAATGGACTTTGTCTCTCGAATATTTTCACTGCTTTGCAACTTCCGGTTTTACCGGAATCAATCTCCATATCCTTGGGGATTTTCATTTTCAAATTTGTCGATATGAAGAATCATCAAGATATTTGCTTATTCGGCTGAAAATGTGCATAGTGTTCATAAGACGATCGTTAGCTTTGAGAATTTCAACTCATCGAAACTCAAGAATTTAGATTCGGAACTCATGGTCTCAAATGACCACTGATGACGAATCCGGTATCAAATTCGTCCGGCCGGCCGTACGCACGATAACGGGCGTACGAAGGATTCTATCGACTTGAAAAATTCAGGGTTGGTAGCATTTCGAAAGGCCAAGGTTGATTTCGTTAATGGGCGAAATCGGTTGAATAAGTTCCGAGTTATAGCCATTTGAAGTTTTGAGGTTATTTCCTCGATACTTCGAGAATCATGATGAAACTTGGCAGCTAGCTTGGAAATGCTGATGGATAACTCTGCGAAATTTCGTGATAATCGTGTCATTAGAACAGTTTGAAAGAAAATTTCAAAACAATTTTTTTTCAAATATTCAAAATTCTGTGATCTTCGGATCAAATAATCAGATTTTTTCGACGGAATTTCACACATAAGTTATTGACCCAATATTTGCAGTAGTGAAACTACTAAACTATCGAGCTCGAATCTGGTACGCTGAATGACAAGAAGAAGTTCAGGAACTTTTGAACACATTCTAAAAAAATAATGATTAATCAGTACCATCTATGAACGCCCGCACGAACTTCAATCCTCCAAGATACAGGAAACTTGAGTCATGCGCATCAATAGGAATTTTGATCTGTAGGATTGTTTCCTCGTTTTTGTAGAAAAAATTAAATCTACAATACTCCATATCTAAACAGCGAAACCCATAAAATAAACTTCCGAACATGGGGTGTTAAAATTCCAAAAGCGAGAGCAACTCCCAAGACATGTTTACAAATGAAATCATTTAGTACCAATACGAGCAAAAACAACGTCTTCATTTTCATTCAGCAAAATTCCAGCAATAAAGTCAATGAAATACGAAATACAATTCCCGAGGGGCCATATCCCATATCATCTCCATTACTATTATAGAACGATTACATAATTCAGGAATATTATGTGAATTTAACGCACATTTTGGTGCGCTGATGAAGTCAACACTCAAAACACAGTGATATTCGGCTTGTAAACAGTCGTTATCAGTGTTTATGGTGCTTTACCAGACTCATTACCATCGAAATTATAGAACGTTCTCAAGGGGATCCCATAAAATTAAGAAAAAAAGAATGTGCGGCTTATCGAAATGAAAAAAGTAAATGGCCGCATAAAATTCAAAATTGCAACGGAGCCGGTAATGTACGAGGTGTACCAATTGAAAAAAACGGGACAGATATTTTCACTTTTCGTCCAAGAAGATTTAAAATTAAATTAAACGCAGTGAGGCAAATTAGGAGATTTCGTAGAATATGATTTAAAGATATTTGTAGTTGCATCAGGGTTCGTAAATAGAAGGGTCAATAACTTCCTCAATTTTGTACTTGCAGAAAAAACACTTTTTGATATTCCATAAAAATTGTTGAATGCTAACCTTTCGGCTAAATTCAATCGAAAATCGATCAAAAACTGATCGAAACAATATTACAGATCTCCAGAGTCCGAAATAATATACAGGGTGTTCCTCAATTGGGGGTACAAATGTAGAAGTGAGATTCCTCCCTTAATTTTAAGACAAACAAGTCCGATAAACACGGGACGGCAGACGTTTCGATTTCGAGATACTAGGTGTTTTTTTCTCACAGTATCTACATTTTGCGAACCACCGGGGTGACATTTTTTCCGGAACAATGTTAATTTGAACAGCTTTTAAAAAATATTGTTGTTTCACTTAGTGTTATGCCCCCCAGCAATTTATATATTTGTATATTTATATTTCATGTTAAAATATTGCGGGGGTATCCCACGAATACCGTTCGTTAGAGTATTTTTGGGAAGAAATCGAAATTCAATTTCGAACTTGCTATGATCGAAGTGATAACTACCTCAAAATTTTTTGAAATTCGTGGAACTTCCGGTTTCACCGGAAGTGACACCAATTTTCGTTTTTCAAATGGGAAGCCCATGTTCTGTGATGAAAATGGATTCCCCATGAAATTCTGAGTCGTCTTAATGCAAAACTTTTGAATTTCTGTCAGAAAATTCTATTTTAACTTTGAATTCCATAAAAAATAGAAAATGTCGCTATGCTGAAACATGGGTATCTTCCAGATCTTCGAAAAGGAGAAAACTAAATTTTTGCCAATAAGAATCTCACTTTTTTTATTTCCATGATGGAATTTACGTTGAAAAATTATGTAAATGCCCTAAAATTGATATTTTCTGAGATATGTGAAGTCGCAATTTTATTTCCAATATAAATCTTCTCAAAAAAACAAGCAAAACTGAAAATTCAGAGTTTTCATGAATACTATCTAGAATAAATGTTTAATATGACTGCCATTTCCTTCCCTCCTGGGAAGAATAAAATTCGAAATTTGGTCGCGTACATTGTTTTTTAGAAATATCTCGAAAAACGTGAATTTAAGGGTTTTATTCCCACACTAATATTATTTTTCAATGTAGATTTCAGTATGGCTATAAAAAAATGAGGTTCTCATTCGAAAAAAAAATAGTTTTCGAAATTGCCGACTTTGACACCGTTTTTGTGACCTCCCGTATCATGAGTTTCAATTCCGACTATTTCAACAGAAGCATTATTTCCCTTCGGCGGAAGCCTAAAGACGTTTTTTTCCAATGGAACATCCACGTTTCTGCAGAGCGCCATTTTCATTATTTTATTGGAATTTCACGTCAGAAAAGAGATTTTTGGCAAAAACTCAAAAATTTCATACAAGACAATTCAGAATTTTATAAGGAAGTCCGTAATTGCAAACGTGAATTTGATTCCTTCCGAAAAATATTT
Organism: Myrrha octodecimguttata; assembly: GCA_958510865.1. Classification (NCBI taxonomy): domain Eukaryota; kingdom Metazoa; phylum Arthropoda; class Insecta; order Coleoptera; family Coccinellidae; genus Myrrha; species Myrrha octodecimguttata. The sequence continues at coordinate 55,677,130 of OY294058.1, read as the reverse complement.
ATACGAACGGTATTCGTGGGACACCTGGTATATATACTAAATTTGGATGTAATCTAATTGTTCCATAGTTTAATTGGCAAATTCAATCAGGAAGATTCATCGAACAAATAATTCTTCAATTTTTCATCTTATCATTAAAGCTTTTCTGTAAATTTCATTAGAGAAAGTTTCTGCTTCTGAAGTTTAGGCACCCTTTACAACATAAAACCTCCCTCCATATTTACTATAATAAAAACAGTTCAATCAGGTTAATATCAATAATAAAAGGAATATTAATTCCTTTTCATTCTAGTAAGGGAAAAATGAATAAAGGCAAGTTTAGAATAATAATTATTATATTTTCAAGACATATCTTATCAAACATAAGAGATTGTTCGTACTATTTCGGACTTATATCACAGAAATCAATAAAATAATCAAAATCACTTAACTGGTCTAAAAGCTCACCCCCATCTATGACCCCCGGGTTTCATCTTCTGTCATAGACATGATTTACACAAAACTTTTAGACATAAGAAATTCGTCGATTCTGTCTGAATTTTGATTCGATGAAGCTCGAAATGTACTGGTATGGAACACAGAATTATAATTGATTCCTGTCACTTGAAAGCAGAGTCAACCGCGGCTTCCAGAAAGAAATTGTCAATCACTCCTACCTTTGGAATTGCCAGAATTTTCGCACATTCGTTAATACTTTTGAGCGAATTCCAACTTGACATTTCGTTAATTGAATGGTTGTTTTTAAATACGTGTTTATGAACTTGGCTTCGTCTCCGACATCAAGAAACTCTCAACTTAAATGTTGATTTACCTCGAATGCGAATTCTTGAACTTGGTGTTAAGTGAGGAGCGATCATTTTCGACTTTCGCTAAATAAGGTTATTTTCGTTGGTGGTCGTATCCAATTTATGTTTATTATCTTTCACTTTTTGGGAGTTGAAGTGTAAATGTGTAGATTCGCTCAGTAATTATGTCACTCTCCTGAGAAATTCAGAATTGGAATTGTGGCAATAAGGATTTGAGAAAAACACAGTGCAAACTTCTACACGATTTCATTTTGTCGGTGAAAATTATTGTTAATATGTCTCCTGCTATGTTAGCAATTAGGCACTTGTTTCAGCACAATTTTCAGGCAAAATGCTTCCTAAAAACAAATTTTAAAATGATATAAGTGGTCAAAGAATGGAAATTTAACTTTCGAAGTCTTGATCAGATTCCTTCATTAGACAAAGAAAGACAAATATTCACTTGTAATACCACTAGAGGTCAAATTAATTCCGGATTTAATTTGACCTCGTGTGGTATTCGGTAAGAAAATTCCTCACCAAATGTGTTCATTTCCAACAACATCAATTTTCGTCTTCATCAAGTACTAGCAAAACATAGAAGGTTTTGTCGACTTGATCATTCAGTTACCATGGCAACTCAGTGAAATTCTAAGCTGGAAATTATTTCGGTTTTGAACTCGTCAAAAACAGCACGACATAGAAAAATGTCTCGCTTCGGTCAAGAAAGAAAAGAAAACATTCGCCAGAATGTTGAGCAGTTGACGCCCGCGAATACTAGGAAATCGGAGGCAAGTGTATGGAAGCAGTTTATATACTTTTGCGCAGAAAAAGCGTATGGTTTCGACAGAACGGATATACCTGTGGAAGAACTGGCGCTTATTCTTGAAGAACAGGCCTTCAACATGCGAAAAAAGAACTCCGAAGACTACAAGGAGAGTGTTATCAAAGTTCTGTGGAACTCTACAGCTAAGTAGTTGCAGGAATATTTTTTCGAAAGGTATAATCGTAAATTTAATCCATTGTCTGACATAGAACTTGTCAACGCAAGAGTCGCAAAAAATGCTAAGCGTCCGAAGCTACAAATAGATCCCACCAAGAGAAAGGCAAGTTCATCCGCAATATCAGCAGAAGAATTGAGAAAATATTCTGTCATTATAAACGTCAAAAAAATTTCCAGTATAATTCGCTGTTGGATACCCACGAGGAAAAAATTTCCAATAAAATTCATCCGTTGCGATGGTGATCTGTCAGAAATACACGTTCTGATTGGTTAAAAATCACATGTGTGAAATTTTCATGAGTATTAATTTTTAGAATTTTGTTATCCAAGAGTCTTGGTCAAATTGATGATCATATATCTAAACGTAGATTCAGATCAAATGTAAAATCCCAAAATCTCTCTCTTCTTCCAAAACAGTTGGCCAAATATGGTCTATTCCTCTTGAACATATTTTCCTTACGTTTCTATGTAGAAAAAGGAGAGCTAATTTTAGTTTATTCGTCTCAAGTTTTTTTTATCAGAGTCATCTTCCTTCGATGAATAGGCCCATTCATGCAGAAGCTTCTGAATTATGCATACATGATTCATAGAGTTATAAAAATAATAATTCCATGTCTCCCTTATATAATAAGTGAGTAACTAAGACACCTCTGGCGGCAAACTAGAAATAATTTACCTGAATTTTCGAGGAAACTAGACCAAACTTAACACTTTTTATTGCTAGTTTAATCGATAGACACGCTAAAAATAACCAATCATCGGCGCCTTCTCTAGGTCATCACGAAATCTAATAATTTTTCGAAAATCCTTCGGTTGCGGTTGACGAAGGCCGCTCTTATAAATATTCTTCTACTTCATTTTAACGATTGTTAATTAAGACCATTACGTGGTTCAATAATATATAACATATAATGATGGTCACACGCACCTGTCGTCCCAAATATTCTTGAGGAGAAAGAGCAGATGCCCTGTTCGTATTTTGCAAACACTCTCGTGGTATTTCCGGACTAGCTCTCGAGATATTAAATGTTTACGCATTAAAAATGCGATCGTTCCGCGTATATTGAGATGATCGCTGGTTATACTGGGTGTACCTGAATAGAAAGCTTTCATATTTCGGGAAAAAAAGTCCAGAAAAGCACGGACCAAATTCGAAAAATTTTTTCAAAAATACAGGAGATTGGTTAGCCATCCAAGTAGTGTAAATTTTTTAATAATGGCGAAGATTCAATAGGATCGAATTGAAATCAGATACTTGGTTGAAAAAATCTAGAGAAGCACTGATGTGAAGTCAGCGGCTTCTACACGCTTGTTCACATTGCGCAATGGTGACTTGGGAATTTCAGTGAAATTTTAATGAAATTAAAAAATTTCAAGGAAAAATTTTTTTTTCGAATTTTTCTATGGACAATAATAATAACAAATAACATAATCAAACCTGAAAATTTGAAGACTCTAGGTCCTTCATTTCGAGAGTTGCAGCGCACACGTTCGGACGGACAGAATCAACTTTGACCACGGATTCTTCATCAGTGAGTCTAACCTTGTCGTTTGAGACCAATTTCGGCTCAAAATTCGAAAATTGCAGACATCGTGACGAAATGATAACGCGCTGTTCCTCAGAACAAGCGCGTAAAAATGATAGCTTGATAGTTCTTGCACAGTTTCGTGAGGATGGTATGATTAGATCGTCTATTCGAAAAGATGAATTCGAAGTATATTTTCTGATTGATTCAAAGACATAATCATTACGAAAAATCGCACAAAATTGTGCATAACCATTCTTCAACTAAAAAATTGAAACGGATCAAATTGAAATTTGGTGGAATGTTGTGAAATATGAGATTAAAGGTCTGTCTAAAAGATCCTCGAAAAAGGATTAAGAGTTCATTATTAAATACCAAATATCAATTATGCACACTAATATGTCGCCATATGTTAGTTACATAGCCCAGAATATGGATCGAGGTGTCATGGTAGATGCAGTTTACGCGGATTTTTCTAAAGCTTTTGACAAAGTTGGGTCATACCTGTGTGATAGTTTTCAGTTTGCCACTGTTAATGATGCCTGTTCGTCTGTTGAAGGGGTTGAGTCCGGAGTACCTCAGGATTCTCATTTGGGACCACTCCTTTTCATTTTGAACATCAATGATGTTCACAGGTCTTTTCTCTACTTAAACTTCGAGCTTTACGCGGACCATATTAAGATGTATCTCGCATTGAGAAAGTCAGACGATGCCCGGAGGTTTCAGAAAGACCTGGACAGATTCTATGAATTGAGTTCTCTACACTACTTTTACTTGAATAATAAGTGCAAACCTATAACATTTACCAAAAAATCTCGATATTGTGAGCACTCCCCTATTTCTGAATGGTATTTTTTCTTGGTTCGCAGTATAATCGAATATGCAAGCACAATTTGGAATCCCTTCTTCTACAAATATATAAATCGAATTGAAAAAAGTTTACTGGAACTTTGTATTACAGATTACAGTATAGAGGTTCAGTATCTATACAGTTCAAGATTGACACTTTATAAAATGATTACTTTAGACACTTTAGCAAAGAAGCGTAATATTCGATCAAACTTTCTTCTATCGAATAATCAATGGTCATTTTGATTTTCCCCTGGTAAATGAAATTTGTTTTATCGGTCGTCGAAGAGAACTTTTTTATATCCCCGGAGCTCGCACATCATTGACTTTTAACTCTACCTTCTTGATAATCATGTGGTTTTATAATTGGCATATTTTTTATTCTTATTTTCAATATCTCACCTGTTGTTTTTAGGAGAAATCTATATGCTTATCTATGTAGAAGTTACCAAATTTACTCAATTTTGAAATTAATTTGTGTTCATGGTTACGGGTGTAGTTTTTTTTGTCTATTTCTGTATTTTTGTAAATCCTTGTAATTGGGTTTTCATATTAGGATTTCTGTTCATGTTAAATAAATGAAACAAATAAATAGAAAACGGGCTTGCGGATTCCTTGATTCGAACTATTTATAAAGAGCAGTTACTAAAAAAAATGTTGCCAAATAAACATTATAGTACGAATGTGAACGATTAACAAGTTGGACTGTAAACGTTTCAGAGTATTTTGCGCAATGACACGAAAAATTTTGCTCATTGTTTGAACATATTTGACTAAATTCACTGAAGAATTAAGTAGAATAGAAAATTCTCATATCCAGTGAAACAGCGTTGCTGTTAATTTCAAAAATATCAATTCGACGAATGTTTCGAACCACTAAAGTATTGAAAGAAAATGAATCTGCTAATTTTTTCTTTATCATCTGACGAAAGAGGCAGATCAGAAAACCAAACAGTTCGAGTCGTTGCTCGTTTACATTGTTCAGAAATTGTTCATAAGGCAACATTTTTTCGGGAACTGTCGCGAGGCATTCTCAATGAATTATAATTTTCATTAAATTTTAATAGATTTTTCTCAAATATTTGGAGTGAAAACACATGAAAAACATAGAAAATAACTAATCACCAGGTTTCAATCAGATCAGTAGTTCCTGAGATCTCGAGGAAATAACCTCAAAAATTCAAATGATTATAACCAACGGTATTGTTTAAGACCACTTTCGGTTCAAAATTGAAAAATAACCGACAGTTGGACGAAATAATATCTCGCTATTCCTCTGAACAACCGCATAAAAATGAATTTATACGTAAGCATTTAACAACGTAAAAAGTGAATATAAACATGTAACATCACAGGAAGAACCTTCTGTACCATTACCAGAGAAGCCTTAACGAGCAGTTTCACATCAAGAGTCATCCAATACCACCTCTGTGCTCTGTTTCTGTTTGATCAAGACAAATTCATCATTAGCGCATTTAAGTCGTACCAACATAACTCCGAAAAAACTTCATTTCGTCCTCATGAAAATCTGGAGGGCAATAACTCAAGGGCGATATTTCGTCACAGAACAGTTACCGCTGCCTCGATCAGAGCCATCTGTAGGATAATTTAGCGGTCCTGCTGTTCCGGGAGAATTTGAAATCAATTACGAAATATGGCTGATTATAAGGTATATGCTAATTTTTGGACGGGCAAGTGCGAATCGAGATGCCGCCGTGGTATGTAAAATGTAACAGCATCTTCATTCCCCTCATTTGCATTTTTATTCGCATGTGTCGCCAATGCTGTGGTTATAGACCTTTGGGTGCCTTCGTTTCGGCCGCCTTCTTGAAATATGCGAAGGTGAGCTGCATAGGTGTATAAACGAGGAAATCCAAAATTTTTCGGCGGATTACGCCCATTAAAATTTTAATTTTCGGTATTTCCGAAAGTGCAGATTGGATAGAATCGACCTGGTATTTCGTTGCGGAATTGCACTTTGTAGGTTCATGCAGAATTTCGTGAGGATCATATTATTCAGTGTGTCACTTCGAAAGGTGCCACCCTAAATATCTCGGTCCCTATTAACAATCAGAAAAAATCTAGAAAAGCACTGACGTAAGGTCAGGAGCTTTTACGCGCTTGTTCAAATTCTAACAATTAGATAAACACGAAATTTTGCATTTAGTTGCCTGTTAGTAAACTCCACATGACAACAGAGTTTCAATCTGATTTTTCTAGTACTTCTTGAGATATTGCGAAAAAACGTCAAAATTCCAAATAACAACGAAATTTGGCGCATTTTTTTTTCTTATATCTCCGAAAGTAAATATCGGATCGAATTCACATTTGGAACATTGTTGTTGAATACTGACTCTAAGGTTTGTGCCAAATTCCATTGAAATCTAATTAATAATTTCAGACAAAAAAAAATTTCATCAAAAATTCTGAAAATTTTCGAATAAGTTTTTTTTTATTTTATAACAACTGGATCCACACGAAATTTTGCTCTGAGTTGCGCGTTAGTATTTCAAAACTGTTCACGAAGTTCCAATTTGATCGAGTCAATACTTCAAGAGATATCGAGGAATATTAACCTATTAAGTTTAAAATGGGCAATTTCACCCATTAAAGAACTCAACCGAGATATTTGGACTCCAAACCTAACCTGACAATTTCAAGTCGCTAAGTTTTTTCCTTCGAAAGTTAGACCACATACGGGCGGACAGACGGATGGTCGGCCGGACGGACGGACAGAATTTAATTTGACTACGGATTCTTCTTTCAGAAAGTTTAAGACTATTTTTGGCTCAAAATTCGAAAATTACAGACATCGTGACGAAATGATAACGCGCTGTTTTTTTAGAGAATAAAGAAAAGCACTGACGTTAAGTCAGCAGCTTTTACCCGCTTGTTTAAATTGCGAAATGGTGACTTGAAAATTTCAATGAAAAAAGAAAATTTTTCAAAAAAATAAAAAAAAAAAATTTCTTTCGAATTTTTCTATGGATAATCCTTCTCATTGACACTGTTTATATTCCAACCAAGTTTCAATTCGATCAGAGGAACATTTTTCCAGTTATTGAAAAATCAAAATTTCAAATGGCTGTAGCACAAAAACCAATCAGCAGATTTGGCCCATTAACGAACTTAACTGAGATATTCAGGATCTTAACCTAACCTGAAAATATAAAGACTCTTGGTCCTTTCTTTCGAAAGTTACAGCTCACACGTCCGGACGGACAGAATCAATTTTGACCATGGATTCTTCATCAGTGAGTCCAACCTGGTGGTTTGAGACCAATTTCGGCTCAAAATTCGAAAATTACAGACATCGTCACGAAATGATAACGCGCTGTTTCCCAGAACAAGCGCGTAAGAATCGCGTAACAATGAAACAGAAAAACCGAGAAAATAACAACGAATTTCACATTTCAATTTTTTCAATATTTCAGAAAATAAACCTCCAATCTGACAGAAACTATGGCTATGGTTAAATATTGTCCTTGAAGTTTTGTGCCGAATTCCTCAAGAATCTGAGGAATAGTTCCCGAAAAAAATAATCTTTCACCAGAAATTTCTAAAGTTCAATAAAAAAATTCTAACTGAACTATTCTCACGTAATTTAACATATGAGTTTGCTTGTCAGTATTCTCCGATTAACGAAATATTTTCAATTCGATGGCAACATTTTTTCTCGAGATATTTTGGAAATAATCCCAAAATAGTAAAAAGGGCGTACTCCATGACCGAGGTGCGTAAAAATCCTCCTCGATTTTTCTTCTTATTACTCGTATTTTGTTGTTGTAAATTTAGGGTTCAAAACTGAATTTCTCAAAAATAGAGGGTGTTTCATTGGTAAGTGAACATACGGAAACCTGAGCTAGAGCTTCCCTAGGCGAGTCCAAAAAACCTATATATGATGTTTCTAATCAATTCCATAACCGAGATACAGGGTGGTTCATGTTTCCACTGATCATTTCAATTTCTCATAACTTTTGAACCACACAGTATATTCGGTTGATATTTGGAACATATGTTCAAGTTTCACAGGTCGATCGATTCATATTTAAATTACCAAAATATTCCAGGTCCGTATCTGAAAAATATTGGAGTTCTTGCAAGCTGAGATTCAACACCCTGTATATTGAAATTTTGGGATTTGATTGAGATATTCGAAAAGAGCAGAAAATGTTCAATGGGGTTCAGTAGATTCCATCGTCCCGCGCGTTATTTTGCTCATAGAATACTTCAGGGAAAGATTCAATTGAATATTTGAATTCCAATAAATTCTTAGCAAATTAGTTCATTCTAATTAAATGGAGAAATTATAACGACTAGAACTTCTGGATGTGTCCCTACCATACCAAGGATGTCTTTTTCGATGTCAAGGTGTCGCCTTTCTTGTGTGTTATTCACTTTCGATGTAGGAAACCGGCCATTTTCGCGAACATAATTGAAAACTGTAGATAATGTTCTATGATATGGTAATCATTTATTGGAGAATCTTGATTGATATTCCCGTACAGCTGCTCTACCATTCCCGTCACAATAACCATACACGAAAAAAATATCAGCATATTCTTGATTCGAAAATTCATGAGGCATTATGATGATATGGATTTTATATAAAACTAACACAGACAAATAATACCTTGAACCGCAGTCTACTCGAAAAATCCCTTCTGGGATACAATACAAGTAAATTTCTCACAATTCAATTTATTATTTTTTTTTGGAATTCTATCAGAATATCGGAAAATTTCTCAATTTAATTACAATGAACTAATTTGCTGAGAATTTATTGGAATTCAAATATTCAATGGAATCTTTCCCTGAAGTATTCTATGAGCAAAATAACGCGCGGGACGGTGGAATCTAGTGAATCCCATTGAACATTTGCTGCTCTTTTCAAATATCTCAATCAAATCACAAAATTTCAATATAATATGTTGAATCTCAGCTTGAAAGAACTCCAATATTTTTCAGATACGGACCTGGAATTTTTTGGTAATTTAAATATGAATCGATCGACCTGTGAACCTTGAACATATGTTCCAAATATAAACCGAATATACTGGGTGGTTCAAAAGTTATGAGAAATTGAAGTTATCAGTGAAAACATGAACCACTCTGTATCTCGGTTATGGAATTGATTAGACCTATCATATATAGGTTTCTTGGACTCGCCTAGGGTAGCTCCAGCTCAGGTTACCGTATGCTCATTTACCAATGAAACACCCTGTATATCAGCAAGATCAAGTTCATGGAAATTCATCATTTATATAATGTTATTTTATAATTACCCCACCAGGAGAAAAATTCTTGACTCATCTCAACCGATGTTGCATGCACGTTCCTATTCACATGGTTTACTCAAAGATGGTTTATTTTCAACATCAACACTCTTTCATGTTTAACGGTCGTTAAATAGACCACTAAATTGAATATGATCTTCATTCAATTTTCGACAAAAGTTTACTTAAAATTCAATTATTTGGGCATTAAAATGATGACGAGGGGCCCTATGCCTTGCAAATTATATACGTAATAAGTGGCTTGCAGTTTTTTCAAGAATTCCCTTTATCTAATTAAGTATATTAATTCTGGATGATCTTCCACTGAAAGAAGATCATGGTAATCAAAGAACGAGGTTGATTTTTGTTGAAGACCATTGACCTGAATTAAATTTTTGCAATTAAGTGGTTTTGAACAACTTACTAGTATGGACAGATAAATAATCTTCGTTGTTCAAAAATATAAGGAAAATTTATTTTATAGTTGACTTTCTCAACCGCGCATAACCATGGTGAGTTATCTTGTATTGTTCACATTGAAGCCATAAATAATTTCAAATCTTGGTTGGAAAAGTTCCAGTTTGAATGGGGCAATGGGGCAATGTCTATGCAGCTATTAAATTCTTAGCTATCTAGACTAGCAGAACTGAGTATTGACATAAAAAAACTAATCTTCCGAAGGCGATGATCACGTGAAAAAATACACGAAATTTCAAATATTTTTTCCCAATATCTCCAAAAATTCATATCGGACCAACTGAAATTGGGGACACTGTTGTAGTGAATTACTGACTTCACGGTATGTGCAAAATTTCGTTAAAATCTGAATGATATTTCCCGCAGAAATATTCCACAAAAATTTTAGAGAATTTTTTGTAGTTGACTTACAATACAATTCCAATCAAACTATGCAAGTAGTTGCATGCTATTAATCTACATCTAGTTACCAAGTTTAAATGCGATGGCGTGGAAATTCCTGAGATATTGAGGAAATTACCACGAAAATTCAAATAGGTACAACTCAAATACCGTTTGATTGATTAACAGTCTAACCAACGCATTTCGATACGCAACTAACGGCAGACGCTTCAAGTCGCTAGCTCTTTCCGTTCCCAATTTATCGTGGCAAAGGTCGGCCGAACAGAATCGATTTCTTCATCAACCTATCGTTTTGTCCAAATGTCTGTAGTTTTCGAATTTTTTCCCGAAAATGGTCTCAAGCGACTAGGTTGGACTCACTGATGATGAATCCGGTGTAAAATCGATTCTGTCCGGCCGGCGACACGATAACTGTCGAAAGAAGCAAGCTAGTTACTTGAACTTTTCAGGTTAGGTCGTGCTTTGAAATGAGCCGGTTGAGTTCGTCAATGGAACGAATCGGTCGAACGGTTTCGGTCAAATGGTCAATTGAAATTTTGAGATTAATTTCCTGATATTTCAGGAACTACTCAAGCGATTGAATTGAAACTTGACAGTTAGTTGAAGCATAACAACGCACAATTTTTACAGAATTTCGTTGAGATGACACCATCAGTAAATGTTGAAAAACTTTTATTTCATGGATTTTTTTCGAAAAGAATTTTTTTCGCAAACTATTCATTGAATCTGAAATCTTCTGCTCATTACTTGAACATCATATTTCACAGTAGTGTACCAAATTTCATTTCGATACGACCATAACTTCTTGAGATATTGGGAAAAAATATATAATATTTCATGGTTTTCTTCTCAATATAGTTGTTTTCCGCAATAACTCAAAAAATACTAATTGAATTGAATTCAAATTTTTTTTTCAAATATTCAATATTCTGTGACCTTCTGACCATTATCCCCATTATATTCTGTATGAACCTTCGAAATGTCATTCTTCGATTAAATACTGGATTTCAATTCGAGCTAATCTGTGTTCTTGAAAATATTGGTGAAATAAAATTTTGAGTGGGTTTATCTGCGGAATCATTGGGTGGATTTTACCCATTCACGAATTCAGCCTTCGTAATTAGTGTCCAAACCTACTCTTCAAATATCAAGTTTCTAAGTCGTTATTGTGTTTGCGGTCGGCCTATGAGACATCCAAGAAATTTGCGACAATTGTGAAAGCACCAAAATGTATCCCTAGTTTTTTTTATTTCACGACAACATTATTCCAATGTAGATATAAAAATTGTTTTTTTTTGCAGAACCGAAGCTAAAGTAAAGTAGTCTGGTGTTTAATAATCATATGTCCTTCATTCTAAATGAAGACATCCTAATGAAATATTAAACAAGCTTCAAGTCGTTCGAACAAAGAGAGAATATGAATAGTTATGAATATTCCAGTTGATTAATGACAATAGCTGCCCATATAAGACCGAAGCATCTCAAGAATCGATCTGAATCCTCATCAACAATACTTCACTTCAATACAAAACAAGTTAAAATCAACAAAGTACCAATCCCCTCACATAATCATCCTATCCGATGAACAATGCACACTTCAGGACTATCAAGAATTCCTACAGCCGGCCTGCATTGTCTTCAACGAGGCCAGTACTACTCTCGTTGAACTACATATACCGTAATACAAAAGGTAAATGAAAAGACGTAAAAAAGCGAAACAGTAATTCTGTCTAGCCGTCCGGCCAGACTGTAACTAATAGAATACACGTGCTCGTTCCATTTCATCTAGCAGGCGTCTCGCGAGCTAAGGATGTTAGACATAACACATTTACCCGCACCTGGCGCTTACCTTTACCGCCATGTTAAAATAATAAACACATACATATCACTCGGTTCGTACCTACGAGAAGTAGTATAAGGTACGATGGTTCTACTGGTCTACATGTAAAAGAATGATGTCTTCATCACTGTTCGGGATTGTTATTACCTATTGTGTTGTTTTTAATAGTTGTATTACGAACGGTAGCATGTTTTTCTGTTGATATACAGTTGGGAGTAAAGTTTTGTTCTAATCTTATGGGTTTCATAATAGTTCCCTTTTATTTCTATAGATGGCGAAAAAAGAATTCGAAATTTTTCTATAAAGTTTGCCATGGTACTAACGATAGACATTACTATGGTTCTGATCATAGACTAAACTGCACATTTCCCTTTCGCATTAAACTTGTGGGAAGACCGGTACAGATGGTCATAGAGACGAGGCTTTTTTACCACGTAGCAAAAAGAAGAAGTAATTTCTTTCTTTTCTATCAATGAGGAAAATGAGTTTAGTTCATTTCTATGAATGAAATTGCTGCGCATTTCACGTCTAAATTGACCATTTCTACGCACTTGTTCTAGAGAACAGCGCATTATCGTTTCATCGCAATGTCTGTAATTTTCGAATTTTGATTCGAAAATGGTCTTAAACGATTAGTTTTAATAAATGATGAATGAAGGAGAATCCGAGGTCTAATTCAATTGTGTCCTTTCAGCCGGCCGTACGTCCATTTGTATGTGCTCTTAGTTTCGAAAAAAAGGACCTAGCGACTTGAAATTGCCATATTACGTTTGGAGTCGTACATCTCGGTTAAGTCCGTTAATGGCTGAAGTCGGTCTAGTAGTTTCGGAGTTGCCAATTCGAAATTTCGAGGTGATTCCTATGGAGGAATCCATATGTCATGGAAAACCGCGTAAAAGCTCCTGACCACACGTCAGAGCTTCTCTAGGTTGTAGGTCCATCCAGTTTTTGTGAGTAGAACTGAGTAATATAGGCTATTGTGGAATGACGTCTAGGTCAAATCAATTCGGTGAGACGTTAGCAAATTCGTACATGATTTTATCAAGGACTCTATGTTTGGTTTGGTTACATACCCTTTCGCTAGGACATTTATGTAGAACGGACAACGCCGTGTAGTAATTTGACAGGAAAATGAAGGCAACCTTACTTTTGTTTTTTAAAGAGGGTGTAATATGTAAAACTTCCATAGCTTACCTACTGACTTTATACAAATGAAAGGAGCATATGGTTCTGACCATAGACATAGTCAGCGGTTTTTTCTTCCAATCAGTAGACAGGAATCACTACAGGTCAGAGAAAGGCGAGGTTGCTTCAATTGTCTAGGAAAAAGATGACAGCTCTTACATCTCCCTCCTATATGATCTATGAAGGGGGATAACTGTTTGTCCCTTTCTAGAGGTGGCCAACATTGTGATGATGTGTTTCCATGTCCATGTTCTAACTTTTACTACACCTCAGAATTCCATTTGACAATGTTGCCAAGCTATGAGCACCATATGAAGCGATGAATTTTTTACTAGTGTGAGTTAACCAGTGAACTTAACTATATTTGTCATATTACCTCAACCCATGGCTTTGATTGTCTACAAATTAATTTTACTCTTCAGACCATCAGTGTATTTGATATTCCGAATACAGATCTTCAGTGAGACTAGGAAGTCTCTCTTAGTTTCTGTCTTAGTCTGTTTGATTCGATTCTAATGGGGGTTTTCCTTTAAACGAAAATGCAGTAATTTTCATGGAAAACCTTCAGAAAATCACATTTCAATCATGTGTTTTCAATATTATATTTTTAAAAAAATGTTTGATCACCTAAAAATTAAAAATAAAAATGGGGATTTGCATTTAAAGAGATTTTTCTTGAGTGCACGATATGGTAACGTCGAATTCAGCTTTCTCGCAAAGAAAAGGACGTCAAATGTGTCACTTTGCTCAGGAAAACAGAGATAGCTATACTTCGATCTGGTTAAAGTAGAAGACAACGACCAAGGAATAGAAAAAGAAGAGCACAGACTGTCATATTACTGACAACTCGCAAACGGAAATTGTTTGGTTATATTGACAAAGAACACGTGTGTACCACAGAATAGGAATAAATATTTCATTATTCTATAGCAGAAAAAGCTATTCTACTAAGCACCGTTGTCACTTCGTGCATGCCTGGCAAATCCCAAACACCAATTTTGAAATCTGATTTACGGTACATGTAGCATTAGTTTCATGTGAATGTATTCATTTTATTCACAACATATTGAGTATTTAGTCCTTCCCTATAAAAAAAGTAAAGTTATGAGTATTTGTCTATTATTCTAAAAAGTATGTTTTACAATACTATTTGTTTGTCAACTTTCAAGACAGCCTAAGAAATCCACCAAAGTCAATCTTGCCATTTGTATCTGAAAATAAATAATATTAAAATACTGTCTAACCTTGGAGATATCCCCGTTATTTTACAGTTGCTACACTCAATAAGATTTAAGAATGATACATACCTGCTTTATAAGAATGGAATATGTATTCCCAGTAATACTCTCGTCAACGATAAAAGTCTAAAAAGTCTTTGAATAAATCGTGAAATCACAAATTATCAAACCAAACACTAACAAACAGTACAAAATCGACTATCAAAACAAAATCTATGTCTGTATGTAAGGTTCTAAAACTGGCCACCGTGAAGCTGCAATCTTAAATTCAGACGCCCATTCTACTAAATAATGAATATTTCATTATTCTATAGCAGAGAAAGCTATTCTACTAAACACCGTTGTCACTTCGTGCATGCCTGGCAAATCTCAAAACCCAATTTTGAAATCTGATTGTGAATACTTTCTGAAGGTAATTTGGGAAAATGATGAATCAACCCATAATAATTATGATCAAATTTGCATTCGTAGTAATAACCCAAATTCAGGAAAAACCCCCATTCTTTTATTTATTTATTTATTTATTTATTTTATTTTATTCATACACCTACATAAATGTAATGTATAAAGTTTCGTCATCAAAAAAATACATGACACGTCATTCATCATGACAAATCACTATAGGAAGAGACAAATGATGTTAAAAATTCATTGAATAAAAATCCTCTATGCAATAAACCGTCTTCCCAAGTAGAATTCTTTTCATTTCCCTTTCGAATTTGAATGCATCCAGACTTCTCATTTCCTCGGAAAGCTTATTTTAAAGCTTCAAGCATGTAAAATTGAGTCCTTGCTGTCCCTTTGAGATGAAAGAAATCATATCAATTTTCGATATTTTTTTTCCCGATATTAAAGTAATTTCCTAAATCACTCAAAATGGCCTGATCCGATCATGATGAAACTTTGTGAATAGGTGGAAAATGCTGTCGTTCAGTGTGATCGAATCATCAGATCAATTTTAAATAAAATTTAAAAAAATGTAGCCCATGAATTCGAACAAGCTCGCAAAAGCTGCTAACTTACCATCAGAATTCGAGAATTTTCAGAGCGTACCCATTGGATCAACTTTCTTTCTTTCTTCGGGTGGCTTCGAATTTGATCAAAAGGATAGCTATCCCAATGAATAACTTCAGATCTGGATGATCGTAGTCTCATATTACCGTAATTGAAAATCTGCTTGTATATGCTAATGTGATTGTAGAGAAGTGCTGTTTACTCACGGCTGTAGAAATTAATGATCTCGGGCTTAATTGGGATGCAGCAGGAGATCTTGCAGATATGTAAGGTGTCATTATGAAAAATCAATCAGTTCGGTATCGTATACATTATTTCGTTTACGGTTCAGATCTGACTGTTCAGATGGGGCTGATAGGAAACACGGAATCTTCGCAGGATAAAGCACAATCTTTTTGTGGATTTGTGGACTTTTTGTGAACGAGTATCATGTTAAAGTTTCTTGTATGGCATTTTATCACGGCATGTTCACTTTGATGTAGAGTTGAACAAAGCGTATTAAAGCTATCCATTAGGAAGCTCTATAACAACTGAATTCCTGTATTTTCAAATACTGAGCTGAACTTTGTTTCGAAAAGAAACATCGAACTTCCCGAAGAGTCTTAATATTTTTCTCTTAGATTTGAAGCCATAACACTAAGGTTATCTTCATGAATGTTTCATTTTTATCCACCGAACTTTTCGTGGGGCTCCACCAGCGGTAGTTTAAAAATTCTAGAAAATCACCAACATGAAGTCAGAGGAAGCTTTTGCACGCCTGATCAAATTCGTTGCTCAAGAGGTCACCTTTTCACGCATTAACCCAAAAAAAACGCTGATTGACTTCCAAATAAAAGGATTCGACGATCTTCTATTCAAATGTTCCTCACGAAATTCTGCATGATCCTTCGAGCTATCATTTTCAAATTAAGTGTTAGATTGCAATTCAATCTGATCTGTATTTTCGGAAATATTGTGCAAATTGAACCATTCGGAAAATCAAGGTTTTAAGTTTTCGTTGGACCACCTTGTATTAAGCAACATCAAACTGCCACTGAAAGAATTTTAATTCCGAAATTCGCAATTTCCGCGAATAATAATTCCATTTAAATTTTGTTTTTGACTCCATGGTCTGGAAAAGAGCGTGCTATCGTTTTGTCCAAAGGTAGTTTTCTCAAACGACTGGGTTGGATTCACTGATGACCGGCCGGGGACACGATAATTGTCGAACAGAGCAAGCTAATGACTTGAAACTTTCAGAGTAGGTTGCGCATTAGAATGCCTCGATTATGTGTGATGAAACGTAAAATCAGCCCAACTTTTTCGGAGTTAAAGCCATTTCAAATTTTGAGGTTATTTCCCTGATATTTCAGGAACTACTGCAGCGATTGTATTGAAAGTTGGCAGTTAGTTGGATCATAATGACACGAAACTTTTCGCTAAATTTTGTTGAGGTCGTACTGTCAGTAGGAGTATTTGAAAAAAAATGGTTCAACATTTTTTTCGCAAATTTTTCTTCGGATACTATTCATCATATTCGAAAAACGCTCAACTCATTCCTTGAGCTCTATTTTTTATCACAGTGTGCCGAATATCAGTTCGTTATATTCATTATCTCTATAAATATTGGAAAAAATATGTCAAATTTCTTCTTCTTTGTCTGATGATAGTCAGATTTGTACTCTGAAACGTCACAGTACACTTTGTTCATCGTTTCTATTGTTCCTGTTCTTTGGTCAAGAACTGCCCTTGACAAATAGTTCAATCTTGCAATCCGCAAGGGAGTTTTCCATGAATTGACAATTTTATTTAATTTTAATAGTTCTGTTTCAGATATTGGGATAATTTTCCGACTCCTATCGCCGTGAAATTTGGCACACTTACTAATTCGAGGGCGTAGAACAAGAATATAAGGTCAGATATTTTTTAAAAAAATCGTCCTGGACGTGAGAGGTCCTTGAAATTCCAAAATTTTGGACCTTTTTTCAAAAAATCATTTTTACCGACTCGATGAGGGTAGGACAATGAAATCTGTTTTAATTCATAGATAAAGGATCGAACTGCACGTAAAAAAATTCGACATCACCCAGCTTCATTATTTTGGTCGGCACGACGTCTCAAAGTTGACCGAAATTTCGAAAATTTTTCACTATTTCCGCCATAATTTCTAAACGGTTGTCACTGGACGATTTCTAATGACATATTCGTGATCTACGACCTCGATTTAATAGGAAACGATAACAAGGTCGACGATTTTCGAAAAAAAAAATTTATTTGGGACTTAGAAAATTTTTCATAAAGAACCGCGAATAAACATCAAAGCGCAGAGGGGTGGGGGTAAGATTTAGCGATTCCGTGCGAAATTTTATTTTTGAAGCTATGACAATATGCACATCATATATTATGGATTCGAACACGTAGATTACGAATCTGTAATTAGATTTTGCGTAACTGATTCGGTTTGGAAAATATTCCGGATTTGGTGAGAAATTTTCGAAATTTGGGTCAACTTTGGGCCGTCGTACAGATCAAACGCGTAAGGCTGGACAATATCGAATTTTTTTGGTTATATCTGGGTCCTTTGTGAGTACGTAGCCAGTTATTTTATAGACGAAGGTCCTCTGGTTGAAAAATTATGATTTTTTTAAAAAAGGTCCAATTTTTTCGATTTTCTTCTGGCCATAAAAAACGAACCAGACTATTCACTAACATTCTGATTGGATTTTCTCGAATTATGTATATGTTTCAAAATTCAGGGTCGATCGGGGCAGTGTGCCGAATATCAGTTCGGTATATTCATTATCTCTATAAATATTGGAAAAAATATGTCAAATTTCTTCTTCTTTGTCTGACGATAGTCAGATTTGTACTCTGAAACGTCACAGTACACTTTGTTCATCGTTTCTATTGTTCCTGTTCTTTGGTCAAGAACTGCCCTTGACAAATAGTTCAATCTTGCAATCCGCAAGGGGGTTTTCCATGAATTGACAATTTTATTTAATTTTAATAGTTCTGTTTCAGATATTGGGAATGAAAACCCAGAAAAAACCTAAATAATGATCTGAAAAATTTTGATTCAGTATACAACAGACTTTCACTCTCGAACAAAAAACTACCCAGTGTACCAACTAGTAATTAGTAGCCACATTCGATTTTTAAGACATAAATCTCTCCAGAATGAAGATAAGATAGTTAATTAAAAAAGTAGTCAATTCCTAAATTAATTTTCCACATTCCTGCCGAAAGAATTCGAACTGAAATCGAAAAAAACCGATATAGGTCCAATAATCCCCATCGAAACCGCCCAGTGGCCGACTTTGATATCACTGTAGACATTCCAACCCCTAAGAAAATTCAATAAACCCCTTAATTCGATCAGGGGACACACGAATTGACGTGGACCGGCCACCTAGGTAGATCTTGTTATCTGAAAGGGGTCGGAATCGAACAAAAAGCCCAAATGATATGTAATTTAAATTATTTATAGTAAATTAATTAACGATAATATTATATCATTTTAAGTCCGTTTGACAAGCCGAGGGATGATGAATTCAAGTTTTTATTGGACTGATTACTTCATATGTTGGAGTCCTTCGTTCGAAAAAATTTAATGAGGATTAGTAGGGAGATCTGTAATTAATTTGTTTATTGCTTTATATTGTGGGAGAAAAAAATAATAGAAATTATCTGGGTATATCTCGTTTTGGATTAATAGTGACTGTTCAACTGATTTTTTTTTCACATGAGCTTTTATGATTGGCTGGTAATTTAATTGTGAAGGAAGGAGAATTTTTGTGTTTAATTTTTTAGTACAGCCACCCAAGTTGTTGAAAATATTTTGATCCATCTGAGAATTGTAATCTAGTACTTAGTTGAAAGATGATGTCTTGAAGGTACAAGCAGAATTTAGGAAGACCCACTTTGTGGGAATATAAAATTTTTAAGAATATTCTTTGATAATACGATCCTTCCAATGTTTTGCACCAGTTTGCACGTTGGTGTGCCTCAATTAATTAGCATTTCTAAATTAGATTGAATCAGTATTTTTCGAAATATAAAATGTTCGACAGAGACAATCGCACAAGTTCAGAAAAATCGAAATTACACATATTATTTTTTGTTGGGATCGTAAATTAGTAAATTGGCACGGGCTTCCATTTCAATATTGAAAAACAATGCCAAATTTATGTTTGATTTGATTTCTATTTTCTAGGAAATTAGAAAAAAATATGTCAAATTCGTGGTTAGTTTCACGGTATTCCTGTTTTTTCCAGCTTTGTGGCGATTGCTGCTGCACCAAATTTCGTGATGATCGTGTCATTAGAACAATAGAAAAAAAATGTACAAAAAAATCGCAATCCGTTTTTCATATAAATAATAACTTTCATTTCATTTTTGATAGTCATTGTTTAAATATTGGGAATGAAACCTTGAAAAAATCCTGAAAAATTCTGCAAAATCCTCCAAAAATATCCTTCAATCTATAATGAGTGTTCAATTTTCAAAAGTGGAATATTAAAACAAGGGCGTAAAAAAATTTCGAGAAATATATATTTTTGAATCATTGATTGATCAAAGTTCTTGTGATTTTCTCTTTTCAATACAGTAAATATTTGGATGCATTGTTGATTGCTATGAACACTAGATTTTATGTAATATACAATAAGATGTACTACATTATCAAAAAATTTTCCGGTTTTTTTTTTCATGAATTCTGAATCCCAGGAATTATCTGTCATAAGTTGTTATAATTTCGTGAGGGCGGTTTTTTTTTGCACAAGTTCAAATTCGTGATCCAAGTGAAGTTTTACATATCCTGGTGTTGATGAAATTATCAACCATTAATTTTTCGATTGATAAGCATTATGTGAATTGAATTTTTTTTGCCAGCACCGGTTTTCACTTCAAATCTCAAATGAAATAATTCTGAAATGGTATACAGTGTCGAATTTCACCTTTTGGTGATATATCGAATAATGTTTGTGTTCACATGAATTTTGATTAATAAATCTAAACTCGAAAGAAATATGTAAGAAATACTTCTCGACACGAACCATGTTACAAGCGCCCTCTATGAAAGTCAGACATAAAAACAAATTCAGTCGATGTATCTCCCAAAATATATTGGTATAAAATTTCATTACAATGTTGCCAGCAGTTTCGGCAAAATCGTGAAAATTGAGTATGAATTCTTTTTACTCAACTCCCTTCATCTTGAATACTAATGGCGTCACGAAAAGTTTTACTGAGCAAACTCCATTTATTTATCAGTTTCTACCTATCCTAGAGACTGTGTCACCTTTTTTTGAAACACCCTGTATAGTCTTCGCAGAAATAAAAATAAATTCATATCTCGCACGTGAACAAAAAGCAATTCAAGTACGACATCACTAACCTTGATAACTCAAAAAGTCACCTTATAAGCACCAACTCCATTAAACTCCATGCTGGTAAATCATTTCATTTTTCACAAAAATTCACATTCCATCCAAAATCAGCCGACTCACGACAGAAATTAATTACCACAGTTCTCATTTACCAAATTTACATACAATATCAATAAATAACACCTATGATCGATCGAAATTCATTAACCATTCTTCGAACTAACTTATTAAACGATACATATATGTGCATCGAAAAAACTCAAAAAAATTGAAAATACCTGTTCACAAAACCGCTTCATCGCTAGCTACATCGAAAAATGCATTCTACAAGTACCTATTATTTTTACCGAAAGTCATTTCAAATTACCGATACCGGAAAAATACTATTGAAATTTTATCACATTTTGGTCTTAAGCTGCCTCACACTTTGCATATTAAGTGGTTGGCAAATGTTTCTTGCACCTGCCTCTTTATGCTGCGTGCCACACTTGCTCTGATGAGAAATACTTCATACACGGTGTGGTCTTAAATTCGAGATCAGTCATATCTTGATCGAGTGCGAAAAACTGGTCCATAATTCGAGCACATCTTAAATCTTCTTCGTGTAAAACTCTATAGGTTTTTAAGGATGACTGAAGGAAAATGCAGCCATGAACAATTAATTACAGAAGCTGTTGACGATTGAAAACTTTAATAATATTAATCTTATTGTATGAGAAATTCCTTAAAACTTTTTATGTCAGGATAATTGAGAGAAATTATACGTTCTTATATTGTCATTTTCTCGCGCTTGTTCTGGGAAACAGCGTGCTATCGTTTTGTCCAAATGTCTGTAACAAATATTTTGAATCTATTTGGTTTTTAATCGTTCATTCAAAGATATTGTCTGCGAAAACCTAAAAATTCTAGAAAAGCACTGCCGTGAAGGCAGCAGCTTTTACGCGCATGTTCAATGGAGATGACCGCTTTGGCAACGAATTTGAACAAGCGCGCAAAAGCTGCTGCCTACACGGCAGTGCTTTTCGAGAATTTTTTCGATGAAGTACTGGATTTCAATTCGATCTTATCTGTATTTTTGGAAATATTGAAAAATGAAATTCAGAATGGGTTTATCTACGGAATCATTGGGCGGATTTTACCCATTCACGAATTCGACCTTCGTAATTAAGCCTCAAACCTTATCTACAAATATTGAATTTCTGAGTCGTTTCTTCAGGAAGTTATTGTGTTTACGGTTTACGCAAACGGCCTAGCGGCCGACTGCGTAAACGCAATAACTTCCGAAAGAAACGACATAGAAATTCAATACTTGTAGAGAAGGTTTGGACCTTTATTACAAAGGCTGAATTCGAGAATGGGTAAAATCCACCCAATGATTCCGCAGATATACCTATTCGAAATTTTATTTTCCAAATATTTCCAAAAAAACAGATCAGATCGAATTGAAATCCAGTACTTCCTCGAAAAATAACAGTTCGAAGGTTCATACAGAATTTAATGAGGATGATTTGATAAGAAAATCACAGCATTTTTTTTTTCGAATTGTTCTAATGACATGATCATCACAAAATTCTGCATGAAGTTGTCTTTCAGCATCTCCAAACTAGCTGCGAAGTTTCATCAGGATTGAATAAGTATTTCTTGATTTTCACCGGAAAAAACAACGATATCGAGAAGAAAACCACGAAATTTGATGTTTTTTTTCCCGATATCTCAAAAAATTATGAGCGTATTGAACTGGAATCCAGTACACTGCTGTGAAATATAGGGCTCAAAGTCCAAGTGGAACTTTTTTTTGGATATGATAAACTGTTTCCGAAAACAAAATTTTTGGGAAAAAAATTTCGAAAAAAAATGTTTTCAAAATTCATTTCGATCGAAGTTGCGCCGTTATACTCTACCTTACTGCCAAGTTTGAATTCAATCGCTCAAGTAGTTTCTGAAATAAAAATTAAATAACTTTAAAATTTCAAATGGCTATAACTCCGAAACTATTGGACCGATTTGGCCCAATAACTAACTCAACCGCAGCATTCCAATGCGCGACCTACCCTGGAAGTTTCAAGTCGCTAGCTTAATCCGTTCCACAGTTATCGTGTCCACGGCCGGCCGGCCGGACAGAATCGATTTTGACACCGGATTCGTCATCAGTGAGTCCAATCTAGTCGTTTGAGACCATTTTCGGCTCAATCATCGAAAATAAGAGATATTCGGACAACACGATAGCACGCTGTTCCCCTAGAACATGCGTGAAAAATGATAACTTTTCTTGCTCCTCAAGATAGGATTCAAATTCTAGTCTGGAATTTTTGGAATTCGGGTTTTTGAAATTTTGAATAGGTATTTCTGCAGAGTAATCATTTGGATTTTTCCTATTCAAGAATTCGACCTTCTTGATTGAGCTTCAAGCCTACACTACAAACTCTGGCTGAACTGTCAGGCTACCTATAAGCACAGGAATTTCCGAAAAATATGGTTGAGGGATTCAGTATTTGCAGAGCAAGTCCGTAAATGGGACGAATCGACCCAGTGATTCAGTGTAGATATTTCCTATTCAAAATTTCCAATATTTCCCAAAATAGGGGTCCGATTAAAATGAAAACTAGTGCACTAAAGGATAATGATGGCTGGAAGGTTCATTTAAACTTTCGTGATGATCATGTGAAATGGAAATCTGAAAACCGTAGTTACATGTCAATCAAGCTTCATTCGGCCAGGTCGATATCCGGATGGATGACCGCTGACTAGGATTTCCGATCAGTGATATTCTAGAATTTTTCAAATCTTCGTGTGCTGTCTTCACGTTTTCGCTGATCTTGACTGTCGTGAAACCCAATGAGCTATCAAACATATTCTTTAACTTAAGATGCAAGGACCATTCTATCTATATCTTAATTCAAAGCGACATGGACGGTGGAAGATTGATATTAACCATTCTGCCTACCATAATTTCACTATCTTATCTATCCAAGCGTGATTTGTACCGGAGTTACCTTCGCTTGAAGGTATTATTACTCCATCTTTGATTTTAATGGGGTAGAATTCTTACAGCGAACAAGAACTTACTATGGATTACATAAAGCAGTCAGGGCAGAAATTCTGAACTGTACCTGAGATCTGGAGCAATTTGTTCAGAGCAAATTCCGAAATCGGTTTATCCTGAAGGATTATCAGGCACTGATTGGTAACATGCGAATCCTCTTATGTGAATCTGGATTTGAAATTAATGTTACACGATATGATTTTGATTACACGAGTTGAACAACCAGCGTTACGTTGGAATGGGGGTTTTTCCTGAATTTGGGCTATTACTGCAAATGCAAATTTGAACATAATTATTATGGGTTTGATTCATCATTTTCCCAAATTACATTCAGAAAGTATTCAAAATCAGATTTCAATATTGGGGTTTTTAAATGCAAAGGGATTTGCCAGGCATGCACGAACTGGCAACGGTGTTTAGTAGGATATTTTGTTTTACTATAGGATAATGAAATATTTATTCCTATTCTGTGGTACACACGTGTCATTCGTCACTATAACCAAACAATTTCCGTTTGCGATTTGTCAGTAATATGACAGTATGACAGTCTGTGCTCTTCTTTTACTATTCCTTGGTAGTTGTCTTCTACCCTAACCAGATCGAAGTATAGCTATCTCTGTTTTCCTAAGCAAAGAAACACATTTGACGTCCTTTTCTTTACGAGAAAGCTGAATTCGACGTTGCCATACCGTGCACTCAAGACAAATCCCTTCAAATTTCAAATCCCCATTTTTATTTTTCAGTTTTAGGTAATCAAACATTTTTTTAAAAATATAATACTGAAGTTATATGTGATGTTCTAAAGGTTTTTCATGAAAATTACTGAATTTTCGTTTGAAGGAAAAACCCCCATTGAATGCACAAGCGAAGCCTGAAAGATTGATGAATTACAAAATGAGAAATAATAATAATCTATGGAATATAAGATCACAGTACTGCCAATGAAAGAAGCTGAATAAATTCTAGAAGAGAACTGACGTCGAAAGTTAGCTATTTGAGTTCACTGTGAATAGTATACTGATAACAAAACAGTGTATAACTACTCTCTAATCCACATACATTTTCTGCGTCTAACGCACGTGTTGGAATCCACGTTTCCTTCGTCAAGAGACATATCGTAACTAGTGACGATATGCCTCTTTTTTTTGTTGACGTGAACAACTCATGCAAGCATGTCCAAATTCATGGTCGAAAAACTTTTCCATAAATAATATTTGTTCATCAAATATTTTAAGTTTCATCATGATCAGATCAATATTTTCCGAGTTATTTCGAAAATAACAACGATATCGAGGAAAAACGCTGCAAGTTTTACACAAGTGTTCATTATTTTCTCAGTTAATTAACCGAATACCATTGATATCTTAAATAAAACTCATATATTATTCATAACTCATTGGTTTTTCACACCACAATTCTCAGCGTTTTTCTTTATAACTCAGAGACCACTGGTCGGAAATCATCCGGGTGGAAATTTTTGGGTTGAGTTATGCAACAATCATAAAATCCGGTGGTTAGTTTCCGAGAAATAATTTTTTTCCCTCCTACCCCCAGTTTTGAGCGCTTAGGGTACACTGATTCTGCTGAAAAGCTTGGAGGATCCAACTCGAGCAACACACGTTTTTTTATCAAGTTTTACGGATTTCCGTTCAGTTCTTTTAGAAGAAAGGTCCGCAAACGGAAGGCGGTCTATCACCAAGGTTTAATATTTGATTTTATCAAATACTAAACTAAAATACTGGATTCTACATATTTTCCCTAGATATCTCAAGAAATTACGTTCGTATCAATCTGAAATTTTTGGAAAAATTTTGATATTTTTTTTGATTAACTGACAGAAAGATCTCAACAAAATTCTGCTCGAAGTTGCTTACGCATATTAATGCTTCAACTAACTGCCAAGTTTCAATCCAATCGCTCTAGTAGTTTCTGAAATATCACGGAAACAACCTCGAAATTACAAATGGCTATTACTTCGAAACAGTTTGGAAGATTCTACCCATTATCGAAGGTAACCGTCGCGCTCTAAAATGCAACCTGTCCTGAAAGTTTTCGAGAAGAAATTAGAAAATTACAAACATTTGGACAAAATGATAGAACGCTGCTCCCTAGAACATGCGCGCAAAATTGAAGTACATACTGATTCTAGAATTATTAGCCTTTGCTATATTGTAGATGTCTATTAAGATAATCAAAGGACAACAACAGTGCTATAACGACAGATAATCACAAATAATCCATGAATTCAATAAACACAAAAATGACCACAAAAGTGCCAGGCACTTGTGCGTGGTAAATATAAATTTCTGAAATATTCACGTGTGAGTGATAATTATGTTTTCAAAATCCTAAAGAATCTACAAAAAAAAATGAAACATATATTAAAGTGAGTGCTCCTTCAATTTAAAGGCAAGATAAAAAACTCGATAGGAAACTCTATACGAAATTATATCTGTTCCAGAAGATAGCCTAAAAAGTCCATCCCTAATGTTGAATCCAATGATTGAGATACCTCAAAACTTAGTAGGAACTTGATTTCAAAGTAGATAGTAACGGCCAAACGGTTCTGGAGTTATAGCCATTTGAAATTTTGAGGTTATTTCCCTGATATTTCAGAAACTACTGGAGCGATTGGATATTATTCGGACCATAACGACGCGCAATTTTGAGCAAAATTTGGTTAGGATCGCACGATCAGTAAACTTGGAAATAGAATTCAAAAAAAAATGTTTTTCTAGAAGCTATTGACTATATTCCGGAAAAATACTGCTCAAACCTAGAGCTGTATATTTCACAGCAGTGTATCAAATTTCAGATTGATACCATCATAATTTCCGTAGATTTTGAAAAAAATATGAAAAACTTTGAGGGTTTTCCATTCGTATCGTCGTTTCTTCCATAACAACTCAAAAAACCCAGAAAAGTACTGACGTGAAGGGGGCAGGTATCGCGCGTATGTTCAAATTCGTTGTCAAAGCGATCATCTCCTTTGAACATGCGCGCGAAAGCTGCTGACTTCACGTCAGTGCTTTTCTAGGTTTTCTGAGTACGTCGAAATTGTTATTGTTTTGTCGTAAGTAATATCATAAAGGCATCTAACTTTTCCGAAAAAAATCGAAAAGACACGTTGCTAAGTAATATTTTAACAAGAAGCATGAGTGCTAGTGGCAACAATAATCCGAGTCGAAGACGAGGATTTTTGCACCTGCACGAATGCTTTTTGTTAAAAAATATTACTTTGCAATGTGTTTTTTCGATTATTTCACAAGAAAAATTAGATGCCCGAATGGTATTTGACAAGACTATTTCATGAGTAACAGATTATTCTGCATGCATTATGTATACAATAGGTAGACCACCTAAAAGATGGCGTGAATCCTGGATCTCAACATCTAACGAGATGAATGATTGAGTTGGAGAAAACAGGCTATGAGCCTACAAAAAAGATGAAGAAGAAGAAGAAGCATTATGTATAGATATTAATTTGAAAACTGAAAAACAGGTACCTTATTTATTTCCTCAAAAATACTACAAACTTAATTATTTGTGATACAATTAAAATATAAATTGCAATTTTGGTACACGGTGGGGGTATTGAAATTTTTGATGACAACAACTGTCAAGTTTTGCCGCGGGTAAACTCGAATAAACTGATGACAGCTCCTGCCAAACAGTTTTTCCACGTAGAAACCATTTGTAATTCAAAATTGCGCGTTTCTGATTGGTGGAAATTACGACGAGGGAAATAGTCCATATAAAATCTTCGTTAGGTTTGCGTTGTACAATGCTTGTGTTACACTTTGCGAACCGCCTGTAGTTAATTACATTCAGGAGTACCTCAGCTCTGGGTTGGGCCAATAAATTGAAGAAGTTTAAAATATAACTCGAAATGAACACCTTGATATGCTTTCACCTTCAATACATAGAAAACCATAATGTCAATGAATAATACATACTTTTTAATTTCTTGATTGCCATCATAATTTAGATTCCTCCGATATTTTTGAGCGGCTGAGATATTACAGAGTTAATGGTTCGGACAGGAATGAATGAAATAATAATTGTTTTTGCATATCGGAGCGGGTAATATTTCTCTGGACTAATTATCTTGCATGAATTGATAACTTCAAGTCGAAAAAATTCCGAAAAGCACTGACTTGCTCATTCACATTCCTGTTAACTTGAAAAAATCCATATGAGTTTAAGTCTCAGAGAGATTCCTCTGGTGAGTTTAATATTTCATTACGGAGCAGTCACCCATCCATATACTGACCCCACTCAATGCTGCTTGGCTTCCAGATAAAGACGACAAGGATTTTTCGACAAATTGAAGTCGTGGAGAGAATTTCATTAAATTTTTATATTTTGAAGTAGAACGACATAAAATTGTATGATTTCAAGGAAGATCAATTGGAATTAGAAAAGGTAAAATTCTGGTTTTCCAGCACTATAATTTCTGAAGAAAACTTGTTAGAAACTCGATAATAATGGTGAATGTTCGGATGTACACCGCAAAGATTTTTTATGAAAGGGTGAGAATTTCCTAATGGTTCCTGAGTATATTCAAACTTCAAATAAATATACTATTTCCTTGAATTATATTTATAGGATGCAGATCAAAGACTTCAGAAGGGTTCGTGAAAAATGTCAGCAGATTCCATTAGACAGTTCCCAAGATATCGAACTAATTCAAAAATAAATTACTATTTATTATTACAAACTATTATTTCGAATGTATCTAGATTTTTCGAGTTTTGGAGAAATTAGTATTCCAGATGGGCTACGAATGGTCTTGCATAAAAGGTAAATTTCAATCTCAAAATTTTCTGAACAGTGCCCAAGGGTGTTGTTTTTAGACTTTTTTGACGCGATTTTCTGAAAAAAAATTATAACCAGGTAAATATGAAGATTCACTTCAAATATATGCACTCTTTGTCGAGTCTCCAAAATTGTATGAAACATACTATCATTGTTTCGTTAAGGGGTGATATTTTCGTTGTAAGAAAATGCGGTGATATTCAGATCTATCCCAAACTTTCACAGTCTGGACGCAAAAGGGATTCTGTTGCGAATTTATCGAAATTTAAGTCGTAGATTCAATAGTAATAAACTCATTGCTTCAACTTTCAAAAAAATCAAATTTCAAATCTTCTTTCAATTAGTATCTTCAAACCAGAGTTTCAAGCAATACATTGCACAAACCAATATTCAGAGGATAAATTCAACTATTTTCCATCCTTTCTGATGCAGATATGATATCTTTCCAAGAGGGTTCATTTAAATACTGTTATGCTCGCTCCCTCTACAAAGATTCTGTAGTAATATGTGAATACACCTTCTCAGTTGTTTCATGTCAGTTGCAGTTAGTTGGTGCTCAAAATTGTTTTAACAAGTATACCAAGTGAAGTTAATCAAAATGTTTCAGTTCAATTATCTGGCGACCAAAGGATGTCTCATCAATTTTACTATGTACAATAAGCCCAAACATTGTCCGATAATAATTCGGCCGCCCAGATCACCCGAGTTCAATTATGTGATTCACTTCACTAGGGCTATTTGAAACTACAATTCCACACGACACTAGGTCCTTGTTGTTATGGAGCATTTTTCATACTGAAATCAATGCAAATGCCCTTTGATAAAGAAGCTAATCGATTAATATTGAAAAATCTTTTTTCCGGGTAGTCTCCACTTAAGGGATAACTTTCGAAAACTCCTCAAAACCTGCTAAACGACCCAAAACACTGCAAAATGATTTCCTTTTCAGAGACACACCAAACATGTATGCAGTGATCATTCAAAATGATACGAACGACTGAACCGTACAATATTCATTATGATAATCATCCGAAGATAATTCGAATCACGTCCTTAAAAGTGGGTACGTGTACATCAAACTGCAATTTAATTGCTTGTCGTCATAAAGCCGCGCGACCACTTTGAGCTACCACGAGAGAGCGATCATGTGGGTGGATGAGTCCCATACCTCACGCCAAGTAATGAAATGCCACCTAGGACGCGTTCCTCATTATGGGTCAAGTTATCTCTTACTTTGCCTTTCAATTTATTGCGTCGAGATCAAAGTATAATCAAGTCGTGGTGGATTTTCGAAAAGCTAAAAATTATTACTTAATTGATCGGATGATCAGTTTTCACGGTTGAATGAACTGACGTACGAGGCAGCCTTACGGCCTGGATGCGGCATGGTTGGAATATTGAGCTATCTGCTCTGTTGAAGAGTTTGATCGAGATTGTTCTGGGAAACAACGTGTTATTGTTTAACCATTGAGTATTCACCAAGTTGATGCAAAATGCATCCAAAATCAGTTTTAATCGATACTTAAAAGAAAGGTATGGGCTTTTTTCTATCGTTTGTTTCAGAAAGTTGGAAGAATTATATAAAAACTCCGCACGGGCGTTTTCGATGAAAACACAATTTTATTTCATTTTTAATAGTTCTGTTACAGATATTAGGTGTGACAATCCAGAAAAGACCCAAAAAATTGAGCAAGCCAGTTCTGGGTTAGTGCTGAAATCAACTTTTTATGTTTATCCACTATGACTTCACGATGAAGGTTAAATATAGACTCTTCAACACAAATCCACAAATGGCTTCTCCACACAATGAATTTTTTGTAATCATTTTATAGATTTCAATAACACAAAAATTTCGCACGGAAATGTTAAGGGAAAAAGACTAGATCTAGAAATTTTGGAAGTATCGTCAGCACATAAACAAAATCTTGGGAAGTTGGAGTCCCGCTCATCTCCGGTTTTAACATCTATAACTGATATACAGTGATCGTTAAAATTATGTAACAAATTCATTTTCTCAGAAAAAAAATATTTGGCAACAAAATCCTGAAACAGGTCAATTTTTGTTTCACTTTTACCAAACTTATATACATTTTTGAAGGATTTTTGTTGCACCCTGTGCTATTTTTTTTTTCCATTAAAGGGATCCTAGGGGTTGAAAGTTGTGCATGAAGAAAACTGTGAAGGTCGAGTTTCATTCGGTGACAAATCTCATCAGCAACCATCGTCTCAAAGTAAATGAGCCACGACAAAGTGCACATACTGAAAATCTTTTTGAAGTAACTAATTCTTCAAAAAAAAATTCTTGAAAATTTCTGCATGCCTGTAAATAAGATACAAAGATACTGCCAAAAAAGTACCACATGGTTCACTTTCCCTATTGAAAAAAATTCAGGGTAAAATTCAGTAAAAGTGAACAAAAATTGAACTGTTTCAGGATTATATTGCCAATTATTTTTCTTCTGAGAAAATAAATTTGTTCCATAATTTTGACGCGCACTGTTTATTTGTTGGATCTAATGTACTTTCTTCTCAATTTTGAGAATGGGGTGAAACCCTAAACATGCATGTCAACAAGACATTTTAAATTAAAATTTGTGAACGTAGTCAATTGTTTTATTAGTTTTTTTCTCAATCATGATGTTTCTACAAGTGTTAGCGAGCAATCAATAGACGACTTCGGCCCAAGTTGCCAACCCACAATTTTCTTCACTAATTTACTATCACTGGGGAACGGAAATTTCAGGACAAATTCGACATGATAAGGTTCGCGTTATTTATAAATATCCGTAAAAGATGCTTCGGCTCCTCTAACAACATAATTCCTTCCAAATATAGGTTTTTTATTAGGCTGAAATTTGAGTCGGGATTCCTGATGTCATGTTAATAGTGTCACATTTATAAAGGAAATGTTCCGCAAATCAACTTGGTTATTTCGGTTGCTGGTGTTTCGATTTGTAAATATGAAATATTTGGTTGGTTCCTGAAAAAAAAGGGTAATTACGGAATTTTATTGATGAAAAAGTAATCTTTTTGTCACCACAACATAGATAGACATATTAAGTCTATGCACCAGAACGACAATCAATATTTTATGGTAACGTATCCATAGCATAGAACAATCTTTTTTCACCTTATGATCCATAGACGATCCCTAGTAATTTTTCCATTATTGATTGATCCTCTCTTCTATGTTCTATGAATCATAAAGTAAATATAGATTGTTCTATACAGTTATATATGTTACCAAAGAACATTGACTGTCGTTCTGGTGACAGACAGAACGTTTTTTCATCAATTAAATTCCGTAATTAACCTTTTTTCAGGAACCAACCGAATATTTCATATTTACGGAATAGAAAACTGGCAACCGAAATAACCAAGTTGATTTGCGGAACATGTCCTATATAAATTTGACACTACTGAATTGAAATCAGGAATTCCCACTCAAATTTCAGCCAATCAAAGATGATCTTAACAATACCCTACATTTGGAAGGAATTATCTTGTTTGAGAAGCCGAAGCATCTTTATTTATTTATAAATAACGCGAACCTTATCGTGTCGAATTTCTCCTGAAATTCCGGTTCCCCAGTGATAGTAAATTTGTGAGGAAAAATTAAGGGTTGGCAACTTGGGCCGAAGTCGTCTATTTCAATGTTAGGAAATTCAACATATTTTTTGAGACACCCCATACAAAAGTCCAATCACACTAGCATCCCAACATTCTAGGAATTCAATTCCCATAAAACACATACGATTCAAATTTCACACGAATATCGGGAAATTAACCATTAACCGACCGATCCATTTTACAACCGCTATCCGTCATTACTTTTTACAATTCACAGTAATTTGGTATATCGTATAGGGTGGCGCTTTATAGTGTGGCAGACACCTTTACATTTCTAATGAACCATCGGGGGAGGTTTGTTGATAACATCACCTGTTCTTCGTGAGTTTAAATTATACAGGAAGCTCGATATTGTATCACTGTACATGGCACATTTCCGCAAGATTCAATTTGGACGAATCTGGGATCAATGAGTGGGAACTGATATGGAGCAATTATTTCGTGATTATATACAATTTTCAATGGTTCTGGAAATGTAAAATTTTATCTGTGATTGAATGATTTCCTGTAGATTAAGCTGTGAGATATTTCCGAGTGGAATTGGGAGCAAAAATACGAAGTATTGTTTGTATGACCTGAACATATTGTACAGGGTGATTCATTAAGGTTGGCCACCGGCCGTATCTCGGAAACCGTTTATCCTATGACTTCCGGAAAAAAAATCGCATTCTTCGTGTCAATCTTTTGAATACCCTTTTGGAATGACGACGTCTTTCAGGATATCGTATCGGGTATTCCCTTTCAGCTACTGCATTTTTTAAACATTCAAAATGAACATTAAGCATATCATATGCTTCTTCGTTTGAATAATGGGGCATCATAAAATAGTGGTTTGCACTCGTCTTAAAAAACTTTTACAGCTATAGATACCGAAAATGGACAGTACCGCCAAAGCTTACTGGTTCTAAATCAGCTTGTTTCGTTGTTTTTATGAGTTTTTTCCTTTCATCTAATTGTTTAGAGATGAAATAACTCAATTCCTCCTGCATTTCACAGGGTTGATCCATACTCATCAAAATTTACGAAAATGTCAATAACTCCGAAACGACCAATGATATCTGTCTGCGATTTTAAAAAGTCAGTAGGTGATAATGCTTGGCTTATTCTCACTCGGTTAGAATCATAGCATTGCATTTGAAATTTTCCAGTAAAACGCACAAATAGGGCGAAGTGACATAAAACAGTCTGTAGTTTTCAATTGGATCACCCGGTATATTGTTGTCATATGTTTCTGTGATCTGCTTTCGATGGCCTTCGAATGAAATTTAATTACGTGAAAATCGGTTCACTCATACAGGAGTAAGAATGTTTTTTTCGTGAAGAAAAGGTTGATCCATCCCATCACTAAAAAATAGGAAATATAGAAAAATTACTGAAACAAAAGTTGTTGAATAGAAAGAGTAGATTCTTATTTTATTATTCTTTACCACTGTTAGCTGGAGAATATTTCGTTAAAAATGAGATTATATTTTACAAGTGATAGATTGCGCCCTCTAGTGAAGAACTACGAACTTGAAAATATTTTTAGTCATTTTCTAGGGGCCGAATTTGTCATTAGATTTTTTTTCCGGAAGTCATAGGATAAACGGTTTCGGAGATACGGCCGGTGGCCACCCTTAATGAATCACCCTGTATGTGAAACGTTTGAAAAATTTCCCATTATGGCATGGTGAATTTCAATGAGTTCAGTTTAAGAGATGTTTCGATGAGCATGAAGGAATATCAGGGTGGATTTCAAAATTTGACGGTTCAGTTCGTTTAGGGGGAAAATCAGCCGAAAGGCTTTGGAGTCATAGTCGTTCGAAATTTTGAGGTTGTTTTCTTTATATTTCAGAAGCCACTTGAGCAATTGCATTGAAACTGTTAGTTCGTTGGAGCAAAATGACGCGCAAAAATTTGCAAAATGTTGTCGGCATCGTATGGTTATTGAATAAAAAAAAATTTTTCGAGATATTTTTTGAAACTGTTTATCACATTCGGAAAATATTTTGCACAGACCTTGAACTCTATATTTCTCAACAGTGTACTTAATATTAGTTCGCTCCTGTTATAATTCATATAATGTAAAAAAAAATTGTAAAGTTTCGTTGTTTTCATCCCGTTATCGTTGTTTTTCCCAGAATAACTCAAAAATACTGATTAGATCTTGATGAAACTTGATGACTTGTTTGAAAATGCTGATGCAACTGAGTTGTTTCGTGATGATCGTGTCATTTAAACAATTTGAAAAAAATTCAATATTCTCTTGAAATTCTCTTCATTTTACGATCTTCTAATCATATATCCTGACTAAATTCCGCATGAACCTTCAAGCTGCTGCGTCTCAATCATGCAGGTACAGCATTTCATGCGGTCTAATCTTTATTTTTGGAAATATTGGGAAAATGAAATTCTGAATCTCTTTGATTATCTTAGGAATCATTGGGTGGGTTTAACGAATTCAAGAATTCGGCCTTCGAAATTGGGGTCCGAGTCTACTCAAAAAATATTGAGTTTTGATTAAATTATTGTGTTTACGATCGGCCGTTTGTGGAATAAACAATCACAATCTTGTACATTATTTCAACTCGATCGGATATCTGTATTGTTGTAAATACTGGGAAAAACCTGAAATATCTGTTATATAGGTGGATTTCACCCATTCACGAGGTCAGCGTTCCAAGCTTTCTCCTCACATATCGAGTCTCTAAGTTGTCTCATGAATTATAATGCTCATGATAGACCGTTCTTATTTTCAAAATATTAAATTTCTATTATTTCGGAAATGACAGATTAGAGTGAATTGAAATATAACTTGATTGAAAAATGACGACGTGAAACTTCACGTATGAATTCATGAGACTCACAGAAGAATGTAAAAATAATAACAATTTTGTGCTGAAAATTTGCATGTTGGGGTTTTAACGATGAACTTTCTCCCCAGAATATTTTCAAGATTCTGGCGACTGGTTACATCACCCTACTATTTTCTTATTTCAAATGCATCATTAGATAACTTGAATATTTCTTTAGTTTAATTGTTTCTGAAAAAAAATCCTTATCTTTTTCATGGTGATTTTCGGTCAAATCAAATTCACTGAAACTCACGATTTTCACAGAATAGAATTTATATCTCTTCAGAAGTATAGCACTAGAACCTGTTTTTTGTCAACCTTCTAGTCGATTCTATATAAACAACTTTTACACAGGGGTTTCAATATTTTCTCAGATGAATAAACCAATACCGTTGATATCTTGAATAAAACTTATATATTATTCATAACTCTTTAGTTTTCCACAACACAATTTGCAGCGTTTTTCTTCATCACTAAGGGAAAACTGGTCGGAAATCATTCGAATTTTTAGGTTGAGCTTTGCAACAGTAATCAACGTTGAGAGTTTCATGAAAATTCGGTGGTAAGATTTCGAGAAATAATTATTTTCCCTCCTTCTCCCAGTTTTGAGCCCTTAGTGTACACCGATGCTACTGGAAAGCTTTGAGGATCAATCTCGAGGGACAGACGATTTTTCTACCAAGTTTCATGGATTTCGGTTAAGTACTTTCAGAGAAAAGCGTACAACGTACGGATTTCTTTTATTAGTTCAATCAAGCCCAAATACTTCAAAATGTAAACTATGAAATTTTCAGGGGGGTAGTTTTTTTTTTCGACGATCACAAAAGGGGGCAAATATACTCAAACAAACATTTTACCTTAAATAAAATTGCCCTGGTTAACTCTGTAGAAATATGCAAAAAGTTGTCAGTTCCCGTCGAAGTCTTTCGAATTTAATGAAAAATAAGAATTCAACTATCTCAAAATCCCTCAAGTTTTTTCGTAAAGTGTGGCATTTTGTTGTAAATGTCTCTGAACAAGCTTTCTAATAGTGTTATAACATACTGGGAGTGCAATTCGAATTGAGTGAGTAGAAGGCCGTTTCCGGTATAACTGGAAGTTGCAGAGGACTGAAAATATTTGAGGGAGAATGTTCATTGTCTAAAACCCCCACATGCAAATTTTCAGCGTAAAATGCTGGTTAGTTTTCCATAAAAGTTCAATATCACCCTGTATATCTTCGTTGAACCGGGTAAATAGCTGGATTGGTGACCGATCTTTTAACGCATTCGAACAAGCACTTAAGATATCCTAAATTTTTCTGTGACACTGGCATTTAATAGATTCGGCTAACGTATTCAAAGAACCCTAAAGAAAAGGAATAATTAAAAGAAACGAAGGCTTATATCCTTTACTCCCGTAAGCCAAAGCTCATGCTTCTGTATGACAGCCTTTGTTACGGCTGTCTTTCCCGATTTTCTTCAGATACACGCGCCGAAAGTGATTTCAAACAAATTGGTCACGTTTGTCTGGTAATTATTTCAATTCAACGCTCTAGGCCGACTTGACTGCGTGGGGTGAAAAAATTTGAATTCTGAATAGATTTTTTGCTCCTATCCATCACACCAGAGAATGACTCTTGATATCCCAGTTGAAGTGAGGTATTGATGTGGTTGAATTTCGGGAATGCGTTGAAAATCTTGGATGTTTTGAGGTCCTTGCTGAGACAGGAATGTGGAGTTTTATAAAACTACGTTCAACAGGTTAACTAATTGATCTTGAGTATTAAAACTCTAACTTGGACTCACTGATAATTCATTCGATATTCAAATCCGGTGGGTCTTTCGTTGCTGCAGTAATTTGGAAACGAAAAGTGCTAGCGACTTTGAACTTTTAGGTTAGGTTGCGCTTCACAATGAAACGGTTGATTTCTTTAATGAACATAGTCGATGTCCATAAAGTTAGCAGAGCCACTTGTACGGAAGTCAATGAAAACCATCTCATTAATTGTCGTATATTTGTCGAGAATTTGTCGTGAAAGAAAAAAATTTGTCGCGCTTCTAGTGTTTTTTTAAGGGGTGGCTCTGCTAACTTAATATTAAGTTAGCAGAGCCATTCTAAAATATGCATCGAATTCGATCAAAAATGTTATGAGTAATTGTCGAGTATTTGTCGTAGACCATTCAGCCTGAAAAAAACCAGAAAAAATAATTTTTTTATAGCATTTTTATAGATTTCAATGAAATGTTCTGGTTTCTTAGGAACTCTGTCATATCCGGCAACAATGCATTGGTAAATTGATATTTCAGGTATGTTTTTCGTATCATTATTGACTGATATTGGGTTATACATGTTAAATCTTCTTCTTCCCGAGATGATCAATTTTCGTTTCAATGCTGAATAATGGAAATATTCCATTCTCACGGATATACATCGACGTAACTTTGTGATACAAGAAAGATGATTAGATGACCGCTTTTTCTTCCGGAAATGAGCTGAACGATTGAAGGACGACCAAAACATATTTGTCGTGAGAAAAAAATTTGTCACGCTCTTTGTTTTTTTTAAAAGGGGTGGCTCTGCTAACTTAATATTAAGTTAGCAGAGCAACAACAACAAAGAGCGCGACAAATTTTTTTTTTCACGACAAATATGTTTTGGTCGTCCGTCAATCGTTCAGTTCATTTCCGGAAGAAAAACGGTCATCTAATTAACTTTCTTGTATCACAAAATTACGTCGATGTATATCCGTGAGAATGGAATATTTCCATTATTCAGCATTGAAACGAAAATTGTTCATCTCGGGAAATAGAAGATTTAACATATACAACCCAATATCAGTCAACAATGATACGAAAAACATACCTGAAATATCAATTCACCAATGCAGTGTTGCCGAATCTGACAAATCTCCTAAGAAACCAGAACATTTCATTAAAACCTAAAAAAAAGCTATAAAATTTTTTTTTTCTTGTTTCTTTAGGCTAGATGATCCACGACAAATACTCGACAATTACTCATAACATTTTTGATCGAATTCGATGCATAGTTTAGAATGGCTCTGCTAACTTAATATCAAGTTAGCAGAGCCACCCCTTTTAAAAAAAACAAAGAGCGCGACAAATTTTTTTCTTTCACGACAAATTCTCGACAAATATACGACAATTAATGAGATGGTTATCATTGACTTCCGTGCAAGTGGCTCTGCTAACTTTATGGACATACATAGTCGGCAAAATGGTTTCGGAGTTATCCTCATTTGAATTTTTGAGGAAATTTCTTCACGATCTCTGGAGGTGCTCTTGCTACCGAATTGAAATTTTGATATTAGTAGAAGTATATCAGCGCCTATCTGTCCACTTAGTTCTGGTAGAATCGTTCGATTGGTAGAGGAAAAAAAATATTTTTCGATAATTTTCTAAATTTTTGTTGGAACAATTTTCCTGCGAAAACTATTCATCAGATTCCGATTGAATTTCGTTGGTGACAAGTTGGAAAATGCTGATGTACAATTTTTTGCAAAATTACTTTATGATAGTGTCACTAGAATAATTAAAAAAAAAAAATAAAATTTTCTTCTTCGTCAGGAAGCAGTACTACGATTGGCAGGGCCAATACGTGAATAGGTTTACCCTTCGGCAAAAAATTTAATCATGTGCACGAGATGTACTTACTTCATGTCTGTGAATTCTGAGGATATTCTTATGGTTTTCAATAGAGGCATTTGTAATGTATATTCTTCAGTTTATTTCCTTCTTTTGATGAAATTATTATGATGCTTTCGTGTTCAAGTGGAAAACGTTTCTTTTTCGAGTCTCTTAGCCACATAAAAATGACAAATCCATGGCTCGTCTGTAAGGGAAATATTTTCAAAAAATTTCAAAGAGCACTGCCGTGAAGACAGCAACTTTTGCGCGCATGTGCAATGTAGATGAACGCTTCAGCAACGAATTTGAACATGCACGCAAAAGCTGCTGCCTTCACGGCAGTACTTTTTGAAATTTTCACTGATAAATTACTGGATTTCAATTCGATCAAATCTGTATTTTTGGGAATATTGGAAAAATAAAATTTTGAATGGGTATATCTACGGAATCATTGGGCGGATTTTACCCATTCACGAATTCGACCTTCGTAATTAAGCCCCAAACCTTCTCTACAAATATCGAGTTTCTAAGTCGTTTCTTCCGGAAGTTATTGTGTTTACGGTCAGCCTAAGGGCCGACTGCGTAAACACAATAACTTCCGAAAGAAACAACTTAGGAACTCGATATTTGTAGAGAAGGTTTGGACCTAAATTACGAAGGCCGAATTCGTGAATGGGTAAAATCCACCCAATGATTCCGTAGATATACCCAATCAAAATTTTATTTCTTCAATATTTCCAAAAATACAGATCAGATCGAATTGAAATCCAGTACTTCATCGAAAAATAACAGTTCGAAGTTTCATACAGAATTTGATGAGAATGATATGATAAGAAAAATCATAGAAATTTTTTTTTTCAAATTGTTCTGATGACACGATTATCACGAAATTTCGCATGAAGTTGTCTTTCAGCATCTCAAAACTAGCTGTGAAATTTCATCAGGACTGAGTCAGTATTTCTCGAGTTATACCGAAAAAATAAACGATATCGAGAAGAAAACCTCGAAATTTGATACATTCTTTCCGGATATCTCCGAAACTTATGATCGTATCGAACTGAAATTTGGTACACTGCTGTGAAATATGAAGTTCCAAGTGTGAGTGGACTTTTTCTTCGAACATGATGAATGGTTTCCGGAAAAAATTTTTTTTTAAAATTCACTGAAAATCTGATCCTGACGAAATTTGGCTCAAAGTTGCGCGTCGTTATATTCCACCCAACTGCCAAGTTTGAATCTAATCTCTCGAGTAGTTTCTGAAATAAAAAATAAATAACTTCAAAACTTCAACTGCCTATAACTCCGAAACTATTTGACCGATTTGGCCCATTAACGAACTTAACCGCGGCATTCTGATGCGCAACCTATCCTGAAAGTTTCAAGTTGCTAGCTTGCTTCTGTCGACAGTTAGCTTGTCTACGGCCGGCCGGCCGGTCGGACAGAATCGATTTTGACACCGGATTCGTCATCAGTGAGTTCAACCTAGTCGATTGAGACCATTTTCGGCTCAATCATCCAAAATTACAGACATTTGGACAAAACGATAGCACGCTGTTCCCCTAGAACATGCGCGCAAAAAGCACCAAGGTGAGGTCAAGAGCTTTTATCTACGAAATCTGACATTTTTTCCCAACATTTCTGAAAATAAATATCGAAATGAACTCAAATTTGGTACACTCTCGTTAAATACATGCGATAATATATGCGCCAAATTTCTCAGAAATCTGATGAATATTTGGAGGAAAAAATTAAAAAGAGTTCAGAAAATTTTCAAATTTTTTTTATTTTTTAACGATTCGTCTGAAATTGCACGTTGGATTATACAATAATTACGATGTTTCAATTTGATCAAATCAGCACTGGCACATTTTCATTTCCATCGAAATGATTAATCGATCAACCCCTATTTCTTTTATATCATGCAGAAAACAAGAACAGAGTGAAAGAAGTTAATCGACTCATCATTCAGATGAAAATAATCAAGCACCCCACTTTTCTAGAGACTGAAGAAATAACCTAAAAATTCCATACGAGTATGACTCAAAATTCGTTGAACCGATTTCTCCTTATATAGAACTTTCACACCCAACCTACCCTGAGAGTTTCAAGTCGCTAGTTCATTTCATTCGAGACCTATCGTGACAACAGATGGCCTTTCGACTGGACCGAAATGAATTTGACATCGCATCGAAATTTACTTTTTTTTTCTTAGGGAGACCCTGTATATCACGTTGTGACTGGAAATAAAATAATTAAATTGAGGAATAAGTTACATACACCAAGCTCATTTCCCATAAATGAATGTAGAGGATCATACCTAACAGAACCTATAAAACGCAACAACTTTAACGAACGCGTAATGATGTTTATTAGGTCACTCCGTATCATAAACAACTTTGTAAGTTGAAAACAGGTAGATAAGTAGTGCAATGTGCAGCAATTAAAATAAATTTCATCCGTGCTAATTTGTGCCTAAACGGAGGTTTTTATAGTGATCTCGAAGATGTATTAACCATTAAAGTTACTGTTCATTCGAGTTATTTATTTCTTTCATTTCTGAGGAATTGGAAATGTTGGATTTTATAGTTGAAATTAATTGCTATCAAAATGAATGATTGATATAGTTTTGAAAGGAATATGATTTGTATGCTTTATATATGATGAGGAACGGGATGTGTGTTATTGATGTATAAAGTTTTGATTTTTATTCAGCGTAATATGTTGAGCCTTAATTTGATTTTTTTTCGAAACCTTTCTTAATATTTGTGGAATTTTTTTTCCTAAAACTACCAATCAGATTTCAATGAAATTGGGCATATTTAAAGTGTACCGAATTTATTTTCGAAAATATTAGGGAAAAATATGTAAAATTCCGTAGATATTTTTCAGAATAATTGTCGTTCCCTCAACCTAGATTCGATAAAAATAAAACTTGGTATTTAGTTGACAAATGCTTGCAGGCAAACTTTACACAATTTCGTGATGATCATGATATTAGAACAATTAACAAAATTCCGAATATTTCATGTTTTGCGATCAATCTGCATACTTGGAAAATATTGATGAAATAAAATTACGATTGGCAAAATCTGCGGAATCATTGAGTGGATTTTAACCGTTCACCAATAAGTTCTTCGTAATCAAGTTATTGAACAACTTCACGAATATCAAGCCTATTAACACTACGAAAATACATGGGACTACACAAATATACATCACATTACAGATGTTAACACCGGAGATAA
Source organism: Myrrha octodecimguttata (assembly GCA_958510865.1). Classification (NCBI taxonomy): domain Eukaryota; kingdom Metazoa; phylum Arthropoda; class Insecta; order Coleoptera; family Coccinellidae; genus Myrrha; species Myrrha octodecimguttata. Next base: position 55,634,973 of record OY294058.1, on the reverse strand, counting down.
GCGGAACTCTAATTGATCATTAACAATTGGTAGTTTTTGTTTGTGTGCCGATGATATTTCTAAAATTTCTAGAAGGTCTAGCCTTTTTCTTTTCTCTCCTTCATGCAAGATTGTTGTTTTTTTGAAATCTATAAAATAGTTGCAAGTTATACAATGTGTGGAGAAGCTAGTTGTGGATTTGTTTTGAAGAATTGACTTCTTATGTTCTTCCACTCTGACTTTGAGAGAACGACCGGTCTGACCAATATAAAATGCAAATGCAGGGCATTCGTCACAGAAAAGTTTATATACACCATTCTTTTCTGAATGATTCAGTCGATCCTTACCACTAGAAAACATTGATCTTAAGTTCTTCTTATTTGTACATATAATATCAATAATATTTCGTCTTAACCTATTACAAATTTTGTCGCTTACTTGCGGAATAAAGTTGACATATACAAATTTCTTTATATGGTTTTCAAAAGGACCTAGGTAAATACTTCTTAACAGTCTATCATGTTGTTTTCTAAATATAAATTTATCTATTATGTCAGGGGAGAAGCCATTGTTCTTCGCTAATAATTTTAACACTCCAACTTCTTTTTTGAAAGTATTATCTGACAACGGAGTTGAAATTAATCTATTTACAAGGGAATGAAACGCTGACATTTCAATTCGATATGGATGTGAACCACTGTTATGAATCAGAGTGTCAGAAAAAGTGGGTTTTCTGTATATATCAAATTCAAGATGGTCATCTTCCCTTTTGATTTGAATATCTAAAAAATTGAGTGATTTATTGTCATTCTCTATTTCCAAAGTGAATTGAACAGAACTATAAAATGAATTGATCAATCGTAGGAAAGATTTCAACAATTTCAAGCCTATTAATTTAATTTAAGTTAATTCCTTTAGGAAATTGAACTCACTTGCTTTTTCGATAAAATACATTTATTCAATGCATTCTATTTGTGTGAATTTTTGCGTAATATTATCTGGAACAGTGTGTTATCAGTTTGCACAAATGTCTGTGATTTCCGAATTTTCTCCTGACTTTAGTGACTAGGTTGACCGTTACCACATTAACATCTAAACTTAAGCGACTTGAGGTCCAGAGCTACTGTACAAATATCTATTGAATAAATTGTTTCTTTCGGAAGTTATTGTGTTTACGGTCGATCTGTTCCCTAGAACAAGCGCAAAAACTGATCCGGTCAAGATGGATAACAATTTGACAGATGCTGAACCACAATGTCGTGCAGGATTTTATGATGATAGCAACATTGCAACAATTTTAAAAAATCTCAAAATTTTTATTGCTCACAAATTTAAACCTGCCTCAGTTCTTTTCCAGAATTATTTGCTATTTTATTCCGAATCCACTCCGAAGGACCATACACGATCTGAAATCATACCATTATAAGTCTTCATTAACGGAATCAATCCAATTCGCCGAATGTGGTCAAATATTCCGTATAGAAAACGACAAAATCGACAGCTTTCATTGCAAAGATGAGTCTTAACGATGCCTGGGCGTCAACTCTTTTTATCAGTTCTGCATACGAGGTGCACCTTTTCATTTTTAATTGGCTCGAGGTTGCGCTTCGTTTTCATTAATTGCAATAACGACAAAAATCGATGCATTCTGCGGTCACTTCCTTGTCATACGGGGACAATAATTGGCTTCTTAATTTTCGAACAGTTTTTTTCTAACGTAAGACGCATGATGAGGACTTATAAGGCTTTGGTCGATCCGGGCGGGTTTTGATAAAACTGAGCACCAATTGGCGGGTTAATTTGCATATTTTAATCTGTGCAGTGTGTATGCATCTGGAATGCTATTATAATTAGGTGGAAAAAGAGCACGGGCTTAAGGACCGACGAGAGCATCTCTATATAGTAACTGTACACTTAATTGCCAGATATGACTGACGGGTTTCCGAATTTAAAGAGGATGGACGAACTCCTCAATTGGATACCATGGAATTATGGGCAGTGGTGATTTTATTGTAGCTTGGATTATACAGTGTGTATAAGGAGATATCTTCATATTTTGACAACGAAACGCAGATGTGAAAGGACTCTTCAAAGATGTTCGATTAAAAGATATGACCTTGTTGGAAGCATGGCGTGAGTACCTCTACGTAGTTTTAATAGTGTTTGCTATTAAGGACAGAGAATCTTTATACCAGACTAGACTATGTGGTGGCGCGTCAGGAAAAGTTATATTTTTATATTTCGATAAAGAAATGCAGTAGCAACAGCTTTTCAATAATATTGGCGTAACAGTTTATGAGGTTGTTCAGCAGAGAATCTTGTCCCTATTCCTATCTCAAAACACTGCAAGTAGAGATGAGCTTTAAAAGCATGCAACTTAATACTTAACATTTCCCTTAACGTCTCGTGGCATTCTCAAATGCGTACAGCTTCGGCCAGCATGATGCTATAAAGTGCAGATCTCCCAAAAAGGATCCTTTGAAGTTATATGTATATTTAAGCATTTATTGGTAGCTGAAAAACGTTAATTTTTCCCTTCAATGACCTCAGTGTCACTTCACCAAGTCCTAAGAAGCTGAAATTTGGTTTACTCACCAGGATCCACTGGACATTGAGAAATCTATAACTGCCATCTTGGAACTCACATAGAGCCCTAGAGAGATGGAGTTTGGCATATAGAGTCCAGGATTCTTTCACAAATAAGAAAAGTTAATGTGCAGTATTTATACAACAGGGGGCTGATTCTTGAATCTGGATCAAGATTTGAAGAGTATGACAATTGCCATATGTTTGCATCGATTTCCTAAGTTAAATATAAACCTCAAGTTGACATGACCTATGCATGGAACCGAAAGTCACTCGGCAATCGAATGTTATATCACAGACTAACCAGATAAACCACTCGCGTCATTTACTTAGGAAATCTATGTTGACGCAGATATGACCCTGAATCGAGCTAATCAGAATTTTAGCGGGCGTTTGGGGTGCTTTGAGGTGCCAATCAGATTGCAGGAATAGGATTACGTCACTCTCGCCGCTTTTAGAGTAGCTTGAAGAGGTTATAAACATGTAAACAAACTGAAATTAATTTTTTGTCCTAATTATTTGATGAATAATTTCATATCTGTTCCATTTTAGAATATAATCCAAACAGTTTTTACAACATAATCAATTGTTTAGTCATCTGTGAGGTTCTATTTTATGATGACAGTCCTCACTATATACTTTATTTGTAGAACAAGAATTGGAATCGAAGTTAGGTGGACTCATTCATAATGTTCATTTTATATAAACTAAAGGAATCGCAACTGAAGTAAAAGAATAACAACCTCCATTATTCAATTAAAACAATGAGATGTCCAATGAAATTGTATATGATTGCACAACCACAAGGGTTGGAATCGAACAAAGTTGGTCTATTCATAGTTTGATTTTATATTGAAATGAATGTCATTTGATGTGAAAGTATCACAACCTTTACATTTTCCATTTAATACAATACTATGTTTCTTTATGCTTGATAAATTGATTTCAAAGAACAAGTTTTCGCCAAAAAAATACCCCTTTTAATGAATTATTTTAGTATATATTCTTCATTGATGAAATAGTGAAGCAATTATGGATTATACTCAACTTGCTGAATTAAATTATGTAAAAACCAGTGTTTGAAACAGTTCGGCAGACTTCACGTAAACATGGTATACTTACTTACAACAATATAGTTACTGAAAACTCAACGAATAACATATTTATATGGGTATTAATTGATAGGGTTATGGAAAAGATGAGACAATGTAGATTTTAGAGGAAGTCTATTTCTTGTTTATAAATTTTTAAAGTTTCTTCATTTCTACCACATTCATTCGATTGTATTCACACATATTAGAAAAAGTTTTGCAATGAAACTCTCCCTGAAGATTTTGGGGGTTTCCCTATAGACCTATTATAAGTGTCACTACAAAGATTCTCTGATTAAGGTAAACTGGTTTTCCATACATTTTTCCAAAATTTTTGTTTACTCCAACCGAGTTCTTCTATAGGAGTTTAAGATGTGAGAAAACACTCGCTTTGGTATTGGAAATTTGCTTTCCAAATGGTTTCATCAAAAAATCTTAGTCTGATTTTAATCTTGTGATTCCTGAACCCCGACAAATCCGTTTTTACATTTCGATTTTAGATATTCCAAAGTCAAGTATTTAATTTGACAGCTGTTTTGAGGAAGAAGAAAGTGTGGTTATGTCTGTTGTATTTCTCAAGGTCGGAAAGAGGCGATTCCTGCAAACGATGAAGTGATTTGTCTTGTTGTTCTGTGGTTATATCTTCTATACTCCGTACCACTCGCTAAGTCGAAGGAAACGGTGATAAGGTTATGTTCATATTCGGATTTGAAATTTCTCGATATCTGGCATTCAGTTTATTTCTCGAATAATTGCTTGAAAACATAGTCAAAATGACGAATAGAACTCTAACAGATTTTGCAGATGCTCGAGAAAACTTAGAAAATCGACATAAACATATGACAATTGTCATACGCTTCAATTCTTGATCGAGATTCAAGAATTGACCCCCAGTTAGCCAGCGCCAGTAACAAATGCCTCCTTAGCCATCCCCTAGATCCGGCCCTCCTAATAAATATATTCCGCAAACACCGCCGAGATTTACTGACCGTAGGAATAGAGGTGATCTAATTTTCACGTTCAGAGTTTTGCACAGGGGTCGTGGTCTCGATTTATCGCAGCTATATAAACTCAATCTTAACAACCTGAGAGGACATAATTTGAATCTCCGCGAGGAAAATTTCCGGACAACACCAAGACAGTATTTTCCTACCAACCGAGTTTTTCAAGGTTGAAATGCTTTGCCAAATGAAGTACTGAACTCGCCAAGTGTTAATGTGTTTAAAAATCGGTTAGATCTTCTTGGAATATTGTGATGTTTGATTAAGGTCAGTGGTATATTGTTTATTTAATATTATTTCCATTTTTTGGATCGGTGCTGTTTTTCACATGTTTCGATTAATTATTGAGAATTTTGTGTTCATTTTTTTTAATATTATATGCTGAGTCTTTATAGGTTTTTACCTCGACTCTTTTCTATTAATAAATAAATAAATAAATAAATAGAATAGTTCTATGAACGCAGGTTGCTCGATCCAATTAATGAATTCTTGCAGCATTCTTTGGGCATGTTCGGTTACTCGAAAAATATAAAGAAATTACCAATTAAAAATATCCGAGAACTGCAATTGTAGCTAACCACATAAACGGATGATTTATTAAGGCGATCCAGTAGGTTTTTATTTTTTTGTCGACGTATACTCGATGTCGTCTCGCGAATATTTTGACAATTATCTGATGCTGCGGCCAGTCGGCTACCTCCGTATGCAGACTAGTTCTCGAATAAGTGCACTGTAATTTGTCACAATGTAATCGAGATTTAAACGCCGTTTAGCCCATTAAGACCACTGTTTCGCATTCTGATATCGTAATTGCGGCCCGTTGTTTCTGGTACAGATAATTTTCGAAATTGTTAAATATTCAGCGATTCTGTGGTCCGGAGCATCCTGAGAATCTGGACAATGACTGAAATTCAGGCGAGATATTGAGGTTTTTCTATGAGATGCTTTGAATTACCTCGTAATCAACCAGGAAATGTTCGTATTTCATTCGACTAAATATGTGTTTATCGATTAAAGGATACTGTGGGAGGGTATTGCATTATATTTCTATACTTTTTTAAGATTTCAGTTTAAATAAATGTGAAATAACTGTTAAAAATTAAAAACGAGTATATTGTTTAAGGAGTAATAATATAGGTAATAACTAGACATCGGATTATATGCATTTGCATATTTGCATATGCAAATGCATATAACGCGATATGCTAGGCATTATTGCATATTTTGGTAGTTTTTTGTCGAAAGTGCATATTTCAATAGTGGGACGTAATCCTGGTGCATATATCAACCGGAAAACGTTGAACGGGTGCGGAGCTATAGAAAGATTGGATACCAGAAATCTTCTTCTGTTCAAATCCACGGAAAGTTTAGAAAAAATAATCAAACAGAAAGATGTTCTTACTAATTTACTGTCTGAAATGATCCACGACAAATTTAAAAACACAAAGCTCGCAACAATTACGAAGATAGGAGTATATGTCAACGCCACAAGGAAAACCTTGTCTACAAAGATATCTTCAGAAATGGCGCAAAATTCTAGTTCGTCTCTTTACGTTAATGGTCGTAAAGGAATCGTTTTCGGCCAATAAGTTGATATTAACAGACAGATTTAACAAGTTTGCTTTAGTATACCTGAAAAACCTAGAAAAGCACTGACGTGATGTCAGCAGCTTCTACGCGCTTGTTCACATTGCGAAATGGCGACTTGGAAATTTCAGGGAAAATTAAATGAAATATGAAAACTTAAAGAGAAAAATTAATTTAAATCTTTCCAAGGATAATTCTTCTCATTGGCACTATTATGTTCCAACACTGAAAGAAAAATCTCAGTTATACTAAATAAACCTTCGTTTCTTCCGAATTTGTTAAGAATAAGTAAATAATATTCACAATCAATATGGCTGAATCATTAAAACTGTTTGTAATATGTTTTGATATTATTTATAAACAAAGCATTTGTTACAGCGATATTCAGTTATTACAAAGAAAATAAGTTAACGATAAATAATTTGTCCATTGCAAAGATTCAAATATTTCTCATCAATAAGTTGTGGTAACTATCAATATATAATGTGGTGGCTATTAATAAATACATATTCACGTTTATTATGATTCGGGGCTGTTCAGAGTCACCTCAGGTCGTGTTCAGACTCGTAGATTATCGTGTGCGTGGTGTCAATAATGTTATAGTATCTGATCGTTCCATCGGGTCTGATTTTTGTGTCGAGGCTCTTAGCATTCATAGTGATATTGAAATGGAACATTGGAATTGTTAAAGAAGAGGAAACAAATCAGGTATGTATACACTATTAATTTTTCCTGACCTATATTCGACATGGGTAGTTCGTACATCAAAAACTTGATAAATGTAAATTTTGCAAAGGCAGGTCGAAATTTGGTTATACATTGATTATGACTCAGGTATACAAAAGCAGTATTGTAAACCAATGAATATTAAGATAATTGACTCTGATTATATTTGCGGAACATGTTTCAAAAATGATTAATTTTTCAGAAAATGGAATGAATCCCTTCAAACTGCCAAAGGAGATATATGAGAAAGAAGAAAACTGAATGAGATAGTGCCTCGTACAGAAAATATGGTTCAAAAAAGGCTTGAACTTATTAATTCGAGGGCGTAGAACAAGAATATAAGGTCAGATATTTTTTAAAAAAATCATTATTACCGACTCGATGAGAGTAGGACGATGAAATCTGTTTTAATTCATAGATAAAGGATCGAACTGCACGTAAAAAAATTCGACATCACCCAGCTTCATTATTTTGGTCGGCACGACGTCTCAAAGTTGACCAAAATTTCGAAATTTTTTCACTATTTCCGCCATAATTTCTAAACGGTTGTCACTGGACGATTTCTAATGACATATTCGTGATCTACGACCTCGAATTAATAGGAAACGATAACAAGGTCGATGATTTTCGAAAAAAAAAATTTATTTGGGACTTTTTCATAAAGAACCGCGAATAAACATCAAAGCGCAGAGGGGTGGGGGTAAGATTTAGCGGTTCCGTGCGAAATTTTATTTTTGAAGCTATGACAATATGCACATCATATATTATGGATTCGAACACGTAGATTACGAATCTGTAATTAGATTTTGCGTAACTGATTCGGTTTGGAAAATATTCCGGATTTGGTGAGAAATTTTCGAAATTTGGGTCAACTTTGGGCCGTCGTACAGATCAAACGCGTATGGCTGGACAATATCGAATTTTTTGGTTATATCTGGGTCCTTTGTGAGTACGTAGCCAATTATTTTATAGACGAAGGTCCTCTGGTTGAAAAATTATGATTTTTTTAAAAAAGGTCCAATTTTTTCGATTTTCTTCTGGCCATAAAAAACGAACCAGACTCTCCACTAACATTCTGATTGGATTTTCTTTATCTACGCCCTCGAATTAGTATATGTTCCAAATTTCAGGTCGATCGGAGAACTTTCGATTTTTGGTAAAATTTTAAGGGGTTACCCTTAAGAAAATATCGATTTTCGAAAAATAATTTTCCGACTCCTATCGCCGTGAAATTTGGCACACTTACTAATTCGAGGGCGTAGAACAAGAATATAAGGTCAGATATTTTTTAAAAAAATCGTCCTGGACGTGAGAGGTCCTTGAAGTTCCAAAATTTTGGACCTTTTTTCAAAAAATCATTATTACCGACTCGATGAGAGTAGGACGATGAAATCTGTTTTAATTCATAGATAAAGAATCGAACTGCACGTAAAAAAATTCGACATCACCCAGCTTCATTATTTTGGTCGGCACGACGTCTCAAAGTTGACCAAAATTTCGAAATTTTTTCACTATTTCCGCCATAATTTCTAAACGGTTGTCACTGGGCGATTTCTAATGACATATTCGTGATCTACGACCTCGAATTAATAGGAAACGATAACAAGGTCGATGATTTTCGAAAAAAAAAATTTATTTGGGACTTTTTCATAAAGAACCGCGAATAAACATCAAAGCGCAGAGGGGTGGGGGTAAGATTTAGCGGTTCCGTGCGAAATTTTATTTTTGAAGCTATGACAATATGCACATCATATATTATGGATTCGAACACGTAGATTACGAATCTGTAATTAGATTTTGCGTAACTGATTCGGTTTGGAAAATATTCCGGATTTGGTGAGAAATTTTCGAAATTTGGGTCAACTTTGGGCCGTCGTACAGATCAAACGCGTATGGCTGGACAATATCGAATTTTTTTGGTTATATCTGGGTCCTTTGTGAGTACGTAGCCAATTATTTTATAGACGAAGGTCCTCTGGTTGAAAAATTATGATTTTTTTAAAAAAGGTCCAATTTTTTCGATTTTCTTCTGGCCATAAAAAACGAACCAGACTCTCCACTAACATTCTGATTGGATTTTCTTTATCTACGCCCTCGAATTAGTATATGTTTCAAATTTCAGGTCGATCGGAGAACTTTCGATTTTTGGTAAAATTTTAAGGGGTTACCCTTAAGAAAATATCGATTTTCGAAAAATAATTTTCCGACTCCTATCGCCGTGAAATTTGGCACACTTACTAATTCGAGGGCGTAGAACAAGAATATAAGGTCAGATATTTTTTAAAAAAATCGTCCTGGACGTGAGAGGTCCTTGAAGTTCCAAAATTTTGGACCTTTTTTCAAAAAACCATTATTACCGACTCGATGAGAGTAGGACGATGAAATTTGTTTTAATTCATAGATAAAGAATCGAACTGCACGTAAAAAAATTCGACATCACCCAGCTTCATTATTTTGGTCGGCACGACGTCTCAAAGTTGACCAAAATTTCGAAATTTGGGTCAACTTTGGGTCGTCGTACAGATCGAACGCGTGAGGCTGGACAATATCGAATTTTTTTGGTTATATCTGGATCCTTTGTGAGTACGTAGCCACTCATTTTATAGACGTAAGTCTTCTGGTTGAAAAATTATGATTTTTTCAAAAAAGGTCCAATTTTTTCGATTTTCCTCGGGCCATAAAAAACGAACCAGACTCTCCACTAACGTTCTGATTGGATTTTCTTAATCTACGCCCTCGAATTAGTATATGTTTCAAATTTCAGGTCGATCGGAGAACTTTCGATTTTTGGTAAAATTTTAAGGGACCCTTAAGAAAATCTCAATTTTCGAAAAATAATTTTCCGACTCCTATCGCCGTGAAATTTGGCACACTTACTTAATTCGAGGGCGTAGAACAAGAATATAAGGTCAGATATTTTTTAAAAAAATCGTCCTGGACGTGAGAGGTCCTTGAAGTTCCAAAATTTTGGACCTTTTTTCAAAAAATCATTATTACCGACTTGATGAGAGTAGGACGATGAAATCGGTTTTAGTTCATAGATAAAGAATCGAACTGCACGTAAAAAATTCGACATCACCCAGCTTCATTATTTTGGTCGGCACGACGTCTCAAAGTTGACCAAAATTTCGAAATTTTTTCACTATTTCCGCCATAATTTCTAAACGGTTGTCACTGGACGATTTCTAATGACATATTAGTGATCTACGACCTCGAATTAATAGGAAACGATAACAAGGTCGACGATTTTCGAAAAAAAAAATTTATTTGGGAAATTTTTCATAAAGAACCGCGAATAAACATCAAAGCGCAGAGGGGTGGGGGTAAGATTTAGCGATTCCGTGCGAAATTTTATTTTTGAAGCTATGACAATATGCACATCATATATTATGGATTCGAACACGTAGATTACGAATCTGTAATTAGATTTTGCGTAATTGATTCGGTTTGGAAAATATTCCGGATTTGGTGAGAAATTTTCGAAATTTGGGTCATCTACGCCCTCGAATTAGTATATGTTTCAAATTTCAGGTCGATCGGAGAACTTTCGATTTTTGGTAAAATTTTAAGGGGTTACCCTTAAGAAAATCTCAATTTTCGAAAAATAATTTTCCGACTCCTATCGCCGTGAAATTTGGCACACTTTCTTGTGTGGATTCTAAGCAATTTGAGTTGATAAGAAAAACCTAAGTCAATTCATTCTATATACGAATTCTCAAATATTCTCTTCTGACGTGTTGGAACTATTCTTCAGGAAAACAGTGAGTCAGTGATTGAATTTATTGTTTATTGTTATTTTCAGAATAGCTCCTATTTCTTGTTGCAATACTGTCATAACATTTTATTCCAAACTTCGTTGATGTAGTAAATACGAAGATGTCAGTTAATTATTTTATAAAACATATATATGTGTACTGCTGCATTTATTTAGTAAATGGACTCTTCAATTAATGCATAATATTGAGCATTGTTTCAAGTATAAAAATAATAATTATTTTTGATTTCGAAAATAAATGATTTGCATGAAAGATATATTGCTTCATTGCTACCAATACCCACATATGAAGAATTCCAGCTCCATATTTTTTCCACTGAAATAAACATTGATTGATAATCACAAAATATTTGTTCATTACTAATGATAAGTAATTTTCTTTCAATATTCGTTAAAGAAGAACAAAATTTATTTATAGTTATGCCATATTGAGCATAGACCACAAAATATTTATTCACTATTAATAAATGAATAATATGATGAAATAAATATATTATAACCTTAAATAAGTCCTTATTTATCGAGGCGTGAGCAAATAATTTGTTTATACAAAACAAATATTTGATAAGCCATATTTCAATAACGGATTAGGTGACTGTTAATAATTTTTACTTAATGTAACCAAACTGTTCTTTCAGTGAAGTTTCATTTCAACCAGATGAATATTTTTCGAGTTATTGAAAAATCAAAATTTCAAATGGCTCTAACACGAAAACCGAGATATTTAGGATCAAAACATAACCGGACAGAATCCAATTCGACCACGAATTATTCATTTGTATCCAACCTCGTCGTTTGAGACCGATTTCAGCTCAAAACTCGAAAATTACATCATATGAAAATAAAACTCCTTAAACTTCACAAAATGATTAAAAATCTTCACCCTGGAGAAATCTATGACAGTCGAAAATTACAGACATTGTGACGTAACGATAACGCGCTGTGCCCTAGAATAAGCTCGTAAAAATGTCCTATTTCGTATAATAACAAAATTATAATTGATTGATGACTGAAAATTAATCGGAGACAAAATGGAAATTGATTTTTTTATAGTGCATATTATGTGCATATTTCACCCTTTTTAGTGCATATTTGCATGCATATTTTGCCAGTTTGTTAATGCATATAATCCGATGTCTAGTAATAACTCAAGCGGACGAGCTGGAGGTGATTGCTGTAATTCGTCGAGTGAGTTATGACTATTATCGCGAGTTGAATACTAGGAATACTCAATCTACGACTATAAAAACCAATACTTAGATATAGGAACAAAAAGAACTTTATTGACCAGTCACAAACAAATTCTCGATGGTTATAATAAAAATACTCCTTGCAAATTCTTCGGTTGTTGTAGGTTCTTTGGTTTTTTCCTTACCCCGGTCCGAGGCGAGAACCCTAGCCTTCGGAGATTTTTCTCTCATCCTCTTCCAATTTGTTATTGTGAGTTATGGTAGTGAGTTATGGTAGTGAGTTATTGTAACTCAAATATCATGTAATAAGAGTAGATAAAATTATAATTCATTGAAAAAATGGGTGGAATTCAATATAAGAACTGATTTTAAATGAAAATTATTTGAAGTATTTAATTATTGAAATCAAACCGATTAAAGAGAAACAGAAATCAAAAATTGATTATATAAGAGGAAGAAATATCACAGCTGTTAGATATCAGGAAGTATAACACAAAGACAACCTAAAGAATAGATACATATAAGGACGAGTCACGTACGTTCGATCATTTGAAATCATTTGGTAGGTTGGGATAATACAAAGACACTGATGACGGAACCAGATAATCCAAGAAAAAAATTAAGAGTCCTCCTGTATTTTGCTGAAAGGAGAGAATGTCTTCCAATTTTGTATATAAATTGAATAAATTCGGCTAAATTTACTCAAACAAGAAGTAGAATTGAAAAATTTTCACATCAAGAATAGAAAAAAACTATTGAGATGAATGTGTTTGGTTTGTCACAGATGTTTGTCCTGATGCGGTAAAGAAATCCGAAAAAAAAAAGTAGCAGAAAGCTCTCGTACATTTTGAAGACATTACCAGCTGGTCACCCATTCAGGTACAGGCACCGCCCAGTTCTGCTTGAGTTCCAAATAAAAACAATTTTACTTTCTTCTACTATCTTAATCGGCTAATTTTCGACACACTTACTTCTGAGATTAATCACTTGAACTTGACCACAATGATCGATTCTCGTGCATATTTCCAATTAATAGGACATCTTCTTATAATTCCGGAATTCACTGAAAAAACTTCTCTCTTCGAAATAATTTTAATTTTACATTGATTTAAGCAGGCTGATCTATGGACAAACGTTTTCAATAAGTAATTCAAATTATATATTCCGTTCATGGCCACTTTCAAATAATAGTTCAAGCTCGCGAGGTATCAAAAAATATCTGTAAACACAGGGTATGACAAATTCATAATTGGTACGATGATCCGTAAATATTAGCACCATAAACTCTTACTAAATGAAGTTATTATACGAAATAGTGTAAGATTATTTACATAGTTCACTCCCCGAATTAGTTTGCATGAATTAATAGAAATTTACATCTGCTCGAATTTTATCAAATTATTATTCATTAATTCGGATTTCTTGACCAAGGCTGGCGATTGGTGTGTCCTTCATTTCACCGAGTTATCCGTACAGTGGATGCTGAAAGAAATCAAAAATACACTTTCCTTTTAAGATCTATTTCAAATTGCCGTCAATAAGAAATCCGGTTATAATTACTTTATTATAATTGAATATTTGACGCCTATTAGCAGACCAGATGAAAAAAATATCAGAGAAAACGTAGAAAAGCACTGCCGTGGAGTCAGCAGCTTTTACGCATTTGGTCACATTGCAAAATGGTGACTTGGAAATTTCAGTGAAGTTTGAATGAATTATGAAAATTAAAAAAAAAAATTTTTGTTTCGAATTCTTCTATGGATAATTCTTCTTATAGACTCAATTCATCTTTCAACCAAGTTTCATTTCGATCAGATAAATATTTTTCGAGTTATTGAAAAATCGAAATTTCAAATAGTTGTAACACAAAAACGATTCGGCAGATTTGGCCCATTAATTAACTCAACTGAGATATTCAGGGTCAAAACCTAACCTGAAAATTTCAAGACTCTAGGTCCTCTCTTTCGAAAGTTAAGCACACACTGCCTGCCGGACATAATCAAATTCGAAAATTACAGACATTGTGACGAAACGATAACGCACTGTTCCCCAGAACAAGCACGTAAAAATATTCTGCTTGATGCATTTGGAGAACTTGGGCGATATCATTGGAAAAAGTGCTATTCGATATTACGATCATTAAATAAAACATATTTTTTTGTAAGAGCTCTACATAATTTCTTTCAGTATTGATATCTAACGATAAACTTTTTTGTCCTGGAACGTTTCACGTCTTGAATGAGAAATATAAAAATTATATCAACTGGCTTATAAGGATTGAAGACAAAAACTGGGGAAAACGGTGACACTAAAATAAAATAAAAACTATACAAGTCACAAAGTTCACGAATTCTGGCTGTAACACTTGTAATATCACCGAGTATTCAATAATCTTTTTCAAATTCACTTTTGGTGATCAGTATCTTTAATATTCTCTGGCACCTCAATTTTCTTCCCCTGCGAAGCCGTGGCGAAACTCCTAGAGTATACAGTGCGCGTCAAAATTATGGAACAAATTCAATTTTCCCAGAAGAAAAATATTTGGCAACAAAATCTTGAAACAGGTCGATTTTTATGGATTTTTGAAGGATTTTTGTTGCACCCTGTGCCATCCCCATCAACCCTCTAAATTTTCTGAATATGGAAAGTGGTTCATGTGGTACTTTTTTAGCAAGGTCTTTGCAAAAAAATTTTTTCGAAAAATTAGTTAGTTCGAAGAGGTTTTCAGTATGTGCACTTTGTTCTGGCTCATTTACTTTGAGACCATGGTACCTGATGAAATTTGTCACCGAATGAAACTAGACCATTACAGTTTTGTTCATGCACAACTTTCAACCCCGACGAACCCTTTAATGGAGAAAAAAATTTTCTTCACGTGAGGGGGTTGAAAAGGGTGGAAAGTTGTGCATGAACAAAACTGTAACGCCTGTAAAGAAGATACAAGTACCTTGCCAAAAAAGTACCACATGACCCACTTTCCCTTTTCAAAAAATTCAGGGGGTTGATGGGGATGGCACAGGATGCAACAAAAATCCTTCAAAAATGCATGTAAATTTGGTAAAAGTAAAACAAAATCGACCTGTCCCAGGATTTTGTTGCCAAACATTTTTCTTCTGAGAAAATGAATTTGTTCCATAATTCTGACGCGCACTGCATATTTCCAAAATAACAGAAAAGTATATTATTTAACTCACGCAGATAAAGTTTGTTGTAATTCATTAAGTGAGTTATGATCACTACACTACACGTCATTTACGATTTTAACAATGAATACAAGTACAGAGAAAATATTCGATGATTGTCTCAATTTTTTTCGAAAAATAGCAATTTTCTTTTTTATTTTTTTCCTTTTGGTTCATTTGCGAGGAATTAGAAAACTGTAAACCCTTCCGCCCTAGGTATGTTTTCTCCCCACCCTCGGTCCGAGCCGAGGACTCTTGCCTTTAGCGATTTTCCTCATTCTTTTCCGATTTTTATAGTGAGTTAGGATAACTCACGTTGGTTTGTTATAGTTAATATTATTTAAAGACTAGCAGTTTTCCATACAGAAATTCATATTCCCTAATTCTTCCTGTCGGCCTCCTTTTCGCCCATATCCCATTACGAATTATAATTCAATTCCCCACGTCATCAGGAAAAAATACAACCAGGAGCTAACAATTCAAATTTATTTCACGAAACCGAAGAAATCATCCTAAAATTTGCATAATTCAACATTTTGAATGCGGGACATCTCAATACGCACACAAAAATACCAACCGCTACGTGATTTTCGCGTTTTCTCGATGATTTAAGCCGCATCTAACCCAGAAGTTAGCCGATCTAGATGTCATAGGAGGCACGCGCGGCAGGTGCATCGGCTACTTCGAAATATCACCTGCCTACTTCACGCCACCTTGACAAATCGAAGTTTCCTACCGCTAGATGTCGTCTAACTACCTCACTTGAACGATTGAAGGCTATCAATATTCAAATTTCGAACAGAACGGAATTTTTTTCATGAATATGCGTAACTGGAAAATGCGAATATTTTATTCAAATGTTATCACTCAATCATTCGTTATCAGTTGTTGATAATCTAATTGAATTTACGAACTGAAATTAATCGGTTTCAATATTATCTTGTTTATTCTATCTTTTGATGTTTTTGTGGTTTGGACAGTATGAACAAATAGGTATATGGCACCGAAGAGAATTGTTAAGGATGTTGTTTGACTGGAAATGGGTCGTGTTGTCTACTTATGATGTTTTATTCTCAAAAATGATAAATTCTCAAGCTGGGTTCAGATGAGTGTAATCCGAACAGCGAATGCAATTAAATTTGATGAACGATTCGGCGAATAGTCTGGACGACACTCGACCTCAGCCTCGAATAATACATTCAAATGCATCGTTTTAGTTGGAAACCGAGTCCCGACGGAGCAGAGAGAGCGCTGCCTCGAACCATAAAACTCCCTTTGATTTATGGCATTCGCTGTTCGCATTACACTCATCTGGACCCGGCTTAAGGAGGAAGGGAGTATTTTTTGGATTATCTACAGTTAAAAATAATCATCCAACTAATTCCCCATAAGTGGATCAACGATTTTTTCCTTCTTATAACATTAATTTGTTTATGGTTCAATATGAGGTTGGAAAACGAAGTGATGCGCTTTAAGAATTTCAACAGTGGATTTTGCAATTTTAATTGTCCCAGAGATTTGGAAATATATACCACTTTCAGAATCACGGCTACCATGCGAAATCATTTTTCTGGGTGCCCACGAAAAGGAGATAATTATCATAATAATTATCTTCAAACTGGCCACTTTGGATACTTCTATGATCGCTTTGTTTACAATTATCCCTCTAAATCGCTAGAATCTATTTTTCTTTGAATTCGGCGTCTTGAGGGAAACGATAAAGAAACTAATTTTTCACCTCGGTGTTTGCAATTTTTCTATTTTTCCCCCTGTTATTTTATTCAAAAGTGACGGGGACACGCGCATTCTTTCTACTGAAATCAATCAAAACATATAATACCAATAACCAATAAGGTGATAGAATTACACATCAGAATTATGCAGTTCTTATATGAGCCCATATAGTAGAAGTTAGCTAGTAGGGTACCAGAGAGTGGGGGAAGCTTGACATGCAGCGAGTATCTGGGTGGCCGCTCTAGTTAATTCCACAGAACACATTTATTTACTTTATGGTTAATTCTATTCTAGTGTTGAAAACGAGTGGGACCAGGGGGTATGAACCTTCTTCGTTAAGCTTGTAAACAGGCGAACCCAGCATTTAGAGAGAGATGTTAGATATTTGCCTCTTATAACTCATAACTTTCTCAACCTATAATTGAAAACTGTACTGAAATACCGAAATGTGGCAAAACTAGTTTCGCTCAACCGAAATTAAAATTTATAAATTAAATTTATGTTCAATGATGGCTTATGAAGAAGGTTAATATATTATGAAGTGAATTCACTTCAAGCATTAATTATCCTATTAAATTTCAGATTATAAGCAAGTCAATGGCTTATTCAGATTGTTATCGGATCCAATGGACTAAGTTGCCAAAAATCAGTTTCCATTTTTCTGTTTGGAAGCTCTGTTTGATCTTTGGGTTGAGACCAATTATCATTTGTATATTTCACTAATTTTTTCACACGAACAAGATTTAATTGGATTAGAATTAGTTGTGTTAGAGAGCTAGAGCTCCTTTAAAATTTCATAGCATCAAGAAATAATTATAATGTTTCCTTGAACGGGTCGAATTACTGGCCAGTTCTAGTTGGGAATTTCGAAACGCAACAAATATGTTTAGGATAACTGGATATTTCAATTTTTCAGATTCATTCCCATGTATAATGTATTCTTGATATCAATGGTTATTGTAGTAAGATTTACGTATATACATGCATGGACTGTTTGATTACTGTTCACTGAAGTAAATTATTATATTTTGGATCAATGAGAACCCTTCAACAAATTAACCTATCTGAGTAGTTAATCTCCTGATTCAATCATAATAAATGATCATTCTGTAGCGAATATCTGAGATATATTTGACCTGATAAATTTTCAAACAATATGTTTGTTTGATTTATAGGAGACAATAAAAATTCCAGTACCTGCACGAATATTTGAATCGCTGTCATTTTTCCCGCCACGACCCCAAAAAATGGCGGCCACTCTGTTTCTCTGATTAAGCACTTCTAGGATATTGTTACTCTATGAGTAAAATCTCTCATCTACGTTTCCTCTCAAATAACAGGATTTAGCGATTCCTCAAGTAGAGTAAGAAATGTACATCTGGAAATTCGTGCACGCATTTTATAGGACTGTCGGCGCTACTTCAGGGTGGTGGTCGGACTTCTTCGTCGACGGTCAGGCAGGTGGTGGTTCTGGGTGCCTGCACCAGGCCCCCGAAACACGAGACGCGATTGGTCGTGGGCCACGAGACCGAAATTTCACCTCGCGCCGCTAAAGAACGGACGAGTTGCGACGTTAAATTGGTAATTTCTCGATACGAGAGATCCCGGTTAAAGATAACAGAAATGAGCAATCGATAAATGGGGTCCTCGGCGGGTGCCACATATTTTTGATGAATTTTTCGACTCTTTTCCGAAAGAGTGTTTTTGTGACTTAAAATCGAAGAAGTAGTGCAGGACGAATCACGTATCTTGGTGTTATGTTAACTTGATATGCGCGATAAATTCGATGAAAAAATTAAAGAGGGCGAGCGTCGCGGCGCCATTAATTTTTTTTCCCTATAGGAGCATATATACTTTTTTCGAAATATCATAAGAAATATGATTTTATTCTAATTTTTCTCTCTTTAATACAATTTTTTGCACGATAGAAATCTTGTTAGTTACCGCGTTTGTTGCTAGATCGATAGAGCATTTTTGTTGTTTGCTAAGGTAAACAGAACGGTTCAGCGAACGGTAAGAGAGAATGAAATAAAATATTCATTGAAATAATGAAATAATTCGAATACAATTCGAATTTGATTCATTTTATATTTTCCGGGAATAGCCGATTTCCCAGGCATTTTGAATTGCGCTTCTTTCTGAAGATTCAATATCGAACATTTTCAAATTATGAAGTATGCTTGGAAGGGGTTGAAATAGTCAGGATCTAAAATATTTTTTCCTACAACTTTTTTTGGATTAAAATTTTCCTTTTAAAAAAACATGGCTTAAAAGCCCAGTTTATTCACTAACTTTCTTATCAATCCACCTTTTTTTGGAAAACTTAATTATTTACGAGAAAAATATAACTTATGTTAAATAGCATTTTATTGAACAACAGCCAACCAATTGAAATGCGTGTGCGATAAAATAAACCTGCTGAATTTCTTATCGTTTCACACCCCGCTACAATGCGGTGTCGCCGATTATCGATATTTTCTCGTAAGTGCCTAAGTTTTCTGAAACATTTGCAGAGATGAAAAAGTTATTGGATTAATTGAGCTTTTCAGGCATATCGTTTTAAAAGGAAAATTTTAATCCAAAAAACAGTTGTAACAAAAAATATCTTAGGGGTTGACTATTTCAACCTCTTCTAAGCATACTTCAGGGTTGAAAAAATTCTAAAATGTGTGGTTTTAATGATGAATAATATTAACCAAGTTTCGTGTCTTCAGCTTAGTACAAAGAAAACAAAATAAAAAAGAAAAAATTTTTTTCTTAATCTTCGCGGGGTATAACGTTTTCGGTGGCAGGCTTTTAAAAGAATTTTATATCAAATAAACACCTTTATTTTTATCACAGAATCGCCCCTCAAATTTTTTCGGTGTTAATCACATACACCCTGTAAATTCTAATTTATTTTTTTCTATATTGTCATTGAAAATACAGATTTTCTGAAATACCTTGAAATTATATCTTTTGATAGTGCTATCTGACAATATACTTCCATTCAGAATCATCAGTAGCATCTATTTTATATTAGATAAGATTTGCTCTACCATCATAAGGGGCTTCAATAAAACATTTTGTTACACTTTTTTGATGAACGACGTTTAATCGTGGTCATGAAAATCGACGAAGTTTTGGGAAGTCCTTAAAAAGAATTATTGAAGATTTCCAGCGTTACACGAGCGTCTGCCATCTCCATTTGATACTCACCGATGAACTGAGGGAAGAAGTCCGAAATGAATTAGCAGGTTTCAATTATCCGATAAGTCTCAAATTAAGCGGCATTCCGAATTAGCATATTAGCATTAACGATGCTCCCAGAAATCGGGGTCCAGGTCCTGAATTACTTTTCAGTGTTCAGACACATTCTCCCTTCATTTTAAACGAGCATCGACAATTATCAACAATTATTATCAAATTAAATATCATCATGGTGGGTATTGAAAAAACATTTAGCGTATAATAAAGTTATTAATGATATTCTTCTCATGTTTCGTATTAATGCGCTCAGTACAGTTTGAGGCTGTGAAAAGAGATAATGGCGTTGAAAATGGTAAAGATATACCCACCAACAGAGTGGAGCGCCTTTGGTGATGGGTGAGGTTTTCGGAATATTCATTATTGGAAGCGTTGAAAACAAATTAAATGAGTTTGCTCACTTAATTTTTGTCAACAGAATGTCCATATCTGAAGCATGCAAAGATAACGCAATCAACGTTTCAGATTGCATAAACAAAGATTGTTATTGTCATTTCGTTTGTGAAGAAAGCAGTTCATGAAACCTGAATGATACACAGAGAAAAATCTCCAAGATAAAATATGAACATATTTTCGAATTGAATCTTCTTTCCCCAAGAATAATTATTTAAAATTGACTTATATACTTCTTTTTTCAAGTCATTTCGTTGTTGCCTATAGTTCTCGAGATCCCTCCAGTAGACAACGAATTTTGGCCACCCTGTACATTCCTGAACTTCAGACTACACATTTTAATTTTATGCTTGGAAGTCCTTAGTATACCTAGTAACCGAGCGAATTGTTACAAAAGACTTCTGCTCTTTGATCTCCTAAACACTGTTCTCAAAAATTTTCTTGTTCGAAGGTAATCCTTCCATTTGATGTTTTTTGGCATCAAGTTAATGTATCCAAGCATTGAATGATATGCTGGCTTGATTAGTTGATGTCCAAAATACATTGCTACATTTTTCGATTCCCATTTATTCAACGCCCTGGAATCATCGATAAAAGGACTGCTGTTGATGGATCGATGTACTAGTGACATGGTATTAAGGCCGCTGGTCATCGATTCAATATAAACGGTCTTCAAATTCTGGTGAAGAATTCAATTCTCATGTGGGATTAATATAATCGCTCGAACATCAAACAATGACGAACAAGGACATTATATCAATGAAATCGAGCATCGGCTGACAATTAATGTTCAAAAACATGATCGTACGGTTGAATTTTATTATATTCAAGTACGTTTTTCGTTCAGTGTAGATTCCATTGATCTGAGCTGTTCACTTTCTCGATTTATGTATAAAGACTGAGTGATATCAATCGTAATTACACCAAAACTCTAATTTTCTCGACATTAATAAATGTCTATCCATCCCTAAGAATGTACCACGTGCCTTCTTACCTCCCGGACGGCGTCCAGACACACACAAACAGACACAGGTGATTTCGGCAAACTACAGATACCGTTAATTGGCTCACCTGCCGATGCAGAGGAGATCTCGTGCGAAAGACGTTGCACTGGTTCGCGAGCCTGCCTCGGATTCCCGAAACTTGAATGAATGCACGCGATACGTGCCTATGAATCAACTAAAACTCGGACTTCTTTTTATTTCTGTGCGATCGTTGGGGTTCAAACTTATTCGTCAATTTCTGAAGCATATATTCGACTTCTTGTAGCAGCCTGGTCCCTCTATGGGATGATTTTTCTTCATTTCCCTGTGGAAGGAGCCTTTTTTATTGTCGAAATTTTTGACAGTTCTAACAAGGAATAAAATTTTGTAATTTTGTATCATGAAACAATTTCATCCAATCAACATAACACTGATAATTGCATTCAGTGCAATTAACAATAATCGATTTCAAGCGATGGACCGAAAACTCGGGTTATAAAGTGTTTTTCAACAAGAACTTTGTTTTTTAAAACAAAATAAAACAAAGAATTTAGTGGAAAATGAATAAAATTTTTATTGTATTACAAAGAGAAAAGTTCGGCAATTATGAATGAAAAATGACTTTCACTTTTTGGCAAGATGGAGGGTCTATTTCGTTAATGACATCACGGATTTTGAGTTTTAAGGCTGCAATCGATTCGATTGGCTCCGTATAAACTCTGTCTCTAACATAGCCCCACAAAAATATTCCAGTGGTGTTAAATCACACGATCTGGCCGGCCACTTAACAGCTGAATTTCGCAAAATTATGCGATCGGGAAATTTGGTTTGCAATAAATTGATCGTTTCATTGGCTGTGTGACATGTGGCACCGTCTTGTTGAAACCACATTTCAGTGACATCCATGTCATCAATAATAGGCCAAAATTCTGTTGTTAACATCTCGCGATAGCGTGATCCATTGACTGTTACCGCATTTCCAGCCTCATCTTCGAAAAAAAACGGCCCAATCACACCTCCAGACCACATAGCACACCACACAGTGACACGTTGAACATGCAAAGGCTTCTCAATAATTGCTTTAGGATTTTCAGAAGCCCAAATGCGGCAATTTTGCTTGTTGACGTACCCTGACAAATGAAAATGTGCTTCGTCTGAAAAAATGATTTTTTGAGAAAAACCAGCAGGTTGTTCTTGAATGAACTGAGCGAATCTACGGCGATTTGAATGGTCGGTCAGCTTCAATTCCTGCACCAGTTGAATCTTGTAAGGCTTCAAATCCAAATCCATTCGCAAAATTCGCCATGTTGTGCTTTTGGATAACCCCAATTGTTGAGAACGTCGTGATAACTTTTGATCTTGTTCAACACTGTGGCTCACGGCAGCGATGTTTTCTGTTGAACGACCCGGTCGAACACGTGTTGGTGTTGGCACATTTTGTACCGAGCCTGTCGACTCAAATTTCGCGACCAAATTCTTGATAGCGGTCTCAGAAGGACGTTTATGTTGTCGAAATGTAACTTTAACAGAACGACCATTTTCATAGTGGATTTCAATTATTTTAATGCGATTTTCGAGCGAAATTGAATTCATTGTAACAATTGCCAAAGCATATACTGCGAATACGTCAAAAAACTAAATGTCAAAACTGTCATGTGGTGCCGGTGTTACCACATTGAAAAACAAAGTTGTTGTTGAAAAACCCTGTAGTTGCGGTTATCCACATTGACAGATGATCCTTTGTCTATATGTCAGTTTGAATAACCGCGCGTAACTAAAACCAGAGCTTTTGGTCCATCGCTTGAAATTGATTAATCACACGACTGAGTTTGACAACTTTCAAAAAATGATCCGTCGAATATCCCTCGTACATTGTCCAACCTTTCATAGTTTTATGACAAATTTCTCAAGCTCGTTGCTAAGTAACAACCCGAAGCCGAGCCAAGAACCAAGAAACGAACTTGCGATTGCCATAAAACTATCAATTATCTATTATTATCAATGTCGTAGGGATTACTACCGGAAATATGTTGAATATGAATCTACACATGTCTGACAATTCAACGTGCTATCGTTTGGTCCAAATGTCTGTAATTTTCGAATTTTTAGCCGGAAATGTTCTTAAAAAATTAGGTTGTACTCACTTATGCCTAATACGGGGTCAAAAGCGTACTGTCCGTTCGGCCGGCCGTATGCACGATAACGGTCTTACGGAGAATCCTATCAATCTAAAACTTTCAGGGTAGGATGCATTTCAAAATGCGCAGTCAAGTTCGTTAATGAGCAAAATCGGCCAAAGGGTTTGGGAGTTAGAGCCCTTAGAAATTTTGACGTTCATTCCGTGATGATTCGGGAACTTCTGAAATAGTTGGATTGAAATTAAGCAGTTAGTTGGAGTATATCGTCGCACAATTTTTCGCAAAATTCTGTTCAGATCATACTGTCAGTAAATGTTTAAAGAATTTTTCTTGAAAATTTTTTTCTTGGCAATTTTTTTTTCGAGAACTGATCATCATATTCAAAAAAATTTGGCTGAACTTCAGAGCTTCATATTTCACAATAGGGTATCAAATTTCAGTTCGATATTATTATAATATTTAGAGATATCGGGAAAAATATGTCAAATTTCGTTTTATCATGATTGGGTTTGTAATTTTTGAGTTATTCTGGAAAAAACAACGATATCGGGAAAAAACCACGAAATTTGACATATTCTTGCAACTATCTCCGAAAATTATAATGGTATCATACTGAAATTGGTACAATAGTCTGAAATATAGTGTTCCGAACGATCTCAATAGAATTCTGTAGAACTGCACGTCGATATGCTCCAACTGCCAAGTTTCATTATTCAATTGCTGAAGTACTTCCAGAGAGAAATAACTTCCAAATTTCAATTAACTCTAACTCCGAAACCGTTTAGCAGATTTTGTCCATTAACGAACTTAACTGTCGCGTTTTTAAATGCAACCTGAGTTGATAGAATTATCCGTTCTCCCGTAATCGTGCCTAACGCCAGCCGGACGGTCCGACTAAATCGATTTTAACATCGTCATCAGTGAGATAAATTTTTGGTCAGAATTCGAAAATTGTAGACATTTCGACGAAACGATAGCGCGCCGTTCCCAAGAACGTGCACGCAATAAATGTGAGAAATATGTAAAAGCTTCTTCAATATCTGCAGCGGAACATGTCGCATTTTTACAGACACATCCTGTACCACTCTTGGATAAAATACTCCTAACTTATTCCTCCCCATTGAACAAATATCCGATATAATATTAACCTTTCAACATCAATTCCGAAGACAGTCCATATTATCATGCAGTAATAGGCTAATTAGTTGACTATCTCATACATCAACCCTCAATGTCATCAGCGAAAGAGAAAATAAGGCGAGAAAATTGTCAGAGGCAGTTGTCTACAGCGGATGTGCGAATTTAGCCTTCATAGAAAGAAGGCTGACTGATATTCTCCACGATAAAGACATGAATAACCAATAATAAAATATTTAGCACGGGCGACTATAAAAATACTCCTGTTGAACTGGATCGACTTCAAACCAGATCGATCGTTGGAAATTATTGGACGTATGAACGCATATTTTAAATTAAACTGCGTATACAGGGTGTTTCGTGGTGGATGGCATGGAATAAAATTCAAGAGAAGGGAATGACAGATCATTTCGGAATTTTGAAGTCATAGATAATAAAAACTGCTCTATCTGTTTATAATGTATTTATCAAAACAGTGTTGCAGCTTTGTAACAGGGAGTAGTAGCTACTCGGTTATTTCAAACAAATATGTATGATTGAAAAACATAAAAACAATAAAATTTCAAATTGAATTTTTTTTCGAAAACTGTTTGGCAGATTTCAATGAAATTTGGCACACGCCATTAAGACGATATTAAAAATAAATAACTTAATTTTATTTCCATCTAATATTTTTTTCGGAGATATTTGGAAAAAATATGTCGAATTTCGTGAATATTTTCGGAGAAATTTCACATTCAACAGTTAAAAAATTTCAGAATTTTTTCATTTATCTTAAATTCATACCATCCTCACGAAATTCTGCGTGAACCTTGTAACTGTCATTTTTCAAACAAATACCGGATTTTCATTAAAGGATCTGTATTTTTGGAAATTTTGAATTGGTTATAGGTATCCGCGGAATCCGTGGATAAATTTAGCAATTCAAAAAGTCGGCCTTCGTAAGTGAGGTCCTTAGCCCATGTCTGTAAGTATCGAGTCTATAAGTTTTTTTCCGAAAGATATTCGGTCTAAAATCGGCGGTAAGGAAATCTAGTAGGTACATTATTGAAAAATGATATCTTGAGGACCATACGAAAAGAAAATCTGTATAACTTTCGGCCAGAAAGTTAAGCTGATGTGTGATATTTTTTATGAAATTCATCACGAGAATTTGAAAATTGCAACAGATTAAGATATTTCCACTAGTAATACCACTAGAGGTCAAAAAAGTTCCAGATATAATTAGACCTCGTGTGGTATTCGGTAAGAAAATTCCACACCAAATGTGTTTATTTCCAACAACATCAATTTTCGTCTGTATCAAGAATTTGCAAAACATAGAAGGTTTTGTCGACTTTTGATTATTTAGTAACCATAGCAACTCAGTAAAACTCTAAGCTAGAAGTTATTTCTGTTTTGAATTTGCCAAAAACAGCACGACATACAAAAATGTCTCGCTCCGGTCAAGAAAGTAAGGAAAATATCCGCCAGAATATTGAGCAGTTGACAACCGAGAATACTAGGAAATCGAAGGCACGTCTATGGAAGTAGCTAAGAAACTTTTGCGCAGAAAAAGCGTATGACTTGGAAAGAGCAGTATATGTGGAAGCACTGGCGCTTATTTTTGAAGAGTATGCCTTTAACATGCGAAAAAAGACCTCCAAAGACTACAAGGAGCGTGTTATCAGTGTTCTATGGAACGCTACAGCTAAGCAATTGCAGGAATATTTTTTCGAAAGGTATAATCGCAAATTTAATCCATTCTCTGACATAGAATTTGTCAGCGGACGAATTGAGAAAATATTCTGTCATTGTAAACGTCAAAAAATTCCAGTATAATTCTCTGTTAGGCACCCACGAGGAAAAAATTTCCACTAAAATTCATCCGTTGCGATGGTGATCTGTCAGAAATACATGTTCTGATTTTAATTTTAACAATTCACTGGGAATCATAATTATTCGAGGCTCAGAGAATTCCGTATACCGTATTTAATACGGTATTTTACGTATATTAATACGGTATGCTGAAATATCGAAGAAGCTGTTATTTTCCGATACTAGCACAAGCGGCAACAAGGCATCCATGAATATATTTCAGATATATTTCATATCCAAAAAATTTCGACCTTACTTGCCGATCCGTTCTCCAGATACTTCCAATGTGCAACCTACCATGAAACACACTGTATCAAACATTCAGTTCCATTGTGATGACTTGTTGAAACTTTATAATCACATCACATCGCTACCTCTGCATTGTGGCAAGTTTTTCGAAAAAACTTCTACATATAAGGAAACAATAATCGATTGAGTGGAAGTTTGACCATGTTGGTAAATTGCCTCACTCTTGAGTTATCCATTTGAACAGTTTAATATTCCTCAGTTAGCGGAAAGATGAGAAGAATTTAATTGAGCTATAAATAAATTTTTAATCCATTTATATATGCGCTAATTTATCAGAACAAGCTGTATTTAAATTTTTTTAATCCTCGATAACCAAGCGGACCATTAAAAGCAAAGGAGGGGCAATTTTACTGCTTGCTGCTTGATTTCGATAAATGTTATCTTGTCAACAATCAACGGTACGCAATGATTGAGAAATTTGATGAGAGATTCGATTTTTTTATCGCAGATACTCAGTTTTATTTTTCTGTAGTTTCTCAAGTGATCATTGGCCATTAGCAGATTCAGGAGATTATTTATTCGCATATACCGTTTACTTCGGAACTCAGGATATTGTTACAAAAGTTCTGGGATATGGCAATACTGGGGAATTTGTCAAATCTAACAAAAAATTCTTCTAGTCCTCAGAAAAATTATCAAGAACAACAACAAACAAACCATAATGAACAACCTGATTTATTGGATGTGATTCCTTATGAACATGGCCCTTCAGAAAATATCAGAATAATTTGTGCTAAATTCAATATAAGAACAGTCTTCAAATCGAAAAATTATTGAAGATCTATACCCCTTTCACTTTTTATAAAGTACCCCGGTTGGCCATAATTTAGGTCTATCAAGTTTTTTCAATTAAAACTCACGCAGGTTGGCACTCGTGAAATGTCGGCAATGCAAGAATAATTCTCAGCGACGTTGCCAAATGCCAATGCCAATTTCTAATCTCAATCTCAACATAATCATCACGCTTGGAAACTAAAAATGTAGTTTTGAAGGAGCAGAGACAAAGTATCAGGAAGTGCTATGTAAAATTGAAATCTGCTTTTTCTGATAGTAACCCTGATAATTTTGAATCCATAATTTATCACAAGCTATCTAACATTTTCGACATATGTGAGAAGAAACGCAGAATATCATTTACATAGATTCCCAAGAACTTTGTAAATTGAGTTAGTTCTTTTAAGGTGACACAGGTTTTGTAGTACTAAGATTAAGATTTTGACATATATATTTAAATGATACGGAGATCTTGATGACAGAACTAGATCATTTAAAAACAGGAATTAAGAAGTCAACTCATATGTTACTGCATAAGGATGAGGAATATTGTTCATTAGGCAACATATTTTCAAGAAACTGCCCTTGACACTTAGTTTGAATTACGCAATCCACATGGGCTATTTCTATAAGTATTAATTCTCCATTAAAGTTTCACTGAAATATTGAAAGCTAAATCCTAAAAAAATATCATAGAAATAATGGACCATAGTCGGTTCTCGCTGTTGGAAAAAGAGACGAAATTTAGAAATTTTTATGTAAGTGAAGTAAATCTGCGTTTATCCGATTTTCAAAAGTACCAAAATACTCTTGAATCAGAAAAAATTTCTGAAGATTTTTACTAAACAGTCTGACAAGGGAACCCAACCGTGACTGAACTTAATGCTTCAAAAATATATTAAAGAAAAATACTAATTCAGATATCTGCTCTAGCCTCCTATGTAAATAAAGAAGAAGATGAATAAGGACGATACTGGTTACAAGAGTTCAAAGCGAATTCCGTAGATTGTGATCTTGTTCCCTGTAGGTGTATACATTATGAAAATCGTGGACCTAATTAACCTCCTAAGAAAATCCAAGTTTGCCTCTTAAATTAAGTCATTAAATTCTGCAGTAACAAAAAGAAAAGTACTAATGAATGCAAATTTGTGCAGAAACTTACTGATTGATTCTTTTGATGAGAAGAAAAATTGACTATGGATATGGCTATTCCCAAATGGATGCAAATTTCGAAGAATCTATAGATTGAGTTCTTTGGCAACGAGAAATTAATATATGGGTCGGATACTTCAACTTACTAGTTCGAATCGAGACAAATATTAATTAGCAGGTGTTCTAATTCGGAATTTATTAATTACTGGAGCTTCGTAAACTTAAACTATTTGACGTGTTATTTCAATGATTCGGCAGGAAACGTAGTACTATGAAGTCGTTTAAAAAAATGCTGAATTGATGTTTCTGGCTACCAGCAGAGGCGTACGATAGGGGAGAGTGACTGTTTGTTCTGGTTTCTTCAGATATTTCAAGTGGAAAATGAAGCTGGACGATTTTTTGATTGCAGTTTATTTGCTAGATAACTGTATTTTTATAACATAAAGCACCGAAACACTTCCAAATTTCGGAAACTCACTTTCCTCATAAGTTTTTAATTAATTTATTAATTGGAATTGAATCTTCATAATTCTGGCTCGAGAATTTATATTTGAAATATTCCTGGTTACTCATGATACACTCTGTATGAGTGTTCAAAACAATTTTCATTCTTCTAATGAAATTCATGGACGTTTCTGTCATGTCTATATGTAAAATCATATTTCGAAGTTACTGGAACCAAAACAACAATTACGAAATATAAAAATAATACGTCGAATAGTTTAAGTGTATAGGCCACAAACAATTTATAAATATTGAAATGTATGTTAGAGTGGAGACACTTTTAATCTGAGCGCCTCAGGTGAAATCTTGATGTTTCAGGCTCAATATTTTATGTATCGATTGAAGCTTATTTTGGAGAGATTTCGCATCATTTCTTAGGATTTTTGGGTTTTCACTCCCAATTTCTGGAACAGAACTATTAAAAATTGAATAAAATTGATTTTTCATGAAAAACGCCCTTGTGGATTGCAGGATTAAACAATTTGACAAGGGCAGTTTCTTGGAAGACAGATTGCCTAATGAACAATACAGGAACGATATAAACGATAAACAAAGGGAACTGTGACATACAATCAAATCTGACTCTTTCATCAGACAAAGGAGAAAATTTTTCGATTTGAGTTGAGAATTTTGTCAAAAGTCTGTTTCAGATATTAAGAGTGAAAGCTCAAGAAAAATTTTGAAAAAAATAAATATTTCATAGTTGGAATACCTATTCTTGATTATTTATGATACACTCTGTACAGCACAATTTTCATTCTTCTAATGAAATTTATAAATAAACTCTATTCACTGTTATGAAGTCAGCTGGTAAGCAAAATAATTCGATACATTTCACTCTGTATAATTGAAAAATGTTAGGTAAGGTTAATTTTCCTGTCAGATAACAACGCGATGTTGTCAGTTCCACATAAAGTTCGTAAAAATTACGTATGTAACTACATCAAATCATAGAGTCCAGTACAAAAATATCCGGAAACCTAATCCTAGTGACAAAAACTTGATAGACCAATTCGAAGGCCTACCGACTTACTTTATTAAAGTGAATAAAGTACACCTACTCCTTCCTGTCATGTTGTCTGTGAAATCATTTCGAATTTCGTGGAACCAAATCGAACCAAAACTACCAGATTCATCGCTTATTCATGAATTCCCAGTCGCGTCGAAAATCGACCATCAGACGCCCATCGCGTGAACTTCCTGTCGATATTTACGATATTTCTCGTGGAAACCGTGTAAACACGTCTCCTTTAAATCACACGGATCGATCGCAACGATCACTCTCTCTCCTTGCCTCTATTTCCACTTGTCGCCTCACTTCGATCAGACGATTTAGAGGTGACGTTTCAATGATTCCCTCTATATCGCAAACGGCGGTCGGAGTCGTATACGCTTGTCGCCGGTTGGGATGTCGCGGATTTGCATGCGTCAAGATTTTGGGGCGATTATTTCGAGAATTCAGCATGGTTTCGACGTGGGAGAGATTTTTCGGTTATCGGCTGGCGGGACAGGGACGCAATAGTGAAAGTCTGAGAAAGACTCAAATTCGATTAAAATTTGATGGACTGATGGAATTTATTGGATCAGTAAAACCTTGATGAATTATCAAAATTCTATGTTTTCGACGTATTGATGAAAATTGGACGAATTGATGATAATTTGATGAATTGAGGAAAATTTGATGAATTGATGAAAATTTGATGAATTCTTGAAAATTTGATGAAATTTTGATGAATTCTGAAATTGAATGGATCATTGATAGTAAGAGAGATCGATAACATTGAAGCATCGATGAGGAATTGGTGCATGAGCAAAGTTGGATTGATGAATATGTGATGGATTGATGAAAATCTGATGAATGGATGAAAATTTTATGAATTTCTGAAATTGAATGGACCGCTTTTAGTTGGATAGATCGCTGAAATTGAAGGATTGATGAGGAATTGATGCATAAAGAAGTTGGATCGATGAAAATTTTATGAATTGATGGAAATCTGATGATTTGATGAAATTCTAGAAGAGAATAGATCATTTATGATAGGAGATACCACTGAAATGGAAGGATTGATGAGATAAGCAAAGTTAAATCGATTAATATTTGATGTATCGATGAAAATCTGATGAATGGATGAAAATTTAATGAAGTGACGGAAATCTGTTGAATGGATGAAAATTTTATCAATTGCTTAAATTGAATGGATCTTTGATCGTTCGATAGTTCGATGAAATTAAAGGATCCATAAAGAACTGATGAGAAGCAGAGTGGGATCAATAGAAATTTGATGAATTGATCGAAATCTGATGATTTGATGAAAATTTGATGAATTTCTGGAATTGAATGGATCATTGATAGTTGGATAGATCAACGAAATTTGAGCATCGATGAGGAATTAATGAATAAGCAAAGTTGGATTGATGAAAATTTGATGGATTGATGAGATTGAATCTATCAGTGAAAATGGGTTGAATTTTTGAAATCAAATGAATTGTTGAAATCTTTATGAATGAAAAAATTCGATGGATTAACAAAGTTGGGTGAATTTTAACAACGAATAACTATGTTTTTACGCTCAAATCATCAGTACTTTTTGAGTTACGAGCACCTTATTTCAAACGTGTACAAGGTACGCGGAAAGCGTTCGCAAGTTGTCGAGACTACGCACGGTTGGGCAGAAGTGAATTTGCAATCCACCACTTTACTCTGCAGTTAAACCATTCATATCGTTTCGACCATAAGTCAAATATTTCAGACATTTGGATAAAATTATAGCTCGCTTTTTTCTAGTTCATACGGACAATAAGCGAAAATATTTTTAGAGACTTCAACGATATGTTAGACGCGAAACATGCGTTGTGATCCTATTGTGTTTCTATATGTTTCATATTTTGCAGATTCCCTCAGTTTCGGTGTGAACCTCTCGAAAGTTCATAAGTTTTTGCTTGAACACTGCAGCTGAATTTTCAGAAACTAATATAAATAATACAGGGTGAGTCTTCAAGTTGCGACTACACCCATTTTTAACCATGAATTCCTCACAGCGAAAAATACACATCATTTTTTGGAATTCAGTTCCGGTAGAAGATACAGGCTGTTGAAATTTCCACAAAATAACAGTTTTTCATTCTTAGCTATGACACGGTTACTCCGAATTGAATGAATTTTGATGTGAAGGTTCCTGTGGCTATAACACATTCTTCGGTTAACAGTTTTATTCTATTTCAAACGAGTTCCTGATTAAAGACTTGCCGATTCATAAAAATATAAGAAATCAGCATGAAGAATGCATCAGATAAATTTTATCTTAAGTCACCATAGGAATCTTCAATTATTTTAGAATACTCAACTATTTCTTTTTTCTTCTGAAAGTATTGAAATATGGTAAAATTCGAAAAATTTCCCCTTTTATTGTGGATCCGACCGTCAGCTAATAATAGCCCTCAATTAAGCTCCAGCTACGTTCATCAAGACTACGAAATCCGCACTTATTCATCTTTTTTGTGACCAGAGCATAGAAATGAAGACTAAAGGTCTCCATGTCCATGTTATCTGAATAATTTCATATAATTCATCCATAAATTTGGTAAAAATAAGGAAAATTCTGAAATTTTCAATTTGAAAAGGGGCAAGGATGGAATTGTGTAAAATCTTATGGTGGAGAAATCAAGTAAAATACTCTGTGTTTCAATGATCAAGTGTATTAAAATGTTCTCGTTACAATAAGCAACAAATCATAAAAATTAAGTGAGTAAATGAGTTTTCTCAATCATGTTTCTTTGAATTTAGAGCAATGAATTGGTTATTCTGCTGAACAGATCACGGTATGAGATATATGTGGTGGAATTGCAAAGAAAGTGCAGGAGTGTATTAGCACATTGAGAAATATTTGAATGCTTATAACTTTTTTTTTGGGCCGAATCTGGAAAAATGGCAAATGAGAAAATTTCATTGTTTTATGAGATGAATCGATGTTGGTAATGAATGTGCAACTCGAAGACTCACCCTGTGTAATCTTTTGAGAACGAACATTACATTTATTCTTATATGAAACAATAGGTACAGCTTGTGTAAAGAAATCACAGTGTTAGCAGAGGAAATATAAATTGGGTACAATATATCTTAACCTATGGTTCAAGAGCATAGATAAAACACAAACTACGACTTTCTCCCATCAGTATGAGTGTAGGTAAATTTGAATTTGTTCAAAGAATAAGCGGAGATTCTTATAATGAATGTCATCTTTTTCATTGGAAAAGATTATTTTTCTTCATTTTGAGTTTATTTCAACAAAATATCTTGAAATGCTGGAATAGAAAAAGAGTCAGGAAAACAGCAGGAAGCAGTGAAAAATACAACCTACATTTGCTCTCTGACCGGGAGGGTCTATCTACAACTCATCATATTATGTCGATTTTTTTCTGATATCTACGCATGTGAATCTATAGGTATTCAGATACCAGTGTATATCGAACTTCCAAATCGCACATCTCAAAATATTCCCAGACATCCTCCTCTTTTCTCAGACCAAACCACCCCCTCCTCCTTGACAAACAAAGTAATATCAATTTGTTATCTAGTCGGACATAACTCAATCAAAAAAGGAGCAAGAATAAATCTCTTTGCAAGTTAGATATGAACGAAGATATGATTCTTGCGGTCTTGAGACAACGACCAGCAAGTCCGACTGTGAGGCGGACACGTCTATCACCGCCGTCTCGATTTGAATAAAAGACGATCATGTCGAAATTCGGCAAATTTGCATGCGCGGCAGGAGATTGTCCCCCTGCAGTCGGTAGCGCATGAAAGCTGCTGCCTCTGAAACGGATTGTGCAAGTGGTTTACGTGGGAACCTTCAGTATGAAGTTTTTGGTATTGGATGTTCTCTTCGGTTGTTGATATGGGACATTTTTACCTACTTCTTGAGAGATGACGATTGCTATCGGATTGCGATAAACTGGGTGTACCGAAATTGATAGAATGTAGATTTCAGATTTGAAATAATTCCTAGAGATTGGAATTGGTTTAACGGAGAAGAAAGAGCTCCAGTAATAATAAATTAACATAATCATAGGGACAAATATCTGTCGATGAATCAACAAATATTTCCCCCTGATCAGAGCTAATCATCCAATCAACCAAAACATCTACACCGAAGAAGCGGCTCCAAGGAGAATGACTACAGCTGTTTCACAGTTGTTACTGATCTTCAGGTCAACTTACCTTGGATAAAACCGCAGAAGGAATCTTTATACTTGTCACCTTTCAGATGGTCCGCTGCAGTTTAATAACGTACAGCGTGCCATCTTCTGAGAGCATCTTGTTAAACTGCAGCGGTCATCCAAGGTAAGTTGACCTGAAGATCAGTAACAACTGTGAAACAGCTGTGGTAATTCTCCTTGAATCCGCTTCTTCGGTGTAGATGATTTGGTTGATTGGATGATTAGCTCTGATCAGGGGGACTATTTGTTGATTCATCGACGGATATTTGTCCTTGTGATTATTCCTAAAGTTCTTAAAAACATTGCACTGTTTATGGTCCTTAAATTTGCCCCTTGCGTAAAACTGTTTGAAAAACACTAGCTGGTTCTCCATGGGGTGCTGACCCTACTCTTCGTACAGCAGCTTTGGCTTTAGTTCTTTCTGCTGCTGAATATTGTTGTCTGGTTTGGTTCAACCGCGCGCATGAATAAAATAAAATTGATGCACAGCTTAACGCCCCCTTGGGGATTATTAGTAGAACTATAAGATCTACACCTCCACAGTGGTTATCAGTTCTTTCAAATATTGTACCGCCTCATATTCGTAGACAGGTTGCAGTGAAAAAGTCTTGGTATAATTATAATTCCTTAACGAATCATTTCTCATTATATCTCATATTCTAGATTCTATATATATATATTCTTTTGAGACCGAGCATTACATTCTTTGATACAAGAGCACAGATAAAAACCTCAGGAAAAATTATGTCTCCCCGTATAAGTGTAGTAATTTGTTTATAGAAGATGGATGGCATCTTTTTCATTGGAAAATAATTTTTTCGTCATCTCGAATTCATTTCGACATAATATCTTGACATAATATCTGAAACAGAAAGAGGGGCAGAAAACCAGAAGGAAGCAGTAAATAATATCACCTACATTTGCTCATGACCGTGAGGGTCTTTCGACCAGGTTCAGTCCTCCAAGCGATGATTTTCAGATCCTCAGATAAACGAAGAACGCTACAGGCCCCTTTATTGGGGAATCATCTCCCATAGATCCATAATTGTTCATTTCGAACTAAAAATCTAATAAAATATCGGGAATAAAAATCAATTTCAAGCGATGGACCAAAATCTCCGGTTATAGTTATGGTTATTCACATTGACAGATAATCCTTTGCCTATATGTCAATTTGGATAACCGCAACTATAACCAGAGATTTTGGTCCATCGCTTGAAATCGATTAATGTGAAAAACTTGTGACATATTATATATTATGTCAGGATGACACTAATAAACCTCATTCATAGGAATGATTTACTATTTTATTTATTCCAAGAAAAGTGACAAAGATATTTGGCATTCGGAGTGGAATTCGTGTAATGTTCTCAACAAAGTTTTGATCAGCGAACCTTCAGAAGAAGTTCATGGTTTTAATCTTCCTAGGAAAATTTGGTGCATTTTGAATCGACTCAGAACCGGTCATGGTCGTTGTAATAGTTTCCTCTTCAAGTGGAATTCGGTCGAAAGTCCACGGTGCGAATGCGTAGAAGAAGGGGAAACACTAGAAGATTTAGTTAATAGGTGTCCAATTTATAAATTCGACGATGGTTTAGAGGCAATTCATTAGGTACCTGATTCTTTTTTGAGATGGATCGTGAGCTTCAAATTGATTTAATGAATAATAAAACGTCAACTAGTTCATATTGGTTTTTCGTTTTCTTATCCTGTTTTCAGGTATGATTTTGAGATATCAACCTGCATCCAAAGGAAAGAAGACATTTTGTTTCGTTGAGGAAACAGAATCCCTTCAATAACAAACAACAATTTCACTCCACTTATACGGGAAGACAGAATTTTCCTGAGGGTTTTATCTGTGCTCCTGTATCATACGTAAAAATGTATGTTTCAGATCTTCAGGTTAACGAAGAATGCTATACATACATGAGAAAACATCACCCATGCCTTCATAATTAATTAATATTCTCTTAAAATACAGGGTGATTCCGGAGGAGACCGTCAGATTTTGGGATAAGTTTACACTAGTAAAGACAGTCTCGGAACACTGTTTGATTTATAGTTGGGGGTCTCTGTTGAGAATATACAGGGTGGTTTGTCCGATTCGACCGATTTTACTTTTAATGATAACTTAGGTATGGCTTTTTCGATTGCGATTTTCGATTTATTGTAGAATCTGCAACGAATAAGACAGTTTTGGAAAAGCAATGTACAGGGTGTTTTTTTTCAACTGCACAATTTATCTGAAACTCTGTAATTATCACAATTACAACACTGTATTTTGAGAGACTTTTGCGATTATCGAATGTACTAGTTCAGACTGTTCTATACTGCAAATTTCATCAAAATTGAATAAGCCATACCAAAGTTATCAATGAAAGTAGAATCGATTGGAGCGAAATTTCAACATTGTCGTTTTTTGATGGAATTTTCTCAGAAAACTAGAAGTGTGCCAAAAAAATTAGAAATTCTCAAATAATGACTTATTATAGTAGAATCGTAAACGGATAGCGTAGTTTTGAAAATGCGATGTACAGGGTGTTTTTTCAAACTGTTCAATTAACCTGGAATTATCACAATAACAACCACTTATTTTGAAAAAAACTTTGAAATTAATGAATGTCTTCATCAATATTGTACTTCGCTGAAAATTTCTCTAAAATCGAATAAGCCATACCAAAGTTATCAATAAAAGTAAAATCGGTCGAATCGGACAAACCACCCTGTATATTCTCAATAGAGACCCCCAACCATAAACCAAACATTGTTTCGAGACTGTCTTGACTAGTGTAAACTTATCCCAAAATCTGACGGTCTCCTCCGGAATCACCCTGTATAATAAATCTTCGGGAATGAACTGAAGAACTTGTAGTAAGCAAGGAGACATATTTAAAGTCCTCATTATTCAAAATCACCAAAAAATTGTTTTAATCCTCTATCCTTTTTTACCCAGCAAAATTACACAACTCCTCCAACTTGTCCAAAAACTTGGCACTGTTTTCAACAGGGGAAACTCACGAGACTAATTACAAGTAAATAATACAAATAATACTCGGTTGCATTTCTCACAATCTCCAGTCCGACCTACTTAACGAATTTGATATGAAATTATATTTTTGAGAAG
Source organism: Myrrha octodecimguttata (assembly GCA_958510865.1). Lineage (NCBI taxonomy): Eukaryota > Metazoa > Arthropoda > Insecta > Coleoptera > Coccinellidae > Myrrha > Myrrha octodecimguttata. Next base: position 55,597,288 of record OY294058.1, on the reverse strand, counting down.
TAATTACGGCCTGACGCTCGAATGATGAATGCGTTCACTTCGAGAGATGATTTCTCATTTCTCGTTGAAAAAATCCGATCCAGTTTATCTGAATCGGGTCGAATTATTTACAAATTAAAAGAACACAGACGCAGATGAATTGAGTTGATGGACAAAAAATGGTTTACACTTCGTTTCGTCGGATCGAAAATGGAAAAGTGTCCATTATTACATCTTGATGTAGGATCCGCCTTGTAATCAGAGTGGTTTGAATTATTTTTCAGTCTCGAGGAATAAGTGCATTTTGTATGAATTCGACGTTGGTCGTTCTTAGTTGGCTGTGTCTCCTTCGATTTAAGTCAATTTTAGTTTCATTTTTACGAATTTGTAAAGGGATGTTTTAAGAAACGGCGATTTGCCTAAATGTCTTCTATTCTCGAATTTTAAGCCGAAAATGGTCTCAAACGACTAGGTTTGACTCGACGATGATAAATTCGGTATATAATCGATTTGGTATATATTTCCTCGATATTTCAGAAACAACTGAAGTTATCAAATTGAAACTTGGCAGTTAATTGAAGGATAAGAACACAAAGCTATTTGCGAAATTTCGTAGAGATCGTACTGTTAGTAAATTTCAAAAAAAATTTTTTTCGAAGAAGTTCTATTTCCGGGAACTATTCATGATATTCGGAAAAAAATTCATCCAGATCTTGGACTGGTTTGATACGATCATAGTTTTCGGAGATATTGGAGAAAATATGTCAATTTTTTTTTCTTGGTATCGTTGGTTTTTTTCGGAATAACTCAAAAAATAGTGATTAAATCGAGTTGAAACTTTTTGAACAGTTTTAAAATGTTGATGAACTACTTTGTGCAAAATTTCATGATGATCGTGTCATTAAAACATAAAAAAAAATTTTTTCCAAATATTGAATATTCTGCCATCTTCTGCTTATACTATTCTCACAAAATTCTGTATGAACCTTCACGCTGTAATTTTTCAATACAGTACTGAATTTCAAATATATCCAGTCTGTTTTTCCGAAATATTGGTCAATTGAAATTTCGAATGGGCTTATTTGTGGAATCATTGGGTGGTTTTTACTTATTCGCGAATTCAGCCCCACTCTACAAATATATAGTTAAACATTTTTTTTCGTTGGTCGATCACTGAGGTTTATTATTTGATTTTATCAAATAATATCACGATCGGATCAATTATTACAAAAATATTGGAAAAAACAACGATGCCTATTGAAACACCACGAAATTTTACATACTTATTCTCAATATCTCCGAAATCAAACTCGTATCGAAATGAAATTTGATTAGCTCCTGTATGATTTTGAGTCCGAGGTCTGCACAAAATTCAATTGAAATCTAATGAGTTTTTTCCGTAAAAAATATTTTTTTTGGTAACTTACAATGCGGAGCTCACAACTTTTTGAATGCAGTTGTGGGTACGGTAGGGATTACCATGTTTCAATCCAATCCCAAAATTTTCTAATTTCTTGCAGATTTAGTCCTTTTGCGAACTGAAAGTTTCAAGTCGCTAGCTTCTTCAGATCTTATGATATCGTTACTACCGCAGATCAGCCGCAAAAAATCGGGTTTGAAATCATTCATTCAAGATTTTAACCGGGAAAAATTCGATAATTTCAGACATTTGGGCGAAATTATAGAACGTCATTCCCGTGAACATGCGAGCGAAAAACATTCAATTCATCACACATCTAAGGACGAGTATAAAGAAACTATTTTGACAGATAACTTGAAGTTAACTTTCTGAAATCTGGTTCAAAAATGAGAGTTAACTGCTGTCTGTGGTCAAAATAAGTTTTATACTGCCAGCACTAAATCGTGTAACAAAATGAACTATTTCTCATAACATTCTCACAAAACCTCGTCTGTAACTTCATCACTAATCTAAAAAATTCTTACATCCAAACCAATCCACTACAAGTCAATAAATTGAAAGATTTTATTGCCAATCAGCGTCAGGAATAACAAACTTTCATATAAATCCACCCTAGGAAATGACTGTCTGCACCCTATCGAATTTCATGGAATTTTAAACGAAAAAATAATTTTTCAAATTTTTCATACCCCTCGGAAATTCAATTTCGTTCGGAATCGCCCTAGAAGCCAATTATTCTATACCCTTCAAGGGACGAAATCGATCGAAAAAAACTAATTTTTCCATGAATATTAATATTTTAAATTGAGTGCTGGTAGAAAAACAAATACGCGTGAAAGGCGCTTCAGAAACCTGCGACAAGGCCCCGAATCTATAACAAACTGTTTGTATAATCGTTTCCGATGTAAAAGCATCACAATTCAATTAAATTCGACAGAAAAAAAAATTATTAATTCCGTAGTTTCCCCGGGCGAGAATCTAAAACCAATAGTCATGTTTGTCTATTAGAATCTCGTCTATAGAACGCCTCCTAAGTCATCTTTCTTATTAATATTGATGGATTTATAATAGGGATGAACCGCCAAATAGGTTAAACAAATAGTGTGGGGTTCTCAATATTTGGCACCCTTTCGAAGGAGAAAAGTGTTAATAATAATATCATTCTGTAGAAACTGATTGGAATCGAGGACGAATCATGATTCGAAGAATTTTATGGGTTATCTGAGTTTTTCAATCTAAATGTTAGTTTTTAATTTCATCGAGAAGTGTTTGATTGAAGTTCTAGGAGGGATGTTGACAATAATTATGGAACTATTCGATTTATGAACAGAGCTTCATCCTGGCTCATTAAGAATTTTTATTTTATATCATTATTTAACAGCTTGTGAACAACTACCAGTATCTGTGAATCGTAACATTCTGAATTATAATAACGGCTAACGGCTAATGGCTGACCGTAAACAAAAAAACTTCTGAAGGAAACAACCTGAAACTCGATATTTGCAGAGTAGGTTTGGACCTAAATTACGAAGGCAGAATTCATGAACGGGTAAAATCCACCTAATGATTCCACAGATATACCCATGCAAAATTTTCTTTTTCCAATATTTCCAAAAATATAGATTAGATCGAATTGAAATCCAGTATTTTATCAAAAAATGACAGCTCGAAGGTTCATACAGAATATCATGAGGATAATATGAACAGAAGGTCACAGAATATTGAATATTTTAAAAAAAATTTGAAACTTTTTTTCGAATTGTTCTAATGACACGATCATCTCGAAATTCGGCTCAAAGTTTCATTTCTATTGAATCACTATTTTTTGCGTTATTCCAGAAAAAACAACGATATCCAGAAGAAAACAATAAAATTTCATAAATTTTTTTCCCAATATCTTCAGAAGTTATGGTCGCGTCGCAATGAAATTTGGTTCCCTGCTGTAGAATATGATGTTCAAGGTATATGCAGAAAATCTTTCCGGATTCAATGAACAGTTTCCGCAGAAAACATTTTTTCGAAAAAATTTTTTCAAAAAAATTTGTTCTTGATTTACTATGTGATCCGAACGAAAAGTCCGTGAAAGTTGTGCGTTGTTATGATCCAACTAACTGTCAAGTTTTAATTCAATCGCATATGTAGTTCCTGAATTATCAGCATATTAATCTCAAAATTTCAAATAACCATAACTCTGAAACCATTTGACAGATTTGTCCCATTAACGAATTCAATCGGCGCACTCCGAGGCGCGAACTAATCTGAAAGTTTCAAGTCGCTAGCTTGCTTCTTTCGACAGTTATAGAGTCGTCTGCCGGCCGGACAGAATCAACTTTTACCACGGATTCGTCATCAGTGAGTCCAACCTAATCGTTTGAGGATATTTTCGGCTCAAAATTCGATATTAACAGATATTTGGACAAAACGATAGCATGATGTTTCCCTAGAATATGCGCACAAACAGCTATGTCGTGCATTCAGCAGCTTTTGTGCGCATGTCCAAATTTATGGCCAAAAAATTGTTCTAATATTAGGATCTCCAATGAATTCTGCTAGTGCATCATAACTTGTCAACTTTTAAGCAAGTTTCATCATGATAGGATCAGTATATTTTTGGATTTATTCCAGAAATGACAACGACAACGAAAACAAAACCCAGGAAAGCACTGATGTGAAGTCAGCAGCTTTTGCGCGCATGTTCAAGGGAGATAGCAAAATATATTTGGTGGGGTCAATACTTGGCAACGAATTTGAACATGCGCGCGAAAGCTGCTGAAATCACGTCAGTGATTTTCTAGGTTTTTTCCCAATATCTCCAGAAAATATGATCGTATCAGTCTCAAATTTTGTGAACTGCTGTGAAATATGCTCTAGATCAGAGCAGAATTTTTCTCAAATATGGACGATAGTTTCACAAAAAAAATTTCAAAAAATTTTAATTTTTTTTAGTTGACTGACAGTACGATTTCAACACAATTTCGCTCAAACTTGCACGTCGTTATGCTTCAACTGACTGATAGGTTTCAATCCAATCGCGTCAGTAGTTGATTCATTATCCGAAAACTACAAATGGCTTCAACTCCAGAATCGTTGGTCCGATTCTGCCAATAAATGAATTCAACCGCGACCTATCCTGAAAGTTTCTAGTTGCTACTTGCTCCCTTCGACAGTTATCGTGTCCCCGGCCTTACAGAATCGACTTTGACACCAGATTCGTCATCAGTGAGTTCAACCTAGTCGTTTGAGACCATTCTCGGGAAAATATTGGAGAATTACAGACATTTGGATGAAACGATAGCCCGCTGTTCCCTGAAACATGCGCGCAGTAAGTTCATCTCTGGAATCATCGGGTCTTTTTTACCCATTCACGAATTCGATATTTAAAATAAAGCTTTATCCAACAAATATCGAGTGGTTTCTTTCAAGCAATATTTCATCTACAATCGGCCTATCAAACTGATCAAATTGAAATATGGCAATACTTCAAAAATCACAGCTCAAGTTCATGCAGAATGTCGTGAGTTTCCATACTTTCCATAATTTCTTCATCGGAAAGTCAAGCTACGTTGGGCGGGCTCAATACCAGCATAGGTGACCTGTCTGAATCTTCGCACTGTATGAAAAAGCTTCTACAGGAAAGTCTCTAATTTGTCGGGTAACGAATTATTCTATTGTCAATATACTGATGACTTCATTTCAATAGATTCAACGAACAGTTAACGAGAATCCCATAAGAAAATTTGTCATAATACTGAACAGAAATACCCAGAAATAATTCAAAGACATCAAAACATCCCTTTCTAACCTATATTTCACTTTCTCAAAATATTGACGTTAATGTGAAATGAGATATTTCATTCACAATCAGTCAGTCCAACGGAAGTAGGATGTTAGTGTTGGCATTAGTGGGTCAGTATGACATTTCAGTAGTCAGAGGTAGCATCTAAGAAGGGTTACTTTAAAGAAGCTGACATGTATGGGGTTGACACAAAGTACCCCATCGTGTGGGATGGTCACCTGTCTTTCTTTCCGTAAGTCTACCATAGAAACACCACGTGAAAGCAACACTAGATGAATGATACATTATAAAGCCGTCAAGTAGATAGTGGGTAGGCGATAATGTCAAATTTGTCATCTGATGGTTTTTTATTAATGTTTTTTCTCGGGATAAGAGACGTTCATAGGTGGTCACAGTTGGGATTTTTGAATATTATACGGGATTCCTATTCTTATCTACATAAAAAATTGTCTCCGCGGAAATATTTTGTTTTATGGTTAATTTTGTTCTAAAAACTGAACATATAATTAATGTATTGAAACCTCAGGGGTCCATTTGACTTCTGTCAAATAGCTCCTCTTCATGTAATCCAAGATTTTCGATGATGAAATAATTTCTTTAATTTATTCATCCAAAATCATTCAGATTCTAAATCCTTTTGTGATTTGAAGTTGAAAAATGAACCAGTGTCCTGCTCTTGTACTTCTAAATTTTTGATCAACTGGCTGGTGAAATTTTGGAGAAAAAATTATTTTTTTATCATAAAATTGACAAATTTTTTTCCAATATATATTACAGTTACTTACATTGATGTGAAATTGGCTCCAAGGTCTTGAAAAATGGCTCTTCGCGTATGATTAGTTCATGAGATATTGAGGAAATAACCTCAAAAATTAAAACAAACTCCGAAACCGTTGCTCTGAATTGACTCTTCAACGAAATTAAACATCGCATTCTAGTATGCAAACTACCCTGAAAGATTAAAGTGGATAGCTCTTTCCTCTCTCCATATCGACCGGACGGACAGAATCGACTTTGATATCGGATTCTTCCTTCATCAGTCAGTCCGACCTAATCGATTAAAAAATCTTTCGGGAAATAATTCGGAAATCACAGACATTTGGGTAGAACAATAGCACGCTGATCCCTTGAACATAATCAAAAATCAAATATTGAATATCATCAATATTCGGTTGGATTCAAATGGTAAACCATTAATTATAATACAGTACGCGTCAAAATTATGGATCAGATTCATTCAATATTTGGCAACAAAATCCTGGAACAGGTCAATTTTTGTTTCACTTTTACCAAATTTTTAAGCATTTTTGAAGGATTCTTGTTGCACCCTGTGCCATCCCCATCAACCCTCTAAATTTTTTGAATAGGAAAAGTTGGTCATATGGTACTTTTTTGGCAAGGTCTTTGTATCATCTTTACAAGCGTGCAGAAATTTTCAAGAAAAATTTTTTTTTTGAAAAATTAGTTACTTCAAAGAGGTTTTCAGTGTGTGCACTTTGTCATGGCTCATTTACTTTGATACGATAGTACGTGATGAAATTTGTCACCGAATGAAAGTCGACCATTACAGTTTTGTTCATGCACTACTTTCAACGCTTTCCAACCCCCTCACGTGAAAATTTTTTTTTTCCACTAAAGGGTTCGTAGGAGTTGAAAAATGTGCATGAACAAATCTGTAATCGTCGACTTTCATTCGGTGACAAATTTCATCAGGTACCATCATCTCAAAGTAAATGAGCCATGACAAAGAACACATACTAAAAACCTCTTTGAACTAACTTATTTTTCCAAAAAATATTTTTTCTTGAAAATTTCTCCACGCCTCTAAAGAAGATACAAGGACCTTGCCAAAAACGAACCACATGACCCACTTTCCCTATTCAAAAAATTTAGAGGGTTGATGGGGATGGCACAGGGTGCAACAAAAACCCTTCAAAAATACATATAAATTTGGTAAAAGTGAAACAAAAATTGACCTGTTTCAGGATTTCGTTGCAAAATAGTTTTCTTCTGAGAAAATGAATTTTTTCCATAATTTTGAGGCGCACTGTATAAATTTTTTTCTAAGAATATCATTTCTTCAGTAAATATGATCTATCAATTTTTTTTGTCGTATGCTCCCTCATTTTTTGAGTAAATTATTAAATAAAATCTTTCTTTTATAAAGTCGGAAAAATTCCTTTTTAGACACGTACAAAAACACTGAACAACTTTTTGTCGCCCAAACGAAATTGAAAAAACCATTCTTTCAATGTTCCGAGAATCCACCCATTTCTTCCCATGGATCGTCTCATAAATATTGATAGTCGCTCAGCCAGAAAAAATTTAATCATCGACGTATGAATGAACGCCAAAAGGACCATTGGAGCCTAGGATGAAAACATTCAGCTAACAATGTCTTTTTGGTGAAAATATTTGAGTTCTACCTGCCTCGTGCTGAATATATATTCATCTCAATGAGCCTCAACTTTCGTAAAAAACTAGTCCAAAGTTTAACTAATGGTTTCGATCCATATATAAATCTAAAATATGAACAAGAACGTGAAAGATTTCGACCAATTAAAGTTACAAAATCGCAGGTGATATAGAAGAAATTTGTTGTTTTTCAATACGGGATATAAATATGATTAAGTTCATCTAATTAGCGATGTGTAAGCGAGCATAGATATACGAAGATAGTGCTGGGATTTATATCACGAATACTTAGCCCAGATGAGTTCTTGTTGAAGACGAACACGTGTCTACCAGTATTTTATTAAAACGTCATTTATGAAGAGACCTACCAACTGGTTTGTTAGGTTGTGCCTTCATGTAACTTGAAACTGACGCGTGCATGACGTCCTAATGTTTTTCTGTGGGTCCTGATTACTATCTATGTCCGCTTTGTCTATTCGTTTAACAGCATGTTGCAAACATAATAATTATTTTGGAGATATATGTCTATTTTCTATTAAATGAACTTAACAGGACAGATATATATTGGTGACATTAATATTATTATTACATTAATATTATTATTATTTTCGTATTGCAATTATACTAACTGACAAAGACACTGAAACACCCAGAACGAGCTGTTTAAATTTTAAATTATTTCTGGTAAAACAAAGATAGTATAGCAAGGAGTAAATGATTCAAATTTGGAGAAAAATAACGAAGAATTCACAATTTTTTTTATTGAATTTGTTTATAATGTGTTTGTCCACCTCGGTTATCTATACACTTCCTAACACTCCTTGGCATTGATGCAAGAAGATGGTCTATTTCTTCTTGGGTGATACTATTCCAAGCTACTTGTATTTCATGTCTCAGAGCCGCCAAAGTCCGTGGGGGCTAGGGTGAATTTTTAAGCCTTCTACCCATGATGTCTCAAACATGCACTATGGGCGAAAGATCGGGAGATCTGGGTGGCCATGGCAAAAAATTCATATGGGTCGCTTCAATAAAGTTAACACTAACTCTGGCAACATGAGGTCGAGTATTATCTTGCTGAAATATTGGATTCTCGATCCGGTTAATGTAAGGGAGAACGTATGGCTATATTATTTCTTGAAGGTAGTGCAGCGCTGTCATGTTACCTCGAACAAAGACTAAAGGTGACCTACTTGCATGTACAATTGGCGTCTGAATTTAAGATTGCAGCACCACGGTGGCCAGTTTTAGAACCTTACATACAGACATAGATTTTGTTTTGATAGTCGATTTTGTACTGTTTGGTTCGATAATTTTTGATTTCACGATTTATTCGGAAATTTTTTAGACTTTTATAGTTGACGAGAGTATTACTGGGAGTACATATTTCATTCTTATAAAGTAGAAATGTATCATCCTTCAATCTAATTGAGTGTAGCCACTCTAAAATTACGGGGATATCTCCAAGGTTAGACAGAATTTTAATATTATTATTTTCAGATCCAAATGGCAAGATTGAATTTGGTGGATTTCTTAGGCTGTCTTGAAAGTTGAAAAACAGATAGAATTGTAACATACTTTTTGGAATAATAGACAAATACTCATAACTTTACTTTTTTTATAGGGAAGGACTAAATACTCAATATATTATGAATAAGATGAATATATTCACATGAAACTAATGCTGCTTGTGCCCTAAGTCTTATTCGTTATGGATTGACAAATAAATTTTCCAACAATGATATGATTCGTCTTGAAAAAGCTGTATAAAAAAAGCCTTGTACAACTTTGCTTTCATCGGCAGAAGCACTTTGAGCGAACAGTATTCATCACCAGATATCTCCTTGTTGAGACTCTTTTTTTTTGCAATAGTCAATTCTATCACTAGAACATTTACGTTGTCCTTTATTGCCAGTTCAATAGGAAGATTTCTGGAAGGCATAGCATTCCTCTTAAGTAAATTTCTCTGCTTGGATTATCGGCCTGGAAACAAATTGCCTTCATGGATGTGATCTAATACTTCATGAGCAATTCGTGCTTACCTCTATAAAAATAATCATAATCGGTAAAATACAGGTACCAGACTCTCATAAATCTTGTTTGTTGGTTTTTATCGATTTTTTAACACTTTCAGGCTCGACTTGTTAAAGGAAGGTTCTTTCACCCTAACTCCAAATATTTTACCAGGCTGTAGAAATCTATGGGAAGGGACATTTGAGTTTGCTTTTTCGCAGTAGGAGCACTTGTAAAATCACACAAACGCCCAGAAAAATGCATAAACTTTCTCATCTTCTTAACATTTCTTCTAACTTGTCAATGATAATGTCTGTACCTCGGGTTTCTCGGATAGCCACCAGAGGGAGTAGCGCTTATCTTCATTCGCCAATAGCACCTCATAACGCCTGCTGTCCAGTGTACATGACGATCAACATCAAAATGAGTGTCACGTCTTTCTCCCCGACGTCGTCTCGCCCTTTTTTTGGCCATCGTGTGCTCCCATGGAGAACTGAGAATCACCAGAAAAGACGACCTGATGCCATTCCATAGTCCAATGCACCACTGTAATCATTGCCGGCGATGCTCAACCGTAAGAGGTACCACAAGATGGGGTCTATATAACTGCAGTCCAAAAGACCTTCTACGATGGTAAACCGTTCGGACAGTTACAGAATAGCCTTGTTCTCCTAAGCACTCATCAGCCAAAGATCGAGTTGTCGCAAAACGGTCTCTAATGGCCAAGTCATAGACGTCGATCTTGAACTTCATTTGTGCCCCTTCGATGTCCGGAGCCTAATCTTCTTCTATTTTGGACATTATCAAACCACGCTTGACAACATCTCATAACATTAGTTGGATTTCTGTCCGCACGGTCAGCGATTCCTAGAAATGACAACCCCGCCTCCCTTTGACCAATAATTCCATCTCTTTCAAATTCATTTAGCTGGCGATAAATTCCACGTACACGTGCATCGACTTTGGATTTCCTCGAACAGCTGGTTTGTTGTAAAATTTCAAAAATTTGCAAAAAACGACTTCAATATTCAACCAACAGAAAATGTTTAGGTACATTAAAAAACCTTCACGATTTTTTTCTCCAAATTTCAATCATGTACTCCTTGCTATACTATCTATGTTTTACCAAAAAAAATTCAGAGAAACAGCTCCTTCTGGGTGTTGCAGTTTCTTTGTCAGTTAGTATATTTTCAGTTCATTTTAAATTTGATCACTAATATTCATTAATTTTCAATGTACTTTTCATACAAAATAAGCAATCAAATTTAGAATTTATTCAATGGAATGATGCGTACAGGGTTATTCCTTTTTGTATCGACTTGAACAATATACACTTCCGAAAAGTCGTCGAAAATTGTTCACTGAATAATTCCATTTGATTTTCTTTTTTTTGTTCATCTACAAAACTTCACGAACTGTAAGCCAAAAAAAATTGATCGTTTTCCTTCCCATTCGGAAAATTCAAAAATTGGACATTTTTCTCAATATTTTCAAAAATAGAGATCCAATCAACTTGAAATCTAGTACTGAAATGATACTTTGAAGGTTCATACAGAATTTGATGACCCAATTAATTAAGTAACTTCTGCAACTAGTTTTTGAAAGAACTTCTACTTTTCTAGAGGAAGCGCATCAAAAAATGTTCATGTATTTTCAATGAATATAAGTCTGAATATATGTTAGATATAAACAAAAGTGTCAGATATCCACGAGAGGCCTGACCTATATTTGAGAAGCCAACTTTCCCACAATCATACACTACAATGCAAAAAGTGACATCCATATTTTATGTGGTTTCATTTCCAACCATCCAAGATAATCTTGAAAATGAGTAAACTGTGGGAGGCAATATTCAGGTTGATCCAATGTGTGGGAATATTTCTGAATGAATTGACCCAGAAAGGTACCTGCTTGAAGCAACCCTTTGGTTTCATGAGAACTACTTCCCTATAGAATAGTATACCAATCAAGTCATCTCTTTGCAGGTTAGCTGCAGTTCTTCATTATATCTGCCATTATGAAGAAATGGGGAAGTATGTGGGAAAAAGTACCACAGTCATATATATTGATAGTTTTCATTCCGATTTATTATTTTCAAATAACATACGTTTGAAAACAGAAACAACCTTCGAGCACCTTTGAAATGAAAGGTTAACTTCTAAGTAGCATCAAGAAGTTGAATAAGGAAGGTTGAATGCAGAAAGTAAAGAAACAAACAAAGATATTTGAAATTTAAAAGACAATCATCATAAAATTCAATGAGGCAAGATATATATGAAAATATTTATATATTCTTTTGAGAACGAGCATTACATTTTTTGGTATATCACAGTGTTAGCAGAGGAAATGTGAACGGAGAACCATACATTTTTCCGTATGATACAAGAGCATAGATAAAAACATCAGCAAAAACTCTGTCTCCCCGTATAAAGGCTCGTACTCATGGATGCGTCGAAAATTAAAAATCGCACGATATTTTTGACCTATGTCAGTAATTCGTGACTGACGTCTGTCATTACGAAAACGCGCCATTGTTCATGAAATGACACATTTCAAATTGTATGAATTTATTCCCACGTGGATCTGGTTCTTCAACAAGTAAAGTAATTGGTTTTATAACTATATTTTTCGAAGGACTGAATCAATAGAAACTTTTGATTCCTTGGACATGCACATTGCTGTCGAAAAAATTGTTTTTGCTGGAATCAGTTTGTTCTGCAGAAATGATCATTTGAGGCAGATAGCTAAATCAATATAATGATTTATCATAACTGGAAAGAGACATTTTATTTTCGTCTTGGTGTAAAGAGACATTAAATTCCATGCATATGAAATGCCACATATCGTCACTATATGATTGCAATTGAGTACATCAATAATAATAATTCTTCTTTTACAATAGTTTGAAAAAATGCTCTTCAATATACTTATAATTCCTCATCCATTGTATTCAACCCCTTATGACCAAGAACTTATTTTGTTAACGATTGCCTATAATCATGACAGACGAGTATGAACAATCCCTCGAATGTTTTGAATATCCTGCCATTTTCTTGAAGTTGAAATTATTCAACTACAAAAAAAGAATCGCGCGATTTTGGCGGGGGAGCATCTGACAACTCATATGTCATCGTTTGAGCGACAGACGCGTCCATCAGTTTGCGCCTTGAGTGTTGTAATTTGTTTGAAGTACATGGATGGCATCTTTTTCATTGGAAAATAATTTTTGCGTCATCTCAAATTTATTTTGGCAAAATATCTTGACATAATATCTGATACAGAAAGAGGGACAGAAAACCAGCAGGAAGCAGTAAATAAAATTACTTACATTTGCTCTCTGACCGGAAGAGTCTTTCGGCCAGGTCCGGTCCTCCAAGTGATGATTTTCAGATCCCCAGATGAACAAAGAACGCTACAGGCCACTTATATTGGGGAATCATCTATCATAGATCCATAATTGGATATTTCATACTAGAAATCTAACAAAATATCGGGAATAAATTGAAAAACTGGTGACATAAACAGCACAACAACATAAGAAATATTTTGTTTCTCAAACTGAAATCCAAATATAGGGTGTAATTCATGTTTAAATTCGATCGATGTCATATCTATTGTACGGACTATCTCATCGAAGATCGCTACAACTAAACAAATCAGAACAAAGGCAGTCACATCCATTTTTTAACGCCGATGTTCTCTTATTCATCCCAAAGAGGGGGCATGAATCAAGTCTTTGTTCGAACTTTCAAAACACTCCAGATAAAAACTTTATCAGGAAAGCTTCAATAGAACGCCCACATGGATTATATCTCTTTGTCGTTGTATCAGTTCTAAATACATCGAGAGATCTAGATATATATTTTCTTGTGTTTCAATGATATTCTTCAACCGTTTTTTGTCATACAAGTTCATATCTATAACTGTTTCGAATCCTTTAGAATTCGTGAATTGGAAAAATGGATTGTCATTTTTTGTTTGTGATAGCGGTTAAAACTGTCACGATTTTTAAGGGTTGTATTTAATATTCGATTTTTTTTGTTTTATTATTGATTCTCAGAGATCTTGAAAGATTTTGTTGATTCCGAATACCGTTTTATCCAATCTTAGAATCTTTTTTGTCGAGTTGGCTCTTTTTTCTAACACATTCAGCTAACCTCAATTCATCAACTCGTTACATTCATGAAAATGATATGTATTTCATACAGAAATTACTTGCAGAAAATGGATTTTAATTAAACCAGTAATAATCACATAACTGATTGTTATAATACGAAGATACTGATGACGTAGCCGGATAATTTGAATGGGAAAAGAGTTCACAACTGTTTTGAATTATTTTATACTATATTGTAGAGGAAAGTTAGCTTTATCATATAACGTCGTTTCAAAAAATTGATCTTAGAAGAGCAGCAAATTCTATGAACTTTAAAATATGATTTTAGGGTAATTTTCATTGCAACTCCTGTAAAATAATTGTAGCTCGTGCTATTTTTTCATTAAGATGGATTTGGCGCGTAAGGTCGATAGAATGGCCTGCGCGTTCGCCAAACCCAAGCCCCATCGATTTTACAAAAAGCTGGTGTACGCAACGTAAAGCAATAACGAAAAAGAATTAAGACAAAATCTTTCTGAAGGAAAAAGGAAAATAAGAGAAGAAAATTCGAGTAGATCCAAGCAATTAAAACATAACTTTGTACAACGTTGAACGTTGACGATAATGTTTTCAAGTTGGAGGAAGCGATTTTCATTTATTGTAGTATATAGTAATTTTTCATTAATTTGTATTTTTTATTATTAATCCAGAAGCGAGTGATTTCACAACTACCAATTTTGAAATATGCTCACATTTTAAATCAGTGGTGACATCAAAATTATTGTGAAATTACATTCGTCATAGACATGATAACGAGTAGAAAAATAACTTCAATCGTGTTTCAATGATTTTAAGCCTATCTGTCCTCAAAGTCGATTTCAAAAATGAGGGCTGCTAAGGAACTATTTTTTTTATGGTTTTAGTAGTTTCGGACCGTGCGACGTTTTCAAACTCTTCCAGAACCTATGCAAATTCTTTTTTATATTTTTTAATTGAAGTTGAAAGTTTGAGTGAATCCTGCAGATTTAAGGTCTAACTTTCAAGCATTTTTTGGGCAGGTAATATCAGGACGACCACAAAAACAATCTGCAAAATACATACTAAAATATATATGAATTCCTTAAACCTAATGAAAAAACGCTGCTAATTTTACACAAGGGTGTATTATTTTCTCAGTTTAATAACCCAATACCATTGATATCTTAAATGAAACTCATGTATTATTTATAACTCACTGGTGTTTCAAAACACAATTTGCAGCGTTTTTCTTTATAACTCAGGTACCACTGGTCGGAAATCAACCGGATGAAAATTTTTAGACTGAGTTATGCAACAGTAATCAACGTTGAGAGTTTCATGAAAATTCAGTGGTAAGTTTTCGAGAAATAATTTTTTTCCTCCCACCCCCAATTTTGAGCCCTTACGGTACACCGATCCTGCTGAAAAGTTCGGAGGATCAGTCTCGAGCGAAAAACGATTTTACTACCAAGTTTGACGGATTTATAATAGGTTCAGTACTTTCAGAGGAAAGCCCAAGACAACAGACGGTTTTTTTCATTAGTTCATTCAAATCTACATACTTCAATATGTGAACAGTGAAATTTTCGGGGGGGGCAATTTTTTGTTTTGGTCGATGGTTAATTATTTGATTTATCAAATAATAAACCGAAATATAGAAAAATACAACTCGAAAACTACGATTAATCACGTAACATACATGGGTTGTTTTTGGATACCCCTAGGTGTGAGTAATCTAAAAAATATTCATGGACATTACTTCTTGTATCACCCTGTATCCCACTATCAGAAAACCTCTTCATAAAATCGTTATGCGAAATAATCCGATCGTCCACATAAAACCGTTCAACACGTGAAAGTATTCATTACCTTCCTATGAAAATTAAACACTTGTGTTCAAGTAGGGTGATTATTCTCGTGATATCAACCCCTATTCTCTTCCTAATCAAAGCTATAACTGCGTGGTACCTGCGAATCACAGACCGTTACACGAACATTATCGGATGTAGAAAAGTACACACATATGGTAAGGGGTGACGCATATGATATAACCGTTAGTATTTCATATGGGACCCTTCAACCACCCACCACATGGCGCTGCTCAAACACTCACCCATTACATACGAAGGTAAATAGAGAAACGACCTATTTCGATTGAGTAACTGTCCAAAATATAGGTTATTCAATACTGATCAAGGAAATTGAACGGTACCTTCAATTTTTTGCAACTTCCTCTAGTGACGTAGATCTTTTGTTGTCTTTGGAAGTAGGTCATCTTACGGAACCTTTCGGCATTTGAATGGGGGTTTGTTGATATTTAATATCCTTAAAGAGCGAGGATATTTGGAAGATCCTCTTTCAGTCGAAGAGGTTCGTGAACCCTTGCGATCTGTTCATTTGTTCCCGATACTTCAGAAAACATGTCAAAAGTGCAACAAAAAAACTACTCACTTACATACTTAGTATTTATTCAATGTAGGTGAATTCGCCATTTTTTTTGGACGAATGCAATCAATTCCTGTGGAATTGGTTATAATTCATGATTACTTCTTTCCACATTATTATTCTCAGAATACAAATAACTAACATAGAGAACGGGTATTAACTAAGATTTACTGTATCTCCCATAATGGAGATACTGCAATTGAACTACTACTACATTGCCACTTGTACATTGAGAATATTTAGAAAATTCATCGCTTCATTCAAAAAACATTTCAATTGATTGCAATTCTTCCTTATCCAATACCAATGAATATTAAATATTGACTCAAGAATAGTTTGGGAGTATTTTGCATTATTATTGAAGTGTTTTATCTAGGGTTTTACTTCGAATATCTGAAAAAGAACTATTGAAAATTAAATGAAAATAACTATTCATAGAATACGCCCTTGATGGATTCAAACTATTTGTCAAGGGCTGTTTTTCGAAAAACTGTTCTTGGCAAATTTCGCAATCTATAAATAAATAATGTACAGGCTGAGTCTTTAAGTTGTACATTGATTTCAACCATAGATTCCTCTCATCAAATAAAACACTTTTTCATTTGCCATTTTTGCAGATTTGGCTCAGGTAGAAAGTTATAAGCATTTAAATATTTCTCAATGTGCTAATACACTTTAGCGCTTTATTTGCAAGTTCAACACAGATATCTCTTACGGTGATCTTTTTCGAAGAATAACCAATCCAATGTTTGAAATTCAAAAAAACAAGATTGAGAAAACTTCTTTACTCACTTAATTCTTATGATTTGGTGCTTTTTGCGATATTATCGCAAGGAAAACACTACACTGTACTTGAAACACTGATCTTCAACTTGATGTTCATGCAATATCTAATTTCATTCGACTATAAGATTATACACAATTCCATCCTCGCCCATTCTCATATTGAAAACTCCATATAATTATACTTTTTTCACGCAATTTAATGATACTATGAAATCAACCTAACCTATAAACATTCTCTAGAATGTTATGAAAAGTCTAGTCTATAGACAGGGACTATGTCTGTGGTCTGGTCATGGAATAGCATATACCTAATATTAGTTCTATGCGAAATATATGAATATTTCTGTATATTCTATGGTCCGGATAAACTTGAACACAGCTGAATTTGCTTAATTTACTAGATCAGAGGCGGATCCATAAATAAAAGGAAATTTTTCGAATTTTTATCTGATTTTATAATATTAACGTTGAATATCTGCAGAACGGTGCGTTTAAGGAGAAATTATAAAGAATAGTCCAGTTTTTCAAAATAACTGAAGATTCTCATATGATATAAGATAAACTTTATCTGCATTTTTCATGCTAATTTCGTATAGTTTTATGTATCGGCGAGTCTATAACTCGGAAACTGTTTGAAGTAGGATGAAAGTGATTACTGAAGAATATGGGTCATAGTTATAGCAAACTTCAAACCAAAATTCATCTCATTCGGAGTTACCATATCAAAGCTACAAAAAAAATCTGATTCTATCTGGAAATTTAAACAGTCTGTATCTTTTTGCTGGAGCCAAATCTCAAAAAATGATAAATTAATGAAAAATGTTTCATTTGATGAGAGGAATCTATGTTTAAAATTTATGTACAACTCAAAGACTCACCCTGTATAATAAACATTTTCTATAAGTAGTAATTCTTTCGATTTTTGATTTCGAATAGTTCTTTTTCCGATATTGGGTTCGAAATACCAGAAAAAACCAGAAAAATACTTCAAAATGCCCCCAAAGTATCCTTAAGTCAATATTGAATATTTATTGGTGTTGGATAAGAAAAAAATGCAATCAATCAAAAAAAGTGATTATGTTAATCGAAATAATTTTTTGAATGAAGCGATGATTTTTGAAATAATTCCAATGTACCGAATAGTGGCATAGTCCAGAAAATATCAGGAGGAAAATGGATAGTTTATCGACAGAAAATGTCACTCCGTATATTATCACAGTCATGTAATCTTTCATGAGCAAAATCTTTGCTAACTTTCTGTTGAATGTTTTATAGATTCGAAACTATTCATTACAGAATGAAAAACTACATCCAACATAAAAACCTTACGGGTACCATTCGAACCCCTTTCAATCTTCACCAAAAATCTGACAAAAAAAATCTATTCCTATCTTGTCGCTAATTGACTGAGATTGTCCAAACTGTCAACAGATTTTCTCGGACTTAAAAAATCAACCTGAGACTCTTAATAAACTTGTCACCTCTAAGTCAGGAATAATCCGTTTAACTCCATCTCAAGAGATCCGATTACAATACGCTAAGTTCTCACCATTTGAATGTAACATATGCTTAACCCGTTGCCTGTCTGCGTGTATCCCCTTGACCAATTTTGTCCTGGGTACTCAGAGCTGTTATTTATGCCCGTTGGTCATTTCAGTGGACATATTAGTCTACTTTGATGTTATCAGACACCGTTATCGTTTTTGGTACGTTTTACACTCTATTAAATACCAACTGAAACAAGTGTACGTGAACTACGGTGAAATTTATGGAAATGGTGTCGCATTCAGATTCACTTGTTGAAAACTGTGCTACCCATTGTGAATTACTTTTATTTGTGTTTTTCATTTGCTTTCAGGCCGTTTTTATGTTGTACAGGAAAATTCGTTTCGTTTTGAATTGATTATTTATATCGTGCTCGAAGAAATGTATTTTGAAATCAGTTTCTTCAATATACAGGGTTGGCCAAGGAATATGTCCCGAACTTCACTGCTTTGTTACATTTGACAGACATAACATATGATGCTGGAATTTTTTCATTGAATGTGTTAATCAGTTACCTCTGAAATGCACGTGAATTTGAAGAAATCGATCAATGAATAATCAAGTAATGGATTCAAAAGCATTAGAGCCTGCGTTAATCGCATTATTTCCTAACAAATAGTCTATTGAGTCGAGTGAAGCAACTATGCATCTAAAGCTTGGTTCAAATTGCGCGTTTCTTTTAAGAATGAATAAAACACATAATTTGCATTCATTTTCAAAAACTTTTTATTATTTATGGAAGTTTTAATTATGACATTTATATACGAAAAATAATATCTGTCAAATGACCTCCTCTTGCAGCTCTACTTACAGACGTCCACTCTCTTGTGGAATTTTTCAATGACATTTCGACATAATTGAGGCTCTATTTCACTAATACACAAATAATTTCATCCTTTAGTTCAGGAAGCGATTGTGGATTATTCGCATAGACTTGGCTTTTCACATAACCCCAAAGAAAATAGTCCATTGGTTTCAAATCACATGATCTTGGTGGTCAATTGACATCACTTTTTCTGGAGATTATTCGTCCAGGAAATTTTTGTCTCAATAAATCAATTGTGCAATTTGCAGAGTGAGGTGTAGCACCATCCTGTTGAAACCAAATGTCCTCTAGATCAATATTCATTAATTCAGGCCACAAAAATTCGATTATCATCCGACGGTATCGATCACCGTTGACAGTTACAGCTTCACCAGCAGCATTTTCAAAGAAGTAAGGTCCAATTACACCACCTGACCATAATGCACACCAAACAGTAACTCGTTTAGGATGCATAGGTTTCTCCTAAATAATTCGTGGATTTTCCTCACCCCAGATTCGACAATTTTATTCATTAACAAAGCTACCTAGTTGGAAATGTGCCTCATCGGAACACATGATTTATTGAGAAAAATCAGCTGGTTATTCATTGATGCAATTGACAAATGAACGAAGTGTTAAAGGATCTAATGGCTCTAGTTCCTGTTATTGGAACCTTATATGCCTTCAGAGTTGAATCCTTGTGTAAAATACGCCATGTTGTCGTCCCACCAAATCCAACTTGTTGTGAACTTCGTCTAATGGACATTCCAGGGTCTTCAGCATCACTTTCACGAACCAAATCAATATTTTTTTTGTGAACGACCACTACGACTGTATTTTTCACTTTTTTGATCTTCCACCGAACCGGTCTCTTGAAAATTTTCAATAATTCGACCAATAGTGCTTCGATATTGACAATTATGTAAACCATAAAATTGACGTAATTTTCTGAAAACATTTTTCACAGAACGCTTATTTCCAGAAAATAATTCAACAATTTGAACGCGTTGTTGTATCGTGTACGAAGTCATTTTCATAAATGTCGTACATCACACTTCTAAAATGTCAAAATACCCAGACGAAATTTTATTTATTCTCAAAAACAAACCGCAATTTGAAACACCCTTTATATTCTTCTGAGTAACCATGACCTGTTCTGAGTCAATTCACAGAGCATCAAATTTTCCTGTGAAGATTGAAGCCAGGAACTTTTTCTGCAGGATCACTAATTAAACCTTTGATGAAAATAATACACAATTCCATTCGGATCGCCAAATTTCTTTGTCGCTATAATTGGAATAAAGAGAAATCACTGATCCATTAAGTTTCACGAGATTTCAATTTTGCAATTTTAGAATCTGATGGAATATAAGACTTAATAAGGAATAAATTCGGAAAGAGCTGAAATATTAAAACGTTAAAAGAAATAGTTGTTCATCGTATCATTCAGCATCCTACAATTATTGGCTCTATCGAACATAAACTTGCATGGGAGTGGTGAACAAATGACTGCTTGCATGTTGAAAACGAGTGGAAGGAAATCCACGTCGAAGTGAAAATCAGTTATCAGAAGATATTGAAATCATTTTCTGCATATTGAAGAACACTTCAAGGTCTACAGACTACTGAAAGTTCACGTCTTGCATGATACAAAGAGGTTATTAAGATTCGATGTATAAACAAATATAAAACGAAAATAAAAACAGTACCATATTCTATAAACTTTTAAAATCTGAACAAAAATTGAAAATCTCCAATTCTTTTTGTTCGGACTGTGGTACACCCACATACAAATAAGATCCACCAATTCAAATTATTCACCGACAAACTTCATTCACACACATAAAAGTAAGAATTTATGTGAACTATAAAATTCTGTACCGAATATCTAGCTGCAGATAAAGTTGGAATCATTTTTATCAGTAACACTCAAGATGCTGTAAATCGTAAAATGGACTCATTATCGCACGTAATCAGGAACCATTTTATTATCACTAGTGCAATTTCGGATTTTGTGTGGGTTTTCAGTGTTCGATATGATGAAGTTTTTACAAAGATCTCGATGTTAAAGTTTGACAGGTGTGAGTGGATACTTTTGAAATTTTCATGGAACAGGTTGCCATAGTTTCAACTCGCATTCTCTATGGATTATCGTGCATTTTGTCCAAACTCATACATATTTCACTTTTAACAAACTTATATGCATTTTTGAAGGATCTTGTTGCACCCTGTGTCATCCCCATCAACCCTCTAAATTCTTTGAATATGGAAAATGGGTCATGTGATACTTTTCTGGCAAGGTCTTTGTATCTTCTTTATCTGCGATCAGGAATTTTCAGGAAAAATATTATTTTGTTTGAAAAATTAGTCAGTTCAAATAGGTTTTCAGTATGTGCACTTTGTCATGGCTCATTTACTTTGAGACGATGGTACCTGATGAAATTTGTCACCGAATGAAAGTCGCCCATTATAGTTTTGTTCTTGCACAAGTTTCAACCCCTACGAACCGTTAAATGGAGAAAAAAAATTTAGTTGTGCATGAACAAAACTGTAATGGTCGACTTTCATTCGATGACAAATTTCCTTAGGTACCATCGTCTCAAAGTTACTGAGCCATGAAAAAGTGCACATACTGAAAACCTCTTTGGACTAACTAATTTAAAAAAAAAATAATTTCCTTGAAATTTCTGCACGCCTGTAAAGAAGATACAAAGACCTTACCAAAAATGTACCACATGACCCAGTTTTACTATACAAAAAATTTAGAGTGTTGATGGCACAGGGTTCAACAAAAATCCTTCAACAATGCATATAAATTTGGTAAAAGTTAAACAAAAATTGATCTGTTTCAGGGTTCTGTTGCTAAATATTTTTCTTTTGAGAAGATGAATTTGTTCCATAATTTTTACGTGCTCTGCATAACCTGTTTACGATTTTGAAACGAAAATTGTCTCAAATTATTAGTTTCAACTCATTGATGAAGAACTTGAAATAGGATTCAACTGCGTAAAGCCGTCTGTCCGTCCGTTGTCACGATAATTATAGGATAAACCTAGATAATCAAAATTTCCTCAATATACACATATTACCTATTTTGAGAGAGAGCATTACATTCTCTGATGGAATATCAAACAATAAAGCATGGTTATATAAATAACAATATTAGCGGAGGAAATGTAAACGGGCCACCATACATTTTCACATATGAAACAAAAGCACAGATAAAAACTGCGCAAAATTTCGTGAGGATCCTAGCGCTTTATTCAAGAATCTGAGTTTCTGCCATCCATAAGAACGGAAAAATAAACTTTTTTTTTTCTATCAAGGCTCAGTTCTGATATTCTGTCGTATAGGAAGAAAATCTAGAAAAGCACTGCCACGAAGGCAGTAGCTTTTGCGCGCATGTTCAATGGAGATGACGGCTTTGACAACTGGATTTCACTGGATTTCACTTCGATCTGTATTTTTGGAAATATTGGGAAAAATTACAGTTCAAAAGTTCATACAGAATTTAATGAGGATAATATGATAAGAAGATCACAGTATATTGAATAATTAAAAAAAAAATGGAAATTTTTTTTCGAATTATTCTTATGACACAATTATCACGAAATTTGGCAGGAAGTTGTCCTTCAGCATTTTCTAACTAGCTGCGAAGTTTCATCATGATTGAATCAGAATTTTCTGAGTTATAACGAAAGTGACAACGATATCGAGAAGAAAACCACAACAAATTTAAAGTATTTTTTTCCAATATCTCCAAAATTAATAACCGGATTGAATTGAAATTTGGTACACTGCTGTGCAATATGAAAGAGAGCTCAAGATGTGAGCGAAATTTATTTCGTATATGATCAAAAGCTTACGAAAAAAAAAATTTTTCTAAAAAAATTTTGAAATTATTTTTTTCAAACGCGCGACCATACGATCCCAACAAAATTTTGCTCAAAGTTGCGCGTCGCTATGCTCCAACTAACTGCCGCATTTCAATCCAATCTCTCCAGTAGTAATTAATATCAGGGAAATAATCTCAAAATTTCAAATGGCTATAACTCCGAAACCATTCGGCTGATTCGTCCCATTAACGCAATTAACCGAGGCATTCCAATGCACTAACTGCCCTGAAAGTTGCAAGTTGCTAGCTCGTTCCGTTTGTCACTTATCGTGTCCTCGGCCGGACATAATCGATTTTGACACCGGATTCGTCATCAGTGAGTCCAACCTAGTCGTTTGATACCATTTTCGGCTCAAAATTCTGTTCCCTAGAACATGCGAGCAAAAATCGTCTCCGACTCACGACCAACCCTTTAATGTCTTCCCCAAAGAACAGTCTGGAAAATCACCCTTAGGTTATTAAAAAAAAACAACAATAATACAATATTACGTAACATCCTCGAAATTTAAGATAAGGCAACATCGATGCTATCCTGCGGCCAATCAATAATCCGGTATCGACTATTCCGACGAAAAAAACACCCGAGGTGGACTGGAATGTTTTAATGATACAAATTAACTCAAAAACTCCGAAAATCGTCCCTGGTTCGAAGTATCTGAATATCGCGCATTATAATATTAAATTTATCGTCCGTTGAATAATTTTAAGGGTCTTGAGCAGGCGCCTCGGAGTTGAGCCTCGTGCCTTCAAGGAAACAAAGAATTCGGCATTTATTTCCAGTTTATTTATGAATTCTATTTGCATTGAAATGTGGGAATTTTGAGAAAAGGGGGAAGGACAGTTTTTTGTTGGGGATGACAATCATTTACTCCTAAAAGTTCGTGGTTGAGAACTGTTATTAGAATTGAAATGGAAAGAGATGATTTTGGGTTTACCCATTCTGTTGATTAACGTTTCAGGCTTGAATTCGGAATATGATTTACGACAGGCGTTCGGGACATTCACAATAGGAATTCTCCAAGAGAAGAAGACAAAGAAGTGCATAATTGCTATTTTGTGGTTCGATGGTTGGCTCCAAGATGCATAGAATATATCAGGTGTTGACACTTTCCTACTATTGGCGTCTGAATTTAAGATCGTAACGCCACGGTGGCCAGTTTCAGGACCTTAGATACAGACATAGATTTTGTTTTGATAGTCGATTTTGTACTGTTTTTTAGTGTTTGGTTTGATAATTTTTGATTTCACGATTTATTCAAAGACTTTTTAAACTTTTATAGTTGACGAGAGTATTACTGGGAGTACATATTCCATTCTTATAAAGTAGGTATGTATCATTCTTCAATCTTATTGAGTGGAGCAACTCTAAAATTACGGGGATATCTCCAAGGTTAGACAGTATTTTAATACCTATTATTTATTTTCAGATCCAAATGGCAATATTGACTTTGGTCGATTTCTTAGGCTGTCTTGAATGTTGAAAAACTTTGCACTTTGAGCGAACAGTATTCATCACCAGATATTTCCTTGTTGAGACTCTTTTTTTTCAATAGTCAGTTCTATCACTGAAACATTCACTTTGTTCCTTAATTATCAGTTCAACAGGCAGATTTTTGGAAGGCAGAGCATTCCTTTCAAGTAAATTTCTCTGCTTGGATTAGGGGCCTGGAAAAAAATTGTCTTCATGAATGTGATCTAATATTTCAAGAGCAATTCGTTACCTCTATGAAAATGATCATCATCGGTAGAAGGCAGGTAACAGACTCTTATAAATCTTGTTGGTTGGTTTTTATCGATTCTTCAACACTTTCAGGCCTGACTTGTAAAAGGAAGTTTCTTTTACCCTAACTCAAAATTTTTCACCGGGCTATGTGGAAATCTATGGGAAGGGACATTTGAGTTTGCTTTTCCTCAGAAAAAGCACTTGTAAAATCACACAAAAGCCAAGAAAAATGCATTAACTATCTCATTTTCCTAACAATTCTGTTAACGTGTCAATGATAATGTCTGTACCTCGGGTTACTCGGATAGCCACCAGAGGGAGTAGCACTTATCTTCATTCGCCAATTACCCACTATGATTTTTGGTTCAAAACGTCCTAGAATTGTCAAATATTGTTCTATTTCTCTTTGTGAACGATGATGGCGCTAAGGTCGCTTTGTCAAGTCCATATAATTGATTCCGCTCAATCAAAATGAATGGAGCTATAATCTGATCGATCTGATGAAACTATTACCTAAAAAATACTGCAAATTTCACACAAGAGTTTATTATTTTCTTAGTTGAATAACCCAATATACCATTGATATCTTAAACAACTTGGAACCGAATGCAATAATTCATTTTCGATATTATTGAAAATTTGCAGCGTTTTTCTTTATATTTCAGGAACCACAGGTCGGAAATCATCCGGGTGAAATTTTTTGGGTTTAGTTATGCAACGGTAATCAACGTTCAGAGTTTCATGAAAATTCGGTGGTAAGTTTTCGAGAAATATTTTTTTCCCCCCAACTCCCATTTAGAGCCCTTAGGGTACACCGATCCTGCTGAAAAACTTGGAGGATCAACCCCGAGCGACACACGAATTTTCTACCAAGTTTCAAGGATTTCTGTTCAGAACTCCCAGAGAAAAGCCCCGGACAACGGACGGCGGACGGACGGATTTTTGGTTTATTATTTGATAAAATCAAATAATAAACCTTAGTGATCAACCAACCAAAAAAAAAATTTAAGCCCCCATGACAATTTCACAGTTTACGTTTTGGAGTATCTGGATTTGAATAAACGAATAAAAAAATCCGTCCGTCCACCGTCCGTTGTCCGGGGCTTTTCTCTGGAAGTCCAGAACGGAAATTTTTGAAACTTGGTGGAAAAAACGTGTGTCACTCGAGGTTGGTCCTTCAAGCTTTTCAGCAGGATCGGTTTACCCTGAGGGCTCTAAATGGGGGGTTGGTTGGAAAAAAAATTATTTCTCGAAAACTTATCACCCAATTTTCATGAGATTTCAAACTTTGAATACTGTTGCATAACTTAAACTAAAAAATTTCACCAGGATGATTTCCGACAAGTGGTTCTTGAGTTATAAAGAAAAACGCTGCAAATTTCCAATAATTTCGAAAATAAATCATAGCATTCGGTTCTAAGTAGTTTAAGTTATCAATGGTATATTCGGTTATTTAACTTAGAAAATAATAAACCTTTGTGTGAGATTTGCAGTGTTTTTTTTATTCATTCATTCAAATCTACATACTCCAAAACGTAAACTGTGAAATTTTCAGGGTGGGTTGAAATTTTTTTTTTGTTGGTCGATCATTAATGTTGGATTTCATCAAATAATGAACCAAAATGAATGAGATATTTAAAATTATGGATCTGTCTAGTTTCTTCGATTAATTCACCGCTCCTATGTTGGATTCTTGTACTGATATATGATGAGTATAACAAATAATGTAGGACATCTACTGATTTATAATATCATTTTTCATATAGTAATAAGAAGCCATATGATATTTATTGAAACAAAACTTTGATGGATAAAAGAAGTCTTTAAGGAGCCAAAACAACAGTCATTACGGAACGGGAGGTTGATATTACTCATGAATTCAATTTGATAGTTTGAATCTCCTGTCATAAAAATATGGTTTATAAACTAAGTGTTTACCTATTGATTTTTATTTAATAATTATAATCCAGTAGTATTGAATTTTACGGCCGTCAGGCCGACTGTTAAAACAATAACCTTAATCATGAAGGCAAAATTAGTGAATGGGTAAAATCTACCCAATGATTCCGCAGATATACCATTCAAAATTTTATTTTTCCGAAAATACAGAAAAGATCGAATTGAAATCCAGTACTTTATCGAAAAATTACAGTTCCAAGGTTCGTAAAGAATTTCATGAGGATAATATTATCAGAAGAACACAAAATATGTATTCAATATTTGAAAAAAAAATATTAAATTATTTTTTCAAATGGTTCTAATGGCACGATCATCACGAAATTTCGCGTAAGGTTGCCTATCAGCATTTTCAACCTATCTTTCAAGATTGATCATGATTGAATCGTTGTTTTTTGAGATATTCCTGAAAAAACGACGATATCGAGACTAAAACTACGAAATCTTACATATTTTTTTCCAATATATCTCCAGAAATTATTTTTTATCATAATAAAACTTGGTTTACTACTGTGAAATATGATGTTTAAGGTAATATCTTCTTCCGATTACAATGAACAGTTCTCGAAAAAAAATTTCGAAAGAAATTTCCAAAAAAAATTTATTTTTTTAATTTACTGACAATTTGATCTCAACAAAATTTCGTGAAGAGTTGTGCGTTGTTATGTCCCAAATAACAGTCAAGTTTCATTCCAATCGCTTGAGTAATTCCGAAAATACCAGGGAATTAATCTAAAAAGTCCAAATGACTATAACTCAGAAACCATTGGACCGATTCATTCCATCAACGAACTGAACCACGGCATTTCAATGCATGATACACCCCGAAAGTTCCAAGTAGCTTCCTCACTCCGTCCGACAGTTATCGTGTCCACGGCCGGCCTGATGGACAGAATCGATTTTGACACCGAATTCGTCATAAGTGAGTCCAACCTAGTCGTTTTAGAGGATTTTCGGCTCAGAATAAGAAAATTACAGACATTTGGAGAAAACGATAGCAAGCTGTTCCCCTAGAACATGCGCGCAAAGAATACCCGATTTGTTTAGTTTTGATATGACATCTGTACCTTTCGTAAATATTCAAGATTTTATGGCAGATTTTACGATGGCGGCATCTATCGGCGAAAACTGAAGTAGAACAACGACGCTGTATTTTGACAACGTTTCAACCGCTTTTTCGAACAGAAACGGCACGAAAAGTATCGGCCCTAGGTATTCTATGCATCTATGTTGTTAGAGTGTACCATCACACTGCACAAATGAATAAATAAATTTGATGAATGACCTGTATAGTTTTCAATCTCATCAATTCGTCTACAGGGGGCCGATTCTTGAATCTCGATCAAGAACTGAAGAGTATGACAATTTTCATATAGTTATGTCTTATGTCGACTTTCTAAGTTTTCTCGAGCATCTGCAAAATTTCTGAGAGTTCTATTCGACATTTCGACTACGTTGTCAAGCAAATCAAGAAATAAACTGAATGCAAGATATCGAGAAATTTCAAATCGGAATATAAACATAACCTTATCACCGTTTCCTTCGACTTAGCAACGGGTGGTACGGAGTATAGGAGATATATCATTCGATTGTCGAGTGACATTCGGTTCCATGCGCAGATCATGTCTACTTGTTTATATTTAACTTGGAAAATTGACGCAAACATATGGCAATTGTCATACTCTTCAATTCCTGATCGAGATTCAAGAATCGGCCCCCTGGTCGACAACAGAACTTCTAGAAGTCGTTCACTGTGAATTTCTAAACACGATTACTGACATTACTGCTTTCATCTATCAACTGTCGGCTAAATGCTCGATATCAACACAGACCCGAACCTATCAATGAAATCATCCCATACCGCAATTTACCTCCAACAACTACCTGCGGTAACCCGATACAATCAAAATCCGACATAAATACCCACCTCCGATACCCCATCAAGACAATGAGACTTGATTACCGGCCCGCTCACCGACAATTTATTTGGAGTACCGGGGTACCGCGCGCATGCTCCCACATCTCATCTAGACGGCGAAGACGGCGATCTTACTCGTCTTATTAGCCGTAATTACCCTAAGTAAATATGGGCTTCTAATCGAAAAAACGGACATGTTACGGGTAATTTACGGGGCACAGCGCCACCACGTATCCGTAGACGCGTAGTTTCCTAATGGAATTCTGGCGAAGTGAGGGCACCCGCATGGCGCGTTCGAGGGCATGCGAGGAGAGCCGGATTCTCGCGCTATCTGTGCACGGGCGGGTACTGGTGGTACCGGCGAATCGTTATATGGATGTTGGACACCTAGAGTGATTTTTTTCGGCTTCGCGACCTTGGCGACAGTGCCATGGTCGACTCGTTTGTTGAGGGATACAAGGTGAGCCAAAGAAATAGCATTTTATTGAAATGGGTAGTACGTATTAAATTGACCTCTTCTTGTATTTTTGCACACATGTTCTGGGGAACAGCATGCTATAATTTTGTCGAAATGTCTGTAATTTTCGATGATTGAGCCGAAATGGTCTCAGACGACTTTGTTGGACTCACTATGATGACGAATCCGGTGTCAAAATCGATTCTGCCGGCCGTCCGTAGGCACGATTACGGTCGTACGGAGTATCCTATCAACCTGAAACTTTCAGGGAAAAATGGCAAAATCGGCCAAACGGTTTCTGAGTAAGAGCCTCTTGAAGTTTTGACGTTATTTTGGCGAT
This sequence comes from Myrrha octodecimguttata, assembly GCA_958510865.1. NCBI lineage: Eukaryota > Metazoa > Arthropoda > Insecta > Coleoptera > Coccinellidae > Myrrha > Myrrha octodecimguttata. The sequence goes on along the minus strand of OY294058.1, from coordinate 55,567,684 downwards.
AATTCAAAAACTACCGAAACGATTGGATCGAAACTTGGCCGTTAGTTGGAGTACAGCAACGCGCAACTTCTCGCGAAATTTTGTTGTGATCATACTATCAGTAAATTTTGAAAAATATTTTTTTGGAAATTTTTTCGGAAAATTTTTTTTTTTGCGAATTGTTCATCACATTTGGAAAAAAATTCAGTGTGAACTCTAAGCTCCATATTCCACAGCAGTGTACCAAATTTCAATTCGATACGATCATTAGTTTTGTAAATATTGGGAAAAAACATGAAACTTCGGGGTTTTCTTTCCGATATCGTTTTTTTTCTCGATATTAGTCAAGAAATACTGATTCAATCATGATGAAACTTCGCATCTAGTTTGAAGATGCTGAAACACAACTTTGTACAGAATTTCGTGATGATCGTGGCGTTAGAACAATTTGAAAAAAAAATTCAAATTTTTTCTTTCAAATACATATTTAATATTCTGTGATCTTCCTGTCATATTAACCTCATTAAATTCTGTATGAATCTTCGAACTGTTAGGGACTTGTAACTATTTGCAGAATTTTACTGAGATCCTGCTGTCAGTAAATTTTTGAAATATATTTTTTCGTAATTTTTTTCTTGGAAACCGTTCGGTACATTCGAAAAAAATTTTGGAAGTAGCTTGAACTTTATATTTCACAGCATCGTACTATATTTCAGTTCGATACGATTATAATTTCTGAAGATATTAGGAAAATATGTAAAATTTCGTGTTTTTTCAAGATATCGTTAATTTTTTCCGAAATAACTCAAAAATTACTATGTGTTTCAATCATAATGAAACTTGGCAGCTAGTTTGAAAGAGCTGATGGACAATTTTGTGCGAAATTTAGTTCTTATCTAGGACCAAAAATTTAATTTTTTTTTCAAATATTCAATATTCTGTGATCTTCTGATCATAATATCTTCATGAAATTCTGCATGAATATTCGAACTGTAATTTTTTCGATTAAGTACTGGATTTCCTTTCGATCTAATGTGTATTTTCGGAAATATAGGGAAATTAAAATTTTGAATGGGTATATCTGCGGAATCATTGGCCGACCGCAAACTCAATAACCTCCGAAAGAAACAACTTAGAAACTCGATATCTGTAAAGTAGGTTTGGACATACATTGCGAAGGTCGAATTTGTAAAAAGGGTAAAATCCGCCGAATAATCCCACAGATATATCCATTTAAAATGTTATTTTCCCAATATTTCCGAAAATACAGATTAGATCGGATTGAAATCCAGTACTTCATCGAGAAACCTAGAAAAGCACTGCTGTAAAGGCAGCAGCTTGAAAGCTGATGCCTCCGTTTTTACATTGTATTTTGAGGATGAAAAATTTCCACTGGACACCATCTCATTCTAATATTACTGAGTATATTTACCGTGAAGATTATGTCACTTCAACTCGTAGGAATTGTTCTGCTAACTTTCACTCGATAAACACAAAAAATTCTAGCAGCACGCCCCAGCATTGGAAGCCTCACGTAAGAAGCTCGGGCAGTAGGACAAGTGCCAGCGAGCAATGCATAAATTCTTGCAGCTGTCCCAGTCTACAGGTACCCTCATATAGTGCGATAATCAGGACTTAGTTTTTAATAGACGAACGTCCTCGACTTTTCTGCATCTCTAGGTTACTAAGTTGGCTCGTCTGCTTCCACCAGTCTCGACTCGTTTTTGTTCATCTTGTTTCACGCATATATTTCCGTTTTATACTTGTAATAAAAACCCGTATGACAGTCTACGTCCTGCCGCAAATAAATGAAGATATTCTGTCGCCAATTTTTTTGAGTACCATCGCTAAGTTGGGTGTCGTTTGCACCTGTTAGTAGGTGAGGAAGTTGAGGATTTCCTTCGATGCTAGACTTGTCTGGACCAAAGATGGTTTTCCTGTGTAGGTGTCTCTAGAACTAGTTCTCCAGGATGTGGACTCACCGACATATAGGTTTTAAATTAGGTATTTACGAAGGAATTTTCATTAATGAGGAATTCACAGCTACTTACTCTAATTGGAATCGAATTAAATTCTGTGGGTGAATGAAAACTGTGAGAAATTGGCATTTTTGGAAATATTGAGAAAATAAAATTTTGAATGTGTACAGTGCGCGTCAAAATTATGGAACAAATTCACTTTCTCATAACAGAAATATTTGGCAACAAAACCATGAAACAGGTCAATTTTGTTTCACTTTCACCAAATTTTTATGCATTTTTGAAGGATTTTCGTTGCAACCTGTGCCATCCCTATCAACCCTCTAAATTTTTGAATAGGGAAATTGGGTCATGTGGTACTTTTTTGGCAAGGTCTTTGTATCTTCTTTACAGGAATGCAGAAATTTTCAAGAAAAAAATTTTTTTGAAAAATTAGTTACTTCAAAGAGGTTTTCAGTAAGTGCACTTTGTCATGGCTCATTCACTTTGAGACGATGGTACCTGATGAAATTTGTCACCGAATAAAACTCGACCATTACAGTTTTGTTCATGTACAACTTCCAACCCCTACGAACCCTTTAATGGAGAAAAAAACATTTTTCACGTGAGGGGGTTGAAAGGGGTTGAAAGTTGTGCGTGAACAAAACTGTAATAGTCGACTTCCATTCGGTGACAAATTTCATCAGGTACCATCATCTCATATTTGAAAACCTCTTTGAAGTAACTAATTTTTCAAAAAAAAAATTTTTTCTTGAAAATTTCTTGACGTCTGTAAAGAAGATACAAAGACCTTACCAAAAAAGTACCACATGGCCCACTTTCCCTATTCAAAGATTTAAAGGGTAGATGGGGATGGCACAGGGTGCAACAAAAATCCTTCAAAAATGCATAAAAATTTGGTAAAAGTGAAACAAAAATTGATCATCTAACTTCAAAGAGTTTTATGGTTATATACTCCCTGAATCATAAAACTGAAAGAAATAATCATGAATAATGCAGATAAAGTTCACCTTAAGGCATTACAAGGATCCTGAATAAATTCAGAAAACTTAATTATGCCTTATTTTTCATCCTCAAACGAACCGTCTTTGACATATTGAACGTTGAATGTTATTAAATCTGAAAATTCGAGAATTTTCCTTGTTTTCGTGGTTCCGCTCCTGAGCTAGTTAAGTCTGTGAATTAAGATCCGCCTACGTTGACCCATAACACAGAATACACATAAATATCTATCTATTTCAAATAGACCAAATATTTGTTTTTTGCTATTTAGTGACCTGACCACAGACATAGTCCATGTCCATAGACCAGAGTTTCCCTTGAATTGTAAAGTTCGATTAATGATTTCAGGTTAGTTGAGTGATTTCGTATAATTAATTCATAATTTCGATGAAAATTAGAATAATTATGGAATTTTCATTATAAGAATGGACAAGAATGAATTGTGTAGAATCTCATGATGGAAACAACTGGATATAGCACAAATGTGAAGGGAGATATTTTCTTCACAATAATAGCGCGAAAAATAACAAATCATAAGTATTATGTGAGTAAATGAAATGTATAACTTTTTACCTGAGCCGAACCTGGAGAAATAATAAAAGAAAAAAGTGATTTCTTTGATGAGAGGAAGTCACCGGCTGAGTTCGTTAAGTGGCCAAATCAGCCCAACGATTTTGAAGTTACATTCATTTAAATTTTTGATGTAATTTTCTCAATATCTCAAGAACTGATTATGCGATCGTATTGAAACTTGGTAATTACCTGTAGAATATCAACGTCAACTGCTTGATAGGTTTGTATCGTTAGTGAATTTGAAAAAAATATTATCGACAATTTTCAAAAAAATTTTTTTTCGGGATCTATTCATCGAATTTCAAAACAGTTCTGCCTCCAATGGAGTACAAAATTTCATCAAAATTTTTATCATACCTGTTTCAGATATCGAAAAAGAATTCCGTTAGGTGCAAAAAATCCTATAATGTCTCGTTGATACGTCAAATTCATCTCCAGATATTTCGCCACTAATTTTCGTCAACAATTCTTCATTCAAGGTCATCCTGTATATAACCATACCTACGAGATAATTGAAACAAATTTCCAAAATGATTGATTTCTTCGCGGATGAGCGGTCCATCAATTCCTCAGCCGATTAAAAAATTCTTCCATCACAAATCAATTTCGTTTCAACTTAAGCACGCAATTTGAGTGTAATTCGTTAACGGCTAATTACGAGTTAGATCGATTTGAGATACTCTACTCTCTATTAATGAGTGAATGTTCAGAGGCGATCACACATCATCAAAGAACTCCCGTAATACTACCTATAATTATATCTCGAGACAAATTGCTCCAGAGAATAACGAATTCAAGACGTAGGCAGAAATTGACGTCTTCGATATTACTCGACTAACGCGACGTGCGGACACCTCGAGGTATTATCATAGAAATACAGCACACAGAAGAGAGTGAATATTACACCAATAGTCCAAGAGCTCATTACACAGGTTTCATGAAGTACTTTTTCGCCTACCGGTAGACTAGAGGATGGAGACATAAACTAGAATGCTTAAGGTACTGGGTTCGATTCCCGGCGAAGACGTGGATTTTGTGTAAAGTTTGGGTTTTCTTTTCGTGTGTCTTATGAACAGAATAGTCTGAAAAAATAGTCTGATTGCAGCGCCACGGTGGCCAGTTTTAGAACCTTAGATACAGACATAGATTTTGTTTTGATAGTCGATTTTGTACTCTTTGTTAGTGTTTGGTTTGATAATTTTTAATTTCACGATTTATTCAAAGACTTTTTAGACTCTTATAGTTGACGAGAGTATTACTGGAAGTACGTATTCCATTCTTATAAAGTAGGTATGTATCATTCTTCAATCTTATTGAGTGGAGCAACCCTAAAATTACGGGAATATCTCCAAGGTTAGACAGTATTTTAATATTTTTTTTCTTCAGATCCAAATGGCAAGATTGAATTTGGTGGATTTCCTAGGCTGTCTTGAAAGTTGAAACACAGATAGTATTGTAAAACATACTTTTTGGAATAATAGACAAATACTCATAACTTTACTATTTTTATAGCGAAGGACTAACTACTCAATATACTGTCAATTAAATGAATACATTCACATAAAACTAATGCTACTTGTAACATAAGTCTTATTCATTATGGATTGACACTCATATGATTGCTCTTGAAAAATCTGTAATAAATAAGCCGTGTACAGCTTTGATTTCATCGGCAGAAACACTTTGAGCGAAAAGTATTCATCACCAGAGATTTCCTTGTTGAGACTCTTTTTTTTTCAATAGTCAGTTCTATCACCAAAACATTTACGTCAGTTCAACAGGTAGATTTCTGGAAGGCAGAGCATTCCTCTAAAGTAAATTTCTCTGCTTGGATTAGGGGCCTGGAAGAAAAATTGTCTTCATGAATGAGATCTAATATTTTATGAGCAATTCGTGCTTACCTCTATAAAAATGATCGTCACCGGTAGAATACAGGTAACAGACTCTCATAAATCTTGTTTGTTGGTTTTTATCGATTCTTCAACACATTCAGGCCCGACTTGTTGAAGGAAGTTTCTTTCACCCCAACTCGAAATTTTTAACCGGGCTGTGGAATTCTATGGGAAGAGACATTTGAGTTTGCTTTTCCTCAGTAGAAGTACTTGTAAAATCACAGAAACACCAAGAAAAATGCATAAACTTTCTCATTTTCTTAATATTTCTTTCAACTTGTCAATGATAATGTCTGTACCTCGGGTTACTCAGATAGCCACCAGAGGGAGTAGCGCTTATCTACATTCGCCAATAGTTGAGTATGAATGAGAAGTATGCAATAAAAAAGTGTTACTATGATCTGTGTAAATGGTTTAAGCCGGGCGCATTAAAGAGACGAATGAATGAATGATGTGTTTGATCCAAGTAGAAATTTTACACGATGGTATACCCAGGGTGAGTCGTTAAGTTGTACAAATTTTATCCATAGATTCGTCTCATCGAACAAAACCCTTTTTGCGCTCTTGTTCTAGGAGAACATCGTACTAACGTGTTGTCCAAATGTATGTTATTTTTGAATTTTGAGCCGAAAATGTTCCCAAATAACTAAGTTGGATTCACTGATGACGAATTCGGTGTCAAAATCGATTCTGCCCGGTGGTCGGCCGACCCACGACTACAGGAGTACGGAGAGTCCTATCAACTTATTTGAAATTTTGAGGTTATTTTCTGATATTTCAGGAACTACTGAAGCGATCGGATTGACACTCGGCAATTAGTTAGAGATTAATGACACACTACCTCTCGCAAAATTTTCTGATATTTCGAGTTGTGAGCGTAAGTGAATTAAAAAAAATGAAATTTTGTTGAAATTTTTTTCAACGAAACTTTTCATCAAATTCAATAAACAATTTGCTAATACCTTGAGCTTTTAATTTCACAGCAGTGTGCAAAATTTCAATTCCATACGGTTTTCATTTTAGGAGGCATTGTAAAAAGTATATAAAATTGCATGGTTCTTTCTCGAAATCTTTTTTTTTTCGAAATAACTAAAAAAAACTTATTCATTCATAATGAACCTTAATTACTATTTTGAAAATGCTGATGGACAACTTTGTGCCAAATTTCGTGAATGTCGTGTCATTAGAACGGTTTTAAAAAAAGTTCAATTTTTTTTTTCAATTATTCAATACTCTGTGATCTTCTGATCATATTATCCAAATAAAATTCTGTGTGAACCTTCGAACTTCCATTTTTCGATAAAATATTGAAATTCATTTCGATCTAATCTGTATTTTTGGAAATATTGCGAAAAATTTTTGAGTGGGTATACCTGCGAAATCATTGTGTGGATTCCGCCCATTCAGCAGCATAATTACGCGGGTCGAATTGGTGAATGGGTAAAATCCGCCCTATGATTCCGTAGATTTACTCATTCAACATTTTATTTTCCCAATATTTCCAAAAATACAGATTAGATCGAATTGAAATCCAGTACCTCATCGAAAAAAATCCTAGAAAAGCACTGACGTGAAGTCAGCAGCTTTTGCGTGCTGTTCAAAGGATATCAACAAAAGTGAACATGCGCGCAAAAGCTGCTGACTTCACGTCAGTATTTTTCTAGGTTTGTCATCTGCTACTTTTCCATATTTGGCTCAGGTAAAATTTTATAACCTTAACGTCGACGTCTCTAAAAGTACTTTCAGAAATATAGAAAAATTTGAACATTAAATGGGTAGATCTGCGGGATCATCAAACATTTCGATAATATTTCATCAATAACCCATACTATTTAAATGAATCAGTCCAAAAACCCTCACAAACAAAGCATTCCCACGCTTTTTGAGAAATACCGATGGCATTAACAACTTTACACGAAATTCATCAATTAAACCTTCAATTCACTTCTTAAACATTCAAGAATTTCAACTCCCAAACAGCTTTACCAAACACCAACACACTTGTCGCCCAGTGTCAATGATTTAAATCAATTTGTTTTGTCATCGTATCCACGTGAACACGAGTCGATTGTTTGTTCTCTTCATTACTCTCATCGTAAACCTGAACACCTACAATGTACCCTTCCATTGTGTTATTCTGAACATCACGGCGCCTAGAGCTCACTGAACAATAAATATTTTCAACAACTTCGTATACGATTACGGGTTTGTCTCTTTGTGTAGCTTTATTGCTACTTTTAACGCGGCAGTGAAGTTATCTGATAACAATTATTGTTTACTGCCATTTGTTTTCTCCACGCACCTACTTTGCTGGGTCGTTTGAATCAAATTAAGTAAATACTAATGCTGGAAGTACTAGCATTTGCAACATATAGTGAATAAAGGTGTTCCAATAAGAGGTGTTATTTTGAATAGTCCGCTATTTCGGTAGATGTCACTTTTGGAGCTGTCATTTTTGACATTTGATAAGTAGAAACTAAGCCATTGATAAAAATGGAACGATACACGCTTCAGCAACGCATTGAAATTATTAAAATTCACTATAAAAATGGTGAAAATTTGGCAGAGCCGGTTCGTAAAACTCGAACATTTTTGGGTCGTCGTGAAGCACCTCGTCGGACCGCAATGAAGAAATTGGTGGAAAAATTCGAGCTGTTGGGACAAGTTAGTGAAGAATAAAACCCGTGCACGTCGCTCAAGAACAGCCGAGAATATTGCTGTTGTAGCCGAAAGTGTTGAAGAAAACCCAAGTTTGTCCATTCCTCTTCGTTCTTTGGAATTAGGCATTCCACAAAACGTCATTACACCGTATTTTGCATGAAGATTTGGGTCTTGAGGCTTATGAAGTTCAGTTAACAGAAGAACTCAAGCCGGCCGATCATCAACAACGTCGTGTCTTTGCTGATTGGTTCGTTGAAATGCATGAAAATGATCTGGAATTCCATCGAAAAATCATCATGAGTGATAAGGCTCATTTCCACCTCGAAGGCTTCGTCAACAAGCAAAATTTTCGCATCCGGTGCTCAGAAAACCCGAGAGTTATTGTTGAAAAGCCTCTCTATCCTCAACGTGTGACTGTTTGGTCCGGTTTATGGTTCGGCGGAGTCATTAGACTTTACTTTTTCGAAAATGAGGCTGCCGCACAAGCAACGAAACGATTGATCTTTTGCAGGAAAAGTTTCCAGACGTGTTATCTCTCGAAGAGGTGATCACAATTGGCCACCGAGATCTTTCGATTTAACACCTTGCGACTTCTTCCTTTGGAGCCACGTGAAAGAGAAGGTCTTCGCCAATAGCCCAGCGTCGATTCAACACCTCAAAGATGGAATTCGTGAGGCTATCGAGGACATAGGGCAGCCACTTTGCGATTTGGTTATGGAAAATTTCATCAAAAGGATATGGTCCTGTAAGCGTGGTCGTGGAGGTCATTTGCATGATGTTATTTTCCACAATAAACGGCATAGCTTCTTCTTTATAATGAAATAAACATCCGATCATTTATATTGAAAAATGGCATTTTTCTTTGAATATCAAAATAACACCTCTTATTGGAAAACCCTGTACTTCCAATTCTTCGCATTGTGAACCTCTATCTATACTCCATTCACGTTTATAAACTGTCTTGTTTGGCCATGATATAGGTGTGTTAAGTTTTTTTTATTTGAAAGTGACGCAGGCTGGCACTCGTGAAATATCGGCAATGTCAAAATAATTCTCGGCGACGTTGCCAAATGCCAATGCCAATTTCTACTCTCAATCTCAACATAATCATCATGCTTGGAAACTAATAATACACTGGAGTATTTCAAGTTGTGCAGAAAGGTATTTCAAATGTCTTTTGTAGGCTTATTTCTTGAGAATTTCGAGAAGTAGGAATTCCATTTTAATAATATTATATTGATCCTTTGTGACACATTCATAAATGTATAGGATAAGTAAAATAGAAAAAAACAAGCAGAATTCAACTTAACGCTTATACAGTCCTTGAGGTAATAATTCACTGTATAATAACATTTTTTCAACAGGATATCCTTCACATGCCTCTTAAATTTGCCAAAACTCAGAGATCTGAAAGTTTATGGCAGATTATTATGAATTTTGATGCATTGATACATCATAGGTTTGTCTGTTCGTTCAGAAGTTTTACTGCAGGGTTATTCGAGTACTTTTAGTTTTTTTGAATGGAATATCACGAAACAACGGACCACTCAATCCATTATTTTTCAGTAAAATTTCAACACTCGATTCTTGATTTCCGTACAAAAAATAGCATAACTGAATCTTCCAACCATGTTTATATACCTGAAAAAGTTCCAGTGTTAACAGAGAAAAAAGTTTCTTTAACATTCGCCGGGTCTTCGGAATTATTGAATTCACATAATATTTTCTCAAATTCATTCATTTTCCCAAGGGAAGTTCACATTTTGAAAAATACGTAAGTACTACGGCCAGTATGTAGAGAGGACAACGTTATCTGACAGGAAAATGACTATAATATGACATTTTCAAAATATACACGGTGAAATGTGTCGGAGTGTCATGGCCAACCGGGATTGTTTATAAAAGTAAATGGAGTTTCAAGTCGTCGGTAGCTCACTCCGTTCTCAAATTATCGAGACAACGGTCGGCCGGCCCTACAGAATTGAATTCTACAAAGGATTCTTCATCAGTGAGTCGAATCTAGTCTTTAAAGATCATTTTGTGCAAAATATTCGAAAATCACGGACAATTGACAAAATAATAGCACGCCATTCCCCAGATAATGCATGCATAAATTTAAATCAAGTGTATATGTTTTACACCCACTGAGGACTTCGTCTTATCAAGTTTCATGTCTTAATTTCCATATGAAATGATAGTTTCTTAATTTCGTTCCTAACCTGAAATATCCTATAAAACATAAATATGGGGAATTTCGAAATAGTAAATTAACTGTTAAACCTGATTCCAGGAGATGATTTCTGATCTTTTCTCATGTTCCTACCGAAACATAAACAAACGATAAATCTGTTAGAGTATGTGAATTGTTCATAGAATTCGTCTATATCAATAGAACCCTGCTGCTAAACTGCTTATATCAAAAAACCATCAGGAATCTTCATGAATAAAACACGAATTTGTAACGTGTTGAACTAGAGGAGAGTCTTTGTAGTAAATTTGTAGTGTTGAACTCTGTAGGTCGTCAACTGGGCATAGAAGAAGTTCCAAAAGTTGGTCCTGATTATAAAGAATTATGAATAAATCCAAAGAATTACTCGAGATTCAATGAAACTCATTTATTCACTTAATTCTTTATGGTGCGGTGCTTATTGCAGCATTTCTTCATCGTAAATATTGCACTACACTTGACGATTATTGAACCCCGATCTTCCAATTTATATTCATGCAAATACCCAATTGTTTCCCCCAGAAGATTAAACACAATATCATATTCACCCATTCTCTTATTGAAAATTCCATAATTATCCTAACATCGAATTTAATGAATAACTCAATCAGTGTAAACACATTAATTGAACTTTATGAAATATCCGGTCACAAAATACGGAATACTTCTATGTATTCTGTTGTCTAGATGAACGAAGGTGGAGCTTGATACAAGGCCTTGACTAGCTCAACGGTGGATCCACAAATAAGGTGAAATTAATAGAATTTTCATCAACATTCAAGGTTGATTATCTCAGAAATGGTGCGTATCAGGATAATTTAGTATTTTGAAATCGTTGAAGATTATTACGATTACTTAAAATGAACTATATCTGCATTCTTTTTACTTATTTCTCAAGTTCCATAAAACGGTGAGCCTAAATTGCTTCATTGTAGGGTGATTTTTTTTGGAGGTATATACCTTCAAGTTGGCAACACTGGTTTAAATGACGGCCATTTTGTCAGCTGTCAAGTGATTTGTGTTTAGTTTGGTCCGGCATTTCAACATAAATAGACTGACGCCTGAACAGCGCTTCCAAATTGTGCCAATTTATTTTGAAAATAATGGTACTGTTTGAAATACGTATCGCGTTCTAGGTCCATTTTACGGTCAACATAATCGTCCATCAGGCTACGCCAATAAACAAAAATGCCGTGTTTGGAGTGAAGATAATCCTCAATAGACGACTTCGGCCCAAGTTGCCAACCCACAGTTTTCTTCACTAATTCACTATCACTGGGGAACGGGAATTTCTAGGCAAATTCGAAATCATAAGGTTCGCGTTATTTATAACTATCCGTAAAAGTTTCCTCGGCCTTTCAAACAAGATAATTGTTCTCAAATATAGGTTTTTTGTTAGGCTGAAATTTGAGTTGGGATTCCTGATTTCAAGTTAATAGTGTCACATTTATAAAGGATATGTTCCGCAAATCAACCTGGTCATTTCGGTTGCTGGTTTTCCGTTCTGTAAATATGAAATATTCGGTTGGTTCCTGAATAAAAAGGGTAATTACGGAATTTGATTGATGAAAAAGCAATCTTTCTGTCACCAGAACATAGACATATTAAGTCTATGCACCAGAACGACAATCAATATTTTATGGTAACATATCCATAGCATACAACAATCTTTATTCACCTTATAATCCATAGACCATTGTTGCGTTCCGATATTCCCAATCAGTACTGGCCAGTATCAGTGATTTCGAAACGCTTCGTACTGATACGTAGAATTACCAAAGCAGTGCCAATAAAATCGATTGTCAAAATTTACTGACAAGTACTGGCCAGGAATATCGGAACTCATCTAAAACCTAGTAATTTTTCCATTGTTGATTGCTGTCTCTTCTATGTTCTATGGATTATTAAGTATATAAAGATGGTTCTATGCTATGGATATGTTACCATAGAACATTGACTGTCGTTCTGGCGACAGAAAGAACGTTCTTTCATCAATCAAGTTCCGTAATTAACTTTTTTTGAGGAGCCAACCGAATATTTCATATTTACGAAATGGAAAACCAGCAACCGAAATAACCATGTTGATTTGCGGAACATATCCTTTATAAACTTGACACTATTAACATGAAATCAGGAATCCCAACTTAAATTTCAGCCAATCAGGGATGATCTTAACAAAACCCAATATTTGGAAGGAATTATCTTGTTTGAAGAGCCGAGAAATCTTTTACGGATATTTATAAATAACGCGAATCTTATCATGTCGAATTAGTCCTGAAATTCTTGTTCCCCAGTGATAGTAAATTTGTGAAGAAAATTGTGGGTTGGCAACTTGGGCCGAAGTCGTCTATTGTTTGTTGAGGCACCGTAACATCCAGAAAAACTGACTGTTTGGTGTGCTTCATGGGCTGGTGGAATCATTGGTCTGTATTGCTCTGAAGACGATGCTGGCCAGAACGTTCAGTCAATGGTGACCGCTATAGAGCTGACTTTTTCGTTTTGCAATTGAACAATCATGATGTGCAGCAGCTGTGGTTTCAACAAGACGGCGCAACATGTCACACAGCTCGTGCAGCAATTGATTAACTGAAGGAAACCTTTGATAACCGCATAATTTCACGTTCCGGGCCCGTGAATTGGCCTCCAAGATCGTGCGATTTAACGCTGCTAGACTATTTTCTCTGGGGATATGTGAAGTCCCTAGTCCACGCCAAGAAGCCCGAAACGATCGACCACGTGGAGGACAGTATTCGCCGCGTTATTGCCGATATACGGCCCCAAATGTTCGAAAAAGTGATTGAAAATTGAAACTCCAGATTAGATTACGTCCGAGCCAGCCGTGTCGGCCATTTGCCAGAAATTATATTTTAAATAAATAAAAGATTATCTTTCGAATAAAGTCAATTTCATGTCAATTTTAAAAAATCCTGCTGGTTTAATTTTCTATAAATATACATATTTCAAAGTTCTGTACCTCTAAAAAAAACACCCTTTACTATTATCATATCGAATCCACCGAAGACAAACTGTTTTTTCTATGAATTTAAACAGTCTGTATCATTTTACCTTTTCTAAAAAAAATGTTGAATGAAAGGAGAGTTGTTTGATGAAGGGAATCCATGCTTGAAATAAATTTGGAATCGTAAGTGAGGTGCGACTTTAAAAAATTCATAAAGTCCCAGTATTTATTTTTAGTTGAACATCAGGGTAATTTCGAGTGTTAAAAGTCTTGAATCTTCTTTATGTTGTGGCAAGTTGCGAACAGTAACGACCTATCTTAGCTATATAACCATCTCGTTTTCATACAGACAGAAAATATGACCAGTTGACCGGTGCAGGTGGGACGATGTGATATTAATAAAATCGAGAATAAATTTCTATATTTCTCGGTATGCCACGGGAGTAAGGTGGCATAGGTGAGGGGGCCATGCTGTGCCTACAATGGCGGAACAGAATCACCGCGCTCAGGAGAGAAAGGTTGAATTTATGTTATTGGTAATATACTGTGCGGATCACAAGATCACGCGGTGAATTAAATAGATCTTATTCATTTTATACTTTGCCGTCGAAGAAACTATGAATATTCAGGGAGATTCAGTTGGTTGGGTGGTTTTTCAATCAAATATGTTGACTGACGAATGATAAAATTTGTACGCTGTTGTTTTGAGGAAGAGCGCAATATCAATTTGTCCAAATGGTTAGTATGGTTTCACACTATCAGGTTGGAACTAAGGAAGTATACGATCTCAAAATCAATTCTGTCTGTCCCTCAAGGCAGCCATTTGAGACTATGAGATATTTTTTGCGCGCATGTTCTAGGGGAACAGCGTGCTATCGTTTTGTCCAAATGTCTGTAATTTTGGATTATTGAGCCGAAAATGGTCTCAATCGACTAGGTTGGACTCACTGATGACGAATCTGGTGTCAAAATCGATTCTGTCCGGCCGTGGACACAATAACTGTCGACAGAAGCAAGCTAGCAACTTTAAACTTTCAGGATAGGTTGCGCACATCAGAATGCCACAGTTAAGTTCGTTAATGGGCCAAATCAGTCCATTAGTTTCGGAGTTATAGGCACTCGAAGTTTTGAAATTATTTATTTTTTATTTCAGAAACCACTTCAGCGATTGGATTCAAACCTGACAGTTAGGTGGAGTATAACGACGCGCAACTTTGAGCCAAATTTCGTCAGGATCATATTGTCAGTAAATTTCCAAAAATTTTTTTTTTCGAAATTTTTTTCCAAAAAATTTCTTTTTCCGGAAACCATTGATCATACCCAAAAAAATTCCACTTACACTTTGAACTTTATATTTCACAGCAGTGTTCCAAATTTTCAGTTCGATACGATCATAAGTTTTGGAGATATCCGGAAAAAATATGTCAAATTTCGATGTTTTCTTCTCGATATCGTTGATTTTTTCGGTATAACTCGAGAAATACTGATTCAGTCCTGATAAAACTTCACAGCTAGTTTTGAGATGCTGAAAGACAACTTTATGTAAAATGATCGTGTCATTAGAACAATTTGAAAAAAATAATTTCTATGATTTTCTTTTCATATCATCCTCATTTAATTCTGTATGAAACTTCGAACTGTTATTTTTCGATGAAGTACTGGATTTCAATTCGATCTGATCTGTATTTTTGGAAATATTGGAAAAATTAAATTTTGATTGGGTATATCTACGGAATCATTGGGTGGATTTTACCCATTCATGAATTCGGCCTTCGTAATTAAGGTCCAAACCTTCTCTACAAATATCGAGTTTCTAAGTTGTTTCTTTCGGAAGTTATTGTGTTTACGCAGTCGGCCGTTAGGCTGACTGTTAACACAATAACTTCCGGAAGAAACGACTTAGAAACTCGATATTTGTAGAGTAGGTTTGGGGCTTAATTACGAAGGTCGAATTCGTGAATGGGTAAAATCCGCCCAATGATTCCGTAGATATACCCATTCAAAATTTTATTTTCCAATATTTCCAAAAATACAGATATGATCGAATTGAAATCCAGTAATTTATCAGTAAAAATTTCAAAAAGCACTGCCGTGAAGGCAGCAGCTTTTGCGTGCATGTTCAAATTCGTTGCTGAAGCGGTCATCTACATTGAACATGCGCGCAAAAGTTGCTGAATTCACGGCAGTGCTTCTTGAATTTTTTTTTATATCTCTCCGTTCTGAAATATCGACCCACAACTTTGTATAAATTTCGCGAGGATCGTTTCGCCAACAATTTTTATTCGAACGATTAAGGAAGTCGAGTACCTGGACTGGTTACCGCTCTGGCTGCGAGTTTGAACAAGTGCATAAGTGCTTATTTCCAATAAGTTTCAGGTGCGTTATAAAGAAAAATTGTCACAAACAAAATATTCCAATGAATAAAACGATCAATGAATGTGAATATCTTTGAACGATCTTTCACAAATTCTATTTTCTAAGTGAATTCTTTTTGGACGAATGTTCTGGGATACAGCGTACTATCGTTTTGCCCAAATGTCTGTAATTTACGAATTTTGATCTGAAAATGGTCTCAAACGATTAGGTTGGACTGATGACGAATTCGGTGTCAAAATCGATTCTGTCCGGCTGTCCGTACGCACGATTAAGGGCTTACGGAGGAATCCATCAAACTGAAAATTTCAAGTTTGGTCGCTTTTCAAAATGTGAAGGTTGAGATCCCTAATGGGCAAAATCGGTCGAACGGTTTTGGAGATATAACCATTTTAAGTTATGAGGTTATTTTTCTGATATTTCGAAAAATACTCAAGCGATAAAATTGAAACTTAACAGCTAATTGAAGCAGAAGGAGCTGCAACTTTTTGCAGGAATTTGTTGAAATCGCGCTTTCGGTAAATTCTGAAAAAAATTTTTTTCAAAATTTTTTCCTAAAAAATATTTTCCTCTGTTACTCTTTATTACATTCGTAATTAATTCTGGTCATACCCTGATTTCCATATTTCACAGCAGTTTACCAAATTTCAATTCGATACAGTCATAATTTTTGTGAATATCGTGAAAAAATATGTAAAATTCCGGTTTTGTTTCTCGAAGTCGGATTAACACAAAAAACACTTATTCAATTATCATGAACCTTGGGAACTGAATTGAAAATGCTGATGGATCACTTTGTGCAAAATTTCGTGATGATCGTGGCATTACAACAATTCGAAGAAAATTTCAAATTTTTCTTTCGAATATTCAATATTCTTTGATCTTCTGATTATATTATCCACATGACTTTTGTATGAACCATCGAACTGTCATTCTTCGATGAAGAACCGGATTTCAATTCGATCTAATCTGTATTTTTGGAAGTATTGGAAAAATAAAATTTTGAATGGATATATCTGCGGAATCATTCATGGGTGTAATTCACCCATTCACGATTTCGGCCTTAATAATTAAGGTGCAAACCTACTTAACAAATATCCGGTTTTTAGATTGTATCCTTCGGAAGTTATTGTGTTTACGATTGGCCGCTAGGCCGACCATAAACACAATAACTTCTGGGAGAAACGACTCAGAATAACAGAACAGAAAGAAATTCCCAATATTTTCCAACACACAGATTAGATCGAATTGAAATTCAGTACTTTATAGAAAAAAACCTAGAAAAGCACTCACGTGAAGTCAGCAGCTTTCGCGGGCATGTTCAAAGGATTTCACCAAAATGGAACATGCTACTGACTTCACGTCAGTGCTTTTCTTGTTTTTTTTAATTCATGTGGACCTTTCGGAATTTATTATCCAAAATTCAACCAAATTCTACCTAAAATATCAGATCTTTATTTTTCACTAATTCACAATTAGCAAATTTTACCAAAACCTAGCTTCATAACAACTCCATTCATGCTCAAGCCCTTTTTGTACCCAACATCCCGTAGCTATTCAATAAAATTCCAAAATCCAAACCTTCCAACATTAATCACTAAAAATCGAGCCTGGGAATCTAACACAGGATTATCAACAATGATTTTTTTACGAAATCCTACACTTCGACTCGGCCCAAATGAAGAGATCAACTTAATAACTCATGTAAGGCTAAAAAGGCAGGCCTACGTCAAAAAGATTTTACTTGGACTAATCTGACGTGATCCTTTAAATATATCAAATCGAGTAAAAGACCTTCCTACTAATACGTTTCTTATTTCGGATGATACTAACATGAATGGACGATTTAAGGTGATTTAAAAATTATGGGTTAATGATTCGATTCGTTTTTGTGGTCAGTTTATTGTGAAGATGAAGATGTGACTTTTATGGACAGGAGGAAGCGATTCAATAGTTTTCGATATCAAGAGAAAACATTCATTGGATGGTAGAGTTTGTAGCATTTCATTTTTGTCTGATCGGGGTCCTAAAAGAAGAATCGGAAATGGCATTGACTCTACGATGTATGATTCCAGTGAGAATAATATATGAGCTTGATTCATGACTTGCATACAGGGTGTTTCTCAATTGAAGTTGTAAAAAAATTGAGGTGACTATTGCTTGATGTCATGAATAAAATCCTCTTAAACTGTTTGTTCTCGAGAGGTAAAGGGTGTTTTTTTCAGAGGTATAGATAGAACTTTCAGTTGGTAACACTGATTTTACTTGCGGCCATTTTGTCAGCTGTCAAATGATTTGTGTTTAGTTTGGTCTGGCATTTCAACATGAATAGACTGACACCTGAATAACGCTTCCAAATTGTGCAAATTTATTGCAAAAATAATGGTTCTGTTCGAAATACGTATCGCGCTCTACGTTCATTTCACGGTCAACATAATCGTCCATCGGGGCAATTAATTCGACTAACTATGAACCGTCTTCGTACCACGTTTACTCTAGCTGATAATACGCATCCACATAGACGTCGAACAGTGAGTACAGAAGAAGCCATTGCTGCTGTAGAGCGTAGCGAAGAGGAAGACCCGAATCAGTCTATCCGCCATCGTGCACAGCTATAGAGCCATGATTACTGACTTTTTCGTTGCCCAATTGAACAACCATGATGTGCAGCAGCTGTAGTTTCAACAAGACGTCACAACATGTCACACAGCTCGTGCCGCCATGGATTTACTGAAGGAAACGTTTGATAACCGCATAATTTCACGTTCCAGGCCCGTGAATTGGCCTTCAAGATCGTGCGATTTAACGCCGCTAGACTATTTCCTGTGGGGATATGTGAAGTCGCTAGTCTACGCCGATAAGCCCGAAACGATCGACCACTTGGAGGACAACATTCACCTCGTTATTGCGGATATACTGTCACAAATGTTGGAAAAAGTGATTGAAAATTGGACCTCTAGATTAGATTCAGTCCGAGCTAGGCGTGGCGGTCATATGCCAGAAATTATATTTATATTTCATTTCATTTCAAAGTTCTATACCTCTAAAAAAAACACCCTTCTCGTTGTTAAGGTTTGTCTTGGCGCGCATCTTCTAGGAAACAGCGTGCTATTGTTTTGCCTGAATTTTCGAAATTTGGGACAAAAATGGCCCAAAAATTAGGTTGGACCCTCTCATGAAGAATCGATAGTTCGAGAACGGGAACAGCTAATGACTTCCAACTTTTATATAGTGTTGCGTATCAAAATGCGCCAGCTAAGTTCGTTAATAAGCTAAATCGGTTGAACGATCTTGGAGTCATCCCACTTTCAATTCTCTCAATTTTTTCCTGAATAACTCAGGTTATTATGTGCGTGGGATCGTTTCCTGAGTAAATTCGGAAAAAATGTTATCGGAATTTTTATTCAAGAGAAATTTTTTTTCAGGGATTTATTCTTCAGTTTTCGATGAAATTCATGAAGAATTTCACAATAGAGAAGAAGATATCAGTTTGATCCAATTTCAATTTTCAGTGATATTGAAAAAAAAAAATGTCAAATCTCGTATTATGTTTTAGGTTTTTTTTGGGTTTTCCCCAACCAAAGAAAATAATTCCAAAAATATTCTTCTTTGTCTGATGAAAGAGTCAGATTTGTACTCTGAAACGTCACAGTTCGCTTTGTTTATTTTTTCAATTGTTATGAAGCAATAGACGACTTCGGCCCAAGTTGCCAACCCACAATTTTCTTCACAAATTTACTATTACTGGGGAACGGGAATTTCAGGACAAATTCGACACGATAAGGTTCGCGTTATTTATAAATATCCATAAAAGATGCCTCGGCTCCCCAAACAAGATAATTCCTTCCAAATAAAGGGTTTTGTTGAGATAATTTCTGATTGGCTGAAATTTAAGTTGGGATTCCTGATTTCATGTTAATAGTATCAAATTTATATAGGATATGTTCCGCAAATCAACATGGTTATTTCGGTTGCCGGTTTTCCATTCCGTAAATATGAAATATTCGGTTGGTTCCTGAAAAAAAGGTTGATTACGGAATTTCATTGATGAAAAAATGTTCTTTCTGTCACCAGAACGATAGACAATGTTCTGTGGTACTATATCCATAGCATAGAACAATCTTTATTTACATTATGATCCATAGAACATAGAAGAGACAATAATTACCAATGGAAAAAATCTAGGTATGGTCTATGGATCATAAGGTAAATAAAGCTTGTTCTATGCTATGGATATGTTACCATAAAACATTGATTGTCGTTCTGGTGCATAGACTTTATATGTCTATGTTCAGGTGATAGAAAGATTGCTTTTTCATCAATCAAATTCCGTAATGAACCTTTCTCTTCAGGAAACAACCGAATATTTCATATTTACAGAACGGAAAACCGACAACCGAAGTAACCAAGTTGATTTGCGGAACTTGACACTATATTAACATGAAATCAGGAATCCCAACTTAAATTTCAGCCTAACAAAAACCTATATTTAGAAGGAATTATCTTGTTTGAAGAGCCGAGGCATCTTTTACGGATATTTATTAATAACGCGAACCTCTTCATGTCCTGAAATTCCCGTTCCCCAGTAATAGTAAATTTGTGAAGAAAATTGTCGGTTGGCAACTTGGGCCGAAGTCGTCTATTAAAACATTATCGTTCTTGACAATTATGATCTTTTTCTATGATTGAGAACAAATAATTTGAATATGCATTTATACATACGAAAACATGAAAATCCCTTGAATGATGTGTTTCCTGGAATTTCATCTTAGTACATTGGGAAATTTCGAATATTCCAATGGGACAATCACTTCTTCCTATGGTTTCTCTATCTATTCACAGTACGATTACATCTCACCAGTATTGCCTTTCTTATTCACATCAAAATCTCTTCTTCAGATCTATATCATAGAAATCCGCCATCATATCTATTGAAAAGGTTGTTTGAATGAATCTTCCTTACTATCTTTGAGAACTTTTTCCATACACCGCCAAATTCGCTACGCTTCTATGATCCAGGTCACCCCCGACCATTCAAAGGTATTTGACCGTCAAAAGGGCCCCAATTTTTCAATATCCATATTTCATCTCATTGTCCCGATCACAGAAATAAATCCTACGGATGTCTATCAGCAAATATTTGCCACTTGAAGAACTTTGCAGTAAGATCAAAAGATTAAAGATGATCCGATTTTGCAGAGAAAATAAACCGTGACATCGTTTGTCTGTGTGCGTTCGTACCGTGCCCAATTCAAGGCATCTAAGGACTTATTTCCTATTCATATGGACCTTGACATTCACGTGGTACTGGCTCAATGAACGTTTTAAACCCTTTGAAATCCTTTCGGATACCGTTGACATGGAAATCTATTGTTGCGGTTTCGGAATTGTTGAAGGACTAATAGTAGCCATGGGACCATAGAATTGTATCTATCATGCGAAGTTCGTGAATAAAAGAACCGATTGTCAACGATGTGGGTAAATAAGACAGAATTTCGGACATTGAATTTTTGGAGGAATATTTCAGGTATTGGCGTCTGAATTTAAGATTGCAGCGACACAGTGGCGAGTTTCAGAATCTTAGATACAGACATAATTTTGTTTTGATAGTCGATTTTTTACTGTTTGGTAGTGTTTGGGTTGATAATTTTTGATTTTACGATTTATTCAAAGTCTTTTTAGACTTTCATATTTGACGAGAGTATTACTGGGAATACATATTCCATTTTTATAAAGTAGGTATGTATCATTCTTCAATCTAATTGAGTTTAGCAACTCTAAAATTACGGGGATATCTTCAAGGTTAGACAGTATTTTAATATTATTTATTTTCAGATCCAAATGCGAGATTGACTTTGGTGGATTTCTTAAGCTGTCTTGAAACTTGAAAAACAGATAGTAGGTATTGTAAAACATACTTTTTGGAATAATAGACAAATACTCATAACTTCACCATTTTCATAGCGAAGGACTAAATACTCAATATATTGTGAATAAAATGAAAACACTCACATAAAACTAATGCTACTTGTATCGTAAGTCTTATTCATTATGGATTGACATATAAATTCTTTCAACACTCATATGATTGATCTTGAAAAAGCTGTAATAAATAAGCCTTCTACACTTTGATTTCATCGGCAGAAGTATTCATCACCAGATTGTTGAGACTCTTTTTTTCAAGAGTCAGTTCTATCACTAAAACATTTACGTTGTTTCTAAATGATCAGATCAACAGGCAGATTTCTGGAAGGCAGAGCATTCCTCTTAATTAAATTTATCTGCTTGGATTAGGGGCCTGGAAAAAAATTGTCTGCATGAATGTGATCTAAAATTTCATGAGCAATTCGTGCTTACCTCTATAAAAATGATCATCATCGGTAAAATGCAGGTAACGGACTCTCATAAATCTTGTTTGTTGGTTTTTATCGATTCTTCAACACTTTCAGGCCCGACTTGTTAAAGGAAGTTTCTTTCACCCTAACTCGAAATTTTTCACCGGGATGTGGAAATCTATGGGAAGGGACATTTGAGTTTGCTTTTCCTTAGAAGCACTTGTAAAATTTACACATAAGTCAAGAAAAATGCATAAACTTTTTCATTTTCGTAACATTACTTTTAACTTGTCGATGATAATGTCTGTACCTCGGGTTACTCGGATAGCCACCAGAGGGTGTAGCGCTTATCTTCATTCGCCAATGAACGAGTTGTTTTAATAGTTGAAAATTTTTCCATTCCTAAGCACACTCGATAAAGCTGAGTATTCGACTAAGGAAATGATTCACCTCAAAGAATAGTACTCGATCGGATTTTTATCTTTGGAAATATTGTTAAAATTAAATTTCGACTATGAGATCATTGGGTGTATTTTATAACAATTCACGAATTCAACCTTTGTAAAGCACCAAACCTGCTTTATCAATATCTAGTCGGAAATTCATTCTAAATTTAGGGTAATTATTAATTTTTGGCATTTTCGCGTGCTGAAGTGTCCAAATATCTGTATTTTTCTAATTTTGAGTCAGAAATGGTCTCAAACGACTGACTCACTGTTGACGAATCCAGTGTCAAAATCAATTCTGTCCGGCCGGCCTTCCGTCCGGCTGGCCGGCCGAACGTAGTTATTTGAAATTTTTAGGTGGTTTCCCTGATATTTCAGGAGATACTGGAGCGATATTGGATTGAAATTCGGCAATGAGTTGGAGAATATTGAATCGTAACTTCTTGTGAAATTCGGTTGAGATCTTTCTATTAGTTAATCGAATAAAAAATGTTTGAAAATTTTTTTCGAAAAAAAATTTTATTTTCGAAAACTGTTCACCATTTTTGGAAAAATTAGGCTTGAAACTGGAATCTTTGTTTTACAGCATTAGTTTAGCCAATTTCAGTTCGATGCGATAATTATTTTTGGGGATATTGGGAAAAAATATGTCTAAAAAAAGGTTTCTCCACAGTGCCGTTGTTCCCTCCGAAATGAATCGAAAAACACCGATTCAATCATGATGAAACATTCTGAGAAATCTGACGAAATAATTTTTTTTTCAAATATATTGCAATCTTTCGATCTAATTATCCGCACGAATTCAGCTGTCATTTTTCAATTAAGTACTGGATTTCAATTCGATCTAATCTTATTCTTGTGAATATTTGGAAAATAAAATTTTGACTGGGTATATATGCAGAATAATTGGGTGCATTTTACCCATTCACGAATCTGGCCTTCGTTATAAAGTTCCAAACCTAATTTGCAAATATCGAGTTTCTAAGTGAATTATTAAGGAAGCTATTATGTTTACTATCGGCTCAATATTCCAAAATCACCTACATTTTGGGAAGGTGCATGACAACCTCAAAACAAGCACACGAGTTGTGACGACGTCTTATATTCATCAACCAAATCAATTTCTTTTCATTGATTTCTCACTTTGCGAATCAAACACCCCAGAGACTTCCAATCTAGAAATAAAGTC
Organism: Myrrha octodecimguttata; assembly: GCA_958510865.1. NCBI lineage: Eukaryota > Metazoa > Arthropoda > Insecta > Coleoptera > Coccinellidae > Myrrha > Myrrha octodecimguttata. The sequence continues at coordinate 55,544,069 of OY294058.1, read as the reverse complement.
GACGAAACCTATAAAACTCAAACCTTCATCAATCTTCAAATCCAATTGCTTTCCAGGTTAAAACGGCCTCTCAGAATCGCTAAACCAAAGGGCAGATGCATCAAATCTGCCAAACGGTTTCAGTTACACACACAGCCATTCGCGTAATGAGTTTGAACGCGCATAAACTAGAGGGTGAACTAGTTCATTGTCCAACGTATGGTGTAAGATTACCGAAGTACCATTTTAAAAAGACGAAAGGTGGCTATAACCTTTTACCTTCGAGTTGTGGACTTGGTACGTCTGAGTAAATAGAAGAGGCACGCGTGCATTTGGCGCACTTTTGGATCGGCACAGGAGCAGGTGAAGAAATGCAATACTTTAATAACACAGACGAAGAAGTGGGCCGCAGATGGCTTTTGCAAATAGGTCACAGAACCTTCGTGTGTGTTGGTGTTGAGCTAAGTCGGATTCGAGAAGACTTAAATTTTTCTGGTAAATGTTGGTATATGGTTTCGCATGTTTGGAATTAAATTTTACAAACCTGATGGAAATGCTTCGTTTTCGATGAGAAAATGCAATGAAACCTAAGGTACTAAAAGTTTTCCAGCATAAAATTGAATCAATATTCGAAATTGAAATCTTTAGTGCCTCGGTTTTTGGTTGATTTTGCTTGAAACTCAAAAGCAGTGATTCAAGGATAATTTAGGTGCGGCTAACATTCTTATTGGAATTATGACGTTTCTCTCCCAAGATATGTAACAAAATTTATAAAATAGAAATTTATTGTTTATAGTTGGTAAATAGTGGTCATATACTATTTGGTAGAAGCGATTTTTATAACCAATAATGCCAAGTGAGTGATTAATAATGTAATGACAAATACAGAGTCCAAGAACTTCACTCATGTTGTTGGCATAGATTAGATGACTAGGGTTCCATTTTTCATCCAATTTTCAAAACGACAAATGTAACAGAAAATATAGTGTGTCGATTTGAAAACGAACTATCCCTAATATAACATCTAAAAGTGATTTCAAGCGATGGATCAAAAGCTCCGGTTATAGTGACTGTTATCCACATTAACAGATTATCCTTTGCTTATGTCAGTCTGGATAACCGTAACTATAACCGGGGCTTTTGGCCCACTGCTTGAAATCGCTTGAGGCTCTAGATGGTAAGTAGACAATTTGTTTTATGTCATTTTGACATAATATGTGTATAAAGTTTTTCACTTTATTCTCGATATTTCATCAGCTTTTTATTATAATATAGTCAGTTATAAGTCTATGAGAGAAAATACCCCATTATAAGGCACCTGTAGAGTTCTTGGTACACCTGAGGATCTGAAAATCATCGCCTGGAGAACTGGACTTGGTCGAAAGCCCCTCCCGGCCAAAGAGCAAATATAGTTAATACTATCTACTACTTCCTGCTGGTTTTTTGTTCCTCTTTCTGTTTCAGATATTATGTCAAGATACTTCGTCGACATAAATCCAAGATGACGAAAAAAATCTGTTCCAATGAAAAAGATCATCCATAAGATCTACACCTCTACAGTCAAAGTCTAGGAATAAATATCATTCCTTTCCGAATTTATTCCCAATCATGTTTTATATTCCGGATTCTAAAATTGCTAGATTGAAATCTCGTAAACCTTTATGGATTAACGATTTACTTTATTCCAAGAAAAGTGACAAAGAAATTTGGTGTTCGGAATGGAATTCGTGTAATGTTCTCAACAAAAATTTGATCAGCGATCCTTCAGAAGAAGTTCATGGTTTTAAGCTGCCTAGGAAAATTTGGTGCATTTTGAATCGACTCAGAACAGGTCATGGTCGTTGTAATAGTTTCCTCCTCAATTCCAAGGAACGAATGCGGAGAAGAAGAGGAAACAATAGAACATTTAGTTAATAGTTGTCCAATATATAAATTTAAAGATGGTTTCGAGGCAAATCATTCGGTGTCTGATTCTTTTTCGAGATGGATCGTGAACTTCAAGTTAATTCAATATGTAATAAATTATTCACCAGGTCATATTGGTTTTTTCGTCTTTTTTTCAGGTGTGATTTTGAGCTATCAACCGGCATCTGAAGGAAAGAAGAAAGAAATCTAACTTGTGAGCGTGAAGAAAGCAACCGTTATAATCTCAAATGTGAAGGGGGTTTGAGTAATACCTTGTCAAAAATGTTATACGTTTGATCTTTTCTGTTAGAACTTTCGTACAAAAATAAAATAAGAGTTTTAGTTACTACAGCAAGATAGTAAAATACGAGTTGACCTCCCAATTTTTTTGGCCCATATTCTGGGAAACAGCTTGCTATCGTTTTGCATAATTGTCTGTAATTTTCGAATTTTGAGCCTAAATAGGAGAAATCGGACAAACGGTTTGAGAGTTTTGGTCATTTGAAAATTTTCGAGGTGATTTCCCTGATATTTCAGGAACTAGTCAGATTAGATTGAAGGATAACGACGCGCATATTTCTACAAAGTGTTGTTGATATCGTAGTGTTAGTAAATTTTAAAAAATATATGAAGATGTTTTCTGAAATTATTCCTCAGATTTGAAAAAAATTTTTCTCAGACCTTGAACTCTTTATTTCACAGCAATGCAACAAATTTCAGTTTGGAAAGATCAAAGTTTCCGGAGATGTTGGGAAAAGTAATGTCAAATTTATTGTTTTTTTCTTGGTATCGTTGCTTTTTTCGGAATAACTCGAAGAATACCGACTCAATCACGATTAACCTTGGTTGGTAGTTTTGAAATGCCGATGAACAACTTTATGCAAAATTTCATGGTGGTCGTGTCATTAAAACGATTTTTTAAAAATTTAATTTTTTTCTTCGAATATTCTATATTCTGCGATCTCCTGATCAAATTATCCTCATGAAATTCAGTATTCACCTTCATGCTATCATTTTTCAATCAAGTACTGGATTTAAAATCGATCTTTCTCGTATACTTTCTGGACATATTGGAAAAAAAATTCGAATGGATGTAGCTGCCGAATTTTCGGGTGGATTTCACATATTTATTGATTCAGTCTTGGAAAACCAGGTTCAAACCTACTTTACAAATATCGAATTTCCTCTGAATTTCTAGATTGTTATTGTGCTATCTTTTCATAAAAATTCAGATAGGCGCACAAAGTCTATGTTTTTTCTGAGAATGCTTTTTTTTAATGAGAATATGTTCAATTCAGGAAATCTTTTTAGTCATTCGAATTCTAAATTCCTGGTTAAAAACCCAAAATGAGACCGTGAATATTCAATAAATCCGCTCCGACAAAGCCATCAAAATGTCGTAAACTGACATTTACTACTCGGACGGTCCCAATATTGCAGTCAGCATCATTTTGAATGAAAAATAATAGAAAACAATCAATTAACATCAGAACTATATTAATTCTTCCATATAAACGTGAATAAATGCATGAGACACGGCAGGATCTTCAATTTCTTCGAGTGATTATTCCTGAACCGTGCATTCAATTTCAACAAAATTATAAATGCGGACAATCACCTCAATAAATTACTCCTTAAAGTTCCGACTGGATTGAAAATCAGCATGAAATTCAATCTCTACGCAGTCCTAGCAGGTAACCATCAAAATATGTGCTCATTTACAAACAAACGAAGTTTTAATGAATTAATTTCATTCATCTTCTAGCTCTCTAACGGAAAGAGAATCATTTAGTCCTGACCAGGAAATGTCTCATGAAATATTTTCATCTTGGAATTTTTGACTCATCGTCTTCCATAAATGAATTTTAGAAGCTGCTGTTAACCGAGAAAAACAACTCAGATACTCTAATTTTGAGGAAGAAGGTCTGGGTTTCAAACTGAGCCACTTTTCCAAAAACAATGCCAACTGGTTTCGACTTCATTCGAAAGTCTTCTTCAGGGCTCTGAAATGAACAATGGTAACCAAAAGTTAACGATACAAAACAATCCATATAACACAATGACAATGTAAAACGTAATAAAATCTATACATCTTAATTACTCTACTTGGCATACAATAATATTCAAACTTACAGTTTTTCAATAAATGGTTTTATTGTCATTCGTGATGGAGAATGTGCGATTATATTATAAAAAGGTCTCAAACTGTTCAGTTCTAATTTTGATTTTTGAATGCGCGTATGTACTGCTGAACGGCATGCTATCGCTTTGTTCAAATGTCTTTAGTTTTCTAATTTTGAGAGCGGTTTCAAACGACTAGGTTGGACTCAATGTTGAGGAATCTGGTGTCAAAATCGATTCTGACCGACCAACCGGCCGTGGGTATAATAACGCGAGAATAGAGAACTCAAACTTTTAGAGTCAATTGCATTTCTGAGTTCGTTACTTAGACAAATCGGTCATGGTTATTTGAAATTCTGAGTAACTGAATTGAAAATTGGCTGTTCGTTGCAGTATAACTACTGCGCCATTTTATTGAGATCCTAAGGTATATTCAAAAAAAAAATTTTTTCTAAATTTTGTTTCAGAAATTATTCATCAGATCCAGAAAATATTTTGCAGTGACAATATACTTTATAATTCACAACAGTATATCGGATTTTATTGTAATCCGATTATAAATTTCTGAGATACTGGAAAAAAAATTTCGCATTTCCGGGTTTCGTTGGTTTTTCCGAAATAACTCAAAAATACCGATCCAATAAGAATGAAAATTGGTAACTAGTTTTAGATGAATAACTTTTTGCAAAACTTCGTGACGCTCGAGTCATTATAATAAAAAATTTAAATTTGTTTGAAATATTTTATTATATGCGATCTTCTGATAAGATTATTCTCACGAAATTCTGCATGACCTTCAAGCTGTCATCTTTCAATGGATTTATATTCGATCTAATCTGTTTTTTCGGAAATATTGGTGAAATAAAATTTTTAATTCGCTATATCGGCGGAATGATCAGGTGGATTTCACCCATTCACGAATTCAGCCTTCGTAATTAGGGTGGAAACTTATTCTACAAATTTAGAGTTTCTTAGTTGTTTTTTTGGAAGCTATTGTGTTTACGAGAGGACGAATGTAAATGGATAATTTGCAAAAATCAACTCCGATTCTCTGAAGTCGATCTTTCATTCTGAGGCGTCGTTTAGAACAAAAATTTTGAGCCAAATATCAAATTTTTGTTCCGATATATCCTTTTTCTACTGAACAAAATATATTTTCGATTCAATATATCAATTAATTCGATCAACAAACATAGTCGACAGATAGCGTTCCTAAAGCATGCAGTTTCCAGCAGTTTGGAAATCCAAGTTTGAGGAAGCGTTAAAATTTCGTATTGTGGTGGCCTTTCCTTGATAGAAATCCATTGTAAACTCAATTAAAAGACACAAGTGTGGTTGATTTCTTCTTTATCATAAACACATGACGCGTTTCACTACATTGTAGTTTCATCAGATGCAAGGTTGCAACTGTCTCAAAAAGTGTGTTACAGTTTTACATATACCAATACAGGTACAGAGATATTTCCAACGGGTCAATCATGGAAAAACCAAACCGGGCTCCTAGCTGAATAGCTTTTAAAACCACAAACTCTTTGGGTAGAATCTTCAAAAACTATAAACCTAAAATTCCGAAATTCAACCTATCAGGAGTTTATCAACTTTCCTGTGGCTCATGTCCTAAAACTTACATAGGTCAAACAGATCATTCAACACCAGAATGAAAGAACACAGAAGTTCTTTTTTGAAAAATAAATCAAACTCCACGTACGCCGAACATTTAATAATAGAAACACACGAATTCGACGAAAATTTCAAGATTCTACACATAGAGAACAAAGGGCGGAAGTTAAATTTATTGGAGGCTCAGAGATAAACCGTTTAAGAAATTCTGAGAATTCATTAAACGACCAGACGGAACTGTCAAATTCACCATTGTTAAACCTATTCAGCTAGGAGCCCGGCTTGGTTTTTCCATGATTGACCCGTTGGAAATATCTCTGTACCTGTATTGGTATATGTAAAACTGTAACACACTTTTTGAGACAGTTGCAACTCAGCATCTGATGAAACTACAATATAGTGAAACGCGTCATGTGTTTATAATAAAGTAGAAATCAACCACACTTGTGTCTTTTAATTAAGCCTTAAAACATTGATATTCAATCATGACTCCAATTGGATTCGTAAATATTTAGTGTTATTCTTTCAGGATTGTAATGATTATAGTCGTAAACTATGATTTTAATAGAAATTGCTGGAAACTGCATGCTGTATGCGCCATCTCTCTGAGAATATGATAGATATAATTAATAAATCTATTGGATCTCCCATGTTTAAGTATTTGAAACTCCAAAATAGTAAATAGATGGTATTTGGTAAGAAATAAATATAGCGGAATGAAAACTGAATATATCAGCACATAAAACGAATATTTTCCTGAAAGTAATAAACATATTCACTCAAAAATAAATATTTTTGAATATACACTTTCGTCCCAACCGGCGAATATACAATTCCAGAGAAGATCCTATCTTCCTTAAAACACCATCCCAAGTTTTTCTTTAATTCCAACGAAATTCTTTCAGCACCTCAAAATTTCCGACTGGCCTGCAATAACAAGTTAGAAATAGAAACCACTCGTATCTTTAGAAAATTTTCGCCCATTGTACACGCCCCATCTATTTCGACATGAATGGCAACCCCGATTGTCCACGTTTTCGACAATCGACTACAGTACTCGACTTCCTTCGGAATCTAATCATTTCCATACCCTCAAACATGAATTCTAATGCCTAAATCCCTTATTCTCTGTCACAAATCTCATTTGAGCACAAAGACCGGATCCTCGACTCTATAAAGGAGCATAATTAGAGTTTACTTTGCGGCTCTGGGAACATGAGCTGGTATTTATGTAAAAGATTAGTGCTATATTGTTAACCACATCTTTTGGTTTAGCAGCTTTAGCAGCGGGGTCCAGAAGGTACTACCTTCTGTGGAGGACTCTACTTGTATAAAGTTGCGTCATACTAAAGCTTATGTATTAGGCATAAAGTTCAGTGGTCGGAAATAAGATGGAAGATAAAGGACTTCCTTCTTGTGTAAGAATGTACTAAACATATTGTAAGGTGGATTTTCGAGTGGTCAAACTATCAGTTTTTAGCGATGAAATAACACAAACTGTCATCGATAGAAAATGTTGTGTAATTTACTCATATACAGGTTCACTCAACACTTTCTCGATGAATTACAGAAATCAAATCCAAACCAAAATAACATTCCAGTAAGTCCCAATGAAAATAAAAATGCCAATAAACTTCCATTTCTTGGTGAGTCAAAATAATCTTCAAACATTTCGAATCACGCCTCATCAACTGAGCGTTAAAACATTCTGAAAGAATGATGCAAAATCCTCACAAAATGAGCTTTAATTCATGGTGTAATAAGCTTTTGCGCGCATGTTCCGATTTGTGGGTAAAAAACGAGTTTATTTCCTGTTTTTTGAATTTTTCTGATGACACGATCATCATGAAACCCAGCACAAAATTTCCGCATTAGCATTCACCAAATAACTATCAAGTTTCATCATGATCGGATCAGTATATTCGTTCCAGAAGTATCAACGATACCTAGAAAAAATCATGAAATTTTACATATTTATTTTATAGTGTCCCCTTTTCAGAATCGGATCAGGCTGAAATTTTGTGAACTGTTGGAGAATATTTGTATAGAGGCCTTTGCAGAATTTCTCCGGAATTTGATGGATAGTTCACGAAAACCACATAAAAAAGCACTGATGTGAGGTCAGGAGCTTTTACGCGCTTGTTCCGTTGCCAAAGCGGTCATCTATACAAGTATTGACCCTGTCAAACTCAGATTTTTTCATATGGTCCCCTCGAAATTCTGCATGAACCTCAAGCTATAATTTTCGATCCAGTACTAGGGTGCAATTCGATCCAAAATTTTGAATGGTTATAACTATTTTAAGACTAATTAGCGAATTCAACCCATTTAGGCATTCGACCATCTTAATTAAACTGAAAACCTACCCTACAAATATATTCTTCCTAAAGTTAATATGTTTAAGGCCGGCCTAACAACTGATAGTGAACAAAATAACTTCCGGAAGAATCTACTCAGTAGCTTGATAATTGTAGTGTAAGTTTGGAGTTTAATTACGAATGCCGAATTGGCGAATTAGTAAAAACTATCGAATGATTGCGCAGATATACCCTTTCAAAATTTTTCCGATATTTCCAAAAACTAAGATCGAATCACCATTCAATGAAAACTGCCACCTTGAAATTCCAGCCAAAAAGGTTCTACAGAACAATGAGCAAAAAAAATTACAGAGTCCTCCTGCATTTTGTTAAATGGAGAAAGTTATTTTGCTCATTGTTCTACAGGCCCTATTTGGCTGGAACTTCAAGGTAGCATTTTCCATCGGAGGGCGATTCAATCTATGTTTTTGGAAAAAGTTGCAAAATCAAGCAGGAGCTAGGATCGATCCTTCACTGTGTGAAGTTTGATTTTTTTTTAAATACTCGTAATCGTCGTAAGAACACATTATTCACTTTACTCATTAGCTTTGTCTCTCAATTTTCAGCAGTACCTAATTCGACGTTTGTCGGTCGATTTCATTCAATTTCCACCTGACAGTACTGATCAAGCCTGTCAGCCCCGTGACATATTCGATGACCTGTCAGGAATTTTCGGCAATTTGAAAAAATTATCACATTTGTCTAGTAGTTTTCCTACATTTCCGTTCGTTTGCGAGGTATCTACTTGTATAAAGTTGCGTCATACTAAAGCTTATGTTATTAGACATAATGTTCAGTGGTCGGAAATAAGATGGAAGATAAAGGAATTCCTTCTTGTGTAAGAATGTACTAAACATATTGTAAGGTGGATTTTCGAGTGGTCAAGCTTTTGCAAACTATCAGCTCTTTTGCGATGAAATAACACAAACTGTCATCGATAGATAATGTTGTGTAATTTACTCATATACAGGTTCACTCATCACTTTCCCGATGAATTACAGAAATCAAATTTAAACCAAAATAACATTTCAGTGAGTCCCGATGAAAATAAAAGATGCCAATAAACTTCTATTTCTTGATGTGTCAAAATAATGTTCAAATCATTTCGAATCAAGGTTCTTCATCTGAGCGTGAAAAAAAGCTAGAAAAGCACTGACGTGAGGTCAGGAGCTTTTACGAATTGGCGAATTAGTAAAAACTATCGAATGATTGCGCAGATATACCCTTTCAAAATTTTCCCGATATTTCCAAAAACTAAGATCGAATCACACTTCAATGAAAACTGCCACTATGAAAATCCAGCCAAATAGATTCTACAGAACAATGAGCAAAAAAAAATTGAAGAGTCCTCCTGCATTTTGTTAAATGGAGAAAGTTATTTTGCTCATTGTTCTGCAGGCCCTATTTGGCTAAAACTTCAAGGAAGCATTTTTCATTGAAGAGCGATTCGATCTATGTTTTCGGAACGAGTTGCAAAATCAAGCAGGAGCTAGGATCGATCCTTCACTGTGTGAAGTTTGATTTTTTTTTAAATACTCGTAATCGTCGTAAGAACACATTATTCACTTTACTCATTAGCTTTGTCTCTCAATTTTCAGCAGTAATTCGACGATTGTCGGTCGATTTCATTCAATTTCCTCCTGACAGTACTGACCAAGCCTGTCAGACCTGTGAGATATTCGATGACCTGTCAGGAATTTTCGCCAATTTGAAAAAATTATCACATTTGTCTAGTATTTTTCCTACATTTCCGTTCGTTTGCGAGGTATGAGAATTCTATGGGAAACCTTCAGGTCCTTGAAGGTTCTTTCCCCACCCTCGAGCGGATCCGAGAACCCTTGCTTTCCAAGGAGAGAGCCGATTCTGGATAGTCCACCCGACGAAACCGCGCAAAATTCGTCAAGCTTGAGAAAATTTATCTTGAATTCTTTGACTCTTACGAATGAGGATTCGAAAGAGCGTGTTTTCTCTTTTTCGATCGAAAATCGCCTTTGGCGATTTCCCTTTCATTTGGTTTTTTGTGTCCGCTTTGTGGACACCTCTCGCTGTCAAAGTTTAAAAAATCATCATTATACGCGTTTTCGAAATCCTTTCATTATACAGTGCGCGTCAAAATTATGGAACAAATTCATTTTCTCAAAAGAAAAATATTTGGCAACAAAATCCTGAAACAGGTCAATTTTTGTTTCACTTTTACCAAATTTTTATGCGTTTTTGAAGGATTTTTGTTGCACCCTGTGCCATCCCCATCAACCCTCCAAATTTTTTAATAGGGAAAGTAGGTCATTTGGTATTTTTTTGGCAAGGTCTTCGTATCTTCTTTACAGGCGTGCAGAAATTTTCAAGAAAACATTTTTTTTTGAAAAATTAGTTCAAGGAGATGTTCAGTATGTGCACTTTGTCATGGCTCATTTGCTTTGAGACTATGGTTCCTGATGAAATTTGTCACCGAATGAAAGTCGACCATTACAGTTTTGCTCATGCACAACTTTCTACCCCTTTCAACCCCCTCACGTGAAAAATTTTATTTGTCCATCAAAGGGTTCGTAGGGTTTGAAAGTTATGCATGAACAAAACTATAATGGTCGACTTTCATTCGGTGACAAATTTCATCAGGTACCATCGTCTCAAAGTAAAATGAGCCATGGCAAAGTGCACATACTGAGAACCTCTTTGAAGTAACTAATTTTTCAAAAAAATTTTTTTCAAAAAAATTTCTGCACGCCTGTAAAGAAAAAACAAAGACCTTGTCAAAGAAGTACCACAAAACCTACTTTCCCTATTCAAAAAAATTTAGTGGGTCGATGGGAATGGCACAGGGTGCAACAAAAATCCTTCAAAAATGCATATAAATTTGGTAAAAGTGAAACAAAATGGACCTGTTTCAGGATTTTGTTGCCAAATATTTTTTTTCTGAGAAAATGAATTTGTTCTATAATTTCGACGGGCACTGTATAAATATATTCTTTGGTTTCCATACATTTTCACTATATCATATTTAAATCACGTTACTTTCTCTCTAAACTGAAATCCAACTCAAGAAATATTCGACGCCACAAACTGTTTACTCAATTCGAGGGCTGCAAATACCTGTCGAATACTTCTTCGAACCCTTTCGTCCATCTCGGAGTCATTCTTCGATAAGTGCAATTCACTCAAAGCCGCTTGAAGGGGTTGCTTCAAACACAAGCCTGCTAATGAGAGCATTCGGTTATCCAGATCTTGTTGTAGCTCTGGCATACATAGGATATGTGTGTTCGTTTTATTGATGTGCTGAAAACGCCGATTCATTCTGAGGACAGCGAAAAACGTACAGGGTTGGACTAAGATGAGGACTGATTCGAAGAAATGTTTATTTGCACATAGTATTCAGAAGAAAATGTTTTTTGTTAGCAAATTGTTTCATATCTTCATTTTAAAATATTTTCTCAAAAAAAAAATTTATGGACAAACTACTAATTGAAATAAGTAGTAATCATAAAAAATAGTGTGTTTTTCATGATTACTACTTATTGAATACTGAACATACTATGGAAGAGTTCATATCTAAAAAACTTATTGAAAATTAATATTAAGCCTTCAAATCAATTGATAACGATATTGAAATAATCATTTTTCTGTGAGCATGAAAATGTTTGTAGGTACCGTTCCTTTTGAAATTTACCTAATTCCAGCAGAAAACAAATATCAGAAAAGCACCTACCCTTGTTCAAATTTGTAGACAGAGCCGGCACCTTTTCAAGTACTGATCCCCTCCCCCATAATGCAGCCCTGATACGACAATTTTACGATCATCTTATATGGGCCCCGGTCGATGGTACCCTGGACTTTCACGGAGAACGAGACGTACGATTTTATTGAAAATTCCACACATGTGATTCACAATCAGAAAGTTTATTTCTGACTGAACACCATCGCAACGAATGGATTTTAGTGGAAATTTTTTTCTCGTGGGTACCCAACAGCGAATTATACTGGAATTTTTTTTGACGTTTATAATGACAGAATATTTTCTCAATTCGTCTGCTGATAGAGCGGATGAACTTGCCTTTCTCTTGGTTGGATCTATTTGTAGCTTCCGACGCTTAGCATTTTTTTGCAGCTCTTGCGTTGACAAATTCTATGTCAGAGAATCGATTAAATTTGCGATTATACCTATAGAAAAAATATTTCTGCAACTGCTCAGCTGAAGAGTTCCATAGAACTTTGATAACACTCTCCTTGTAGTCTTCGGAGTTCTTTATTCGCATGTTGAAGGCATAGTCTTCAAGAATAAGCGCCAGTTCTTCCACAGGTATTTCCGCTCTGTCGAAATCATACGCTTTTTCCGAGCAAAAGATTAAGATCTGCTTCCATACACTTGGCTTCGATTTCCTAGTATTCGCAGGCGTGAACAGCTAAATATTCTGGCGAATATTTTCTTTACTTACTTGACCGAAGCGAGACATTTTTCTACGTTGTGCTGTTTTTGACAAATTCAGAACAGAAAAAATTTCTAGCTTAGGGTTTCACTGAATTGCCAGGTTAACTAAATAATCAAGTCGACAAAACCTTCTATGTTTTGCAAGTAATTGATGATGACTTAAATTGATGTTGTTGGAAATAAACACCTTTGGTGTGGAATTTTCTTACCGAATACCACACAAGGTCAAATTAAATTCGGAAATTTTTTGACCTCTAGTGGTACTACTAGTGAAAATTTGGTTTTTTGGAGGATAACTATTGCTGTATCGATCTGGAATATTTTCAGTGCCTTGATGTTGCCTCTTAGATTAAAAAGTACTGTCAACATTGAAATTTCAAATAAAACACGATGTATATTATTGATTTTTTCGATTCGTAGTATCTCCTTGATAATTTCTTTATCACTTTTCCATAGCTTCATTTAAACCATCATTCGTTTGGTACTTGGAATCCCAGATGCTGCTTATTCTGGTGTGGATTACCAATATCCCATGTATCATTCGTGTTCGATGAAATACGACCCAAATCATACAGGTTGTTCAAATTCCGAGGGCTTTTCTATAGTGAATAATATAAGGTGTTTTTTTAAGAATAACCTGTATGTCATGTGTTGAAAGCTAATTAATTTTCCTTTAAAACGATGTTTCCATAACTAAATTACCAGGTTCCTGAATCAAGGGCAAGTTTTCATGCTGATTGGAATATTGAGGTATATTTGAATATCTTATGGAAAGGCTTATATCATACAAAAACCGCTATAGATGAGAAAGTTGAGAAACAAACAACTTGGGGGCTACTGCAAATCCTAAAACGCAATTATATACAGCCTATATATAATTGCTTTTTCAATTGCTGTGAAATATCGAAGTTGTTGGTACTCGATTGCAATCTGGTTCGATTTTTTTTGGAAATTCAAAAATGTAAACGAACAGCCTGCTTTACAATTATTGAATCTCCAAGTTGCGCCTTTATACCGATATGCTGACCTCAAACACAACAACAAAAAAAACTCAATATTCGTAGAGCAGAAGAATAATTTAATACAAATGTTAAATGGGTTACGCCCCCCCCCCCAAAGGTTCCACAGAAATACCTCACAACTTTTTGAAATTTTATCATACCAATATTGAAATCAGATCGAATAGAATTCTACAACTTGGGGAAGTTTCGTGCAAAATTTCTTATGCATCATTTGAATAGAGTATTGCCGAAAAGAGCGTTTTCTGAAGAAACTTGTTTTGAATTTTTTTTCAGTTATCAGACTCGAATCCAAATATTCTTCATTTCAATAAGGATGCTATTTTCACCATCGTATTTTGCAAATTTCTGGAAACCAAATTTACCTCGCGTATCAAACATCTACCAAGTTTCTGTTCGACCTGATCAGAACTTGAGGATACAGAGATATTGAAGAAATAACATAAAAATGTCTTGTGGCTGTATCACACATTCTTCATCATGTTCATGTTATCTTTTAAGTGTCTATGAAGAACATTCTCCTTTCAAAATTTTAATGTAACAGACAAATTGATAATGCAGTTTTTCCCTACAAGTAAAATCCTATGAAATTCTTCGAATACGGACCTGTCCTCTCGCAGATTAGGTGAGATTGCAATAATTCATTCCCCTAAATACGTGAATCATAATTATTTTTTTGTCATTATTTATGAATACAGTTTCTGCATAATAACAACATTTATGAGTATTGTAGCAAGTAGTTCTTGTAATATATTTACATTTTATGATAATGAGGTATGTACAACCTTATTCATCGTACATTCTCAGGTACCTAGGATATTTTCCTACATGAAACTTGTATCGAATTAAGCACTACTTTGTTGGAACTATCAGTATATTCATTTTTAGCAGACAGATTGAATTATAATGTGTTAGTATGAAACGGTTGGTTCAACTATTTCGATAAGTCACTGAGGCATCAGTTCGCTGCGAAATATTTCATTTATTAGTTAATCATGTTTAGTTTTTCATTGAAGTAATCAAAATTTCGATCTGTATCTGTTTCTATATTCGCATTCATCCATTTCACTAATTTTTATTTTGAATAGTATGTGCTAGTTGATCCAATTTCATTTCGATCAATCATAACTTCACGTCAGTATTCTTTTATTTTATTTTATATTTCAGTCACGATGTCTGTAATTTTCGACTTTTGAGCCGAGAATTGTCTTGAAATTGTCAGTAAGGTTTGGAGTTCAAATATCTGGGTTAATTTCGTTAATGGGTAGAATCAGTTGGCTAATTTCGGAGTTAGGCCTATTTGAAATTTTGAGGTTAATTCCTCGATATCTCATGAAGTATTGACTCGATCAAATTGAAATTTCGTGGACAGTTTTGAAATATCAACGCACAACTTAGAGCAATTTTCCATGTGGATCCAGTTGTTACAAATAAAAAAAAATATTCGAAAGTTTCAAAATGTTTTATGAAAAATTTTGTTATCTCTGATGATATTTGTTAAATTTCAATGTAATTTGGCACAAACCTTGGAATCAGTATTCAATATCAATATTTCAAATTTCACTTCGATCCGATAATTACTTTCGGAGATATATGGAAAAAAATTTGCAAATGCCGTTATTATTTGGAATTTTAACGATATTTCCGCAATATCTCAGGAAGTACAAATGCAATCAGATGGAAACATCGTAATCCGGTGTAGATACCAACACGCAACTAGGTGCAAAATTTCGTGTTGATCTAATTCTTGGAATTCGATCAAGCCCGTAGAAACTCCTGACCTCACGTCAGTGCTTTTCTAATTTTTTTTAACTTCTCTTCTTTTGTAGAACTATTTTTACCCGTTTTCATAGAAGTTTTCATGAACCATGATAATTCGGAAATGCATAGTGTTGTGTAATTCGATGGGAATATATTTCCTGAAATAATTAAAATATTCTCCAACGGATGTAGTGCCCCTCTTCAAATCATTTATATCCGAAAATGTCATACTGCTGGACAATTATATTAGAGATCTATAGGTTCTATGAGAGAAACTCCACCCCAAAAATTGTATCTAAACACGAATAAGTGAAGGGAAAATTACTGAATAATTGATAAATGTTCAGCACCCCTTCTGTCAAAATATTGGTTATGGGAAGCGCTGTGTTATGTCTAATAGAGCAATTGATTGCGTTTAACACATTGAAAATTGTTTTAATTCGGCAGATGTTTTTGAACGTATCAGGAAATAGGGATTCGACAGTGTCAAATGATTGTTGTGAAAGGCCATCAAAAAAATTATGTGTCAGTACCAATTTAATGTGAGTTGTATTTGATAAAGGTTGCTTCACACACTGTGTGAAACCAATGAAACATCCTATAGTATTGATTTTTATCATAATTCCAATCGAATGTGGGGCAATTTGGTTTTCTATAACTATCATTCGATTTGAAGCCGTTACAATCGTTTATATTATTCCTGTATTGTTCATTAGGCATCATTAGTTTTCCAAGAAACTGTCTTGACAAATGGTTCTATTCTGCAATCCACAAGGGCGTTTTCCATAAAAAAAAATTTATTCAATTTTCATAGTTCTGTTTCAAATATTGAGAGTGAAAACCCAAATAAAACTAAAAAAATTCTCCAAAAATAAGTTTTAACCGATACAAAACAATTAGAACTGAAGATATCAACAGAATTTCATAGAAAGATGCCTGTTCGAATAAAATTAATATGACCCATCAAGAAAACTCCTAATTATAACCTCAAAAACCTGAGGAAAACACTCGAAACCCAATAAACACCTAGAGTCATTTTTAAAGTAATTGCTACATGAATAATGACCAAATATCTCACATAAACGTCTTCGCATACTCGAAACACAGCATCATTCGACCATTCAAATAAATTTATTGCACATTTTCACTTCATGGACATTAGGTAACGAGCGTACTATGGTCATAAGAAATAGTGCAATGCCCTCTAAATTAAAATATGGGGGGTTGAAACGACTACGATATCTATCAGTTGAATTAACGAAAAAAATGAACCAGTCCTACCTGACTTCATTGCAAGGGATGGTCTAGGTACCCCCCGAAACCTCAAGATTCAGGTTAAAAATGACCTGGGTAGCCGAGAGCTCGTGCTGGTAAGCTGAGGAATGGACGGTGTCAGCTAAAAAGGATGCATGATTTTCGGTTAGATTCATGTTTGGGTTTGATATTTTCTTACACTCTCAACATAAGCGCTGTCCTCAAGAATGGGCTATGAGTAGAAATGCACTGTGGTGAATTCAGAAGTCTTCTCGCACTTTTCAAAGTTTGTAGAGTAAAAGAGCGGTCACCAATCCAGATATTAATCCTGGAAACGTAGCTTCACTGGATTTTGCTTTCGAAATTTGGTTTCGACTATCAAACCGCCAGTTTTGCTTGCATGTTCAAGGAAAAAGTGTGCTACCGTTTTGTCCGAATAACTGTAATTTTTCGCATCAGAATGTTCGAAAATGACTCGAATCAGCCGAACGGTTTCGGTGTTAAAAAGTCAGTTGAATATTTGAGATTAACTGCCCAATATCTCAGGAGCTTCTTGAGCGAGCTGATTGAAACTTGGTATTTAGTTGTGCCATGGATGCATAACTCTTTGCAAAATTTTGTTGGGATCGAATGATTAGTACGTTCGGAGACAAACTTGTTTCGGAATTTTTCATGACCATTTTATTTCAGATAGAATTCATCAGATTGCGTCGAAATTTCGCAAAGACCTCAAACTGAATAAATCACAACACAGTGTACCAAATTTCACATCGTTCCAAATGTTCTCTTTGAAGAGTTTCGGAAAATTATGTTAAATTATGTGGTGATTTTCACGGTATCGTTAATATTTCCGAATACTTCAAAAATTTTGATCCAATCATGCTGAAACTTGGTAACTAAATGGAAAACGCTGATGCAAAAGATCGTGCAAAGTTTCGTGATGAACGTAACATCAGAAAAATTAAAAAAAAAAAATGGAAATTGCTTGAGTTTAAGTGGTACCAGACGAATAGACCAGCACCCATAGTTAAAGGTTTCAACGGTTATAATACAAACATTAAATCAATACGAGTCTACTTGATGACGGTTATAGCTAGAATCATTGAAAAATCTAGAAAAGCACTGCTGTGAAGGCAGCAGCTTTTGGGCGCATGTTCAATGGAGATGACCGCTTTGGCAACGAACTCGAACATGCGCGCAAAAGTAGCTTCCTTCACGGAAGTGCTTTTCTAGTTTTTTTTTATAAAGTATACTGGATTTCAATTCTATCTAATCTCTATTTCTGGAAATATTGAGAAAATAAAATTTTGAATGGGTATATCATGGAATCATTGGGATTTTACCCATTCACGAATTCGACCTTCGTAATTAAGCCCCAAATCTTCTTTACAAATATCGAGTTTCCAAGTCGTTTCTTCCAGAAGTAATTGTGTTTACGGTTGGCATAACGGCGGAAGATTTGGACCTTAATTACGAAGTCCGAATTCGTGAATGGGTAAAATCCACCCAATGATTCCGCAGATATACCCATTCAAAATTTAATTTTCCCAATATTTCCAAAAATACAGATTGGATCGAATTGAAATCTAGTACTTTATGGAAAAATGACAGTTTGAAGGTTCATACAGAATTTAGTGAGGATAATATGCTGAGAAGATCACAGAATATTGAATATTTGAAAAAATAAATTTTTATTTTTTTTTTCAAATTGTTCTAATGACACCGATCATCACGAAATTTTGCACAATGTTGTCCATCATCATTTTCGAAATAGCTGCGAAGTTTTATAACGATTGAAACAGTATTCCTTGAGTTGTACTACGATATTCTACAAATTTTTTCCCAATATCTCTAAAAGTGATAGCCGTATCGAATTGAAATTTGGTTCACTGCTGTAGAACATGAGGCTCAAAATATAACTGAAATTGGTCTCAAATATGAACAATGGTTTCAGAAAAAAAAAAAATTTGTCGAAAAAAATTACGAAATTTTTTTTTTTTAAATTAAGTCATCGTACGAATTCAACGAAATTCTGCCCAAAGTTGCGTGTCGTTATGCTCCAACTAACTGCCAAGTTTCAATCCAGTCACTCCATTGCTTTCTGAAATATGAGGGAAATAACCTCAAAACTTCAAATGGCTATAACTCCAAAACTATTCTGCCTATTTGGCGCATTAACGAACTTAACCGCGGCATTCCGATGCGCAAACTACCCTGCAAATTTCTAGTCGCTAACTGGATCCGTTCGACAGTTATCGTGTCCACGGCCGGCCGGCCAGGCAGAATCGATTTTGACACCGGATTTGTCAACAGTGAGTCCAACCTAGTCGTTTGAGACCATTTTCGTCTGAATCATCGAAAATTATAGACATTTGGACAAAACGATAGCACGCTGTTTCCCTAGAACCTGCGCGCAAAAATACAAATTTTCCTGTAATACCAAAAAATATCAGCTAAATCTAACACTATCCAAAGTCCGATTCTCAACGTCACCTCGACCCTCATCCTTAGCTAGGTAACACCATCCCTCACATAAGAAACACCGCCGCCTCGACTTCATTCAACCCTCCTAGAGCCACCAGATTCCTCCCATGCTCTCGCTTGGTCTACATTTCTCTACCCTCGCATAAACTATTATTTATTAGTTTTTTCTCTTTCAAAAGGATGCCCCACATCCCTCTTTGTTCCAAATACATACCCGAATCTAGCCAGGAACCACCCCTTTCTGATGTAAATAAAAATCACGGTGAACTAGACGACCCAGATTTAAACACAATAGATGAATACCTGTACCGCTTTTTTGCGAAATGTTCTGGCCGCATAAAATTAGATCAGAAATAATCGTGGATGCTGGTAGACGTGAGGGTAGTTTTTTGAATTTGCATATTTTCTTTAAAGTGTAGCATACAATGTAACTTGTTCTTACGATTGCAGTTGAATTTTCGTGTTGCGTCTATAAACAGTGGGTTTTTTTAAGTGTAATCTCCTTATGGGTTACGCTTTGAACAAAACTGTTGCTGTTTGAATTCGGATGATCGTTAACCGTGAAATGCGATGGAGAAATTTATTTGGCAGTTAGATATTCTAGTATTTGTTTAGGGAGTTGCCACACTGAAGCGAAAATGCCTACTTGATTCTTTAATGGCATTATATCACACTTTAAATAGTATTGCTTAGGGCGAACGTTCAGAACTGTCCAAAATTTCTTCTGTCGATTTTGTACTTATATCAGTATTCACTGCGATAAAAATTTTTTTAGGAAATCACTGCCTTGAAGTCAGCAGTTTTTGTTGGAATGTTCAGATTCTAGGGCGAAAAATAAATTTCGTTTTTTTTGCAATTTTTCTAGTGGCACGAGTATCATGAAATTTCGCAGAGAATTGGACAGCAGCATTTTCCAACTAGTTACCAAGTTTCATCCTGATCGGGTCAGTATTTTTTGAGTTATTCCAACAATAGCAATGATACCAGGAAAAAGACTAAGAAATTTTACCACGATCTTCGAAAACTAAAATCTGATGGAACTTAAATTTTGTACAATGCTGTTAAATATTGACGCAAGGTCTGCAGGGAAATCTGACGAACAGTTTCTGAAAAAATTAAATTTCAACACGAATTTGGAAAATTTCCTAAAAGAGCGTGCTTTCGTTTTGCCCAAATGTCTGTCATTTTCTTCATGGTCCTAAACGACTAGGGTGGACCCACTGATGACCAATCCGGTGTCAGAATCGATTCTGTCATGCCGGCAAGCCGTCCAGAGACATTTTAACATCGATTCAAAACTTTCAGGGTAGGTTGCATTTAGAAATTAAATTGCAGCATACAATGTAGCTTGTTCTTACGATTGCATTTGAATTTTCGTGTTGCGTCTATAAACAGTGGGTTTCTTTAAGCGTAATCTCCTTATGGGTTACGCTTAGAACAAAACTGTTGCTGTTTGAATTCGGATGATCGTTAACCGTGAAATGCGATGGAGAAATTTGTTTGGCAGTTAGATATTCGAGTATTTGTTTAGGGAGTTGTCACACTAAAGCGAAAATGTCTACTCGATTCTTTAATAGCATTATATCACAGTTTAAATAGTATTGCTTAAAGCGAGCGTTCAGAACTGACACAAATTTCTTTTGTGAATTTTGTGTCAGGAACTACCTGAGGGCCAGTTCTTGAATATCATTCAAGATTTGAAGAATATGTCAATTGCCATATGTCCGCGTTGATTTCCCAATGGAACCGCGAATGGAACCGAATGTCATGGAAAATCGAATGTTATATTTCTTATACTCCGTACCACTCGTTGCTAAGTCGAAGGAAACCGTGAAAAGGTTATGTTCACATTCTGATTTGAAATTTCTCGATATCTTGCATTCAGTTTAGTTCTTGAATATTTGCTCGAAAACATAGTCGAAATGGGGAGAAACACTCTCACAAAGTTTGCAGATGCTCGAGAAAACTTAGAAAATCGACATAAACATATGAATGACAATTGTCATACTTTTCAATTCTTGATGGAGATTCAAGAATTGACCCCCTGAACGCTTCATTGAAATTTGGCTTTTATTTGAAGCATAAGGTCTCGCACTTTGAGCAAAATTCTGTTGAGATAGTGCCGTCAGTGCATTTCAAGAAGAAAATTTCTTCAAAATTTTATTTCGAAATTTTCTTCTTCGAAAACTTTTCATCAGATTTGAAAAATATTTTGCGCAGACCTTGAACGCTTTATTTCGCAATGGTGTATCAAATCTCAGTTCTATACGATTATAATTCGCTGAGGCATTGGGAAAAAATATGACAAATATTTTTTGTTTTTTGCTCGGTATCGGTGTTTTCTCTAGAATACCACAGAAATTACTAATTCAATCATGGTGAAACTTAGTCACCAGTTCCGAATGCTGATGAGCAACTTTGTGCGGGATAATCGTGTCATAAGAACAATTTGAAACAATTTTTATTTTCAAAAATTTTATATTCTGCGAATTTCTATTCTTTTGGAAATATTTGAATAATAAGTAATAATTTTAAAAGGGTATATCTGCAAAATCATACGGTGAATTTTACGCATTCATGAATTCGGTCTTCGTTATCAAGGACCAAAGCTACTCTACAAGTATTGACTTTCCCAGTTGCTTCTTTCAGAAGTTTTTGCGTTTACGATCCTGCGTGAGGATTTTGGAATGAGAGGATCTAGAATCTTGAAATTTTTCCAGGTATATTTGAAGCTTAAACATTTTGTTTTACTTCATTGATGGGCGAAATCGGTCGAACGGTTTCGGAGTTATATATACTCAGATCAAATTTCGAGGACATCTCAAGAAGAACTAATGCGATCGTATTGAAACTTCAGAATTAATTGCAGAGGTGCAGCACGCAACGGCCTGCAAAATTTCTTGAGAATCGTAATTGTAACAGTATGAAATTCAAGAAAAATCTCAATTTTTTTGGTATTTTTCAGAAACAAGTCATCAGCTGGTATGAAATTCATCACAAACCTTGCTGTCATTGTTCAACAGCGGTATGCCAAGTTTCAGCTCGATCTGATATTCATTTTGAAATTAAAAAAAAAGTCATTATTTTGTTTTTATTAGCTCAATAACTTCAGAAACACCTTTTTGGCAACGAATTAAAATAATCCCCCAAACCCGCCTGACCTCACGTAAGTGCCCCTCCAGATTTTTCGACTTTGTAATGAACACATCCAAGTATATCGAAAACATACAATCACTAAGAATAGAAAGAAAAGCCGATGGCACTCAACGAAATTCCCAGGTAAACCAATTAAATCGAAAAGGAAGTCGAAAAACACCTTCAAACAGAAGTAGAGCACTCGGGGCTGCTCTCGTGATTGACTGACAAATATTTACAACACGATAGATTGACATAGTTTTAAATTACATTTGGCGCCTTCTAACGTAGATGTTCTCAGGGTGGCACGGCAATTGTTTTTGTTAAATTTTTACCTTCTATGGCGGAGATTTGACAGCGTGAGTAATACCTATAATTTCGTCGTTTCCGTTTGTGTTTTATTTGTACAGTTTACAATTTGATTTGAAGCTGTTTGTTTTAATTGTTTTCAATAATCACTGGGCACTACCATGCTTCGAAATGGGACGAAAATTTCTAAAAAATCCGTGCACATATGTTTTCCAGCAATACACGTCTTAGAGGCTTGAAACTTTCAGGGTAGATTTAAGGTCCAAATGCGCTGATTGAGTTAGCTGTTAGGAGATATCCATCCAGTGATTCCGGAGCAAAAGCACTCTGATTATTGTTTTTTCGATAACTCGAAAGTCTAAAGGTAAACCCGCAAGATTTCCCGTCGACGAGATATCAAACAGATATTTACATCATTCTACGCAGTGTGTTTTTGAACAAAAATGTGAAGTCGAACATAGGCGGTCTCCCTTAGTTTGGAAGATATGGGCTCCCAAAGTTCCAAATTGGGTAAACCCGCAAGATTTCCCGTCGCGAAGCTACAAGTAAGATATTCACATCATTGTAAGCAGTGTGAGTTCCTGAACAAAAAATATGAAGGCCAACATAGGCGGTCTCTCTTTGTTTGGAAGATATGGGCCCTTATAGTTCCAAATTGTTGCATTTTCAGATCCTTTTTTCCGCCATAAAAAGGATCTCTCACTTCTCAAATCTAGTTCATAAATCATCTTTGAACCTTCAACCAACGAAAAGCGACACTTACTTTCAAGAATATTCATTATTTAAAGGAAGAAAAGTGAAAATATTAGACAACCACTTAACCTATATTTCTACGAAATACTTCTCAATGTTGAAGCGGAGCTTGGCAACAGCGTCTTTTCATCGCTGGCCAACGTATTATGACCGAAGAGTAGTTGCTGGCGGGAAATATGAAATGATGGACAGTTGAAGGATATGATTGTAGCGAAAATGCTTCTGTCACTGAAGAAGAGGTGGTTATTCTAACATCAAAACAAAATCATTGAGAATATTTTTTTTGTGTCTTCGAGATAGTCCCAGTTTAGAATGAGATTTAGGGTATTCCAATAAAATGGGTTATATAATAATCTCGATTTCATTGGAAATCTGGGAAGGGCGCGACCTATCACATATGAAAAAAATGTACGTGGAAATATATATCAGGGTGTATTCTCATTCCATTACTATGTGTTTCAGCCTTGTAGATTTTTTCATTAGAAACGAATTCTCCTATTGGAAGATTTAGAGTATCGCAGTAAATAGTAAGAACTAAGAACATATTTAATTTTTCTCGCCAGCAATAATCTGTCATTCACGAATACGCACGATGGCACGATTCCGACCGATGAAGTTCGCGCCATTGCCAAACTTCACTTTTACTGAGTCGAAATCAGAGGGAATAGAGGTTAAGTGGTTGTCCAGTGATTTCATTGTTTTTTCATTAAATATTGATTATTCTTGAAAACAGTGTTGCTTATTGTTGGTGGAAGGTTCAAAGGTGGTTTGTGAACTATACTGATGAAGTGAGAGATCGTTTTTATGGTGGAAAAAGGGACCTGAAAACGACGCATTTTGGAACTTTGGGGGCCCATATCTTCCAAATTAAGGGAGACCGCCTATGTTCGATTTCAAATTTTTCATTCAGAAAAACACACTGCGTACAATGATATAAATATCTTTTTAATATCTCGGCGACGGGAAATCTTACTGGTTTACCCCAAATTGATGCGTTTTCAGGTCCTTTTTTCCACCATAAAAACAATCTCCCACTTCTTCAATATAGTTCACAAATCACCTTTGAACCTTCAACCAACGATAATCAACATTTTCTTTGAAGAATATTCGATATTTAATGAAAAAACAATGAAAATAATGGACAACCACTTAACCTCGATTCCTTCTGATTTCGACTCAGTCTAAAAGTGAAGTTTGGCAATGGCGCGAATTTCATCGGTCGGAATCGTGCCATCGTGCGTATTCGTGAATGACAGATTATTAGATTATCGCTGGCGAGAAAATTGAGCTGATATGTTCTTACTGCTTACTGCGATACTCTGAATCTTCCAACAGGAGATTTCGTTTTTAATGAAATCTACAAGGTTGAAACACAAAGTAATGGAATGCGAATACACCCTGATGTATATTTCAACGTAGGTACATTTCTTTTCACATGTAAAAGATCGCGTCCTACCCAGTTTTCCAATGAAATCGAGGTTATTTTTTAACCCATGTTATTGGAATACCCTGAATTTTTTTCTAAACTGGGACCATCTCAAAGACAACAAAAAAAGAAGTTCGACTAAAGATAACCTCCCTATTTTGAAGGAGGTAGAAAGATTTATGTTCAAACGAAAATATTGAAAATGAAACCTTCCCAATGATTTTTTTTTTGATATTAGAATAACCACCTATTCTTCAGTGACAGAAGCATTTTCCTTACAATCACATCCTTCGGCTGTCCATCATTTCATATTTCCCGCCAGCAACTACTCTTCTGTCATAATACGTTGGCCAGCGATGAAAAGACGCTGTTGCCAAGCTCCGCTTTAACATTGAGAAATATATATTTCGTAGAAATATAGGTTAAATGGCGGTCGGATATTTTCACTTTTCTTCCATTAAATAATGAATATTCTTGAAAAAAAGTGTCGCTAATCGTTGGTTGAAGGTTCAGAGATGATTTATGAACAATATTTGAGAAGTGAGAAATCATTTTAATGGTGAAAAAAAGGATCTGAAAATGCAACAATTTGGAACTTTGGGGGCCCATATCTTCCAAACAAGGAGAGACCGCCTATGTTGGCCTTAATATTTTTTGTCCAGGAACCCACACTGCTTACAATGATGTATACATCTTACTGATATCTTGGCGACGGGAAATCTTGCGGGTTCACCAAAACAGATTAGATCGAATTGAAGTCCAGTACTTTATCGAAAAATGACAGTTTGAAAGTTCATACAGAATGCTTGCCGGCATGTCAGAATCGATTTTGACTCCAGATTCGTCATCAGTGAGTCCAACCTAATCGTTTGAGACCATTCTCGGCTCAATCATCGAAAATTACAGACATTTGGACAAAACGATAGCACGCTGTTCCCCTAGAACATGCGCGCAAAAAGGTATGCTGGGTCATACACCTCTAAAGTCGACCGTTTTCGAGATAAATCAACTTTTATGATGAAAAACATGGTAAATTTTTTGAATTAATCTTTTTCTTTGCTAATTACATCAAATTTATCTGGACGTTAGAACAAGTAACAAAACCAAGTATTGACTTCAAAAAATTGACCATGTTTTTCAACATAAAAGTTGATTTTTCTCAAAAACGGTCGACTTCAGAGCGTATGACCCAGAGAATCTTTTTTGTGAAAAGAACAGTGGCGGTTCGAATGGGTATTTCAAAACACGTACTTTTTCCATAAGCGTAGAAGTTTGGGAGGAACAGCATCTACCCTTTCAAAACTCCGCACAAAATATAGCTCATGATGATAAGAAAATACTTACCAAAGCTGTTTTCTGTGCGACAAAAGATTGCGGAGATATTCGCAAAAAATTATTTTCTTCAATTTTAACACCCTGTATCTCGAAAATTGGGCATTTTAGTAAGTAAGTTAATGGAAATTTTTCTCATATTTTTGGACGAGCTATGACATCCTGAAGTCCTGCGCATATATTATGAAACACCCTGTATAATGTTTTCTCACCCCAGAACCTCTTCTGAATAAAGTTTGAAACCAATTCCTGAACAAGTTGTCTAGGAGCATGAACTCAAAGTAATAGAAATAAATACATATGAGTTTTATTTAAGTAAGAAACTTTCGAAAAACTAAAACAAATTAAAACTTTGGCGCTTGTTTCTGAGCGCTGGTGTGGGAATATAAGCGAAAGACTACACGAAACCGATACCCCTAAAGGCAAGAATATCGAAATCTCTGTATAATATTTAATAACACGGCTCTAAAGTCGGCTAAAACCCTAATGCGGTGCCTTACCAAATATAATAAGCCTGTTGTAAATCAATGAGTTCTCGAAATATGAAGCCAGAGGTTCCGAAACATTTTCGTGATAAAATCTTGGCCCTATCAGTATCTAATAAACCTTGAATAGCAAAAATTCCATGATTGTAATCATTTTACAAACGATATTTGTACATTTGCTGGGCAAATCTGCATGAGAACTTGCAATATTCAAACGAAATCTGGAAGAGGAATCTTCTTTTGAAATTTTTCTAGTCATACGATTCACAAGAAATTCTGCATTAGTTTTTGTGTTGAAACTTTGCGACTAATCATCAAATTTCAGTTAGATAGATTCATTAATGAGTGAATGAAAAAGAGGTACTTCAGTGTGGGTTTTTTCATTAATAAGTCGAAAACCGAGCGCTTTCGGCCAGTCAACAGGCCATCATCAGGGTTTTCCTGGAAGAGTTATTGAATTCATAAAAACAGATAATTTACAAAATAAGGATGATAACCCGTCCAGGAATTATCCCAAGATACAGTAAAAAGGAACGGCACAGCAAGTTAAGCTAGATTCATTAATTTTTGCGCGCATGTTCTAGGGGAACAGCGTGCTATCGTTTTGTCCAAATGTCTGTAATTTTGGTTGATTGAGCCGAAAATGGTCTCAATCGACTAGGTTGGACTCACTGATGACGAATCCGGTGTCAAAATCGATTCTGTCCGGCCGGCCGTCCTTCCGGCCGTAGACACGATAACTGTCGACAGAAGCAAGCTAGCCACTTAAAACTTTCAGGATAGGTTGCGCATCAGAATGCCGCGGATGAGTTCGTTAATGGGCCAAATCGGTCGAATAGTTTCGGAGTTATAGGCACTTGAAGTTTTGAAGTTATTTATTTTTTATTTCAGAAACTACTTGAGCGATTGGATTTGAACTTGGCAGTTAGGTGGAGTATAACGACGTGCAACTTTGAGCCAAATTTCGCCAGGATCATATTGTCAGTAAATTGAAAAAAAAAATTTTTTTTTTCGGAAACCATTGATCAAATCCAAAATTCCACTCACACTTTGAGCTTCATATTTCACAGCAGTGTACCAAATTTCAGTTCGATACGATCATAAGTTTTGGAGATATCGGGAAAAAATATGTCAAATTTCGAGGTTTTCTTCTCGATATCGTTGATTTTTTCGGTATAACTCGAGAAATACAGATTCAGTCCTGATAAAACTTCACAGCTAGTTTCGAGATGCTGAAAGACAGCTTTATGCGAAATTTCGTGATAATCATGTCATTAGAACAATTTGAAAAAAAAAATTTCTATGATTTTCTTATCATATCATCCTCATTGAATTCTGTATGAAACTTCGAACTGTTATTTTTCGATGAAGTACTGGATTTCAATTCGATCTGATCTCTATTTTTGGAAATATTGGAAAAATAATATTTTGATTGGGTATATCTACGGAATCATTGGGTGAATTTTACCCATTCACGAATTCGGCCTTCGTAATTAAGTACCAAACCTTCTCTACAAATATCGAGTTTTTAAGTTGTTTCTTTCGGAAGTTATTGTGTTTACGCAGTCGGCCGTTAGGCTGACCGTAAACACAATAACTTCCGGAAGAAATGAGTTAGAAACTCGATATTTGTGGAGTAGGTTTGGGGCTTGATTACGAAGGTCGAATTCGTGAATGGGTAAAATCCGCCCAATGATTCCGTAGATATACCCATTCAAAATTTTATTTTTCCAATATGTCCAAAAATACAGATATGATCGAATTGAAATCCAGTAATTTATCAGGAAAAGTACTGCCGTGAAGGCAGCAGCTTTTGCGTGCATGTTCAAATTCGTAGCTAAAGCGGTCATCTGCATTGAACATGCGCGCAAAAGTTGCTGCCTTCACGGCAGTGCTTTTCGAAAATTTTTTCATAATAGATTGGGACAATACAAAAATACTGGCGTTGGAATCAGATAATTTGAAAAGAAAAATTAAAGATTCCTTTTGCATTTTGTTAAATGGAGAAAGTAATTTTGCTCATTGTTCTGTAAAAATATACCCTATTTGGCTTAATTTACTTGAAAAAGAGGTAGAATCAAAAAACTTTCAAACCAAATGAATCTGTGTTGCATTGTTTTCTCGAAAATGTCAACTTGACAGAAGCCTCAAATTGAAACGAAGAATCGAAGGAAAATAATTCTTAAAATTTTCTCCTTTGTCTGATGAAACAGTCAGACTTGTACTTTGAAACGTCATAGTTCGCTTTGTTTATCGATGTTCATTAGGCAATCCTTTCTCCAAGGACAAATAGTATAATCGTGCAATCCGCAAGGGCGTTTTTCATTATGAAACAATTTTGTTTAATTTTTTCTAGATCTATTTCAGAGTGAAAACCCAGAAAAAACCTAAAACTGAACTTTAATCGATACTTGGGGTGAATGTTTCGTAAAATCAATAGGTGTTAAATTGAAGAATAACCGTCTATGAGTTCTATGACATTTTTCAATGCAAATCACTTGTACTCTCCCCTGGATGTTTGGTACCTTCAAAATTGTACACCCTGTATATCTATGCCTCTAACTTTGACCGATATTTTTCTACCGGGAACTTTTTGGTACCACTGAATAATTTCGCAATCTTTCAGCGATATCGGCCGGTCTACTTGAAACTATACGTATTCATTAACTGCTATTAGTCACAACATACGTTTAAAGTGTAAAATTGTTTGTACGGCAAATCGGGTCCGGTACCCACATCTCGAAAAGCAATTAATGGGTGCATCGGCAGCAGGGGTTTATTAGCACCCTGCTTAAGTTTTCGAGTCGAGTTCAACTGTCTCGAAGGATTGGGTCTTAGGTCGATTCTGGATTTTCAACGCCTTAATCTGCGGATAAATCTTGGATTTGACGTTTTTACGGCCCTGTAGTCGGCAAAATTTGATGTTTCTATGTCAGAATGGTTGTTCGCATGATGTCAAAAACATGGTGTGCTAATCTGAAAAAAAAAGGACGTCAGCCAGATTAAAATGCAAGGAAATATATATTCTGTGCTTTGAATTTGAACGAAAAAAGTGACGTCATCTTTGGTAATCACGATCACAGAAAAGCAGATGAGCACACCATGTTTTACTCACATCATGGTTATTCGTATATACCACGAGAAACAAAATACAGGGTGGGTCTCTAAGTTGTACAATTGACTATTGTATCAACTATAAATTGCCCTCTCATTTCATATAGAAGTGGTTAGGTTATAACCGAATTCCGATGAAACCAACGATTAGCGACACTTTCTTCCAAGAATAGTCATTATTTAAAACAGGTAGAAAATAATAAATAATATACAGGGTGATTCATTAAGGGTGGCCACCGGCCGTATCTCGGAAACCGTTCATCCTATGACTTCCGGAAAAAAATCTAATGACAAACTCGGCCCCTAGAAAATGATTAAAAATATTTTCAAGTTCGTAGTTCCCCACTAGAGGGCGCAATCTATCACTTGTAAAATATAATCTCATTTTTTATGAAATATTCTCCAGCTAACAGTGGTAAAGAATAATAAAATAAGAATCTACTCTTTCTATTCAACAACTTTTGTTTCAGTAATTTTTCTATATTTTCTATCTTTTAGTGATGGGATGGATAAACTTTTCTTCACGAAAAAAACATTCTTACTCCTGTATGGGTGAACCGATTTTCACGTAATTAGATTTCATTCGAAGGCCATCGAAAGCAGATCACAGAAACATATGACAACAGTATACCGGGTGATCCAATTAAAAACTACAGACTGTTTTATGTCACTTCGCCCTATTTGTGCGTTTTACTGGAAAATTTCAAATGCAATGCTATGATTCTTACCGAGTGAAAATAAGCCAAGCATTATCACCTACTGACTTTTCAAAATCGCAGACAGATATCATTGGTCGTTTTGGAGTTATTGTCATTTTTGTAAATTTTGATCAATGTTGATCCTTTCTGTGAACTTGAATAAACAAGGAAGTGACTTTATGCGTCATGACAACGCAGCAAAATACTCAACACACATGAAATAACAATGATGCGATAAAATAAAACAAAAATTAGCAACAACGAAAATATTTGAACAGAAAAACAACACTTACACCTAATCAATTCAAATATTTAAAATGTCTACCATTATTTTCTACACATAAATTTAGTCTTTCTTTCGTCGAGTTGACACTGGCCACAATTTCAGTATGAGAAGAAGCTGCCTGTCGAAATCTATTTTGAATATCCTCACTTGTAGTGGGGGGTGTTCGGAAAACTAAGTCTTTATTCTCCCCCAAAAATAAAAATCTAATACTGTGAGGTCAGGTGATCTTTCTGGCCATGGAAAAATACTCCCTCGTCCAATATACCTCTTTGAAAAGACGTTATATGAATATTCCGTAACATTAGCAGCATAATGCGCCGGGCAACCATCTTGTTGATACCACATATCTAACCTGCTTTGAATAGCAATATTTTCCAAAAGAATTGGAAGATCTTCCGTTAAAATTTCAAGCACCTTTGTCTTGTTAATAAGCCAAAACTTTTATGATATTATCCTCATTACGGCTTCTACGTTTTCTATTTTTTCTTCCAAGATATTGAACCTTATCCAGTTTCTCGCACTCTTCGTGTCAATCTTTTGAATACCCTTTTGGAATTTCGATGTCTTTCAGGATATCGTATCGGGTATTCCCTTTCAGCTACTGCATTTTCTAAACATTCAAAATGAACATTAAGCATATCATATGCTTCTTCATTTGAATAAGGGGGCATCATAAAATAGTGGTTTGCAATTGTCCTAAAAAACTTTTACAGCTATAGATACCGAAAATGAACAGTATCGCCAAAGCTTACTGGTTCTAAATCAGCTCGTTTCGTTGTTTTGATGACTTTTTTCCTTTCATCTAATTGTTTAGAGATGAAATAACTCAATTCCTCCTGCATTTCACAGGGTTGATCAATACTTATCAAAATTTACAAAAATGTCAATAACTCCGAAACGACCAATGATATCTGTCTGCGATATTTAAAAGTCAGTAGGTGATAATGCTTGGCTTATTCTCACTCGGTTAGAATCATAGCATTGCATTTGAAATTTTCCAGTAAAACGCACAAATAGGGCGAAGTGACATAAAACAGTCTGTAGTTTTCAATTGGATCACCCGGTATATTGTTGTCATATGTTTCTGTGATCTGCTTTCGATGGCCTTCGAATGAAATCTAATTACGTGAAAATCGGTTCACCCATACAGGAGTAAGAATGTTTTTTTCGTGAAGAAAAGTTTATCCATCCATCACTAAAAAATAGGAAATATAGAAAAATTACTGAAACAAAAGTTGTTGAATAGAAAGAGTAGATTCTTATTTTATCATTCTTTACCACTGTTAGCTGGAGAATATTTCGTAAAAAATGAGATTATATTTTACAAGTGATAGATTGCGCCCTCTAGTGGGGAACTACGAACTTGAAAATATTTTTAATCATTTTCTAGGGGCCGAGTTTGTCATTAGATTTTTTTTCCGGAAGTCATAGGATAAACGGTTTCCGAGATACGGCCGGTGGCCAACCTTAATGAATCACCCTGTACAAATAAAATATACAAAGACCTAGAAATGCACTGAGGTGAAATCGGCAGCTTTTGCGCGCATGTCCACTTTTAGCATGAGTGCAAAAGCTGCTGATTTCACCACAGTGCTTTTCTAGGTTTTTTTCGATAAGCTCACGGCCGACCGTAAACACAATAACTTCCGAATGAAACAACTAAGAAACTCGATATTTTTAGAGTAGGTTTGAACCTTAATAACGAAGACCGAATTCGTGAATGGGTAAAATCCACCCTATAATTTCGCAGATATACCCATTCAGAATTTATTTTTTCAATATTTAAGAAAATACATATTAGATCGAATTGAAATCCAGTATTTTATCGAAAAAAGAAAGTTCGAAGGTTCGTACAGAATGTCATGAAGATAATATAGTCAGAAGATATCAGAATATTCAATAATTGGAAAAAAAATTGAGATTTTTTTTTTCAAATTGTTCATCATCCAGAAATGTAGCACAAAGTTGCCCATCAGCATTTCTGAACTAGCTACCAAGTTTCATTTCGATTTAATCAGTATTTTTTCAGTTATTCCGAAAAAAACAATGATATCGAGAAGAGAACCATGAAGTTTTATATATTTTTTCCCAATATCCCCAGGAATTATGGTCGTATCCAAATGAAATTTGGTATACTGCTGTAAGATATGATGTTCAAGGTTTGAGTTGAGGTTTTTTCCGAATTCAATAAACAATTTCCGAAAAAAAAAATTTCGGATAAAATTTCGAAAAATATTTTTTTTCAAAATTTACTGCCACTTCTAGAAAGAAAGTATCACTAATCGTTGGTTGAAGGTTCAAAGGTGATTTGTTAACTATATGGAAGAAGTGAAATATTGTTTTTAAGGCGGAAAACTGGCCCTGAAAACGCGTCAATTCGGAACTTCGAGGGCCCATATATTCCAAACTGAGTTTCAGGAAAACACACTGCCTACACTGATGTGAATATCTTATTGATATCTCGGCGACAGAAAATATTGCAGGTTCACCAAAACATTTGAATCACCAAAATTTTGGAATCCATTCAAAAATCAACATAACTCT
Organism: Myrrha octodecimguttata; assembly: GCA_958510865.1. NCBI lineage: Eukaryota > Metazoa > Arthropoda > Insecta > Coleoptera > Coccinellidae > Myrrha > Myrrha octodecimguttata. The sequence goes on along the minus strand of OY294058.1, from coordinate 55,511,064 downwards.
TGATGCCACAAGAATATTTTTATGCAATCTTTCTATTCGATCCTTCAATATTACCAAAATCTGTCCATAGAATGAAGAGGAGTCTACTTGATAAAGGTTATAAATACAATTATTGAAAATACAGATTTGTCTGTAATACCTTAACATATAGTTTTCTTGTCTTCAGCAGACTACATATAAATGACAAGGAGAAAAGTATACTCGTCTTAATTCAATGTTTGAAATGAAACAAACTTTTTTATAGAGTCAGTATCAACTGTCATATAAGTTTAAAAGATTTTTGAAGGTGTTGTTTACTACATTTCATTTATAAAAGGAGGAAGATGATTTAGAACTTGTTGTCAAAATCGATCTATGAACAAATATTCGTATTTGACAAGCTTGCCAGAGGTTCTAAATCAGCTGAGTTCCTTTTCTAATCAGGTGTTAGTGAATACACGTGGTAAGATTTTGACATATGATATAGAATAGATGCTACTGCGCATTCTAAATCGATTGAGTCTAGTATTATTTTTGTATTGTATTTTGTTATGTTACCGTTCTCTTTTATTTCAATCAATATATATCAGATGATAAAATAATCAAATTTGTCATTTAAACCGTATTTTCGATGGAAGTTTTTCCAATTGCAGACAATATTCGGAAGCATTCACATCTGCACCATAAGGTTATCATTCAAACTAGAAACTATCCTAAGGTAAATAATATTTTTGGAGACCTCCGGAACAGCTTGCAATCCGTAACAATGCTTCAAGTGTGATTCAATATATCCACCCACGCGCCTATCTGCAAGATCGTCTCTGTTGAAACGAAAGGGTAAACAACATCGACAGATGATGTCCCCTAATCCATATTTCAAATACAAGGTGCCCACCAAGGTGGTGTTTTCTGAACGGGTGTATCCATTCATAGAAGTGCGACACGAAATTACCTATTGTGAATTTCTGTGGTGACGGAATGCTCTTAGAGTACCTACTACTTGCACAGGGTGTTGATGCATTATCGGTAGCTGAATGACATATAACTCGCTTATTGCTGAAATGAAAATTCTGGAAGAGCACATTCAAATTCGAATATTATGTTCTAGTTGTTTTATATTGTGCATTAGCATTTGCAAACTAGTTACCAAGCTTTACAACGAAATTCCGCACAATGTTGGGCGTCAGCATTTTTGAACCGGGTACCAAGTTTCATCAGGATTGGATCAGTATTTTCCGAGTTATTCCGGAAACAACAGCAATACCGAGGAAAAAACCTAGAAAAGCACAAAAATTATAGGAATTTTTGAAAACTTTCTTGTACGACCAAAAAGCCATGCTCTTCAGCAATGTTAAAAAAAAAAATTTCAAATCAGTTCAAAATGAGAGACAGCATTCAAAACATCCAAGAAAGGTTACGATTTTTAACGAATTCTCAAAATGCCCATCATCTCGAAAACGGTGAAAATTTTACCTGAAAATTTTTCGATATTCTGAAAGGGCATGAACTAGTCTATTATTTATCACCAATTCAAATATTGTTTGAGGTTCACCGGACACTCTGTATATGGAAACAAATCCTTAGAAAATGTCCAACATGTCACTCATATTTTCAAGCAAACCAGACTTAGAAGTTCTACTTGAGAATTGTGATTGATGAATCACTTTTGGTTTTATCCGTTGAACATGCGCGCAATAGCTGCTTACATCATGCCAGGTTTTTTTTTGATAAATGACTGGATTTCAATTCGATATAATCTGTATTTTTGGAAATAGTGAAAAAAAAAATTTTGAATGGGTATATATCTACGGAATCATTGAGCGAATTTCACCCATTCACGAATTCGACCTTCGTAATTAAGCATTACGGTCGACCGTGAATACAATGGCTTCCGAAAGAAACTGCTTAGAAATTCGATATTTATAGAGTAGGTTTGAACCTTAATTACGAAGGCCGATTTCGTGAATGGGTAAAACCAACCCAATGATTCCGCAGAATTTCCAAGAATTCAGATTGGATCGACTTGAAATCCAGTATTTTATCGAAAAATGACAGTTCGAAGGTTCATACGGAATACCATGAGGATAATGTGGTCATAATATCATAGAATACTGAATATTTGAAAAAAAAGTTGAAATACGAAATTCGAATACTACAGACATTTCGACGAAACTATAGCATGCTGTTCCCCAGAACATGCACGCAAAAACACAAAATTTAACGTATTTTTTCATAATATCTCTCAAGGTTGAAATCGGATCGAATTTAAATTTGTTACACCATTGTGGAAAATAAAATATCAGATCTGTGCAAAATTCATTCGAATTCCGATAGATAGTTTTCGAGAAATAAATTTTTTTCGCGCAAAGCTTATGATCGTATCGAACTGAAATTTGGTACACTGCTGTGAAATTAGAAGCTCAAAGTGTGAGTGGAATTTTTTTCTGGTACGATGAATGGTTTCGGAAAAAAAAAATTTTTTGGAAAAAAATTTCGACAAAATTTTTTTTTTAATTTACTGACGATATGATCCTGACGAAATTTGGCTCAAAGTTGCGCGTCGTTATACTCCACCTAACTGCCAAGTTTGAATCCAATCGCTCGAATAGTTTCTGAAATAAAAATAAATAACTTCAAAATTTCAAAGGGCTATAACTCCAAAACTATTCGACCGATTTGACCCATTAACGAACTTAACCGTGACATTCTGATGCGTGACCTACCCAGCTTGCTTCTGTCGACAGTTATCGTGTCCTCGGCCGGACGGACAGAATCGATTTTGACACCGGATTCGTCATCAGTGAGTCCAACCTAGTCGATTGAGACCATTTTCGGCTCAATCATCCAAAATTACAGACATTTGGACAAAACGATAGAACGCTGTTCCCCTAGAACATGCGCGCAAAAATCAACAATAATCGAATAATCCACCCAAAGGCAGAACATTAAAAAAAAAAAGTGGATGTTTTTCAGAAGAAATCATTCAAAGCTTTCTTCCGAACATCTGCCTACAATTTAGTTCTCGATTTCCAATGAAACCCTGTTGAGTTTCCTTCCATCTGTCGATTCGTCTTGCTACACATATGGAAATAGCGCGGTGTGTGCTTTATGGATTCATAATTCGGTACCCAAAGGTGGTACTACTAGGTACTACACCTATCAGCTGCCAGATGTTAATTGTAGGTGGGATGAACAACACAACTTTTACTGTGCAGGATTGGCACTAGTGGCATGTGCCACTATTGTGGATTCTTTCATACTTCACATTTCTTTATATGCGTCTTTGACCTGAAAAGGGTTAGGTCGAGGAAAGCAAACGGCGTGCGAAATCTGGGCAAATGTTTTCAAAAAATGTCGCCTCTTTCGATCACCGTGAACTTCGGTGAAATTACTAACGTCGATAAATTATGACAGAAAAAAATTCTAGAAAACCGCTGACGTGAGGTCAGGCTTTTACGAGCTTTATTATTATTATTATTATTATTATTTTTATTATTATTATTATTATTCTTATATGTAGACTCATGCATTACTCAGCTCAAAGCCGGTATAATTAACCTATCTCGGATACAATTATTTTTTTTATTAATTAATTATTATTATATAAATAATAATGAATAATTATTTATTATAATCATTATTATTAAATATTGTTTAAAGTTTAGGTAAAGCCTATAAAGTCACAAAAAAATATATATATAATCCAATGAAAAAATTAAAAAGAGGAGAATAAGGTAAAGTGCTTGAAGAGCGAAAAAAAAACACAAATTATCTGAAAAAAAATATACAAAAAGGTTCTTTGAATTTGAATACATTATTGTAGCTCATTTTCTCCAACTTATTACCTACATCTATCCCACATAATTCCTTCCATTTCAATTGTGATGTCATCTGATTGAGGATTTTCAAAACCCTGCAAAAATAAAACTCTAGAGACAAACCGCAATAGGTAAATTCTCCTCATTGTACGAAATATCAAATTCTCCCATAAAATGTCTTTTTTGCGCGCATGTTCTAGGAAACAGCGTGATAGGGTTTTGTCCAACTGTCTGTAATTCTTGAATTTTGAGCCGAAAATGGTCTTGTCAGTGGACTCACTGATTCTGCCCGGCCGGCCGTCCGTATGCACGATTACGGTCGTACAGAGAATCCTATCGACATGAGAATTCCAGAGTAGGCCGCATTTCAAAATAGGACGGTTAAGTTCGTTAATGGTCAAAAAAGGCCAAATGGTTTCGGAGTTAGAGCCTTTGGAAGTTTTGAAGTTATATCCGTGATAATTCGGGAACTACAGGAACGATTGGATCGAAACTTGGCAGTTAGTTGGAGTACAACAACGCGCAAATTTTCGCGAGATTTCGTTGAGATCATACTGTCGGTAAATTCAAAAAAAATTTTTTTCCAAAATTTTTTTCCAAAAAAATTTTTTTTTCTGGAAACTCTCCATCATATTCGTGAGAAATTCAGCGTAGTTACTAAGCTTCACATTTGGCAGCAGTGCACCAAATTTCAATTCGATACCGTTATCATTTTCGGAAATATTGCTAAAAATATGTAAGATTTCGTGTTTTATTTCTTGATATCGTTGTTTTTTTCGGTAGAACTCAAGAAATACTGATTCAATCGTGATGAAGCTTTGCAGCTAACTTTGTGATCTTCTGATCATATTATCATCATTGAATGCTGTATGGACCTGTCATTTTTCGATAAATTAGTAGATTACCGGCCGACCTAAAACACAATAACTTCCGAAAGAGAAACTACTTAGAAACTCGATATATATAGAGTTTTTCCGAAAATGCAGATTAGATCGAATTGAACTCCAGTTTTTTATTGAAAAAAACCTACAAAAGCATTGACGTGAAGTCAGCAGATTTTGGGCGCATGTACAAAAAATATCATCAAAAGTGAACATGCGCGCAAAAGCTTCTGACTTCACGCTCTTCTAGGTTTTTGTGACTTTTCAACACCATTTCTGACGAAACGAAAAAGAATCAGGATTTTTCGAATGCACCCTTAAAGTACTCCACTCTTCCACATTTCAAAAACAACCGTATTATGTTGGCAGCGAATCGAAGTTGAATAGTATTTCGAACTGAAATATATTTTCACAATTCCCACAGAAGCTTACATTCTTCTATAAATTCACTTGATACACAGATTTTTGTGTAACACCCTTACATTCAACATTCAGTAAAGAAGGGTATCATCAAATCCCTTAATGATAGAGCTTATGTAATCTGATTAACTCATTAGATTTGTCAAAATCAATTGAATTACATCAAATCATTTCTCGAATAAAATGCATATCCTAGAGAATTTACAAAAAGAACCATTTCAAATTAAGATAAAAAACTTCTTCTAATTCTCAATGGAATCACCAAGAACAACATCGGAGAAAACTTCGTGAACATCTCGACTAAGTATATCGTGAGATATTGATAGTGAAAGATATTATGTGAAGGAACTACAGACAATTTTGTATCATTTATGATTATTAGAGGAAGATTGCGTGTCTGCAGACTTAACATGTCTAAGAATATTGAAATCCTCTCTATTCGGAACGCAAAATTGATCCAGCTCTTTTAATTTTCATGCCTGTAACAATTAACAAAATACAGATTCAATAAAGTCAGATATGTCTGCATCCGACTACAGAAGAGCTAATATTCGATTTCTCTGTGTAATCTGTCCAATATTCATTAACAATCTAGTCAATTAATTGTCTTTTCCCATTTTACATTTCCTCAAGTCATAATATCCCTACCCTTGAATATTAATGATACTAAAATATCGTAATTTGGACATTCAATTAGTTCGTACTTCGAATAAAGTAATAATCAATGGCCGAAACAGTTGGAAATCACTTTAGTTTCAGTAAGTGGACATCAAGTAGAAGAATTATTTCCATACCTCCTGACGATAATTAGTTAATTTTCACCATGGTGGGTCTACGAATTCATTCTTGCATATTTAATTCCTTATTCATTTTCGATTTCAATCAGGAGAATTGAAATCAGGATCCATCAGACCATCTCTTAATTGATGATTTTGAATCATGTGGAGCAACAACACCAAAAAAATAATTTTGTCACGAATGGATACACAGGGTGTTGTATAAGGTCAATAATGAATGTTTTATTTAACATTTAAACTTTTTCTGACATTTTCTCACGCGCTTGTTGTGGGAAACGATATTTCAGAACAGTGTTTGAAATTTCAATTTGATATGGTATGTATTTTCAGTGATATAAGAGAATATATCTCAAATTTCGTTTTTATTTTGAGTTTTGAGGTTATTTCCTCACTATCTTAATGAGTACTGATGTGATCAGACTGAAACTTGAAAAATTTCGTGAGAATTGTGGTGCAAAATGTTGAAAAAATTCATTTTCAATATTTTCCGAATTTTTCTTGAAAACAATTGTTTTTCCGGAAACTTCTAATCACATGTCAATTAAATTTGGCTAAATATAGTTTTTAAGAAGTTTACTTCGAATTTCAATTGGATCCGATATTTATTTCAGGTAATATTGGAAGAGAAATATGACACAATTTGTGGCTACTCGAAATTTTGAGGATATTTCCCCAATATCCCAAGAATAACTGACGCGATTGAATTCAAACTTTGTAGTCAGTTGGAGAAAACCGATACAAAATCTTAAAACAAATTCTACCCAAAAATTTCCAGGATTTCATTGAAAATTAGACTTCAATAAAATTTGACACAATTCAGCAATAGTGTTAAAAATTTCACTCGGATCTTTGAAGATATTGGAAAAATAATGTCAAATATTCAAGTTATTTCTTGAGTATCGTTATTATTTCGGAATATCTCAAAAAATACCGATCAGCTTTGACGAAACTTGGTAACTAGTTGGCAACTTCCGAAACTAAATTTTGTAGCAGAATAACCTCAATGAAATAATTAATAAAGATGAAATAATAAATTTTTATGATTGAAATGAATCCAGGCTGATTAACGAAAATAGCCGTATATAAAAAAACTGATTTTAATTAGTCCTCTAAGTTGATAAAGGAGGTGAGGAACCAAGAAAATGTGAAAGAGCCAAGGATGGATAATTGAGAAAATTCATTTCCATAATACTTGTATCAATGTACAATATACCTCAAGAACATTTCACCTCGAGCGGATCCTTCATTACGTCGAGAATAAAGACGTATATGGAATTGTTCCTGTGATTTGCATATAAAGCGAAAATTTAACCAATAGTGGCATAACATTCACAATTAAAATTTCGAATGCTACCACTTCGGGCGCATAAATATCTGATGGTAGTATATATCGTGGTATATGGATGCCCGACTCGAAGAAATGATATTCTCACGCTATAAAGCTGGTCCAGAATTATGTAGCATACAAATTGAATCATGTGAAACCTTTCGACAGAGAAAATTGACATATGAATCTATGAATTCAGATCATTTTATACTGCAATTACAAGATTAAATATGTGCGTATTCATCACTCGGAAGACTGAAACTTGGCAGTTAGTTTGAGAATGACGAAGCGTAACCTTTTGCGAAATTTTGTTGAGATCGTACTGACAGTAAATCAAAAAAAAGTTTTTTTTCGAAATATTTTTTTTTTTCGTGAACTGTTCATCATATTCGAGAAAAATTTCGATCAGGCCTTGAGCTTCATATTTCACAGTAGTGTTTTCAAATTTCAGTTTATCCGATTATTATTATTCTTGGAGATAATTGGAAAAATATGTAGAATTTCGTCTTTTCCTCGATATCTTTATTTTTTTCGGAATAACTCAAAAAATACTTATTCAATCAGAGTGAATCTTGGCAGCTAGTTTGATAATAATGATAGACAACTTTGTGCAGAATTTCGTTAAGGTCGTGTCATTAGAACAAGAAATTTCACTTGTTTTCAAATATTGAGTTAGAATTTTTTATGTTATTTTTTTTTCTCTTCAAGGGATCTTGGACCTTTTCCACAATGTATGTAAACATTCTATGGAAATAAAGTGATTATTATTATTATTATTATTATTTTTATATTATTGAATGATCTATGATCTTCTGATCATATTATCCTCATGAAATTCTGTATAAACCATCATTTTCCGATAGAGTGCTGGATTTAAATTTATAATTTGTATTTTTGGAAATATTGCGGAAGTGAAATTTTGAATGGATATGTATATATGCGGAATCATTGGGATACAATTACACAATCACTCTCGGAAGAAACGACTTAGGAACTTGATATATGTAGAGCCGGTTTGGACCTTAATAACGATGACATTCAAAATGTTATTTTCCCAATATTTTTCAAATTACAGATTATATCGAAAAAAAAGCACTGCCGTGAAGGCAGCAGCTTTTGCGCGCATTTTCAATGTATATGACCGCTTCAGCAACGAATTTGAACATGCACGCAAAAGCTGCTGCCTTCACGGCAGTGCTTTTTGAAGTTTTTTTTTTGATAAATTACTGGATTTCAATTCGATATAATCTGTTTTTTCGGAAATGTTGGAAAAATGAAATTTTGAATGGGTATATCTACGGAATCATTCGGCGGATTTTACCCATTCACGAATTCGACCTCCTAATTAAGCCCCAAACCTACTCTACAAATATCGTGTTTCTAAGTCGTTTCTTCCGGAAGTTATTGTGCTTACGGTCAGCCTAACGGCCGACTGCATAAAAACTTCCGAAAGAAACAACTTAGAAGCTCGATATTTGTAGAGAAGGTTTGGACCTTAATAACGAAGGCCGAATTCGTGAATGGGTAAAATCCACCCAATGGTTCAGCAGATATACCCATTCACCATTTTATTTTTCCAATATTTCCAAAAATACAGATCAGATCGAATTGAAATCCAGTACTTCATCGAAAAATTACAGTCCGAAGGTTCATACAGAATTTAATGAGGATGATTTGATAAGAAAACCACAGAATTTTTTTTTTCAAATCGTTCTAATGATACGATTATCACGAAATTTTGCATAAAGTTGTCTTTCAGCATCTTCAAACTAACTGCGAAGTTTTATCAAGACGGAATTAGTATTTCTCGAGTTATACCGAAAAAAACAACGATATCGAGAAGAAAACCTCGAAATTTGACAATTTTTTTTCCGATATCTCCAAAATTATGATCTTATCGAACTGAAATTTGGTACACTGTTGTGAAATATGAAGCTTAAAGTGCGAGTGAAATTTTTTTTTGGATATGATGAATGGTTTCCGAAAAAAAATTTTTTTTTAATTTACTGACAATATGATCCTGACGAAATTTGGCTCAAAGTTGCGTGTCGTTATACTCCACCTAACTGCCAAGTTTGAATCCAATCGCTCAAGTAGTTTCTGAAATAAAAATAAATAACTTAAAAATTTCAAGTGCCTATAGCTACGAAACTATTCGACCGATATGGCCCATTAACGAACCTAACCGCGGCATTTTGATGCGCGACCTACCCTGAAAGTTTCAAGTTGCTAGCTTGCTTCTGTCGATAGTTATCGTGTTCTCGGCCGGACAGACGGCCGGACAGAATCGATTTTGACACCGGATTCGTCATCACGGAGTCCAACTTAGTCGATTGAGACCATTTTCGTCTCAATCATCGAAAATTACAGACATTTGGACAAGACGATAGCTCGCTCTTCCCCTAGAACATGCGCGCAATAACAGTTCGAAGGTACATACGGGAATTCATGAGTATATTATGATCAGAAGATCATAGAATATTGAATATTTGAAAAATAATTTTTTTTTCAAATTGTTCTAATTACACGGTCATCACAATATTTTGCAAAAAGTTGTACATCAGCTTTATCAAACACGCTGCCAGGTTTCATTAAGATTGAATGAGTATTTTCTAAGTTATTCCGAAAAAAATCAATGATATCGAGAAAAAAAAAAGAAAATTGACATATTGTTCACAGTATCTTCAAAACTTAGGATCGTATCGAACAAAAATTCAGTTAACTGATGTGAACTTTATAGCTCAAGATATGATCAACATTTCCCTTCAAATGGCTATAACTCCGAAATTGTTCGACCGATTTTGCCCATAAATGAACATATCCGTCGCATTTTGAAATGCAGCCAACCTTTGAATTTTCAAGTCGATATATTCCTGTGTACGCCCGTAAGCGTTCGTACAGACGGCCAAACAGAATCGATTTTGACACCGGATGAGTCCAACCTAATCGTTCGAGACCATTATCGGCTCAAAATTCGAAATTTACAGACATTTGGACGAAACTATAGCACGCTGTTCCCCAGAACATGCGCGCAAAAAGAACCTATATATAGGCTTGGCGTTTTAACAAATCATAACTTATTTATATTGAAGAGTTCAACATTGTATCAGACTTTGGAGTTTTATAAATAAGCTATTGAATAAAATACCGAACGTAAGAGTACATTTTCAGGATAATCAGAATTACCAAATTAGAACTCATGCTCCTTTCAAGTGTACTCTAAATGAGAGATAAAAATCTAGAAAAGCACTTCCGTGAAGGCAGCAGCTTTTGCGCGCATGTTTAATGTAGATGATCACTTCGGCAACGAATTTGCTTTTCTAGATTTTTTTTCAATAAATTACTGGATTTCAATTCGATCTAATCTGTATTTTTTGAAATATTGAAAAAATAAAATTTTGAATGGGTATATCTACGGAATCATTGGGCGGATTTTACCCATTCACAAATGCGACCTTTGTAATTAAGCCCCAAACCTACTCTACAACTATTGAGTTTCAAAGTCGTTTCTTCCGGAAGTTATTGTGTTTACGGTATGCCTAACGGCCGACTGCGTAAACACAATTACTTCCGAAAGAAACAACTTAATAACTCGATATTTGTAGAGAAGGTTTGGACCTGAATTACGAATGCCGAATTCGTGAATGGATAAAATCCACCCAATGATTCCGCAGATATATCCATTCAAAATTTTATTTCCCCAATATTTCCAAAAATACAGATCCGATCGAACTGAAATCCAGTACTTCATCGAAAAATTACAGTTCGAAGGTTCATACAGAATTTAATGAGGATGATATGATAAAAAAATCAGAGAAATTTTTTATCACGAAATTTTGCATAAAATTGTCTTTCAGCATCTTCAAACTAGCTGCGAAGTTATATCAGGACTGAATCAGAATTTCTTGAGTTATACCGAAAAAAACAACGATATCGAGAAGAAAACCTCGAAATTTGACATACTTTTTTCCAATATCTCCAAAACTTATGATCGTATCGAACTGAAATTTGGTATACTGCTGTGAAATATGAAGCTCAACGTACGAGTGTTATTTTTTTGGGATATGATGAACGGTTTCCGAAAAAAAATTTGTTGGAAAAAACCGAAGAAAAAAATTTTTTTTGAATTTACAGACAGTATGATCCTGACAAAATTTGGCTCAAAGTTGCGCGTCGTTATAGTCTACCTAATTGCCAAGTTTGAATCCAATCGTTCATGTAGTTTCTGAAATAAAAAATAAAAACTTCAAAATTTCAAGTAGTTATAACGCCGAAACTGTTCGACCTATTTGGCCCATTAACGAACTTAACCGCGGCATTCCAATGCGCGACTTACCCTGAGAGTTTCAAGTCGCTAGCTCACTTCGTTCGACAGTTATCGTGTCGTCGGCCGGACAGAATCGATTTTGACACCGGATTCGTCATCAGTGAGTCCAATCTAGTCAGACATTTGGACAAAACGATAGCACGCTGTTCCCCTAGAACATGCGCGCAAAAAGCTCTCTTTTCTGCATGCCCATCAAATAAGAGTATCGTGACTTCCAAACCAACCTGTACATAAGATGGACTGAGGCGGTGTAGCCTGCGTAAGAATTAAAACAAAACAAATTCGCCGGGGTTATCCAGAGTAACCTTTGATTTACTATGAGACCAAATGATTATCGCGCAAACGCCTCCAACGCTCCAAGCGCCGCCAACTGTATAAAACAAACATCACTGTTGGTACTTGTTATTTTAATATCTCGTTTCGCATTGCCCCTGGTCACTATTTTGCTCATTCGACTGAATAATGTGAGATTTATCTATACATTCGTCTGTTTTTATTTTATTGACCATTCAATTTCGATAGCTGTGTCTTTCTTTATCTCCCTGTGATTGTTTAAGTGAAAAAGGATGGGATATAACGTAGTGAAGGTGGATAAATAAATGCATCTCTCCCGGTATAAATTGTCTGATTAAGAAACAGGGACTTCTTGTTTTTCTTTTTTGTGTTATATCGAATTCGGAGATTGAGCTGTATGCTTTTGGTTTTGTTTTGTTTGCTGTTTGTGGGAAGTGATTCTTCAACTGTTCTTTCGGCAAGATGTAATCGATTAATTCAGAGTTTTGTTTTACAGATTGTTTTTTTTTTTCAGATGAAAAAATTCGATAGAGCATTTGCAAGAACTCGTGTGAGCTCATTCATATTGATAATAGGTCTCTTGCATGAATTTTTTATCATTGGAATCAAATATTCTATCCGTGAGACCACTGAAAAACTTAAATCGCCACCAAAAATGTAAATTTTTAACGAGAAAATGCTCTTTTAAATTGGCTCCGCATATCGGTTGTTCAAACGGAAGAAACTTCGCGGTTTCCTTGACGTATGGGGATATATCCTCTCTTTCCCTCTTCTCGTGTACTTTTCTTTCTAGCAAGCCAATAGACAGTGTCGGGCTGTATCGATCGGTGAATCGTAGAATAACGAGTGACGTAGAGGCGATCTGACGCGTTTCTCCCGCTTCGACTTTGAGTCCCAATTTGGCCATTTTCAATAACGAATTATTCAAAATTCGCCAATTATTGATGTGTGTGATAGCATATATTATGATTTTGTATCGATATAGAATAAGAAAAACATAAAAGTATGAAAATTCGCGTTACATGCAAGAGACCTTTTGATCGGTTTTCACTGTTTCGTAACAACTAAAACCAGCAATAATTCAGTCCCTGTATATTCGCTAACATTTTGGAATAGAGATGAAAACATATTTTTTGCAAGGAAAATTTAGGAAATTACGGAAAAAATTGTTTTTATATTTTTCACAATTGCAATTACCAAAAAATACTGCATAAAGCTGCACGTTGTATTCTGAAATAACCTCAAAAGCTCAAATAAACACGAAATTCGAAATATTTCATTCCCATGCCTCCGAAAATGATCTTCAGATTGAATTGGAATTCAAAACACCACTATTTTAAATTGACTTCAAGTTATATGCCAAATTTTGTTAAAATATGATGATCTCCGAGAAAGAAGAATGTATCAACAAAAATTTCGAATTTGGAATAATCCTGTTAAAAAAAAATTCAACAATAAGATCCATACGAAATTTGGCATCGCTCGTTATTATTCTCCAATTAAACTGTTCGATCGATTTTGACTATTAACAAAAAAAAGCCGAGATATTAAAGCTCCAAACTAAAGGTTTGTTCGTTGTACCAACACTAACTACACTAACTACACTGACTCCCCTGGCTACCAATTCTCAGTGCAGCTGAGTGTAGTCATAGATGACAGAATGAGTGGAGTAGGTGTAGTTCAATCTGTTCTACGATTCTCACAAAATACAGAATATATTATAGATGATTCACGCAAATGCAAGATGGCATAATTCTATGCTTCTTTTGATTTCGCTATCATTTCGAGATGATGTTTATCTGCCGTAAACTTTTTTAAAATTCGTTACGGAAAAAAATTCTAGTTGAATAACGATATGATGAAAATTAATTTCGTCCAAAATAACCACACATGCAGAACAAAACACGTCCAACCAGGAACCAGAGACAAAATAGCTGTCTTGGATCATATTTACGCATAACCATCACAGAAGATTGGTGCGGACCCATAACATTCCTTTGGTTAATGTGGAAGAAGAAGAAGAAGATCACAGAAGATAATATTTCCGCAGCGAACAGAGTGCAAGTTTACAACAGAACGCACCGAACAGAATCAGTGGAATTATTTTAGTTAGTGTAGTTGATGCAGGTACGACGAACAAACCTTGAGCCTGAAGATTTCAGGATTTAGGATTTTTTCTGGGTTTTTACTCCCAATATCCGAAACAGAACTATTACGAATCAAATAATTTTTTTTATGGAAAACGCCCTTGCGGATTGCAGGATTGATCTATCTGTCAAGGACAGTTTCTTGGAAAACAGATTGCCTAATGAACTATACAGGAATTAAATAAACGAAAAACAAAACGAACTGTGACGTTTCAGAGTACAAATCTGACTCTTTCATCAGACAAACGACCGAAATTTTTAGAATTATTTTCTTTCAATTTTTCGTTTTGAAACTTTTGTCAAATTGACATTTTTATGAAATCACAGCAACACAGATCCACTTAATAAAAAGAGGTAGAATTGAAAAACTTTCAAACCAAGTGAATCTGTGTTGCTGTGATTTCATGAAAATGTCAATTTGACAAGTCTTGTTCGTCTGATGAAAGAGTCAGATCTGTACTCTAAAACGTCACAGTTCGCTTTGTTTACCGTTTATATTATTCCTGTACCAATATACATTTTCTGAGTTCAGTCTATTCAAAAACGCATCTCTATTTTTTCGACCAGATGCAGCCATTCGGTCTTGTCTCATTTCACACTACACCAACGAATTATAACACCTCTTGTGTTTTAAACAACAAAGTATACCGGGTGCCAATAAATCAACAGTTAACTAGACTAGGCGCCCGCCTAACGAGGGCTGTAACCTATAATCTCTCAGCCGGATAGTTTCGTTTTCAAAGAAAAACGCGCAGTTATAATGAAAAAAGTGATAATTTTTAAGGTTGGCCATTATGGTTCTGGTTTCGGGTGCGAACAGATGTCAATATTTCGCACCTGAAGGTGTTGAAAGAGTTCTAATAAGGTGTTGTGTGCCAATTTGGGTCCATTGAGTAGAAGCCGCGGTGAGAAATTTGATACAATTTGGTTTTTTCAGGGGCTAACACTCATGATTAAAAGAGAAAAGTCCGAATGATTGGGGGAAATTGATACCAGGAATTGCAGTATTGCAATTTAGAAGATGAAATAGGTCGTTAATTTTACATAGGGTGCTCAATTTCGGTGTTTTATTGCTATTGGCGAATGAAGATGAGCGCTACTCCCTCTGGTGGCTATCCGAGTAACCCGAGGTACAGACATTATAATTGACAAGTTAAAAGAAATGTTAAGGAAATGAGAAAGTTTATGCATTTTTCTTGGCGTTTTTGTGATTTTACAAGTGTTTCTACTGAGGAAAAGCAAACTCAAATGTCTCTTCCCATAGATTTCTACAGCCCGGTAAAAAAGTTGGAGTTAGGGTGAAAGAAACTTCCTTTAACAAGTCGGGCCTGAAAGTGTTGAAGAATCGATAAAAACCAACAAACAAGATTTATGTGAGTGTGTTACCTGCATTTTACCGATGATGATCATTTTTATAGAGGTAAGAACGAATTGCTGATGAAATATTAGATCACATTCATGAAGACAATTCTTTTCCAGGTCCATAATCCAAGCAGAGAAATTTACTTAAGAGGAATGCTATGCCTTCCAGAAATCTGCCTGTTGAACTGATCATTAAGGAACAACGTAAATGTTCCAGTGATAGAAATTACTATTGAAAAGAAAAGAAGGAACAACAAGGAAATATCTGGTGATGAATACTCTTCGCTTAAAGTTCTTCTGCCGATGAAAGCAAAGTTGTACAAGGCTTATTTATTATAGCTTTTTCAAGACCAATCATATGAGTGTTGAAAAATTTATTTGTCAATCCATAATGAATAAGGCTTATGGTAAAAGTAGCATTAGTTTCATATGAAGGTATTCATTTTATTCACAATATATTGAGTATTTAGTCCTTCCATATAAAAATAGTAAAGTTATGAGTATTTGTCTATTATTCCAAATAGTATGTTTACTATCTGTTTTTCAACTTTCAAGACAGCCTAAGAAATCCACCAAAGTCAATCTTGCTATTTGGATCTGAAAATAAATAATATTAAAATACTGTCTAACCTTGGAGATGTTCCCGTAATTTTAGAGTTGCTACACACTCAATTAGATTGAAGGATGATACATACCTACTTTATAAGAATAGAATAAGTACTCCCAGTAATACTCTCGCCAACTATAAAAGTCTAAAAAGTCTTTGAATAAATCGTTAAATCAAAAATTATCAAACCAAACACTAACAAACAGTACAAAATCGACTATCGAAACAAAATCTATGTCTGTATGTAAGGTTCTAAAACTGGCCAACGTGGCGCTCCAATCTTAAATTCAGACGCCAACAGCTTGGTGAAATATAGTAGTTTGAGTATCAGCTATGACGACTGTCATTAGTCGTTGTTGTAACTGTCATTAGTGGTTGCTGTAATACGACTATATCTTTTCCACTTTATTTAAAAACTTCAAATTGAGAAACTCTTCGAATTTGTTCAATATAATGTAGAAATGTGGAGATGAACACATTCAAATTGGCGGAGCTTTTTTGAGTTCAATCAAACTCGACTGAATAATTTATACCCAAAATGAACATAGACAATTTGGAATTTCGGTTAATAATCAATTCGGCAGTGATGATTCTCATTTTGAAGTTCTTGATGCTCTATTTGAACATAATTAATTTCAATTTTGAAGTTGAAAAGGTATAGATATAAGAAAATAAATTTCTGTTGAATTGTTGATTTGAAAACGACTTTGTTATTTTTTCGAATGAACCTACCTAACCCGACCTAATGCAGCAACAAATTAAGCAACATTGTGAAAAAATGGTGTTATTGGTCCTGTTGGTGTAAATTTTCTCATATCAATTAATTAATTGCTATAAAAATATTGAAAATGGCGCTCTCCTGAAACATGGATAGCTTCCAGATTTTTCATTGGAAAAATGCCGGTTTAAGGCTTCCTTGAGAAGTAAAACTAATGCTCCTGTCACAATAGTCAGACTTGAAACTCATGATACAGGAGGTCACAAAAGCGTTTTCAAAGTTTGCAATTTCGATAACGTGAAAACTCAGTTTATTCAAATTAAAACCTCATTTTTCACGGCCATGTTGGAGTCTACGTTGAAATATATTATAGGTGTGGAAATAAGAAAAATGCCCTAAAATTCATATTTTCTGAGACATTTCGTAAAATACAATGTACGCAATCACACAAATGGAGCACATATTGGACATTTATTCTAGATTGTTTTCATAGAAATTCTGAATTTTTCGTTTTGCCTGTATTTTTGTAAAGATTGATATTAGAAATGCAATCGCGACTACATATCTCAGTGTTATTTCCACAACTACATTATTTTTCAACGTGAGTTCCAATATGGCAATAAGAAAATGAGGTTCTAATTTGAAAAGATTGAGTTTTCACGTTTTCGAAATCGCGAAACTTTGACAACGCTTCTTTGACCTCCTGTATCATGAGTTTCAATTCTTACTTTTGCGACAGAAGCATTATTGTTACTTCTCGCGGAAGCCTCAAAAAGGCATTTTTCCAATGAATAAGCTGTGAGCTAACCATTTTTCAGCAGAGCGCCATTCTCAATTTTTTTTGGGATGGCAGCAATAATTTCATCACAACGCCTAGATTTAATCCCAATAAATTTTTATTCAGCAAAATCAATTGTTTGGACTTGACAAAGCAACCTTAATGCCATGAACTTTTATACAGAGAAATAGTACAATATTTGACAATTTTATTTATGCGTTTTTGGAACCAAAATTTCAATGAGAAATAGTCGACACCTGGTATTCTATACCTGTTTGTTATAAGTAAATCACCCGTCGACAAAATGCAAAGTTTTCCTGAAAATTTCAGTATTCTGAATTTTCCTAAAGTTTTCATACCTCATAATTATTTTAAAAAATCCAATACTAACAATTTTTATAGCTTTACTTTCTCCTCACACGTAAAAAATTCCTCTGAACACCGTTCTCAAAAAGCAATATTACTCCAGATAAGTCAAGCAATCAAATCCAACATTAATAACTCAAGTCTGCCATCATATAGATAAGAAATATTTTATTAAAAACAGTTTCAAAGCGTCAACTCGAATATAGCGCATATTAAATTTACGACATGGTACCTGAAGTGTGGACCAATTTACCGACGTCCAATGGTTGTGGCTATTAATTTCTTTATCTGACATCGAATGACCGAAAGGAAAAGTTGCCAAAAGTTTTGCATGCATCTGCTTTGCACCCTTTGGGTACCTGAACTCGAACATCTGTGTTTTCACCGAAAATATAGCGTTACAGTGGTTGTAGGCAGTTCTTAGAACCACTCACCCTGCGTATAGATATGTGGATGGCTATCTATTGTCATAATGGAGTGATTCTGCAGTGAGATGGATCGGAAATTTAGGCTATGTATTTTGCTTAGTTGCCCAAAAAAAATTTGAAAAATAATCACTGCAGCTTGCAGAAAGACACCTCGTTTTCTACTATCGACATCAAAATTTCACGCATTCTAATATTGCTCGCGGCTATTGCGAACGTTAAAGCATGCAGACCGTTGGCAGGTGACTGACCTTGAGATAATAACTAGGTTTAATTAAACTTGGACGTGATTGTGTTGCCGAAATTCATGAAGCCGTACTGTATCAGCTGGCAGTACTCTTTGCTCTTAACAATATGCCTTATTTTCATTGTGACTATTTTATTTGTTTGACCTTGCATAAAAATTGTTTTTCTTTTTCACGCCATAATCTTGGACGTGAAGGAGTCGAATTTTTCCATAAATAAATGAGGATTCGAAAACATATTGTCATTTCAGAATGACGCAGAGCCGTACATAAAATAATTTCACAAATATCTATTCTACATGAAAGTACATGTGAGTTATTGTGTTTACGGCCGACCGTAAGCACAATAAGGCCATATTAGTGAATGAGAAAAATTCACCCAATGATTCCGCAGATATATACCCATTCAAAATTTTGTTTTTCCAATATTTCCAAAAATACAAATTAGATCTAATTGAAATCTAGTATTTCATCGAAAAATGAAAGTTCGGATGTTCAAACAGACTTTCATGAGGAAAATATGACCAGAAGTTCACAGAATATTGAATATTTGAAAAAAAAATTTGAACATTTTTTTTCGAACCGTTCTAATGATTGAATCAGTATTTTTTGAGTTATTCGGAAAGGAACAACGATGACGAGAGAAAAATAACGAATTTTACATATTTTTGGATAGTTTCCGAGAAAAAAAATTCTAACTGTCGAAGGGAGTGAGCTAGCAGCTTGAAACTTTCAGGGTAAGTCGCTCATTGGAATGCCGCATTTAAGTTCGTTAATGGGCCAAATCGGTTGAAATTTTGAAGTTATTATTTCAGAAACTACTTGAGCGATTTGATCTGAACTTATCAATTAGGTGGAGTATAATGTCGTGCAACTTTGAGCCAAATTTTGTCAGAATCATACTGTTAGTAAATCTTAAAGAAAATTTTTTTCGAAATTTTTTCCCAAAAAATTTTTTTTTCGAAAACCGTTCATCATATTCAAAAACAATTTCACTCGGACTTTGAACTTCATATTTCACAGCAGTGTACCAAATTTCAGTTCGGTACGATCATAAGTTTCGGAGATATTGGGAAATAATATGTTAAATTTGGTGGTTTTCCTCTCGATATCTTTGTTTTTTTCGGTTTAACTCAAGAAATACTAGTTCAATCCTGATACAACTTTGCAGCTAGTTTGAAAATGCTGCAAGACAACTTAATGCAGAATTTCGTGATGATCGTGTCGATAGAACAATTTGAAAAAAAAATTTCTGTGATTTTCTTATCATATCATCCTCATTAAATTCTGTATGAACCTTCGAACTGTAATTTTTCGATGGAGTACTGTATTTCAATTCGATCTGATCTGTATTTTTGGGAATATTGGGAAAATACAATTTTGAATGGGTGTATCTGCGGAATCATTAGGTGAATTTTACCCATTCACGAATACGGCCTTCGGCCTAACGGCCGACTACGTAAACACAATAACTTCCGAAAGAAACAACTTAGAAACTCGATATTTGTAGAGTAGGTTTGGGGCTCAATTACGAAGGTCGAATTCGTGAATGGGTAAAATCCGCCCA
This sequence comes from Myrrha octodecimguttata, assembly GCA_958510865.1. Lineage (NCBI taxonomy): Eukaryota > Metazoa > Arthropoda > Insecta > Coleoptera > Coccinellidae > Myrrha > Myrrha octodecimguttata. The sequence goes on along the minus strand of OY294058.1, from coordinate 55,491,006 downwards.
ATGATTCCGTAGATATACCCATTCAAAATTTTATTTTTCCAATATTTCCAAAAATACAGATTAGATCGAATTGAAATCCAGTAATTTATCAAAAAAAAATCTAGAAAAGAACTGCCGTGAACGCAGCACCTTTCGCACGAATTCGTTGCCGAAGCGGGCATCTACATTGAACATGCGCGCAAAAACTGCTGCCTTCGCGGCAGTGCTTTTCTAGATTTTTTTATTTTAAATTCTCAAGCTCTCGAAAAAACACCTTTTATTTCAGAAGGTAAAATGTGATATTATATTACTAATAGGGATTCTGAATGTGTAGTCATGTCCAAAATTCCTCTGAAGCTTGCAGAAGAAGTAACAATTATTCATGCCCCACGCTTTCTTCAAAGCTATACACGAGAATCTCAATTCCCGAAGATTTATAACTCAAAATGCTAAAATACCCTATAATGGTCTCATATTTCGCCGACAGTGGTATAATTTCGTATTTCTGGGGACTTCTATAACAAGATAACGAGCTTGTTGAGATGAAAAAAGCATTGTGCAACGGCCAATAACCGAATGAAATTAGTGGTTAATTTTATGTGATATATATATTTTGGTGTGAACACAGGGTTCGATGCTACCGACACGACGGCTTGTTAGTGCCTATTTTACACCTGGTTAAGAAAACGAGAGTCAGAGACGGGGCTAACAAGGCGAAGTCATTCATTTTGGATGCGCATCGAAAGAGAAAAGTGAAATCCTTGCCAAAGGACCGGACAAATGGATGTTGGCCATGAAATTTAGGTCTGGATATAAAATTTTGGGGCTTAGTGAAACGAATAATATTATAAGGTCATTTTGGATAACGTTTTTCGGGTATATCTAATTGGAAATATTATTATACAGGGTGATTCCGGAGGAGACCGTCAGATTTTAGGATAAGTTTACACTAGTCAAGACAGTCTCGAAACAATGATTGGTTTATGGTTGGGGGTCTCTATTGAGAATATACAGGGTGATTTGTCCGATTCGACCGATTTTACTTTTATTGGTAACTTTGGTATGGCTTATTCGATTTCAGAGAAATTTTCAGCGATGTACAATATTGATGAGGACATTCATTAATTTCAAAGTTTTTTTCAAAATAAGCGGTTGTTATTGCGATAATTCCAGGTTAATTGTGCAGGTTGAAAAAACACCCTGTACATCGCATTTCCGAAACTACGCTATCTGTTTACGATTCTACTATAATAAGTCAATATTCGAGATTTTCTAATTTTTTTGGCACACTTCTAGTTTTCTGAGAAAATTCCATCAAAAAAAGACAATGTCGAGATTTCGCTCCAATCGATTCTACTTTCATTGATAACTTTGGTATGGCTCATTCAATTTTGATGAAATTTGCAGTGTAGAACAATCTGAACGAGTTTCAATAATCGCAAAAGTCTCTCAAAATACAGGGTTGTAATTGTGATAATTTTGGAATTTCAGATTAATTGTGCACCCTGTACATTGCTTTTCCAAAAGTTTCTTATCCGTTTCAGATTCTCTACAATAATATGTCATCATTCAGAGGTTTTTAATTTCTTTGGCACACCTCCGGTTTTCCTAGAAAACATTTTTGAAGAAAAGCACGATCGAAATTTGGCTCTCAAGCAGTGAGAGTATTCCGCCCGAGGTAGGAAAGCTGTATTGTCCAAGGACGCAAAGCAATTCTCAAGTTCTAAAATATTCTTTTCAAATTCCAAATTCATATTTAATTGCCAATATTTTGTATGAAATCATTCAATTCAGAATATATTTCGAATTTGAAAAGAATATTTTAGTAGTAACGAACAACTTTGCATCCTTGGACGATACAGCTTTCCTACCTAGTGCGGAATACTCTCACTGCTTGTGAGCCAAATTTCGATAATGCTCTCCTTCAAAAATGTTTTCTAGGAAAACTGGAGGTGTGCCAAAAAAATTAAAAACCTCGAAAATTTTGGAAAAGCAATTTACAGGGTGTTTTTTTCTCAACTGTACAATTAATCTGAAATTTTGAATTTTATCACAATTACAACACTGTAATTTGAGAGATTGTTGTGATTATTGAATGTACTCATGTAGATTGTTCTACACTGCAAATTTCATCAAAATTGGATGAGCCATACCAAAGTTATCAATAAAAGTAGAATCGATTGGAGCGAAATTTCGACAATATCATTTTTGAGTGTGCCAAAAAACTCTCAAATAATGACTTATTATAGAACAATCGTAAACAGATAACGTAGTTAAGGAAACGCTATATACAGGTGTTTTTTCAACCTGCACAATTAATCTGGATTTATCACAATAACAACCGCTTATTTCGAAAAAAAATTTGAAATCAATGAATGTGTTCAACACTGTCGTACTACGCAGAGAATTTCATTGAAATCGAATAAGCCATACCAATGTTATCAATAAAAGTAAAATAGGTCGAATCGGACAAATCACCCTGTATATTCTCAACAGAGACCCCAACCATAAACCAAACAGTGTTCCGAGACTGTCTTGACTAGTGTAAACTTATCCCAAAATCTGACGGTCTCCTCCGGAATCACCCTGTATATGCTGGTGAAAAATTATTAATTTGAAAAGTTACCAACCTAAATATCCCGGCAGAATCGAAAAAATACAAACAGAGGTAAACGTTGGATTTTGAAACATTTCATACTGTTATATTGTTTGGAAATCAATTTGTATCAATTCTGTTAATGTGATGACAGCAAACCCTAGAATCTTCAAAGGTAATCCGATTGCCCTACCCTCAACCTTTTTGCGCGCATGTTCTGAGGAAAAGCATGCTATCTTTTAGTCAAAATGTCTGTAATTCTCGAATTTTGAGCCGAAAACGGTCTCAAACGACTAGGTTGGGCTCACTGATAACGAATCCGGTGTCAAAAACGATTCTGTCCGGCCTACGGCTGACCGGCCGTCCGTAGGCACAATTACTGTCGTACAGAGAATCCTATTGACCCGAAACTTTCAATGTAGGTTGCATTTCAAAGTGCGACGGTTAAGTTTGTTAATGGGCGAAATCGGTATAATGGTTTCGGAGTTAGAGCATTTGGAAGTTTTGCCGTTATTATTTTGATTATAATTCGAAATGGAGAATCCTATCGACCTAAAACTTTCAGAGTAGATTGCTCTTCGAAATGTGACAGTTGGGTTCGTAAATGGGCAAAATCAGCCTAACGGTTTCGGAGTTACAGTGTTTTGACGTTGTTTTGGCGATAATTTGGTAACTACTGAATCGATTGGATCAAAACTTGGAAGTTAGTTGAAGTATAAACACGCGCAAGTTTTCGCGAGATTTTGTTGAGATCATACTATCATTAAACTTGAAAAAAAAAATTTCAAAATTTTTTTCGAAAGAAAATTTTTTTCGCGAACTGTCCATCATATTCGAAAAAAATCCAGCGCATACATTGAACTTCATATTTCACAGCAGCGTACCAAATTTCAATTCGATATGGCCATTAGTTTTGGAGATATTGGAAAAAAAAATATAAAAACTTTCGTGGTTTTCTTATCGATATCGTTTTTTTTCGGTTTAGCCCAAGAAAAAATGATCCAATCATAATAAAACTTCGCAGCTAGTTTGAAAATGCTGAAATACAACTTCGTGCGAAATTTCGGTCATCGGTACAATTTGAAAAAAATTTCAAATTTTTTTTTCGAACAATATTCTTTGATCTTCTTGACATATTATCCTGATAAAATTCTGTATGAACCTTTGAACCTTCATTTTTCGATGAAGTACTGGATTTCAATTCGATATAATCTGTGTTTTTGGAAATATTGGGAAAATAAAATTCTTAATGGTTATATCTGCGGAATCATTGGGTGGATTTTACCCATTCACAAATTCGGCTTACGTAAATAAGGTCCAAACCTTCTCTACAAATATCAAGTTTCTGAGTAGTTTCTTTCGGAAGTTATCGTATCATCTGAAGAATAAAAAAAATTCTAAAACTTTTCTCAAAAAAAAAGTTCAGTTGGTTGGAAACTGCGAACCTGCATATTTGTGCAAAATTTCGTGAGCATCGTATAAAATAAAAATATATCCCGACTGAGTTCTTGTTCAAAACAGCTCATGAAAAAAAAATAGCGATATTCTAATCGCATAGTTCTGACGAAATTCTGCAAGTACCTTCAATATGCTTCAACAAATTACTAATGTTCAATTCAACTTGGAACATATTGGAAAATCAAATTTCGAATGGGTGTCTGCTGAATCATTGGGTAGATTTTGCCAACTCACGGATACGGCCTTTGTAATTAAGGTTCATACTTGCTCTGCAAATATCGAGTCTTTAAGTTGTTTTCGTCGAAAGTGTGCTTACAATCGGCTGTTGAACACATCGACATGATCCATAAAAAGCTAATGATTTGAAAATGAGAGGAACTTCATGTTCGCGGTAGACAAATGCAGAGAAAACCTTAAAAATTAAAACATTTCCCTGCATTCGATTGGTAAAAGGAACCCTCTTCTATGTAACATATATTCAAACTACTCGAACCCTTTCTCGATGTGGAACCCCCAAATCATGAAAAATCGATTAGAAAAAATGAGAAATTAACCATATCGAATAATCCTAACAAAAGAACAAATATATCAACCATCAGGCAGTGACATCAACATGCCCCCATCCAAACATTAAGTTATCTAGGCTAGTTAACACAATATACTCCCCGCAGATATACAAACTTCTCGCCTCATACTCCAAATATATCTATAGCACGCATGTGGCATTTCATCCAAAATCAGCTGGCTTCTTGTATTCATTTGGAGGAACCCCACGATGAGTCTTTGGAAGCAGAGACACCGATCGAGAGGATAAGTTTACAATTTTCTAAACCATCGATGCCGCAAAGCATTGTGTTCTGTTGTATCACAGCAGTGGACGACTCTCAAAAATTGAGTTATGAATTATATGCTGAAATCTACGATAGATAAATGATAATTCGATATGGTGAATTTGGAATGATAAGTCAATGTAGTGGGTATAAATCGGTGAAATATTAAGGCCAGACTGAAGGGAAACATGGCCATTATTCCATTGGCTTTTTATGTGAGAATTTCGAATTGGAATTCTAATATCTGAATGCCTATTTTGACAAGATGAATTAATTTATTTTTAATCAAAGTATGCTGTAAGGAAATAAGCAACTCTGTTTAGAATAGATTTTCACTGAATAATACAGGGAGAGGCACTGAAACCGGACGTTTTTGGAATAAGCATAACTCGGTAAGTAGGAGATCAAAAAAGCTGTCTTGGTTTATTATTTGATTTTATCGAATAATAAACCTTAGTGATCGGCTAACAAAAAAAAATTTATCTCCGCTGAAAATTTCACAGTTTACGTTTCGAAGAATGAATGAATAGAAATAAATACGTCCGTCCTTCCGCAGTTCGTTGTCCGGGGCTTTTGTCTGGAAGTACTGAACGGAAATGCGTGAAATATGGTAGAAAAATCCTGTGTCACTCGGGGTTGATCCTACAAGCTTTTCAACAGGATTGATGTAGTCAAGGGGCTGAAAATGAGGGGTTGGGAGGAAAAGAATTATTTCTGGAAAATTAATCATCGAATTTTCATGAAATTCTCAACATTGATTACTGTATCAGAACTGAATCTAAAAATTTAACTCGAATGATTTACGACTAGCGGTTTTTGAGTTATAAAGAAAAATGCGGCAAATTTCAATATACCACAAATGAATAATCGCATTCGGTTCTAATATTCGAATCAGTTGAAATTCAGTAAGATAATTCGTCGAATTTCCATCTAAAATCATGATTAACAAATAATCAAGTGATTCGTTTGCAAACTTGTTTGCCTGTAAGTTTATATAAATCTATTCACATTATTCTCATTCTGGATCTTAGAAAAATGTCCGTATGGATAAATATTATTATAGGAATAAGGTACTTACTGTTTTAAACAAACGTTGTATTTTGCCATTTTGAAACAATAGGTTTGTTCGTTGTACCTGCAAGAACTACACTAACTGACTAACTACACCAATTCCACTGACATTCAATTCTCAGTGCTGCTGAGTGTAGTCACAAATAACTAAATGAGTGTACTTAGTGTAGTTCAATCTATTCTATGATTCTCACAGAATACAAATATATGTTAGATGTTTTTACGCAAACCCAAGATGACCGAATTCTATGTTTCTTTTGTTTTCGCTACCACTTCGGGGTGATGTTGATATGTCGTGAAGTTTTTCTAAAGTCGTCACAGACAAAAATTCCATTTCAAATAAGGATATGATGAAAATTAATTTCGTCCAAAAATAACCACACATAGGCAGCAAAACCCGTCCAACCAGGAACCAGAGACAACCACAGATGTCTATGATTAGGAATTATATCACAGAAGATATCCCCACTCACTGCACACGTAATCTGTGACTACACTGACTACCAGTATGTCCGCAACAGAACAGAATCAGTGGAGTAAGTGTAATTAGTGTAGTTCATGTAGGTATTACGAACAAACCTTTTATATTTGAAGAAACGAAAAGGAATCCTTAGGTAATAAATACATACAAGTATTATCTCATTCTTTTCTTTCTAAAATGTCATATTTTATATTGGCAGTGAATCATTCGTAAAATTTGGAATACTTTCACAAAACATCGGATTCTCCAAAAGTTTTTCGTCATCTCCCTCTGCGTGGTTCAGAGACTGATCAGATCAGAAAAACCCAATTTCTTTTTCATAACATATTCTTCAAATATCTTTTATGTGGAGACGAAATAACAGCAGCATGTGACAAACAGTTTCTGAGAAAGCGAAGTTTTTGAAAATAATTTTCGCAGAATTTTCTAGTGAAATCATAAATATCATAAATCTTCATGATATATTTTGAAACTGAAAGCCAAATATCAGTTCGATCGGATCTTTTTCAATTATGTCTATTGATGAAGAAATGTTACAGAATGTACATCAGAACTATTTGAATGGGGGTTTCTCCTGAATTTGGGTCATTACTGCAAATGCAAATGTGAACATAATTATTATGGGTTGAATTCATTATTTTCCTAAATTACCTTCAGAAAGTATTCAAAATCAGATTTCAAAATTGGGGTTTATCATTTAAAGGGATTTGCCAGGCATGCACGAAATGACAACGGTGTTTAGTAGGATAGCTTGTTCTACTATAGAATAATGAAATATTTATTTTTATTCTGTGGTACACACGTGTTATTTGTCAATGTAACCAAACAATTTGTTATTCGTTTCCGTTTGCGAATAGTCAGTTATATGACAGTAAAACAGTCTGTGCTCTTCTTTCTATTTCTTGGTCGTTGTCTTCTACTCTAAAGAGATCGAAGTATAGCTAACTCTGTTTTCTTAGGCAAAGTATCACATTTGACGTCCTTTTCTTTCCGAGAAAGCTGGATTCGACGTTGCCATATCGTGAAATTATATGTTCTAAAGGTTTTTCATGAAAATTTCCGCATTTTCGTTTAAAGGAAAAACCCCCATTGTCTTGCTATTTGTGTTCAGCAAGATGTTAGAACATGAGTGATGTGGTTCTCTTTGCTTACGATGGCATAAGTGTAGCCGCTCTTTGTTGGTAACACAGAACTTGAGCATATGATATTTGTGATTTTCAGTGTTTCTTCCACATGTTTGAAATTTTAATTGCACATTTTGATTGCTACCGCTGTTGACACAATCCTGCATTTTGTTTCTTGTCTTGTCAGTTAACCATTAAAATCAGTCCATGTTATTGCCATTTAGGGAATCAAACAAATGCGAAAATGCCGCTTGTTGGATGAGCAATCAGCAGCCATCCCATAAGCCGTAATTAGCGCTTTATTATATTCACTCAATTAAAATTATGTGTGGCTTCTTATTGGCAGAACTGATCTTACGCATTTCAGGTCTTCTTCACCGGCATTTTAATTGGACCAATGCTCATAATTTAATTTCGAGATCATCTACTTTGTACCGTTTTCGAGTTAAATCTTATCTGTTGGCGAAGGAAGTGTACGAAATTTCGTCGTAAAAGTATGCGATGAACATGTGTATGAAGAATATTGGACATTTAATGATAGTTAAGATAAATATTTTCAATAACATTCAATTGCGGACTTCAGCAAGATAAGAAAAACTGAGAGACGTATTTGAGTGTCGAAAAAAAATTAGAAAAACATTGATTTCCGGATAGCTTGTACATATTCGTCTTGATCAAGGCAATTTGATCGTATGATCCTCATGAAATATTTTGTGAAGCTTCGATTTTTCGCCAAGTTCTAGAGTTTAACTTGATTGGTATCTATCTGTTTATCAGCAGAACCATAGGGCGAATAATACTCATTCACAGATTCTATTTTCATTATTAAGCCACCTCTCGGACGATCGTGAACACGAAACTTTCTGAAAGAAACTACTCAAAAAAGGCACCCAATGATTCCGCAGACATACCCATCCGAAATATTATTATCTCAATACATACTTACAAAAATTCATATAAGATCGAATTGAAATCTAGTAGGTACTTGATTGAAAATGACAGCTTTAACCTTCATACAAAATTTCGTGAGGATAATATCATCAGAAGATCGCAGAAGATGGAATATTTAAAAAAAAAGTTTTTCGAATAGTTCTCAGTGTACTATCATCACAAAATTTTGCTCAAAGTTCTTCATCAGCATTTTCAAACTAGTAACGAAGTGACGTCATGACTGAATTGGTATTTTTTGAGTTATTTCGGAAAATACAGCTATGCCGAGGAAAAAAAATGCTTCCAAATCTGATGAACACTTTCCGAAAAAGAACTTTCTTGAAAAAAAAAGTTTTCCATATTTGTTTCACAGTGGTATCACAAAGAATTTTCGTGAAAACTTGTGGGTTTTTTCATATAAGATCGAATTGAAATCTAGTAGGTACTTGATTGAAAATGACAGCTTTAACCTTCATACAAAATTTCGTGAGAATAATATCATCAGAAGATCGCAGAAGATGGAATATTTAAAAAAAAAAGTTTTTCGAATAGTTCTTAGTGTACTATCATCACAAAATTTTGCTCAAAGTTCTTCATCAGCATTTTCAAAGTAGTAACGAAGTGACGTCATGACTGAACTGGTATTTTTTGAGTTATTTCGGAAAATACAGCTATGCCGAGGAAAAAAAATGCTTTCAAATCTGATGAACACTTTCCGAAAAAAAAACTTTCTTGAAAAAAAAAATTTTCCATATTTGTTTCACAGTAGTATCACAAAGAATTTTCGTGAAAACTTGTGGGTTTTTATGCTCTAACTAACTGCAAAGTTTCAATCCAATCGCTCAAACAGTTCTTGAAATAAATATCAGGGAAATAACCTCAAAATTTCAAATGATCATAACTTGCATTCTGAAATGCAACCCACCCTGATAGTGTATGTCGATAGCACTCTTCGTACGCTCGTAATGGCAGCAAGTCGTTCGAAACTAATTTCGAGAAAAATTCGAAAATAACTGACATTTGGATAGAATGATAGCTCGTTGTTCCCCTAGAACATGTGCGCTAAAATGAATTGTAATCAATCCAAACGAAACACACTGTGTATATAAATTATACATAAAATATTTTCGTAAACAATAATCCTTCTCTAATGATCTCCAATTCATGATGGCAAAAAATAATTTGGACATTTGTCTAATCGACAACCAGTGTAAATAAAAGAACCAGTCAGTTCAAAGCCGTCATTTCTTGACCACCATACCAGCAAGATCGTTAAGATCTTAATTTTTATAAAACCCAGTATCATATTTCCATAGATCGATATCTTCTCAACAATGAACAAATTTGTCCAGCTCAACGCATGTCCATCTTCCCTTAACACTAGATCCTTCAATGTGTGATAAAATCTACAAACCGGCCGATATTGTTTGTTTGGAAAAATGTCAATTAGATTAAAATGTACCCTTTGAAGGCCTTTAATTTTAGGGATTCAGGAAAGCTGAAATTTGTCGATCCTTAGTTCTGTTAAATGGGTTGTGTTAGTACAAGCGTTTTACTTTTCAAAACAACATTCATCTTGTTGAAGACAATGATGACATTGTTTATATACCCTTTCGAAAAGGGTTTCCTATTCTTTTTGTCAGAGGATTAGGTATGGACAAAGAAAATCATTGGATTTATGGTAGAGGTATGTACTTGTATTTAATGGGAGTTCAGAGTGCCATTTTGCTTGTAAGTCGTAACAAGATATCTGATCGAGTCTTATCTAAAATGGGGATCAAATGAATTACTTGGTACTTAGAGTAAGTACCGTCTGTTAGAAACATTTTTGCGCGCATGCTCTAGGGGAACAGCGTGCTATCGTTTTGTCCATATGTCTGTAATTTTGGATGATTGAGCCGAAAATGGTCTCAATCGACTAGGTTGGACTCACTGATGACGAATCCGGTGTCAAAATCTATTCTGTCCGGCCGGCTGACCGTCCGTCCGGCCGAGGACACGATAACTGTCGACAGAAGCAAGCTACAACTTGAAACTTTCAGGGTAGATAGCGCATCAGAATGCCGCGGTTGAGTTCGTTAATGGCCCAAATCGGTCGAATAGTTTCGGAGTTATAGCCACTTGAAATGTTGAAGTTATTTATTTTTTATTTCGGAAACTACTTGAGCGATTGTATTCAAACTTGGCAGTTAGGTGGAGTACAACGACGCGCAACTTTGAGCCCAATTTCGTCAGGATCATATCGTCAGTAAATAAAAAAAAAAATTTTCTCGACATTTTTTTCCAAAAAATTTTTTTTTTCGGAAACCATTCATCATATCCAAAGAAAAATTACACTTACACTTCGACCTTATAATTTCACAGCAGTGTACCAAATTTCAGTTCGATACGATCATAAGTTTTGGAGATATCGGGAAAAAATATGTCAAATTTCGAGGTTTCCTTCTCGGTATCGTTGTTTTTCTCGGTATAACTCGAGAAATACTGATTCAGTCCTGACAAAACTTCACAGCTAGTTTTGAGATGCTGAAAGACAACTTTATGCGAGATTTCGTGATAATCGTGTCATTAGAACAATTTGAAAAAAAAATGTCTATGATTTTCTTTTCATATCATCGTCATTAAATTCTGTATGAAACTTCGAACTGTTATTTTTCGATGAAGTACTGGATTTCAATTCGATCTGATCTGTATTTTTGGAAATATTGGAAAAATAAAATTTTGATTGGGTATATCTACGGAATCATTGGGTGGATTTTACCCATTCACGGATTCGGCCTTCGTAATTAAGGTCCAAACCTTCTCTACAAATATCGAGTTTCTAAGTTGTTTCTTTCGGAAGTTATTGTGTTTACGCAGTCAGCTCACTTTGCAAGTGACACAATTGATTTATTGAGACGAATATTTCCTGGACGAATAATCTCCAGAAACGGTGATGTCAATTGGCCACCAAGATCATGTGATTTGACACCGATGGACTATTTTCTTTGGGGTTATGTGAAAAGCCAGGTCTCCAAGAATAATCCACAATCAATTCCTGAACTAAAGGATGAAATTATTCGTATCATAAGTGAGATAGAGCCTCAATTATGTCAAAATGTCATTGAAAATTTCAACAGAAGAGTGGACGTCTGTACAGCTGAGGCCATTCGACAGATATTATTTTCCGTATATAAATGTCATAACTGATACTTCAATTACCGATAAAAAGTTTTTTGAAAATGAATGCAAATTATGTGTTTCATTAGTTTTTTAAAGAAAACTGCGCAGTTTGAAACACCCTTCATATCGTAAGATATCAATATGGGAATTTGATCCATTCCCCGACGTAAAATTTCAAGTTGAATGCCCAAGCGCTATAGGAGATTTTATGATGATCCATACCGACATTCAAGAAATGTTAAGCCGGCGGAACCTATGTCCAGTCACAACAGAAGCCTCCAACAGATAATACCTGCTAATGGTCAGTTGAATTCGCTAATTCTGGCTGAAAATGCCAGTCTGGACCCTTTGTTGTATGTTTATTGTATACAGCTTATTACAGAGCCGCTCTCTTGGCACAATTATCTAGAAACCTGACCTTTTTTCTGCTTTTCACCACGTGCCATTTCATGTATAGGCGTGCGTTCTGCCGAATTCGAAAACTGAAGATATGTGAGCTCGAAAGCCATGAAATTCTGTACTGGACATGCGAGGAGCAGGGTATTAAATAGATCTCTTTGTGGTCAGTTCAACTTGGCGAGTTTTATTTCATTATTCCTTTTTAATGTTCTTTTTCTTTTGTCCAGTTTTGCCATTCATTATTTTGTTTGGAATTCATGTTATAACGTTTCTATTATGAATTCGGATTTGGTGTATTTTATTTTCTTATACAAGAAGGCATGAGGTTGGTCAGGCACGAAAATATGCTCGTATTAAAAATACATTCAACAAAAATTTTCAATTTTTCGGATTTTTTTTTCAGTTAGAGAAAGCATGTTTCAAAAACAATATTAATAACAACAATATTATAATAATTATTATTATGGTCGTTATTATCATTATTATAATTTTTATAATTATTATTATATTAGTTTTGTTCTTAAAACCTGTTGGTTATTCACCCAATATCTCAAAAAACACTTTCCTGATTCTAAAACTTTGTTTTAATTGTATTGTTGTTGAATACCGGGGTGCAAATTCGTGATAATCATTTCTCAAAAATACACGAATTGATTTCGAAATTTTCTTTCAACCGTTTCATGTTTATGTCATCCTGTTTATAACATATGTCACAAGTCTTATTCGATCTATTGAGTATTTTAGGAAATATTGGAAAAATAAAAATTTTCCATGGACTTATCTGCGGAATGTTTGAGTAGATTTCACCTGTGTGCGTACTGAAGAGAATATTGCTGCACCATGTACAGCATACGGCCATATTTATCGGAAAAAGTATTGCACTCAAGGAACGGACTAGGTAACTTTTAACTGCGGCGGATATATGCGTGACATCATATTTAAATAATAAATGCCTTATCATTATTATTATTATTCTTTTTTAATGTTCTTTTTCTTCTGTCCAGTTTTGTCATTCATTATTTTGTTTGGAATTCATGTTATAACGTTTCTATTATGAATTCGGATTTGGTGCATTTTATTTCCTCACAAAAAGGCATAAGGTTGGTCAAGCACGAATATATGCTCGTATTGAAAATACATTCAACAAAATTTTTCATTTTTTCGGATTTTTTTTTCAGTTAGAGAGAGCATGTTTGAAAAACAATACCTTCATTATAATTATTATTATGATGGTTATTATCATTATTATAATTTTTATAATTATTATTATATTAGTTTTGTTCTTAAAGCCTGTTGGTATTTCCCCAATATTCCACAAAACACATTCCTGATTGAACTAAAACTTTGTTTTCATTGTATTCTTGTTAAATATCGGCGTGCAAATTCGTGATAATCATCCCAGAAAAACCAGCACAAATTGTTTTCGAAATTTTTTTTCAACCGTCCCATGTTTATTTCATCCTGATTATAATATATGTCACAAGTTTCATTCGATCTATTAAGTATTTTAAATTATTCATTATTGTGAAAATAAAGATTGTCTATGGACTTATCTGCGGAATATTTGAGTAGATTTCACCTGTGTGCGTACCGAAGAGAATATTGCTGCACCATTGACAGCATATGGCCAGATTTATCGGCAAAAGTATAGCACTTATGAAACGGACTAGGTAACTTTCAACTGCGCCGGATATATGCCGGAAATCATATTTAAATAATGAATGCCTAGAAATTAAAAACCAGATTTTAAATATGAAATCTTCATTGCAACAATTTTTCTGAATTGTATTATCATTTAAGTTCTCACTCTCTCGAAAAACACACTGTATATACTCATACAAATGTTAAAACTAAACAAACATCAACCATTAATATAGCGGCGGTAGTTCTGTGGTTAGAGCTCATGCCTCATGATCGTAAGGTCTGGGGGTTCAAACCCTTGGCCGGGAAATAACTTTTCCGGTTTTCAGGGGACCATCCAACCATTCGCTGTTGGATAAACAATTAACAGTGCTGTTCCTAACGTGGCGTAAGGAATTAGTTACAAAGTCTACACAGAACACACCCGGTATCCTAACTCGCACAAGCTTTCAGCTTCTGAGGGGTTCCGTTGAAGCCTAGGATAGTCGAAAAATACAAATATACGATTGAAAAAAAGTGATCCAATAATATACATAGACTATCCTATACCTTCACAAATATAATATCTCATTACAGGAAAACCTGTTTAATTTAATGATTGTATTAATATACTGAAGAAAGTAATTGATATAATAAGGAACAAAAATAATTTTACAATTATTGTAATGTGGTATACAAACTCTAGAAATGAATGAATTCGATTTGTTTCAACAAAAGGATCGCATAAACAGTTTATTACGAAGTAAATCTACAATGGTCAGACTAAATACCCAGATGGGTAATCGCTATGGCTATCAGTTTATACAAGTACTCAAAAGCTCGTTTCTGTTTTTAGCCAATGGGGGTTTTTCCTGAATTTGGGTTATTACTGCAAATGCAAATTTGAACATAAATATTAAGGGTTTGATTCATAATTTTCCCAAATATAACCAAACAATTTCCGTTTGCGATTTGTCAGTAATATGACAGTATGGCAGTCTGTACTCGTCTTTTTCTATTCCTTGGTCGATGTCTTCTACTCTAACCAGATCGAAGTATAGCTATCTCTGTTTTCCTAAGCAAAGTAACACATTTGACGTCCTTTTCTTTCCGGGAAAGCTGAATTCGACGTTGCCATATCGTGCACTCGTGACAAATCCCTATTTGATTTTTCGGTTTTAGGTGATCAAACATTTATTCAAAAATATAATATTGAAATTATATGTTTGAAATGTGATGTTCTAAAGGTTTTTCACCAACCCCCATTTCACCAACTCAAACTTAAGCACTAGCGCGCTAAAGCTTTCATTCCACATCAGTGATTTCCTCTTCAATTTTTCCTAAAAGGCTCACCAGACTATAAGATCTACCGATAATTGAGTCCTTCAGCACCTCAAACTCTCCTAATTGTCACCTAGGCGGTACTACAAAACGCGATAAGTGTCCAAACGTGAAAATCCTGTTTCAAGTGTGAATGACTTAAGCGCACCGCCCTGTACGTGTGGGCAATTGGATGAAAACTTAGAAGTGTCATCATTAACGCTAGAATTAGGTGTCAAAAGGTGCCGCGGCATAGGCACGAGTTTGAGGCAAGGTGGACGGTAATTTACAAGTTGGGATCTTTGAAACGACCACAAGTATCTCATTCGTATTCTATTGTTGCCGGATTTCTCACTTGTGAATTGGGGATATGGTAATTAAGGTTGGTAGTTGTTGGGGAAGAAGAGATCAGTTTGTATTTGCCACCCACGAAATTTTGAGTCGGTAGAGTTTGCGGTATTATTGGGGTTTTGTTAGGGCACTTGAAAGAAGAATTGCAACCTCCCAAAGCGCTTACTTCAATTGTGATTTGTCAATGGACGAAATGAAACCACGAGTATTCTCAAGAGCATCGGAAGAACTATGATATTTTATTATTTGAAAAATTTTTGTACAGGGTGCCCAACTGAAAATAACAGGAGACCATTCAGAAAACTGCATCAATATTTCAGAAAAATTCTCAGAACTTTTGAATTTTGATTGTGCTGAAACATTTTTTTTCGGTGTTTTCGACTCCGACATTTATTTTTCCAACGAGTATTAGAGAATAACCCTTAACTATTTAAATGGCATTTCGGGGTTGCGTAGAATGTCTTTCAAGAGCTCCTTCAATTTTATGTATGATAGTTTTCAAATTTTTAATTTTTGTCCTAAGATATAATTTTAGGTTACTCCGTCAATCTGGTTTTGAAGAAAGATACAATTTTGTTTCTGGGAATAAGATGCACTCCAATATAATTATGTCATCTTGTCGCAAAAAATTCAATATCGCTGCATAAATATGGGGAGACGAAGAATTTCTGCTGAGGTTTTTATCTCTATACAGGGTGAGTCTTGAAGTTGTACATTTATTTTAACCATAGATTCCTCTGATGAAATGAAACACTTTTTTCATTTATCATTTTTTTAGATTCGGCTCCAGCAAAAAGATACAGGCTCTTTAAATTTCAATAACAAATCAGTTTTTCCTTTATAGCTTCGATATGGTAACTCCGAATGAGATGAACTTTGGTGTGAAGTTTTCAATAACTATTACACATATTCTTCAGTAATCACTTTCATTCTACTTCGAACAGTTTCCGAGTTATAGACTCTCCGGTTCATAAAACTATAGGAAATTAGCATGAAGAACACAGAAAAAATTCATCTTATGTCATTATAAGAATCTTCAATCATTTTAAAATACTTAATTATTACTTGTAATTTATCCTAAAACGCACCGTTTTGCTGATATTTAACGTTGAATATTATAAAATCGGATAAAATTCGAAAAATTACCTTATATTTATGGATCCGCCTCTGATCTAGTAGGAAAGTAAATTAAGCTGGGTTCACTATTATCCGGACCATAGAATAAACATGAATATTTATCATTTTCGCATAGAACTAATCGAGGTATATGCTATTTCGTGATCATACCACAGACCTAATCATGACATTCATAGAAATAGAATAACATGTTATTATAAGTCTAGAGAATATTTTCAGGTTAATTGATTGATTTCATTCATAAATTTCGTGAAAAAAGTATAATTATGCAGTTTTCAACATGAGAATGGGTGAGGATGGAATTGTGTATAATCATATGTTGGAAGGAAATTGGATATTGCATGAACATCAAGTTGAAGATCAGTGTTCCAAGTCCAGTGTAGTGAAATGTTTTCCTTGCGATAATATCCCAAAAAGCACCAAATCCTTAGAAGCAAGTGAGTAAATGTGTTTTCTCAATCTTGTTTCTTTGAATTTCAAACCTTGGATTGGTTATTCTCCAGAAGAAATCACCGTAAGAGATATCTGTGGTGAACTTGCAAACAAAGCGCAGGAGTGTATTAGCACATTGAGAAATCTTTAAATGCTTATAACTTTTTACCTTAGCCGAATCTGGAAAAACGGCAAATGAAAAAAGTGTGTCATTTGATGGGAGGAATCTATGGTTAAAATTAATGTACAACTTAAAGACTCACCCTGTATACTCTGGATAATTATTTCAGAATGAGATACTGAGCCTTGAAGTCTAAGCCTGTCAACTTTTGTGCGACAAGGTTTGAAGTTTCGAGGAAAAATCCTTGTTTCATCATAACTTCAAAATGTTCTCAGATATTTTTATGAAACTGGGCAGAAACCCAGGTTAGTCCATTCCTCGTCGTTCTTTGGAATTAGGCATTCCACCGTATTTTGCATAAAGATTTACGTCTTGTGGCTCATAAAGTTCAGTTAACACAAGAACTCAAGCCGGCCGATCATCAACAACGTCGTGTCTTTGCTGATTGGGTCGTTGAAATGCATGAAAATGATCCGGAATTTCATCGAAAAATCATCTTGAGTGATGAGGCCCATTTCCACCTCGGTGGCTTCGTCAACAAGCAAAATTGTCACATCTGGGGCTAGGAAAACCCGAGAGTTATTGCTGAAAAGCCTCTCTCTCTATCCTCAACGTGTGACAGGAGACTGGAGCAACAGTTACGGGGAATGGATTGCGCTATCGAGAGATGATTAAGGATTTTTTATGGCCGGAATTGGACGGTATTGTTTTAGACAACGTTTACTTTCAACAAGACGGCGCCACACAAGGAACGAAACTATTGATCTTTTGCGGGAAAAGTTTCCGGACCGTGTTATCTCTCGAAGAGGTGATCACAATTGGCCACCGAGATCTTCTGATTTAACACCTTGCGACTTATTTCTTTAGGGCCACGTAGAAGAGAAGCCCAGCGTCGATTCAAGACCTCAAAGATGGAATTCGTGAGACTATCGAGTACATAGGGCAGCCACTTTGCGATTTGGTTATGGAAAATTTCATTGAAAGGATATGGTCCTGTAAGCGTGGTCGTGGTGTTCATTTGCCTGATGTTATTTTCCACTATTAACGGCATAGCTCCTTCTGTATAATGAAATAAACATCTGATCATCTATATTGAAAAATGGCATTTTTCTTTGAATATCAAAATAACACCTCTTATTGAAAAACCCTTTAATTACTCGAACTTTTCTTTTGGAGATCTCCTAAGGATTCACATCTCAAAACATCAGCATCATATTCCGAAACACTCTGTGTGATGAATGCTTTATCATCTGTTCGACAAAAATACTTAAGTTTTTGGTTTCCAATTTCGAAAATTAATTATCCATTTCTCCTCTATTCGGGATTTTAATAGACCGTCAAGATTATTAACACAGGAAAGAGTAACCCTGAAAACTTGAAATAAAAAAAATTTTAAAACTTCTTGTATTTTTCTCTTGGTTCCATATAGCTCTCTCCACAATCGCAATGCTGTACACTAACAAATGAGCATATTTATCATCTTTTCATGTACTTATAGGTGTATATGTACCATTTGCAAAATTCTCCATGTAAGTGCGACATCTATTAGTATTAAGGGGATAAACTGATCGAAAGAAATACGTTTATGTCTGGTTAAAATTTATGTGGGTGTTCAGAGGAAGCCAGCGCCGACTGAAAGACTTAAATCTTCATAAATGACCTTATGGACACTAATATATTTTTAACATTGTGTAGTTGGTACGTGTTACATATAGTGGACCATTGAGTGGGTGTTTTAGTCGTGTTGGATTCTTGGAAATCGTGGCTTCATTCTCACAAAACAACGTGTTTTAGTGGAACGAAGATGAAGATTTTTTCGGATGTTGTTTGACGAATGAAATTCAAGGCATATATATAATAAAACTTTGGAATATTTCAGTTATGAACAATATAAACTCTCGGACAAATTCAATAATACCGTGATTAAATGCTTCTGTGTCTTAAAGATATTCCGAATAATTTGAAATTAATCTTACCATTTAGAGTTGAAATAACTTGATATTCAAATACTTCTAACAGTAATTGTAGCATTGCTACTCTGAATAGATGATAAATAACTCTTCCATAAAATCCAGAAAAGCACTGCCGTGAAGGCAGCAGCATTTACGCGCATGTTCAATGTAGATGACCGCTTCGGCAACGAATTTGAACCTGATGGTCGGACCGTAAACACAATAACTTCCGAAAAGGAAGGGGTGAAATCCACCCAATGATTCCGCAGATATACCAATTCGAAATTTTATTTCCTCAATATTTCTAAAAATACAGATAAGATCGAATTGAAATTCAGTACCTTATCGGAAAATGACAGTTTGAAGGATTATACATAATATAATGAGGATAATATGACGAGAAGATCACAGAATATTGAATATTTGAAAAATTGAAATTTTTTTTCAAATCGTTTTAATGACACGATCATCACAAAATTTTGCACAATGTTAACCTGCAGCATCTTTGAACCAGCTGTAAAGTTTCATCACGATTGAATTAGTATTTTTTGAGTCATACCGAAAAAAACAACGACATCGAGAAAAAAACCTCGAAATTCTACATATTTTTTTCCAATATCTCCAAAACTAATAGCCGTATCGAACTGAAATTTGGTACACTGCTGTGACATATGAAGATTAAGATATAACTGGAATTGTTCTCGAATATGAGAAATGGTTTCAGAAAAAAAAATTTTTTTTTAACTTGTCAATGATAATGCCTGTACCACGGGTTACTCGGATAGCCACCAGAGGGAGTAGCGCTATCTTCATTCGCCAATAGAGAACGTTCTATTGCCGTCAAGAATCCCGACAAAGTCGTACAATTTTTCCCTAGTTATATATCATTGTCATAAGATTTTATGAAGCATTTCGACGTTCGAAACTACACAAATCCTCCAAAATCATCACCAAAGAATCATTATTGAATCCAACAAACTCTCACGATAGCCTTAATTGAGATACCTCAGTTGAACATCAAATGATCACATCTAATCAGAAGATAACATCATTGGAATTAGTATCAAGAAGTTCAATAAATTCGTCTTTTTCTGGTTACCATCCACCTCTTCGTTTAAAAACGAATAAAGCTAATAACCTTATACATCTGAGGACACAGATAAGCCGAGGTAACTACGGTCTTATTCTTGTGTCTCTCACAAATCCGATAATGCTTTCACTTCGAGACTGGTAATAGATAAAGGACCAGGCTGACCATTGATTTAGGGTACACTTTAATTAATAGTATCCCCGGGATTAGATAACAGGCGCCATATTGAGATATCATATCAATGGGCTTCGAAATTTAACACGCTATTGAGTTGTGGGAAGTTGGCTCTTGATTATCTCTTTAGGATTCTTTTATGCAATGTGTCAAGTGAAGAGGTGGGTGACCGTTTGAGAAAACTGTGAAGTCTCTGGATTTTAGAAAGATTAAATAATCACACTTTTCTTGATTAAACTCGATCGTAAATTGCAGGACAAAAAAACTGGATTTATTTGTTTTGCAAAATGTTTCAACAGCTTCTTCAGGCCTCTATAAAATATGTCAAACCATCAGTCATCAAATAAATATATTACGATCATTTATACAGTGCGCGTCAAAATTATGGAACAGATTCATTTTCTCAGAAGAAAAATATTTGGCAACACAATCCTGAAACAGGTCGATTTTTGTTTCACTTTTACCAAATTTTAATGCATTTTGGAAGAATTTTTGTTGCACCCTGTGCCATACGCTTCAACCCTCTAAATTTTTTTAATAGGGAAAGTGGATCATGTGGTGCTTTTTTAGCAAAGTCTTTGAATCTTCTTTACAGGAGTGCAGACATTTTCAAGGAAAAAATTTTTTTTTGTAGAATTAGTTCGAAGAGGTTTCAATATGTGCACTTTGTCATGGCTCATTTACTTTGAGACGATGGTACCTGATGAAATTTGTCACCGAATAAAATTCGACTATGACATAATAATATAATAATTTTTTTCTCCATTGAAGAGTTCGTAGGGGTTGAAAGTTGTGCATGAATATAACTGTTATGGTCGACTTTTATTCGGTGACAAATTTCATCAGGTACCATCGTCTCAAAGTAAATGAGCCATGATAAAGTGCACATACTGAAAAAATCTTTGAAGTAACTAATTTTTCTAAAGAAAAAATTTTTTCTTATTTTTCCTTATCTGCGTACTGGATTTTAGCTCCATTTCTTCATATTTTTGCGCGCATGTTCTTGGGAGCAGCGTGCTATCTGTTTGTCCAAATGTCTGTTATTTTCGATTTTTTTCCGAAAATGGTCTCAAACGACTAGGTTGAACTCACTGATAACGGAATTCGGTATCAAAAACGATTGTGTTCTAAGTTCGTTAATGAAACAAATCGGTCAACTGGTTTCGGAGTTATGGTCATTTGAAATTTTGAGATTAATTCCTTGATATTTCAGAAACTCCTCATGCGATTGAATTGAAACTTGACAGTTAGTTGAAGCATAGCAACGCATTACTTTGAACATAATTTCGTTTTGATCAAACTGTCAGTAAATTTCATTTTCGAAAAACTTTTTATTAAATCTGGAAAGGACTTTTGCTTATACCTTGAACATCATATTTTACAGGCGTGTACCCAATTTCATTTTGATGCGACCATAATTCCTAGAGTTAAATTTGTAAAATTTCGTTTTTTTCTCGATATAATGACTCAAATAATACAAATTCAATTATGGTGAAATTTGGCAGCTTGTTCGAAAATGCTGATGGGAAGCTTTGTGTAAAATTTCGTGATGATCATTTGATTAGAGCGATTTGAAAAATATATTTCCAATTTTTTTTTCAAATATTCAGTATTCTGGGATCTTCTGATAATATTATACTCATGAAATTCTGTATGAACCTTTAAACTTTCATTTTTCGATGAAGTACTGGATTTCAGTTCGATCTAATCTGTATTTTTGGGAATATTGGAAAAATAAAATTTTGAATGGGTATATCTACGAAATCATTGGGCGGATTCTACCCATTCACGAATTCGGCCTTCGTAATTAAGGTCCAAACCTACTCTACAAATATCGAATTTCTAAGTTGCTCCTTCCGGAAGGTATTGTGTTCACGGTCAGCTGTTTGGGGCTTAGTTGCGAAAGTCGAGTTCGTGAATGGGTAAAATCCTTCCAATGATTCCGTAGATATACCCTTTCAAAATTTTATTTTTCCAATATTTCCGAAAATACTAAAGAGATCGAATAGACGACTTCGGCCCAAGTTGCCAACTCACAATTTCCTTCACAAATTTACTATAACTGGGGAACGGGAATTTCAGGACAAATTCGACATGATTATTTATAAATATCCGTGAAAGATTCTTCGGCTCCTCAAAAAAGATAATTCCTTCCAAATATAGGTTTTTGTTAGGCTGAAATTTGAGTTGGGATTCCTGATTTCATGTTAACAGTGTCAAGTGTATAAATGATATGTTCCGCAAATCAACTAAGTATTTCGGTTGCCGGTTTTCCGTTCTGTAAATATAAAATATTCGGTTGGTTCCTGAAAAAAAAGTTAATTACGGAATTTGATTGACGAATAAGCAATCTTTCTGTCACCAGAACATAGACATATTAAGTCTATGCACCAGAACGACAATCAATGTTTCATGGTAACATATCCATAGCATAGAACAACCTTTATTTACCTTATGATCCATAGACCATACATAGTAATTTTTCCATTGTTGATTTTATCTCTTCTATGTTCTATGGATCATTAAGTAAATACAGATTGTTCTATGCTATGGGTATTGACTATCGTTTTGTTTAATTTTTTTTTCAGGAACGAACCGAATATTTCATATTCACGGAATGGAAAACCGGCAATCGAAATAACCAAGTTGATTTGCGGAACATATCCTATATAAATTTGACATTATTAACAGGAAATCAGGAATCCCAAATAAAATTTCAGCCAATCAGAGATGATTTTAACAAAACCCTATATTTGGAAAGAATTATCTTGTTTGAGGAGCCGAGGCGTCTTCTACGGATATTTATAAATAACGCGAACCTTATCATGTCGAATTTGTCCTGAAATGCCCGTTCCCCAGTATAGTAAATTTGTGAAGAAAATTGTGGGTTGGCAACTTGGGCCGAAGTCGTCTATTGAAATCCAATAGTTTATCAAAGAAAACCTAGAGAAGCTCTGACTTGAAGTCAGCAGCTTTTGTGCGCACGTTCAAAGGATATCACCAAAAGTGAACACGCGCACAAAAGCTGCTGACTTCACGTCAGTGCTTTTCTAGTTTTTTTTTTTAGCCGAATGGACTCGCATGACAGAGTTTGGCGATCTATTAAGAAATCTTATTCAAATTAATAATTCTTGAATCCACTGAAAATACCAGGATCTAGTAAGAAATATTATATCCCAATTTGGCGGGAGATTCAAACCCTGATCTTCCGAAAACGACATAAATATTATTTTTAGCTCCTAAGGTCCAACAATATATCACAATCTATCCAGCCGTGAGCTACATTATAATGAGGGTTCATCAGACATACACCCTCTCTGTATCTAACCCCAAAAAACAATGGATGCCGTCCATCAAGAACGGCACACTCCGAAGATACAAAAGTCTGGTATAAATATTATGAAATGTGTTCAAAAATCGGTACTATCACACAATTGCCCAAGGGAAACGTCAAATATAGAAATTATGAGGATGCGGGAGGTGAACCTTTGGCTGGCTTTAAATATGTATAGGTTAATTAGAGAAGACGTTCATGTGATTTATCGCTAAAATAGGCCGAAATTGACCCACTTACTGAAAGGGTTGATACCGGGGTAGATTTAGTGATTTTTTTGAGCTTGTACGAATTCACACGTTCATATTTCACACTGAGAAAGGTGGATTTTGGTGAATGATTTATTGAGCCCATGATTCAATTTTATTCGTTTTTGGGGAACATCAGAATTCTCACTTGGAGTCAGGTTTGTTTCATAATATTGGAATATTAATTTCATCTAAGAGCCTATGAGCGGGGAAATGAAAAATGCTGTTCTACTCTTAATCGTAATTTTCATATATCTCCCTAGATAATTACAGGAAAAAAATTCTCTAAACCTCCTTAAAACTTTAAAATGCATTTTAGAACTCGGCCAATCGTAAGAACAACAACTTCCGAAAAAAATTACTTAGAACCTCGACATAGTTGAGGTTGAGCACATTCTTGTTGAAGACTGTGCCATATTCCGTTGAAATCTGATCAACACTTTCCGAGAAAAAAAAATTCTCAACGAAGATTTCGAAGATTTTCGAATAATCATTTTTTTTAAATTTCCTAACAACTGGATCCATATTGAATTTTGCATTTAGTTGCGTGTCGGTATGCAAGAACAAGTTACAAAGTTTCAATCCGATCGATTCAGTACTTGTATAGTATAAGTATAACCCCGAAAAAGTTTGGGCGATTTTACTCTCTAAATAACTCAACCGAGATTTTCAGAATCTAAACCACACCTGAGAATTTCAAGACACTAGATCCTTTCCTTCGAAAGTTAGAGCAAATACGGCCAGCCGGCCTCTTCAGGGAGTTCAAGACCATTTTTGGCTCAAAATTCGAAAATTACAAATATTTGGGCAAAACTATAACGCCCTGTTCCTTAGAACAAGCGCGTATAAACGCGTATGCCAAATTTATATGCATTTTTGAAGGATTTTTGTTGCACCCTGTGCCACCCCCATCAACCCTCTAGATTTTTTGAATAGGGAAAGTAGATTATGTGGTACTTTTTTGGCAAGGTCATTGTATCTTTTTTACAGGCGTGCAGAAATTTTGAAGAAAAAAATTTTTTTTTTCGAAAAATTAGTTCAAAGAGGTTTTCAGTATGTGCACTTTGTCATGACTCATTTACTTTCAGATGATGGTACCTGATGAAATTTGTCACCGAATGGAAGTCGCCCATTACAGTTTTGTTCATGCACAACCTTCAACCCCTCCGAACCCTTTAATGGAGAAAAAAATTTTTCACGCGAGGGGTTGAAAGGGGTTGAAAGTTGTGCATGAACAAAACTGTGATCGTCGACTTACATTCGGTGACAAATTTCATCAGGTACCATCGTCTGAAAGTAAATGAGCCATGACAAAGTGCACATACTGAATACCCCTTTGAACTAATTTTTCAAAAAAAAAAATTTTTTTCTTGAAAATTTCTGCACGCCTATAAAGAAGATACAAAGACCTTGCCAAAAAAGTACCACATGACCTACTTTCCCTATTCAAAAAATTTTGAGTCTTGATGGGGATGGCACAGGGTGCAACCAAAATCCTTCAAAAATGCATAAAATTTGGTAAAAGTGGAACAAAAATTGGTCTGTTTCAGGATTTTGTTGCCAAATATTTTTCTTCTGAGAAAATGAATTTCTTCCATAACGGCTAGTTTATAAATCTAGCTCAACTCCGAAGCTCTTGGGTGGAATCTGTCCCTGAACCATCTCAACATTCGTAATAAAGCTTCCAACCTCCTCCACAATTAAGATGATTGTTTCGGAAGTTTTTTTGTAAACAACAATCATTTATAACCGTTGTAATTGAGTTCTTCTTTTATGTAGATACTGTAGTCAATCTGTACTGTACTGTGTATTTCCTTGTAAATAGTAGACTGAAAAAACGCATAATTTTATTGATTCTCCTTTAGTGTCCTCATGTCTTCTGAGGTTATTCCATGAGGAAATCATAAACATAAGTATACTCCTTATAAGAAAATTCTGCAAATTATTTTTCCTGTTCTTGGAAATAAAAAATGTTTATACATATATTACCTGTTGTATTATGTGTTATACTTCTTACTTACTCTTCTGTGAATAATATTAATTTACGCATTCGAGGGAGTCATACTTATATTTTATCATCATCCCTTATTTCTACTTCTATTCGAAATAGTTATATTCCCACCCACGTAGCATATAGTATACAATTAAGATACTCCAAGATATCCGAATCTTCGAGAAATCTCCACCTATTTTTCAAGCCTAGTATGTTCCAGATAAACCCATCCACTTATTAAGTATAGCCATTTTTCATACAGGGCATCTCCTCCAGAAACTCTATATTTCAGCCCAAAGCAAGAACTTCATCATTTCGCTCTAAATCTTCGATTCTGAAATAATGAAGCCCTGGATCCGAATACCACCGACAAAGATTCTTCTAAGAACGCCTTCAGAGATCATAGATCACTGTGATCCGCGGATATTTTAACGAGAGACGATAGAAATGCGAGGGTGAGTTTTCGCCTAGAGGTATTGCTAACGAGGGGTTGAGATGGGGTTGGTAATGGTTTGGGAATGGTGGTGTAGTATTTGAGTTATCTCAATTTGGATCTAGCGTGGGTTGGACTGAAATTTTACTTACGTGGAAAAATAGGGGGTGTGATAACGATATGAATAAGGAACACACGTGGCTGAAGTTGTTGGAGGGAGTGAAGTTTACCTTGGCGGGGTATTTGGTTGTGCTTTACATGAAATAGAGAAATTTTCGAGAATTTATTGGCTTCTACTTTGCATTCGAAATATGCCAGGGGGACAATTCTCGAATCTCGATCAAGAATTCAAGAGTATGACAATTGTCATATGTTCATGTCGATTTTCTAAGTTCTCTCGAGCATCCGAAAATTTTGTGAGAGTTCTATTTGCGATTTCGACTATGTTTTGAAGCAAATATTCAAGAAATAAACTGAATGCAAGATATCGAAAAATTTCAAATCGGAATATAAACATAACCTTATCACCGTTTCCTTCGAAACGAGTGGTACGAAGTATAGGAGATATAACATTCGATTGTCGAGTGACATTCTGTTCCATGCGCAGGTCATGTCTAGTTGTTGTTTATATTTAACTTAGAAAATCGCCGCAATTGTCATACTCTTCAATTCTTAATCGAGATTCAAGAATCGGCCCCCAGCTTACAAATACGAAAGGGTTAAATTAAGTAAAGGGTTTTTCAGTAAGAGGTGTTATTTTGAATAGCCCGCTATTTCGGTAGATGTCACTTTTTAAGCTGTTATTTTCTGACATTTGACAAGTAGAAACATTTTTCCAATATTTCCAAAAATACAGATTTGATCGAATTGAAATCCAGTAATTGATCAGTGAAAAATTTCAAAAAGCACCGCCGTGAAGGCAGCAACTTTTGTGCGCATGTTCAATGTAGATGACCGCTTCAGCAACGAATTTGAACATGCACGCAAAAGCTGCTGCCTTCACGGCAGTGCTTTTTGAAATTTTTCACTGATCAATTACTGGATTTCAATTCGATCAAATCTGTATTTGTGGAAATATTGGAAAAATAAAATTTTGAATGGGTAAATCAAGTAACATGATCCTGACGAAATTTGTCTGAAAGTTGCGCGTCGATATACTCCACCTAATTGCCAAGTTTGAATCCAATCGCTCGAGTAGTTTATGAAATAAAAAATAAATAACTTCAAAACTTCGAGTGCCTATAACTCCGAAGCTATTTGACCGATTTGGCCCACTAACGAACTTAACCGCGGCATTCTGATGCGCAACCTATCCTGAAAGTTTAAAGTTACTAGCTTGCTTCTGTCGAGAGTTACCGCGTCTACGGCCGGACGGACGGCCGGCCGGACAGAATCGATTTTGACAACGGATTCGTCATCAGTGAGTCCAACCTAGTCGATTGAGACCATTTTCGGCTCAATCATCCAAAATTACAGACATTTGGACAAAACGATAGCACGCTGTTCCCCTAGAACATGCGCGCAAAAATGGAACGATACATGCTTCAACAACGCACGGAAATTATTAAAATTCACCATAAAAATGGTGAAAATTTGGCAGGTTCGTAAAACTCGAACATTTTTGGGTCGTCGTGAAGCACCTTGTCGTACCGCAATAAAGAAATTGGTGAAAAAATTCGAGCTGTTGGGACAAGTTAGTGATGTGAAGAATAAAACTCGTGCACGTCCCTCAAGAAGAGCCGAGAATATTGCTGCTGTAGCCGAAAGTGTTGAAGAAAACCCAGGTTTGCCCATTCCTCGTCGTTCTTTGGAATAAGGCATTCCACAAACGTCATTACACCGTATTTTGCATAAAGATTTGGGTCTTAAGGCTTATAAAGTTCAGTTAACACAAGAACTGAAGCCGGCCGATCATCAACAACGTCGTGTCTTTGCTGATTGGGTTGTTGAAATGCATGAAAATGATCCGGAATTCTATCGAGAAATCATCTCGAGTGATGAGGCCCATTTCCACTTCGGTGGCTTCGTCAGCAAGCAAAATATGTCGCATCTCGGGCTCGGAAAACCAGGGAGTTATTGTTGAAAAGCCTCTCTATCCTCAACGTGTGACTGTTTGGTGCGGTTTATGGTCCGGCGGAGTCATTGGACCTTACTTTTTCGAAAATGAGGCTGGAGTAACAATTACGGTGAATGGATTGCGCTATCGAGAGATGATTAATGATTTTTTATGGCCGGAATTGGACGGTATTGATCTGGACAACGTTTACTTCCAACAAGACGGCGCTACGTGCCACACAAGCAACGAAGCCATTAATCTTTTGCGGGAAAAGTTTCCGGACCGTGTTATCTCTCGAAGAGGTGATCACAATTGGCCACAGAGATCTTGTTATTTAACACCTTGCGACTTCTTCCTTTGGGGCCACGTGAAAGAGAAAGCCAACGCCAATAGCCCAACGTCGATTCAAGACCTCAAAGATGGAAATCGTGAGGCTATCGAGGACATGGTTATGGAAAATTCCATTAAAAGGATATGGTCCTGTGAGCGTGGTCATGGTGGTCATTTGCCTGATGTTATTTTCCACTATTAACGGCATAGCTTCTTATTTATAATGAAATAAACATCCGATCATTCATATTGAAAAATGGCATTTTTCTTTGAATATCAAAATAACACTTCTTATTGGAAAACCCTTTAGATACTTCCAAATGAAACACAGTTTTACAAACTCAGTCTCAGTCTTCATGTTTATTAAAATGCTTCGCTATTGGCGGCGAGCCGAAGTACAAAAGAAACCTTAGCCTGTACCTCTTAATCCAACATTGCACCCATTGCATGTAAGAGCCATGTTCATCTGTAATCGATACCTTACGATTCCTCGAACGGCCACAAGTGCGCGAAAAAAAACAGCACACTTTCGTGTTTGCCTTCGCGGCTATAAACTATCTAAAACAACACCTAAAAGTCGAAATTTGATACTTCTCTCGCAAGTTATGTCATAAGGCGTTGAACTGCGTGTGGATCCTCGAAATTTGAATGACTAGAACAACAGAGAAAAGATACACGGTATCACTTTCACTTCGTGTTGCGTGAAGGGGTTCGCAAACATCTGCCTTGACCACTCGAAATCGCGTTGGTGATCTGAGTGACAACCGGAATATCGATGATGAATTTTTGGGATTAGATTTCTGATGAACCAAATGAAGACCCACAAAAGTTTCAGTGTGAGGAATGACGCCAAGAGTTAGTCTAAGATCCCGCTACAAAATTAGTGCGCTCAGTATTTGCTTTATTTTATTTATTTAGTATTTGGTTTATTATTCGATAAAATCAAATGATAAACCTTAGTGATCGACCAAAAAAAATTAACCCCCTGCCTATTTCACAGTTCACATTTTGAAGTATGTAGATTTGAATGAACTATAAGAAAAAATCCAGAAAAGCTCTGCCGTGAAGGCAGCAGCTTTTGCGCGCATGTTCAATGTAGATGACCGCTTCGGCAACGAATTTGAACTTGCACGCGAAAGCTGCTGGCTTCAGGGCAGTGCTTTTCTAGATTTTTTTTCCATAAATTACTGGATTTCAATTCGAACTAATCTGTATTTTTGGAAATACTGGAAAAATAATATTTTTAATGGGTATATCTACGGAATTATTGGGCGGATTTTACCCATTCAACATTCGTAATTAGGCCTCACACCTTCTCTACAAATATATAGTTTCTAAGTCGTTTCTTCTGGAAGTTATTGTGCTTACGGTCGGCCTAACGGCCGACTGCGTTAACACAATAACTTCCGAAAGAAACAACTAAGAAAGTCGATATTTGCAGAGAAGGTTTGGACCTTAATTACGAAGGCCGAATTCGTGAATGGGTGAAATCCACCCAATGATTCCGCAGATATACCCATTCAAAATTTTATTTTCCAAATATTTCCAAAAATACAGATCAGATCGAATTGAAATCCAGTACGGAAAATTACAGTTCGAAGGTTCATATAGAATTTAATGGGAATGATATGATAAGAAAATCACAGTAATTTTTTCTTCAAATTGTGCTAATGACACGATCATCACGAAATTTCGCATAAAGTTGTCTTTCAGCATCTCATAACTAGCTGTGAAGTTTTATCAGGACTGAATCAGTATTTTTCGAGTTATACCGAAATAAGCAACGATATCGACAAGAAAACCTCGAAATTTGACATATTTTTTCGTGATATCTCCAAAACTTATGATCGTATCGATCTGAAATTTGGTACACTGCTGTGAAATCAGAAGCTCAAAGTGTGAGTGGAATATTTTTTTGGTATGATGAATGGTTTCGGAAAAAAAAATTTTTGTAAAAAAATTTCCAAAAAAATTTTTTTTTATTTACTGACAATATGATCCTGACGAATTTTGGCTCAAAGTTGCGCGTCGTTATACTCCACCTAACTGCCAAGTTTGAATCTAATCGCTCGACTAGTTTCTGAAATAAAAAATAAATAACATCAAAATTTCAAGTGGCTATAACTCCGAAACTATTCGACCGATTTGGCCCATTAACGAACTTAACCGTGGCATTCTGATGCGCGACCTACCCTGAAAATTTCAAGTTACTAGCTTGCTTCTGTCGACAGTTATCGTGTCTTCGGCCGGACGGACAGAATCGATTTTGACACCGGATTTGTCATCAGTGAGTCCAACCTAGTCGATTGAGACCATTTTTGGCTCAATCATCCAAAATAACAGACATTTGGACAAAACGATAAAACTCTGTTCCCCTAGAACATGCGCGCAAAAATCAACAATAATCGAATAATCCACCCAAAGGCAGAACATTAAGAAAAAAGAAGTGGATGTTTTTCAGAAGAAATCATTTTTTTTTTAAATTGTTCTAATGACACGATGACCACGAAATTTCGCTCAAAGTTGTCTTTCAGCATCTTCAAACTAGCTGCTAAGTTTGATCAGGATTGAATCAGTATTTTTCGAGTTATACCGAAAAAGGCAACGATATCGAGAAAAAAAACCTCGAAATTTGACGATTTTTTTCCCGATAATTCCAAAACTTATAATCGTATCGAACTGAAATTTGGTACACTGCTGTGAAATATGAGGCTCAAAGTCCGAGTGGAATTTTTTTCTGGATATGATAAACGGTGTTCAAAAAAAAAAATGATTTGAAAAAAAATTTTATGACAGTATGATCCTGACAAAAGTTTGGCTCAAAGTTGCACGTTATTATACCCCACCTAACTGCCAAGTTCAAATTCAATTGTTCTAGTAATTTCTGAAATAAAAAATAAATAACTTCAAAATTTCAAGTGGTTATAACTCCGAAACTTTTCGACCGATTTGGCCCATTAACGAACTCAACCGCGGCAATCCAATGCGCGATCTACCCTGGAAGTTTCAACTTGCTAGCTCACTCCATTCGACAGTTATCGTATCCACGGCCGGCCGGACAGAATCGATTTTGACACCGGATTCGTCATCAGTGAGTCCAATCTAGCCATTTGAGACCATTTTCGACTTAATCATGGAAAATTACAGACATTTGGACAAAACGATAGCACGCTGTTCCCCTAGAACATTCAGTGAATGAAATGAATAGCTTAAGCACGACCTTAAGGTCGCAGTGGAATGTGAGCCCTTACCAAATGAATAGCTTCCGAAAAAGCGCAAAAAAAGCCCTGCAAATTTTACACAAAGGTTCACTATTTTCCCAGCATAATGTGCGAATTCTTTAGCGATATTTATCACACTTTCATCGTGGCGAGTATCACAAGGGAGAAGTTTGACAGTGGAATAAAACTATTTTCAAGATTGTCCGCCAATATCGGCCAGTAAATATTATAGCGGGATTCAAAGTTTTTCTGGAGAAATTTCTGAAATGCGAGCAGCCGTATGAAGCCTCTTGCATTTCGGAAAATTCATTCAGAAAACTGCGATATTGGCGAGCAATCTCTTAAACTGTTTAATTTCATTTCTTATTTCAACTCCTACCTGGCTGGAAAAAATTGAAGCTTTCCAAAATTTAATAATAGAACTAAAACAGATGGATCATCGGCTCCTACCTCAGTCTAAGTATTATAGTAGTATTAGTATTCTCTACAATTGATGAGATTTCCGGTTTGTTATTGATTTCTTTGCATATATCCTCCAATGTTTTATCATATATTCATGCTCATTATCTTTTATATTCACCCAAATTTCAAAGTCCCAATTCGAAAAATATTGGACTTCGATTGAAATCATCAGTAACGGATATCCACATGTTGACGATAATTGTACTACGCAAACCAAAATTGATGAAAACCTCCGATCAACCGAATTTTTTGGAAACCTTCATTATTATAAATTACGCTTCCAATTCGCATTCTGCATGTAAAAGTGTTATTCAGTTATAAAAGAGTATTTATTGAGTTTTCAATATTTCAAATGAATTTTTTCATGGAATTGGTTCTGTGTTGTGAAAAACTAAGGATGTATGAATAATATATAAGCTCCATTCAAGATATAAATGAGCTTCATGAAGGAATTTAATCTTGAATCCCGTAATTTCTATAAATAATAGTTTTTATCGGATTTTTAGTGGTTATGTTTCAGATATTGGGGGAGAAAACCCAATAATCATCAATTTGAACTACTTACGATTATGAAATTTCAAGAATATCGATGGGGTATTTGCACATTGTGTTCATAAAATAATAAACGAAATCCGTTAATTTCTCGATATGTGTTGAGAACTTGGTAATCAATATTTTTCATCTACCTTTAGATATATGATTCTGGATGAAAAGTTAACCGATTATTATTATTCCACTGAATTCCAATCTTAAAACCGAACACGATGGTTGATTTTCGGAATTATTGGAATTTTGCAGCGTTTTTCTTCATAACTCAGGGACCACTGATCTGAAATCATTCGGGTGAAAATTTGTAGGTTGAGTTATGTAACATTAATCAACGTTCAGAGTTTCATGAAAATTTGGTGGTAAGTTTTCGAGAAATATTTTTTTTCCTCCAACCCCCAATTTCGAGCCCCAAAGGTAAACCGATCTTGCTGAAAAGCTTGGAGCATCAATTTTTCTATTAAGTTTCACGGATTTCGGTTCTGTACTTTCAGAGGAAAACCCCGGACAACGGACGGACGGGTTTTGGTTTATTATTTGATAAAATCAAATAACAATAATTGCAGTCGAACGCCTTCATGTATCATTATTTAGTAGGGTGAATAGGTACCTACAACTTCAGGTGAAAATAGAAACAATACGTCAACTAATTCTGTTCAGGGCACAAATAGTATATAAATTTTGAAATAAAACACCCAGATCCCAGACCGAATACAGACTTTATCTAAGGGATTTTGGTTGGATCCTTATATCTTGTGCACGAGATTCTACTTATGACTTACCCTGTGATGTTACAATCATATCTGCACATGGATATTCCAACTTTTAACCTCAGGGTTCTGATTTCAACTGCTCCAAAAATTGTTGACCCTCTAAATTCGTGAAACCCACAAAATGTCCTCGGTCGCTCGAACCAAACATCGTTTTTCCCAGTGCTAATTCATTCGAAACAAGACTAACCAAATTCACCTAAAAATACATTTTCGTGACCCAAGAATTCCACAAAAATCATGGTCCTGCAAAGTATCACATCCTGCCAGTGAAACCGCAAACATCATAAATCCAGGCTCATTACCAAATATCCAAATAATAGAGCAAAATAGAGATAATTCCCCACTTAGATCCCACCCATATCTAGCCCCTAGTTTGCTTTATAAACTTTCCACAAAAAACTGATGTCTCCTCATCAGCCACCAACGTAGTAATCGTGATAAAATTCAGAATGGGCCGGTACCAGTCGATCGTAACTGTATATCCCGATAAAAATCACAACCTGGATATTTTGTAGGCAATTATCCTGAGACAGTGATTTTACACGCAAACTGAAAAAATCGACCAGATCCGCAGGTCTATCTGATACTATTGGGGTATCATTATTAATATTATTTTATAATGTGGTCACATTAGAAATGATTCCTTTTTAAACGTTTCCTGTCGCAAGCTAGTGATTTGAGTGTACCACACTTTTTTTTGGGATTTTGATGCTAGGTGTTTGTGTTTAGGTATCGAAGTTGTCCTTACATAAAAAATGATAAATGAAGTTTTCATCTGAACAAACTGAGAGAGAATTCAAATTGAGAAACTCGATGAAAGTGAATGGATATTCTGGGGAACTATAATCTAAATCCTGTATTCTCTCGAAGAATCGAAGTTGAAGATTCTTATGAAATAGAATTCTTCAGACTAGAAAACTTTCGAAATAAGTTGAGGAACTCGATGAAATAAGATCGAAATATTTCAGAAATACAGTGCGCTTCAAAATTATGGAACAAATTCATTTTCTCAGAAGAAAAATATTTGGCGACAAAATCCTGAAACAGGTCAATTTTTGTTTCACTTTTACCAAATTTTTTATGCACTTTTGAAAGATTTTTGTTGCACCCTATGCCATCCTCATCAACCCTTTAATTTTTTTGAATAGGGAAAGTGGGTCACGTGGTACTTTTTTGGCAAGGTCCTCGTATCTTCTTTACAGGATTACAGAAATTTTCAAGAAAAAAATTAGTTAGTTCAAAGAGGTTTTCAGTATGTGTACTTTGTCATGGCTCATTTACTTTGAGACTATGGTACCTGATGAAATATGTCACCGAATGAAAGTCGACCATTACAGTTTTTTTCATGCACAACTTTCAACCCCTACGAACCCTTTAATTAAGAAAAATGTTTTCACGTGACGGGGTTGAAAGTTGTGCATGAACAAAACTGTAATGGTCGACTTTCATTCGGTGACAAATTTCATCAGGTACCATCGTCTCGAAGTAAAGGAGCCATGACAAAGTGCACATACTGAAAATCTCTTCGAACTAACTAATTTTTCAAAAAAAAAAAGTTTTTCCTTGAAAATTTCTGCACGTCTGTAAAGAAGATACAAAAATCTTACCGAAAAAGTAACACATGACCTACTTTTCCTGTTCAAAAAATTAGAGGGTTGATTTGGATGGAACAGGTTGCAACAAAAAACCTTCAAAAATGCAACTAAATTTGGTAAAAGTGAAACAAACCTTGATCTGTTTCAGGATTTTGTTGTCAAATATTTTTCTTCTGAGAGAATGAATTTGTTCCATAATTTTGACGCGCACTGTATAATATGAATAATTTTTTCACTACAGACAAGTTATCCAACTGGCAATAAATATCAAGAACCTTGTCTAGCGTTTCTAAGGTGAGTAAGTCTGATGTTAGTTTATATTATTAATATTATTTTATTATGTGGTCAGATTAGAAATGATTCTATCGAAACGTCACCTGTCGCAAGCTTGTGGTTTGAGTGTCTCACAGTGTTTTTGGGATTGGGATGTTACAGGATTGTTTTTGATTCAAGTATGCTCTAGATTCTGAGAAGAAATTCTGAAAAAGTACTGACGTGAGATTAGGAGATTTCACGTGCTGGTTCATATTCGTTGCCGAACAGTATTTCTTGAGTTATTGAAGAACTATCAAATACCAAATTTGACATATTTTTCCCCAATACTTCTGAAAAAGAATCGAGTCAATACTTTTTTCGAGTATTGGCTTTAAGATCTGTGCCAAATTCAATAGTTATCCGATGGATAGTTTCAGGAAAAAAAATCGATTTGGAAAAGAACTTTTTCGAATTTTTGACTAACGATTCTCACGAAATTTTGTACTGAGTTGCGCGTTAGTATTTCGGAACTCAACTCAAAGTTTAGATCCGATCACTTAAGTACTCTTCGGGATATTGAAAAAAGAACCTCTAATTTTCGAATTATCATGAAACTGACTGATTCTGCTCGTTAACGAACTCAACCGTTGGTTTTCTGAACATACCCTGAAAGCTTCAGGTCTCTAGCTGGTTTCGTTCACCTGTTATAGTGGCAATCGCCGAATGACGTACCGGACAGAATTGAATTGGGCGAAAACCACAGACATTACAGCAAAATAAAAATCATAGTGTTCCAGGCGAAATTAACTCTGAAAAAACCTAGAAAGGCACTGACGTGAAGTCAGCATTTATTACGCGCTTGTTCACATTGCGAAATGACGACTTCGAAATTTCAGTGAAATTTAAATGAAATATGTATATTAAAAAAAAAATTCAGTTTTTTCTATAGATGATTTTTTCCGAATTTTTCTATAGATAATTCTTTTTATTGACACTGTTCATCCTCCAACCAAGCTTCATTCCGATCAGATAAATATTTTTCGAGTTATTGAAAACTCAAAATTTCAAATGGCTGAAACACAGAAATCATTCGGCAGATTCGGCCCATTAACGAACTCAACCGAGATATTCAGGATCTTAACCTAACCTGAAAATTCGATGACTCTAGGTCCTTCCTTTCGAAAGTTAGAGCACATAAGGACGGCCGAACAGAATTGAATTTGACCACGTATTCTTCTTCAGGGAGTTCAAACCAATTGTTTAAGGCCATTTTCGGCTCAAAATTCGAAAATTAGAAACATCGTGACGAAATAATAACGCGTTATTCCCTAGAACAAACGCGAAAAAAAGTCAGAATATTTTTGCAATCGATCAGTAAGAAATCTCTCAGTAATTCAACTCTTAATTTCTATTGTAATTGTCGGAAAACAATGATGATAAAAGTTTGAGCAGGTTGACAAATTATGAGATGGTAAGAAGTTATAGATTTATATATTTTCGAACGCAATAATCGTATTTGGCTCATTGACGTAATTAACAGGTAGTTAATACAATAACTTTCAAGAAAAACTCCTAGCACCCCCTGAAAATTTCACGACTTTAGACATACAGACGGTCGTTTGGGACCCTTTCAAGCTCAAAATTCCGAAACTACAGACGTTCTTGTTCACTGAGAAAATCGTGTAAAAATGTTAAAATTTCTAACCAAAATATCCTTTCTACGTCCCACACAAAAGTGAAAATGAACCAAAGAAGTCATCAACCCTTCTCTATCCGACCCCCCAAATAGACCATATCTTAAAGACCTGATTCGACACTTGGTAATTAAGACTTCATCCACATCACCACAAAGCTAGAAAAACATAAATCACATTCCAAACCCACAATCTCCGTCTTCTCAACCCAAACAAGATCACACCCCAACTCTTCAAACCCGCAAATCCAGATAACAGGAAGGAGACTCTGACCACCTCAGTTGTGGACAACGAAACCCCATTAGGCACTGATAAAAATAACGCAAAAGTAGATTCATTATTGCGGAAATTAAAACAAGGTCGATTTATTATCTGGCGTCGGAATGAAAATTGATGACTCTAAATTGAAGTAGAAATTGTAGAAATTAAACTGATTATGAAATAGAATTGTTCAGACTAGAAAACTTTCGAAATGATTTGAGGAACTCGATGAAAGTAGATCGAAATATTTCAGAAATACAGTGCGCTTCAAAATTATGGAACAAATTCATTTTCTCAGAAGAAAAATATTTGGCAACAAAATCCTGATACAGGTCAATTTTTGTTTCACTTCTACCAAATTTATATGCATTTTTTAAGAATTTTTGTTGCACCCTGTGCCATCCCCATCAACCCTCTGAATTTTTTGAATAGGAAAAGTGTGTCATGTGTTACTGTTTTGGCAAGGTCCTTGTATCTTCTTTACAGGCGTGCAGAAATTTTCAAGAAAAAAATGAGTTAGTTCAAAGAGGTTTTCAGTATGTGCACTTTGTCATAGCTCATTCACTTTGAGACGATGGTACCTGATGAAATCTGTCACCGAATGAAAGTCGACCATTACAGTTTTGGTCATGCACAACTTTCAACCCCTACGAACCTTTCAATGGAGAAAAAAAATTTTTCACGTGAGGGGGTTGAAAGGGGTTGAAAGTTGTGCATGAACAAAACTGTAATGGTCGACTTTCATTCAGTGACAAATTCCATCAGGTACCATCGTCTCGAAGTAAAGGACCCATTACAAAGTGCACATACTGAAAACCTATTTGAACTAACTAATTTTTCAAAGTAAAATTTTTTTCCTTGAAAATTTCTGCACGCCTGTAAAGAAGATACAAAGATCTTACCGAAAAAGTAACACATGACCTACTTTCCCTGTTCAAAAAATTTAGAGAGCTAGAAAAACATAAATCACATTCCAAACCCACAATCTCCGTCTTCTCAACCCAAACAAGATCACACCCCAACTTTTCAAATCCGCAAATCCAGATAACAGGAAGGAGACTCTGACCACCTCAGTTGTGGACAACGAAACCCCATTAGGCACTGATAAAAATAACGCAAAAGTAGATTCATTATTGCGGAAATTAAAACAAGGTCGATTTATTATCTGGCGTCGGAATGAAAATTGATGACTCTTAATAGAAATTAAACTGATTCCTGTCCATCTTGAAGTCGGCCGATTCGTTATGTGCGCCAGGATATGACTGGGTGTATTATCTAAAACGATGAAAAATCGAGAAGAATAAATCACGGGGAGTTATTTGGGTAGGGGAACGCTGTGTAGAGAATCAAGTGAGATGAAATTGGAGGCTGCACGAAAAGAAACAAAGATTCAGTGAAACAATGGTGAATCTATATGTTCTTCGTATTTATACATATAGCAAATAAAATAAGAACATTCTAGAAAAGCTTGTCGTGAATTTATCGGCTTTCGCGCGCATGCGTTCAAATTCTAGGGAGAAAAAAAATTTTGGAAATTTTTTGTTCAATTATTTCTATGACAGATCGTCATCAGATTTTGCACAAAATTCCCTAACACTTATCAAGATTCGTCATGTTCGAATCCGTATTTTTGAGTTATGCGGTAGTATCAACAATACCGAGGAAAAAAATTTAGAAAAGCACTGCCGTGAAGGCAGCAACTTTTGCGCGCATGCTCAATGTAGATGACCGCTTCGGCAACGAATTTGAACTTGCGCGCGCAAGCTGCTGCCTTCACGGCAGTGCTTTTCTAGATTTTTTTTCGATAAATTACTGAATTTCAATTCGATCTAATCTGCATTTTTGGAAATACTGGAAAAATAAAATTTTGAATGGGTATATCTGCGGAATCATTGGGTGGATTTTACCCATTCACGAATTCGGTCTTCGTAATTAAGGTCCAAACCATCTCTACAAATATCGAGTTTCTAAGTAGTTTCTTCCGGAAGTTATTGTGTTTATGGTCGGCCTAACGGCCGACTGCATAAAAACACAATAACTTCCGAAATAAACAACTTAGAAACTCGATATTTGAAGAGAAGGCTTGGACCTTAATTCTGCGGAAGGCTGCGTGTTCTTATGATTAAACTAACTGTCAAGTTTCAATCCAATCGCTCTATAGTAGTTCCTCAAATATCAGGAAATATCTTCAAATTTTCAAATGGGTATAACTCCGAAGCCATTCGGCCGATTTTACCTGATAACGAACTTAAGCGACGCATTTTGAAATTCAGCCTAGCCTGAAAGTTCAAGTCGATAAAATTCTCCGTACGCCCGTCATCGTGCATACGGCCGGACGGACAGAATCGTTTTTGACACCGATTTCGTCATCAGCAAGTCCAACCTTGTCGTTTGAGACAAGCTAAAAATTCGAAAATTACAGACATTTTGACGAAACGATAGCCAGCTATCCTCTAGAACCATCGCGCAAAAATTATGAATATAGATGCCTATTACTTAGACAAATTCAATGTCGATACTCATATAGGGAGACAGATTAAAATTAATATTGTATCCATAAGATATAACAGTATACATCCAACATTTGTATTGCATAATTCTTTCGGGTACCTTAATGCACGAAATTTTTATTATCACCCATAATGAACGCGGTAGTTTCAAGCCGAAACATAATCATAGTAGTTATCATTCATTTTTCTGTGTACATTACCCACTTAAGTTCCCAATTTACACAGAGGGCGTATATGTGATCTACCAAATGATCGCAATTGCTCAACTGGCATGAAAAATTCCA
Organism: Myrrha octodecimguttata; assembly: GCA_958510865.1. Lineage (NCBI taxonomy): Eukaryota > Metazoa > Arthropoda > Insecta > Coleoptera > Coccinellidae > Myrrha > Myrrha octodecimguttata. The sequence goes on along the minus strand of OY294058.1, from coordinate 55,450,784 downwards.
TTTCGCGGACCATAAACACAAATTTTAATTAAACATCGTATTATACGCTTCAATAAAAATTTTATACTTTGGATAATTATAATTCTTCACGAATTCGATGATAAATACTGGGGATTATACCCGTCAAGCAGTGGTGTAGATGGAGAATAATTTTAGCATACGACTACCCTAATTAAATTAATTATAGTCGTGTACCAGTGCTTTGGGAACCTCTGTTCAACTTTATATGTTGAAATAATATTTTTAAAATAAAAAAAATGGATAATAAAATGAAAATGAAAATTATTGTTGTGTGAGATGAAAGACAACATAGAGCAATAGACGTTGTGACAGATAAAAATGAGGAGAGTAAAAAAAAAAAGCACCAAAAATATAAAGTTTTCAGAGAGAATAGAGACAGTGCTTCCATCTGGGTATTTTATCGTTTTTTCCAAATGTTTGTAATTCTCGAATTTTTAGTCGGGAATGGTCTGAAAAGACTAGGTTTGACGTGTTAACGAAACCGATGTCTCAATCGACTCTGTCCGGCCGCCTGGCCTGTCGTAGGCACGATGACGTGAAAAATTTTTCGGATCGTGTCGTAAATAAATTAGAAAAAAAATTTCGAATTTATTCTCGCAAAAAAGTTTTTTCCAAAACGAGTCATGCGATTTTGGCGAAGTTTTGCACCAACCTTGAACCCTGTGTTTCAAAACAGTACACCCAATCTCATTTTGTTACGATCTTGATTTTAGGAGATATCGCAAAAAATACCTCCCAATGTCAAATTTCATGTATTTTCATCAGTATCGTTTTATCTCCGGAACAACTCAAACAATACAAATGACGCAACTTGGTTAACTCTAGGATAATGCTGCGGTATAATTTTTTGCAAAATTTCGTGATGATCGTGTTTTCGATCAATTTGAAAGAAAAATGCCCCACGAAATTTTGCGTGAACTCTGAAGCTGTCATTTTTGCGCGCATGTTCTATTACCATATGAAAAGAAGATATCGAAAGCTTTCAATCAGGAAGTGAATCTTCGTTTGGCGGGGCCAATACGTGAATAGGTGACCGCTTCGCCCAAAAATTTAGCGATCGCGTGAAAGCTCCTGACCTCACGTCATTGCTCCCCTAGATTTTTGTTTACGAAAATGTTATCATCAACATCAATATTGTTATTCAGAATGTTGCCAATTCAGATCGCTACTGGCTTGTCTCTTCCGAGAATGAAAAAAAATAAATGATACAATCGAATTGATTATGAAGTCAGATATGTAAAATCCCATTATCTTGGACCTAATCAACAGAAGACCCGAAATTATCATTGCGAGATGTGCTGACAATGGATTCAGTAGCTGACTGTTGGATCTTCTGATAAAGTCTGAAATATCGAAATATATATGGTGTAATTGCTGGGTAAGATGGGCAGATTTGTAATCACATTGACATCCTTAAACTCATCGAAATGGAAGATGAAACGATGTATTCTTGTAAATAACTTTGCAATGGAAATTTATAAAAGCCCTAAAGTGACCTTACTTGAGAAAATTTGATAGTCTGCATTTTACAACTAATTAAGAAGTTTCAATTTGATCGCATGCATACTTCTTGGAAAATTGAGGAAAAAATTTGAAAACTTCAAATTAGCATAACTCCGAAACTATTCCACCGATTTTGCTCTTTCACGAACATAACCGTCACATCTTTTTACAATCATTGAAAAATACTGATTTTCTGTAATACAAATTTAATGAACATATCAACTGACATATAATGATCGAAGTAATAATAATAATAATAAGTAAAAGACTTAAGAAAACGATTACATAATAAAATACAATACAGATAGAATAGATGCTACTAATGATTCTAAATAAAAAGATAGAAGGTGAAACACTAGTATTATTTTTGGATTGTATTTTGTTATGTTACCGTTTTCTCAAGTCTTTTTCTTCGATCATTATATTATGTCAGTTGATATAATAATTAAATTTGTCATTCATACGTAGTAAGTTGAAGCCAATCAAATTATATAAAGGTAAATGGTAATTATGTAGAGGTAATACAGAAAAATCTGTATTTTAGCGCGCATGTTCTAGGGAAACAGCATACTATCGTTTTGTCCAAATGTCTGTAATTTTCAAATGTTGTGCCGAAATGGTTTCAAATGATTAGGTTGGATCCACTGACGACGAATCCGGTTTCAGAATCGATTCTGTCCGGGCGGCAAGCCGTCCGTATGCACGATAACGGTCGTAAGGAGAATCCTATCGTTGCATTTCAAAATGCGACGGTTAAGTTCGTTAATGGACAAAATCCCGTCGGATGTAAGCACATCAACTTCCGGAAGAAACGATTCACAAATTCGATATTTGTAGAGTGGAATTTGGGCTTGATTACGAAGGACGAAATCGTGAATGGGTAAAATCCGCCCAATGATTCTGTAGATATACCCATTCAGAATTTTGTTTTCTCCATATCTTCAAAAATACAGATTAGATCAAGTTGAAATCCAGTACTTCATCAATTAAACCTAGAAAAGCACTGACGTGATTTCAGCAGTTTTTGCGCATATGATCAAAGGATATCACTAAAAGTGAACATGCGCGCGAAAGCTGCTGACTTCACGTCAGTACTTTTCTAGGTTTTTAATAATTGCATTGATAACCTCTATCATGTAGACTTCTCTTAATTTCACATTTTTTTAAGTTATCGTGCCAACGGTCAAACGGACAGAATTGTATTTGAGGTCGGATTCTTTATCACAGAGTCGTTAAGTCCATTTTCGACCAAAATTCGAAAATAATAGACATTTCGGCAAAATGATAACTCACTGTTCCCCCGAAACGGCGCGTGAAAATTACGGCATGAAGTTTCAAGCAGAGTTTCGTGAGGATTGTACGACGGGAAGATACCACAGTTATGTTCATCCGGAGTCAAGTTTAGTCGAACATGGTCAATGCTTGCATGGATAACCGCTGAGGCTAACAATTTGAAAAAAGGTAGCAAAATATCCTGGCTTGGCGTCATTGCTTTTCTACAAATTCTTCACTTAGTTTTCAGGGTTAATCTAGGTTTTCGCTCCATAATATCCGAAAAAGAACTAGTCATTAAAACTGAATATAAATTATTATCCAAAAAAACTGCCGTTGGTGGATTCGAACTGTTCGTCAAGACGTCAAAGGCATTTCCTTAAGAGAATGTTGCCTAATGAAACATATAGATTGAATGTTATTTTAGTTTGAGTTTATAGGTTTAAACCTCTTCTCTTATTGTATTCATAATAATGATGATAATAATAATAATAATAATAATAATAATAATAATAATAATAATAATAATAATAATAATAATAATAATAATAATAATAATAATAATGATAATGATAATAATAATAATAAAAATAATGACGGACCAATACTAACGATTAACCAATGGAACTGTAACGTCTCAGAGTCTATAACTGACCCCCTCAACAGAAAATAAAGAGAAAATTTGCAAAATTATTTTCATTGGATAATTTCTTATTTCTAGACTTTTTTATTTTATTGTGAATAATTCAATTCAATTTTTAATAGTTTTTTTCTAAATATTGGGAGTGAAAACCCAGAAAAAAACCTTGAAAATATGGCTTCTCTAGACTTGTTTTGTTGGATTTTCAAGGAATGTGTCTACGATAAAATCATCTGTCGAGCCATTTCCGGAGTCAGTCTAGTATTCCTCCGGTCAAACTTTAGATATGCCCGCCACGCGCTTCTAATAAGGGTAGTCTGAACCGCCCGGTCATAAAACCAAAGCGGAAGGGGTTTCTCAGTATCGTCTACAGGTGTAACGCCACGTCTTGGATACAGGTGCATCTCAAGGACGTCGTTTCAGGACCCGCCAGAAATTACCCCAGACTTTTATCTGAAAAAAGCCATGAATCAATGAGAGGTGATACAATTCGAGGGGAGATTGTAATTTATCCTTGTTCAATGGAGTGCAGGGTAAGATTTGTTATAGGCGATATTAAGTTATTAGCTGGTAATGGAGAAACACCTCTCTAATGGTCCTATATGTGAAATAATGTGGGTGATTACTGTTAGGTTGAAGATAAGTCCACTTTCCTGTGTGTGAATTAACGCGAAATTTCGATGGGTTTTATCCCTTAGTATGATTGCTATTGGCACTAATGGGTTTCTATTTCCTGGTGGAAGTGAAAGTGTAGGGCCCTATATCGTATCGACCCTTTTGAGTCCCATGAGAAATCGGAATAATTTTATTGCAAGGATAAATTGACTCTTAGGTAATGCGGTTCAATTAATGCTTATGTGCTGTATCCCAATAAACACACGCACGTTGAAAATACGTTCATTTGTAGTTGCTCCCGTTGATTTAACGTTACTCGTTAATTGCTCAACGTTGTTTTTGAAACCTCAATTCAACCAAACGTAGATTCAACGTATAATAAACGAATATAATTCAACTCGTTATAGCAGCAACCATAAAGCAACGTTTACACATCGTACTTCTTACACGTATATTAAACTACGACTGAAAAACTTCATATGAACGTTGACCACGACATGATTTAGCTTTGAGTTGCTAAATCACCTATAAGCAACCTTCAATCTACGCTTAATAAACTCTTCTTTTTAAGTATATTTAACTCATGAGAGGAAGCAATTTTTGTAGTAGTACATGCGAAAGTTATCAGTTTTATTTTTACTACCCACCGTAAACACAATAACTTCCGAAAAAAACAACAAAGAAACTTGATATTTCTAAGGTAGGCTTGGACCTTAATTACGAAGGCCAAATTCGTGAATGGGTGAAATCCACCCAATGATTCCGTAGATATATACCCATTCAAAATTTAATTTTCACAATATTTCCAAAAATACAGATAAGATCGAATTGAAATCCAGTACTTTATCGAAAAATGACATTTCGAAGGTTCATACAGAAATTCATGAGGATATTAAGATTAGAGGATTGCAGAATATTGAATATTAAAAAAAAAAATTTAATTTTTTTGCAAAATGTTGTAATGACACGATCATCACGAAATTCTGCACAAAGTGGTCCATCAGTATTTTCAAACTAGCTGGCAAGTTCCATCATGATTGAATCAGTGTTTTTTGAGTTATTCCGATAAAAACAAAGATATCGAGAGAAAACCGCGAAATTTGACATATTTATCTTCGAAACTTTTGATCGTATCAAACTGAAATTTGGTACACCGCAGTGAAATATATTGTTAAAGTTATGACCAACATTTGTTTCAAATGTAAGAAACAGTTTCCGAGAAAAAAGTTTTTTCGAAAAAAATTTTGAACCGAAATTTTGAAGGAAAAAATTCAAAATTAACTAACAGCACGATCTCTACAAAATCCTGCAAGAAGTTGTATGTCCTTATGCTCCAACTAACCGCCACGTTTCAATTCGATCGCTTCAGTACTTCTAGAAATATCAGGAAAATAACCTCAAAATTTCAAATGGCTATAACTCTGAAATCGTTGGGCCGATTTTGTAAGTTAACGAACTCAGCCTTCGCACTTTGAAATGCAACCAACCCTGAAAGTTTCGAGTCGACTGGATCCTCCGTATGTCCGTGATCGTGCTTACAGGCAGAATCGATTTTGACACCGGATTCGTCATCAGTGAGTCCAACTTAGTCGTTCGAGACCACTTTCGGCTCCAAATTCTAAAACTACAGACATTTGGACAAAACAATAGCGCTTCGTTTCCCTAGAACATGCACGCAAAAATGGTCAATCTGTTGAAAAATTATAAAGTTCGAAAAGTCATTCTGGATGTAATACTTCCAATGTCACAATAAACAATTTAACTCCTCTGATCACAATATATAAAGAAAATATCCAAAATTTTTTCTATTGTGCCTCAATACCTTGAAGAAGTGCATTTCCTCTCAAAACTCAGTAACTTACGCCAGAAGCCCGCGTAAAAAACCGTACGCAACGGCAACAACGTGAGGATAAGAGGTGAACGCACCTGCTGATTCAAATATCGGTGGGTCGAACACTTAATTCTAAATATATGAAGTTGAATGGTCCAATTTGATATTCCGACCTGTCCTTCTTCCTGATGAGGCAGGTGCCGGCCACACTCCCCGTTTTTTCTTCGTTTTCACCTGAGAACTCCGAATGACGCGTGCGCGGTCGAGGGTAAATCGGCGGAATCCGAGATAACGGCGGTTTCGCGAACTTCAAAGAAAAATTATGCGATATATATTACTTATAATCAATCGTTAATGAAGGCAGATTAAATTTGATCCGGTGCTGCCTTCTATTGCGTATGCGTTAAGAGAAGCCGAAATTTAATACGTATAGTTGGTCATCTCATAAATAATGCGGTTTTTACGATGGTTTCTGGATTCGAAGGAAAAATTTAAATATCGTGATGTAATTCACTTCATTTTACTACATAATGTTCATACTGAGGATGAGAGTATGTATTTGCGGAACAGATGCTGTAATAGAGTTAAAGCGACCGAAATATGCGATAGAGGTTGAAAGAGAGAGACCGCTGCGAAAAACTTTCATCTCTCTTCAATGCAGATTTCTATGATATTTCCGATAAATTTGTTATTCTTTCAAAAATAGACGACATTTTCATCTTTTATGTATCTACTCACATCTTTGCACGTCTCTAATCCTGTCTTGCAGAACTGAAATAAACACCCACAAATTATTCCGTTTTCAGAAAGGTTTTCATGTATGTTTCTCTAGTTTGGAAACATATTAAACCAGAAAAACTCCTTCTCACGTAGACTAGAAATGAGATTGAATGTTTGTATATTTCATTTTATAGGTTCCCTTCATACAGGGTAGATTAGTTTCAACTATAGATTACTTCCATCGAATGAAGTACTTTTTTCATAGGCCACCTTTCCAGATTCGGCTCAGGTAGAAGTTGTATAAGCATTCAAAAATTCTTCCATGTGCTAATGCAATCCTGCACTTTGTTCACAAGTTTTACACTGACTTCTCCAACTGTTATCTGTTGTGTAGAATGTCCATTCAATAGTTCAAAATTCGAGGAAACTCGATTGAGAAAACTCATTTGTTCACTTAATTCTGAGCTGATTGCATCATTATTGCTATATGAAAATATATCACTATACTCGAATATTCAAAATACTTAATATTGTTGCAATATGTCTATGTGTTCCCACCATCAGTTGAATACAATTCATCATTGCAAATTTTCATATTGAAAATTCCATATAAATCCCAATTTATAAGTGAATTATAAGGAATCACTCAATCAGTGTGAACACGTTAACTTAATTGTATAAATTATCTGGAAATTCTGTTCCATAAACATAGAGGACGTCTTCCTAGGTCTATGGTCTATAGTCACAAAATAGGGAAATATCTTTGTGTATCTATGGTCTGGATGAACACCAAATTTCATTTTATTCAGAATAACTCAATCTTGCTCATTCTTATATTGAAAATTCCATATTTATTTTAATTTTCCCAAATTTATAAATGAATTTTAAGAAATCACTCATCAACCTAAAAACGTCAATTGAACTCTAGAATTCTATGGTAAGTCTGGTACATAGACATAAACTATGTCTGTGGTCAGGTCACAAAGTTGCATAGACCTAGTGTTTGGTCTATGCGAAATAGAAAAATATTTCTGTGTATTCTATATTCCGTGTAAACGTGAGCGGAGCTTAATTAACAGTCCTAACCAGCTCAGGGGCGGATCCACGAAAATGAAGAAATTTCTCGAATTTTATCAGATTTTACATTCAACGTTGAATATCTCGAAAACGGTTTAGGGATTCTTAAAATGCCTTAAGGTAAACTTAAAAACATTTTTCATGCAGAAGTTTGAAGTTAGATGATATTGATTACTGCAGAATACGAGTCATAGTCATAGAAAAAAAAACACTAAAATTCATTTCATTCAGAGGAGCCATTTCAAAGCTACACAAGAAAGACTGACTTTTTTGTCAATTTCAACAGTCTGTACCTTCTTACCGGGACTGAATCAGGAAAAATGGTGAATAAAAAAGTGTTTTATTTGATGAGAGAACAAAGACTCACCCTGTATATATGCTCGAAAAAATGTACAATTTAAAGAAGCACTCCATATGAAGACATGAAATTAAGCAGCGTGTGGTAAATTGTTTTTGGCATATCGATGTTTTTGTAAATATTTTTTTCTAATTTTTCCTGAAACATGATACTCAAATTGTGGGTTATTCTTCATGTCAATACTTCACAACTGCGGAACAACTTTCAGTTCGATCGTATGGTTATTTTCGACTTATTATTGAAGGAATGATTTTATTTAATGCTAATACTTCTTCAGTAAGTCCAACCTATCGCTTGAAATTGTACACAAAACAATAAAGCTCTTGTTCTCTTAAAAACTCGCGTAAAATCCACAAGAAGGCCGAATAGCATCATTCACCCTGTATAGATTCATTTTCCCACCTAACCTGTTGATTTCATATTTATATCCCTAAATTATTTTTCGAAATATACCTTTAAATGCCCCTCTAACCAACCTAGTACAACAAGAACAACCACACTTGACTCAAAAATATTCATGAAAAAAGCTACTTACAATGGAAAAAATTTTATAAATCACCTGTTCATCTTGCAATCGATTTAAAACAATTTCTCCTCAATCCTTATCATCTAAGAGATCTAGATCCATTCCAGAAACTCACATTCTTCAGCCGGCGCTGTGTCCTCAAAAAGATAATCCAAAAAACCGAAGTATGAATAATTCAAAACAAACTTCTACTAGCACCTAAGGAGGCTGGTAATTTTCACACTTCCCAAACGTGTAATTTACACCTCATCTTCTTATCGCACACCATCTCTTGGAGAAAATCAGTGGCACCTCTATTGCGATAGCCCGCTAGATAGTCGCATCTGAATTATTTGCCTCTTGAGAGGGTCCCGATGGTATAATTTCAATATAGTAGGCTGACGCCCCCATTTTTTTCCTACCCGCGTCCTATAATTACTTTTAAAGTCGATAACTAATAAACTGTACACTTTTCAACACCTCGGAATGAGAAGGGTTGGTTTATTCATATTTAGTTTTTATGGGATCATTTTTTTTAATATCAAGGGGAAATTGGATCATTTAAGGGGTGGAACTCTGATTTGATAGTGGAGTTTAAGTTGGTCAGAAAACAAGGAATTTTCTAGGCAAGGAGGAAGAACTCAGTTTGAAAAATTACGGAAGGTGTTCATAACGGAACAGGCCCGTAGCTAGTATACGGCAAGGTAGGGCAATGCCCTACCTTATAACACCATTGCCCTTCCTTAAAAAAGAAGAAAAAATATTCAAAAACTTCATTGAATCGATAAAAATTTTTAGTGTCCTACCTTCAATCTCCATTGCCCTACCTAAGTCATCTCTAGCTACGGCCCTGTAAAAGAAGGGGTATTGAAAAATAGGGAATAATGAAAAAACATCATTAATTAAAATGTCCCCCTTCAAAACAAAATTTACCTTTTTTGCATGTTTTATGATTTTGCATGTGAGCAAAGATATTGAAGTTTCAGTTTAACACACTGTATGATTATCTCTACATTTATATTCAAGCTTGAACCTCTAAGTAAAGAGTGTTTTTTTAGAGATATAGAGAACTTTTAGTTGTTTTAACTGGCGGCCATTTTGTCAGCTGTCAAGTGATTTGTGTTTAGTATGGTCTGACATTTTAACATGAATAGACTGACGTCTGGACAACGCTTCCAAATTGTGCAAATTCATTTTGAAAATAATGGCTCTGTTCGAAATACGTATCGCGCTCTACGTTCATTTTACGGTCAACATAATCGTCCATCAGAGCAATTAATTCAACTACCTATGGACCGTTTCCGCAGCACATCTACTCTAACTGATAACACGCATCCACAGAGACGTCTTACAGTGAGACAGAAGTAGCCATTGCTGCTGTAGAGCGTAGCGTAGAGGAAGAGCCGAATCAGTCTATCCGCGATCGTGCACAGCTATAGAGCCATGATTACTGACTTCTTCGTTCCACAGTTGAACAACCATGATGTGCAGCAGCTGTGGTTTCAATGGGACGGCTCAACATGTCACACAGCTCGTGCCATAATTGATTTACTGAAGGAAAAATTTGATAACCGCATAAATTCACGTTCCAGGCCCGTAAATTGGCTTCCAAGATCGTACGATTTAAGGCCGCTAGACTATTTTCTGTGGGGATATGTGAAGTCGCTAATCTACGCCGATAAACCCGAAACAATCGATCACTTGGAGGACAACATTCGCCGCGTTATTGCCGATATACGACCACAAATGTTGGAAAAGTGATTGAAAATTGGACCTCCAAATTAGATTACGTCAGAGCCAGCCGTAGCGGTCATATGCCAGAAAAATATAATTAAGTTATAATGTCAAAAGATTTTCTTTTGAATGAAGTCAATTCCATGTCAATTGTAAAAATTCATCCTTGTTTTATTCCATTTCAGAGTTCTATATCTCTAAAAAAACACCTTATATAACTTCACTGTTATATCTTATAATCATCCAAAGATCGACTGGGTTTTCGTCAACTATGAAAAACTAAGTTGGCGCCCAACGTGGAATAGAAATTTCGATATGGATCGTTTTGGTATTTTTCCGAGTGGAAATAGCCAATAGTACTAGGAAAAGATGTAACCCGAACGAATATTGGGAAAACATAATTTATGTTATGTCCAACTCTCGTGGGGTTTTTCCTTCAAACGAAATTGCAGTAATTTTCATGAAAAACCTTCAGAACATCACATTTCAAACATATAATTTCAATATTATATTTTTAAAAAAATGTTTGATCACCTAAAACTGAAAACTAAAAATGGGGATTTTCATTTAAAGGGATTTGTCATGAGTGCACGATATGGCAACGTCGAATTCAGCTTTCTCGGAAAGAGAAGGACGTCAAATATGCTACTTTGCTTAGGAAAACAGAGATAGCTATACTTCGATCTGGTTAGAGTAGTAGACAACGACCAAGGAATAGAAAAATAAGAGCATAGACTGTCATACTGTCATATTACTGACAAATCGCAAACGGAAATTGTTTGGTTATATTGACAAAGAACACGTGTGTACTACAGAATAGGAATAAATATTTCATTATTCTATAGCAGAAAAAGCTATTCTACTAAACACCGTTGTCACTTCGTGCATGCCTGGCAAATCCCAAACCCCAATTTTGAAGCCTGATTTTGAATACTTCCTGAAGGTAATTTGGCAAAATGATGAAACAAACCCATAATAATTATGTTCAAATTTGCATTTGCAGTAACAACCCAAATTCAGGAAAAAAACCGCATTATGTATACATTTCAAGGGTTTCCCTTTTGAGTTCACCCATATTTTCAGTTGTTTGTTTGTGAAAACTAAATTTATATAAAAACCTTTTTTCAATACCTGTATAAGATAGCTTTTTCAAAAAAAACGAACAAAGAACCGTGTAAGAGGTTCTGTTGATAATTTAAGTGATTATTATCGAACTCAAAGAATCTCAAACTGTTCTTCGGTCATTCGAACGAATATTTTCCATTCCACAAACTCCAGATCGAAATAGTTTGCTTTTAATCCGAACTAATGTATGTATTTTACTAAAATGTCTGAATTGGTAGGTGTGACCGCCATTAAAAAAGGGGTAATTAAAGAAAGTGGTCGAAATTATAACGTCATTAATGTGAATAATATCGGGTTCATATATCTCCACGGGAGCGCAAGTACAAATTAAAAAAGCGCTCGAACAGCATTTTTCAAGACGCTTTCATTAATTGAAAAAAACCGCCATATTGGAGAGAGGATAGGCGATTAGCGTTAAATCGTCTCCTCGCCCATCCATCCGTGTGCTCGGCTCTTTAGCGGCCCATCAGATTTCGACATGTAACCTCGAGTTGTTTAATTGAAAACATAAACAATTTTGTAGCAGTACCGCACGTTACAGTTCTAGAGGATTGACTCAGACGGAGCTGTGAATGGGGGTTTTTCCTGAAGTTGGGTTATTACTGAAAATGCAAATTTGAACATAATTATTAGGGGCTTGATTCGTCATTTTCCCAAATTACCTTCCGGAAGTATTCAAAATCAGATTTCAAAATTGGGGTTTAGTATTTGCCAGGCATGCACGAAGTGACAACGGTGTTTATTAGAATAGCTTTTTCTGCTATAGAATACTGAAATATTTATTCCTATTCTGTGGTACACACGTGTTCTTTGTCAATATAACCAAACCATTTCCGTTAGCGATTTGTCAGTAATATGACAGTATGACAGTCTATGCTCTTCTTTTTCTATTCATTGGTCGTTGTCTTCTACTCTAACCAGATCGAAGTATATCTATCTCTGTTTTCCTAAGCAAAGTGACACATTTGACGTCCTTTTCTTTCCGAGGAAGCTGAATTAGACGTTGCCATATCGTGCACTCAAGACAAATCCCTTTAAATGCAATTTTTATTTTTCAGTTTTAGGTGATCAAACATTTTTTGAAAAATATAATATTAAAATTATAGGTTTGAAATGTGATGTTCCAAAGGTTTTTTATGAAAATTACTGCATTTTCGTTTAAAGGAAAAACCCCCATTGTACTAGGTGTTTCAGAATAAGATGTTGATCCTTAAGTGTGGGAATCTTCAGGTTATTTCAAGAAGAGAAGTTCAAATGAGCCTATGTCCTAAAACTCTTGAATTTTGAGCTATAGGGCGGTAAAGTTTTGGGAAAAAAATGATTTTGCGCACACTAGCGTGCTATCAGTTTGCCACATGTTTGATTTTTTTTAAACTTTCCCTGAAAATGGTCACAAAAACTCTCACTGGGGTGAAGAATCCAATGTCCTGCCGGCGGTTGTCTTCCCGTAACATGAGAACTGAAACAGCTAACGATTTGAAATTTCCAGGACAGGTTGCGGCCAAGAAGCTTCGGTGTTATACTCATTTGAATTTTGAGTGTATTTGCTCAATATACCAGGAACAACCTATGTGATCAAGTTGGAACTTGTTAATGGGTTGAAAAATGCCGATTTGCAATGGTCGACCGTTAGGCCGACCCTAAACACAATAACTTCCGAAAGAAACAACTTAGAAACTCGATATTTGTAGAGAAGGTTTGGACCTTAATTACGAGGGCTGAATTCGTGAATGGGTAAAATTCATCCTATGATGCCGTAGATATACCAATTCAAAATTTTATTTTGCAATATTTCCCAAAATACAGATCAGATTGAATTTAAATGCAGTAATTCATCGGATAATTACAGTTCGAAGGTTCATACAGAATTTAAAGAGGATGATATGTTGAGAAAATCACAGAAATTTTTTTTCAAATTGTTCTAATGACACGATCAAAATTTTGCATTAAGTTGTCTTTCAGCATCTTCAAACTAGCTGCGAAGTTTTATGAGGATTGAATCAGTATTTTTCGAGTTATACCGAAAAAATCAACGATATCGAGAAAAAAACCTCGAAATTTGACATATTTTTTCCCGATAACTCCAAAACTTATGATCGTATCGAACTGAAATTTGGTACACTGCTGTGAAATATGAAGCTCAAAGTGTGAGTGTAGTTTTTTTTGGATATGATGAACGGTTTTCGAAAAAAAAATTTTTTCGAAAAAAATTTAAAAAAAATTTTTTTTTCAATTTACTGACAGTACGATCCTGACAAAATTTGACTCAAAGTTGCGCGTTGTTATACTCCACCTAACTGCCGAGTTCGAATTCAATCGCTCATGTAGTTTCTGAAATAAGAAATAAATAACTTCAGAATTTAAAGTAGCTATATCGCCGAAACCATTCGACCAATTTGGCCCATTAACGAACTGAACCGCGGCATTCCAATGCACGACCTACCCTGAAAGTTTCAAGTTGCTAGCTCACTCCGTTCGACAGTTATCGTGTCCACGGCCGGCCGGCCGGACAGAATCTATTTTGACACCGGATTCGTCATCAGTGAGTCCAACCTAGTCGTTTGAGACCATTTTCGGCTCAATCATCGAAAATTACAGAAATTTGGAAAAAACGATAGCACGCAGTTCCTCTACAACATGCGCGCAAAAATTTTATTCGTTTCAACTCAAATTTGATATATTAATTTGTTTTCTCTTTTCGGAGAGACAAATTAGATATCTTAACTGTTTTCTGCATGTCCTTGAGACTAATTTTCCGTCTTTCTGTGGGACAAATTTGACATCTGAACTTTTTCCGAGTAGAAAAATTTGATATCTTAACTTTTTCTTAACTCATAGAGTGAGAAATTTCATATCTTAGGTTTTTTCCGATTTTCTGGAGAGGCAAATTCGATGTCTTAATTTTTTTCCTATTTAACTTGAGACATGTTTGATACTTTAACTTTTTTTCCTGAGAAACAAATTTAAATTTCAACTTTCCACGTTTTGCGGTGATTCAAATTCGATATCTTAACTTTTTTCCGGGTAGACAAATTTGATATCTAAACTTTTTCTAAATTTATAGACTGACAAATTTGATATCTCAACTTTTTTCCGATTTTCTGGAGTGGCAAATTCGATATCTTAATTTTTTTCCTATTTAACTTGAGACATGTTTGGAACCTTAACTTTTTTCCTGAAAAACAAATTTAAATTTCAACTTTTCACGTTTTTCGGTGATTCAAATCTGATATCTTAACTTTTTTCGTTTTTCCGGATTGAAAAATCTGTAAACGCATATAACTTCCCATCTCAGCTGAATATGAAAAAATTGGAAAAATGTTTTATTTAATGCAAGGAATATATTGTTGCGAGAAATGTGTACAACTTATAGTCGTTAGTTTGTCAATGGCAATTTTCAGGTTGAATTAGAGTAGAACGAAGGCAAACGTCAAACAATTTTTCCACTATTAATCCACGCCCTCTACTGTGATAGAAACCAACTAGCGTCTAATCTCGAAATTTCTATGGCAATCAAGCTTGAAGCGAAAGGGCATCAGTAAAACCCCCATTATTTTAGTGACCTTAGAAACAACCAAACCATTCAATAATTCATGGTTTCTTTCTCAAATTTCCAAGTAGTCCGATATTATTAATGCCCCTTCTTCCACACATTAATCAATTGAAAGTGAATAATTTCGCTACTCGTCCAAACCTAAATCAATAATTCAATCGCAGACACAAAAATATTATAGATTCAAATTTAATGAAACAGATCCATCTTCTCAAATTCATACTAAAGCGTGGCGGTCACGTGCTGTGAGCTAAACAAGCAAGAACAAAGCCCCTCATCTATCAACCTAAGACTTCAACAACTCTCAATTTTCGTCGGTTTTTTCTTTGGAATTTCGATCTCGAAACTCTGGACAAACGCAATTTTGGGTCAGTAAAGCTCGTATATAATTATTCCGAGTGTATATTCTGTGATAATAATAAATCCCGAAAACAGCATTTCCATCTTTTTCGAACCAGGGCCTATGCAATTAAACTCATCTCAAACGGTCTTAACTGTCCGTCTTCTAGCCAGCAGAGGTTAATTCCATGCTTTTAAGTCATTATAGAAGATTATGAAGTAGCTGAATAATGAGGGATTTTTGAAAATTAAAAACAGCGGGGAAACTCCGTGTCCAAGCGTGTTTAGATATTGGATTTGAATTTTTGGATGTGAGGTAGGTAGCTTACTTGGTAGGTGATCATCGGGCGCCTATAATGAGCTGCTGATTGGCTTCCCACGATGGTGCTTGGGTAGAAAAAAGCACCCAAGTGGAGTCATTGAAACTTGAAGTGAAAGTTCGATGATTTTCATTTTCACTATTGGCGTCTGAATTTAAGATTGTAGCGCCACGGTGGTCAGTTTTAGAACCTGACATACAGACATAGATTTTGTTTTGATAGTCGATTTTGTACTGTTTGTTAGTGTTCGGTTTGATAATATTTGATTTCACGATTTATTCAAAAGACTTTAGACTTTTATAGTTGACGAGAGTATTACTGGGAGTACATATTCCATTCTTATAAAGTAGGTATGTATCATCCTTCAATCTAATTGAGTGTAGCAACTCTAAAATTACGGGGATATCTCCAAGGTTAGACAGTATTCTAATATTATTTATTCTCAGATCCAAATGGCAAGATTGACTTTGGTGGATTTCTTAGGCTGTCTTGAAAGTTGAAAAACAGATATTATTCGAAACTTTTTTTGCAAATTATTCGAATCACACGATCATCACGAAATTTCGCACAAAGTTGTCTTTCAGCATCTTCAAACTAGCTGCGAAGTTTTATCATGATTGAATCACTATTTTTTGAGTTTTACCGAAAAAAAAACGATACCGAGAAGAAAACCACGAAATTTGACATATTTTCCCTAATATCTCAAAAAATTATGATCGTATCGAACTGAAATTTCGTACACTGCTGTAAAATATAAAGCTCAAAGTCCGAGTGGAACTTTTTTTCAATTATGATAAACGGTTCCTGAAAAAAAATTTTTCGAAAAGAAATTTTGAAAAAAAAAATTTTCGAAATTTACTGACGGTAAGATCTCAACAAAATTTCACTAAAAGTTGCGCGTCGTTATGCTCCACCTAACTGCCAAGTTTCAATCCAATCGCCCCAGTAGTTTCTGAAATAAAAAATAAATAACTTCAAAATTTCAAATGGGTATAACTCCGAAACTGTTCGACCGATTTGGCCCATTAAGATCACCAAATCTCTCCATCAGGAAGTGAAGCTGTGTTTGGTGAGGTCAATACGTGAAAAGATTACCGCATTAGAAACGAATTTGAACATTCTCGCAAAAGCTACTGACTTCACGTGAGTGCTTTTCTAGAATTTTGTTTTATATTAATTGCATATATTACCAGCACCCAAGGGTGGACTCTACAGTATAAATTTCCCCGCCTCCATTATCATTATCTTCCGGAATAATTACCTTAATGATGCCACCATTAATACCCGGAGAGCTGCAAATCATACCTTATTGTATAATTTGACGAATTCCACCGCCAACGTTTCCTTGTGGGAACTTTATTGGTGTTCTGCCGATCTCGATCTCGCAATGAGATCTTTGACTAAGATTTCAAGAACTGCCGATGCTCTCAAAGCGACGGCATGAATAACTGCAAAGAAGAAAAGCCGCTGGATCTCCTCGTATTTATTTCATGGATTATTCGGAGATAATTAAGTAGGTGCGATAATTTCCGTCAGATTTGTTACGCTGCTTATCTGAGATCTGACGAGAAATCGATTAAGAAGTGATTTATTCGATTAGGTCTAAAGGGTTTAGTATATCACTTTTGAGCGAAGTTGTAATCCAAGGCTTTGGCGATGCTGTAGTTGGACCATAGACATATTGAACTCTCTGGACACGGCCTACGAATCATTTCTAAAAGGATTGTTCGTTGCATGAACTACACTAACAACACTAACTACACAAACTAAACTGAAACTGTTCGGTATGTTTTGTTGTAGACTTGCACTCTATTCGTTGCGGAAATGTTGGTAGTCACAGATAACGTATATATGCAGTGCATAGAGTGCGGTTATCTTCTATGATGGTTAAGCGTAATTCATACTCATAGACATGATGTAAGTTAAACATGGCGTGCTCATCTGCTCATCTGTGATCGTATTTACCAATGATGACGTAACTGTTTTCATTCAAATTTAAAGCACAAAATATATAGTTCCTTGAATTTTAAAGCAAAAACTGACGTCATCATTGGTAAATACGATCACAGATGAGCAGATTAGCACACCATGTTTTACTTACATCATGATCATAGATATCTGTTGTTGTCTCTGGTTCCTGCTTGGACGTGTTTTGTTCTGTGTGTGTGGTTCTTTTTGGACGAAATTAATTTTCATCATATCGTTTCTCTAAATGGAATTTTTTTCCGTGACGACTTTAGCAAAACGTTTTTTCAAATCAATATTACATTGGAATATTAGCGAACACAATAGAAGCATAGAACTCTGTCATCTTGGGTTTGCGTAAAATCATGATGTAAGCAGAACATGGTGTGCTCATCTGTGATCATTTTACCAATGATGACTTCACATTTTTCATTTAAATTCAAAGCACCGAATATATATTTCTTTGTATTTTAAACATGCTGACGTCACTTTTTTTCAGATGAGCACACCATGTTTTTTTCCTCATGCGAAAAATCATGTATCTTATTATATTTGTATTCTGTGAGAATCATAGAACAGATTGAACTACACAAGTCCACTCATTCTGATATCTGTGACTGAGAGAGAGAGAGATGGAGAATGATCTCACTCGTGAAATATGTTGTAAGCAAGTGATGAAAAATTTCAAAAAGCACTGCCGTGAAAGCAGCAACTTTTGCACGCATGTTCAATGTAGATGACCGCTTCAGCAACGAATTTGAACGTGCGCGCAAAAGCTGCTGCCTTCACGGCAGTGCTATTTGAAATTTTTTTCTGATAAATTACTGGATTTCAATTCGATCATATCTGTATCTTTGGACATATTGTAAAAATAAAATTTTGAATGGGTATATCTACGGAATCATTGGGCGGATTTTACCCATTCACGAATTCAACCTTCGTAATTGAGCCCCAAACCTACTCTACAAATATCGAGTTTCTAAGTCGTTTCTTCCGGAAGTTATTGTGTTTACGGTCAGCCTTACGGCCGACTGCGTAAACACAATAACTTCCGAAAGAAACAACTTAGAAACTCGATATTTGTAGAGAAGGTTTGGACCTTAATTACGAAGGCCCAATTCGTGAATGGGTAAAATCCACCCAATGATTCCGTAGATATACCCAATCAAAATTTTATTTTTCCAATATTTCCAAAAATACAGATCAGATCGAATTGAAATCCAGTACTTCATCGAAAATAACAGTTCGAAGTTTCATACAGAATTTAATGAGGATGATATGATGAGAAAATCATAGAAATTTTTTTTTTCAAATTGTTCTAATAACACGATTATCACGAAATTTTGCATAAAGTTGTCTTTCAGCATCCTAAAACTAGCTGTGAAGTTTAATCAGGACTGACTCAGTATTTCTCGAATAATACCGAAAAAATCAACGATATCGAGAAGAAAACCTCGAAATTTGACATATTTTTTCCCGATATCTCCAAAACGTATGATCGTATCGAACTGAAATTCAGAACACTGCTGTGAAATTAGAAGGTCAAAGTGTGAGTATAATTTTTTTTGGATATGATAAATGGTTTCCGAAGAAAAAATTTTTTTGTAAAAAAATTTCGAAAAAATTTTTTTTTTTTATTTACTGACAATATGATCTTGACGAAATTTGGCTCAAAGTTGCGCGTCATTATACTCCACCAAACTGCCAAGTTTCAATCGAATCGCTTGAGCAGTTTCTGAAATAAAAAATAAATAACTTCAAGTGCCTATAACTCCGAAACAATTCGACCGATTTGGCCCATTAACGAACTTAACCGCGGCATTCTGATGCGCAACCTATCCTGAATGTTTCAAGTAGCTAGCTTGCTTCTGTCGACAGTTATCGTGTCTACGGCCGGCCGGACAGAATCAATTTTGACACCGGATTCGTCATCAGTGAGTCCAACCTAGTCGATTGAGACCATTTTCGGCTCAATCATCCAAAATTACAGACATTTGGACAAAACGATAGCACGCTGTTCCCCTAGAACATGCGCGCAAAAATGAGTTTTTCGTGGTATTAAATAGGAATCGACGTTTCGATGATTATTATTCGGATATGAATAGTTAAAATAATAAATTAATAACAATATTTTCTGAATCACTTTTTTTCTTTTGAATTCTCTTGGGCCGCCAGTTTCAGGACGGTATCCTTAGCTTCAAATGATAATATTCTTCAATGTTGTGCAATATATGGTCTCAAGCGATTAGAATGAACTAAATAGTGAAAAATTCTGCGCGGAATTCAATTTTGCACTTAGATTCATAGCAATTACTGTTTTTTATTTTTTTTGCGAAATTGTTTATTTTGGAAACCAAGCAGCTTTGGACGGGATCAGTATCTGGATAACTGACCAGCGACTACCTGGTTTCGTAATGAATCTCCCTTGGGAGGGTAAATGAGCCAGTACGTAGACCACAGAGATAAAGAGGCTGTTGGTTCAGTTGAACACTCAAATTTGGATATTAAATAATCACATTTGATCATGATGGAAAAATTAATCGAAAAAACCGAGGACTCTGGGTTACGAGAAAATGAAACAGAAAAAAAATTTGTTCCTGGCGTCTCCACAGTTCAAGGAAACCCATTGAAAGGAAAATTGAAGAACTCTATATTAGGAATTCTAGTGGTGGTGCCATCTGCACCATATTATACAAATCAAAAATTTAGAAGCAATTTTCGTAGAGAAACCTTTCCATGGAACTGAAGAAGTTCCGCCTATCTACTAGAGATGTCAGGGCATACGATTATAAAATTTCGCCTATTATCTAGTACCTAAATGGCGCGTACTTGTACTACTGAAAGGAACACAAAGCATGTCAATGCGTTTATCATGTTACTGTTTCCAATCAGATATCAGGATTGGCGAACCTCAAAGTATCACACATCAAAATGTTATGAAGCTTTATTCATGTTTTCAAAATGAAACCTGTAGTGTGAATGGCAGCCAACCTGACATTTTCTTTCAATCTTTTGAATTCTAATCGAGTGATCCCCTGTCTTATTTTCATCGATGAGGGAGCTGAAAATATATTAATATTGAATAAGAAACTAATTCGAACTGTACATCATTACAGTTTTAAGAAAGAATTCTATATCGGAATGGTGGTGGTGTCATCTGTGTTGTATCACACGAAGTAAAAATAAGGCCTTCATTTTGGTAAAGAAAACTATTCGCAGATTTCAGTAGTTCTAGTCCCCGAGAAGAGATGTCACTACACACTAATCTAAAGCTTTCAGAAATATCTGTTAGATAGAGCTCACCCTGTTTTTGCAGACATCTTTGCAATTAATTAATGGGAAATGGGAATATATTTTTGTTATTAAACTAACACAACCACAAGGACGAAAATCTCCATGAACCAATTCCTATTTTATATTTCTTGAAATTTTCTTTTGGATATATGCATGGACAAGATTACAGAATACAAATAGCTATATATGATATGTGACTAGTGGAACATAAGAAAATGGAAGATGTTTCTAGGTATAGAAATCATGAGTATGTATCATGATGTTTTACTTACATCGTGGTATGTATTGAAAATACTTAGGCATTTGAGTCGAATGATTTCTAGTGAATATATTCAAACTTCTATAGACCAAGACCTTGATATAGGCATTGTTTTTATTGTTTCAACATTGATATAGGATATAGGCCATATATTGAACGATCATTGTATAAATACTTCATAGGTACAATGGAACCATTGTATATGGTTCTTCATAATGAGTGTACCTTCCAATGCAAAAGGGATCTATTATTAGCATAAAAAGTTCATTGTTACATTAAATCCTTTTTGAACGTCGTTTGAACAAAAAATCACTCTCCAAAGCAAATTATAACCATGTTAGAACGAACTCTCTATCAAGAGGTTGGGTTAGTGGTGTCATCTCTGTTGAGCATATGAACTTAAAATAAGGTTCTCATTTTCGTCGAGAAAACTTTTTGCGGAATCAAGTAAGTTTCTCCAGTTGAAAATAGATGTCGCCACTCATAAGTATGCAGTTTCCAGAAGAATCTAATAGGTGTCACTCAAATCATGTTCGTATACAAATATGAATTATGAGGTAATGTTTGAGCAGAAATGTTTGTTTCCACATATTCCTGTTCCTCATGGGAAATACTAGAGGCCAATAATAATATTGGATTTTCTCATCATTATGAAAAACTCTATTCGAACTATAGAGTGAAAAAACAACTAATAAATATAAAGTTAGTTTTTTTATTCATTAAAAAATTCAATTACAATGACTATTACATACTAACTATTTACAATTTAAAAGAGTCACAGCAGTTTATACAAAAATTACACATAATATGGCAAGAAATTACAATACCTTGATACAAGGCCTAAAAAAATTTGTTTCCAGTCTATTACAAAAATGTGCAAAATCACTATACATATTCTTCGGAGGGCTTTGGAGCATTGGCTAGCCTCAAGGACGAAGGCACTCTTCCATTAACTGACTCAGGCAATTCGGCTATATCTTTGAAAACCCCCGCTAAACTATCGAAATTGGGGCCCCAATTTAAAAAATAGTCCCAGCCAAGAGTGGCTGTCGAAGGTGAACCTGTGGAAGGTCTGTACATCTGACCATTACCGATTTCATCATCTGAAGCCACAAGGGTACTCATGGATCCCCTGTAGGAGGAATCGAAACCATCGTAGGACGGAGGTAGAGCATTGTTCTTATTACTACTAGAGCTAGAATTGTTACGTCTAGGTTCAGGTTCGTTAGGCTTATATTTATCACCTGTAATACTGCTATTATCATATTCTATCTCGGAACAGGTAAAGCTATCATTACCACTTTCGTCAGTGGTGGTCGAACTATGATGGGTTTCTGGCACAGGAGAACGTCTTAAGTGATTCAAATGAGTGTTGACGCTCACTCTAGGCACTTCACTTGAACTAGAAACGGCGTCCAACGTGGAGACTAGGCTTGAGTTACGCGGTCTACTATTCAGTCTTTCTAACTCTTCGGAAGTTAAAGTCATACCCGAAGAAGGATTTTGAACCGGAGGTGGCACTTGATTTTTTCTACTCCCAGAACTCTGTCCGCTCAACTGGGACATCACAGGACTGTTGAGACTTCTTTCACTATTACTATTTAGAGCGTCTTTACCTACACCTCCAGAACTGGAGGTTGTCGCTAATAAGGCACTTTGAAGGGGTTTACCACTTATATCGTGTAAAGTCAGTATTCTCGGATGCTGAGCCGCACTCATTTCACTACTAGGACTCAGTCTGGCAAGCGGAGTTGTCTGGTGAGGTCTCGAAGATGGGCTAGTCACCGGTGGAGCTCTTGGAGGAAACCCACCAGGGTGATGCGGTGAGTGTCGATGCTGAGCTTGTCCCTGAGCTGAAGAATGTTTGTGGTGGTAACCACCAACTCCTGGTGGAGTCGCTTTATACTTTCTAACACCTGCAGCTTCCCTGTACCCCTTGTAATGGTACACTATATCGATGTCGGAAGGTGCAATGGAGCTTGCGTTCTCCAAATCGTAATGTTCGGGCATTTCTGAATTCAAATCAGTCGAATGATCATGATTGTGGTTTGAATTCGGTGGAAGTGGAGGGTGATGTTCATCTCTCATTGGTGGACTCTTACTCACAACCTCCCGTTCTATTATATCTGGTCTTTGTGGTCTCGGAAGTTCACCAGCGTTCAGTTCTCTTTCCTTGTACTTCTTGGATAATAGTTCTGGACCCACTAGGGGATGTCCACCAATTCCACGAATTACATCGCTAGTTTCGTTGTGGTACCCCATCGAGTTGTCGTTGGAATGTATATTTCTTCCAAGGATACTATCACCGATAGAATTTAAGCTTATACCCATCGATGCGCTGTTTCCATTCTGCTTGCTGTGTATACCCGAAGGACTACCCGGTGTCCCATTCTTTTCTTTATGTTGTTTTCTTAATCTGAACACGACAAACGAAACCAAGATGGCAATGAGCAACACGACGAAGAACACTATCACCAACGTAATACCGATACTCAAGGGATTTGTTTGTTTGGCAGTGCCTATTCCGATGAGTCCTTTGCAGTCGTGGGCCACTTTACCAATCATCTTCATTTCTTGGAAGATGCTTCCGGCTATTGTGAAAGGTTGAACTTCGTTGTTGATGGTGAAATTTGCGAAACAACCTTGGAAGGCGTTTGGTGGTGAGTCTTTCACGTAATACATGTTTCTTCTTACACCTCCAAGGGAGATATACGTCAAGTATGGGTCGAGGAAATCATGAACACCAGCGGAGTCTAATTCTTCACCAATCCTAGATCCGTCCAGTATAAGTACGAGGACTCTTCCTTGGGTGTGTAGAGTGAGGTTATGCCAAGCACCATCATCTACCTTCTGATTCGCAGCAGTCATATTTACAGTACTTGAAAGCTTGCTCATGTAGGTGATGTGTCCATCTGTTACCTCCAAGGAAGTGTAGTATTTGTTGCTGGTGACATACAGAAGAACACCGTTCAGTTCCACCGTCCTGAACATAAAGCTTATGGTCTTCGTGATATGGTTGCCGTTTGAAGGAGGTTGTGTAGAAGGTATCGACCTCTTGGTTTTATGTTGAAACTCAGACCAAACTGTGGAACCCTTGTAGAAACTTTCCAACAGTTGCATTCTCTTGTGGAACTCTGATGGTACAAATTCAACGTATGCGCCACCGCTAACAGTTATTGGAAGAAGTGCCGCACCACAGTTTGGTGCAATTAGACCTCCATCGCACTTGCAACTTATGGTATTCCATCTGTCCAGGCAGGAACCATGGCCGTAACAGTAATTTTCGGAGACCTTGGTGCATGATCCTTTTCTGGCGCAGTTGTTTTTGACGTTTTCTGATTTGATTGGATTTGTGAGGTTGAGAAGACGTCCATTGACTGATATGCTATGGACACATCCAACGAAGTCGTCTGAATGTACCTGGCCCGGTCTTTCTAAGATTGGATCAGCCTTCACCAAACCACCAACTAGCAGTGGATTATTGTTGAAGTTCAATGTCCTGCAAAATGAAAATCATGTAACACTGAATAGGTTTATAGAGGATGTCCCAGAATTAGTGATCGATAATTCACAACCGTATGTATTCTACGATGAAAAATTTTTGACACATCTTATCAGATTTCATTGAAGTTTTGCACAGGTTTTGATTCAATTTCAATTTTCGGAACAATTTAAAAAAAATCTAGAGAAGCACGGCAGTGAAGGCAGCGGCTTTTGCGCGCATGTTCAATGTAGATGACCGCTTCGGCAACGAATTTGAACGCAAAAGCTGCTGCCTTCACGGCAGTGCTTATCTAGACCCATTCAAAATTTTATTTTCCCAAAATTTCGGAAAATACAGATTCGATCGAATTGAAATCCAGTACTTCATCGAAAAATTACATTGTGAAGGTTCATACAGAATTTCATGAGAATAACATGCTGAGATCGCAAAATATTGAATATTTGAAGAATAAAAATTTGAAATTTTTTTTCAAATTTTCTAATGACACGATCATCACGAAATTTTGCACAATGTTGTCCTTCAACATCTTTCAACTAGCTGCGAAGTTTCATCGCGATTGAATAAGTATTTCTTGAGTTATATCGAAAAAAAAATCGATATCGAGAAGAAAACCACGAAATTCTACATATTTTTTCCCAATATCTCCAAAACTAACAGCTGTATCAAATTGAAATTTGGTACACTGCTGTGAAATATGAAGCTCAAGGTATAACTGGAATTGTTCTCGAAATTGAACCATAGTTCCAGAAAAAAATTTTTTTTCGGAAAAAATTTTGAAACAATTTTTTTTAATAATTAAGTGGCCATACTATTTGTCTCAAGGTTGCGCGTCGTTATGCTCCAACCAACTGCCAAGTTTCAATCCAATCGCTCCAGTAGTTTCTGAAATATGGGGGAAATAACGTCAAAATTTCAAATGGCCAAACTATTCGGCCGATTTGGCCCATTAACGAACTCAACCGCTGCATTCCGATGCGCGAACTATCCTGCAAGTTTAGAGTCGCTAGCTCGCTCGGTTCGATAGTTTTCGTGTCCACGGCCGGACAGAATCGATTTTGACACCGGATTCGTCATCAGTTAGTCCAACCTAGTCGTTTAAGACCATTTTCTGCTCAATCATCGAAAATAACAGACATTTGGACAAAACGATAGCACGCTGTTCCCCTAGAACATGCGCGCAAAAATGGAAAAATTTTATGTTATAATCAAAAATTTTCATTTCAAATGCTCAAGAAAATGTATTTTACATCTATCAATATCAACTTGATCGTATCTGTTATTGAAAATATATTGTTCGGAGAATAGTGTGGTGAATTAATGACTAGTAATTATGAGACACCTGTTTACTTTCAATAGAGAATTTGTGAGAAGAGACCAGTAATAATAATTAGTATAAGTAAAAGTAACTTACCCTGCTGGGCCAATATCATCAGTATAGCAAGAAGAATCTCCAGCTCTACAATCTTCACAGACATCTCCATGATCGCTGCAGGAACTCACACTCAGAGATACAACTCTTCCATTTCTGGTCGCTGTTATTTTGTGCCAGTTACCATCTGCCAAGTTCCCACTTCTACCTCTCACATTTATAGTAGTTATAGCCGTTCTGGCCCCGCCAAAAGAAAACACTGCTCTCCCCTCAATCAACTCTAGAGCCACAAAATCACTTCTGCCACCAGTCTGTATTCCATAGTTGTATATGAGGAGTGAATTGGCTTTGCTTGTAGCGAAAATGAAGGAGATATCGTTAGTGGCAGCATCCAGAGGTGGGAAGGTCATGTAAGACAAGTCTTGGAAACCAAACGTTGATTTTTCACAGTGTCTTCCATATCTTCCATCTGTACAACTGCATTTATAGCCAGGTTTGAGACCTATACAAAGTCCACCGTGTAGACATGGATTTGGTCTACAAGAGTCCGCTAGGGCTTCACACTGATTGCCTCGGTACCCAGGTCTACAAAGACAAAAGAACGATGAACCATCTGGACTTTCTCTGCAAGATCCACCATTTCTACAAGGATTATCCAAGCATACGTCTCCTTTCTCGAGTTCACACAGTTTGCCATCTTTATGTGGTGGACAGATGCATTGGAAGTTGAAGCCTTGTTTTCTACATTGTCCTTTGTTTTTACATGGGTTTGGTGAGCACGGATCTTGTCTTTTTCCACAGTTTTCACCTGTGAACCCACTTGCACACTCGCATTTTCTATCGTGTGATATCAAAGGAGAAGTCAGTATTATATTTTGGGTATCTGTAATCTCTGTTTTCTTCTTAACGTTTATTTGGTGTGTACAAATTCCACCGTTCTCACAAATATCTTCACCACAAGGAGAGTAATCTACGATTAAGTCATGAAGGTTGAAGTTACCCTGAAAACTACTTCTTTTATGTTTCAGCTTTTCTTTAACGTAGTTCTTATCTCTGTACCCTGACTCTTTCTTTATAGCAACAGTTATTTCAATATCTTTCTCAACTTCATGCAGTCCGAAAACTAGAAGAGCTTCTCCATATTCCAAATTGTCCTTGAAGAATTCCAGCATACCTCTATAAACCTGCTGGAGAAAATATTTCGAAGTCATGTTCGAGATTCTCACAGTAACCGAGTTCTGTATAGTCGTGTTTGTGAATGTCAAGAATTCAACAGTAACGGATGACTTGACATCTTGGTGTTTACCATCGTTTCCTGATACTGACAAGGAGTATCCTTCGTTAGGAGTTATCATGGAAGTGTGAAGATCACAAGCTTGAGGTATGGATAACATCGCTGAAGAACTCGATTTCTGGATGATTTTACATTTGTAATCTCCTGTTATGTCAGGATCGTTTGGATGAATATCAGCTATTTTACCAATGGGATAATGATCGTTAAAAGCATAAACAATAACGTGAACTGATCTTGGTGTAGACGGACTGTCGTTTTGATCTAAAACTACAATTTTAACTTTGTGTTGGGATTTCATCTTCGGAATCCCACTGTCCTCAACTTCAACAACAATGTTCAACTCAGGAATCTGTTCCCTATCCAAATACTTCCTCGTACTAACAATACCGGTATGTTTGTCAATTTTAACAAGATCCTTATGTTCTCCTCCTACCAGGACGTATGTGAAAGGAGCACCGTTTGGTGGAAGATCAGGATCTTTCGCAGATAAAGTCATGACTCTGGTTCCGGCAGGTTCATTCTCCATAACGTATCCCACCTGGGGAGAATCGAATATTGGACCGTTGTCGTTGATGTCCGTTATGTGGATTTTCACCGTTGCAGTTCCGGTTTCTGGTGGCACACCTGTATCGATTGCACCAACAATAATCGAGTACATCTCGATGGTTTCACGATCTAGAGCTCTCGCAGTTTGGATCTCTCCACTCTGAGGGTCTATTTTGAAGACATGATCTATATTTCCACCAATTATTGAATAACCGAACTGGTTGTTTTGTGGACGTACATCTTTATCTACCGCTTTCACTGATATTACATCAGTACCAAGCAGGGCTCCTTCAGATACATGGGCTTCATATAAACTATGAAGAAATTCTGGAGGATCGTTACCATCCTGAACGGTTACAATTACTTGAGCTTCATCGGTGTCATTGCCTCGTATACCACCGGAATTCTTCGCCATTACTGTTAAAACTATTCTATTCTGAGTCTCCCTGTCTAAATTCCTGGCAACACTTATTGCACCTGTTTCTGAGTTGATGGCAAAGCCACGATCATTGCTTGAACCAACAAAAAGATAGTACACCTTTCCATCTTCTCCTGCATCTTGATCTGTGGCTTGGATGGTACCAATTACGGTTCCGACTTCAGTGGATTCGGAAACTTCAAAGGGAAATACAGGTTGTACAAATCTCGGGAAATACTCATTGACTCCAGTGACCTGAACTTTGACTTGAGTTACTCCAAACATAGTTGAGTCCGGGTTGTTGGCTATTACATTCAACATGAAAAGATTCCTCTCTTCGTAATCGAAACTGCTGGTAGAAGTGATAATACCTGTCTTTGAATCCATACTGAAGTGATCTTTGCCTGAACCTCCGGTTATCGAATAATGAATTATAGAGTTCTTGGGTGAATCTACATCTTTCGCGACCAGTTGATAAACGAAGGTCCCTGGTGGTAGATTCTCTGATATGAAGGCATCAAAGAAGGTCTGATTGAAGACAGGGGCGTTATCATTGATGTCGGTCAAGATAACTGTCAGTGTCGCTGTGGTTTCATGTGGTCTGAAACCAAGATCACTTGCTGTTATGTTCAATCTGTATTCTGATATTGTATCATAATCCAGAGGTTGTAAGATGATGACAGCTCCACTGACCGGGTCGATTTCGAAGATTTTGTTTTCATTTCCAGCAGATATTCTGTATCTTACTATCCCATTCGGTCCAGGATCACTATCTTTAGCACTCACTGTTAATATTGTTGAACCAAGAGGTTCATTCTCTGGAACTATAACTTGATAACTCAAAGCCGTGAATACTGGACTAAAGATGTTCTCCCCAGATATCATCAGGTTAATAGAAACATCGTCGTGTTGGGGTGGTACTCCTTTGTCCATTGCTCTCACCACCAAGTTATACACAGACCCTACTTGTCCAATTCTTTCCTTGATACTTATCCATCCAGTTCTCTCATCAACAAAGAAATATTGAGTACCGTTTCCACTTATTAAAAGATATTCAATTTCAGCATTAACACCAACGTCTAGTTCATCTTTAGCTGTGACTTTTAGTAGCTGTTGACCTGGTGAAGCATCTTCAGGAACTGGTGATAGATATTCTTTCTGGAGGAACTTGGGAGCGTTGTTGTTGGAATCTACAACATTTATAGTCACTAGACACTCTGAAGACATCGGAGGTTTGCCATTGTCAGTTGCTAGAATCGTTAGGGAGTACATATTTTCTGGGGAATTTTCAAACTGGGTATATTTGTATTTCAGTGATCTCTTGCTGAAGATCTCTCCACTAGCTGGATCTACTGTGAAGAGATCCGATGGTTGTTGGGTGGAGTAGCTTATAACAGAGTTAGGTCCTTGCTTGTCCCGGTCGGTTGCAATAACCTGACCAACAAAAACAATATCTCTCTGGAGTTCTGGGAAATTGAAGCTGTAGAAAGAATGCTCAAATTCTGGAGAATTATCATTTTGGTCCTGAATTGTGATGGTCAATGGAGTTTCACTATTCCAAGCACCATCTGCTGCAGCTACTTTAAGCAGATATTCATCTTGTTGCTCCCTATCCAAATGTCCAGCTACGGTCACGTTTCCACTTATGGGATCAATTTTGAATTTCCCACCAGGATTTTCAGTAAACCTGTATGTTGCATTCGCATTTTCTCCTATATCCTGGTCAGAACTAGTAACTCTTATAACGAAAGAACCAATTTCAGCATTCTCGGTCACATTGACACTAAATAGACGTGTGAACACTGGTGGACTGTCATTAACATCTAACACTGTTACCAACACAGTGGCAGTACCTGTCAAGCGATGAGTGCCATGGTCCACTGCAGCTACAGGTAGTTCATAGTGAGGGATATCCTCTCGATCTAGTTTCGTATTGGTGTAAATTTCACCAGTTTCAGAATCGATTTCGAAGGTGTCGTCGAATGTTTCTAATAGCTTATAGCTAACTTGACCATTCATGTCGGAATCAACGTCAGTCGCAGTAACTTTCATCACCAGGAGAGGAGGAGATTCAGATTCTAAAACTGTAGCGTTATAGAGTGGGGTGCTAAAGACAGGTGCGTTGTCGTTGGTGTCAGTTACGTTGATTGTAAGTTGTAGTACACTCCTCAAAGGTGGGTTGTCGGAATCCCTAGCTTCTATCCATACATCGTACAAAGGAAAACTTTCATAATCTAAACCCTTCTCTGCCACTTGTACTTCTCCTGTTATTTTATCTATTTCAAGTGCATCGTCGATATTTCCACCAGCAATAGCGTATTTGATGGAACCAACAGATCCCTTTTTCGGGGAAGACGCCTCAAATTTACCAATGATTTTTCCTTCTTGTACATCTTCGGGAAGCATAAATTTGGTTTTGGAGCTTGGCAAGAATCTGGGGAACAGATACTCTGCCTTGGGGAAGACCTTGAGTTCAGCGCTGGTTCTTCTACTCGGCTTTCCGGCATCTTCTGCTTCTATTTCTAGATGGAAGATCTTGCTTGAAGATTGGTTTAAATCGTGAGAAGCTCGGACTACACCGGTTTTTGGATTTATGGTGAAGTTAGAAGAATGCTGGCCGATGAGAGAATAAGTGATTCTCCCGTTGTCACCACTATCATGGTCGGTAGCTTTGGCACCAAATACGAATTGGTTCTTCTTCGTTTTATCCGAGATGTAGATTTCGTACTCTGATGAAGGGAAAGCGGGTGAGTTATCATTTTCGTCCAAAACTGTTATGGTTAAGTTGACAGCGGCCGCTTTGGGATCTGTTGTTGAACAATCTTGAGCGACAAGTGTGAGGAAATACGAACTGCTATCTTCTCTGTCGAGTACCTGAGCAGTGGTAATCACTCCTGTGTCTTGATTCAAAGAAAATTGTTCTGCCTTATCCCCAATCAGGGAATACTTGATCTTGGCGTTCAAATCTGCATCTCTGTCCACAGCTGATGGCGTGAGAACCCATGAACCAATAGGAGAATTCTCCAAAATGGTGGCATGGTAGGACTTCCTCTTGAACTCAGGGCTGTGATCATTCACATCTTGAACGATTATTTTGACAATTCCAGAGCCAGTCAATGGTGGAGAACCTGAAAAAAGCAAATATTTCAGTTCATTCGAAGAATATCCGAAAAGAGATCACAGATAATTCAATTTGTATTCAGAATGTGACAATATAAACCCAGATAAAAAGCAACGAGCATTCTTAAGCGTGAATTGCGAGAAATTGTTATTCTTTTTGTATAATCGAAGGCCGTGAGAGCCAAGGCGTACCTAACAAGTCTAGCATTTCAATTTCTTGTCGATAAGCAAATACCTGGGTTGTATGTAGAATTTAGAATTTTATCTTTCTACAAAGGATGTTTGATATTTTCGAAGGACGCAGATCGTACTGATATATGAAAGTATGCAGAAGAATGAGGAAGTTTATCACACAGAAACAAAGTGATTGCAAAAGGGTTTAATTTTGATTAGAACAGTTTTGAAAATACCTAGATAATCTAGAAGACGGTGTTGATTATAAAGGGTTTTCCAATAAGAGGTGTTATTTTGAATAGCCCGCTATTTCGGTAGATGTCACTTTTGAAGCTGTTATTTTTTGACATTTGACAAGTACAAACTAAGCCATTAATAAAAATGGAACGATGCACGCTTCAACAACGCATTGAAATCATTGAAATTCACTATAAAAATGGTGAAAATTTGGCAGAGACGATTCGTGAAACTCGAACATTTTTGGGTCGTCGTGAAGCACCTTGTCGGACCGCAATAAAGAAATTGGTGGAAAAATTCGAACTGTTGGGACAAGTTTGTGATGTGAAGAATAAAACCCGTGCACGTCGCTCAAGAACAGCCGAGAATATTGCTGCTGTAGCCGAAAGTGTTAAAGAAAACCCAGGTTTGTCCATTCCTCGTCGTTCTTTGGAATTAGGCATTCCACAAACGTCATTACACCGTATTTTGCATAAAGATTTGGGTCTTAAGGCACATAAAGTTCGGTTAACACAAGAACTCAAGCCGGCCGATCATCAACAACGTCGTGTCTTTGCTGATTGGGTCGTTGAAATGCATGAAAATGATCCGGAATTCCATCGAAAAATCATCTTGAGTGATGAGGCCCATTTCCACCTCGGTGGCTTCGTCAACAAGCAAAATTGTCGCATCTGGAGCTCGGAAAACCCGAGAGTTATTGTTGAAAAGCTTCTCTATCCTGTCCGGCGGAGTCATTGGACCTTACTTTTTCGAAAATGAGGCTGGAGCAACAGTTACGGTGAATGGATTGCGCCTAGCGAGAGATGATTAATGATTTTTTATGGCCGGAATTGGATGGTATTGATCTGGACAACGTTTACTTCCAACAAGACGGCGCTACGTTCCACACAAGCAACGAAACCATTGATCTTTTGCGGGAAAAGTTTCCGGACCGTGTTATCTCTCGAAGAGGTGATCACAATTGGCCACCGAGATCTTGTGATTTAACACCTTGCGACTTCTTCCTTTGGGACCACGTGAAAAAGGAGGTCTACGCCAATAGCCCAGCGTCGATTCAAGACCTCAAAGATAGAATTCGTGAGGCTATCGAGGACATAGGGCAGCCACTTTGCGATTTGGTTATGGAAAATTTCATTAAAAGGATATGGTCCTGTGAGCGTGATCGTGGTGGTCATTTGCCTGATGTTATTTTCCACTATTAACGGCATAGCTTCTTCTTTATAATGAAATAAACATCCGATCATTTATATTGAAAAATGGCATTTTTCTTCGAATATCAAAATAACACCTCTTATTGGAAAACCCTTCATTTTATTTGTTCACTCTTTTTCAAGCTTTTTGCATCATTGACCTATACGGTCCTAAAGACCATTAAAGCAGGTATAATTAGCTCTAATTACATTCAAATGAAGAAAATAATCATTGTAAATCTGTAAACGATTTCATAACTCTGACAATAAATAAGGACAATAAATACTGATGGAAACAGAAACTAATTTAGTAAAACCGTAAACATATTTATATCATCATTAGATTGAACTGTTCAACGTTCAACGTTTGCGCATAGAAATGGACAATTAAGAGGAATCTTACCATTAAAAGTTTTTAGAATTAAGACACCTCGGGATTTGATTGAATTTACTTTTTGGAAAACGTGTAAAATCTCAGATGTATATTGATTTCGACGGGAATGGTGTTTAGATCAGAACAGGTATCGTTATCGCTTCCTGATTGATCTTACATGATAGTGAAATTTAATGGTGTTTATTGGTGCGAAGAACTTAGCTAATGGTGTATTAGTTGTACAATAATGAGCACTTGTAGAGGTGATTTTGAAGTTGGAAAAAATTGGAAAGAACTGAGATCTTCTGACCGTTCGATTCATTGAATGAGCGGTTAGCGTTTTTTGCCAATCGACTTATCAGATTGAAAGGATCTGTTGACTTCGAGGAGCTTATTTGTGAAAGAAGTTGGATCATTCTATTGGCTTCTGCCATTTAGAAGATGGTAAATATTGTGATCTTCGGGACTTTGAAGCTTTAAGGCCGATTTTGAGCTCAAATTCAAATTTGAAGTGAGTATATGTATTTTTTCAGAAATTTTCTAGGCTTTTATTCATAGATTCTAGAAAAAATGTTGACTAATAACCAATGGATAATGTAAGCAATCTACGAATTGAAATTTTCTCTTTATTGTCCGTTGAAGGAGTGAGATAGGTATTTATTAACTTTAGAATTCAATTCTTCGATGGTTCATTAAGTCAGTCGGTAGGTCATGGAGGTTTGACACATAAACTCGTAATAATTGACGACTTCGGTCCAAGTTGCCAGCCCAAAAATTTGTAAAATTGACTAGAACTGGGGAAGAGGAATTTCAGAACAAATTCGACATGATAAGGGTCGCGTGTTTTATAAATATCCGTAAACTGTGCATCGGCTCCTGGAACTAGATAATTGGACCCAAATATAGTTATTTGTTGAGATCATCGCTGGTTGGCTGAAAATTAAGTTGGGGTTCCTGATTTTACGTGAATAATATCAAGTTTATACGGAGTATGTTCCGAAAATCAACTTGGTAATTTCGGTTGCTAGTTTTATTGTTCTTGAATATGAAATGTTCGGTTGGTTCCCAAAACAGAGGAATTTGATTCATGAAAAATCATTCTTTCCGTTGCCAGAGCGACACTCAATTTTCAATGGTAACATATTTTTGGTGTAGAACCATGATGTAAGTAAAACATAGTGTGTTCATCTGCTCATCTGTGATCGTATTTTCTAATGATGACGTAACTTTTCCATTCAAATTCAAAGCACAGAATATATATTTCCTTGTATTCTTATCTTGCTCACGTCATTATTTTTTCAGATGAGCACATCATGTTTTTCACATCACGGAACAATCTTTATTTACCTTTCCATCCATAGACCATAGTTAGTAATTTTTTCATTCTTGATGGTTGTCTCTTCTATGTTCTATGAATAATAAAGTAAATGAAGATTGTTCTATGCTACCATAGAACATTGACTATCGTTATTTTACAGAAAGAACGCTTTTTCATCGATCAAATTCCGTAATTAACCTTTTTCAGGAACCAAACCGAATATTTCATATTCACGGAACGGAAAATCGGCAACCAAAATAACCAAGTTGATTTGCGGAACATATCCTATGTAAACTTGACACTATTGACAAGAGATCAGGAATCCTAAATTAATTTTCAGCCAACCAGAGATCATATTAACAAAAACCTATATTTGTAACGAATTATCTGGTTTAAGGAGTCAAAGCACCGTTTACGGTTATTTTCGAATAACGCGAACCTCATCACGTCAAATTTGTTCTAAAATTCCCCTTCCCCAGTGGTAGTTAATTTGACGAAATATAAAAGACACGTACGTGATCTTTCTCTCTAAAACTGTCGAAGGTGATCAAGCAAATACCTCAACGTACTTCCTGCATTCACGCACGCCAATGATCTCCTTCTTTTTCATCGGAACTCGGGGTAATTAAAAGAATGCAACATTGTAACTATTCCGACCAGCGTACACAGGAATCCGATATGACATATATCAGAGAAATAGGGATAAACGGAATGCAGTCAACCTCTGAAGGTTTTTAGAGCATGCCCACATCTACAGCGTCGTCCCATAAAAACAGCCAATAAAACAGTTTATGTAGTTGACCCTAGGTTCATTGTCGTACCGCCATGTTATGACTTTGAACAGGCAAAACAATAAGACTCTATAGGTAGACATGCTTGGCCGTTCGCCGTCCAAGACAAATTCCACGATCACAGCCTTGTAGTTTCAGGTATTTGTTTCAGCGAATGAACGAGGTGATGCCAGGGAATGGCCAGTTTCAAATGATTTAAATTTTGTTTATTAAAGAAATCACTAGAAACTAGATATTTGTAGAGTAGGTTTGGACCCTAATTATGAATGCCGAATTCGTGAATGAGTAAAATCCATCCAATGATTTCGCAGATACATCCATTCAAAATTTTATTTTCTCAATATTTCCAAAAATACAGAAAATATCGAATTGCAATCCGGTATTTAACAGCTTGAAGGTTCATACAAAATTTCGTGAGGATAATATGATCAGAAGATCGCAGATCATTATTCCGAAAAAAACAACGATACCGAGGAAAAAAACCTGGAAAAGCACTAACGTGAAGTCAGCAGCTTTTGCGCGCAAGTTTACTTTGGTTGAAATCCTTTGAACATGCTTGCAGAAGCTGCTGACTTCACGTCAGTGCTTTTCTAGGCCTAACGGCCGACCGTTAACACAATAACTTTCGAAAGAAACAACTTAGAAACTCGATATTTGTAGAGTAGGTTTAGACCTTGATTACAAAGGCCGAATTCGTGAATGGGTAAAATCCATCCGCAGATATACCCCTTCTAAATGTTATAAATGCAGATTAGATCGGATTGTAATCCAGTATTCTATCGAAGTATGGAAGTTCGAAGGTTCATGCAGAATTTCATGAGGATAATATGACCAGAAGATCACAGAATCTTGAATGTTTGAAAAAATAAAAAAAAAAAATTCCAATTCTTTCAATGACACGATTATCATGGAATATTTCGCAAAGTTGTCCTTCAGAATTTTCAAAGCAGCTGCCAAGTTTCATCATAATTGAATTAGCATTTTTTGAGTTATTTCAGAAAAAAACAACGATATCGAGAAAAAATCCACGAAATTTTACATATTTTTTCCCAATATCTCCGAAAATAATAATCGTATCGAATTGAAATTTGGTACCCTGCTGTGAAATATGGAGCTCCAGATGTGAGCGGACTATTTACCGAATATCATGAATAGTTTCGGAGAAAACATTTTTTTTCAGAAACATTTTGGAAAATAATTTTTTTTTCGAATTTACTGACAGCACGATTATTACAAAATTCTGCGAGAGATAAACCATTAGACCGATTTTGCTCGTTAACGAACCTAACCGTCGCATTTTGAAATGAAACCTACTCTGAAAGTTTCAAGTCGAAAGGGTCGTGCCTTCGGCTGGCAGAACAGAATCGATTTTGATACAGAATTCATCATCAGTAAGTCCAGCCTAGCCGTTTGCGACCATTATCGGCTCGAAAATCATAAATTACGGACATCTGGACTTAACGATAGCACGCTGTTCCCCAGGACATAGGCGCAAAAATCCAAGAATCTGTGAAATAACCTACAAAGCCATTCTGAAGGTAGACACAATTACGGTTTGAAACCAATTCTCGAACCAGTTGTCTTAAGAAGCTACAATAGAGCGAAACGCCTTATGTTTCAATTCAAAATATACAAAAATCAGCACATATGTGTTTTATATAACTAGCCAAGAATTCACCATTCTAAATATTATTATTAGAATATCTCAGAAACCACAAACCTGATCGATATGAAATCTGACAGATTGTTTTCTAGAGAGGAATTATCACGAAAATTCCACACATGTGATTTTTAACCAATCAGAACGTGTATTTCTGAAAGATCACCATCGCAACGGTTGAATTTTAATGGAAATTTTTTCCTCGTGGGTACCCAACAGCGAATTATACTGGAAATTTTTTTGACGTTTATTATGACAGAATATTTTCTCAATTCGTCTGCTGATAGTGCGGATGAACTTGCCTTTCACTTGGTATGATCTATTTGTAGCTTCCGACGCTTAGCATTTTTTTGCAGCTCTTGCGTTGACAAATTCTATGTCAGATAATGGATTAAATTTGCGATTATACCTTTCGAAAAACTATTTCTGCAACTGCTTAGCTGTAGAGTTCCACAGAACTTTGATAACACTCTCCTTGTAGTCTTCGAAGTTCTTTTTTCGCATGTTAAGGCATAGTCTTCAAGAATAAGCGCCAGTTCTTCCACAGGTATATCCGCTCTGTAAAAATCATACGCCTATTCTGCGCAAAAGTTTTTTAACTGCTTCCATACACTTGCCTTCGATTTCCTAGAATTCGAGGGTGTCAACTGCTTAATATTCTGGCGAATATTTTCTTTACTTTCTTGACCGAAGCGAGACATTCTTCTACGTCGAGCTGTATTTGACAAATTCAAAACAGAAATAATGTCTAGCTTAGAGTTTCACTGAGTTGCCATGGTAACTAAATAATCAAGTCGACAAAACCTTCTATATTTTGCCAGTACTTGATGAAGACGAAAATTGATGTTGTTAGAATTTTCTTACCAAATACCACACGAGGTCAAATCAAACCCGGAAATTTTTTGACCTCTAGTAGTATTGCTAGTGAAAATTATATTTATTCGTCATTATGAAAAGAACAGTATCTCAGGATTTGGATATTCATCTTGAAATGAGATAAATGAAAAATTGTCTGTTTACATGCCATATTGAAGTTCTCGTATTCACAGCTCATTCTTATTGTATTCTAACTCAATTATTAATAATCATTATATGCTATTTGATCCATATCTGATGCATTCTTGCATAATTATCTATGCTTGATATGAAGAATGTGTAGTTCTGTCAGCACTTTGTAAACCTTAGTTATTTTCCCATAGAAAACGAATGAATATTTATTGTACAAGGTATCTTGAGCATCTCCCCCTTCTGTCATGCTCGCAAGCAAGTACAAATAGATACAGGCTGATGGATTAATTCTCTAGTTTCTGCTGAAAATGTATATGAACACATAACACATAAGGTACATATATGTACAATGAATTAGGTATCCTTAAATTTCTAGAAAAGCATTCAGCGTTCACCCGCTTGTTCAATTTGTTCATTTCTCAATTCATTCAACTTGGTTGAATTCATTTTCCTCTGTTGAATTCAGTCCTTTAAAATTTTCCTTCACTGTTAGTCTCAATAGACGACTTCGACGACCCACAATTTTCTTCACAAATTTACTATCACTGGGGAACGGGAATTTCAGGACAAATTCGACATGATACGGTCCGCGTTATTCGTAAATAACCGTAAAAGATGCCTCGGCTTTTCAAACAAGATAATTCCTTCCAAATATAGGGTTTTGTCAAGATCATCTCCGGTTGGCTGAAATTTAAGTTGGGATTTCTAATTTCATGTTAATAGTGTCAAATTCATATAGGATATTCTCCGCAAATCAACTTGGTTATTTCGGTTGCCAGTTTTCCATTCCGTAAATATGAAACATTCGGTTAGTTCCTGAAAAAAAGGTTAATTACGGAATTTGATTGGTGAAAAAACGTTCTTTCTGTCAGCAGAACGACAGTCAATGTTCTATGGTAACATATCCATAGCATCGAACAATCTTTATTTACTTTATGATCCATACAACATAGAAGAGACAACAATCAACAATGGAAAAATTACTAGGTATGGTCTATGGATCATAAGGTAAATAAAGATTGTTCTGTGCTATGGATATGTTACCATAGAACATTGACTGTCGTTCTGGTGCATAGACTTAATATGTCTATGTGCTGGTGACAGAAAGAATGCTTTGTCGTCGATCGAATTCCGTAATTAACCTTTTTTTTCAAGAACCAACCGAATATTTCATATTTACAGAACGGAAAACCGGCAACCGAAATAACCAAGTTGATTTGCGGAACATTTCCTTTATAAACTTGACACTATCAACATGAAATCAGGAATCCCAACTCAAATTTCAGCCTAACAAAAACCTATATTTGGAAGGAATTATCTTGTTTGAGGAGCCGAGGCATCTTTTACGGATATTTATAAATAACGCGAACCTTATCATGTCGAATTTGTCCTGAAATTGCCGTTCCCCAGTGATAGTAAATTTGTCAAGAAAATTGTGGGTCGACGACTTGGGCCGAAGAAGTCTCATAGACCTATAAAACTATAGAGAGTTTCATATGTCTATGAGTCGTTTATTGTGTTGTTGAAAAAAATCGAAAATTTTTCGTTCGGAAACTATTCATTGAATTTTGATTTGAATCAGATTTTGCGCACACTCCGGAATTAAAATTGTACGACAGTACACCGAATTTCAGTTTGATCCGATTTTAATTTCGGGAGATAATGGGTGAAACAATGTCAAATCACTTGATTTTTTTCGCGGTATTGTTGATATATAAGACTAACTTGTGCCAAGTCATCTCGCTAGATGCGCCACCTTCTGCCGAACAACGAAACCTGTTTCGTACCTCTGTAATATTTACTCATCCAAAACATCAATTCCAAAATAACATACTGCAATATTTAACGTTCTTTGTTCGTGCATTCGAAATCGGCATAATTCTTTTGTACTAGAAGAAGGAGCAGAGCGCAATGTTCATTTCTCGAATAAATCCCTGGATATCTTTTCTTCGATAATTGAAGATAAGAACTTCATGTATCAACTACGGATAAGAATCCCTGTTTTGCATAACAACAAACCGGGTATTATCGACGAATGCAACAGCTAGAACCGTTAGTTTTGTTGCACGCAACTGTGTCATCGATATCGGAGTTACCTTTCTTCTCTCGTGATTGGGGGGAACGTAGTTCTTCCTAGGTAATAAATAGTGTTTATTGAATGTATGACGAAAATTCTAGGGTATATTTACCGCATAATCCAAAGGATATCTCTGATTTCCCACACTTCAGAGGCAAGTGACTGGTTGATCCTGCCAAATTTCTATGCCATTCAGGTCGATTCTGTTTGCGTATTGCTATGAACCTCGATATTCTAGTCATATTGCTATCTTTCTGATAGATAGCAATATGGCCATCTCGGTAAAGCTATCAGAACCACCTTTGATTTTTCGGAAAATTCTTTGGCAAGAATTTGAAACTAATAGACGACTTCGGCCCAAGTTGCAAACCCACAATTTTCTTCACAAATTTACCATCATTGGGGAACGGGAATTTCAGGACAAATTCGACATGATTAAGTTCGCGTTAATTATAAATATCCGTAAAAGATGCCTCGGCTCATCAAACAAAATAGTTCCTTCCAAATATGGGGTTTTGTCAAGATCATCTCTGATTGGTTGAAATTTGAGTTGGGTTTCCTGATTTCATGTTAATAGTGTCAAATTTATATAGGATATGTTCCGCAAATCAACTTGGTTATGTCTGTTGCCGGTTTTTCATCCCGTAAATATGAAATATTCAGTTGATTCCTGAAAAAAAGGTTAATTACGGAATTTGATTAATGAAAAAACGTTCTTTCTGTCAACAGAACGACAGTCAATGTTCTATGGTAACATATCCATAGCATAGAACAATCTTTATTCATTTTATGATCCATAGAACATAGGAGAGACAGCAATCAACAATGGAAAAATTACTAGGTATGGTCTATGGATCATAAAGTAACTAAAGATTGTTCTATGCTATGGATATGTTACCATAAAAACATTGATTGTCGTTCTGGTGCATAGATTTAATATGTCTGTGTTCTGGTGACACAGATAGCTTTTTCATCAATCCAATTCAGTAATAAACCTTTTTTTCAGGAACCAACCGAATATTTCATATTTACAGAACGGAAAACCGGCAACCGAAATAACCAAGTTGATTTGCGGAACATATCCTATATGAATTTGACACTATTAACATGAAATCAGGAATCCCAACTCAAATTTCAGGCTAACAAAAACCTATATTTGGAAGAAATTATCTTGTTGGAGGAGCTGAGGCATCTTTTTAGGATATTTATAAATAACGCGAACCTCATCATGTCGAATTTGTCCTGAAATTCTCGTTCCCCAGTGATAGTAAATTTGTGAAGAAAATTGTGAGTTGGCAACTTGGGCCGAAATGGTCTATTAAACAATAATTTAGGGCCGTATTTATAGTTGTTCCTTGAGGCTTCCTTGAACTGAAGGCCGCCTTGAATTTGCTTTTCTATGTTTCTATACAAACAAACTTGTATTTGTTTCCATAGAAACGCAAATTCAAGGCCGCCTTCAGTTCAAGGAAGCCTCAAGGAACAACTATAAATACGGCCCTTAGTACCCTAGCTCCAAATTTTACACCCTTCTGTGAACCGAGAAAAAAATGGTTTCTGTTGGCTTGACGTCAAGCTAGCAGAAACCAGTTTTTGAAAATAGTGGTCTTAATATTACGAAAAAAAATGTTTTAAAATTTTACTGACAGTGTGATATCAACGAAATTTTGTGAAAAGTTGTGCGTTGTTATGCTTCAACTCACTGTCAAGCTTCAATTCAATCGCATAAGTAGTTCCTGAAATATCAGGAAATTAATCCCAAAATTTCAAATAAATTAACTCCGAAACCATTCGACCGAATTGTCCCATTAACGAAATCAACCGGCGCATTCCAATGCGCAAACTAATCTGAGAGTTTCAAGTCGCTAACTTGCTTCTTTAGACAGTTATCGTGTCGTCATCAGTGTCTAGTCGTTCGAGACCATTTTCGGAATAAAAACTTTTACTTTTGCTTTTGGAGTTCATTTTCGAGCTTTTGTGTTGTTCTCAGAGTTGAAATTTTGGTATACCGAAAGTGTTTATAATATTCATCAATCGATTCCTTTCTTTCCGATAAAAATTTTCGATTGTATTAATTCGAAATGGCATCCTCCCGAAATGACTATTGTTGTGTGCCTCAACTCAAGTTATTCATGGTCAAAGAAGAAAGGATCATCTACTGCTGCAAGTTTTCATTTTTTTCAAAGCTAAATGAAAGTAAAGTTAATTTGGAAACAGCATTAAACTCAATGATAGAAGAAAAGCCTGGAATTTGAAATTGGAGATTGGAAAACAGGTCACGAAATACATGAAAGTATGTTCACTGCATTTCTCTGAAGATGTTCATTTTCATAAAGGTAAATTACAATGTATTCATTTCTAAACAACTTCATGTCCAGATATTTTAGGTGTAAATGAAAATTAAAGAATTTTGATGAAAAGTGCTGATCCTGCAGAGAAACTACCGAGCACTTCTGCAGCTACCTACTTATCATGCTACACATAATCATATTCAAAGAGAGTGATCTGGTTGAAAACCTGACAAAAACTAAATATACTGTTATAGTTGATAATAGCTAAAGTAATTCATATAAATACATTCATTTCTATATAGGTAGGCTGAACCAGCTGTGACATTTTTCATTTTGTATGTGTATCTTGAGCTGCTGTGATATGAAAATAAAATCAATTATATGACTATCTGTTTCCTTTCTTTCGAAATACGATGCAAAAAAACCAGAGCAGAAAAGCTGTCTTTTCATTTCATTGATTCACTCGTTTGTAAACAAAGAGAACGAGTCATATCATTTAGACTGATTCTAGATTTACCACATAGTATGGGTTGCATTCAGCCCTTCTTCACATTGATGAGAGTCCTTGAATTACTTAATGAGGTACCTATTTTTCCAGAAATTCGAGTAAACTTAGATATTGGTTCATTTTGATCCACCAAGCAACAGACTAAAATAACAACGAAATTATCCTCCAGGAACGATTTGAAGCACGATTTTATAACGTCATCCAAAAGAAAAGTCCCTTCTCAAAAAATCTTACACAAAATTATGATAATTTCATTAAATATTTTAGCTCTGCTCAATAAATATTAGTTCTTCACCACATTTCTACGGTTTGTTTACATAAAACTACTAGCTTGGAAAGGTTCGAAATTTATCCGTTAGGGCGCTGGCATCTTCGCAGAAGTTCCCAATTAGCATTTGCTACATAGCTAGATACTTCAAAACAAAGTAGGAACTTCATTTCGAAGTAGATATTTGTAATTTTTCGCGTGAAAACCTGGAAAATGACGCATTTTATCTATGTGTAGAATTAAATATTCGTATCTTTCGGTAGAGATTCTCCAGTTGCTCTTACTTACGATACACCCTATAGAAGTTGACACTTTATATCTACCGGTACATAAAAACGTCAACCACCACTATATAGAGGTGTT
Organism: Myrrha octodecimguttata; assembly: GCA_958510865.1. NCBI lineage: Eukaryota > Metazoa > Arthropoda > Insecta > Coleoptera > Coccinellidae > Myrrha > Myrrha octodecimguttata. Next base: position 55,407,143 of record OY294058.1, on the reverse strand, counting down.
CCTGAATGGTCCATATATGGCACGCATCGCTCGATTCTAGGATCATTGATTGCTATACAAATTCGTTCGCAGTTTATGGTCGATAGGTAGAAATTCACGATCGATATATATTTCGCTTTGAGTGAAAGCCATAAAAAGTCAGACACATGGGAGTAAATCAAAGTGATTTACTGCGATATGTAATAAAATCTAATCGGCAAATAATGAATATGAACTAGTTGCAACAATGCAGTTTGAAACGTCTACAGGCGGATCCAATATGGCACTTGCATTGAGAAACTATGATTCAATCTCTGTCGGAACAGAATCGCTTTTCCTCGAATCAACATGGTCTACGGGTGTGTCCGAAGATACTCCCATAATGGGGGTTTTTCCTTCAAACGAAAATGCAGTTATTTTCATGAAAAACCTATAGGACATCACATTTCGAACATATAATTTCAATATTATATTTTTAGAAAAATGTTTGATCACCTAAAACTGAAAAATAAAAATGGGAATTTGCATTGAAAGGGATTTGTCATGAGTGCACGATATGGCAACGTCGAATTCAGCTTTCTCGGAAAGAAAAGGACGTCAAATGTGTTACTTTGTTCAGGAAAACAGAGATAGCTATACTTTGATCTGGTTAGAGTAGAAGACAACGACCAAGAAATAGAAACAGAAGAGCACAGACTGTCGTACTGTCATATTACTGACAAATCGCAAACGGAAATTGTTTGGTTATATTGACAAAGAACACGTGTGTACCACAGAATAGGAATGAATATTTCATTATTTTATAGCAGAAAAAGCTATTCTACTGAACACTGTTTCCATGCTTGACAAATCCCAAACCCCAATTTGGAAATCTGATTTGGAACTATGCCTTATCAGTAGGGGGAGCTGTTCAGGACAAGTGTTTGTTTGCGAAATACAGTGTGGTCCAACGAAAACTAACCACCTGGACTTCCGAAGAATGGCCATTTTGTAGAGAAGGTTTGGACCTTAATTACGAAGGCCGAATTCGTGAATGGGTAAAATCCACCCAATGATTCCGCAGATATACCCATTCAAAATTTTATTTTTCCAATATTTCCAAAAATACAGATCAGATCGAATTGAAATCTAGTACTTCATCAAAAAATTGCAGTTCGAAGGTTCATACAGAATTTTATGAGGATGATGTGATAAGAAAATCACAGAAATTTTTTTTTTCAAATTGTTCTAATGACACAATTATCACGAAATTTTGCATAAAGTTGTCTTTCAGCATCTTCAAACTAGCTGCGAAGTTTTATCAGGACTGAATCAGTATTTCTCGAAATTTGACATATTTTATCCCGATATCTCCAAAACTTATGATTGTATCGAACTGAAATTTGGTACACTACTGTGAAATATGAAGCTCGAAGTGTAAGTGTAATATTTTTTCAATTTGATGAATGGTTCCTGAAAAAAAAATTTTTTTGTAAAAAAATTTCGAAAAAAAAATTTATTAAAATTTACTGACAATATGATCCTGACGAAACTTGGCTCAAAGTTGCGCGTCGTTATACTCCACCTAACTTCCAAGTTTGAATGCAATCGCTCAAGTAGTTTCTGGAATAAAAAATTAATAACTTCAAAATTTCAAGTAACTATAACTCCGAAACTATTCGACCGATTTGGCCCATTAACGAACTCAACCGCGGCATTCTGATGCGCGACCAATCCTGAATGTTTCAAGTTAATAGCTTGCTTCTGTCGACAGTTATCGTGTCCTCGGCCGGACAGAATCGATTTTGACACCGGATTCGTCATCAGTGAGTCCAACCTAGTCGATTGAGACCATTTTCGGCTCAATCATCCTAAATTACAGACATTTGGACAAAACGATAGCACGCTGTTCCCCTAGAACATGCGCGCAAAAAGATATAGGATGGGAAAAGATCTTTTGAACTCAGATTGAAGCTCCAATCAGATAATATAAATAACACCAGTGATTACAAAATAACGCAGCAATATATTGATTAAATGAAAACTAACATGTTTTATGAACATAAAAAGTGAGCACTAGTACTAATTAACAATTGAGTTGCAGCATTTGTTAATGTGCAGTTTTTCACCAAATTTTTTGTTTTAGGCTTGAATATATTTTTTTCTCTTTGCATTTCGAATTAATTAACTCATTTGTTTATGTGCAATTTTTCACCAAATGAATTTTCCATAAGTTTAAAACTCAAATATTGTTATTATTTTGTTTTTATAAAAGAAAGAAAATTGTGGTTCCATTTTACGTTCTTTTCAAAAATTTTTCATGATTAAAAGGCTTTTGTTATTCATTACATGTTTTAAAATTCGTTCATTTATGCAGCAAATTTCGAATTTGCCGCCAGTGAAGAAAGATGACGAATTTTAAAAATCGTCCTGAAGAAATCTTCGTTTTAGAGGTTGGCAACACTGCTGAGAGAGTTCATTACCGCCAATGATTTATACCCCGTTTGTTCTGATAAGTGACTACGCGATCAAGTTGATTTCACGAGACCACTTGATTGGTAGATATGTAGGCGGCAGTTTGGTATTGTGTGTAGGGTATGTAAAGGTACTTGTTCTAACGCGATGGGTCCGACGCCGGGTGGGGGTTTCGGATTTATGGGTATGCTCGGAGGATGGTGAACCTGCGCTATTCGGTCAGTTCAAAAATGGGAAAGTTTAAGTGTTTGGTAGCGCTAGCGACACCTACGGAGGCAGGAATGGGATTTGTGAGGTTATTGCATCGCATTGATTTGATAACATGTCATCTTGATCGTTTGGATTGTTTGTTTATTGGGTTGGGATGAGGTATGGTCGAGTTCCTAGATGAGAAGCAGGTTTATTTGTTATTGCTTATGGAATATGGGAGGATGTGGCATGTTGCTTATGCTATTGACGTCTGAATTTAAGATTGGAGCGCCACGGTGGCCAGTTTTAGAACCTTACATGCAGACATAGATTTTGTTTTGATAGTCGATTTTGTACTGTTTGTTAGTGTTTGGTTTGATAATTTTTGATTTCACGATTTATTCAAAGACTTTTTAGACTTTTATAGTTGACGAGAATATTACTGGGAGTACATATTACATTCCTATAAAGTAGGTATGATCCATCCTTCAATCTAATTGAGTGTAGCAACTTTAAAGTTACGGGGATATCTCTAAGGTAAGACAGTATTTTAATATTATTTATTTTCAGATCCAAATGGCAAGATTGACTTTGTTGGATTTCTTAGGCTGCCTTGAAAGTTGAAAAACAGATAGTAAACATACTTTTTGAAATAATAGACAAATACTCATAACTTTACTATTTTTATAGGGGAGGACTAAATACTCAATATATTGTGAATAAAATGAATACATTCACATGAAACTAATGCTACTTGTACCGTAAGCCTTATTCATTATGGATTAACAAATAAATTTTCCAACACTCATATGATTGGTCTTGAAAAAGCTGTAATAAATAAGCCTTGTACAACTTTGCTTTCATCGGCAGAAGCACTTTGAGCGAACAGTATTTATCACCAGATATTTCCCTGTTGTTCCTTTTTTTTTCAATAGTCATTTCTATCACTAGAACATTTACGTTGGTCCTTAATGATCAGTTCAACAGGCAGATTTCTGGAAGGCAGAGCATTCCTCTTAAGTAAATTTCTCTGCTTGGATTATGGGCCTGGAAAGAATTGTCTTCATGAATGTGATCTAATATTTCATGAGCAATTCGTGCTTACCTCTATAAAAATGATCATCATCGGTAAAATGCAGGTAACAGACTCTCATAAATCTTGACTGTTGGTTTTTATCGATTCTTCAACACTTTCAGGCCCGACTTGTTAAGGGAGTATTCTTTTACCCTAACTCCAAATTGTTTACCGGGCTGTAGAAATCTATGGGAAGGGACTTTTGAGTTTGCTTTTCCTCGGTAGAAGCACTTGTAAAATCACACAAACGCCAAGAAAAATGCATAAACTTTCTGATTTTCTTAACATTCCTTTTAACTTGTCAATGATAATGTCTGTACCTCGGGTTACTCGAATAGCCACCAGAGGGAGTAGCGCTTATCTTCATTCGCCAATATACAAGTAAAAAGTTTGTATCTCGAGAATTTGTAATATTAGTGGGAGAGTTCGTGGTTCCTGATTCATGAATTATTTGATTGATGGTATATTGGCGAATGAAGATAAGCGCTACTCCTTCTGGTGGCTATCAGAGTAACCCGAGGTACAGACATTATCATTGACAAGATGAAAGGAATGTCGAGAAAATGAGAAAGTTTATGCATTTTTTCTTGGCATTTGTGTGATTTTACAAGTGTTTCTACTGAGAAAAAACAAACTCAAATATCCCTTCCCATAGATTTCCACAGCCCGGTGAAAAATTTCGAGTTTGGGTGAAAAAAACTTCCTTTAACAATTCGGGCCTGTAAGTGTTGAAGAATCGATAAAAACCTTGGCAACTTGTAACTCAAAATTGGTAAACCAGCATGTCTGTTACCTGCATTTTACCGAAGATGATCATTTGTATATGCTCATGAAATATTAGTTCATGAAGACAATTTTTTTTCCGGGCCTCTAATCCAAGCAGAGAAAGTTACTTGAGAGGAATGCAATGCCTTCCAGAAATATGCCTGTTGAACTGATCATTAAGGAACAACGTAAATGTTTGAGTGGTAGAACTAACTGATTGAAACAAGAGTTTCGACAAGGAAATATCTGGTGATGAATACTCTTCGCTCAAAGTGCTTCTGCCGATGAAAGCAAAGTTGTACAATGCTTATTTATTACAACTTTTTCAAGAACAATCATATGAGTGCTGAAAGAATTTATTGGTCAATCCATAATGAATAAGGCCTACGGTACAAGTAGCATTAGTTTTATGTGAATTTATCCATTTTATTAACAATATATCGTGTGAATTTAATCCTTCCCTATATGAATAGTAAAGTTATGAGTATTTGTCTATTATTCCAAAAGCTATGTTTTACAATAATACCTGTTTTTCAACTTTTTGAGCAGAAGATCGGAAAAGGCATTTGATCCATAATCAAGGTGGGTAGGTAAAAAGGTATTAAGTTTATTATTTTTGCAAATAACATGCAACGTAATATCACATGCATCTTTTTGAACACTTCTAGCATCTGTGCCTTCAAGATACTTCAAATAATTCGAAATTAATCTTGCCAGTTAAAGTAGAAATAGTTGATACTGAAATACTTCTAACAGTAATTGCAGCATTGCTACTCTAATTTAGAATAGATGATAAATAACCCTTTCATAAAAATGAAACATGTATACACAGAATCACTTCTGTTGACTGAAAAAATATTTGAACAAATTGTAAAATTGTAAAATCTGCCCAATGATTCCATAGATATACCCATCAAAAATTTTATTTTTCCAATATTTCAAAAAATATTAGATCGAATTGAAATCCAATTGTTAATCGAAGAATACCTAGAGAAGCACTGACTTGACGTCAGCATCTTTTGCGCTCATGTTCAAAGTATATCACCAAAAGTGAAACTTGCGCGCAAATGCTACAGACTTCACGTCAGTACTTTTCTAGGTTTTTTTTATCTCCAACCAAAAAAAAACACGTATATCTTCATAGTACCTACCTAGATATATTTTTCCCAATAGTAGTTTTAAAAACATCTCTCCACCTGTAGATGTTTATGGTCTCGTCGTAATTTCACGCGTAATCATGCATTTGTCACGCCCTCAATTAGCCACCTACAAAACGACGTCTTCGCTAGAAGGAAGTCCAGAAAATATCGGAATGACCACAAACCACCACTTACGCGCCTGCGTAAAAACTTCGTCTTTCAGAGCCCACTTCATCATCGACCACTTTATAATTACCGCTGATTTATCGATCTTAAGACCGTTCTCTGGCCGCGGATGTGCCATAGATGGGGAAGCAGTGGCGCCTGGTGCACGGGGGACATTGGGGCATTTCCTAGATTGATAATGTATTTTATGTATCGCTCATTCAGAATTTCGTGAGGATAATATGATTTCAAAATCGCAGAAAATAGAATATTCGAAAAAGATTTACGGCCGACCGTAAACACAATAACTTCCGAAAGAAACAACTTAGAAACTCGATATTTGTAGAGAAGGTTTGGACCTTAATAACGAAGGCTGAATTCGTGAATGGGTAAAATCCACCCAATGATTTCGCAGATATACCCATTGAAAATTTTATTTCCGCAATATTTTCAAAAATACAGATTAGATCTAATTTAAATCTAGAACATCGAAAAATGACAGTTTGAAGGTTCATACAGAATTTATTGAGGATAATATGATGTGAAGATCACAGATCACACTTTGAATTTTTTTTTCAAATTGTTCTTATGACACGATCATCACGAAATTTTGCACAATGTTGTCCTTCAAAATTTTCAAACTAGCTGCGAAGTTTCATCACGATAGAGTCAGTATTTCTTGAGTTACACCGAAAAAATTAACGATATCGAGAAGAAAGACGAAATTCTACATATTTTTTTCCAATATCTCCAAAACTAATAGCCGTATGAAATTGAAATTTGGTACATTGCTGTGAAATGTGGAGTTCATGGTTTGACTGGAATTGTTCTCGAATATGAACAATACTTTCAGAAGAAAAAAATTTTTTCGAAACAAATTTGGAATTTTTTTTTTTTATTTGAGTGACCATACGTTTTCACCGAAATTCCGCTCAAAGTTGCGCGTCGTTATGGTTCAACTAACTGCCAAGTTTCAATCCAATCGCTCCAGTAGTTTTCAAAACATGAGGAAAATAACCTCAAAATTTCAGAGGGCTATAACTCCGAAACTATTTGGCCGATTTGGCCCATTAACGAACTCAACCGCGGTATTCCGATGCGCGAACCACCCTGCAAGTTTCGAGTCGCTAGCTGGCTCCATTCGACGGTTATCGTGTCCACGGCCGGACAGAATCGATTTTGACACCGAATTCGTCATCAGTGAGTCCAACCTAGTCGATTGAGACCATTTTCGGCTCAATCATCGAAAATTACAGACATTTGGACAAAACGATAGCAAGCTGTTCCCCTAGAACATGAGCGCAACAACGAAATTTGACATATGTATTTACTCCGAAAATTACGATCGGATCAAATTGAAATTTGGAATACTGTTGTGAAATGTAGAACTCAAGGTCTCTATAAAATTTTCTGTGAATAAAATGAATAGCTTCCGAAAAAGCTTCGAAATCGAGTCTAAGGGTTTGGATTCGTCATCAATAAGTCTAACCTAGTCGTTCCAGACTATTTCTGGGAATAAAATTCGAATATTTCAGACAATTGCCCGAAAAGATAGCACATTGATAAAATATGGTGTTTTGGGGAATTTAATTCAATTTCACAGCTAAAGAATGACGAAAATTTAAGCGTAAGGATAGATATTTTTCAGAAAATATCCACACCCGCTTTGTTCAAGCCCCCCCTACGAAAAATCACGAACCGCCACTGTGTGGTTGAGAGCACCGGAACGATAACCGTGATTAACGAGAATTCGTCTATTAAACGACTCGCGCGATTATTTTGCATATTCCGGGACGATCTCGATCGCGATTTTTTCGAAATGTCGAAGACGCCATTCATCATGTCACTATGCGGCGGTGAGTTGAAAAAGACGCTCCAGAGGAATGGAAAATGACCGCGATGAGAGGTAGCCGGTCGGACTAGGTCCATTCTTGGTAAATAATGCGACGGAAGTTGTTATCCGAGCGGAATGTCGTATCTTCCCTGGCAAATTCTAGGAATTACGCGTCGAAGCTACGATTTTCCAGAGGGGAAAACGTGACTTGCAACGATGTCCTTGCTTTTGTCGAGTCGATTGGTCTTCAACTTATATGACGATTCGAATTGAGTTCTTTGAAGCCCCCACACCACTATGTGCGGGGGTTCTTGAAATTGACCCATTTTTGAATAAAAAAGAAAACACAAGACTTGTTCGCTGCTCCTGCATTGTATACTACACTCCAGTGCCTTTCGATCATCCGAACAAATCTGCAAATGAGAGATGACTTTTCTATGCTTCTTCCGCTTTCACAAATAATTGTAATACTACAATTTCTAGGTAGTGCATAGAACTGCACTTGTTGCTAGAAATTACTCAAGTAAGAACCTCATCAGCTGAGAGACATTTATATGTATATCCCTCTGAATAAAGTTATTTATTCTTTGTTCTTTATTCAAAGGTATATCCTCATAAGTTTTTATGTGATGAAAGGGATATAACCCCACATTATACCCCAGATTCTATGCAACCACATAGAGTACCAATACGAAGTAAGAAGTCAAAACTTCATAATCTGTGACTACAGTTCAAGATCAAGGTGGAATATTTTTTGATTTATCGACAGATATTCGTCCTTGTGATTATGTTATTTTATTAGGAATTATGGGGAAAGTAATATACTTTCACCAATTCCAACACTTTCCATGGATTTTTATGGTGAAAATAGATTGGAAGGTTAATATTATCGCATTTACGACAAATATATTTCCAGAAAACAGTCCAAAAGGGACTGGAATAGCGAAGTTCAGCGAAACTGGTTTAATGATAACTGAGAATTTTGGAAAGTATTTTTGAGACTTTGTTTCCTTTTTAATGTGACAGACTGAATCTCTCATAGTTTTGCTAAACGAGTACGTGAAAGAAGAAACATATTCATTAACTACTAGATAACAAAGAATTCAAGCAAATAATACATATGCATTGAATCGATTAGGCATTCTGTTATTGCCGAAAACAATACACGTTCTATCGAATTCTATGAAAACTATATTATTCGTAATCAATCTACAATACCGAGAGAACTGAATTACTAAGCAAATATCAAATTCTAATTCTATTCAAGATCTCAATAGGTGTAATCGAACAAGCACCATTGTTGAGAAAATTTAAGTGAATTTCTTACATGTCGGATGTTCATTCAGGGATCTATTAAAATTTTATTGTGGACTGTAGGTATTGGTCAATTGATATATTCCACAGGTGCTGGATGTTGGATAATTTTCACTTCACTGTACACAATTGAATGCACGTTGCACTTCTTTGAATTGTTTCTATTTAGGTTTTAATCCGTAGAGCACTTAATATTGCAAAGAGTATCAGTACGGATTGGGAAATTTATGTCTACAAATTTAAATTGAACTTTCTCGCATGTAGGTTAGAATTTGCCAGAGAGTTTTCGCCAACATAGAGTATGATCTCACCTCTCTATGAAAGAAATGGCATAGGTGTAGGTGTAGGGTGCGCAACCCTTCATACATGTTGGGCCGACTGTTTTCTGTTTCCAAACTGAAATCACCACTTCGATATGTCCGTTTTCAGTCGATAGAAAATATAAAAAGAAATTCGTGATTTGCTGAAGTCTATCAATATTAAGAATAGTTTGGGTGTGTCTTAGCCGTAAGCAAGTGCGGATAACTTCAGATGCGGCCCACTGTGAAGGCATGATGTAAGTAAAACAGTTTTTTTATGTGCGAAGGCTATCTTAATGAATATTATTTTGTATTTTGTTCACCAAGTTTTAATATCGATTCTTCTATTCCTCTTCGATAATCATAACTACTCTCAACTATTTGTTCATAATGATCAACCGTTTAAGGTTTGTGGTTGAGTATTTCGACTATTATTTTTATACGATTATTGACAATCCAAAAATGAAAATATTTCACTCACCAGTATCCATCGCAACCAAGGACAAAGTATACTCCGCCTGCACCTCTCTATCAAGCGCCCTCAGCAATGAAATCTCCCCTGAAGAAGCGTTTATCCTGAATATATCCGTATCTCCCTCTTTGATGAAGTACTTAACCAGCGAATTGAAGGGCAGGGTATCAGCATCGTAAGCCTTCACAGTAATCACATAACCTCCATTGGGCGGAATGGTGTTCTCCATCACGTAGGCCAAGTACGGCGAATCCAGGAAGGTCGGAGGGTTGTCGTTGATGTCAGAGATGGAAATTGACACCTCCGCCACGTCTGATCTCACCAGGTCCCCATTGATGTCACCCGCGCAGTCCTCAGCTTTGACGGTAAGGAGGTAGCGGGATTTTCGCTCGAAATTGAGGTTCTTGGCTACCCTTATGACACCGGTGTCTTCTGCTATGTTGAAGTCACGGTTTGTATCACCGGAGACGATGGAGTAGCGGACACGTCCATTGAGGCCTTCGTCAACGTCCGTTGCAGAGACCTATAGGAAGATATTGATTGAAGATTTATGAAGATAACAGAAAAATTAACTTAAATATTGTTGAAGCTGAATGAATGATTCATGGTTTGAAATACAAGATGGTGTAAGGGTCCCATACAAACGTGGTCCCATCTATCTGGATCCATAGTTGGAGAAAAAGTAAGACAAGCTCTACTGCAAGTATTTATCTAACTTTCACTGTAATGCAGATTCAACTGGAGCTGATTCTGGAGCAACGTTAAAAAGCAGATTCTGTGGTTTCAAAAAAGGGTTAGTTCGAGCTACCAACGTGAAAGAAAGAGCTGAAGATGCATAAGGAGCTTCTAATACGTTATGGAAGTCACCCTGATACCTGTAAGCTTAAGACACAGCAATGGTTTTATATAGGAGATTTATTTGTTGTATTGAAGCTCCCTAGAGGTAAAAACATCATCTCTTAGTCAATCTGAAGAACTCCATATAAGATATGGTTACAATTCAAAGAAAACATAACCCCCGTGACCACCAAGGTTCCAAAGAGCTCTCACCTGTAACACACTGGTTCCAATGGATGCATTCTCAGGTTTTGAAGCGCTGTACTGCTTCGGATCGAAGATAGGACTGTTGTCATTCTCATCCAACACCTTCACGAACAGTTTCATCTGAGTTGCTCTAGGTGGTTCTCCCCTATCTCTTGCAGTCACCAGGAGAGTGTAGTTATTCTTGATCTCTCTGTCGATGTTGCCGGAGACCCTCAAGAGTCCGTCTACGGACCCCAGTGAAAATATACCGTTGGTTTGAGGATCGTTGGCAAGCGAATACTCGATGTAACCGTTTCTGCCTTCGTCTTTGTCTAAAGCTTTGATCGCCATGACAACAGTGTTGACTGGTATGTTTTCCGCCACTGTGGTTTCGTTTGGTGTTATGAAAACTGGTGACATGTCGTTGACGTCCTTTAGGGTGATGGTGACCTGAAACGAAGACATTTTATAGACTGGCTTGAAAAGTCCGAATCATAACTGAAGAAATTTGAGCTGAAGGATCGTCCAATAGGAACCAAACTTTGGCGGTTGATAGTAGCCATATTGTTGAAGCTACATGTGTCAGATTGGCCGTTCAGCACTGTCAACGGCTAATGCTATAGGTCGATAATTAGAAGTTCCTTTTGCACGTGAAATTTGAGTGTATTTGCATTATTCCATGTATAACGATATTGATAGGATTAAAAAAAAAGTTCTCCAAATATCTCATGTACGCTTTGTTTTATTCGAATGTGAAGATGAGAGGCACCTAATGAAATACTCTATGGTTGAACTTGATGTGACTGTCAATCTCTCATACACTTCGAAAAGTGCGGGGATTTCGAATTGACTGATGCTGTTGAAAGTTCTATTATAAAGGAGTGATGGATTCATGTTTATGTATATTGTCATGGTCGGAATACCTCTGCATCTTCACTTACACATTCATCCGTTAATCATAGTAATGATATTAACATAATTGTGAGGTTTAATGGACCATAGAACTCAGGATTGATTTCCGTGAGGTAAATCCTCTCAACACAGAACCCGGTTAACGTTTTCTCTATGTAAACACGACCTGATAAATCGAATTTGATTTTTGTCCGCGTGATATGTTTGTGTCGATGAACAGTTCGTGTTTTTGACGCTATGTTCAATCTACACCGCTCCTCCGCACAGTTTTCAGCTATGGGAGCGCCTGCTATATTACTGCAAACTCACCGGGGGTACCGTTAACGATAAATCAGCTCCTTTCAGTGAGTTGAGCGCAATAGACGAACACAGACGAGAGGATTTTGTTCGAGGCGAATTCCACAGAGATGGATGAGTGGAAGGAATGGGTACTGTATATGCAGGGTTGCCAATTGTGACTTGTCAGTTATATTTACCGATTAGATTTGCAAAATCATGGTTTATTCACTGGATTGACTTCATTTAAGATTTCCGAGGAGAAAGCAAAGTTGAGTTTACCGTAACTTCAAGTGTGCTGTGTAGGGTAGGTACCATAGAGAAAGGTCATCGAAATTAATCTATTTCGATGATTTGAAGTACCTTATTGGTGATTGTTTCCAAATGTAGGATTGTAATTCCGGATTAGGTCATTCATCAGGAATAAGAAAGAGATATATTGAAATTTTAAAATTCATCGCCAAAGCGGTCACTTATTCACGTATGGACCCTGCTAAACGCAGCTTTACTGCTAGGTGGAAATATTTGGCGATGTTCTTTTCATAGGGTCTTCATGAAATTTTGCATGAACCTTCAAGCTATAATTTTTCAATCAAGTGCTAGATTTCAATTCGATCTAAACTGTATTTTTGGAAACCCAGGTGAATGAGTGAAATACGCCTAATGATTGCGCAGATATACCCATTCAAAATTTTATTTTCCCCATATAAGGATTGGATCGAATTTAGATTCAGATTTCGTTAATTAACCCTTTTTCCAACTAGTAATCAAGTTTTATCATGATAAGATCAGTTTTCTTAAGGGCCGACTGCGTAAACACAATAACTTCCGAAAGAAATAACTTAGAAACTCGATATTTGTAGAGAAGGTTTGGACCTTAATTACGAAGGCCGAATTCGTGAATGGGTAGAATCCACCCAATGATTCCGCAGATATACCCATTCAAAATTGTATTTTCCCAATATTTCCAAAAATACACATCAGATCGAATTGAAATCCAGTACTTCATCGAAAAATTACAGTTCGAAGGTTCCTACAGAATTTAATGAGGATGATATGATGAAAAAATCACAGACATTTTTTTTCAAATTGTTCGGATGCCACGATCATCACGAAATTTTGCATAAAGTTGTCTTTTAGCATCTTCAAACTAGCTGCGAAGTTTTATCAGGATTGAATCAGTATTTCTCGAGTTATACCGAAAAAAGCAATGATATCGAGAAAAAAACCTCGAAATTTGAAATATTTTTTCCCGATATCTCCGAGACTTATGATTGTATCAAACTGAAATTTGGTACACTGCTGTAAAATATGAAGCTTAGTCCGAGTAATTTTTTTTTTCGATATGATGAACGGTTTCCGAAAAAAAAAATTTTTGGAAAAAAATTAAAAAAAAAATTTTTTTTTCCAATTCAGTGACACTATGATCCCGACAAAATTCGACTCAAAGTTGCGCGTCGTTTCACTCCACCTAACTGCCAAGTTTGAATTCAATCGCTCAAGTAGTTTCTGAAATAAAAAATAAATAACTTCAAAATTTCAGGTGGCTATAACTCCGAAACTATTTGAACGATTTGACCCATTAACGAACTTCACCGCGGCATTCCAATGCGCGACCTACCCTGAAAGTTTCAAGTTGCCAGCTCACTCCGTTCGACAGTTATCGTGTCCACGGCCAGCCGAACGGCCGGACAGAATCGATTTTGACACCGGATTCGTCATCAGTGAGTCCAATCTAGTCGTTTGAGACCATTTTCGGCTCAATCATCAAAAATTACAGACATTTGGACAAAACGATAGCACGCTGTTCCCCTACAACATACGCGCAAAAACGCTAACGCGCTGTTCCCCAGAACCATCGCGTAAAAATAACCACCTCATTTAAATCCACGCCGTACCGAGACCTCTCCCAACCAGGAGGCTGCCAAGATCCCACCTTAATGACAACGCAAACACCCGAACCCGGTCCAAAGAATCAGGTCCCGTAATGACATAGCACCTAGTTTATTTACACACGGCCTTCTCGATAAATACATAAATACCCAAACTCGTTGTCGGAAAGACTGAGATGCTACCGTTCGTGATGAATGAACTCTTAATATTCACCTGAAAATTACGGTTCTGCGTCTGCATGTTCGGCCACATCGTTCCTTGTACCTAAGCCGCGTTTAAACGCATTCTGTACGAGTCATTCGTGCTGGAGGTCGATATGCCCGTCGAGATTTCTATGAGATCATATTGAGAAGTTGCCACCTTTAGGTCGCTTCCTTTAATGTTTCTCAAAAAATCAGAATTTCCACAATGCTTTGGCATTTCCGGTGAGTTTCTGTCTCTTCTGGAATCTCATCTTCAATATGTTGAATATGAGGGAGTCAGGAGTCCCCCAAGGGTCTATCTAGGGACCGCTTCCATTCCTCATATTTATCAATCGAAGTGGAATGTTTGTTGACTTATCGACAGACGAGTATACTGTATACTGGGAGGGCTACGGTTGATAGAACCACAGACAAACTAGTCTGTGATAATACACTGGACTTTACGGACTTCTTTTACCTATAAGAACCACTGCTCTATTGATAGTATATTTTCAACGCTGCGGTGTTGGCCCTTTCATCAAGTAGTACTTATAACTTTTATTTTTCAAATAGGACACCATGTATATCATTGCTTTTTTTCGATTATTTATGTAACTCCCTCATCCTTATCTCTAGGGATTTTTGAGTCATGGATTAATTTGGGGTACCGCGAAATATTGTATAATTAGAATTTACGCGGGGACTCAACACTCACTGTATAAGTAGTCGTAAACTATATTTAGAGTGTGATTTCAATAGAGTTTCGTCTTAGATAGAGCCATTCAGGTCGATTCTGATTGCGTATTGCTATAAACCTTGCTATTCAAGTCATATTGCTATGATTCAAATTTATAGATATATGGCAATGATATAACGTTCTGTTTTGAGTGTTGTAGCAATTATTGTTATGAATGTCATAGCAATATATTGCTATCATGGAATCCGTTGATTTCAGAGCTGGCAACACTGTATTTTATGACGTTGCAGCGTCAAGGAAGCAGAAAATAACGCAACTCCATGAACATTTTGTCTAGTTTTCCATGATTTCGCGAACGGAACGTCTATCTACGGATTTCGTTATTCATGTAATCATTTTATTACTGACTACTATTTCGGTCTTTCAGTGTAAAATTTTCTTTAAAATTAAGCATTCTGGATAACTTTGGATACAATTATTGTTTTGTCATATTTCCTGTCTTCTTATTAGGCGTAACAAGAACTATCTTGAGGTTGCTAAATTAGCAATATATATAGCAAAAATCTTGTTCAATTGACAGATTATATTGCTCGGAATCGATGATCAGAATACCAATTTTTCTGATGTTTTCCTGGCAATATTGCTATTAACAGAATAGGCCTTTTTCAACCCTTTACGGTATCTCTTGATGAAAAGTCTCATGAAAAAAGATAAGAAAACCACTATGAGCGATATCTTCGAATCTAACGCCCAAATAACCTAGTATAGCGACTCACCTGCACGGTAGAAGAAAGCCTCTTCTCAGGCTCAGAAGCCTGATCGGTAGCAGTAACAACCAAATTGTATAGCGCCTGTTCCTCTCGGTCCAAATTCTTGTTAACGAGAATTTCGCCTGTGGGCAATATCTTGAAATCTCCTTTGTCATCTCCGCCTGATATTGTGTATACTATTCTGCCGTTATTGCCTGAAACAAAAAAGGATATCTAGCATCAGCTCTCGCATAGGTAATAGAACAAACATTACAATCGTTTTATTGTCACGATTAATGGCAGCTATCGTTTCAAGAGGAGAGTGAATATTTCGATTCATGTAGTTTGATAAATTTGTCGATTTTCTGATATTTTGCATGCTGATTTATCATGATGTAATATAAGCGTTTTTACTTTTATAAGAACTGTCTAGAAGCAAAGATTTTTGGCTTCAATGTAAAATGAAACGGGTTTTAATTGCTTTAATTCTTGGGTCTTTCATTCGACAGATGATAATGGATGTCCCTTTATCAACGCAAGAATTGAATTGAACATCAGAGACCACAGTTTCTGTTCTTTGGAGTGTTCTGGAGAACAGTGCGTTATCGTTTTGTTCGAATGTATGTAATTTTCAAATTTTGACTAGAAAATGGTGTTGAATGACTTGGTACTGATTAAGAATCCGTGGTCATATTTAATTCCATGTTTTGTTTTACTTTCGAAGAATATGAGTCTTATTCTTTGGTGAGCGGAATCGGCCCAACTGTTTCGGAATTTGAAATTCTTGGGTTCGTTTCTCAATATCTCGTGAAGTAATGATGCGATCAAATTAAAATTTCCTCATTAGTCGAAGAGTACCATCGCACAACTTAATTTCTAATTTCGTGTGGAAGATCCACACGCCATTATTTTTTAGTTGAATTTTCAGCACTCATCGGTTCATGATTTCCACACAAGAAAATAGCATAACTGAACCTCCCAACCATGTTCATATACGTGAAATCTTTTCAGTGTTAGCAGAGAAAAAATTTCAAAAAGCACTGCCGTGAAGGCAGCAACTTTTGCGCGCTTGTTCATTGTAGATGACCGCTTCAGCAACGAATTTGAACATGCACGTAAAAGCTGCTGCCTTCACGGCAGTGCTTTTTGAGATGCTTCACTGATAAATTACTGGATTTCAATTCGATCAAATCTGTATTTTTGGAAATATTGGAAAAATAAAATTTTGAATGGGTATGAAAATCTACGGAATCATTGGGCAGATTTTACCCATTCACGAATTCGACCTTCGTAATTAAGCCCCAAACCTACTCTACAAATATCGAGTTTCTAAGTAGTTTCCTCCGGAAGTTATTGTGTTTACGGTCAGCCTAACGGCCGACTGCGTAAACACAATAACTTCCGAAAGAAACAACTTAGAAACTCGATATTTGTAGAGAAGGTTTGGACCTCAATTACGAAGTCCGAATTCGTGAATGGGTAAAATCCACTCAATGATTCCGTAGATATAACCAATCAAAATTTTATTTTTCCAATATTTCCAAAACCACAGATCAGATCGAGTTGAAATCCAGTGATCCATCGAAAAATAACACTTCGAAGTTTCTCACAGAGTTTAATGAGGATGATATAAGAAAATCATAGAAATTTTTTTTTTCAAATTGTTCTAATGACACAATTATCACGAAATTTCGCAAAAAGTTGTCTTTCAGCATCTCAAAACTAGCTGAGAAGTTTTATCAGGACTCAATCAATATTTCTCGAGTTATACCGAAAAAATCAACGATATCGAGAAGAAAACCTCGAAATTTTACATATTTTTTCCCGATATTTCCAAAACTTATGATCGTATCGAACTGAAATTTAGTACACTGCTGTGAAATATAAAGCTGAAAATGTGAGTGGAATTTTTTTTTTGGTATGACTAATGGTTTTTTTGGAAAAAAGTTTCGAAAAAAATTTTTTTTTGAAATTACTGACAACATGATTCTGAAGAAAATTTGGCTCAAAGTTGCGCGTCGTTATACTCCACTCAACTGCCAAGTTTGAATCCAATCGCTTCAGTAGTTTCCGAAATAAAAAATAAATAACTCCAAAACTTCAAGTGCCTATAACTCCGAAACTATTCGACCGATTTGGCCCATTAACGAACTTATCCGCGGCATTCTGATGCGCAACCTGTCCTGAAAGTTTCAACTTGCTAGCTCGCTTCTGTCAACAGTTAGCGTGTCTACGGCCGGACGGCCGGACATAATCGATTTTGACACCGGATTCGTCATCAGTGAGTCCAACCTAGTTGATTGAAACCATTTTCGGCTCAATCATCAAAAATTACAGACATTTGGACGATAGCAAGCTGTTCCCCTAGAACATGCGCGCAACAAGTTTCTTCAACATTAGCCAGGTGTTTGGAATTAGTGAATTCACATAATATTTTCTCAAATTAATTTTTTCTCAAAGTAATGAAAAACACTTAATTACTATGACCTCTATATAGAGAGGACAACGTTGTGTAGTTATCTGACAGGAAAATGACTATAACCTAACATTTTCAAAATATACACAGTGAAATGTGTCTGAATGTTTATAAAAGTGAATTGAGTGTATGTTCTTGAAACATTGGTTATTAAGTTTGATTTGAACAAGATACAATACGATGAAAAATTAACGTCAATATGACGTCATCTAACGTCACTCTAATCTCTGGAAGTTATCATTCTCAGGTGGTGGCGCCCTCTTCAGTCGATATTCTCCACTGTATCATACCTTTTCACTGGATTTGCTTGAATACCTCCAACATCGATACATAAATCAACATTATTTCTCCAACTCGATAAAAAATACTTCAAACCCAACCAACTATAATCCCAGTCGAACAAAAATAGTAGATAATAGAACGATAATAGAGTGAACAATTCGAAAGGTACAGGATTTCCAATGTGTCGAGAATATTTAATAGCGCACAAAGACAACAATCGAAACAGCGGATATGCCTAACGTTGGCTCGATAATTGGTTCACGCATTGACGTCTCATTGTGTTCCAGTGCTGCATAATTGTTCAGTGGTCGAATCGGGGTTTTTGTACCAATAAATCGAACAATTACGTAAATATCTTGAACAATGGCGGATACAAATTGGACGTGGTTGCTGAACATATGTTCGACTTCGAAGACGAGGACGCTAGGATCTGTTTGAACTACGTACTAACGATTGTTAGGAATTTACCTTTAGAGTAACAAACAACGTAGAGGAACTGTACGCAGTTTTTGGGTGTCCGCAACATCCTTTTGTCGACGTAGTCAGATTGTGATATATTTGGAAATGCACAATGATATTATCTTATTGTTATTGTATATTGAATGAAATAAAAAATATTAATTTTAATAATTTCCGGTTAAATATGGAAATTTAAACATTTCATGATCGATATTTTTCTTTCCTACCAGGTTACTCATTGGAAAAGAATGTTTATTTGAATTTTGGGCATTCATCTAATTCAGCTGTCATCATTTGAAGTATCCTTCATATTTCATAGCAACTGACTCGATTGTTTAATTATTATGACACATTTTTGCTCGCATGTTTTAAGGGGAACAGCGTGCTATCGTTTTTTTCCGAATGTCTGTAATTTTATAATTTTGAGCCGAAAATGGTCTCAAACGACTAGGTTGACCTCACTGGTGACGAATCCACTGACAAAATAGATTCTGTCCAGCTGGCCGGTCGTCCGGCCGTACGCACGATAACGGGCTTACGGAGAATCCTATCGACTTAACACTTTCACGGTAAGTTGCATTTCGAATAGCGACGGTGAAGTTCGTTAATGGGCGTTATGTTAGAGCCCTTTGAAATTTTGAGGTTCTTTTCGTGATAATTCAGAAACTACCTGGAAGATGGGATTGAAACTTGGCAGTTAGTTGGAGTATACCACTGTGCAATTTTTTTGCAGAACTTTGTTGAGATAGTACTGTCAGTAAATTGAATCAATTTTTCCCAAATTTTTTCGAAATTTTTTTTTTTTTCGGAAGGGGTTTATCATATTCGAACAAAATTTCGCTTCTACTTCGAACTTAATATTTCACAGCTGTGTAGCAAATTTCAGTTCAATACTATAATAATATTCGGAAATATTAGGAAAAATATGTCAAATTCCGTAGTTTTACGCGGTATCGTTGTTTTTCCGAAATATTTTCGGAATAACTCAAAAACGATTGATTCGATCAAGATGAAACTTGTCAGCTTGTTCAAAAAATGCTGATGGACACCCTTGTGCCCTTTGTTATGATCGGGTTATTAGAACGTTTTGAAAAAAAAATTACAATTTTTTTTTCAAATATTCAATATTCTGTGACCTTCTGATCATATCATTCTTATGAAATTCTGTGTGAACCTTCGAACTGTCATTTTTCGATGGAGTACTGGATTTCATTTCGATCTAATCTATATTTTCGGAAATATTGGGAAAATAAAATTTTGAATGGGTATATTCTTCGAAATTTTTCTTACGATACTACCCTCGCAAAATTTTACATTGATTCAATCGTTAGCATGCATGTTGTACAGAAATGTCCAAAAATTTTCTGTTTTGAAACTACGACATAATCAGTTTTGGTAGCACATGTGAAACATGCATTTCTATTTCCTTTTGAGTATCCATTGCCTATAAAATTACTATTCTAGCTTTTATATTTCTTCTGCGGCCCACAATTCGGATTTCAAGCTGAATTGAACGAATTGTTTCCAACATTTCTAAATTCTCTCGAAAAAAATTTATTCTGAAACGAACACAAAAAACATTCCAGTTAATATTTCTATCAACTCGTCGATGATCCAGTAGGCGACTGTTATGGATTCTTTTAAATTCCCGGCCTACTACCACGTCTAAAAACAACCTCCCTATACGTAGCAGGCAACTTTTTGTCTCAAGTCTATGCCTTCTCTTTCTCAACGTTCTATGACATTAAAGCAACTAATTAAAGATGGTTGAACTAAGTATTTGATATATTGTTTGTTATTGCCCATATTGCTGACTTTATATGGCGAAAAGCCATACTATAAATAAGACTGCCCCATATGCCACTTGGATGCGAAATGAATACCGAGAAATTTGACATTGACAGACAACGCTATCGTGGAGAGTACGCAGCTAATACAAATAAAGCTACGGACTGCATTTCTGAGAATGGAAGAATTCGACTCGAATAAATATTCATGCTGATCGAGCTTGGACTTGAATGAAGAAGGTATATCTTAATTCAAGAATGTTTCGAATGAACTTATATCTTGATATTATATTTCGTATACGTGCGATACCTTTATAAGCGTATGCTACTATTGGAGTTTTGATGAAATTGTAGAAAACCACAGACGAAAAATTGATTTCTTTTTACGCACATCGTTTTGTCCAAATGTCTGTAATTTCATTTGAATTTCACTGAAATCTGCAAATTTCCACTTCATAACCGAGAACTTCATTCTAGCCCAATCAGATTTCCTGATTTTTCTCAGGAGCAAATCAAGAGAATCAAAATGCATATCTCCGATTCCATTTAAATTTTATTCTTATCGACACAGGACCATGTTTCACTCCAATCAGATATGTATTCTTCGAATTTTCTCAATAATAAGTTCAAAATATTTGTTCTCATCGACCTTTCACGGCATCTACTGGTGAATAGTCGAAGCATTTATTGGATCTACAGTGACAATATGCAGGACAGCAGCGCTAGTAGATCGCCAATCGACATTCCTCGATCATTTCGTTGGAACAATTCAAGGATTTAGTTTATAAATATCTCATATCTTCTAATAATATGGTTCTGGGCAACAGCGTGATATCGTTCCATCAGAATGTCTGTTATTGTCGAATTTCAAACCGAAATTGATTACCTACTCTACAAAAATATTTCCTAAGTCGATTCTTCCTAAAGTTAATGTGTTTACGGCCGGCCTAACAACTGATAGTGAACAAAATAACTTCCGGAGGAATCTACTCAGTAGCTTGAGAATTGTAAAGTAAGTTTGGAGTTTAATTACGAAGGCCGAATTGGCGAAATTTCAAAAACTATCGAATGATTCCGCAGATATACCCTTTCAAAATTTCAGTTTCCCTATATTTCCAAAAACATAGATCGAATCGCCCTTCGATGAAAAATGCCACCTTGAAGTTTCAGCCAATTAGGGTCTACAGAGCAAGGAACAAAATAACTCTCTCCTTTAAAAAAAATGCAGGAAGACTTCAATTTTTTTGCACATTGTTCTGTAGACCCTATTTGGCTGAAACTTCAAGGTGGCATTTTCATTGAAGGGCGATCGATCAATGTTTTTGGAAATATCGGGCAGCTGAAAATTTGAAAGGGTATCCGTCGGTTTCGCAAAACTTTTGCCATCCGATAAACTCGTTGATTAAGGTTTTCATTCTATGGTTGGGTTGAAAATGAACTGAAATTTAGCACAGAATTTACTGTTGACTGTCAATCAAGCCCTTGATCAGGCAATCAGTTTTGTGAAACCAGCCGTATATCTGCGGAATCATTCGATAGTTTTTACTAACTCGCCAATTCGGCATTCATAATTGAACTCCAAACTTTACAGTTATCAAACTACAGAGTAGATTCTTCAGGAAGTTATTTTGTTCAGTATCAGTGGTTAGGCCGGCAGTAAATACATTAACTTTAGGAAGAATTGACTTAGAGAATATATTTGTAGATTAGGTTTTCAGTTTAATTAAGAAGATCGTATGCTTAAACGGGTTGAATTCGCCAATTATTCTTTAGATATTTATACCCATCAAAATTTCGGATCGAATTGTAATCTAGTACTTGATCGAAAATTATAGCTTGAGTTTCATGCAGAATTTTGTGAGGACCATATGCAATAAAAATCTGTGTTTGGCAGGATCAATACTTGTATGGATGACTGCTTTGGCAACAGAACAAACGCGTAAAAGCTTACGTCAGTGCTTTTCTAGGTTTTTAATGAGAGAAACCTTCATATTTTTCATTACATCCTTGTATCTGAGTTGTCGTTGAACCTCTAAATTCTCACCTTGTTTCCCACAGTGTCACTCCGTCGAAATAAAACGAGAACCAACTTAAATGGAGCCTTCATCTGTAACCACGGAAAACCATAACCAATCTTAAACATCATTTTGACATATGAATAGCATTAAGAAGTTGGCCGAACTGTTCTGAAGAGACCCAGGCGATTAAAATAAATTAGTCGGCCGCGATGTTGTAGAACTTTGTTATGAGATTAAATTCCGAGAATGTTCAGGGACTTTTGTTAATGGAACACTTTTGTGTTGGATCTGATAATTATAATAAAAATAACCCGAACGACTTGTTCTATATTCTGATGTTGCTTCGGTCATTTTTACCGGCATTCATTCCAATTGGTGTACAATTTGTTTGGTCTTTTTTGGACAGGTTTTCCGAAAGTTGGAGATTGACATTCTTGAAATACAGGAAACTGCAATCTTGAGGTGCATCGGTCGTTGAGAGCTCCTATATAAGATCGAAACAATACTATAGTGTCGAAAAAAGAACTGGAAATCGGTAAATGAAACAAATATTATGCATTATTCATCCAAATTTATGGTATCAACTCAAATATGCAGCCTCACATATAGTCTTGACGAAATTTTCCATGACACGTTATTTTCAAACCCAGTAGGTTCTAGATGTCAATTCGATAGGATTTGTAATCTTGTAAAAAAATCGAAAAATGAATTTGGAAGGGGATATCTAAGGAATCATTGGGCATATTTTACCCATTCACGAATTCGGCCTTCCTAATCAAGCACCAAATTGATCTCCAATTATTCCGGAAGTTATTATGGTGATAACTATCAAAAAAAACAATTTAAAGATTCGAAATTTGTAGAGTTGGTTTGGAGCTTGATAACAAAGGCCAAATTCGTGAATAGGTAAAAGTCACCCAAAGATTCTGCAGATATATGCATTTGAAACTTGATTTTTCCAATACTTCCAAGCATACACAGATCAAAATCAAACTGAAATTTGATATATTTGGTCGAAAATAACTGCGTGAAGGTCCCAAAATTTTGTGAGGATCCTATCTACGAAATCGTCGGCAGATCTTTCATGAATTATTACTCCAAAGATGTCAAGTTATTCCATTCAGAAGCTATTGTGTTTATGTTCAACTCAGGGGCTGATTTTAAACTTTAATTTCCAGAAAAAATAACCTTTGGACTGAAACTTTTTTGAGCATGTTAAAAGCTCAATAACGAAGTTCTTGAAAGTGTAAAATCCATCTGAAGATTTCGCCATGTATTATATACCGAAAATAAATTGACACAATCTAAAAGCAAGTGACAATAATAACAATGTAAATAGGAAAAAAATCCACATTTTGATGAAAAAAAATCTAGAAAAGCACTGATGTGAGGTCAGGAGCTTTTAGGCGCTTGTTCAAACTCTATCCATTAGATCCATACGAAATTTTGCACCTAGTTGCGTGTTGGTAATCTCCACCTGATTACGAAGTTTCATCAATCTGATTGCATTTGCAGTTCTTGAGATATTGCGGAAATAACGTTAAAATTTCAAATAACAACGAAATTTGGCACAATTTCTTTTCTTATATCTCGGAAAGTAAATATCAGATCGAATTGAAATTTGTAACATTGTTGTTAAATACTGACTCTATGGCTTGCGCCAAATTGCATCGAAATCTAATCAATATTTTCAGAGCAAAAAAAATTTTCATATAAAAATATTAAAAATTTTCGAATGAAGATTTTTTTAGAATTTTCTCTCGTATGGATCTACTGGATCCATACGAAATTTCGCTTTGAGTTGCACTTTTGTATTTCAAAACTGCCCACGAAGTTTCAATTCGATCGAGTCAATACTTCATGAGATATCAGAGAATTAACCTCAAAATTTCAATTGGGCCTAACTCCGAAACTATCCAACTGATTCCACCCATTAACGAACTCAGCCGAGATATTTGAACTCCAAACCTAATATGACAATTTCAAGTCGCTAAGTCTCTTCCTTCGAAAGTTAGAGCACATACGTACGGACGGACAGAATTGAATTTGACCATGGATTCTTATTCAGGGTGTTGAACCCAATCGTTTGAGACCAGTTTCGGCTAAAAATTCAAAAATTACAGACATCGTGACGAAATGATAATGCACTGTTCGTTAGAACAAGCGCGTAAAAACTCGAATAAAGTTTTTAAAAGGAGAAAATCTATGATTAAATTCTTTGTCATATTATACACAAACAGAAAATATTCGATTTACCATATGTAACATCCCTGGTTTAATTGATACACCAACCATAACCATGTCTAAAACCTCAAAAAATCCAAACTCGCGTCCGAAGCAAATATCTCTAAGAACGTTGTATGTTGAAGTCAGCTGTACTGTTGACGCTTCGTTCAATTTACATTATAACGGAAAATAAAATCGCAAAACACGACAGAGGCAGGCATTTATGTGAGATATCGATATATTTTGATTGAAAATACTCCTGTGGAGGTTTCCAAAAAAGAAAATCTATAATTAAACCGTTAGGCAAACTATACACAGAAATCAAGTTACCATGTAAGTTTTCTCCATCAAAATTTGCCTAAGGAAATATGCGCTATGTTAAATCCCTGGTTTTATTGATCCACCAACCATAGGTCACGAGCTGTTTTGACAGTTGGGAGAGACTGGAAGACCAATAACCTGAAATGCATTGTTTACAATGGAAAAAAGCGATTTGGCTTGTGATTTTGTATGAATTTGGACATTTTGGACTGAAATATTCACTATTTATCTAGGAACTATATCCGAAGTACTTGATATCTTGTAACAATAACAGCTTTACTAACCTTATGGAATTTTTCGAATAAATACAATTCCTGCTGGTTGATGCTGTTGTTGCATGTTGCTTGGTTTACTAAGGCAGGAAATACAATCTAAAACCTAAGTTTTTTGAAGTAAATTCAGGTATTCAAGCTCTAATAATCCAAAACAAATCGATGAAAACTACCAATGAGTTCTTGAAGTTTTTTCATTTGAATGGTAGGTACTAACCGGATGTGGAGAGGAACTTAAAATATCCATTGTAAAAGAGAGGAATAAGAAAATTCTATCGGTTCTGCAAGGGAAAATCATATTTTCTGAATTAGTTCAATAAAGAACTGCGCTCTAAAACGAAAATTCACATAATAAATGTTACTTTGCAACTTGTCAGTTACCTCGGCAAAGAACATAGAATGGAGATTAGTCTCCACAATCAATAAAATTTGAATTAGATAGGATTGATTCATACCATTGACATTTAGGTATGCAATGACATCGAATTCTGAGCTGATTTTCATGTTTAGTAGAGTAATATCATGTACGTTATTTTGGTACATACCGAACGATTCGGGGTATGGAATGTTTGCAAATCATAAGTTCTTAATAAGCATTTCTTTATTACTTGAACAAGACAGGATTTATAAACGATATTTCCATTCAAGTATTCAATGCAGCCAAATTTCTAGCTGATTCTCACTTAAGGTGCAGTATTACTACTGACAATGTTTTGTTTGGGTTTGCCGATTGATACCAGGAATTTTCGTAAAATTGACAGTTTTTGATAAACATTCCTGTTTGTTTTCACACGGAAAAGATCTAAATCATCACTGATCGGAATTTTAGCCTAATTTGATCACCCTTGAGTCGTATTTTAGAAACAAAAACCATCCACAGTGTCAATACACTGTTCCTATCTACTACTACCAAGAATACCTGGAAGTGTCTAGGAATGAAAAATGTATTAGCACTATGATATCACAAAATATTTTAGCAATATTTTACCCCCATATGAAAGTAACAAGGTGCCTATAGAGTATACTACAACACACAAAAAGACTTATGACTGAACTAACCAAAGGTCTGTTTATTTGCCTGTTTATGAAATCAGGGACTAATTTCATATCAAGTACACCAAATCTATACTATCTTTCTCAAAAAAAGTAAATGTATCAATCCAAAATTTCCAAATGAATACGAAATCACGAGAGAAATCGCTTTTTCGCATAGCAAACAATGCATTTTAAGTTCTTGTTGGTCCTCCAGTCTCTCCCAACTGTCAAAACTGCTCGTGACCTATTCGCATGTCTATAACCTCAAAAAATCCAAACTCGTGTCCGACTCAAACATCTCTGAGTTCGTTGTATGTTAGAGTCAGCTGGTGACGCTTCATCCAATTTACATTATAACGAAAAAAAAATGGCGAAACACGACTGAGGCATTTGTGTGTAAAGTCTAGAGAGACAAACGCCCTTGCAGAACTTGTCGAGCTGAATAAGTTATAACGAACAAAAGGTAGGTGTTCGCCTAGTACAGGCCTTTTCGGACAATTGTTAAACGTTAGCGTTTCCTATTTTTTTCAGCGAGTTCATGTCAATCCCAGTGCAGCCAGAAAGGCGTGCCTTGCGATCGGACCCTGGAGATTACAAGGTTACATTTTCCCTATTCTGTGCCGTAAACCAACAATGTTCTGTAATACCATGACATCAGGGACAATGCACAAAGGCCTAGGGGTCATCCGAGCAGTGCGACATGGGCATTTCTTTCTTGTCCGTAAGGATTTGCATGGGAAATTATCGAATAGAATTAGTCGCAATCATAGATCGAAATCTAAGATTGAAGTTATCACGACCTGTCTTATAGTTCTCGGAGATCATGCCTGTGTCTAGGAGGCATATCTGATAGATGAATATTGATGTTATTGTTTTGCTTACTCCGTATATTCCTCAGAGTAACAAACAACATAGAGGTAGCATACGTCATATTAAGAAGGCGATTGCTGTCCGCAACATGTGATTTAAAATTTGACACTTTGACCGTAATCGAAACAAACTTGAAAGCAGTTTCCAACCTGGGATACAATATTTCATTCAATTCACGGGATTCTCCACAAACAACACACTTCTAACGTCCCATAGTGAATTAAAGTATTGTAATGATTCAAAAAATATTGAAGTAAACAGCTAGAAATATCTAAAAACTAGTTAGAAACTCATCAAAACAAAGGATGACAGTTTGACCGGCGGTATACTGTTAATGCGGCATCGTTGCCAAAGCTTAGATTTCATCAGGTAGATACTGAAAAGGGTAAGTATTCTTCTCACCACGAATTCGAAACTGAAGAAAAATATCGATCATGAAATGTTTGAATTTCCATATTTAACCGAGAATTATTGAAATTAATATGTTTTATTCCATTAAATATACAATTACAATAAGATAATATTGTATTTCTTGCGCGTATCCAAATATATCACAATCTTACTACGTCGACAAAAGGATGTTGCGGACACGCAAAAACTGCGTTCAGTCCCTCTATGTTGTTTGTTACTCTGAGGTATATTCATATGAAATATGATAAATGTTATGTATAAACCTAAAAAGCACTGACGTGAAGTCAGGAGCTTTTACGCTCTCGTTCCGTGGCCAAAGCGATCATCTAAACACGTATTGACCCCACCAAAGGCAGATCTTCTTTCCATTTGTTCCTCCCGAAATTCTGCATTAACCTGAAGCTATAATTTTCGATCAGGTACTAGATTGCAATACAATCCAAAATTTTGGATGGGTAGAACTATCTAAGAAAAAATTGGCGAATTCAACCCATTTTAGCATTCGACCTTCTCAAGTAAACTGAAAACCTACTCTACAACTATATTCTCTATGTAGATTCTTCCTAAAGTTTATGTGTTTACGCCGGTCTAACAACTTATAGTGATCAAAATAATTTCCGGAAGAATCCATTCAGTAGCTTGATAATTGTGAGTAAGTTTGGAGTTTAAGTACGAAGGCCGAAATGGCGAATCTGTAAAAAGCATCCAATGATTCTGCACATATACCCTTTCAAAATTTAGTTGACCCGATATTTACAAAAACATAGATCGAATCGCCCTTCATAAAAATTACAACTTGAAATTGCATGTGGAAACTCCCTAGGAATATATAATGAGTAGATCGCCAAATATCACATATATACCTGAAAACAAAATTTCGAATTTTTTTCTTAATCTAATTGGAAGATCATCGAAAAATTCCACACAAATTTGCTCATCAACATTTTCAAAATACTATTTGACCACGTTGATCATTTTTGAGATATTGAGGAAATAAACTCAAAATTAAGAATAGCCACGAACATTGATATTATTCGTTTCCAATATCTTCTGAGATGAACATCGGGTCAAACTGAAATTTGAAACAATTTCATTGAAATCTGAATTTCCGAATGGGATCTTCAATATAGAAAACTTTCACTTACCAGAGTCTGAATCCGTTGCACTAACTGTTAGAACTGGAGAAGAAATAGAAACATTTTCGTATATTTCCTTGCTGTAGGACATAGGATCGAAAATTGGAGTATTGTCGTTCAAATCTATGACGTTGCAGTAGACTGTCAGAGTGCTAGAGAGAGAGGGAACGCCAGCATCTTGAGCCTGAACGACAAGGATGTAATGTTGCACCTGAAACAAGAAGAATGGTTATTACTATTATATTCAGTTCTATACTCCATTCACTTTTATAAAGTATCCCGGTTTGCCATGACATCCTGACAGATTTCACCGTGTATATTTTGAAAATGTTAGGTTATAGTCCTTTTCCTGTCAGATAACTACACAACGTTGTCCTCTCTACAAAGATGTCGTAGTAATTGCTTATTTTGAAAATGTCAAATCTACATTTGGAAAGTAATGAATTTGAGTAAATATTATGTGAATTCAATAATTCCAAACACCTGGCGAATGTTGAAGAAATTTTTTTCTCTGTTAATACTGGAAATATTTCACGTATATAAACATGGTTGGAAGATTCAGTAATGCTTTTTTCTTGTACGGAAATCAAGAATCGAGTGTTTTGGAATTTTACTGAAAAATGATGGATAGAGTAGTCCGTTACTTCGAATTCCCTACTTTTCTAAATTCTCAAGAAATAAGCTTCCAAAATCGTTTAAATACTTTGTTGCACAACTTGAAATATTCCAGTATGAAAATGTAGTAGAACTACGAAACCTGTGTCACGGTTAATCTCAAAAGAACTAACTCCATTTACAAAGGTCTTGGGAATCTACGTGAATGATACATATGCTGGATTGGGATCAACATATTTCTAAACTGGGATGCAGCTGAGCTTCAGTCTTTGGGTGTAATGACAAGATATCTGGATAAATTCTCCATGAAAACTACCTAGCATGCAGTATTCGAGTCAAAAGCAAGATATAGAATTATGTTTTATGGACATATTTTGAAGGCAACCCAAATATTCAATTCCCAGAAAAAATATTAGAAAAAATAGCATTGAATGAGATATTGTATAATTCATGATATTTTCGTACACAAAATTCCAATGTTTTGCCAACATAGGATATACCAAGTTCATTTTAAATGTACCACTTCCTATCGAAACAATTCCACGAAATATAATACTTTTGAAATTATTCATTTAGGTATTTGTTCAATTCAAACATGACTACCTACTTAATTAAGGCTCAATACAATACAATCAAAGCGAAATGTTAATTTATTAGTTTATTATGGCTGGAGCTGAATTGTTATTTGTTATTGAAAGAGAGTAGAAATTGGCAACGTCGCGTCGAATTATTTTGACATTGTCGCTATTTCAGGAGCACCAACCTGCCTTGGTTTTAGTTACAAAAACATGATAGACCTAACCTAAATCATGGCCAACCGGGATACTTTATAAAAGTGAATGGAGTATAGGTGATTATTCGTTGTAGAAATCTGTATAATACAAGGGTTTTTTCAGCGAGCTATCGTTTCGCCCAAATGTCTGTAATTTTCAAATTTTTAGCCGAACATGATCTCAAACGACTAGTTTGGACTCACTGATGACGAATCTGGTGTCAAAATCAATTCTGTCCGGCCGGTTGGCCGACGACACGATAACTGCCTAACAGAGCCAGCTGCCGATTCGAAACTTTCAGATTAGATCGCGTATTGGAATGCGCCGGTTGAGTTCGTTAATGGGCCAAATCGGCCTAATGGTTTCAGAGTTATAGCCATTTGAAGTTATTTCCCTGATATTTCAGGAACTACTGGAGCGATTAGATTGAAACTTGGCAGTTACTTAGAGCATAACAACGCGGAACTTTGAGCAGAATTTTGTTGGGATCGTATGGTTACTCGATTCAAAAAAAAATTTGTTGAAATTTTTTCACAAACAAATTTTTTTTCCAGAAAGTATTCATCGAATTCAAAAACAATTGAGCTAATATTTCAAGCTTCATATTCCACAACAGTGTTCCAAATTCTGATTCGATAAGGCTATCAGTTTTGGAGATATGCGGAAAAAATATGTGAAATTTCGTGGTTTTCTTCTCGATACCGATGTTTTTTTCGGTACACCGAACACAAGAAATACTGACTCAGTCATGATGAAACTTCGCAGCTAGTTTGGAGATGCTGAAAGACAACTTCGTGCGAAATTTCGTGGCTATCGTATAATTAGAACAATTTGAAAAAAAATCTTTTTTTTTTTTCAAATATTCAATATTCCCTGATCTTCTTATTATGTTATCCCCATTTAATTTTGTATGAATTTTCGAACTATCAGTTTTCGATGAATTACTGGATTTCAATTCGAGATAATCTTCAGTTTTGGAAATATTGGGAACATAAAATTTTGAATGGGTATATCTGCGGAATCATTGGGTGGATTTTACGCATTCACGAATCCGGTCTTCGTAATTAAGGTGCAAAACTACTCCACAATTACTTCCGGAAGCAACGACTCAGAAACTCGATATTTGTAGAGTAGGTTTGGGGCTTAATTACGAAGGTCGAATTCGTGAATGGGTAAAAACCACCCAATGATTAGGATTAATTGAAAGGCGGATCAGCTCAAGACATACCTCAATTAGCGATGATCGTACACGTAGTCAACTCAAGACTTGAAATATGACCTAGCGCAAATAAAATCGACTGAACCGCTGATCCATGTGACGAACCCGACGCAAAAACTCGTCAACATTTCTATCTATGTACTGCTAATATGAGTGAATAGAAATACGTGATATAGCCTGAAGATTATATTTATGACCGTTTTCTAGATTTCGCCTTTTTTAGACGCCAACCGCCTCTACATCAGTGGCACATCTTTCATCTCTCCTAGCGTAGTCCGGCCTGTAGCAAATTGCAATTATGATGTAGGCTGATGGTAGATAAAAGATATCAAATAGGCAGTGATACCAACTTATCTGACCGGTCCAATCTGGTATGATTTGATGCAGAATTCTGTTGGTAGACGAGTCTGTTCTAGTATGCGGATTGTCTAACAGGATTTGTTCTTTTGCTGATGAATGAATTCATGCATTTGTTTTTTGATTGGCGCGCCTTGCTCGGAATGATGTTTTACTGTGAGATAATTTTACGATATACATTTCGGGTTAGTGCAGGGTTCATGGATTCTTGATTGGATTCCGCCAAGAGGAATCGTTCAACAATCTGTATGTAATTTGAAAAAGTGTTGTTTACTTCAACTCAATTAAAAGACACAAGTGTGGTTGATTTCTACTTTATTATAAACACATTGCGCGTTTCACTACATTGTAGTTTCATCAGATGCTGAGTTGCAACTGTCTCAAAAAGTGTGTTACAGTTTTACATATACCAATACAGGTACAGAGATATTTCCAACGGGTCAATCATGGAAAAACCAAACCGGGCTCCTAGCTGGTAAAGTGTTATGAAGTATTGAATTAAAGGTATGAGCTGAATTTCATTGAAATCTGATGAAAAAGTTGCACGCCAGTATTTTACAATGCATCACCAATTTTTTTTGGCGGATCACTAAGGTTTATTATTTGATTTTATGAAATAATAAACCAAAAATCGCGATCTCCAATGACACCAATTCGAATATGCGCTTAAAACCTGCCGCCATCACCTAAGAGCTTTTCTAGATTTTTTTTCTACTTGAAAACATTCGAATATAATTTTCTGACGAATCCAGGTGCTTAACATTTGCACCTACTGATATATGCCACATATGTCTACAAAACGTTTTAAAATTAATGATGCTGTACCAGGCTATCTCAAGTTTTTCAAAAACCTCTCACAAATTCTGTATCTGAACTTATTAAGCTTGTAGGATTAGCATCTCAAGAAACGCGAATAATTTGCAATGCTAATGAGATCACCAAGAATCAAATATAACACTAATTGATTTGATATCTTGTGATCAGCGAATACATTAGCAAGAACTCAAGCTACAACAACTGATGTCAACTCTTTAGGGGTATTCAATTTTTTTCAACAGAGACAGATTCGTTTCACATCGATATAACTTGTTGGTTTGTCATAATGAGCCTTCGCTTTTCTGCCAAAGTCCTGTCTCATATGAATGACCGTTTTCGTGAGACTTCTTAGGACATCTATGCATAATGTTCGGTTGACAGTGTAGTCCTGGAGATACAAATCGACAGTCTAACCTCAAAAGAGCCTTCCGATCGCCGTTTTCGTTGATTTCACAGGTCTGCAAAAAAAAATTCAAAATATTGTTTGAAATTTCATAACTGACCTTCATGTACTTTTCAGCGCTGATTTCAAAAATGCAATCCGTTTTTTTCTTACAAATTGAGAATATTTTTGAGTATAATAATAAAATTTAAGCCATTTTTCCGAATTTATAACTTTTTTTTTATTTATAAATCAGGTTCTAAACCACGTTTCCAGTAGACTTCTATTTCTCTTTAAGCTTAAGTCATGATAATATCGTTTTCTCTTGCTGTTGAAGCTTCTTTTGTTGCTCTTCCGGCTGTGGACTCGTTGAGGATCATCTCTTTTCAACATCCAGCAGTAGTCCGCTATCATGTTGACGTTCCATCTTCCTTGGTATCTTCTTTCCATTTCCTTCATGTCTTGCTGGAATATTTCACCCTGCTCTTCACTTACATCACCAAGGTTTGTAGGGAAATAGTCAAGATGTGAGTGTAGAAAATGAACTTTAACGCTCATATCACAACCAAGTTTCCTAAAGTTGTCGAGCATGTCTGCGACGATTGTCTCGTAGTTTGGATCTTTTTTGTTTCCTAGAAAACCGTTAACAACGAACTTAAAAGATGTCCACGCTGCTTTTTCTTTTGTTTCCATTGTGTCCTCAAAGTTGGGTTCTCTCATTAGTTTTCTAATGCCTGCGGCCCGACAAAGATTCCTTCCTTCAGCGTTGCCTCGGATAAACCAGGAAACTGTCCACAAAGATATCTGAAACATTCTCCTTCTTTTGGCAATGCCTTGACAAACTGCTTCATCAGGCTCAACTTAATGTGAAGTGGATCTACAAGGCTTTCCCTCTCAACATTTTTAACCCCAACCTGTAAGGTTTTTCTCAAGGGCCAATCTTTTTTTATGTAGTGATTCGTTCTGTCTCTGCTGTCCCATTCACAGAGAAAGCAAGGAAATTTTGTATAGCCACTTTGTTGACCAAGCAGCATTGAAACCACTTTTAAATCACCACATAGTGTCCATTTGTGGTCTGAGTAGCACAGTTTGTTTGAAAACAGTTTAAGGTTTTCGTAGCATTCTTCCAAGTGAACCGAGTGTCCAACTGGCATAGAAGCTTGTTTATTGCCATTGTGTAAAAGTACTGCTTTAAGGCTTCTTTTTGAAGAGTCAATACAAATTCTCCACTCATCAGGAACATATTCTATTTTGAAACAAGCCATAAGTCCAGGAATTTATTTAACGTATAACTCATGTAGTATAAAAATTGCTATGCAACTGAAAATTCATTATAGTTTTTTAATACGATTTAAAAGTACTTTAGGCTAAATATCAGTTACTGGAGATCCCAAATACCAAAATTCAAACTCACTAGAGTACAGAGATATGTATGAAAATATCGAAAAAAGCTGAAACTATACAAGCAATTTGTGAAATAACTGTATGTGATGGAATTTTTTCAATATTTTTTCTGAAATCAGCGTTGAAAACAACATGAAAATAACTCTTTGAATTTGAAAGAATTCTTATGTCGCAGACCTGTGTTTTTGAAGGTCTATCTTTCAAAAATTATTCCTACTTTCGAAGAACTCATGTTTTTAATCGGGAATGTATCCTATACTTCTGATTCAACTTCGTGAAGGCCATCCTCTCGGATTCCCTAGGTTTAGGCGAAATGTCAGAGGAACCGTCAAATTTTACCGTCGAGAAAATTGCATTTGCATAAATGTACGAAGTGTGTTTTTTTTTCCTTTATATGTGCCGGGATACTATGTCCATCTACACATTCTCAAGTATTTACTTTTAGATTCTTACTAAATCACCACCACCTATACACTTTACAACATCCATGACCTGGCCGGGATTCGAACCCGGTACCTTCAGCATCCTAGAACATGTTTCCACCCTCTAGTCTACCGAGGTAGTCACGAAGTGTGTTTTACTGAACAAAACATCTATGGTCGAAACTGGAAGGTTTCTCATGGTTTGGAAGGTGAAGTTCTGAACAGATTTATCTTCTCCTTTTTATACCTGGAAAAATTTCAAAAAGCACTGCCGTGAAGGCAGCAACTTTTGCGCGCATGTTCAATGTAGATGACCGCTTCAGCAATGAATTTGAACATGCACGCAAAAGCTGCTGCCTTCACGGCAGTGCTTTTTGAAATTTTTACTGATAAATAACTGGATTTCAATTCGATCAAATCTGTATTTTTGGAAATATTGGAAAAATAAAATTTTGAATGGGTATGTCAACGGAATCATTGGGCGGACTTTACTCATTCACGAATTCGACCTTCGTAATTAAGCCCCAAACCTACTCTACAAATATCGAGTTTCTAAGTCGTTTCTTCCGGAAGTTATTGTGGTTACGGTCGTCGGCCTAACGGCTGACTGCGTAAACACAATAACTTCCGAAAGAAACAACTTAGAAACTCAATATTTGTAGAGAAGGTTAGGACCTTAATTACGAAGGCCGAATTCGTGAATGGGTAAAATCCACCCAATGATTCCGTAGATACACCCAATCAAAATTTTATTTTTCCAATATTTCCGAAAATACAGATTAGATCGAATAGAAATCCAGTACTTCATCGAAAAATAACAGTTCGAAGTTTCACACAGAATTTAATGAGGATGATATTATAAGAAAATCATAGACATTTTTTTTTTCAAATTGTTCTAATGACACGATTATCACGAAATTTTACATACAGTTGTCTTTCAGTATCTTCAAACTATCTGCGAAGTTTTGTCAGGACTGAATTAGTATTTCTCGATTTATACCGAATAAAACAACCTCAAAATTTGACATATTTTTTCCCGATATCTCCAAAACTTATGATCGTATCGAACTGAAATTTGGTACACTGCTGTGAAATATGAAGCTCAAAGTGTGAGTGTAATTTTTTTTGAATATGATGAATGGTTTCCAGAAAAAAAATTTTTTGGAAATAAATTTCGAAAAAATTTTTTTTTTTTATTTACTGACAATACGATCTTGACGAAATTTGGCTCAAAGTTGCGTGTCGTTATACTCCACCTAACTGTTAAGTTTGAATCCAATCGCTCAAGTAGTTTCAGAAATAAAAAATAAATATCTTCAATATCTCAAGTGCCTTAACTCCGAAACTATTCGACCGATTTGGCCCATTAACGAACTTAACCGTGGCATTCTAATGTGCGACCTACCCTGAAAGATTCAAGTTGCTAGCCTGCTTCTGTCGACAGTTATCGTGTCCGGACGGCCGGCTGGCCGGACAGAATCGATTTTGACACCGGATTCGTCATCAGTGAGTCCAACCTAGTCGATTTAGACCATTTTCGGCTCAATCATCCAAAATTACAGACATTTGGACAAAACGATAGCACACTGTTCCCCTAGAACATGCTCGCAAAAAATAAAAAACCGTTCAATCTCTACTTCTACAGATTACTAATGAATTTTGAAGAAGTCTGGCAACAGCACCCTATTATCATCGCTGCCGAACCTATATGACTAATGATTAGTCATATATAGAAATACACAGAATTCTGACAGATTTATTTGCATTAATTTCAGACTTTTTGAGTTGAGTGGGGGACCTTAACTTCTGAACTATGAACTCATTTTTGACTGCAGATTTTTTGTTCAGGAGAATACAACTCGTACATTGATGAATATATCTGATGAATATATTCATGACAGAAAAATTAAGCGGTTTTACTAAAACTGCGTTGCTCAACATTAGTCTCAATTATTCTGAACTGATGGTGCTCTAAAAATTAGGTAATAGTTTTTCGGACTGGACATCTGATAGATGAACAGACATGTCTGTCTACACAAGAATAAAAACACAGTGTTGCCAAATCGTTAACATATCTTTTATGTAGTCCGTTTCCGTCCATAAAAGATTCGATTTCACACCGTATCTATTTCATAAATCACCTCAATTAATGTACCGTTTAAAATGTTAATCAGGAATATCTATGGATCTCGCATAGTGATTGTTTCCACGATACTCAACGCCGATAATCCAGATTAATTCATCGACATTACCTATCTTTCCATCAATTTACAACTAATTGTAACTTATTCCTGCTTTTATTAATATTATAGCTACGTGAAGATGCATAACTTCAATTAATTTCTTGTAAAATTGATATGAAGTAATTACGGTAGGTATAAAAACAAGATATCACGTAATTTAATATGTGTATTAGCGATGTATATAATGTGTTAATCAATGGAAGCAAGCTGAAACTTTGATTTCGTATGGACGTGTGAAGGAACAGTTTTTCCTTGTATGAAATATTCCATTTATGGAATTTGAGCTCTCACTAACTTGGGAATATAGCTTCCGAGTTAAGTTATCAGCCTTTACTGTGAAACTCTGCAAATTTTACTCAAGGGTTTATTGTTTTCTGAGTTAAATAACCCAATAACATTGATGAAATATTGAGAAATATTTGTTTTCCCTTCCACTCCCAGAATTTGAGCCCTTAGGGTATACTGATCCTGATGAAAAGCTCAGAGGACCAATCTTGGGCGACACAAGATTTTTCTACCAAGTTTAACGAATTTCGTTCAGTACTTCCAGAGAAAAGCTTTGGACAACGGACGGCGGAAGGACGGATTTTTTCATCAGTTCATTCCAATCTACATACTTCAGAATGTTAACTGTGCAGTTCACTCTCTACGTAAATTAAATTGTCGGATTATTCTTGTTTTATTATTACTATCATTATCAACATTTCAGAGGATGCTTAAGCCCAACACTTTTTCACAACTTCCTTCTTAGTTTGCGCAGTACTTGGTTCATTCAGGTAGGTCAAAAAGACACTCGATTACAAACTCATCTAGTCTAGGTGTACATGAATAACATCGAAAAATTTGAGGGGTGATTCTGTGATGAAAATTGATGTAGGTAAAAAAAGTTACATCCCTCTGGAGATGAACAAAAAATATTGTTTTTCTCTTTTATTTTCTCTGTATATTAAGTTGAAAACTTGGTAAAAATCATTTGTCAATAAAACTTCACATTTCGGAACTTTTTCAACCCTGAAGTATGCTAAGAAGGGGTTGAAATAGTCAACCCCTAAGATATTTCTCTTTCAACTTAATTTCGGATAACGTTTTCCTCTTAAAACCATTTGTCTGAAAAGACCAATTCATTTACTAACTTTTTTATCTCTATGCTCAAGTTTTCGGAAAAAGTTGTGGATATAAAAAAGTAAGTGGATGAATCGGGCTTTTAAGCAATGTTTTTTTTAAGGAAAATTTTCATCCAAAAAAAAGTTGTAAGAAACTTGACTATTTCAACCCCTTCTGAGCATATATCAGGGTTGAAAAATTCCAAACTGTGCAGTTTTATTGACGAATAATATGTATTCAGATTCGTGTCTTCAGTTCAATTTGCAGGGAAAATAAAAAAGAGAAACAATTTGTTTGTTATTCGGAGGGGTGGGTGTAACATTTCTGTGGATTTCTGAAAAAATTTAAAAATTTATACCAAATACTTACCACAATTTTCATCATAGAACAACCCCATACAGTTTTCCGTAAGAAATATCATAAGGGCATCAAATTTTTCCGAAAAAATCGAAAGAACAATATAATAACAGTAATATTTTAACGAGAAGCATGAGTGCTGGTGGCAACAAAAATCCGAGTCGAAGACGAGGATTTTTCCACCTGCACGAATACTTTTTGTTAAAAAATATTACTTTGCAATGTGTTTTTTCGATTTTTTTCACAGGAATAATTAGATGCCCGAATGGTATTTGACAAGACTATTTCATAAGTAACAGATTATTCTGCATGCATTATGTATAGGTATTAATTTGAAAACTGAAAAACAGGTACCTAATTTATTTCATCAAAAACACTACAAACTTAATTATTTATGGTACAATTAAAATATGAATTGCAATTTTGGTACACGGTAGGGGTATTGTTTGAAACTTCTGTTGACAACAACTGTCAAGTTTTGCCGCGGGTAAACCCGAATAAACTGCTGACAGCTTCTGCCAAACAGTTTTTCCACCTAGAAACCATTTGTAATTCAAAATGGCGCGTTTCTGATTGGTGGAAATCACGACCAGGGAAATAGTCGCTGTTATTCAGATACCCTCTGTATACCATCATCTTAAATTTCAACTTGAATCAAACAATTCAATGAAACATGTGCCATGAGCTCTGGGACTATTGGCGAATGAAGATAAGCGCTACTCCCCCTGGTGGCTTTCCGAGTAATCCGAGGTACAGACATCATCATTGACAAGTTAAAAGAAATGTTAAGAAAATGAGAAGGTTAATGAATTTTTCTTGGCGTTTGTGTGATTTTACAAGTGCTTCTACTGAGGAAAAGCAAACTCGAATGTCCCTTCCCATAAATTTCCACAGCCCTGTGAAAAATTTCGAGTAAGGGTGAAAGAAACTTTAATTCAACAAGTCGGGCCTGAAAGTGTTGAAGAATCGATAAAAACCAACAAACAAGATTTATGAGAGTCTGTTGCCTTCATTTTACCGATGATGATCATTTTTTATAGAGGTAAGCACGAATTGCTCATGAAATATTAGATCACATTCATGAAGACAATTTTGAGAAATGTACTCAAGAGAAATGCTCGGCCTTCTAGAAATCTGCCTGTTGAACTGATCATTAAGGAACAACGTAAATGTTCTAGTGATAAAACTGAGTATTGAAAAAAAAACAGTCTCAACAAGGAAATATCTGGTGATGAATACTCTTCGCTCAAAGTGCTTCTGCCGATGAAAGCAAAGTTGTACAAGGCTTATTTATTACAGCTTTTTCAAGACCAATCATATGAGTGTTGGAAAATTCATTTGTCAATCCATAATGAATAAGACTTACGATACAAGTAGCATTAGCTTCATGTGAATGTATTCATTTCATTCATAATATATTAATTATTTAGTCCTTCGCTATAAAATAGTAAAGTATTCGTCTATAATTCAAAAGGTATGTTTTACAATACTATCTGTTTTTCAACTTTCAAGACAGCCTAGGAAATCCAACAAAGTCAATCTAGCCATTTGGATCTGAAAATAAATAATATTGAAATACTGTCTAACCTTGGAGATATCCCCGTACTTTTAGAGTTACTACACTCAATAAGATTGAAGAATGATACATACCTACTTTACAAGAATGGAATATGTACTCTCAGTAATACTCTCGTCAACTATAAAAGTCTAAAAAGTCTTTGAATGAATCGTGAAATCAAAAATTATCAAGCCAAACACTAACAACCAGTACAAAATCGACTATCAAAACAAAATCTATGTCTGTATCTAAGGTTCTAAAACTGGCCATCGTGGCGCTGCAATCTTAAATTCAGACGCCATATTGTTGTTATTTCCTCGAATGAAAGTACCCGAGAGATGCTGAACTTCCGTCAGTCCTTTTCTAGATTTTTTGTCGATATTTCAACTGGGATATCTCTGATTCGCATCTGAACCAAATTCGCGGTACTAACACAAATGACATCCATAGGTGTTTCTTCGCTAGAGTCACATCGGAACTTTGCAAATCAGTTCGCAAAAAGTGGTAGACGAAATGCGACAGGCAGACAATCCACGAACAGGTTTCCAACGGGAGCGTCAACTTTTTACTAGAAAATTCGGAGACATTCGAATGCCCGTAGCTCGCAATATAGAGAATATTGACTTTTGTACGGCCAGGGATGGAAAAGATGACGTGGAGACAGCTTTAAAACTGAATTAGGACTCCACATAGAAACTGTGTTTTTGCACGCATGACTCAGGTGACGGCTCTGACTATCATTCTGCCTAAATATCTGTATAGTCCGGTCAATTTAGACAATTGAAATAAAGAAAATTCCGACAGAGCCGAATCTTCGAAGAGACCTTGGGTTTACCACAAGGAATAAAGTGTCGAAAGTCCCAATCAGTCCCATGTTCGCTAAAGGAATTATTCGGGGCCCAAGGTCAAAATTTTAGGTTTTTTGGATTTTTCTCGAAAACGGTAAGTTTTATCGAAAAAGTACTCCAGAACAAAGTTGTAGACCTTAAAATTCCCTATAAAAATTGTCCTCATGATTTTTTCTCTAAGACCGATTATTTCCCAGATATTGCGCTTGTAAGAATCACGTTGTACATAATATGCACACATTTCCACACCACCTGTAAGGTAGTATACTTGGCGCGTTTTTTTTAACCTGGTATCCCCGGTAGGCCTATTCCACGAACCTTTATGACGTTATTTTCAGGAACAATAGTTATTTAATAGTATGAAGATTATAGATATGGGTTACTGCTTTAACTGTCGTTCTAACTTTTTTTTATTACTTTAATCTGACTCATACTCTTCATATTCAACTTCAACAATCATGTTTTCGTCCATTTCTTCTTGTTCTTCTTCTTCTCCTTCCTGTTGATGAATGCTTGGAAATTGTTCAAAGGAAGATGAATCAGTTTTCTCTTCATCAAAATCACATGAATCTTCCTCTCTTGTATTTTTTTGAACATTTGAGAAAGAGACACCTTGGCAATTGGTACACGCTGGAGAACACTGCAACCCTATTTTTTTACAGCCACATTTGGCACTACAACCTTTCTTGCAATTGCAAAAAATAGTGTTAAGAAGTTTTTCTGGAGCAAAAGGCAGTAAAGTTCGAATCAGTTCCAAAGTATTATTTATCAATGCTTGACAAACTAGTTGACAAATGTTGAAGCGTATAAAATATATCACGTTAAAAAATAACGTCTATTTTTCAAAAACTCTCTAATTTATGTGAGCTTCGGTGGAAAATATATGACAGTACCCTTCCAACGGGCAAAGGTCGAGTTCTTTTCGGATGGATTTATAAATTCCTGATTCTTTTTCGTTCATTCAGAAATATTGTTAATAGGTCGTAAAAAACGCTGCAAATTTTACACAAGGGTAATCAACGTTGATAGTTTCATGAAAATTCGGTGGTTAGTCGTCGAGAAATAATTTTTTTCCACAAGTACTAGATTTCAATGCAATCTTCACTTTTTGGAAATATTGGCCAAATGAAATTCAAATGGATATATCTGCAGAATAATTTGGTGGTAATTTGGCAATATTGGAAAAATTAAATTTCGAAAAGTTATATGTATATCTACGGAATCATTGTGTGGATTTCACCCATTCATGAATTCAGTAGTTCAGGTCCAAACCTACTTTACGAATATCGAGTCTCTAAGTTGATTGTTCTGGAAGTTATTGTGTTTACAATCGGCCGTCAGGCTGACCGTAATATTATAGGGTGATCAGAATATTCTCTCCAACCAAACGCTCATTTGAATAGATGTTTGCCATTTAAACCGAAGAATCCGATCTGCTTCCATAGTAAATCTCACCGACAAGGTAAACATGATCGTGTAACCGAACAGCGACATAACTTTGACAGATAGGTAGGCAGCAAAGAATGCAGTTTTTGAGGCGAAACATGGAAAATTATGAAATTACCGCTGGATGACAATCTGAATGGTCATGATCATGAATTGCTGTTAGATTACGCTATTAACGTCGTAAAATTAAAATAAAACAAGGTAAATATGAGATCTAAGTAGATATGCGAGGGTTGCTCATAACAAAGTACATAATAAATACAGTAAATTTGAATTTTATTTCGATTTATTACAATTCGAATCGACATTTCATCGAATGCGGACAATGCAATTGAACACGATGAAAAGAACTCGAACACGAATATTCAACAAATAAAAGACTTCATTATAAAGATATGCGTAGACAGACTTTTGGGTATTGCAAGTAATGACATGAAATTTTTATTTCCATCAAAAATATTTTTCTGAAACTATATAGAAATGGCTGCATTGGAGAACTTCATAATGTAGGCTCATTCGCGCGGTACACAGTAACTACTGAAAGGAATAGCTCAGCGACTTTCGTAGGGTGTAGTTTGAGCTCTAATTATTCTTCAACTTAATCGGTCTTTCACTTCAATCAAGCTTTCAACATATAAGAGTTAGATGTCGATTAAACCTGATTTTTTTTGAAGTACATAAGTTTAAACTAGTCCAATGCCGAAAAGTAATAGAAATGACCAAAATTCTTGATGGGGTGCCACATGGTCCTGTTTTGTGTCCCACGTTATCATGCTATTCTTCACGAATTTGAATTTCTGCATTTTCAATGAAGTTATGAATTGTCCGATGGACTGTATTCCCTCTTCGTTTCATAGTAG
This sequence comes from Myrrha octodecimguttata, assembly GCA_958510865.1. Classification (NCBI taxonomy): domain Eukaryota; kingdom Metazoa; phylum Arthropoda; class Insecta; order Coleoptera; family Coccinellidae; genus Myrrha; species Myrrha octodecimguttata. Next base: position 55,364,029 of record OY294058.1, on the reverse strand, counting down.
TTGTTCTTGCCTCATTTTCCTGTCAATGGCAATAAATTCAACATGAATTCAGCACCTACATATTGATTTCGTATGACTAGATGTGCATAACAAGAAGCTCGACAGTTACATAATTACCTGCCAGAAAAATTGAAATTCTGTGCTATGCGGAAGACGCCGTTATGAGTTCCGAGGCTTTTCTATGCTTTCGAACGAGTGGCTGAACGTTTCATGGTTATCTCAACCCAAAAATCCCAATGCCACTCCTTATCCAGAGAACCGAGAAGATGCAAGCTGGAAGTGGATAACAAGAGTATAGAGCAAGTAGTGACATACACATACCTTGGATCCAAATAATAAGCAGCAGAAATCAGAAAGAAGATGTGCAGAGCCGAACAACAAAAGCTTCCCTGATCTCAGGATATATCTACGCGATACAATATGGAGGAACAAACATCTGAGTACATCCTGTAAAGTCAGAATCTACAAAACGTGTGTTCGACTTACAGACCAAGCACCTAATCATTTTGAAGTATGCTAGGAGCTGCTTAGAACAATCTGAAATTCCATTCACTCATTCGCGTCATTGTGAAAAACCGAAATTTTTCATGAAGGTGTACCACATGGTCCAGTTCACGGTCCCACATGTTTCACAGTATTCATCGCGCACTTGGATTATTGCATCTCCCTTGAAGTCTTTAAATGTCAGAAGAACTGTTGTTTCTCTTGTCTTCATGCTGTTCTCATTTCTAATATCAATGACGATAAATTTACATGTTTTTATGAGTAGAGGTGCACGACAACGAGCTCGACAGATACATAATAACTTCACAGGAAGAAATGAAGAATACAAGATAATAATAATGAAATTAATTCCATAATAACCCGCAGGGCAACACAGCTACAGGAACCTTCATTAGAAGGACAGAAACGTATTACTTTTACGTCCAGAAGAGTAAGTCGTCTCATCCGAAGTCATTTCAATTTTTACCAACTTTTCCCGTCCTAACAACAAATGAGTTGCAAATTGGTCTCTTTACGTCGTGTCGCCCTTAATTTATGGGTTTTCCGTGTTGGCAGCGCTAGCTAGGCTGTAAATCTCTCGTTTTTAAAGATCGCGAATTCTCATCATAATAGAATCCGTACGTACGGTCGACGTACAAAGCAGACGGGCGGAATGAAGCCAATGAATACCGGTACTCGTGAGGGATTTTCCTAGGCCTTACATTGTTACAATGGCGTAGAGTCGGATATGTTTCGTCTAAACAGACAAAACAGGCTTTTGGTGACAGCTAATATCAACTTCAATGAGCTCTCCTTTTTTTGCGTACAGGTTCTAGCGAACAGCGTGTTATCGTTTTGTCTAAATATCTGTAATTTTCGAATTTTGAGCCGGAAATGGTCTCAAATGATAACGAATCAGGTGTCGAAATTGATTCTATGCGGCCGGTCAGCAGTAGGCACGATTACGTTAGAACAGAAAACCCTATCGACTTGAATACAGAATTACAGAATATGACGGCCAAATCGGACAGTTTCGGAGTTATAGTATTTTTAATTTTTGAAGTTATTCCCTCAATATCTCAGGAGATACCTACTCAACTGCTCGCTCAATATTTAAACCTCAACTACAAAGGCCAAATGCGTGAATGGGTAAAATACACTCATTAGTACCCATTCGAAATTTTATTTTCCAAATATTTCGAAAATGAGATTGAATCCAATCGAAATCCAGTGAGGATAATATGATCAGAAGATCGCAGAATATTGAATATTCGAAGAAAAATTTAATTTTTTTTTTCAAATTGTTCTGATGACAAAATCATACGGAAATTTCGCACAAAGTTGTTCAACAGCAATTCCGATCGAGTCACCAAGATTCATCATGATTAAATCAGTATTTTTTGAGTTATTTCGGAAAAAACAACGGTATCAAAAAAAAACCACGAAATTTTTTCCCAAAATTTTCGAAAATTATAAACGTATCAAACTGTTATATGAAGTTTGAGGTATGGGTGCAACTGTTCCCAATTATGATGCATAGTTTCCGAAAAAGAAATTTTTCTTCGAAAAAAATTTTGAAATTTTCAAAATTCACTGACAGTACGAACACAGAAACTTTGATAGAAGTTGTGCGTCATTATCTTTCAACTAAATGCCAAGTTCAAATCCAATAGCTTCAGCAATTCCTGAAATATCTAGAAATACCTTGAAATTTGAATGGCTATAACTCCGGAACTATTGGGCCGATTTGGCCCAGTAACGAACTTAAGTGCCGCATTCTAATTTGCAACCTACCCTGAAAGTTTCAAGTCGCTCCTTTCGAAAGTTATCGTGTGCTCGGATGGCCAGACAGAATCGATTTTGACACCAGATTCGTCATCAGTGAGTCCAGCCTAGTCGTTTGTCTATAGTCTATACATTGTGGTCCTACGAAAACTTAACACCTACATTTTTCGGCTTTAAAATAAAAGTGTGGAAAATCACACGGATCCATCAATTTCTTATTCCAGGGGAACAACTTTCCCATTTTTTGCATCCCCGTAACTTCAACCCCTAACTAGGGTGAGCACAACCCCTTGATTTTGCAAGGGGGTGAGGGGTTTTGTGACACCTCATTTTGAAGATCTTATTGAGAACTATCTGATCCTTGAATTTTGCTTCAAAGTTTCCATCGATAACGAAATTACACATAAAATAGTGGAAGAGTACTTACTTTTACTTAACAATTCATCTCTCGAGATAAATTCCACATTGCCCCTTGCACTATTTTTGCTGTCATTTCATCGATGGATATGTTGAAGTGAAATTTAAGGGTCAGATAGTAATCGATCTACGATCTTCAAAATAAGTTATCGCAACACTCCTCATCCCTATTCAAAATCAAGAGGAGGCACCACCCCCGTTAGGGGGTTGAAAATACGGAAATGAAAATAGCAGAGAAGATGTCCCCCTCGAATCAGAAATTGATGGGTCTGAGCGAGATTCCACATTTTCATTTAAGAGTCGGAACATCGAGGTGTTAAATTTTCGATGGATCACCCTGTATAGCTGAGGGTACGAAGATATGTCTATACTCCATTCACTTTCATAAATTATCCCGGTTGGCCATGACATTCTGATACATTTCACCGCGTATATTTCGAAAATGTTAGGTTATGCCATGATGTAGGTAAAACATGGTGTGCTCATCTGCTTTTCTGTGATCGTATTTACCAATGATGACGTAACATTTTTCATTCAAATTCAAGGACATATATATTCTGTGCTTTGAATTTAAATGAAAAAAGTGACGTCGTCATTGGTAAATACGATCACAGAAAAGCAGATGAGAATACCATGTTTTGCTTACATCATGGTTATAGCCATTTTCCTGTCAGATGACTACACAACGTTATCCTCTCTACATAAAGGTCGTAGTAATTACGTATTTTTCAAAATGTAAATTTACTTTGGGAAAAAACTGAATTTTAGAAAATATTATGTGACTTCAATAATTCCAAAGACCTGGCGAATGTCGAAGAAATTTTTTTTTCTGTTAATATTGGAAATATTTCACATATAAAAACATGGTTGGAAGATTCAGTTATGCTATTTTCTTGTACGGAAATCAAGAATCAAATGCTGAAATTTTACTGAAAGATAATGGATGGAGTAGTCCGTTACTTTCTGATAGTTCATCCGAAAAAAAAAATAAAAGTACTCGAATAACCCTGCAGTGAAACTTCTGAACGAACAGACCTATGGAATTCTGTACTTTTCGAAATTCTCAAGAAATAAGTCCACAGAAGAAATTAAAATACCTTGTTTCACAACTTGAAATACTCCAGTATGAAAATGTAGTACAACAAAACCTGTGTCGCCTTGAATTAACTGAACTAACCAAGTTCTTGGGAATCTATGCGAACGAAACAGTGAATTGGGTTTTCACTCACATATTTCGAAAATGTTGGATAGCATGTTATGAATTATTGATTCCAAATTATAAGGGTTACTATCAGAAAAAGAAGATTTCATAAATATCACTTCCCGATACTTTGTCTCTGCTTCTTCAGAACGACATTTGGCAACGTCTCTGAGAATTATTTTGACATTGCCGATATTTCACGAATGCCAACCTGCGTCAGTTTTAAGTAAAAAAACTGGATAGACCTAAATCATGGCCAACCAGGATAGTTCATAAGAGTAAATGGAGTATACTAGTATTTCGCTGTATTCGAAACCAAGATTCTGAGTGAATTCTCGCCTTCCAGTTCTCAAGAAGTCAGCATGAGCATGTTTCCTTGAATTGTATGATTGTATGATCGGGTGTTATCAATAGGAATGGCCCATTAGGCATATTGGATAGCCTCATGCGTGGGTACGTAGAAACCACAAGCATCGAGAAATAATTGTATGAGAGAATAATTATCGTAGATAATTTAACGTTTATACATACAAGTGAAATATAGATATGGAGGTGTATGATATATTCGATTACTTGTCGCGTATATGAGGTGTGCATTTAATTATTCCGGTGTCTTTATATTGAATAATGTGTGCGGGCCTTCAGTCAGGGGCGTCCCGAATATACTCAGGGCATAAGGAGCGTCACATCTAGAAGAAATAGCTGCGAACTTTATTTTTCGTCAACAGAATAATGAACGTATTAAGAGCATGCTGAGATATCGATATCCAGGTTTTAGTTTGCATAAAAAAAAGTTTTCCGCAAAATGCTAGGAAATTTTGACATTCCAGGCAAAATTTCTCAAAGAAAAGTCAAGATTTCCCAACCGGGAAATATTCATTGACTTACTATGAGGAAATGATATTTCCTCAAAAAAATTTCGATTACCTAAAACTGAAAAATAAAAATGGGGATTTGCATTTAAAGGGATTTGTCATGAGTGCACAATATGGCAACGTCGAATTAAGCTTTCTCGGAAAGAAAAGGACGTCAAATGTGTTACTTTACTTAGGAAAACAGAGAGAGCTATACTTCGATCTGGTTAGAGTAGAAGACAACGACCAAGGAAGAGAAAAAGAAGAGCACAGACTATCATATTACTGACAAATCGCAAACGGAAATTGTTTGGTTGTATCGACAAAGAACAGGTGTGTACCACAGAATATGAATAAAGATTTCATTATTCTATAGCAGAAACAGCTATTCTACTAAACATCGTTGTCACTTCTTGCATGCCTGACAAATCCCAAACCCCAATTTTGAAACCTGATTTTGAATACTTTCTGAAGATAATTTGGGAAAATGATGAATCAAACCCATAATAATTATGTTCAAATTTGCATTTACAGTAATAACCTAATAACCCAAATTCAGGAAAAACCCCCATTGGCCCATAATGTTGAAGATTCTATCTTCAAACAAAGGTCCAGAAAGTATTGCATCACAATATTTTCCTAGAAAAACTCATGTTTTTACTCTTGCGATAATCCATAAAACGTATATTGCATATTAGTACTTTTCTCCTGATTTCTTCGGCAATTATTCTAATGAAGCAGTATTCACTGCCTCAACAAGCTCTAGAGGAGTCCCAGAAATGGGAAATTCATCATCACTTATCATTTTACACTGTTTTGTTTTCGAAATCACCAAAAATTAAATTTATATGCTTTAAGTTTGACAATTCACCATTAATATGTTTCCATAGTAACCCAACCAATTTCATAACGAATTTCAAAGCATTATTTATTTATTCACGATTTTTCCAACATTAATTAACATCTGTCGATTTTTGAACGATTTGCGGAAAAATAGTATGTTCACCTTGTGGGAAAAGTCACATTCCTAAACTCTGTGTATCTAAGTACCGACTTGCTCCTCTACTCAGCAACCTTCACAGTCATCTAGGTTCCCTATTCCTGAATCGGGAGAGGGAGAAAATAGGCGTGTCGACGCTGTTGTCAAGGAAATGCGGTGCATTTTTGATGGAACGTTAGAGAACGTTCATTCCATCGCATTCAAAAAAAGGGTCCCAGAAACTTTAGGCTTTTGATACCCGGTAAACAATGTACTATTTTTTTGTCATTTTTCTTGTGAAGTAAGCGGTTCATGTCGCCTGAGTGGTACAGTAATTTTTGGTTATTGCGCGGAATTCGACTCGTGTTAAGCTATTAATAAGCGTAACAAAATGTCTCGAGTTTGAAGAGGTAAAAATAATCACCCTCTTAGCAATTTTCATTGTTACTATACGTACGTTATATCGCCGTATTCGAGTCTTTGGACTCTTCACATACAATCAACGATAAGTGCTTCGTCAACGTTTGAACTAGTGCAGAGAACGATAGCAATGGGAGGCAGAATGGCACGATGTCGTATTCAGTAACGGCTCGCGATTCTGCCGAGGTATGCACGATGGCCTTATAAGAGTAAGACGCTTATGGTCTCCGATCTCCATTTCTCTTTATTCGAGGCAGTATAACAGCTGCGCGTTTCGTTGAAACGTCTTACAAACTACTATACAGCTTTATCTGATTGGCCGTCTAGACGTCCTTTTTCAGCGAGACAACGTCCGCCTATTACTCGTCCAACTATGGAATTTTATTTAGACGCTGACGTCTAAATTTTGCCGTGACCACCCCGTTCACCGGATTCAAATCCCATTGAACATATGTGGGATATGATGGAGAGGATACTGCATATTTTGCACCAACCTCTATAGACTCCAACACAGTTGATTCACGAAGTTCGAGTTGTTCGGAAAAAGTTGTCACAAGCAGAAATATACTATAGTATTTTATCGATGCCTAGACGTGAACAAGAGTGTAACCAGATACCGAAATCATCAAACACGTTATCGATTTTGGTTGTTAAAATGTTGATAGAACTGTCTGCAAATTCTTGATGCCAGACTACTATATCGCAAAAAAACGAACTTAGATGTAAGTAGATGTAACACTTCAAATGTAACTGAGTAAAAAAATGAACAGATATACGCATTCACTCTAATAAATTCAGTCGGTAGGCGTTACAAAAGGTCTGTCAAGTTTGTGTTACTAGAACTGAGTTGGGTTTACACTTGTGAAATTTCTTAGATGTCAAAATAATTCAGCGGAATGTTGTCAAGTCTATTCTTATCGCGGACTCTATGGTTATGTTTAGGTAACATACTTAAATTCTACGAACTTCGTGTAGAACGAGCAACGCCGCGCAGTTATCTGACAGTAAAATGAATCTATCAAAACATGTGTCCATTATACAGAGTGAAATGTGGTAAACTTCCATGGCCACCCAATTGACATTATGAAAGTAAATGAAGTATATGTGTTCAATTTAAGTACTTCCAATTCTTATATTCGTGCAATGATAAACCAAAATAAAAACTAACACAGCAGCTTCGCCACTTGCCCAATCAACCTCGATACAAATTCCGCTATTCCTTCAACAAACTGCCAACATTGTTTTTCGCTACTTGAGCAAGGAACCCAGTTCTAGATGCACGGCGATGAAAAACACGCTCACGTTAAATATTGAGGCAAACCGATAGGGGTTAATACAGATAAAAGTAGAGTCTCCTAAACGGTCTCGCTGCCAGCCGCAAGAAACCTCAATGTTGGATTTCTCTCAAGACGTCCGAGATTTTTTAATTCAGCTCGGTCTCGCTGTGTGGCAGACCATTCAATTTGTATTCTAGCCTTATAATGACGAAGTCATCGTGTTTTTCAGGATTAATTACGGGTTTTTGAGCGCCACACAACAAATGCACGATATTTTAGTATGCATTCGTCCCATAGAAGAAGGTCGCTCTATATAGCATGTCGGGGGTTTTGTCGTTTTGAGCAAACGGCCTGAGGAACGGAATAAAGAGTGCGTTGATGACTTCGCCGTAATTGTTTATTTCAAGGAATATTCGATGAGAAATCTTATTTCTTTTCACTATGGTCGTTTTATTTGTATATTGTTTCTGAGAATTTGCGCACTTTTTCCAACGCTAACGTTTATTGTTTGACAGTTGATTTGGAGTCAGTTTCAAGATTTGTAATTTATATTTGATATATCTGAGCCTCAAAAGCTCCTAAGCTTTTTTCATATACAGGGTGAGTCTTTGATCTTGCAGAATATTTTAACAGAAGATTCCTGAAGCCAAAAGAAACACTTTTTTCTCTTACCATTTTTTCCGATTCGGCTTGGTTCGTAAGATACAGACTGTTGAAAATCCATAAAAAATTTAATTTTCGATTATATTTGGAATATAGTTTTTTATTGATACGATGAATGTTCCTGGATAACAAAATTTCATCCACATCCTCCAGTTTCTTTAATATGACCATAACATTTAATAAAAATACCAGAAATTCAAAGAATACAACTTTTTAAAATAATTTGAATGCTATTCAACGAATTTTTGACCATTTTGGAAAGTAAAAGTATTCCTTATTTTTTTTCGTATGATGAGCCGTTTTCGAGTAATCTGAAATTCAAAAATAAAAAATATCTATGAAATTCCGAGAATTGGGTACTTTGGCTGAATGCAACTCTGTTCAAAAAATTCACAGAATTCAATTTTTCCGCGTTGCCACGTCCAAAAGTTGAGAATGGAATCCTAGCATTTTTTATTTGGAATGATTTGTGAGCGAAGTAGCCGACTTTGGCCAATTCACAATGGACGTAACCGTAAGAATCCCGCAACTCATGCGTAAAAATCAAAGAGGAAACTACAAAATTCATAAGTACTAAAATCTTCACAATAGGTTCAACTTTTCCCAAAACTATATCTGTGTTATACAGTGGTGATTCGTTCCTGAATCCATTCATGAAACTTCCTTTTCAATTTCGAGCTAATTTGTGTAGTATAATTGATTAACTTCTCACTTTTCCATGATAATGGGGATTCTTACTGGTTTGAATGCAATCTTTCTGCTGACCCAAATTTCTTGAAATTATGTACTGAACCTTGATAGTATTTATTTTGAGGTATTCTTCAAATGCGCAATGCGCTTTCATAACATAACAACCCATGGTGGAAGAAAACCACCATGACCTTAAAACCACGGAGCAACAGGTTTATAGTTCAGTTCAGAATCATAGACTACACAAGTGCATACATAGAATTAGCATATTGTGTGTTGTTTGATTTCGAAGAGTTCTTTCTTTCTGTTCGTCAATTTGGCAACGTTTGTACGTTCATAGATAAGTTAGGTACATCTGTTTTATTTATTTATGAAAATGAAAGTTTGAATGGGTTATGTCTGAATCTGATAATTCTTGGAGAAAATGAAATAAACAAAGAAAATTAATAATTACAAATTGAAGATGAATCTCAAAGCTAATATAAGTGATAGCTAGATGAATTCCACATTATCGAAAATGAAACCAAGAGAAGAATATTCAACTTTTATCGCTCACGAAATTTGGAATACCTAGCTTGTTTATTGTACTATAAATACAACTTTTTTCAGCAACTGGAATGTAAAAAGTAAGTTGACGCTTGTTTTCATACCAGAGTTGCTTATTTCGAAGATTTGAATGGTATATTTTAGGCTTTGAATAACTTCAGTGTTCAGGTTTCCAGGGGCGGTTAGCCTATTATGAAAATTTATAATGCCTATATCTTTTTATCTAGGTCGAATCGGAAAAATGGTAGAGGACAAATGTTTTTCTTTCAGCTTCAAGAATCTTCTGTTAAAATATTCTGCAAGGTCACAGACTCACCCTGTATTTCTATAGAAACCGAAGAAGAGTTTAATCTGTAGTATTAAATACTAAAAAAATGGTCCGGTTGTGAAGATCTCTGAAATCATAAAGAATGGAGCCTGTTCCATTCCAGACCTTCAGTTAAATCCCACTAGAGGACCCAAACACAAACATATGACTGAATAGATCAGCCTATTTGATGATGAGCTGGTGTTATATTTATTCCGATAGAGCTGTTCGTGAGAATCAGGTTCATGGTAGGATCAAGCCTCAATATATTATGATCGAATGCAACTAAGGATTGAGGTTAGCAATATTTCTCAAACATCTTCATAGAGCCAGACCTCTGAACATGGGGTGTAGCTAACTCAGTGCAACACACATTATGAAAGATAAAAAAAAAATATTAGGTGAAGCTTACCTCTTCGTAATCAAGTCTAGACGTCAAAGTGAAGATGCCACTCTGTGGATTAAGGGAGAACACATCATTGGCCCAGTCGCTGATCACAGTGTACGTCAGTTGAGAGTTTACACCCAAGTCAGGGTCAACAGCTTGAACCTGGCCGAACTTCGACCCTCGTATCGCATTTTCGGGAATATCGAAGGAGTAGACATTCTCGACGAAAACAGGAGGATTGTCATTAGTATCAGTCACCTGAAAAAAAAATAAAAGTGAAAATGGGTATACCCGCTAATAATAATTACTGAATGATTCCACTGTTTTGTAATGTTCTATGGTATCAAAAAATTTTCAAGAATCGGGAAATGAAGAGAGAAATAATTAATTTTCATCCACTGTTATTTTATCACCAAAGTAGCTCCCTTTCAAGAAAAGAATTCTAGAAAAGCAGTGTCCTCCTGACTACCGAACTCAGCTTTGGCTCCTGATGAGAAGGTTTGGTGATCTATTATATTGTTCACATGAAATTCCACATGACAAGTTGTCATTTTTCAACCAAGTACTTGATTTCAATTCTATCCAATATTTATTTTTGGAAATATTTGGAAAATGAAATTTTGAATGGCTACCTATATCTATTGGATGGATTTCACCCTTTCACAAATTCGGACGACGTAATTGAGGTCCAAACTCATCAACGACCATAGAGTGGTTTCTTTCAGTTATTGTGTTCACGATCGGACGATATTTGTAGGTCGAATTCGTGGATGAGTACAATCCGCCCAATGTAGCCCACTACTTGATTGATAGGGGTTAACTTGCAGGTTCCTGCATAATTTCAGGAATTCAGTCCTCGCTTTGATTACAAATAAACCAGAACTTTTGAAAATGAAACCCCGAAACCTGATTTTGTAGTCTCAGAGCTCTCTATTCAGTAAAACCACATGTCCGCGGGGCTTTATAAGGATGCACAGAACAATGGTGGTCTTATTTCCATTTGTTTTCCTACTAAATCTTTAGACCAAACTGGGGAAACCGTATTTCATACTCTCGCCACCGACACAAACGCCACCAATCGACCAATCAGAGCGCATGACACTATTAATGAGAATTCGGTAATTGTCATTTTGAATTTATTTGTTTTCTCAGATAATTATTCAGTAACCGATAAGTACGTGGAATATTTTCGTGTTAGCTTCGAAGAATTGTGTAGATCCTCAGATACTTTTAAATGGGTCCCTTTGGTTTTTTGTTTGGACAGTGCAGATGTAAATGGAAATAAGTGTTCGAATGAAGAGAGGATCAGATATATAGAACGTATAAACTTCATGAATCTCAGCAGCATATCATTATTTTCACAATTCTCATTCAATCATTTTCACTAATCGAGGATCAGTTATCAACCCCCAATTAAGCATACTATTTTCACAAAATGTTGTATTTTTCTTGATTCTTTTTTGAATATACATGAATTGTTTAACAATTTCCATTTACTTGAAACTGAAATTTACTAATATATGCTACTATCAAGTGCTACGTAGTAGAAAACCTCAGTTTTCAAATCTGATGAAATAAAATTAACTATTGAATAAAACACCTGTTTTCTAATTGGAAATCTTATGAATTCAAATGGTAAAGAACTCAAATTGAACTGGTTTAATCATTTGGCCTATTCAATGAGTTTTTATTCTCTCTGAAACGTCGACTCTTGATAGGTCTCAATCTGACTTAAAATAAGGATGATGCTTATTCTGTATCAACTTCCATAAACTTCCCGCCGCTTTACCAGATTCCTTTTTATATGTGCACAATCTGGAAAATATTAATATATTTGAAGAAGCTATCAAATGATATAGATGTATCAGTAGATTCTGTAAAATAATTTCACATTGCTCACCTAATAATTTCACTCCACTCTTGCTATAATATACGAAAGCATCGAATGATAGCTTATATTAGCCAAAAATTACAATGCATATTGAATTCTCAGAACATATCCCACTGAAAGTTATGCAAAACATAATATGATAGACAGTTGCCTTTACGACCAGTCATAATTTCTAAATAGCGCCACCTTCAGTGGAAGAACTAAATAGAGCACTAGCAGCACTCTATGGTTCAGCAAGATGAGACGTCAAAATCAGCTGCTGGGGGGACAAACAAAGAGATTTCCCATAATAGCTAATGTTAACGTTTGGTGTATTTTCTGAGTGGAAAAACATTTTGTGACTGTTTTTTTCAGTTAATTTTGATCATTGAACCTTTTTGAATACCTTCAGGTAAGAGAATAGTTTGCAAGGGTTATTTAGATAAAGATTTTTCCAGTTTAAATGAACCCACTCCTGTTTGTTCTATACATTGTTATGTCTCCTTTTTCAGATTGAATTCAACTATGGAATTTTTGTCAGCTGTGAGCTGTAGTCATCGATCCAATAGTGATAATCACACCCATTTTTTTAGATTTTTGTCGTTAAAAACTAAATAGAAGCAGGTAGAACCTGCCAAGGTGGAAAGAGGAAGTACGGTTGCTTTTATCTCTACATGTGATGACTTCCCCGATTCTAAAGTGAAAAAGTCTTTTATTTTCTGCATTTTCTTCAACAAGTAATGAAGTAACAAAGTAACTCAACATATTTATGGATAAATATCATTTCAGGACAACCTTTAAACGAACTTGGCATTGAAATGATATTCAAGATACAATAACAATTATAAATTTATATAGTTACCATAAGCATGGCATTCTGAAATCATAAAAAGAAGATAGATGGTAACAGAAGTAAAACACACAACTGTGAACATTTTTGTGGCATTATTTTCTTGATGAGAATATGTCTTCCGACAGGAGGCTCACGTTGAATCTATCAATCCTAATTTAATTCCAGTATTCTCTAGGAGGATCTTAGACCTTAAAAGTTTGTGAAAATACAGACCAATCATAGTAGGATATTGCCACATACTGCAAGTTATGCCAAAAGATTAATATCGGCAAAGTGTCAAACAATCAGTTAAGCCTCAAACATACTTTATTGAATGAAAATATTGACTAGAGTTCCTTTTATTGTATTACAACCATTGTGAAAATAAATATATATTCATCTCATGTTATTATTCAAATATAGAACTCTCAACTACAAATTGTTATTCACTACTTGAAGATATGAAATCATCTATTTTCCTGGATTATGTTAATCTCAAGCCTCCAAAGTTTGCCAACAACTTAAATTTAACAGGAAAACAACCCAAACTCATAAATTGAACAATAATCTGCAGCAGCATAACAAATGTCAGTTTATAATAACAATAACAAACTCTTTGTTTGTCCCCCCAGCGGCCATGTTGTGACGTCACCTGCTAGTACTCTATTCAAGCGAATTCCCCAACATTGGCGAAACAAAAGTGCATCTTTGAATTCACCTTATCTTCTGCGCCTCCTAGGCTTTATATAATTTAAACCTTTTCAAACACGCATAGTACTTTTTATTATTGTATAGAGTTCAATGTATATATGTCGTTGTCAAGTGTCATTTGTTTTATCAACATAACCTGATTATTTGCATCGTGAATTCTGTACATATGTTGAATCGAATGAGCATACGAAACCGACAGTGTTATATCTAAAAGCAGGGTACGACCCTACACCTGATATGAAATATGGAGATCTACCAGATTTCAAAGCAAAAATAATTAATCTCGCAAAGCTCGCATACATCTCTCGATGTGCACTAATGATAAATAATAGACGCCAATAACTATTCCCGCAAGATAAAAGCCACACCTTCTTCAAAAGCCGATGCTTCATAAAACTCTGCACTCCTCACCGACCGACTCACGGGCATTTATCAATCGAAAATATAAGAGATGATGCCCGTTTGAGTGATTTGTGTAGATCGTTTGGAATTCGAAAAGCGATCGACAGATGTTGTAAGATGCCGGGAAATTTTTAGCGCGCGCGCTGGGACATTAATAATTGTACAAAGAGACCGGATAGAAAATGGCGTCGCAGATAGCAGTACACACACATAGAGAATAATCGACTGGTACCATCGACAATTATGGTTCGTTGCTCCCATGGTCGTAGTTAGTATGAAATCTGTCCGATCTGCATCTCTGTGGTGGCAGCAGAGGCTGCTCTATGATAAACTGCTGATGGAAGGTCTGGAGAGATACACCTAGTTCGAAAACGACGTTATCATGGCTGCGTTTCCTGGTGTTTTGTGTGACGATGTTCTTGATTAATTGTCATTCTGTCTGTGGGATAGGATGAGAATGCCTCATCGAGAGCATTCGATGCGAATATTTCGCATTATATAGAAGGATGGAATGGAATATTCACATCGGCACATCGCATCCTTAATTGGTACAGGAATGTTTTTTCTATTAGGATGACTTTTTAAGGTTGGTTGTGAGCAAGATGCATAAAATACTTGGTGTAGATATTCGTTGATATTTTCAACCTGAAAGAATGAAGATAACTGGTGGTCTATTTGAAGAATCCAATCAGAAATAGTATAAACTTTTGCAGGATTTTTTGCCGTTGCGTTGGCGATGAAAAATGATGTGCCATTCTTTCGATTGGACAATATAAGATTATATCTAGACGTAAATTTCTAGAAACTGTTCTTTCGGAAAGGAACTTTTCAATATTTTGCCGTTAACTTATTTTACCGCTCTCGTTTTGGTTAATTGTCAGCACGATGCGTAAAATACTTGGTGTAGACATTCATTAATATTTTTCAACCTGAAAGAATCAAGCTGAATGGTGTTCTGATTTTGTATGGGTATCAAGTTGGCAGAAAAATTCGAAGTTGAACTGGGGTTTGTAGTTTTTTTGCCGTTTATGAGACACCTAAAAATTATTTTGCCGCTTTTGTTCCTAGGAAAATATTTGAAGATTTGTTAACTCGGTGTTAATGAGCAGAACATTTTGTCTAAGATTGTTTTTGTCGAATTACTTGTTCAATCCATAGTTTGATTTGTTTAACCGTAATAATGGATTATGCGTTTGTTTTTTTCAGTGAATATCTTTCAATATCATGTACTGTTAACTCGACATCAACTAGTTCAGAAAAATGGACAAAAGTTGAACAGTTTTTTTCTTTGAATGGGAGATATCTCTGAAATTTCATATACAGTTAAACTACAATATGAAGAACGCTGCGACAAAGATGGAGTGAAAGTTATTCCATTCTAGATGATGAAAATAGTGATGATACGAAGGCAAGTTCAAGGTCAGCTTGTTTATTCCCAGTGTCATCTGATGCATAATAACAATTTCTCTTGAAAAGTCGCTCCTGCATTAAAAATTTTAATAATGCATATCATATTCCATAAATGTTAACTGAGCAGGTTATAGGAGAAGATAAGTAGGTGAAAATACAATCTGTATTTTTGGATAATACAGGATTAGAAAGTGCATTAGCTGAGGAGTATTCAACTTCGCATATACATATATACAGGGTGTTCCTTAATTGATGTTACAAACGAAGAGGAAGATTCCGTACGTAATTTCAAGGAAAAAACGGTCATCTATTCAAGTATTTTTTCATATGGTCCTCACGAAATTCTGCATCAACCTGAAACTATAATTTTCGATCAAGTACTAGATTTCAATTCGATCCAAATTTTGAATGGGTATAACTATCTAAAGAATAATTGGCAAATTCAACCCATTGTAGCATTCGACCTTCTCAATTAAACTGAAAACCTACTCTACAAAGATATTTCCTGTGTCGATTTTCCTAAAGTTAAAGTGTTCACGGCTGGCCTAACCACTGATCGTGAACAAAATAACTTCCGGAAGAATCTACTCAGTAGCTTGATAATTGTAGGGTAAGTTTGGAGTTTGACTACGAAGGCCGAATTGGCGAATAAGTGAAAACTATCGAATGATTCCGCAGATATACCCTTTCAAAATTTCAGTTTCCCGATATCTCCAAAAACATAGATCGAATCGCCCTTCGATGAAAAATGCCACCTTGAAGTTTCAGCCAATTAGGGTTTACAGAACAATGAGCAAAATAACTCTCCCCATTAAAGAAAAGCAGGAGGACTCTTTAATTATTTTTGCACATTGTTCTGTTGACCCTATTTAGCTGAAACTTCAAGGTGGCATTTTTCATTGAAGGGCGATTCGATCTATGTTCTTGGAAAAATCGGGAAACTGAAATTTTGAAAGGGTATTTGTGGGTTTCACAAAGCTTGATCGTCCGATTAACGCTCTGATATTCTGTGGTGTTGTCAAAAATGAACTGAAATTGAGCATAGAATTGTCTTGATCAGAACAATCACGTTAATCAGAGCTTTGTGAAACCCGCTATATATCTGCGGAATTATTCGATAGTTCTTACTAATTCGCCAATTCGGCCTTCGTAATTAAACTCGAATTTTACTCTATAATTATGAACCTACTGAGTAGATTCTTAGGAAGAATCGACATAGGGAATATATTTGTAGAGTAGGTTTTCAGTTTAATTGAGAAGGTCGAATGCTTAAATGGGTTGAATTCGCCAATTATTCTTTAGATAGTTATACCCATTCAAAATTTTGGATCGAATAGAGCACTAGCAGCACTCTATGGTTCAGCAAGATGAGACGTCAAAATCAGCTGCTGGGGGGACAAACAAAGAGATTTCCCATAAGAGCTAATGTTAACGTTTGGTGTATTATCTGAGTGGAAAAACATTTTGAGACTGTTTTTTTCAGTTAATTTTGATCATTCAACCTTTTTGAATACCTTCAGGTAAGAGAATAGTTTGCAATGGTGATTTAAATAAAGATTTTTCGAGTTTAAATATACCCACCCCTGTTTGTTACATACATTGTTATGTCTCCTTTTTCAGATTAAATTCAACTATGGAATTTTTTTCAGCTGTGAGCTGTAGTCATCGATCCAATAGTGATAATCACACGCATTTTCTTAGATTTTTGTCGTTGAAAACTAAATAGAAGCAGGTAGAACCTGCCAAGGTGGAAAGAGAAAGTATGCTTGCTTTTATCTCTACATGGGGATGACTTCCCCGATTCTTAAGTAAAAAATTCTTCTATTTTCTGCATTATCTTTAACAGGTAATGAACTAACAAAGTTACTTAACATATTTATGGATACATATCATTTCAGGACAACCTTTAAACGAACTTGGCATTGGAATGATATTCAAGATACAATAACAATGATAAATTTACATAGTTACCATAAGCATGGCATTCTGAAATCATAAACAGAAGATAGAGGTACAGAAGTAAAACACACAACTGTGAACATTTTTGTGGCATTATTTTCTTGATGAGAATATGTCTTCAGACAGGAGGCTCACGTTGAATCTAAAATCCTAATATAATTCCAGTATCCTCTAGGAGGATCTCAGACCTTAAAAGTTTGTGAAAATACAGACCACTCATAGTAGGATATTGCCGCATACTGCAAGTTGATGCCAAAAGATTAATATCGGCAAAGTCTCAAACAATCAGTTAAGCCTCAAACATAATTTATTGAATGAAAATATTGACTAGAGTTCCTTTTATTGTATTACAACCATAGTGAAAATAAATACATATTTATCTCATGTTATTATTCAAATATAGAACTCTCAACTACAAATTGTTGTTCACTACTTGAAGATATGAAATCATCTATTTTCCTGGATTATGTTAATCTCAAGCCTCTAAAGTTTGCCAACAACTTAAATTTAACAGGAAAACAACCCAAGCTCATAAAATGGACAATAATCTGCAGCAACACAACAAATGTCAGTTTACAATAACAATAACCAACTCTTTGTTTGTCCCCCTAGCGGCCATGTTATGACGTCATCTGCTAGTGCTCTATTGCAATCTAGTACTTGATCGAAAATTATAGCTTGAGGTTCATGCAGAATTTCGTGAGGACCATATGAAAAAATCTGTGTCTGGCAGGGTTAATCTTTGTATAGATGACCGCTTTGGCAACGGAACAAGCACGTAAAAGCTTCTGTCCTGACGTCAGTGCTCTTCTAGATTTTTTCAAACTAACAGTGGTTCACCTAAATGGAAATTCTGCAGGAAATGTAGACAGAGTATTCCAGAAAAAAAGTTCACTGTGGATTTGAAATCGACATTGGCATGTCACATTGTGAGAAAAAAACTTGGAAAAACTCAAACTTTACACCCTGTATATCGAAACCAATCATTTGCTGTCCTATGTTTTTAGGATATTTTCCCTGAACTTACGCAAGGAATCTACTTTCTGAATTTGATTGAAGTATTATGAAATATGAATATTAAATTGGATAAAAGTTTGTCAATGAAGAATCCTAATTCACATAGGATCTGAAGGTTGGAATGAGGAAATATTCAAGCGGATATTGAATTGAAAAATAATACGAGTAACATAGTTTCCCTATCTTGATTATAGTTGAGTGTCAGTTTGTCATCAATCTATCTAACAAGATAGTTTTGGAAAGGATGATTATACAAAACTCGCATCTTGTAGGTGCAGATTTTCAATCCACATTTTTTTCATTCAATTCGACGTACGTCAGGAAGTTATTTCACTTGCAAATTCATTAGGTGGGCATGTTGGGAGGAGTCGAGTCATTAAGTCTTTTGATAGGCAATGAGATTTTTGAATTAATTACTCTCAACTACATGAATGTCTGAGAGGTTGCAAATGATGCCTTTCATTGGGTACATAAGTGGGTGATCAATTGGAATATCACCGTTTTCAGACGTTGGCGAATCATATGTAAATGACATGTGTCATCTAATCCATGTTAATGCATGCCATAAAATTTCGATTTCATCTGGCTTTTTGAGGACGCTTCCCTATAGGGGAACAGCGTGCTATCGTTTTGTCCAATTGTCTGTTATTTTCGATGATTGAGCCGAAAATGGACTCAAACGCCAGGTTGGACTCACTGATGACGAATCCGGTGTCAAAATCGATTCTGTCCGGCCGACCGTCACCACGATTACGGGCGTACGGAGGATTTTATCAACTTGAAAATTTCAGGAAGCGTTGCATTTCGAAATACGAAGGTTAAGTTCGTCAATAGGCCAAATCGGCCTAATAGTTTCGGAGTTATAGCCAGTTGAAATTTTGAGGTTATTTCCCTCATATTTCAGAAACTACTCGAGCGATTGAATTGAAACTTGAAGGTTAGTTGACGCATAGCGACATGCAACTTTGAGCAGAATTATGTTGAAATCGTATAGTCACTCAATCGAAAAATAAAAATTTTCAAAATTTTTTTCGAAAAATTTTTTTTTTCTGAAACTACTGTTCATATTCGGAAAAAATTTGAGTTATGACTTGAGCCGCACACTCCACAGCAGTGCACCAAATTCCAATTAGATAAGGCTATTAGTTTTGGAGATATTGGGAAAAAATGTAGGAGTTCGTGGTTTTCTTCTCGATATCGTTTTTTTTCGGTATAACTCAAGAAATACTGATTCAATTGTGATGAAACTTTGCATCTAGTTCAAAGATGCTGAAGCACAACATTGTGCGAAATTTCGTGATGATCGTGTCATTAGAACAATTTGAAAAAAAAAATTCAATTTTTTTTTTGAATATTCAATATTCTGTGATCTTCTACTCATATTATCTTCATTAAATTCTGTATTAACCTTCAAACTGTCATTTTCCGGTAAAGTACTGGATTTCAGTCCTTCTAATCTGTATTTTCGGAAATATCGGGAAAATAAAATTTGGAATGGGTATATCTACGGAATAATTGGGTGGATTTCACCCATTCACGAATTCGGCATTCGTAATTAAGGTCCGAACTTTCTCTATAAATATCGAGTTTCTAAGTTGTTCCTTTCGGAAGTTATTGTGTTTACGGTAAGCCTAACGGCCGACCGTCAACACGCATAATAAGGCAAAGATGGTGCTCCGAGGGATATTCCATAATCTTGATTTTTCTACTGAAAAGACCTCTATTTCCTTTACACCTTGTATAAATTCTTTTGAAGCGCTTCCGTCTAGATGTCACGGTGTAAAGCAAATTTAATTCGCCACTCATTACGTACGCACGGTATTTAAATTCCCCTCCAAACCATATGTAATCGTTTAACCATGTAAATATACTGATTATCCTGCTATTCCTTTTTATTTCAGAGGATATTCTTCGCCAACCTACCTGCGATTATCCATTATCCACTTTGTGTGATTGTTGTATGGACTGAGCGGTCTCAGCTCAACGAAGCCTTAGAGGTAATGGTTTTCAGCCAATCTACCGTAGAATATCTTCTTTCTGGTTTATGATATACCGTCCAAGGTACTGTTATGAATGAGAGAAATGAATTGTCACGATGGTCTAGGGATAAATTTCAGTTTGTACGCTGAGCTAGTTCACGGTAGCATCCTGGTTAAAGGGTTCTAGTCAGATGTTGAGGTATTTGGCCTTAGTAAGATACTTTAAATGTTAAATTCTTCAAAACTCGAGAATAACTCACTTCATACTCCGAAGGGAGCTACAAACTTTAATTTATTAATGTTTCCGAAAATACGAATTTGATCGGGTTCTATTCTACAGGGTGTATCTGAATATCACCGAAAAAATGTAAGGGGTGATTTTGTGATGAAAATTAAGGTATTTAGTATACAATTTTTTGAAAAGAGTTACACCCCTCCGAAGATTAACAAAATAAATTATTTTCCTTTTTTAAATTCCCTGTATATCAAGCTGAAGACACGACAATTGGTGATCATTTGTCAATAAAACTACACATTCTGGATTTTTTAACCCTGATGTATGCTCAGAAGGGGTCGAGATAGTCAACCCTTAAGATATTTTTTCCTGCAACTTTTTTTTGGATTGAAATTTTGCCTCTAGATGGAAAAAACATGGCCTAAAAGCCCAATTCATTCACTATCTTTTTATCTTTACAATTTTTTCGAAACTTGATCATTTACGAGAGAAATATAATTCATATTAAATAGCATTTTATTGAACAACAGCCAACCAAATTATGATTTCACTAAGCTAAGACTTTTACAACTAAAACAATGGCGAACAATTAATAAAAACGAATATCAACAACACAATTAAAATAAATGTTGAAAATTACGACCTTCAGTTTCATAACAAACATTCACTCTTCTCCTAATTGAAATGCGTATGCGATTAAATATGCCTGTGAATTTCTTACCGTTTCACACCCTGCTACAATGCGACTTCGCAGATCATCGATATTTTTTTCTCGTAATTGCTTAAATTTTCGAAAAAACTTGTAGGGATAAAAAAGTTAGTAAATGAATTGCGCGTTTTTCAGGCATGTGGTTCCAAAATGAAAATGTGTATCGAAAATAAAGTTGTAAGAAAAAATATCTAAGAGGGTGACTATCACTAAGCATAATTCACGGTTAAAAAAAAACTACAAAATGTGTAGTTTCATTGACAAATGATATTTACCAAGTTTCGTCTCTTCAGCTTAATATGCAGGGAAAATAAAAGAGAGAAACAATATACACAGATACATCCTGTATATGGTAACTAGGTTAAGGATAACTCTGGAATAACAATTCAAGAATATTTAAAGAGGGGCGTGAACTTTTCTTTGAACTTTATGGGTTTCCTCTCCCACCATATTGATAAGGAATGAAAATGGAAAAATATTGTTCGTATAAATGAGTAAACACTATTTTTCAGGAGTAATTTTTAGAGACTAAAGTGTCGGATAAATAATATCGAAACCATTAAAGAATGCGTGTGTTACATTTTTGGCCTAGACCCGACTCCTTATCAGACAATTAAGTGAAAATCCTCGGAAATATTCTGATTTTCTAGTCAATAATTTCTATTGGCAGTAATGAAAATGAAAGAAATGCAGATTCACTCCACATGGGAACATTCAAATTCTACCTCTTCTTCCAACAATGTTAGCCAAATATTTGCCATTTCGATAGAATAATTGACAAAAGTATTTTTTCAATCTTGTAAAATAATGGTTTCGTCTTCAATATTTTTGGATTATTCCAATCGATCTTGTGATTAATTGATGTTGTTTTAGATTGTTTGATTGTTGCCCGTCTTGATTCGTTAGTTGATCAGAAGTGTTTTTGTTCAACTTTATTCTAGTTCAATTCAACACGTAAGGAAAAGTAGAATCGAATTTTTATGGGATACTAATTCCGGTACAAGATGTATAAAAATTGAGTGAAGAGCAATTACAAATTTATGTTTTACATTTCGTAATAATTGTGCCATTGGAAAAATAAGAAAACAATTTCAAAATGCGGGCACAACTGCTGACTTCACTTCACTGCTTATCAAGAATGTTTCAACTATTTCAGATACCATTCTCCCTGCTGAGATCTCCGTGTAATCAAGATGCATAAAATATCTTCTATGCTTCTTATCCGTATTTCTCATAATATCCGCTAGGGGTCATAAGAGACCGATAAACAATTCAATAACTGCACCTATTCGATTCTCATCTAGAATTGTGATCCCGAAATTAATTGCAAGCAAATATTCCAATCGGCACGTTCAAAGGATTACGTGGGAGGACCTATCTGACCCAAGGATAGTCGGTGATTCCCTATCGACTGAGCCCCTATGATTTGCACCTCAATGGAGTCCATTCCGATAAATCATGGCCGGGAAACGCGGAACTTCTCGATATCGCCACAACTTCCTTAGGCCCCTTTCACACGGAGAGAAGTGCGTCTCTCGAGCAGGAGACGCTCCCGACAGATCTGAATGCAAAGAGTACAATGGGGCTTCACACGACACGTTTTCTACATCTCGACAAAGTCGCTTGAGCAGGAGACGCGTTTAAATGCAAAGGCAGGAGTGGAGCTTTCACGCCAGCAGGATCGCGATTCTTGACTGCGATAGTATCGAACGTTCTCTATTGAAGAAAGGGGGAATCTAGTTCGTGTTCTTGAACATCAGAGAGCTATATGGTCGACTTTGAACTGAATATTTTTGTCTCATTTGCTATACACCACAGAAAACCAATGAACACCTTGTGGTTGGCGGCCATATTGGTATGGGAAAATCCACAGAAGGTTCTCAAAAGTGTGTGACACTTTTGGTAGAAGGGTAATACAGGATATGCTCCCTCTTCTTCTTTTACCGCCATGGACAGATCACTCCAGGGGGACTTCGTACATGTACATGTAGCTAACATCATATTTATAACGTGATAGGTTTTCTGTGACGTATTGTCATTACAGTTGAAGCGTTGAAAACTCAACTTTTTTTGTTGAAAACGTACTGTCGGTATATTGAAAAAAAAATATTCTTGAAAATCTATAGTTCGTTTATTGTTCTATTTCTTCAAATATAATGATTTAGTGGCTAAGAGTACTTGGGAAATGAAAATCCTTCACGAAATGCCGACGTTTCGACCTTTATTTCTGGTCTTTTTCAAGGCTAGAAATATAACATACATTGAAAACACTAAGTGAAATATACAAGTCCAACAAAAAAAAAACACAATGTCATGAAACTCTTCACAATGAAACCAGAAATAAAGGACAAAACGTCGGCGTCTCATAATAGATCTTCATTTCCCCAGTCTTTTTAGCCACTAAATCATATATATTTTTGAAAATTTCGTCGAGAAATTTTTTTTTCGGAAACTATTCTTATATCAGTTAAAAATTTTGTTCATACCTTGAGCTCAATATTTCGCAGTAGTGTACTAAAATCCAGTTCGATTCGATTATAATTTTTGGAGATATTATGGAAAAATATATCGAATTTCGTGGTTTTTTTCTCGGTACTGATTTTTCCGAAATAACCCAACAAATACTGATTCAATCATGATGGAATTTGGCAACTAGTTTGAAAATGCTTAGGAACAACTTTATCCAAAATTTCGTGGTTCTCGTATCATTAGAAAAGTTTGAAAAAAAGTTCAATTCTTTTTCACCGAATATTCAATATTCTGCGACCTTCTGATCATATTATTCTCACGAAATTATGCATGAAGTTTCAAGCCTTCATTTTCCAATCGAGTACTGGATTTCAATTTTATCTAACCTGTATTTTTGGAAATATTGGGAAAATGAAGTTTCATATGGGTATATCTGCGGGAATCAAGTGGATTTTACCCAGCCCTACGCTCCAAATATCGAATTTCTTAGTTGTTTCTTTCGGAAGTCATTAATTTCGAAGGTCGAATTCGTGAAAGGGTGAAATCCGACCAATGATACCCATTAAAAAGTTGAATTCCCCAATATTTCAAAAAATTCAAATTGGATGGAATTGAAGTCTAGTGCTTGAAAAGTGATAGCTTGAAGATTCATTCAGAATTTTATGAGAATAATATGATAACAAAATCGCCCAATCCGTGCATCAGCGAGTAAAAGTGCGTTCGGCGGGGTCATACGATAAAAGATGACCACTTCCTAGAACCTTTTCCATTTGTTCTACTTCCAGATTCTCAAGGATAGCGTCCCTGGATACGAAAACCCTCTCGCTCTCTGTACCTCAGTGGTCAAAAGTCAGTTCAGTGTGAAAACGGCCTTACGATATTGGCACGATCGCCATAAAGAGACGTAGTCACAGAGGAGGATAATGCGTTTTCTTGAGAGCGGCTGGCCTGGTGTGTCGCTGAAGTGCGCTTATCTCTGTTGCAAAGAACGATAGTTGTACACGGATGGGTTGATAAGGGAACTGCCTCGGTGCTTTTCAGTGAAAAACGGTCTTGATATGGCATAGTGAAATATAGAAGCCGTTAATGCCGAAGATATCGAAACGTGTTCGTCAATACGAATGTATGTGAGGCACTGGGTGACTTTGACTCAGTGGTGGTTCGTTTGAAATGACAAGAGCGGATGAATTTAACCAGCAGTTGGGAGCTTTCAGGGTACTCTAGAATAGGCATCTTGCGTGAATTTTTATCATTGGAATCAAGTATTCTATCCGTAAGACTACTGAAAAACTTCAACCGCCGTCAAAAATTTCAATTTTTTGAATTTGGCTCCGCATATCGGCTGTTTGAACGGACGAAAATTCGCGGCTTCCATGACGTAATGGGATAATCCACCCTCTCCCTCTTCTCGTGTACGTTTCTGTCTAACAAGCCAATAGACAGCGTCGGCTGTATCGATCGGTGAATCGTAGAATAACGAGTAGAAGACTATCTGACGCGTTTCTGTCGCTTCGACCTTGAGTCCCGATTGGACCATTTTCAATACCGAATTATTCAAAATTCGCGAATTGTTGAGGTGTGTGATAGCATACATTATCATTCTGTATCGATTTAGAATGAGAAAAACATGAAAATATAATAATTCGTGTTACATGTAAGAGACCTATTGAGCAATAACACTCCACAGTGGATTATTATACGATTAAAAATATCAGGGGAATTTTAAATATTGAAATGTTTCTCGACTGAGCTTTTCATTTATTTTTTCCGGATCTAACATTCGCATCTACTGAGAAGCGAAACGTCCTCTAGTAATAGATTTTCGAACCCTTCAAAGCTATTAGTTTTCCGACGTGCTCGTTAATCTTACGTGTTTCGTTTACTTTTAGAGATCATTTTCGAGCTTTTGTGTTATTCTCAGAGTTGAAATTTTGGTATGCCGAAAGTGTTTGTAATATTCATTCATCGATTCGTTTCTTTCCGATTGAAATTTTTATTGTATTAATTGGAAATGCCATCCTCCCGTAATGACTATTTCTGTGTGCCTCAACTCAATGATATTCATGGTAAAAGAAGAAAGGTTCACCTACTGCCTCAAGTTTCAATTTTTTCCAAAGCCAAATGAAAGTAAAGTTAATTTGGAAACAGAATTTGTTAGGGAACTCGTTGATAGAAGAAAGGCCTGAATTTTGAAATTGAGGATTGGAAAACAGGTTACATGAAAGTATGTTCACTGCATTCCTCTGAAGATGATTATTTTCATGAAGGTAAGTTACAATGTATTCATTCCAGAGCAACTTCAAGTCCAGATGTTTTTATGTGTAAATGGAAATAAGAGAAATTTGATGGAGAATGCTGTTCCTTCAGTGAAACTACCGAGCACTTCTGCAGCTACTTCACATATTACACAAAATCATATTCAAAGAGAGCGATCTGATTGAAAAACTGACAAAAACTAGACATACTGTTATAGTTGATAATAGTTAAAGTTATTCATATGAATACATTAATATTTTTCATTTGTATATAGATAGTGTTGGTTGAACCAACTGTGACATTTTTTATTTTGCTTATAGCTTGAGCATATTTATACGTCTATTTGTTTCCTTTTTCGAAATACGATGCAAAACGAACTAAAGCAGAAAACATGTCTTTTGACTTTATTGGTTCACTCGTTTGCAAACAAAGAGAACATAAGTTATATCATTCCACTGGTTCTAGCTTAACCACCTAATTAATATATGGCCTTCATGGAATTGATTTTCGTTTGGTGAAAAACCAATGAGTTATAAATAATATATACGATTTATTTGAGATATCAATGGTATTGGGTTATTGAACTGAGAAAATAATAAACCATTGTGTAAGATTTGCAGCGTTTTTTTCCAGAAGTTCAAGTTAACTTGGATATTCGTTCATTTTGATCCACCAACCAACAGACACTAAAATAACGACGAAATTATCTCCAGGAACAATCTAAAGCGCGATTTCAAATCGTGATCTGGAAAAAAAGTTCCTACTCAATAAATCTGATACAAAATTAAAATATTTTCTCTAAATACTGTAACTCTGATCAATAAATAATCGTTCTCCATCACATTTCCATGGTTTGTCAACATAAAACTATAACTAGCTTGGACAGGTTCCAAATGTAACCTTCAGAGCGCTGGCATCTTCACAGAAGTTCCTCCTAGTAAAAAGTTGACTATACACACGATGATTTTGCAAATGAATGATGAAATATCACTAACTAGAATCGTATCTACAATTTCATGTAAGTCCAATAAAATAAAGGCGGAAATTGAACATTGTTTCACATTTTATTTTAAGGTGAATTTTCTTCACGTAGAAACAGTAAAAAACATCTTCTTGCAAGTTGGAAACGAAAAGGCATGAAACATTCAGATTTTTTGGCCTCGAAATAGTAATGATATTAATGTTATATCATGATGAAGATTCTTTTACTCGTAGTCTCTGATGGAACGTTATAAGCAAGTCAATCATTCAACAACACCACATCGGTTTTTTAAACTCGATAGTTATTGAATCCTCTGGACGGGATGCTGCGAAACCGAACATCATTTCTCGCCCATTTTCAGTTATAAACAATTAACTGACAATAACCCATGAACACATTCTCCTTTCAACAACAAACCTGGTCGGTTCTCATTCCCGTACAGATATAAATAAGACAGATCTCGAACCTATACAAGTTTATCATAAATAATTGACAGGTCTCTCAAATGGGTTAAGGAATAGCTTATTCTGCTGTTCTTGGCCTTCTCTTTTCGCTCTGTGTTTATTGAATATTGCGAAGATATCGATTGTTTTTTCGTGGATTAGAATGAAGGTGAAATAATTCAGCTTATTGTTATAATATCACGATCACCACGAAATTTTGCACAAGCTTGTTTATCACCAATTTTCACTCAGTTACTTAGTTTCATCCGGAGCAAACTGGAATTTCGTACGTTGTTGTGAAATGAAAATTTCAAGATGTACTCCATTCACTTTCATAAACTCTCGGTTGGACATGACTTAGGTCTGTCTAAATTTTTTTACTTGAAAAAGACTCAGTTTGGCATTCGTGCAATATCGGCAATGTCAAAATAATTCTCAGAGATGTTGCCAAATGCCAATGCTAATTTCTACTCTCAATCTCAACATAATCATCACGCTTGAAAACTAAAAATGCCGAAGGTAGTTTTGAAGAAGCAGAGACAAAGTATCAGGAAGTGGTATGTAGAATTGACAACTGCTTTTTCTAGTAGTAACCCTGATAATTTGGAATCAATAATTCATCACAAACTGGGGTATTTCAAGTTGTGCAACGAGGTATTTAAATGTCTTTCGTAGTCTAATTTCTTGAGAATTTCGAAAAGTAGGAAATTCCATAGGTTTGTCTGTTCGTTTAGAAGTTTTACTGCAGGGTTATTCGAGTACTTTCATTTTTTTTTCGAATGAACTATCACAAAGTAACGGACTACTCTATCCATTGTTTCTCAGTAAAATTTCAACACTCGATTCTTGATTTCCGTACAAGAAAATAACATAACTGAATCTTCCAACCATGTTTATATACGTGAAACATTTCAAGTATTAACAGAGAAAACTGTTTCTTCAACATTCCTCTTTGAAATTATCGAATTCACATAATATTTTCTCAAATTCAAAGTAAATTCACATTTTGAAAAATATGTGATAACTACGAACTCTATGTAAACAGGACAACGTTGCGTAGTTATCTGACAAGAAAATGACTATAACCTAACATTTCAAGATATACACGGTGAAATGGGTCAGAATATCATGGCCAACCGGGATAGTTTAGAGTGAATGGAATGTATGTGCAAAATTGGTGAATTGTTTTGAAAAAAATATATATTTTAAAAAATTCCGACTTTTTTTATTTACTAACCGTGCGATCCTTACAGAATTGTGCTATTAGTTGAACGTCAATACGCTACAACAACATTCAAAGCAAACACAATATTGGATACCGTGTTTCATCTTCTATCTCATAATTAACAAATGCTCATCTGACTCTATCGTATAGATTCATTTGAATTTAATGCTCGTTCTCAAAAGAAGATATATATATTTGAATTTAATATAATATCATTGAATATTTGGGCTTCAAACCTACCACGATAATATCAAGGCTCTAGAAATATTCATTCGATAGTTGATGCACATACAGCAAGCTGGGCAGACAAAATTGACTTTGACCACGGATTTAAAAAGATCAGAAAATCACAGATATTTGAGCAAGATGATAACGCTTTGGTCGCCAAGAATAAGCATTTAAAACAACAGCAGTCATACCAGATGCTCAACCTGCTGCAAAGACAGAGAAGAATGAAGAATGTACCGAAAGACAATATGAACTAGTAGACATTCTACAGCAATATAGCAGTCAAAAGGATCAGATAGACCTTCCTATCCAGATATAACCTCAGACAACGCCTCGCATCTCAAAATTATCGCTCGCATCCGACTTCGATCAAGAATGGCATCGCTACCTTCGCAGATCTGTACCTGAACAACTTCAAGGCTACAAGAGGCCAAATGCAAGCGTTTCGCGGGTCAGCTCTCAAGAAATTCACACAGAGAAATGACATGAACATATCTATATCATTAATAACAACCAATCATACAACTGCTTGTCATGCATGTTTTAAATATTTCCTCCAAACGAACGCCAACCGACGCATCGAACAAAAATATTGAAAGGAATGAAATGTAATGTACATGTTGGGATAGAACGCGATAAATCATTATCGGATGATGGATTGTGTACAAGGTAATGTTGCCAATATGGCGACGTCTATGGGTGCATTGCTGCCTCGAAAAATGGACTCATTGTCCAAGGAGGTCTTCGTATAACGTATTATACGGGGTTTGCCATCGAAAAATGTATGGCGCGAATGGCGACAAAACTAAATGCAACAATAAATAATAACCGACACGAGTGCAAAGGTTTTGAGGAGACACAATTGTCTTTAGCACGTCGCAACCTTTAATCATCCTCGAGGAGATATTTCGAAGCTCGAGTAATTGTAAGAGCACTAGATATTATATTCCTGGCGAGGTAATGAGTACTCCACATGCCTGCACGGTGTGTCCTCACAAAAACCACACCTGAAATAACAGAAAAACTAACTACACGGGGTTTGTCGGGAAAATACGTAACGTCCTGTTGAGGCGTTGTGGAGCGGCGGCCTGGTGGTCCCCCCTCTCTATGCAATCCCCTCAATGCTCAGTTCAAGCCGTAGTGCTCTGCGAGTAAAAAGGGTTTACGTGTGCTTGTTGAGAGTAACAACTTCGAATGGAGTCGTCATTTTGTAGTGCAAGAATTTCAAGCCGAATTTAAACTTTATATATCAATCAAAGAAACGCCTTGCTTGTGCCAAAATACCTATGAGATATGCAGATCTCAAGAACGATTGGAAAAAGAGAATGAAAAAAAAATTCTTACCTCAATAGTAACTGTGGCATCAGTGAACTGGTTACCATCGCCAGCTCTCACAGTCAGTTTATAAACATCCTTCGTCTCCCTATCCAATGCTTCCACCAACTGAAGAACACCAGACTCCTCATCTATGGCGAAATGACCATCATTTCCTTTGATGATGCTGTATCTCAACTCCCCAATCGAATCAGGATCATCAGCCTTAACAGTCGCGAAGCTTTGTCCTGGACCCAGATCTTCTGATACAGTGTAGTGCATCGGCAGATCCTTGAAAGATGGCGGACTGTCATTTTTATCCAGCACCGTTATCTGAACCTGCAACGGACCATAGATAATTAGATATTTTCGAGGCATGACTATTGATAAATAGATGAAAATGTTCGATAATCATCGTCATGGTCGATTTGATCCGTTTTATTCATTATGGCAGTTATAGAATGTTTGTGGTATCTGAGATTTAGAATTTTGAATGATGTGCACTTTGTGGGTCACGTGCCAAACGTATTTCAAGTTGAGTGTTAGCCGATATGTTCAATGAACTTCAAGTTTATTTCAGCTTAAGAACACTGAGAATGAAATTCTACAAAAGCACTGACACGAAGTTAGCTGTTCGAATTCTCTGCGGCAGTGTTTACCTACTCACGGTTTTGATGAAATTTTGCATGAATTGGGCCGTAACTGAAGAAATAACTCAGAGACATAATTGAAAAGTTTAATTTCCAAAATTGATCCTTAACTCGTCCGACGTATATTTCCAGTTTTATGAAATCCGGCTCGAAGGACCATGTGTACTTCCTGCTTCTAATTGTTGATGGATTGACATCACTCCACGTGTTTAAGCTATTGTTCCGAAGATTTAATTAATCTTCAACTCCAAATTTCAAGGAAATTCTCGACAATATCTGATTGTGGCTATGTCAGGCCACTTCCTGCCAAAATAAGCAGAAACACCTCCTCGACTCTAAGAACACTCCACAACAGAAGAAGTATATAAAATATAGTCATTAAACGTCATCATGTTTTTGAACTTTACTCCCACCTCGCCTCACTTATTAATACGAATCTCGGGCCTCTATAACTTAATAACTGATTATCATATTATATAATTCATAGGTTGCCTGGCTTTACTAGTAATTATTTTCTGAATTTTCTTTATGACCAGTCGTACGCATGCAATCCGACACGAAAATTATGTTAACTCATCACTTCAAACTCCTTCGTACAATTATGAAATACGTTTTATTTTTATAGTAATTTCGTAGAATTCTTCGTGACATTATTCTCTTGTTTTGGCCATAATGAGTCTTGAAATAATGCTGCTCTCATCCTGTCTACATGATATTCTATTTGATTATTTTTCAAGAGTTTGAGTTCTTCAAATAATATTAGAAGACAGAAAATCTTTAAAAATACTAAGATGTGACCAAAAACTTATTTCACGCATAAATCACCACAGTTATCAGAATATTGCTGAAAGTTGACATTAAACACCCTGTATCTCGCTTATGCTTCGAAAACGGGGTATATGTTATAAGGCAAAAATTACTTTTCCAATGTCATCTATACAGCTATATGTATATGTTTGACCAGTTCATGATTTAACACCCAGTATACTCTTAGGTCACACAGAATTGAAATAAGCTTGAGCCAAAGTTATTAGATCAAGTTGACCTGTAAAAAATGTTTGGGTTTCATACGCACATTTCTTTGTCTTGTTGATGGTTTTGAATCGAGAAGAGTAAAATAAGTTCGAAAACGATCAATAACTGCTGAAACTGCTTGCTCTCCAAGCCGATTAAGTTTACCGTACAATGGACGAATAGCTCTATGAACTGAACAGACTCATTTTTTTTTTCAAAATAAATTTCCACGACTTCGAAGCATTGTTCTGGCGTTAACGATTCATGATTTAAAATTGCTAAACCTTACTGAACAGAAATATCAATACAGTTTAATAATCTCAACCGCCAAGCGATGATGTACTTATATCATCCGCCAAGCCATAGACAACAATCATCGAAAGTAGCTAAAAAACACTCATTATGTGCAATATTTAGTTTCATCTATCGAACCATTTCAATAGTCATTTAAGGTAATTTGACTTTGAACGTGAGTGAAGTTTGGCATCGACGCACCATCTCTAGCTCTTGAATTGGAGATCTCTTAAACGTTATATGAAGATAAGTTTCAATTGCATACTGTCCTGAATTTAAGTATTGACCTTATAGAGGACCAATTCAAATTTATCTGGATTGATTGATCAGATTTAAATATTTCCATTCAATCCGCCGAATTCAGGAAATTGCGACGATGCCAAACTTCAATTGTGATCGAAGTAAAATTTCCTTGAATGACAGGTGAACTTTTTGTTTGATCAGTTCGTTATTTGTGAAAAAAATCAAGGATGATTTGTGAATTCACTAAAAGTTGCTGGAAATTTTTCTGATTGTAGAAAAAGCCACCTTTAAATGAACTTCAGATAAACCACAGTGTTTCGACTGTAGATTCATGTTGAGAATATCAAATTGACTGAATAAGATAAGAACAAACATCGAATAATTTTTCGTGAGGTGCCAACTAATTAATGCTTACTCAAAATAATGCTCTTGTTTCCTTCAGAAAACCTGAAGAACACATAATAAGTTTCTCAAGATGTAAAGTATTGTCGGAAATGAATTCAAACAAGTAAATCCATCAGGTTTCGAAGCAATATCTAAACAGAACTATCCCCTCATGGGAACATACCAAATATCCATATATCTTCCACAGACAAACCGATTTCTGAGAACCGATATCTCAGATACCCGGAGTGCTGAGCGGATATCGAAAGCATGTTTCTTCGCCTGAGAACCGGATAATCATTACGACAGGGAACATAACCAGTTTGGTGCACTCTTCGTTGGTTCAGTTTCAGGGAATCATTTCTGAATGAATGTTCCGCGGTATTTGCAAGAGAAAAAGTTTGGATATTTGCACGAGAAAAACGACTCATTAAAATCGATTGTACTTATCGGAATTCGGTTAATTGTGACAATATGGAATCGAATGTTTTAGGTGCAGACTTCTCTGTCGACTGTATGTTTTTCTTACTATTGCAGGGATGGAACTGCTTCGAATTTGTAATCTCCACTTGAAGTAAATAATGTATTACCCCCGTTGAAACTATAGGAAACTTATATTACCAAAACGTCTATTAGGGGTTGCGAACTCTTTCATATGTCGTTCAGTAAAGTGCATGGAGAAAAGCGGATACTCTATGCTGGTGATAACTCTGTGACAAATTCTAACGACTCATAACATAATGTTACCCTGCGTCTATGGTTTTCTGTGATTCTAATCTAAACCCAGATATTTGTATTCTGTGATCTAAACTGTCGATGAAAACAATAACTGCGATTTCCTTCCGAAGTAAGGAAAAGTTTGGGCATAGCCTATAAACTATGAAAGAAAATATATAATCCAAAAAAATTAAAAAGAAGAGAAAAGGGTGAAATTGCTTGAAGGGCGAAAAAAAAACAAAAATTATCTGAGAAAAACTATGATTTTGCAACCTCAAAATGGTACTATCTTTGTTTAGTAACAAGATAAATATGAGAGACAGAGAACCATTTCTTTCATTATTATTTCTTCCAAGAATTCGAGAATAGGGAAGTAGGTATGTGTAAAATGAAATGTGTTCAAGGTTCTCTAGAATATTTGATTTTGAGGAAAATCAACATTTTTGGACTGGAATACCGGCATAGTAGACACCAGCACTTTCTTTGACTTGTCAACAGAAAAGTTCATCCAATAATTTCGCTTGATGAAATTGCTTCACTTTATTTCTGGAAACCAATACCCATTTGGATCCAAGATATTGGTCATTGGTCTATTTGGTTTCTCTTTTTCGAAAAATTTTTGAATTCGCATTATAGATCAATGTTTATATAAATAACGAAAACCGTAGATAAAGGTTATGTTCGCGAAATCATAGAAAACTGGACAAAATGTTTATGAAGTAGGGTTATTTTCTTCTTCCTTGTCAGTTTTTAGTCATAAAATACAGTGTTGTCAGCTATAAAATCACTGATTATGGAAGAGTCCATGACAGCAATATTGCTATGACGAAATTCATAAAAAACATTGCTATAACACTCAGAACAGAATACGTAATATCATGGCCATATTGCTATAATTAGGAAATATAGCAAAATGACTTGAATAGTAAAGTTTTGTTGCAATATGCAAACAGAACCGACCTGGATAACTCAAAAATTACTGCTTTGGCAATGTATTTGAATAAGCTTGCGAAGGCTCTTGACCTAACGTCAGTGCTTTTCTAAAAAATTTTTTGATTTCGACTCATCAAATTTAAAATTTCATCACTCAGCCCAAAAGACAACTCCGATATCCCACAAACAAAAGAGTCCTGTTGGTCTCGTATTTAACAATTCCTCTCATACCAACACGCAAGGATTTCCGAAATAAACGCTCAAGATCGTCGTAGTTACCTCGTGGATCCCAAAATCGTCGCCGACCTGCCGTCGAAATTTCACGAATTC
This sequence comes from Myrrha octodecimguttata, assembly GCA_958510865.1. Classification (NCBI taxonomy): domain Eukaryota; kingdom Metazoa; phylum Arthropoda; class Insecta; order Coleoptera; family Coccinellidae; genus Myrrha; species Myrrha octodecimguttata. The sequence continues at coordinate 55,329,413 of OY294058.1, read as the reverse complement.
CTCTCCGAGAGATGGCGCGACTCGTTTCCAGGAAATCAAAGTCAACAGGAATCATCACACACGCTGAACATTCAAACCGTAGCAGGCACGCGGGAACATGCCCATAGGGGCCGAAGTGACGAAAACAGGAATACGTTTAGTCGATACTTGAAGCTCATTAGTATACCGGGCGAATTAATCGAAAAACAGGCCGTACAAAAGGGACCGACGCATCCGCGCGATGACATTCCGAGAGGCTCATTTCTGCGGTCGAACAACGTCAAAGGACCGGACTGATATTTCAAAATCGTGAAGAAAAAGCGCAGAGGACAGGAGGACAGGGACTCATAAACAACTTACGTCTCGAATTCCGACAAGGATGGACAAGGAAGGCCGATATCGGAACAGACAAGACGCGGTGCAGATGGGGGCTTAGATAAAGCGAGGCAAATGATCGCCTCGCGTCTTTCTTCGTAAACCAGCATGGGAAATCACATGTTTCGGTACATGTGATAAGACATTTCTTGGAAAAAATTCCATCAAATTAATGTTTCAGCAGCCGTTTGTGACAAAAAATTCAGATACACAGTTCGTTGATATAATTCTAGAATAGCACGTGACGTGTTCATTGTCAATATAACCAAACAATTTCCGTTTGCGATTTGTCAATAATATGACAGTATGACAGTCTGTGCTCTTCTTTTTCTATTCCTTGGTCGTTGTTTTCTACTCGAACCAGATCGAAGTATAGCTATCTCTGTTTTGCTAGGCAAAGTAACACATTTGACGTCCTTTTCTTTTCGGGAAAGCTGAATTCGAAGTGGCCATATCGTGCACTAAAGACAAATTCTTTTTAAATGCAAATCCCAATTTTTATTTTTCAGTTTTAGGTGATAAAAAAATTTTTTAAAAATATAATATTGAAATTATATGTTTGAAATGTGCTTCTTCATGAAAATTCATGCATTTTCGTTCAAAGGAAAAACCCCTATTTGGAAGCGTTGCTCTAACTTCAAACACGACCCAAAAACAATCTGAAAATTAATGCAAAGTATCCTTCAATTAAGAATTCCTATCACCTGTCTCACATGCCACAATTGCTATTGCCCACGTCGACTTAAATAGCGAAATAATCCAAATGAAATACCATCACAATCCGTATCTTGAATGATAATAATCCCGCCATATTAGCTGAAAGCTTGTCGGACGCAAATTCCTCAAAGCTCGTCATCACCATTGTCGTAAACAAAACCTGATTTCAGCAAATGAAGATTAACTCCCAGCGATGTAACTATGTAATATGCATGTATTAAACTGTATCGCCGGCACCCATTATGTAACAAGACCTTGAAATATTCGTTATTTAAATATTACACTATTTCATCGCCTCTCTAGACAATGATGCATTGTACGGCTATATTCTCAGGAGAAGTTTCTTGCTGATGTCTATTCTTCGATTAGTTCTGCTGACGTTTTCTGATTATTATATCAGGAAGATTTCGAAGCTTTCCCACTAGGAAGCCATGGATATAATAGGAGGATATTCGATGGTGTATCATAGATCGTTTTGCGATAGGTTAATTCGCTGTAGAAGGTTTAATGACATCATTCGACATGATCTGAGAGCTTTTAGGCGAGACTTGAATTGATAATTCTGATGACTGCATTTGTTCAGAAGGTTGTTGTCTATTGGCGAATAAAGATAAGCGCTACTCCCTCCGGTGGCTATCAGAGTAACCCGAGGTACAGACATTATCATTGACGAGTTAAAAGAAATGTTAAGAAAATGTCCCTTCCCATAGATTTCCACAGCCAGGTGAAAAATTTCGAGTTTGGGTGGAAGAAACTTCCTTTGACAAGTCGGGCCTGTAAGTGTTGAAGAATCGATAAAAACCTTGGCAACTTGTAACTCAAAATTGGTAATCCAGCAAACAAGATTTATGAGAGTCTGTTACCTGCATTTTACCGATGATGATCATTTTTATAGAAGTAAGCACGAATTGCTCATGAAATATTAGATCACATTCATGAAGACATTTTTTTCCAGGCCCCTTATCCAAGCAGAGAAAGATACTTCAGAGGAATGCTGCGCCTCTCAGAAATCTGCCTATTGAACTGATCATAAAGGAACATCAACGTGAAACAAGAGTCTCGACAAGGAAATATTTGCTGATATACTCTTCGCTCAAAGTGCTTCTGCCGATGAAATCAAAGTTGTACAAGGCTTATTTATTACAGCTTTTTCAAGACCAATCATATGAGTGTTGAAAGAATTTATTTGTCAATCCATAATGAATAAGGCTTACGGTCTAAGTAGTATTAGTTTTATGTGAATGTATTCATTTATTCACAATATATCGTGTAAATTTAGTCCTTTTCTATATAAATAGTAGAGTTATTAGTATTTGTCTATTATTCCAAAAAGTATGTTTTACAATACTATCTATTTATCAATTTTTTGAGCAGTAGATCTGAGAGAGCATTTGATCAACAATCAAGTTGGGTAGGTAAAAAGGTATAAAGTTTATTCCTGAACACTTCTATCAAACTGAGTTGCCATTTCTGATCAGTTTGGTTCGGAAATTTATCATCAATTGAATCTGTTCGTGAAGTTCATAGAGCACCTCGTCATTTTACGAACAACATAATCGATCCAGAGAGCGAATAATTCGTGCAGTTGTTGATCGTTTTTCGATTAATTGGACTCTTTTCGATTTGAAACCATCAAAAAGACGATTCAATGTTCGTATCGACGAGAATATTGCTGGTGCAGTGTGGATTGTTAAAGAAGTCATCGAATGTCCCTATCGAGCCATGCCAGCTGATTCTTTGTTTCCAAAAACTATTATAATCGAAAATGTTTTGAAGTATATTTTCCATTGGTTAAGAAAAAAGTCTGAATCAAAAAGCACGACCGTGGATACGACTACCTTCATACTGAATCTCCACTAGGTATTGGACGAAGCAATGTATACCCTATAAGATAAGCGCTACTCCCTCTGGTGGCTATCAGAGTAATCTGAGGTACAGACATTATCATTGACAAGTTAAAAGAAATGTCGAGAAAATGAGAAACCTTAAGCATTTTTCTTGGCGTTTGTGTGATTTTACGAGTGTTTCTACTGAGAAAAAGAAAAATCAAATGTCCCTTTCCATAGATTTCCACAGCCCGGTGAAAAATTTCGAGTTTGGATGAAAGAAACTTCCTTTAACAAGTCGGACAAAGTGTTGAAGAATCTATAAAAACCTTGGCAACTTATTGTAACTCAAAATTGGTAAACCAACCAACAAGATTTATGGTATTCTGTTAACTGCATTTTACCGATGATGATCAGTTTTATAGAGGTAAGCACGAATTGCTCATGAAATATCAGATCACATTCTTGAAGACAATTTTTTTCCAGGCCCCTACCAAGTGTCCAAGCAGAGAAAGTTACCTAAGATGAATGCTTTGCCTTCCAGAAATCTCCCTGCTGAACTGATCATTAAGGAGAAACTTAAATGTTTTAGTGATAGAACTGACCGATTGAAACAAAAGATTTTCAACAAGGAAATATGTGGGGATGAATACTCTTCGCTCAAAGTGCTTCTGCCGATGAAATCAAAGTTGTACAAGAAAATGCATGTGATATTATGTCGCATGTTATTTGCAAAACTAATAAACTTTTAACCTACCCAACTTGATTATTGATCAAATACCCTCCCTAGATCTACTGCTCAAAAAGTTGAAAAACAGATAGTATTGTAAAACATACTTTTCGGAATAATAGACAAATACTCATAACTTTACTATTTACAAAAGGAAGGACTGAATTCACACAATATATTGTGAATCAAATGAATACATTCACATAAAAGTAATGCTACTTGTACCGTATTATGTTTACCGATTATTATGTATTGACAAATAAATTCTTCCAATACTCTATGATTGGTCTTGAAAAAGCTGTAATCAATAAGCCTTGTACATCTTTGAGTTCATCGGCAGTAGCACTTTGAGTGAAGTTTTCATCACCAGCTATTTCCTTGTTCAGACTCTTTTGTTTCAATCGGTCAGTTCTATCACTGAAAAATTTACTTTGATCCTAATGATCAGTTCAACAGGCAGATTTCTGGAAGGCATAGCATTCCTCTTAAGTAACTTTCTCTGCTTGAATTAGGGGCCTGGAAAACAATTGTCTTCATGAATGTGATCTGATATTTCATGAGCAATTCGTGCTTACCTCTACAAAAATTATCATCATCGGTAAAATACACGTAACAGACTCTCATAAACTTTGTTGGTTGGTTTGCCAATTTTGAGTTACAATAAGTTTCCAAGGTTTTTATAGATTCTTCAACGCTTTCAGGCCCGACTTGTTGAAGGAAGTTTCTTTCACCCAAACTCGAAATTTTTCACCGGGCTGTGAAAATCTACGGAAAGGGACATTTGAGTTTGCTTTTTCTCAATAGAAACACTCGTAAAATCACACAAACGCCAAGAAAAATGCATAAACTTTTTCATTTTCTTGTTATTTTTTTTAACTTGTCAATGATAATGTCTGTACCTCGGGTTACTCTGATAGCCACCAGAGGTAGTAGCGCTTATCTTCATTCGCCAATAGAGGGATTTGAGATGAATGTTCAGAACGTCCCATACCCTGAACTATGCAGCTTCGTATATTCTATCTTTTTTCGCATATTATCTTCTAGTTCTATTCAATTCTTCCCTAGTAAAAGTCATCAACCAGGCCTCCATTTTCAGTGCAAGACTAACCAACATAAAATGCTACCTTCAGTATGATAACAATTGCAAAATTACAAATAACCATCAGCATCACAAAGAGGGGAATATTAATTCAAACCCCCCAACTAGATTGTAATCTCTCATGAACATCCGCTAATGTTCTCTATTTATTGAGGTTATTAAAGTTAAAAATGCTTGAGGCTTCGGCATGAAGGACTTAAATGAAGTACGCGGTTGGTTAAAGGTAGGTATCAATTCAGACCATGCTTGCAGTAGATCCTATATTTAGACCATCAATAATCTTATATCAAATAAATAAGATAAGTAGACCTTTGTTACTTGCTGCCTGTGTGGGCATCTACTGTTCCAGTCGAGTCATCGGACAGACGAAATTATCTACAATGTTGATTACTGCAGGGTTAGCTTGGTCTTCGATGAACCTGAACAATTCTTGTGAGCTCTATAGTTTAGAATGATAATGAAACTTCCTTGCCAGCTTATTCTGGGAAAGAAGACTACCAACATATTTCATTCTCGAATTTTGGCTTACACAAAAGAAAGCTTGGAGTCACTCAACTGGATTTCGTGGTAAAATTTAATTCTGCAAGGCCGTTCGTCGGTATTTGCTTTGAGGTTTGGGGGGAGAAAAGACCAACCGTCGGTTTCACAGAACTTTTGACGTCTGATCAACTCGTTGATTAAGGTTTGCATTCGATGGTTTGGTGGAAAATGAACTGAAATCGAGCACAGAAATTATTGTTGACTGACAATCAAGCCCTTGATCTGACAATCAAAGTTTTTTGGAGAAGCAGTAACAAAGTATCAGGAAGTGCTATGTGGAATTGAAATCTGCTTCTTCTGATAGTAACCCTGACAATTTGGAATCAATAATTTATCACAAGCTATCCAACATTTTCGTCGTATGTGAGTGGAAACTCAGTGTATCGTTCACATATAGATTCCCAAGAACTTTGTTAATTGAGTTAGTTCTTTTAGTGTGACACAGGTTTTGTAGTACTACTACATTTTCATACTGGAGTATTTCAAGTTGTGCAACAAGGTAGGTTGATGTCTTCTGTAGACTTATTTCTTGAGAATTTCGAAAAGTAGGGAATTCCATAGGTTTGTCTGTTCGTTTAGAAAATTTTCTGCAGGGTTATTCGAGTACTTTCATTTGTTTTTCGAATGAACTATCACAAAGTAACGGACTTCTCTATCCATTATTTTTCAGTAAAATTTCAACACTCGATTCTTGATTTCCGTACAAGAAAATATCATAACTGAATCTTCCAACCATGTTTATATATTGAAATATTTCCAGTGTTAACAGAGAAAAAAGTTTCTTCAACATTCGCCAGGTCTTTGAAATTATTGAATTCGCATAATATTTTCTCAAACTCATTACTTTCCCAGAGTAAATTCAAATTTTGAAGAATATGTAATTAATACTACCTCTAAGTAGAGAGGAAAACGTCGTGTAGTTATCTGACAGGAAAATTATTATAACCTAACATTTCCAAAATATACACGGTGAAATGTGTCAGAATCTCATGGCCAACCAGGATAGTTTATAAAAGTGAATGGAGTATAGTCAATATCTTCACGACGCAAAAATTTGGTGTTGTATCAAACTTTGATACCCTGACAGCTCATAATGGGACACTAGCCAGAGGTTAGGCCATCACAAGTCAGGTCAACGGCACCACTCAACCGAAAAATAAAACGAAGCGTATCTTCTGATCACCAAATTTGGCGGCGCATTATGTAAAACAGCCAGCAAGCGTCTCGGATAAGAACCGATAGATCACCGGCATCGATCACGGTACTAAACTTACCAGTTCACTTGTTTTGATAGGAAGATTATAGTCATTAGATGGCCTCAAGGCCTACTGCCGAACGGAGCGTTTCTACATACGTCGCTTGTCCAAAATCGAGTTACCGTAATAACTGCTAATCGTCGAATTATTCCGGCAAATTTTTATGCCGATCGAGTATATCGAATGGAGGCATCTCAGGGGACATGGTGTTTTCCTTTTGCAATGGTGGTATGTGTTGCCTGCAGGTTGGTACTGGTGCGAAGGGGCGGGCTTGCGTTATCTCTGCGTACGCCTTGTATTTTTCTCTTTCGTGAGAAGATGGAGTGTTGAAAATTTTATGGTTTCCTGGAGTTGACAACCGTTGCAGAATGCTGCTTGGTTTTCACCAGGGATTGAGGATTTTGAAACAGAAGGACAAAGTGTAAATAATTCATTTTTGTTGGTCAATTGGCACCACTGTCTTTTATGCTCAAGCAAAGTTCAATTGGCGTCTGAATTTAAGATTGCAGCGCCACGGTGGCCAGTTTTAGAACCTTAGATACAGACATAGATTTTGTTTTTATAGTCGATTTTGTACTCTTTGTTTGTGTTTGGTTTGATAAATTTTGATTTCACGATTTATTCAAAGACTTTTTAGACTCAATAGTTGACGAGAGTATTACTGGGAGTACATATTCCATTTTTATAAAGTAGGTATGTATCATCCTTCAATCTAATTGAGTGTAGCAACTCTAAAATTATGGGGATATCTCCAAGGTTAGGCAGTATTTCAATATAATTTATTTTCAGATCCAAATGGCAAGATTGACTTTGGTGGATTTCTAAGGCTGTCTTGAAAGTTGAAAAACAGATAGTATTGTAAAACATACTTTTTGGAATAATAGACAAATACCCATTACTCTACTATTTTTATAGCGAAGGACTAAATACTGAATATATTGTGAATAAAATGAATACATTCACATAAAACTAATGCTGCTCGCATCGTTAGTCTTATTCATTATGAATGAATAAAATATAAAATAAATTATCCAACACTCATATGATTGGTCTTGAAAAAACTGTAATAAATAAGCCTTGTACAACTTTGCTTTCATCGGTAGAAGCACTTTGAGCGAACAGTATTCATCACCAGAAATTTTCTTGTTGAGACTCTTTTTTTTCAATAGTCAGTTCTATCACTAAAACATTTACGTTGTTCCTCAATGATCAGTTCAATAGGCAGTTTTCTGGAAGGCAGAGCATTCCTCTTAAGTAAATTTCTCTGCTTGGATTAGGGGCCTGGAAAAAAATTGTCTTCATGGATGTGATCTAATATTTCATGAGCAATTCGTGCTTACCTCTATAAAAATGATCATGATCGGTAAAATGCTGGTAGCAGACTCTCATAAATCTTGTTTTTTGCTTTTTATCGATTCTTCAACACTTTCAGGCCCGACTTCTTAAAGGAAGTTTCTTTCACCCTAACTCGAAATTTTTCACCGGGCTGTGGAAATCTATGGGAAGGGACATTTGAGTTTGCTTTTCCTCAGAATAAGCACTTGTAAACTCACACAAAAGCCAAGAAAAATGCATAAACTTTCTCATTTTCTTAACATTTCTTTTAACTTTTTAATGATAATGTCTGTACCTCGGGTTACTCGGATAACCACCAGAGGGAGTAGCGCTTATCTACATTCGCCAATAGGGTTTTGTGCTGTCCAAGCTATTCTTCATAGTGCTCTATTTTGTACGTGTGTGCGTTTTGCTATTGGTTAATATTGAAGTTTTCTCATCTTGCAAATAGTGACTAGAGTTTTAGTTAAATGGTTAATCGGGTATGCAGTCAATGTTGTATATTTGATGTCTCTTTATTGCTTCAGCCAAGCCTCATTATCGAGAAAACGATACGGCCGCAAAGCAATATATCAAATTCTAGAAAGCAGTTTGGATACTAAAAAATGTACAGTGCAATATCAAACTAAAATTACACAGAAAACAATTCACAAAACAGACACAAAGCACAGAAAGGAGTGACAGATGACAGTACATGACGTCATATATCATAAGGCGTTCTATCGTGGAAGTACAATTGTATTCTTGTTTATTCAGTTGACGATGTTCCAAGATATAGAGCTAATTTCATCGAAATCTGAGTGAATTTCTCGAAAAGACATGATTTGTGATAGAGTTCTGCTGCACTCAGCACAAACCAACCGCAGATGGCGAATCATCCTGCACAACAACGACGTAAGCACATCATCTCAAACAAAAATGTTTTTGAGTACTGAAAACATCAAACTGATACGCCATCCGCCGAAGAGTTCTTGTTTGGTACCCAATATTGCAGTAGATCGAAAATGAATTGCGATATCAACTTTTCCTGAATCAACAAAGAATAATCTACCGCGCATGCTCAAACTTCTTATACCTTATAAAATCTAGGAAAGCACTGACTTGAGGCCAGGAGCGTTTACGGCCTTGTTCAAATTCTCACTATTAGATAAACACGAAATTTTGCATCTAGTTGTGCAGTAATAACGTTGAAATTCCAAATAACAACGAAATTTGCTATATATTCTCCTCAAATTGAAATTTCAAACGTTGCTGTTGAATACTGACTCCAAGGTTTGTGCCAATTTTCGTTGAAATCTTATCAAAAGATTCGGAGAAAAAACTTTTTCATACATTTTTTTTAAAAATTTGAATTCATGACTTGATCCACACGAAATCTCGCTCTGAGTTGCGCGTTAGTATTCCAAATCTGTTGACAAAAGTTCAATCTGATCATTTGAGGAATAAACCTCAAAATTTCAAATGGTCCCAACTCCGAAACTATTTGAACAATTTCACCCATTAATGAACTCAAACGAGATATTTGGACTCCAAACCATACCTATACGGACGGACGGACAGAATTTGACCACGGATTCTTCTTCAGGTTGTTCACCCCAATCTTTCGAGATCATCTTTGCCTCAAAATTCGAAAATTAGAGACATTGTGACATTCCTCGAATCATTAATAACACACTGTTTGTTCGAGAACTATAAAAGTAACCAATAACAATAGATCTTTTATTACCAGAAAAACAAGCATTTCGTTTATTCATTGTAATATCAATCAGTGTGGTCCCTCGATACCTCTTGCTATCCAAAAAGTCTATAAATAAACTCCAATTACATTCAGAGATACGTGAATTGTTAAATACACAATTCTGGTAGAAAGCTACTTGAAAATTGTTGTTTGAACAGCCTATTATTTGGTGATTGTTATTCTTCGATGTATACCAATTTCACGTTCATCCAATACGCGATTTTGACCGAAAGTAAAGGGAATGAATGAGAATCAGTAAATTATGTAAATTGTGAGAATACCGAATCTCAAAATTGACTACTGGTTTTGGGGAGGATTGTTTGAATGAAATTAGGTTTGGGTTTAGTTTGAAGGATTGTTTTGATGCCGGATTGTATTCAGCTGATGATGAAGCTTCGTAATAGAGCAACAAAAATGTTATTTTTGTTAAAGACAGGTTTATCACGTTTTCGAAATGATGCTATTTTCTAGTTCTTACGCACATGCTCTAGGAAACAGTTTGCCCAATTTTTTTTTTGGCAAAATTTCCAATTTGGCTTTTTTCTGGGAACTTGATCATATTGCGATAAAACTTGGTCAAGAAATTGTTGTCAATATTTTACATTAGTATATCAAAGTTAAGTTCGATCCAAATTTAATTTAATCGATCCCTTTTGGATGAATTTACTTGAAAAAAAGGTAGAATCGAGGAGCATTCATGCCAAGTGAATCTGTGTTGCTGTGATTTCATGAAAATGTCAATTTGGCAAAAGTCTCAAAACAAAAATTGGAAGGTAATAATTCTGAAAATGTTCTCGTTTGTCTGATGGAAGAGTAAGATTTATTCTCTGTTCGCCTCGTTTATCGTTTATATTATTCCTGTATTGTTCATTAGGAAATCTGTTTTCCAAGAAACTGCCCTTGAAAATTTGCAGTGCTGGTTTTCCAAGAAACTGCTCGTAACGAATAGTTCTATCCTGCAATCCGCAAGAGCGTTTTCCACAAAAACTGAACTTTATCTCCGTATTTTCATAAAAAAAACGGTTTGGAGAACTTTTTTCTTATAATGATGCAAGTTCCGTTTGTACCTCCAATTTAGGAACACCCTCTTTATCTAGCACGAGCATAGAATAAGCAAACCTATCCGCCATAGTTTGTCTACCCTTGGCCGTCATATTCATAGATTCTCTAGTATCTCTTCATATCCAAAATCTAGTGAAAACGATACGAATCTCTAACTCTCCGTTCTAGCCGAAAATGTCTTTATTTCCATTGCGAGGGCCTCAGCAATTCAAGTCATCAGAAATATCAAATTTCATAAATTTTGATTTTGCATAAATTTTCAAGACATAATTCCTCTACCAATTATCGAATTTCAAACCGTCAGGATTTGTATTTGCGGAAATACATTGCGTCAAAATTATGGTACAAATTCATTTTCTCAGAAGAAAAATATTTGGCAACAAAATCCTGAAACAGGTCAATTTTTGTTTCACTTTTACCAAATTTATATGCATTTTTGAAGGATTTTTGTTGCACCCTGTGCCATCCCCATCAACCCTCTAAATTGCTTGAATAGGAAAAGAGGGTCATGTGGTACTTTTTTGGCGAGGTCTTTGTATCTTCTTCACAGGCGTGCAGAAATTTCCAAGAAAAAAAATTTTTGTCATGGCTCATTTACTTAGAGACGATGGTACCTGATGAAATTTGCCACCGAATGAAAGTCGACCATTACAGTTTTGTTCATGCACAACATTCAACTCCTACGAACCCTTTAATGGAGAAAACATTTTTTTTTCATGTGAGGGGATTCAAAGGGGTTGGAAGTTGTGCATGAACAAAACTGCAATGGTCGACTTTCATTCGGTGACAAATTTGATCAGGTACCATCGTCTTAAAGTAAATGAGCCATGACAAAGTGCACATACTGAAAACCTCTTTGAACTAACTAATTTTTCAAAAAACATTTTTTCTTGAAAATTTCTGCACGCCTGTGAAGAAGATACAAAAACTTTGCCAAAAAAGTACCACATACCCTACTCTCCCTATTCAAAAAATTTGGAGGGTTGATGGGGATGGCACAGGAACAAAACTCCTTCAAAAATGCATAAAAATTTGGTGAAAGCGAAAAGAAAATTGACCTGTTTCAGGATTTTGTTGCCGAATATTTTTCTTCTGAGACAATGAATTTGTTCCATAATTTTGACGCGCACTGTATAGGTGAAATCATTCGATTCAGCAATTGGAAGGATTCATATAAATGGTTCGGTTGTATCGATACGAAGACATTCTATGATCACTATGAAGATAACGACCAAGAATGAATCTTTTCAGATGAGAAATTAAGGTGGAACCTCTCAAATTGACAAACTGTATGTACAGAAACATATTCAATTCGATAAAATATCATTTTCATCTTGTAAGCAGATGGGTGAAGGTCGACCAAACTTGAGACTCTCTACTGTATGGTTTCTCATCGATCTGAAGAGCGCCATAGTTTAACGACCCTTGGCCGTCATCTCCATAGTGTCCATAGGATCTCTTCATATCGATAAAAGCGAAAGATTTACCTACATCCTTAGAATCGTCGGATCTCCATCAAAATCGACAATCTAGCGAAAACGATACGAATCTCTGGCTCTCCGCTCTAGCCGGAATTTTCTTTATGTCCATTGCGATGGCCTCAGCAAGTCAAATCATCAGAAATATCATATTTCGTATATTTGGCATACATTTTCGAACCATCATTTCTCAACCAATCATCAAATTTCAATCCTTTAGAATTTGTATTTCTGGAAAAACAAGTGAACTCATTGGATTCAGCAATAAGAGGGATGTAAGTAAATCTTTCGGTTTTATCAATAAGGAGAGATGCTATGAACACTATGAAGATGACGCCTAAAGATCGTTAAACTAGGGAGCTTTTCAAAAGAGATATTAAGGAAAGAACCCTTCTAAATTGACAAAATGTATGTTCAAAAACATATATTCAATTCGATAAAATATCACTTACATTTTGTAAGCAGATGGGTGAAGGTCGACCAAACTTGGGACTCGACTGTATGGTTTCTCATCGATCTGAGAAGCTCTATAGTTTAACGACCCTTGGCCGTCATCTCCATAGTGTCCATAGGATCTCTTCATATCGATAAAAGCGAAAGATTTACCTACATCCTTAGAATCGTCGGATCTCCATCAAAATCGACAATCTAGCGAAAACGATACGAATCTCTGGCTCTCCGCTCTAGCCGGAATTTTCTTTATGTCCATTGTGATGGCCTCAGCAAGTCGTGCCGTGTCTTCATCCCGTCCCGCGTTTCTTTTTCACCTCGACTTACCAGTCTCTATAAATCAGTCTGCGCGATGGCCTGACTCGGACGTGCGGTTTAAATGAATTCACATGTTTTAATTGTTACATGTCATTGCGGTTAATTGACTTTTGCCTTTTTTTCTTTTCGGCAACGGGCTTCGGATACGCGCGGAATGGTTCCGAGCGGATCGCAAAGACGTGAGAGGAGAGCATTTGAATAAGAGGGAACCGCCTATATGGCGCTCCGGATAATTTCGTCGGACGTTAATGGATTGGATGTTTTCGATGGTCTGAACGAGAAAGTTTTTTTCGACCGAATATTGCGTATTGCGTCAAGCTAAAACGAATCTTTTGAAAACCCGACGGATTCTTGTCGAACTCCCTTCATTCCATTCTAAAATTTTTATCCGGCTCGAAGGACCATATTCATTTCAATACTGTTCGAAGGATCAATGCGTTAGACCATTTTTTCTCTATTTCGGAATCAAGATACACACAGAATGCATCTTTGTGCTGATCACAAAGAAATGTGCCAGGGTAAATAGATCTCAAGAGAATCTAGTGGGTACAGCGTAAGCGTTAGTGTTATTTTGAATAGCCCGCTATTTCAGTAGATGTCACTTTTGAGGCTGTCATTTTTTTACATTTGACAAGTAGAAACTACGCCATTGATAAAAATAGAACGATACACGCTTCAACAACGCATTGAAATTATTAAAATCCACTATAAAAATGGTGAAAATTTGACAGAGATTTGTTCCTAAAACTCGAACATTTTTGGGTCGTCGTGAAGCAACTTATCGGACCGCAATAAAGAAATCGGTGGAAAAATTCGAGCTGTTGGGACAAGTTAGTGATGTGAAGAATAAAACCCGTGCACGTCGCTCAAGAACAGCCGAGAATATTGCTGCTGTAGCCGAAAGTGTTGAAGAAAACCAAGGTTTGTCCATTCCTCGTCGTTCTTTGGAATTAGGCATTCCACAAACGTCACCGTCACCGTATTTTGTATGAAAATTTGGGTCTTAAGGCTTATTAAGTTCAGTTAACACAAGAACTCAAGCCGGCCGATCATCAACAACGTCGTGTCTTTGCTGATTGGGTCGTTGAAATGCATGAAAATGATCCGGAATTCCATCGAAAAATCATCTTGAGTGATGAGGCCTATTTTCACCTCGGTGGCTTCGTCAACAAGCAAAATTGTCGCATCTGGAGCTCGTAAAACCCGAGAATTATTGTTGAAAAGCCTCTCTATCCTCAACGTGTGACTGTTTGGTGCGGTTTATGGTCCGGCGGAGTCATTGGACCTCAACAAGTTTCCGGACCGTGTTATCTCTCGAAGAGGTGATCACAATTGGCCACCGAGATCTTGTGATTTAACATCTTTCGTCTTCTTCCTTTGGGGCCACGTGAAAGAGAAGGTCTAAGCCAATAGCCCAGAGTCGATTCACGACCTCAAAGATGGAATTCGTGAGGCTAAAGACGACATAGGGCAGCCACTTTGCGATTTGGTTATGGAAAATTTCATTAAAAGGATATGGTCCTGTAAGCGTGGTCGTGGTGGTCATTTGCCTGATGTTATTTTCCACTATTAACGGCATAGCTTCTTCTTTATAATGAAATAAACATCCGATTATTTATATTGAAAAATGGCATTCTTCTTTGAATATCAAAATAACACCTCTTATTGGAAAACCCTTTACAATACAAAGCCCCACCTTGTTTAGATTTGGTAAGATCACGTCGAACAATAAATAAATCTTAATATATTTTTCATTACATTCATCAATCTTGTATTTCCATAAAGCACGAGCTTAAACCTTCCGAAATAGGTAATCAATAACAACACACCAAGCATTTGACTACACGCATGACTCATTTATGTTACACAACCTCAAGGGACCCACCTACCAATTGGTGTACTGGGTCAGATCGATATTTTTTAATTTTGGGATAGTACTACCCAATACATAATCTAGGTAATAATTTCAGCTTCATTATGCTTCTTGGACCGCTATACGAGAACCGCCTACCTGCTACTGTCCATATAGTAGTTATATGGTGTGCCATGATGACCTATTGGGATTATATCGTATTCAATCAAGTTTTACGAGTGTGCTATATACCGCAGGAACAGAGCTCTTTTGAACTTTATTTTCGTGCGTATGTTTTCGGGAACAGCGTGCTATTTTTTGTCCAAATGTCTCTCATTTTCGAGTTTTTTTCCAGAAAATTCATTGAAAGGAAAGAAGAAATTGTGTTAATGAAAAACAGGCCCTTCAATAACAAACTACAATTTCACTACACTTATATACGAGTTTTTCCTGAGGTTTTTATCCGTGTATCTTGTATCATACGTCAAAATGTATTGTACCTCGTTCTCATTTCCTCTGTGAATACTGTGATAACACAAATAAGGATATTTATTTTAGAGATATAGGGTGCTTTATGGAAAAATGCTTAAATTATGAACTCCCATATCTTCTTTAACATAACGATTTTTTCTCTGGTATTTCACAGGGTTGTTACTTTGCGCATTTTTCATCAGCTCAAGAAAAAAAATTCTTTCTTATATTTCGTTTCCAACATATCATGAAATCCATACAAAATTTATGCAATTCAAACGAAAAACATCAACAACAACAAATCTTTACTCATTTTCGCTCTTTTCAAATTTCTATCGACTTTTTTTTATCCCACATAGCGAGAGATATTTTTTTTCTGAATCGTAAATTTAAATTTTTTGATACGGGCCTGAAATTTTTTCGAATTTTTTCTTGAGCTGATGGAAAAAATTCTGCAAAGCTGGAACACTTCCAAATAAGAAAAGAAAGATAATCTTAAAGATTTCTAAGAGATATTTTCAGCATGTCTAATCGGTATGAACCAATTTAGGGTCGAACGAAATTCCCAAGAGGGCAACAGACATTCAAAGTTGCCAACACCTGTAAATTAGATACCACTCAATTAGCAAATTCCAGTAGAACTCTTTGAGAATATAAAATACCCAAGTTCACATAATTCAAATCCAAAACAATTGAAATACGTCAGAAACAATATTCCCAACCTTTCTTTCGGATGCGCGTCCGTATCATATTAATTTTTCATTGTTGCCCGTTGGCAACACTGCCGTCGACTAGAATGTAGTCCGGGGCACAGAGCTCGAGAATCATAAGAATGCCTGAAATGCCTCTCTTTTATCTGATTCCAACCGTTAGTTCGTTAGTTATTGTCTTTCTTCTCGGCTGGTTGACCACCAAGATATCTCGGAAAGTATTAGTAACTGTCAATGTTGAAAACTCCACCGTCAGATAAAGTTGCCAATTTTTTTTTAAATGGGTCGGTTCGCTTTGTTTGCTTTGTGGTGGTTCAGATGCTGCCCAGATATCGGTCATTGTAAGTAATTGACGATCGGCAGGATGATTAGAATTTTTCATTATGCGCACTTGTTCTTAGGTCCCAATGTTGTTTTGTATGTGGCGGATATTAAAATTTTGGAGTCTTGCAAATAGTGATTAGATTTTTATGTGAACTTAAAATACGGTCTATTTTAGTTTCGAAGATATGGACCCACAAAATTCAGAAGTCCATTTTCAAACATGTTTTCCACTATCACAACAACTGGTTACTAGTTTTAGTTTAAATAATCCTTGAACCTTTTCACGATGCTTCGCTGTGTTGTCTTTCGTTTTTTGCGCGCATGTTCTAGTTTTTTTTAAGAGCTTGAGTTTTATTCAAAAAACTTAAATTTATCGGAAAACTATTTCATTTTGCATTTTTGGGGTAATGATCTTGATCAAATGAATTCCAGAGAGAAATTGTCAATTCTTCAATGCCTACATATTTTTATCAAATCTCTGTGGTTGGGTTCAGATACATCCGTAACTACCATGCTCTTCATGTAGAAAGGACAACGTCGTGTAGTTATCCTACAGGAACCTCACTAAGCTTAATTTAATAAATTATATTCACAGTGGAACGTGTAAAACTTCCATAGCCTACCGACTGACCTCATATAATTGACCGGAGTATAGAAGATATGTCTGAATAATCCTTAAACCTTTTCACGATGCTTCGCTGTGTTGTCTTTCGAATGAAGAGTGTTTTTTTAAGAGCTTGAGTTTGATTCAAAAAACAAACTTAAAGGAAAACTATTTTATTTGGCATTTTTGAGGTTTTTACCTCGATCAAATGAATTCCAGGGAGAAATTGTCAATTCTTCTATGCCTACATATTTTTATCAAATCTCTATGGTTGGGTTCAGATACATCCGTAACTACCATGCTCTTCATGTATAAAGGACAACGTCCTGTAGTTATCCTACAGGAAACTAACTCTT
The DNA here is from genome assembly GCA_958510865.1 of Myrrha octodecimguttata. Classification (NCBI taxonomy): domain Eukaryota; kingdom Metazoa; phylum Arthropoda; class Insecta; order Coleoptera; family Coccinellidae; genus Myrrha; species Myrrha octodecimguttata. Next base: position 55,312,193 of record OY294058.1, on the reverse strand, counting down.
AGCTTAATTTTTTTTATTATATTCACAGTGGAACGTTTAAAACTTCCATAGCCTACCAACTGACCTCATATAATTGACCGGAGTAAAGAAGATATGTCTATAATCCTTAAGTTAACCTGTCTATCTTTCTCGATTCGACTTGCTCGAAGTACAAAAATAACTAGGCGACTGCAAAAGTTCGGCAAAGGAAGAATAAATCAAGAAATCTGCCCAGCCCCTCTTAGATCCTCTATAAAGAACCTGCCTTCCATTCCGTCTCGTCATTATTAAGACATACACAAGTAACAAAAACCACAAGACCTGATACAAGGTCGAAGAAAACTGTGCTAGGTTATTAAACTCCAATCAGAGACGTTTTATATCTTGGTTACAGTTGAATTCATTACACACGGCAACACATAGGTACACCTATACACTCACGCGAAGTGGTTACACTCGATCCGTGAATATAGGAAGATACAGCTGTCCCAGAACTATTGTCTGAATCCGGTGGATGAACAACTTCGAAGATGATCATGATGAAATTTTACTGTGCTGGTATTCAACCGTAGGTATCAGTTACGAAAGTGAATTCAAATTTGTATGGAAATCACTTTTACTGGTCAGACATAGTTGCTCTCGACGAACGAGAGTGATATGCATGTTATGGGACAGTTTGAACCGGATGCTGAGCGTCTCAAGAATTTCAATTATTTGGACAAAATACGAGGTGTGTATCGAAAATTTCAACTGGTGAATACTTGTGATTATTTCATTCAGAATCGTAATATGTCACACGTTTAGCTTATTCCCGATATTGTATTAGCGTTTTCGTTAGAAATAAGTAATTATGAATCTACAGGAGATGATTCTTCGATATAAAGGGCATGTAGCCTTCTTTGTACACCTGAGGTTCCCGAAAATCAGGGCTTGGAGGACTGGACCTGGTCGAAAGACCCTCCCTGCATGAGGGCAAATGTATTATTTTCTCTTTCCTGCTGGCTTTGTGTCCTTTTTTTCTGTTGCATGTTCGAGATGTTTTGTCTATCGTAATTCGGAAAAAAAAGGAATTTTGTTTCAATGAGAAGGATGCCCTCAATTATGAATATGTCATGTTTGCTGTGAGGAAAATTCAATTTCACCACACTTACACGGGGAGACAAATTTCGATGATGTTCTCATCTATGCTCTTGTATCATACGTTAAATTGTATGGTGCCCTGTTTACATTGCCTCTGCTACTACCTTATGCTCCCTCACACATGCTATATTGTTCGATATCCCAAAGAATGTAAATTTTATTTCTTACAGTTACCCTGAAATACTTCCTTGATGTAGCCGATTGTTTTCGTGTTGTTCTGTCCATATTTTCCTTTCATAGTCCCAGGATGAAAGAATAGTTACCTGCAACAAAAATGAAACATAAGAGAACGAAAAATTCTACGGAATCAATTGTTTGATACGTTTAATTATAACATACTTGTTCTAGAGAACAGAATACGACGCAAGTGATGGCGGTTTCAAAAACTACATGACAGTTGCATGGAGCTGAAACTCAAACTGAAAATCAAGCAGTGATAAAACACCTGTCTAGACAAGGAGAACAACTTAGTCTCCCAACTTTCCTCCCATTCCTCGTTCAAAATTGTAGAAGATGATGATAAAGAAGTATTTATCATTTGCTATTGGCGTCTGAATTTAAGATTGCAGCGCCACGGTGGCCAGTTTTAGAACCTTACATACAGACATAGATTTTGTCTTGATAGTCCATTTTGTACTGTTTGTTAGTGTTTGGTTTGATAATTTTTGATTTCACGATTTATTCAAAGACTTTTTAGACTTTTATAGTCGACGAGAGTATTACTGGGAGTACATATTCCATTCTTATAAAGTAGGTATGTATCATTATTCAATCTTATTGAGTGTAGCAAGACAGTTTTTTAATATAATTTATTTTCAGATCCAAATATGGCAAGATTGACATTGGTGGATTTCTTAGGCTGTCTTGAAAGTTGAAAAACAGATGGCATTGTAAAACATACTTTTTGGAATAATAGACAAATACTCGTAACTCTACTATTTTTATAGGGAAGGACTAAATACTCAATATATTGTGAATAAAATGAATACATTCACATGAAACTAATGCTACATGTATCGTTAGCCTTACTCATTATGGATTGACAAATAAATTTTCCTACACTCATATGATTGGTCTTGAAAAAGCTGTAATAAATAAGCCTTGAACAACTTTGATTTCATCAGCAGAAGCACTTTGAGCGAAGAGTATTCATCACCAGATATTTCCTTGTTGAGACTGTTTTTTTTTCAATAGTAATTTCTATCACTAGAACATTTACGTTGTTCCTTAATCAGTTCAACAGGCAGATTTCTGGAAGGCATAGCATTCCTCTTAAGTAAATTTCTCTGCTTGGATTATGGGCCTGGAAAAAAATTGTCTTCATAAATGTGATCTAATATTTCATGAGCAATTCGTTCTCTATAAAAATGATCATCGGTAAAATGCAGGTAACAGACACTCATAAATCGTGTTTGTTGGTGTTTATCGATTCTTCAACACTTTATTATTATTATTATTATTAATAAACATAAAGAGTAGGGGTTTTCACCTATAAACTCAAATTTACAAAATTAATTGGAATTCATAAACTACAAAAGAAACAATAGAGAAAACGCACATATTCACAGTCACTCAATGATTGTTCTGGTCTCGAATGAACTTGTCGAGTCGGTTCTTGAAGGAATTCACCGAATTTGCACCAACAACACAATGCGGCAGCCCATTCCATCCCTCGAAAACTCTATTGGAAAGAAATATTTGTCGCTGTGTGGTCCTGAAATTTTCTTTCGCCAGTTTGAGGGCATGGCCACGGAGTTGTGTGCTGCTTCTCATGTAGAGATGATCTAAACTTACACCAAAGAACCCACGCAGAGCCCGAAATGTCACAATAAGATCACCTCTATCCCGTCGATCCTGAAAGGTTTGCAGATTAAGCATTCTCAAACGAGCGTGGTAGTCTGGTCTCATTATCCCAAAGGGGATCCTTGTATTCCAACGCTGTACAGACTCGAGGAGAAGTTGGTCACTCCTGAGAGAAGGGTACCACACAGGTCTAGCATACTCCATCAAAGGACGCACATAGCTACAATAAAGTGCCCGACAAGTTGCTAAGCTACAGCCCCTAAACGATCTCTGAATCATGTAGGTCATCTGTCTGGCCCTAGATGCGACAGCCGCCACGTGGTGAGACCAGCTCAAATCATGGGACACTGTGATGCCCAGATCGTTGTAATGCTCAACGGGAGTCAAACGGTGACCATCGACTTCATACTGACACTTAGGATTGTTTCTGCCTAAGTGCAAAACGTGACATTTGCTGACGTTGAGTGGCAACAACCATTTTCGACACCACTCCTCCACAGGCCCGACTTGCTGAAGGAAGTTTCTTTCACCTTAACTCCAAATTTTTTACCAGGCTGTAGAAATCTATGGAAAGGGACATTTGAGTTTGCTTTTCCTCAGTAGAAGCACTTGTAAAATCACACAAACGCCAAGAAAAATGCATAAATTTTCTCATTTTCTTAACATTTCTTTTAACTTGTCAATGATAATGTCTGTACATCGGGTTACTCGAATAGCCTCCAGAGGGAGTAGCGCTTATCTTCATTCGCCAATGGACTCCAATAATTCACAGCAATTCTGCCAACTTTTGAGAACCGCTGTATGTGTAGAGAGAATCTCGTGAAATTGACCTTGCGAGAGAAGCGTTATTTAATTGCGCTATGCGTATACTCACAATCCAGGCATAAGTCATTATAATTAGCAATTTATAAAATCTAATTATACTTGTGTTTACATAAATTGCAGACATTAGAAACATTCTCGTTCTTACGTTTGAGTTTTCGCCGCGGGAACTTTTCGATGAATGGGACAAGGTAGATATTTTGCACTTGTCTGCGTAGAATATGGAGACAACAACATGACATCTTGAGCTGGAACAAGAATTCGTACACGATCAAACATAAGGCTGAATCACAGCGATCTATTCCGTTTGTACCGTTGCGAAAATGAAATTCAGAATGGGCATAACTACCAAACGAATGAAGCTATTTCAAGCGATGGACAAAAAGCTCCGGTTACAGTTACGGTTATCCAAATTGACAGATTATCCTTTGCCTATATGTCAGTTGGGATAAGCGTAACTATGACCGGAGCTTTTGGTCTATCGCTTGAAATTGATGTTTGGTTTTAGCGTAATCATAATATCTCCTGAAATAAACTATCTATTATACCCCCTGTACTCTGTTTGCAAGTTCACAACAGATGCCTATCTCTTGCGGAATAATCAATCCATTGCTTGAAATGGGGATTTTTCCTTTAAACGAAAATGCAGTAATTCTCATGAAAAACCTTTAGAACATCACATTTCAAACATATAATTTCAATATTATATTTTTGAAAAAATGTTTGATCACCTAAAACTGAAAAATAAAAAGGGGGATTTGCATTTACAGGGATTTGTCTTGAGTGCACGATATGGCAACGTCGAATTCAGCCTTCTCGGAAAACAAAGGACGTCAAATGTGTTACTTTGCTTAGGAAAACAGAGATGGCTATACTTTGATCTGGTTAGAGTAGAAAACAACGACCAATGAATAGAAAAAGAAGAGCACAGACTGTCATACTGTCATATTACTTACAAATCTCAGACGGAAATTGTTTGGTTATATTGACAAAGAACACGTGTGTACCACAGAATGGGAATGAATATTTCATTATTCAATAGTAGAAAAAACTATTCTACTAAACACCGTTGTCACTTAGTGCATGCCTGGCAAATCCCAAACCCCAATTTTGAAATCTGATTTTGTATACTTTCTAAAGGTAATTTGGGAAAATGATGAATCAAACCCCTAATAATTATGTTCGAATTTGCATTTGCACAAATAACCCAAATTCGGGAAAAACCTCCATTCAAAGAAATATGATTCAGAAAACTCATTTACTTTACTAATTCTTAGGATTTATTGCTTTTTGCGATATTGCAACGAAAGCATTTCACCATACTTAACCACTGCAATCACTGATCTTCAACTTGATATTCATGTGATATTCAATTGTTTGTCCCAGCAGATATACGTTATTCCATCATCACCTATTCTCATATTGAAGATTGCATAATTAACGTTATTTTCATCAAATTTATGATTGCCATTTTAAAAGAGACATCTCTTCATCATATCATTATTATATAAAATCACTCAACTAACCTAAACTCATTAATTGAACTCCATGAATCATATGGAAAGTATGGTCCATAGGTATGGATGTCTATGCTCTGATCACAAAATAGATAAATAACCCTGTGTATTCTGTGGTCCGCATGAAATAATCTCGAATTTTTATCCGATTATATATCATTCAACGACGAATATTTTTATCTGCATTCCTTTTGCTAATTTTTCATGGTTCATCAAACCGAGAGTCTTTAAGAAGGAAACCTTTTTGAGTGAGACCCAAGCAAACTATCCTTGAACCATAGCAAAATGATTATTGGTAGAATGCTACGGATTATAAGTCAAAGTTGAAGTCTGGCAACAACGCCTATTCGCGAACAGTTGGGTGAAACTTCAGATATGGTTTGTGGATTGCATAAAAGAAACAGAAAAATTCACTATTGCTCCAATATATTAGATAGAGAAAAAAAAGACATGTACATGAAATGAAAAATAAAATCTCTGGTCCTCCGAGAAGGATCGCCATTTCTGACTTCTGTATCATGTCATCTTCTGATATAAGCATCCGTAATTTCCTCAAAACTGCGTCAAGAAAGAAAAAAAATCACCTTTTCCTCCCTTGTGGTCCATATGCATTATTATGCATCACAATTCGCCAATTTTATACCAATTCAAACTGTTGAATATGTAAGTTTCCTAACAGGCCAACAAGCCGGCCGACTTGCACACTGGGAACCTCTGCAGATGACGAACTCGGATCTCATTAAATTTTGTGGTATGGCATTTCTTTTTTGTCCACCTCTCGGAGAACTTTTCGAATTTCCATATAATGATCGCTTTTTGGAGCAATTCTGGCCCGGCATAACATATCTTAAATAATCAAAGGAATTCGTGTTTTTCTCGTCGCCTTATGAATATTTATGCCGATCTCTCCATCGAGATGAGGAAGGTGTACGAGGCGAGGCCAGAAATGATCTTCACCGATTGTCGCAGCGAGAGTGGTTCATAACGTTTGCGTTTGCGTTCGTGAAAGTGAAATATTCATATTTTTCAGGGTTTTTTAGATTTTCACTCCCAACATTGAGAAAGACTTCACAAATGAATGAAAAATTTATATTTATAGGAGTCACCATTGCATGCATAGCGGGATTTAAACTATTTGTCAAAGGTACTTTCTCTAAAAAATATTGCCTAATGCAACAACAATGGAACAATGCAAACGATTAATGAATGGTACTGTAACGGTTCAGAGTATCTGCCATTTTTTGCGCGCATGTTCTAGGGGAGCAGCGTTCTATCGTTTCGTCCAAATGTCTGTAATTTGCGATGATTGAGCCGAAAAGGGTCTCAAACGACTAGATTGGACTCACTGATGACGAATCCGATGTCAAAATCGATTCTGTCCGTCCGTGGACACGATAACTGTCGAACGGAATGAGCTAGCGACTTGAAACTTTCAGAGTAGGTCGTGCATTGGAATGCCGCGGTAAAGTTCGTTAATGGGCCAAATCGGTCGAGCAGTTTCGGAGTTATAGCCACTTGAAATTTGGAAGTTTTTTATTTTTATTTCAGAAACTACTCAAGCGATTAGATTTAAACTTGGCAATTAGGTGGAGTATAACGCCGCGCAAATTTTAGCCGAATTTTGTCAGAATCATAGTGTCAGTAAATTAAAAAAAAAATTCTTCCAAATTTTTTTCAAACAAATTTTTTTTCTCGGAAACCGTTCATCATATCCAAAAAAAATTCCACTCAGACTGTGAACTTCATATTTCACAGCATATTACCAAATTTCGATACAATCGTAAGTTTTGGAGATATCAGGAAAAAATATGACAAATTTTGAGGTATTCTTTTCGATATCGTTGTTTTTTTCAGTATAACTCAAGATATACTGATTCAATCCTGATAAAACTTCGCAGCTAGTTTGGAGATGCTGAAAGACAACTTTCTACAAAATTTCGTGATGATCGTGTCATTACAACAGTTTGAAAAAAAAATTCTGCGATTTTCTTATCATATCATCCTCATTAAATTCTGTATGAACCTTCGAACTGTAATTTTTCGATGAAGTACTGGATTTCAATTCTATCTGCTCTGTATTTTTGGAAATATTGGGAAAATAAAATTTTGAGTGGGTATATCTGCGGAATCATTGGGTGGATTTCACCCATTCACGAATTCGGCCTTTCGGTGTTTACGCAGGGGCTTAATTACGAAGGTCGAATTCGTGAATGGGTAAAATCTTTATCTTGAGTCACTATAAGAATCTTGAATCATTTTAGAATACCTAATAATTCTTTGTAATTTCGCCATAATACACCGTTTCAGGGATGTAATAAAATCTGATGACATTAGAGAAATTTCCCTATCTTCTTCTTCCCAATATCTCAAAATATTTAAATCGGATAAAACTGAAATTTGATTCACTGTTGTTCAAGATACAGATCTAGGATTTGTGCAAAATTTCGCCGTAAACTGTTGAATAGTTTAAAAAATTTAAGCGTTTTTTTTCATTCACCAATCATATCATCCAAACAAATTTCTGTGTGCAGTAACTCGTCGGTATCTTTCAACTCACTATCAAATTTCGATACGATTGTTTGAGAGTTTCTGAGATATTGAGGAAATCGCCTAGCGGCGGTAGCTTAGTGGTTAGAGCTCATGCCTCATGATCGTTAGGTCTGGGGTTCAAGCCCTTGGCCGTCAAATAACTTTTCCGGTTTTCAGGGGACCGTCCAACCATTCGCTGTTGCGTAAACAATTAACACTGCTATTCCAAGGCGCTATTCCAAGGAATGGTTGCAAAGCCTACTCAGAACATAACCGGTATCCTAACTCGCACAAGCTTCTGAGGGGTTTCGTTGAAGCCTAGGATAATCGGAAAATACAAAAATACAAAAACTCATATGCTAGAAGTCCGATTTGGCCGATTTACGAACTCAACTGCCGCATTTTAATACGCGATCTACTCTGGAAGTTTCAAGTCACTAGCTTATTTTGTTCGAGAGTTATCGTAATTTCGGCAAGCCGGGCAGAATGGGGGTTTTTCCTGAATTTGGGTTAATACTGCGAATGCAAATTTAACCATAATTATTATGGGTTTGATTAATCATTTTCCCAAATTAGCTCCAGAATGTATTCAAAATCAGATTTCAAAATTGGGGTTTGGGATTTGCCAGGCATGCACGAAGTGACAACGTTGTTTAGTAGAATTGCTTTTTCTGCTATAGAATAACGAAATATTTATTCCTATTCTGTGGTACACACGTGTTCTTTGTCAATATAACCAAACAATTTCCGTTTGCGATTTGTCAGAAATATAACAGTATGACAGTCTATGCTCTTCTTTTACTATTCCTTGGTCGTTGTCTTCTACTCTAACCAGATCGAAGTATGGCTATCTCTATTTTCCTAAGGAAAGTAACACATTTGACGTCATTTTCTTTCCGAGAAAGCTGAATTCGACGTTGCCATATCGTGCACTCATGACAAATCTCTTTAAATGCAAATCCCCATTTTTATTTTTCAGTTTTAGGTGATCAAACATTTTTTAGAAAATATAATATTGAAATTATATGTTTGAAATGTGATGTTCTGAAGGATTTTCATGAAAATAACTGCATTTTCGATTGAAGGAAAAACCCCCATTCGTCATCAGTGAGTCCAACCTCTTTTTTTTTCGAGACTATTTCGGCTTCAAATTGAAAAATTGCGAACATTCGAATGAAACGATATTATACGATGTTCCGTAGCGAAAAATCTTGTGGCATATTTTGACCATTGAACCCATCATGGCTCGACTCATCCACATGTCCTGCCACTGCGTTTCAGCATGGCAGAGGCGATCCCTCAAAGTCTGGTCCCATGTCGATAATCTAGTGGCGTAATTTTAAGTAGCGTTCCATGTATCAAGTGCTTATCAAATATTTATTGGAAACCGTTTATCGTATACAGTATTTTAATCTGCAATTTTGAAGGTTTTATGAATAAACATGAAAGGCTACTTAGATTAATTTATACCTGTTCGTTTTATAGAATTTAATTTTCACATCTATCTTCTCTCCTCGCCATTGTCTTTAATTTAAATCCCTGTATCAATTATTTCCCCCATATACAACCATTTAGATTAGGTTGGAGTGAAATAATGAGTCCTTATTGAAGATCGTCGTTCTTTTAATGGATGTTTATTAATTTCTTTGCTGGTTGTGTTAGTATCGTTACGTCTCTTGCTTTGGAGATGTTGCTGTAGATGTTATCTTTATTTTTTCATTAGTTTAGTTGATTCTAGGAAGGATCTGGAAAAGCTGTATTTGTTGTGAAATATTTCTTCGGTTCTAGGGATGGCAATATCGGATTTTCGTTATTTCAATGGCTGTTACTATACAGGGTATCCCCAAAGTGTAAGTACGAACGAAAAGGGGAGATTTAGATTGAGTTATGAATTGTATGCAAGTTTTTCTTCCTTAGTATCTGTATTTCACAAGATATTCAACTGAAATTTGGCATATCAGATAATACATTTTAGAGTTCACACAATGTGAAATGCCAATTTCGATTGCAAATGTACAGGGTTTTTTTACATTAATGTTATGATTTTGTGCTTGTTGTTGCAGGCTGGCAACAATAAGTCAGCAGCTGTTAGGCGTATATTTAAATTAGTTGCTAAAGAGGTCACCATTTCAACGTTGAGAAAATTCTCAAATTCTTCTAATTGTTATGATACAATATCAACATGAAATTCCGCACAAGTTCGTGTATCCAAAATCGCAAATAAGTAACCCGCTTTCATTGTAATCGGATTAAAATTCCTTGAGTTATTTCCATGGCAAGGAAAAAAACACGATAGTTGACATGATTTTCTCATTATCTACCGAATTATAAATGATATCGCAACGGCATTTGGCAGACTATTTGATATTGACTTCAAGTTCCGTGCCTAATATGAAGAAAAATCTCCGAAAAAATCTTTAACATTTTTAACTTTCTCTCAAATTTATCAAAGATAAATTATCAATCAAATCTTTCAAAAGTATTTTCGTCGGTATTGGCAAATGTAGATAAGCGCTACTCCCTCTGGTGGCTATTCGAGTAACCCGAGGTACAGACATTATCATTGACAACTTAAAAGAAATGTTAAGAAAATGAGAAAGTTTATGCATTTTTCTTGGCGTTTGTGTGATTTCACAAGTGCATCTACCGAGGAAAAGCAAACTCAAGTTTCCCTTCCCATAGATTTCCACAGCCCGGTGAAGATTTTCGAGTTCGGGTGAAAGAAACTTCCTTTAACAAGTCGGGCCTGAAAGTGTTGAAGAATCGATAAGAACCAACAAACAAGATTTATGAGAGTCTGTTACCTGAATTTTACCGATGATGATCATTTTTATAGAGGTAAGCACGAATTGCTCATGAAATATTAGATCACATTCATGAAGACAATTTTTTTCCAGGTCCGTAATCCAAGCAGAGAAAGTTAATGCTGTCTGTGCCTTCCAGAAATCTGCCTGTTGAACTGATCATTAAGGAACAAAGTAAATGTTTTAGTGATAGAACTGACCGATTGAAAAAAAAAAGAGTCTGAACAAGGGAATATCTGGTGATAAATACTGTTCGCTGAAAGTGCTTCTGCCGATGAACTCAAAGCTTTACATAGCTTATTTATTGAAGCTTTTTCAAGACCAATCATATGACTGTTGGAAAATTTATTTGTCGATTCATAATGAATAAAACTTACGATACTAGTAGCATTAGTTTTATGTGAATGTATTCATTTTATTCACATTGAGTATTTATTCCTTCTCTATAAAAATAGTAAAGTTATGAGTATTTGTCTATTATTCCGAAAAGTATATTTTAAAATACTATCTGTTTTTCAACTTTCAAGACAGCCTGAGAAATCCACAAAAGTCAATCTTGCCATTTGGATCTGAAAATAAATAATATTAAAATACTGTCTAACCTTGGAGATATCCCCGTAATATAAGAGTTGCTACACTCAATTAGATTGAAGGATGATACATACTTACTTTATAAGAATGGAATATGTACTCCCAGTAATACTCTCGTCAACTATAAAAGTCTAAAAAGTCTTCGAATAAATCGCGAAATCAAAAATTATCAAACCAAATACTAACAAACAGTACAAAATCGACTTTCAAAACAAAATCTATGTCTGTATGTAAGGTTCTAAAACTGGCCACCGTGGCACTGTAATCTTAAATTCAGACGACAATAGTTCACACTGAAGAAGCTCATAAAACTCCAATTCACACAAGAACGAATGTTGTACCAATATAAAATTGACTTTTTCCAATTTGAATGTGTTTAGTCTCAATCTGAAATTGTTTAGTACCAATTTGAATATGTTTATTCCCAATTTGATTTTGTTAGGTCTCAATTTGAAGTTGAAAAGGTTCACATCAATTCACACTGATCTAAACAAAAGCATACCAATTGTAATCACTGCATACCGAACGGGCAGAAGACAATGTCTGGTCGGCGTATCAAAAACAAAATGCAAGTCTGCATATCGAAAATGAAGTACGCCGTGACTCTAACTTGAGCGCCTTGACCATACAGACCATTATCGTACGTTTGGTCAGGCATTCACAACCCTGAAGCTGAACGATATATGATAAATGCCTTCGATAAAAATGCAATGCCTCACAATGGATTCATACGAGTCAGGGATATGGTGTCCGAATCTCAGATCAATAAGAAACAACAGATGGGACCTTGCTATGGAAACATCATACAGTGTGGTCCAACGAAAATTTAACACCCCGATTTTTCGACTTTAAAATAAAAAGTGGAAGATTGCTCGGAACCGTTAATTTCTGATTCAAGGGGGGAAAACCTTTTCCGATTCTGTCATCCCCGTTACTTCAACCCCCTAACAGGGCTGAGCACAACCCCTTGATTTCGAATAGGGATGTGCGGGTTGTAATAACTAATTTTGAAGATCGTATCTATTTCTATCTGACCCCAAAATTTCGATCCAAAATATACATCGATCATGAAATAACAGCGAAAATAATGAATGAGGCAATGTGGAGTTTTTCAATTATGTTGTTAAGTAAAAGAAAGTACTCTTCCACTCATTTACTATTTCGTTATCGATGAAAATTATGTAGCGAAATTTCAGGATCAGATCCAACATGTTTCAAGATGCCAGCTCATTTCTACCGAAAATTCCACACATGTGATTTTTAACCAATCAGAACGTGTATTTCTGACAGATCACCTTCGTAACGGATGAATTTCAGTGAAAATTTTTTCCTCGTAGGTACCCAACAGCGAATTAAACTGGAAATTTTTTTGACGTTTATAATGACAGAAGATTTTCTCAATTCGTCTGCTAATAGTGCGGATGAAGTTGCCTTTCTCTTTGTTGGATCCATTTGTAGCTCTCGACGCTAAGCATTTTTTTCAGCTCTTGCGTTGACAAATTCTATGTCAGAGAATGGATTGAATTTGCGACTATACCTTCCGAAAAAATATTCCTGCAACTGCTTAGCTGTAGAGTTCCATAGAACTTTGATAACACTCTCCTTGTAGTCTCCAGAGTTCTTTTTTCGCATGTGAAAGGCATAGTCTTCAAGAATACGCGCCAATTCTTCCACAGGTATATCAGCTTTGTCGATCTCTTTTTCTGCGTAAAAGTTTATAAACTGCTCCCATACACTTGCCTTCGATTTCCTAGTATTCGCGGGTGTCAACTGCTCAATATTCTGGCCAATATTTTGTTTACTTTCTTGACCGAAGCGGGACATTTTTCTACGTCGTGCTGTTTTTGACAAATTCAAAACAGAAATAGTTTCTAGCTTAGAGTTTCCCTGACTGGCCATGGTAACTAAATAATCAAGTCGACAAAACCTTCTATGATTTGCAAACTTGATGAAGACGAAAATTTGGTGTGGAATTTTTCGACAAAATTTCCAGAAATAATTTGACCTCTAGTGGTATTACTTGTGAACATTTTTGTGGTAACGTCCGGACGGTGAAAAATGACATCAGATTCTTCAACATAAAGTGTAATCTAGTCTTCTAAGACCATTAGACCCAAAATTACAGACATTAAGACAAAACGACAAGGCTCTTGTTCCCTGAAACAAGCGCATAAGAAATTCATCTGAACCAACTTCCACTTCGCTTCAATCCTAACTTCTAAATATCATCCTGAACGACCTCGGGCCATTTCATTTCAAAATCAATGAGTTTATCACGAACAACCGAAATCACAGTCACGTTATCGATGCGACTGACGCTTCTGCCAGATGTCGACGTTGCCAGACCGTCGGCATTTGACGTCCGAACATGGACAGAGTATACTGCTAACGCGCTGCTGTCTGTCCTTTCGCATTAATCAACAGATCGGGGACTTAAAACGTATTTCTGTCAACGCCCGAAAAAAGGCAAATTTCTCAGAGTCCGAGTTCGCGGGCCAAATGCGTTCGGCCATTTTGAATTTGGCCGTCTACAATGGGCTTTTTGCGCCATTGACCAAAAGCGGTTCGGGTTTGACATGTTGCCAAGTTGGGGAATGACATGTCATACATGGGGAGGTCGTTTAAGACTGTTGCGAATGAGATCTTGGGAAACGTGTATAATTTTCAACAAAAATAGTTAAAAATTTTCTTTTGTTTTTCACTGTTTTCCTTTATTTGTAGACTATGAATTTTTGTAGAGTGAGATTATTTTCGAGCGATTTTCAGTAGAACTTCAAAATTGTAAGATTTTAATTTGCAGTCATTTATGGTTATGGGTGTTATACGAACCCTCAAAAAACCAACTGACAATTTAGAGTCAGTTAAAAAGTCTGAAATTTTCCCTCTCCCAGTAGTAATAGAAATTTCAGAAGGTTCGCCTTATTTATAAATATCTAAATATGGGTTTTTGTTCATCTCCGATTGGCTGAAATTTAAGTTGGGATTCCTGTTTTGATGTCGATAGTGTCAAGTTTACATAGGATATGTTCCGCAAATCCACTTGGTTATTTCGCTTGCCGGGTTTCTGTTCTGTTTGAAATATTCGGTTAGTTCCTGAAAAAAAGGTTAATAACGGAATTTGATTGATGAAAGAGCGATTTTTCTGTCACCCTAAAGACAGTCAATGTTCTTTGGTAACATATCTATAGCATAGAACAATCATCATTTACTTTATGTTCCATAGAACATGAAGGAGACAACAATCAACTATGAAAAAATTATTAAGTATGGTCTATGGACATAGATTGTTCTATGCCATGGATATGTTTCCATAGAACATTGAGTGTCGTTCTGGTGGCAGAAAGATTGCTTTTTAATCAATCAAATTCCTTTATTAACCTTTTTTCAGGAACCAACCGAATATTTCATATTCACGGAACAGAAAACCGGCAAGCGAAATGACCAAGTTGATTCGCGGAACATATCCTATATAAACTTGACACTATTGACATGAAATCAGGATTACCAACTCAAATTTCAGCCAATCGGAGATAACCAAAAACCTTTACTTGGAAGGCATTTTCTTGTTTGAGAAGCCGAGGCACCGTTCAAGGATATCTCTAAATAAAGCGAATTTTTTCTGAAATCTCCCTTCCCCAGTGATAGTAATTTTGGACGAAATTTGTGCGTTGGCAACTTGGACCGAAGCCGTCTATTGAACGAATACAAAGTAATAGACTACTCCTTCCAATATCCAAATCCGTATGAAATCAAATACACTAGTAGAGGACCAGAATATGTCACCAAATCCTCACAAAACTATCTTCATCCTTTTCAGTAGACTTAGGGAAGTTTCCGTCGGCGCGGCAATACGGCCCGCTCCTGGTCGCTCTGGTCACTCCTCTTTTTCGGCACCGTTTCCATGGTTACAGTTCAGGATCCGTTTTTCTGGCCCGTCCTCCCCCTTCCCCCGAACCGTCCAATGGTCAACAGTGGTTCTTTCGGTTTTAATTTATACGAAACAAACGACATTGTATTAATGTTAAACGGCCCCGTCTCAGATGTTTCTTGTCGATGATTTCGGCCGTTGATGAGCTTCTTCATTGTCCGCGTTTAATAAATTAATCTGTAGTCGTCCCTTTAGCGGTGCTGGTACTAGTCCCGAACGAGTTGGAACGACCGGTCTTGTGCTTTAGAGGAGGTCCCAGGAATTTCAGTAACTGTAGGGGAGAACGGTTTCATACTGAACAATGTTTAGCTGATGGAAACACGCAATCGAATATACAGGGTGTCTGAAAATCGGGGTTTATTTTTGGGCCATGTTTTGGGGAACAGCGTGCTGAAGTTTAGTCCAAATGTCTGTAATTTTAGAATTTTGAGCCAAAAATGGTCTCGAACAACTAGGTTGGACTAACTGATGACGAATCTGGTGTCAAAATCGATTATATACGGCCGCCCGTAGGCACGATCACGGGCCCCTATCTACTTGAAACCTTCAGGGTAGGTTGCACTTCGAAATGCGACGGCTAAGTTCTCCATGGGCAAAAAAAAAGGCGATTGAATTGAACGTTGGCAGTTAGTTGGAACATTGCCACTCGCAACTTTTTTTGTAAAATTTTGTTGAGAAGAAAGAACGCTCTTTCCGTCGATACCACGTTCGTTTCGCTACGAAATTTCCAAGATACCGAAAAAAATTCTCAAACTTGACGAATTTCGTCGAATGGACCGTCAGGAGAACGCTATCTCCTCCGAAGGCGAATTTTTTCGGCCGAGACCGAGGGTGAGAAGTGAACCTACAAAGACCGTAGGGCAATCACAAGATATTCCTTTTCCTCTCAAACGAATGGAAATCTACGAAAAATACGTGGGAAGGTTGGTAATTTCGTGACATTTCCTATTTCTCGAAAAAATTCTGACAGACCATCGAGTCCGATCTGTGTTTACTTTCGGGTCTGACAGCCTGGGTCAGTACTGTCAGGAAGAAATTGAATAAAATTGACCGAAAAACGCCGAAATACTGGCAAATATTGTATGAAATGGCAAAAACTAAGTACGGGGCTTCGATTTCAAGCAGAAGAATGAAGCGATTGGTGATATTCTCAAAGGAAATTCCATGAATCTTTCCGATGACCGAGAGCTCCTTATATGTAATTTCAACATGAAATCCGACGAAATCGACTGAAATATGGGATATATTATATTGAAATGGATCGATTAGGAGTTGGTACTGATTCCTTTCAATCATTTAACCACCAACTTTGAGTTTTTTCCAAAATTTCAGCATAATTTGTGCTGGTTCAGAACGATCTTTCTTACTGAAATCCGGTCAGTTTTTGAAGATTAAAGATCCTTTTTTTCATTTTCGATCCCCTTTCAACGATATTTATTGCCGTTTCTCTAGAAAATGTATTTCAAAATTGATAACCTTTAAGTAACCTTGAAATTTCTATAGAGGTCACAGAGCGTTTTTTTGTGAGGGTAAAGAGCATTTTTTTGCGAGTGTCCACAAAATTTTTTCGATGACGTCATATCATTGTAATGAATTTAACCACATAAAAGGCGAATCTTAACGAAAGGTAGATCTGGGCGCAAGGTAGATCCACATCTCAACTGGTCTCAAGACTAAATTGATATTTTTTTCTACCTGTACAATATAATATCAATTCATAAATAACAAACTCAGATAATTTGAATAAACAAAATAAATAACCCATAATTTAAACACCATAACGCGAAGGCGTCCTCATACAAATTCAATCCCCATATCTAAGACATATCAATTCCTATATCTCGCGTACCATAAACGTACACGCCGCAATAAATCAACTAACACACACAGAAACAATAAATTAAAGATTGACGAACCATAAAATCATTCTAATTGTTGCGAAATGAACGCCGCCACCGGCATAGAATCCGCGAACGTCACAGAACGAGCAACATCATCCTCTCTGACATATACAGAGACAACCTAGAAAGCCAAAACGGTAACGAAAAAGAAGAAGAACAAAAACAATCGGAATAATCCGATCGAGACCTGCTAAGTTACAAATTACCGGGCGATAAAGCTCCGACTATAATTGCGTTATAAACGTGTCATAAATTAAGTAATTGTGTAAGGGGCTTTGATGTTTAAGCAGCCAACAAACCATAAAGCACACAGTTTTGTGATGCGAAGACCTCGACGGAGGCGTTTTTCTGGTTGGTCGGTCAAACGAGGAAATGCTGGTGTTTACCTACTCGCTTCTGGACGTTCAGAATTATCTAGATCGGTATTTCGTTGAATAAGTGATGAAACATGTAATCTTTAATCATACCATTTAAACCAGAATTTGAGAAATATGAAATACTTTGGGAACAATTTCGTTTCTTGAGCCATCGTTGAAGTCTCCCAAGATGGGGTGTTACGAATTTTGTCGCTTGATCGGGGATTGAAATCTCCTTAGTTTATTCGAAATGTTTCGATAGATGGCAGCGTTTTTTGTGAATTTTGTGAGGAAAATAGTTTGAAAATTATAACATATAGAAACGGCACAAAAATAATGTCGAATTGAACAATTTCGACACGAAAAAAACAAGAGAGTGGAAATGAGGAAATATTTTTAGATTGACAAAATGAGATCCTAAGAGTTTTAACAATGAAAGAATTTAAAATAACTTCTATACAGGGTGAGTCATTAACTTGTACATCAATTTCGAGCATTAGCTTGCCCTGGTCGAATCAAACATTTTTTGCAGGTTTGTCGTTTTACCCAAATGTCTGCAAATATCGAATTTTTTCCAGCCAATCGTCTGAAACGACTAAGTTGTAATAGCCATTTTCCAAGTTATGGCGGCAACGGACGAGCTAAGTCATGGAGTACAACCTACTTTTTCTAAAATGAACGACATTTAGGCAGAAAAATAGCTCGATGCCACCTGAGAAATGCGCGTAAAAAACATAAACTTGTCCTTAATTTGCTCTCCGACTAGAAGGATTTGGTCCTTCAATGACTTTTCGGGTCCTATGGTGTACGAAGAACGCTACAGGCGTCTTAATCTCAAAATCTGGGTATATTTTAAACCGTAAAAATCTCATAATTAAAAGCACAAAGGACAAAAATCCTTGGTGTAATGGATTGCTATTACACCAAGGAACTGATTTTCAGCCACATATAAATTTGATTCCTTCAATCTAGATTCAAAATCTTGAGATCCTGAATTCATGACAATGCTTTTTTTTTTGCAGATGGATTTTTGCGCGCATGTTCTAGGGGATCAGCGTGCTATCGTTTTGTTCAAATGTCTGTAATTTGATGATCAAACCGAAAATGGTCTCAAACGACTAGGTTGGACTAACTGATGACGTATCCGGTGTCAAAATCGATAAAACACGATAACTGTCGAAAGGAGCCAGCTAGCAACTTGAATTTTGTAGGGTAGTTCGGGCATCGGTGTGCCGCGGCGAAGTTCGTTAATGGGCCAAATCGGCCGAATAGTTTCGGAGTTATGGTCGATTGAAATTTTGAGGTTATTCTCCTCATATTTCAGAAACTACTGGAGCGATTGGATTGAAACTTGGCAGTTCGTTGGAGCATAACGTCGCGCAACTTTAAGAAAATTTTGTCAAAATCGTATGATCACTCAATTTTAAAGGAAAATTTCAAAATTTTGTACGAAAATAATTTTTTTTTCTGAAACTATTGTTCATATCTGAGAAATATGTCAGTTATATCTTGAACTTCATATTTCACAGCAGTGTACGAAATTTCAATTCGATATGGCGATTAGTTTTGGAGATATTGAGAAAAAATATGTAGAATTTCGTGATTTTCTTCAACATATCGTTGTTTTTTTTCGGTCTAACTCAAGAAATCCTCATTCAATCGTGATGAAACTCCGCAACTATTTCGAAAATGTAAAAGGACAAAATTTCTCAAAATTTCATGGTTATCGTGTCATTAGAACAATCTGAAAAAAAAAAATTTCAAAAATTTTTTTTTCAAATATTCAATATTCTATGATCTTGTCATCATATTATCCTCATTAAATTCTGTATGAACCTTCAAACTGTCATTTTTCGATAAAGTACTGGATTTCGATTCTATCTAATTTTATTTTTGGAAATACTGGGAAATAAAATTTTGAATAGGTAAATCTGCGGAATCATTGGGTGGATATTTCCCATCCACGAATTCGGCCTTCGTTATTACGGTCCAAACCTTCTCCACAAGTATCGAGTTTCTAAGTTTTTTCTTTCGGAAGTTATTGTGATAACGGTTGGCCGTTAGGTCGACACGTACCTTTGATATGTGAAGACAAATTTAAAGGATCGTTTGCTCGTTGAAAATTTAAAATTTTGATGGAGATTTAATTTTTTCAGTTTTCTTATGGATTAAATATTTGATTCCATGTAAGAGACCTATTCAAGCAGTTGAGTTTTAATAGACGACTTCGTCCCAAGTTGCCAACCCACAATTTTTTTCACAAATTTACTATTACTGGGGATCGGGAATTTCAGGACAATTTCGACATGATAAGGTTCGCGTTATTTATAAATAGCCGTAAAAGATGCCTCGGCTCCTCAAACAAGATAATTCCTTCCAAATAAAGGTTTTTGTTAGGCTGAAATTTAAGTTGGGATTCCTGATTTCATGTTAATAGCATTGTTTAAACAATGTTAATAGTGTCAAGTTTATAAAAGATATGTTCCGCAAATCACTTGGTTATTTGGGTTGCCGGTTTTCCATTCCGTAAATATGAAATATTCGGTTGGTTCCTGAGAAAAAAGGTTAATTACGGAATTTGATTGTTGAAAAAGCAATCTTTCTGTCACTAGAACATAGACATATTAAGTCTATGCACCAGAATGACAATCAATGTTTTACGGTAACATATCCATAGCATAGAACAATCTTTATTTACCTTGTGATTCATAGACCATCCATTGTTGATTGTTATCTCTTCTATTTTCTATGTATCATAAAGTAAATAAAGATTTTTCTATGCTATGGAGATGTTACCATAGAACATTGACTATCGTTCTGGTGACAGAAAGAACGTGTTTTCATCAATCAAATTCCGCAATTAACTTTTTTTTCATGAACCAACCGAATATTTCATATTTACGGAGTGGAAAACCGGCAACCGAAATAACCAAGTTGATTTGCGGAACATATCCTATAAAAATTTGACACTATTAACATGAAATGAGGAATACCAACTTAAATTTCAGCCAATCTGAGATGATCTTAACAAAACCCTTCATTTGGAAGGAATTATCTTGTTTGAAGAGCCGAGGCATCTTTAACGGATAAATAACGCGAACCTTATCATGTAGAATTTGGTCTGAAATTCCTGTTCCCTTGTGTTAGTAAATTTGTGAAGAAAATTGTGGGTTGGCAACTTGGGCCGAAGTCGTCTATTGAAATCGAACACCTCATCGGACAAAAACCAAATATCAACTGATCATACAGTTCGAACCAATCTCATTAAGTTACCGACATCTCGAGAAATGATAGTAAAATACCGATTCCTCTTGAAAATTATTAACGTTATAGATGTGACAATTCTGAATTGATCATAGCTTGCCGTCTTGTTACGTGGAATCATTCCCACTAGGTTATAAATTACAGGTAGTTTAATTAAATTAGTACTAATGGGAGTCGTTTCAACATTTTGTTCTGTTATTATCACCATTCGAGCTTCGGAGCTATCTGGTAATTGTGAGATACATTGTAACGTACATGCAGGATGTCCAGAAGTGAAGATTACGGTTTATTCAGATTTCCTGGGAGTTATTTGAGAACTCTCGGTGTTGCCACAATAACGAATTTTGATATTTAAATCAACTAGGTATATTCAATGGGGGTTTTTCCTGAATTTTGGTTATAACTGCAAATGCAAATTTGAACATAATTATTATGGGTTTGATTCTTTCCCAAATTACCTTCAGAAAGTATTCAAAATCAGATCTGAATATTGGGGTTTGGAATTTGCCAGGCATGCACAAAGTGACAACGGTGTTTAGTAGAATAGCTCTTTCTGCTATAGAATAATGAAATATTTATTCATATTCTGTGGTACACACGTGTCCTTTGTCAATCTAACCAAACAATTTCCGTTTGCGATTTGTCAGTAATATGACAGTATGACAGTCTGTGCTCTTCTTTTTCGATTCCTTGGTGGTTGTCTTCTACTCTAACCAGATCGAAGTAAAGCTATCTCTGTTTTCCTAAGCAAAGTAACACATTTGACGTCCGAGAATGCTGAATTCGACGTTGTCATATCGTGTACTCAAGACAAATCCCTTTAAATGCAAATCCCCATTTTTATTTTTCAGTTTAGGTGATCAAACATTTTAAAAAAAATATGATATTGAAATTATATGTTTGAAATGTGATGTTCCAAAGGTTTTTCATGAAAATTACTGCATTTTCGTTCAAAGGAAAAACCCCCATTGGGTATTTTATTGCGCGCATGTTCTGGGGAACAACGGGCTATCGTTTTGTCCAAATGTCTGTAATTTTCGATGATTGAGCGGAAAATGGTCTCAAACGACTAGGTTGGACTCACTGATGACGAATCCGGTGACAAAATCGATTCTGTCCGGCCGGCCATCACCACGATAACGGGCGTACGGAGGATTCTATCATGTTGAAAATTGCAGGAAGGGTTCCATATCAAAATACGAAGGCTAAGTTCGTTAATGAGCCGAATCGGCCAGATGGTTTCGGAGTTATAGCCATTTGAAATTTTTAGGTTAATTTCCTCATATTTCAGAAACTGCTGAAGCGATTGGATTGAAACTCAGCAGTAAGTTGGAGCATAGGGACGTGCAACTTTCAGCGAAATTTCTTTGGAATTGTATGATTACTCAATTCAGAAAAAAATTTTGAAAAAAATTACTAACTATTGTTCATATTCGAGAAAAATTTCAGTTGTACCTTGAACTTCATATTTCACAGCAGTGTATCGAATATCGATTCGATACTGCTATTAGTTTTGGAGATAATGGGAAAAAATATGTAAAACTTCGCGGTTTTCTTCTCGCTATCATTGTTTTTTTCGGTATAACTCAAGAAATACTGATTCGATCGTAATGGAACTTCGCAGCTAGTTTGAAAAGGTTGTTGGACAACATTGTGCAAAATTTCGTGATGATCGTGTTATTAGAACATTTTTTTTTCAAATATTTAATATTCTGTGATCTTCTCATCACATTATCCTCATTAAATTCTGTATGAACCTTCAAACTGACATTTTCCGATAAAATACTGAATTTCAATCCGATCGAATCTGTATTCTTGGAATTGAAATCCAATAATTTATCTAAAAAAAATCTAGAAAAGTACTGTCGTAAAGGCAGCAGCTTTTATAGATTTTTTTTTTCATTAATTCCTCCCATGAATTCCACGATTCAAGAGAATATTTAATAGATATTAGAGTTCTGGCACCTTGAGAATTAAGATTAGATTTTCATGCTGATGTTGGTTTCCTGAAAATGAATCTATAGTCGAATATCGGCGGTATTTCTTAGTTTCAGAACTAATGTTAATTACCTCTTGTTGGTTCACTACTAGCGTCGGTTTCCTTCGGATATATTCGATGTTTGATTGAAAAACATCGATTTCATCGAACAACCATTTCATCTGTCATTTTTTGAATATAACTGTGATCATGAGTGAAGTTTGGCATCGATGTACAGCACTCTTAGTACGTAATGGGGGTTTTCCTGAATTTGGGAAATTTGTTCAAATGCAAATTTGAACATAATTATTAGGGGTTTGATTCATCATTTTCCCAAATTACCTTCAGAAAGTATTCAAAATCAGATTCCAAAATTGGGGTTTGGGATTTGCCAGGCATGCACGGGGTGACAACGGTGTTTAGTAGAATAGCTTTTTCTGCTATAGAATAATGAAATATTTATTCCTTCTCTGTGGTACACATGCGTTCTTTGTCAATAAAACCAAACAATTTCCGTTTGCGATTTGTCAGTAATATGGCAGTATGACAGTCTGTGCTCTTCCTTTTCTATTCCTTGGTCGTTGTCTTCTACTCTAACCAGATCGAAGTATAGCTATCTCTGTTTTCCTGAGCAAAGTAACACATTTGACGTCCTTTTCTTTCCGAGAAAGCTGAATTCGACGTTGCCATATCGTGCACTCAAGGCAAAACTCTTTAAGTGCAAATCCCCATTTTTATTTTTCAGTTTAAGGTGATCGAACATTTTTTTAAAAATATAATATTGAAATTATATGTTTGAAATGTGATGTTCTAAAGGTTTTTCATGAAAATTACTGCATTTTTGTTTGAAGAGAAAACCCCCATTGGGGACCTCTCGGTCCAAAAAAGAATATGGAGTTCAATGGCAGTGTCCTGAATTAAGCTAACATAACCTCACCTAGGAGAGGACTAGAGGACCTTCGTCTATAAAATAATTGGCTACGTACTTACAAAGGACCCAGATATAACCAAAAAAATTCGATATTGTCCAGCCTTACGCGTTTGATCTGTACGACGGCCCAAAGTTGACCCAAACTTCGAAAATTTCTCACCAAATCCGGAATATTTTCCAAACCGAATCAGTTACGCAAAATCTAATTACAGATTCGTAATCTACGTGTTCGAATCCATAATATATGATGTGCATATTGTCATAGCTTCAAAAATAAAATTTCGCACGGAATCGCTAAATCTTACCCCCCCACCCCTCTGCGCTTTGATGTTTATTCGCGGTTCTTTATGAAAAATTTTCTAAGTCCCAAATAATTTTTTTTTTCGAAAATCGTCGACCTTGTTATCGTTTCCTATCAAATCGAGGTCGTAGATCACGAATATGTCATTAGAAATCGTCCAGTGACAAACGTTTAGAAATTATGGCAAAAATAATGAAAAAATTTCGAAATTTTGGCAACTTTGAGACGTCGTGCCGACCAAAATAATGAAGCTGGGTGATGTCGAATTTTTTACGTGCAGTTCGATCCTTTATCTATGAATTAAAACAGATTTCATCGTCCTACTCTCATCGAGTCGGTAATAATGATTTTTTGAAAAAAGGTCCAAAATTTTGGAACTTCAAGGACCTCTCAAGTCCAGGACGATTTTTTAAAAAATATCTGACCTTATATTCTTGTTCTACGCCCTCGAATTAGTAAGTGTTTCAAATTTCACGGCGATAGGAGTCGGAAAATTATTTTTCGAAAATTGAGATTTTCTTGAGGGTAACCCCTTAAAATTTTACCAAAAATCGAAAGTTCTCCGATCGACCTGAAATTTGAAACATATACTAATTCGAGGGCGTAGATTAAGAAAATCCAATCAGAATGTTAGTGGAGAGTCTGGTTAGTTTTTTATGGCCCGAGGAAAATCGAAAAAATTGGACCTTTTTTAAAAAAATCATAATTTTCCAACCAGAAGACTTACGTCTATAAAATAAGTAGCTACGTACTCACAAAGGATCCAGATATAACCAAAAAATTCGATATTGTCCAGCCTCACGCGTTTGATCTGTACGATGACCCAAAGTTGACCCAAATTTCGAAATTTTGGTCAACTTTGAGACGTCGTGCCGACCAAAATTATGAAGCTGGGTGATGTCGAATTTTTTCACGTGCAGTTCGATCCTTTATCTATGCAATAAAACAGATTTCATCGTCCTACTTTCATCGAGTCGGTAATAATGATTTTTTGAAAAAAGGTCCAAAATTTTGGAACTTCAAGGACCTCTCACGTCCAGGACGATTTTTTTAAAAAATATCTGACCTTATATTCTTATTCTACGCCCTCGAATTAGTAAGTGTGCCAAATTTCACGGCGATAGGAGTCGGAAAATTATTTTTCGAAAATCGATATTTTCTTAAGGGTAACCCCTTAAAATTTTACCTAGGTGACCCGGATTAATTTCATCCCAACCAACGAAAGCAGATATATCTTCAGATTACCGTAACTTGGGAATATGGGACGGAAAATCTAATCCATATGTGCAAGGTGCAGTGATACTTCAATATTTACCAAAAACTTTATGCCTTAAAATCTCGACACTATCAATCACTTTGGTCAATTTCCCCAATCAATTAAACAACCCGGATGTGTTCATTCATCTTGCAGAGGCCCACGAGAAAGCGTCGACAAAATTTATGCACCATCTGACAATGCGAAATGCAAGCGAGGCTCATTTGCAAATTCAGTGGGTGACGTACAAAAACACCGGGCAGAATTCGGTGCATTCTTGTGAACAAGACGGATGGTGCGGTAATAGTGATCGAACATTTTCGAGAACAATGCAGGATGCAACTTTCTCTTCACGCCTCCGTCTGGCACCGTTTAGCCGATATCGATCACCAGAGGAATTGAGTCGATTTATTTTTTTTTGCAAGAATGTTCTGGGAAAGAGCGTGCTATCGTTTTGTCCTGATGTCAGTTTCGATTTTTCCCTGAAACTGGTCTGAAACGACTATACATTAAACTCACTAATTGCATTTAGGAAAATATTCAACATACAGTGCGCGTCAAAATCATGGAACAAATTCATTTTCTCAGAAGAAAAATATTTGGCAACAAAATCCTGAAACAGGTCAATTTTTGTTTCTTTTTTACCAAATTTTATGCATTTTTGAAGGATTTTCGTTGCACCCTGTGTCATCCCCATCAAACCTCTGACTTTTTTGAATAGGGAAAGTGTATTATGTTGTACTTTTTCGGCGAGGTCTTTATATCTTCTTTACAGGATTGCAGAAATTTCCAAGAAAATTTTTTTTTCTGAGAAATTAGTAAGTTCAAAGAGGTTTTCAGTATGTGCACTTTGTCATGGCTCATTTACCTTGAGACGATGGTACCTGATGTAATTTGTCACCGATTGAAAGTCGACCATTACAGTTTTGTTCATGCACAACTTTCAATCCCTACGAACCCTTTAATGGAGAAAAAAATATTTTACGTGAGGGGGTTGAAAGTTGTGCATGAACAAAACTGTAAGGGTCGACTTTCATTACTCCAAAAAAACTCGTAGAATTTGTATGTAACTTCAGAAAAACACCTCACCGCCAAAATACTTGACCAGATAATTCCATCTTAACGAGTCTGCCACAACACCAGCATACAATTTCCTCAACACTCAGACTCAATCCAGTCTCAACTCAATTACATTCGTACATTTCCATTCCATAATGGCTAAAACTGAAAAAAAAAATCCGAATTTTACGACCACCCTAGAATAGAACCCATTCTGCTCGGTGCCTTCAGACCCGTCGCGTCAAATTTAAGATTTTCATCTCTTCCATGCCTGTGTGTCGAATTCGGCCTAGTAGTTCTCCTCTTCGGAAGTCTCACAATACCGCCCCAAGGTCGATTTTATAATGAAAAGGTTCGCTGTCAGTCAGTATGAAGAGGGATAGACTTTAATCCCGTCTATCATTGTGTCTATCTCACCTTGAGATGCTCGCCAGACGGATACTGAAGGTGTTTATGTGAACTCTGTTCGAAATACTCTTAATCCCTGAAAATTATCCTATGGTAATGATCTTATCAGTTTTCGACATCAAAAGTTTTTGGGTAATCCCAAATCGACCGAAGCAAGAGTGAAAAAATTTATAAATTGGTCTGAAGACAAATTGAACAATTGAATATTGGACTTCGATAGACTTCGGTAAACTCAGGCATGAATACGGACGTTTTCAAACTTTGCCGCTCCTACTATGCGAACAGCAGGAAAAGGGGTGGGCCCAGAATGGAACCGTGCGGTACTCCACTCGCCGCACCCCTTGCAGATGACAGAAGAAATTTAATAGCCCTATTCCTGTGGCATCTCTGTGAGGTCATATATCTTCGGTTTAAGGTCAACAGCTTTATGATTCGCTTTCAAGATATCATCAGAAGAAAGATCCACTGTTACGGAAAAATTATCGGAGCCGCCGAAGAGATTGACAAACAGTTCAGATTGGAGGATTGCATCTCGGATTGTATTTGATCTTGAAATTTTGCAGTGAAGCTTGAGTTATCAGACTCAAGGGCTTAAAATATTAATCTGTAAGACCATAAGATCCACTACGGATGTCAGTGCACAAATTGCCAATTGGGGTACCGCAGGGATCTTTGTTTGGACCGTATATCTTTTCGTATATATCACTGATCATGAAGTGAGCTAGAATTGAAATCAAACGACATGATCAAATGACTATCTCAACGAATGGTTCGAAAAGGTTGAACTCTGAGTTTGAACACCAGAGATTCATTGATAGAATCTAGTGTACGATTTTGAGCTCTGAATTCTCTGACCATTCCACTACTTTAGGTACCATTCTTTTTCATTCCCCGCCATTCCTGTCCACTTAGACTTTTTATATATCATATGCAGATTCAATGTAACAATCTTCAAGTATCACTTGCTCATAACAATATTTCTCACTTGACGATACCAAACTTAACAGCGAATACATGCACCATCTCGCACTTACTTTAATAAAGTACTTCTCTTCAAATAATTAATGCAGGGACACAGTGAATATCCAGTATCAACCTCTTGAACACTATACACAAGAGCAGAATGACGTGCAAAGTAAGACAGGTTTCTTGAGAACCATCGACCCTGTATTCAAGTGGTTGAGAAATATGAAAATATTTTCGAGTGGTTCTTGGTGATGAGAGAACTCAACAAAGTCTGAGGTGGTGAAGTAGATGGCCAACGAATAAAAGTTGTCTGCTTGTCTTCATAATATCGTTATATGTACCGTCATGAATGGTTGACTAAATTTATAAAACTTGTTTTCACGATGAGAAACGTAACAACCTAGGTGTTCCTCACAAAAAAATTGTCACGATGATTTAGGAACAGGAAAAGCTAGCTACTGGAAACTTCAAGGACAGGTGGCGTGTCAGAATGAGCCTGTTGATCTCGTTAGTGGGTCAAATCAGCCTAATGGTTTTAGAGTTTTACTCAGTTGAATTTTTAAGTTTACTTTCTCAATATTTCAAAAACCCACGCGATCTGATTGGAGGTGTGTATGTTGCTTGAGAATGAAAACACTAAACTATCTATGCAATTTCGTTTGGGTCGTACGGTCATTGAATTTGAAAAAAAACTGTACGAAATTTTCTTAAATATTTGTTTCAAATTTTTTTTCTGGAAAAAATCACCAGAATTCGAATAAACTTTGTACAGACTGCGGAGTTAATGATTCATAACAGTGTAATAAATTTCAGCTCATTCCGATTATAATTTACTAGTACAGTTACTAGTAATTAGATGTTAATGAACAATTTCGTGCAGAATTTCGCGATGATTTCATTAGAACAATTTCGAAAGAATTTCAATTTTTTTTTCACGAATTTCAACATGTGCGCAATTTCTCACGACTTTACGTCTTTTCTAGATTTTTATGTAAATATAACATCAAAACCTCAATTTGCATGAAAAATTATCCAGGAAACAGGGACACGACAATGTAACCACAAATACTCCAAGAACCATGAAGATCAAAGCTATAAATAATCTAACAATACCAATAGAAGAAATATACATAATGAAGTATCGAACAGGTCAAAATTCACTCAATTAGAGTCAGAGATAAATGACAAATCAAGAACTAAAAGGAGCCGATCGGTTCCTTGATCCACCAAATTATTCTAACATTTCCTAATTAGCGCTCAAGCTAGTTTCCTACTCTCCCATACCTGACCAATCAATATCTGAATAAATCATTTATAGTAAACGTGTATACGAACAGAACTAACGAACACGTTCCTTTAGTCAAGATAGCATTCGAATAGTGCATAAATTCTCGATAGTCCGGGAGGTAACTTTGCATTTTCTATGGTTATATTATAATCCATTCTCTTTTATAAACTATCACGGGTTGGTCATGATATTCTGACACATTTCAACGTGTATATTTTGAAAATGTTAGCTCTTAGTCATTTTTCTGTCACTACCTAACGTTGTCCTCTCTACATAGAGATTGTAGTAATTACGTATTTTCCGAAATGTGACTTTACTTTGGAAAAATAATGAATTTGAGAAAATCTTACGTGAATTTAATAGTTCCAAAGGCCTGGCGAATCTTGAAGACATTTTTTTTTATATATAATCATGGTTGAAACATTCAGTTATGCTGTTTTCTTATACGGAAATCAAAAATTTAGTTTTCCAAAATAAAGTCTTCAGCCGGTGTCTTTTTGGGTGCACCAATAGAAGGAAATTCTTTGTCGTTTCTTCCACTTAAAATCTTTCTCAATGTGGTGATGTGCAGCTAAAAAATAAATATCCATTCGTATAAAATATAATTCCTTGGTTTTCACTTACATACGTCCAACCTTCGGCATTTTTAGTTTCCAAGCGTAATCATTATGTTGAGATTGAGAGTAGAAATTGGCATTGACATTTGGCAACGTCTCCAAGAATTATTTTGACATTACCGAGTGCAATCTTACGTCAGTTTTAAGTGAAAAAACTTGATAGACCTAAATCATGGCCAACCTTGGCCGTTCTATACAGAGGTCCTAGAAATTGCGTAACCAAATAAAACTTCAAAAATCTCAATGATTTTGCTCAAAATTCTTCGTCAGGTGAGTATCTTCGAGAAAGACAATATGCCCTCTGACCAGCTTCCAAAGTACTTGAAATTTCGATGAGTAATATGAACCCTGAGATACAGAGTATTCGGAAATAGGAAAGCAAACTTCAAATACATATATTCGGACAAAAATTAACTAATTTCCTTCTTTTTAACTTCGTTCAGTTAGTCACCCATTAGTATAGTTCAGTTAGTAATAAAAATGCTTAGGACTGCGAAATTAATTCCAGCTTGAAAAATATTTTTTCCCAAACATTACCATTCCGATAGGTTGAGTTTGTTTCACTTGCTTTGTATTCCTAGCATATCGATTAGAAGCACGCAAAATCAACGATACCTCCCGGACTATAAGAGTTCTACGTCCTCAGGAATGCGCAAGCGCGGCAGTTTCAAATATAACGATCACGATATTATGCAAAGAAATAATAACGTCTTTTGGTTTACTCGAATGGCTTCTGTAAAATCCAATATGGAATCGACTAGGGGACGTCAATGGTCTTGTACATAACTCGTTAGCCTCAAGCTGAGCACGTTATGACAGGTTCGGATAATTCAATTAATAAAATGTGTTGATTTGTAGAATTGCTATATCCTTGAATATTTTCTCAGGATGAGGATGGCATAGTTGAATCGATTTCGAAGATATGGCAGAGATAACGTTCTTGGGATGTAAAATACAATTATATGACATGTGTTTAACCTGTAATGGGGATATTAGCGGGATTAACACATTTTTATTCGCTTAAGCCGACAAGTAAGCTTGAAATCTTGTCCGATAGAAAAGATTTAAATGGTTCCAATTAGGTATATCAGAATACAAGGTGTGGAGGTGAACCTTGCAGACAATCTCTGCAAGTCTTTCGTTGCCTCTGTTCTGGAGGGGGTCCTAAGGGTTCAGTTTGAGGACGAGTTTATACGGGGTGTTCTTGAATTAGATATTCAAACGCAGATGAACTATTACTTGGATTGTATCAATAATAAATGTCGCTTGAAGATGGTTCCGCGAATGCCCAATTCATCAAATACAGGGTGTAAAAATTCGAAATTTTCAAAGTTTACCTTATAGAGTCCTATTTCTCAGGATAATCAGCAGGAATTTGGCAAAAGTACACTTTCTGACTTAAATCATAAGATGACAGGATGATTTTTCGTTAAGATTTGCATTGTGCTATTATCTTTAGTAATGTCCCCCCTGAACTGATGGAACAGAAGGATAAGTTCATTTGGAACATTTCGCTCTTGTGTAAGGTTTTTTGGAACTGATGCTTTAATCGAATTTGCCTTTGAAATTTGTGAGAAATTTTTTTTGGAATGGTCGTCTTAATTAATCCAGGTGTTATTTCCAGTAGAACTGGGAGGAAACTAAAAAAATGAAAATAAATGAGATTATCAAATAATATTTTATTGGAATATTGGACTTTCGAAAATGTTCTGAAAAAATTTTTTTAAATGGTTTTTTCTGATTAATTCCAAGGTTTTTTTTCAGTGAAACTGTTTGGAAATCTAGATGAATGAATAAGATCATGGTTATTAAGTTTCTCACCTACTAAAACATGACCCTTCAATCCTGTAAATTATTTTTTGAGTGCGAATGGGTTCTCGAGATGAAATTAAAACTTCTCAAGGTTTTTTTCGTACACCTAGGTACAAAAATAATCCTTTACAAAAGTAATTCAGTGGATAATTTCAAGGAAGCAGTCAATTTTCAAAAATGACATGAATAAGGTACCCTCCTTGGCATTTCTCGAAACTCATGTGAAAAAACCCAAAGGTCACGGTAGCATCTTGTAGAAGATTTATTACATTTCCGTTTACTGCAATTCAATTAACTGTAGGATTATTCTTCATTGAAATGTCAATCTATAAATGTTTTCTACAAGGATAAATTATAAAGCTATCCGCTCCATGTAGAAATTGAGCTGAAAAAAGACCTTGAACTCAAAGATACCAGAAAGAATATTTTCGCCGTCTGCTCAAAAATTTCTCGGAAATTTAAAAAAATATTCGATCTGAAAACTAGAATCTTGAAGATTCACATTACCACTTTATGAATTTTCATCAGGGCCTTTTTTTACCTGGACACAACATGTCAAATATTTATCAAAGGATATTTTGGCAGGATTGTTTTGATGACGAAAGACTTGAAATAAGTATTGAAAGAAAATAATTCACTTCGTATTGTCTGATCAAGGATTCAGCTATAGACTCAAACAATACAGTTCACTAAAAGATGATCGTTTACATTATTTCAATATTGTTTACAGGGCAACATTTTTTCTTGAAACTCCCCTTAACAAACAGTTTGAGTTCTAGGCGTTGTATTTAACTTATAATTTCATTTCATTCCGGATATTTCGGAATTCGGAAAAACTGGAAACATAATGTCAAATATTACCAAAATTTTCAGGAACTTTCATCTTTATTTTTTTTTGTAAGATAATATTTGTATCGGCGCTCATTAGATCTCTTGTCATTTTGAACTACACCAGAAGTACCGCGTACTAACTGCAAAACACTCCTAGAAAACCCTAGGAGAACCAGCACAAATCCAAAAAAAAAAATCCTCTGAAGAATATTACTTTTTCTATCGCCCATCTAGGATTAAATTCACACCATGCATCTGAAGCCACTGAGAACAGAATTAACTATATATATTCAACTCTCTCTGTCTGCAGCCAATACCGTACTGGCGAATCAACCATACCTTATTAATTCTTCCACGAACCACCTCTGTAATCTCAGCTGGTGTGCCGCAAGTACCTCTCAATGGACCATTGAAATTCGAGCAAAAAAATATTTTTAATTTTCATTATCACCCAAACGCGGATTATATCACCTTTCTCGGAGAGCGCAAAAAAGCGAGAAATGAGAGTTGACGCGAGTGCGCCATTAACGAGATGCCGTTCAGACCTCGCGTATAATGGCACACATCCGAGCGCGCTTTCTAGCGCCTGGAAAGTCGCGTAACAAGGCCGTAAAAATACCTTGCTTATTATCGGACATTTCGAGAAGAACGATAACATTAAATCTATCACCTAGCGTGCATAAATAAGCTAGATGAAAGACTGAGACAGTCCGGAGTGATGCATATAGGGTGTTCCTAGACATTTGTCGATTTGTCGGAAACTTAATGAACTAGTGTGGGAGTTTTTGCGAGCATGTTCACGCGAAAAGCGTCCAATCGTTCTGTTAAAATTTTTGTCGTTTTCTGATATTTTCCTGAAAATGACCTTAAACGACTAGCTGATGAAGAATCTGATGTCAAAATCGATTCTTTCGCAAACTGTTCATCAGATTTGGGAGAAATTCTGTTCATATCATAAAGTTGATATTTTACAACAGTTTACCAAATTTTTTTAAGTATCGATTGTAGCTTATTTTGGGGGGGTTTCGCATCATTTTTTTAGGTTTTTTTATGGGTTTTCACTCCCAATATCTGAAAAAGAACTATTAAAAATGAAAAAAAAATTTTTTTTCATGAAAAATGCCCTTGCGGATTTCAGTCTGTTCTGCAAGAAACTACCCTTGACAAATAGTTTGATACTGCAATCCGCAAGGGCGTTTCCATGAAAAAAACAATTTCATTTAATTTTTAATAGTTCTTTTCCAGATATTGGGAGTGAAAACCCATTAAAAAAACGTAAAAAATGATACCAAATTCCTGTTTGATTAGATTTTAATTTATGGAGACGCTACGCAAAAAGTTTAGTATTCAAATTTGTTAGATAGTTCTTCGATGTCATGTTGATGTTTTGCCAAGAAAAGCATATGCCAGTGTCACAGAATAAGAAGCCTTATACAGGGTGATTCACCGCGACGGTCTTATAAATATTTATGGAAAACTAGTCACAGTTTTGTGCGGGTAATTCGCATTTGAGGGATTTTGACGATTAACTTTCTCATCAAACTACTACTTTCTTATTCCGAATGGCACACCCAGTATATTATTGCATCATTAGATAACCAATATGCCATATCGGAGATGAAAACTTAACGAATTCTGAGTTAATTAAATCCTTATGAAAAAAATGGTGTTGACAGGGAATTACACTCTTGAATATTTCTGCAGAGCAAGTGTTTAACTTTTTCATTTAAGAAGAATATAAAAAAAAATGTACTGCTCATCTCAAAGGAATATATATTTAAGAAGAAGATCCGAACCGAAATCGTCCTCCACCGAACTGATAATAGAATAAAACTTATGCTATAATAAATTCAGTATATCAGAAAATATATCAAAAATGGGTTGCCAAACAGAATCCTGTACAGAATTTTTCAATTATTTTTAAAAAAATGACTTTTCATTAAATGTTTGTTGCAACATCAATATAATGAGAAAATTCTATAATGGGCTTGAAGTATAAACCATATAGAGGGTGCAGACGTAGGGTTGTCTATTATTTACCTGGACAAACCACTGGATTGCCAGGGATGTCAATGCCTGTTACTTTTTCATAATCTTGATGTTGCAACATTTAATGAAAAATCATTTTTTAAAGAATAATTAAAAATATTCTGCCAAGAATTTTTTTTGGCAACCCATTTTTAATACATTTTCCAATATTTATAATTTATTATTGAATGAGTTTTATTCTATTACCAGATCGGTGAAGGTCGATATAGGTCTGGATCTTAGACTATTTTCAATTTTGCCAATACAGTACGCGTCAAAATTATGGAACAAATTCATTTTCTCAGAAGAAAAATATTCGGCGACAAAATCCTGAAACAGGTCAATTTTTGTTCCACTTTTACCAAACTGTATATGCATTTTTTAAGGATTTTTGTTGCACCCTGTGTCATCCCCATCAACCCTCTAAATTTTTTGTCTAGGGATAGTGGGGCATATGGTACTATTTTGGCAAGGTCTTTGTGTCTTCTTTTCAGGCGTGAAGAAATTTTCAAGAAATTTTTTATTTTTAAATCAGTTAGTTCAAAGAGGTTTTCACTATGTGCACTTTGTCATGGCTCATTTACATTGAGACGATGGTACCTGATGAAATTTGTCACCGAATGAAAGTGGACCATTACAGTTTTGTTCATGCACAACTTTCAACCCCTTTCAATTCCCTCAATTTTTTTTCTCCATTAAAGGGTTCCTAGGGGTTGAAAGTTGTGCATTAACATGAATGTAATGGTCGACTTTAATTCGGTGACAAATTTCATCAGGTACCATCGTCTCAAAGTAAATGAGCCATGACACATACTGAAAACCTATTTGAACTAACTGATTTTTCAAAAAAAATAATTTTTTTCTTGAAAATTTCTGAACGCATGTAAAGAAGATACAAAGACCTTGCCAAAAAAGTATCACATGACCCACTTTCTATATTCAAAGAATTTAGAGGGTTGATGGGGATGACACAGGGTGCAACAAAAATCCTACTTTCACCCCCTACGAACCCTTTAATGGAGAAAAAACTGGAGTGACATTGGAAATTTATTTAGACATTGAAGTACCACCCAGAGAATCATTGTGCATTACAAGATAAGTTAAATTAATTGTTCAAAATGACCACCAGCGTTCTGGATGCAATAATCAAAGCGCTTGACACATTCATAACATTGATGACATTGCGTTGTCAGAAATTTTTCTTTGAATTGAAACAGTTTATCGAAAAGATCCAACTTCAGTAGAAACGTACCTACTAAAGATCATCACTGAAGCGCAGTGTTTCAGGCCTTCAAATTTTTCACGTGAGGGGGTTGAAAGTTGTGCATGAACAAAACTGTAATTATCCACTTTCATTCGGTGATAAATTTCATCAGGTACCATCGTCTCAAAGTGAATGAGCCATGACAAAGTGCACATACTGAAAATCTCTTTGAACTGACTAATTTTTCAAAAAAAAATTTTTTTCCTAAAAATGTTTGCGCGCCTGTAAAGAAGATAAAAAGAACTTGCCAAAAAAGTACTACTTGACCTACTTTCCCTATTCAAAAAATTTAGGGGGTTGATGGGGATGTCACAGGGTGCAACAAGAATCCTTCAAAAATACAAATAAATTTGGTGAAAGTGAAACAAAAATTGACCTGTTTCAGGATTTCGTTGCCAAATATTTTTCTTCTGAGAAAATTAATTTGTTCCATAATTTTGACTCGCACTTTATTTGATATTGAAGCAATGGTTGCTACTTGGACCGAAAATGTACAAGGGGATCTTGAGAGGAACATAAACTTCGACAAATCAAATTCATCTGTGGTGTACCCCGGTTGGGGTAGGTTCGTCCAGTTGGTTTGTACAGGAGAGGGTTCGAAACTCGAAGAACTCGTTAGAGGGTTTAATAACTATGGGTAATCTACTACGGCATCACATCAATGAATGCTTCGCTTCATTGTTCTTACTCACTCTCCTTTCATAATACAATAACAAAATATTATATATGTTTTGTCAAGGTGTTTACAAGCATATTATGATAACAGACGTGGGAATTCAATATCAGTAGGTAATCCATCTAAGCACGTTTTATGGATGATGCGAGGTTCTATGGACCTTGCTCGTCTTCAAGTAATAATTATACAGATTGTTTAGTCTGACATACGTTACACATCCAAACTCAAGATTTTCAAACTAGATCCGACATGATTCAATATTTCGGTCGATTGTAGGTGAAGAAAGGGGGGCACTCAGTTCTCCCATAAACTTCTAATAGGACACCGCGGTGAATCACCCTGTATAAATTCCAATCTAATATTCACCAACAAAATTATTTATCAGATGACTTTCTGATGTACCTAGCTGTAAATAACCTCTGCATCTTTGTCCCATCGATGCACTCCATAAAAGTGAGAGTATACCATGTGAAACTTCAACTTATAGGTACTTGTGGGAGACTTGACATCGCAGGCCTGCGATGTCAATATGCGGAAAATGATAATGGAGAGAATGACCCAGTTTTCTCCGCAGGACATTTCGTGCAACCGAATACCAGATCTAGAGAGCTTGGGTAAACATATCCGCGTGTCGTGTGGGTGTAAGCGGCCGTCGTTTGCACCGTGAACACCAAATCTCTAGGCTACTTTCACGTTGGTTCGGATTTCACGTTGTACAGACTGTTGTGTCCCGTATTCTGGACCCAGCATTTTATGAGATATTGTCTTTTCTTGATTTTCCAACGTCGCAGTCTGAATTCTTTGGTTTCCAGCAATATGCCCGAAATTCAATATTTTTTGGTTTAAAACAATTGACACCGGCTTTAAGAGCATTTTATCTCAAGCCAACAATAAAGTATAATTTTGCATGACAGAAAACACGCAGATGAAATTCAAGCTGGGTGGTACTCAAAGAATCCAGACATCACATGTGACAGTTTATATAATTTATCTTATTAGACCATTTACGGAAATTTCCTTCACACATTTTTGCTCTCTCTTTCGCACCAGCCAATCCGAGGTGTTTTTTCGGATCTTAGAAGGGCGTCGCTTAATTAAAAAAACCAATCAAAATTTATATTCTCCCTCTACGATGTGAAGAAGGGAATTTTCTTAATTTGGGTTTCGTTAGTTTTTAGAGACTATTCATTTGACTGTTGTACAGTAAAAACAATTCGCTTTCGAATTTACAAACAAGACTTTACGTTAATTTTTGTATTGTAAAAATCGTAACTTCTCATTTGAAAGTCGCTTCGACCTTGCTATCGAATAAGATATAGAAGGAAGATTCTATTGTGCAAACCACTTGTATACCATTTCGGTCTTGTTATCTAATGCAGATACAAGAAAATACATTTTTGTTACGTGTTAAAAGTGCGTTTTTTAATACACCTTAACAACATCTTCGTGTCATAAGTGCAACGATATTGATCAACTGGTAATAATAATAAGTAAATAATAAGTTCTTCAATTATCTGCTTATTTTAGAAGCATCAACATTTCTGATAAAGATCAGAAAATATTCGTCGGTCGTGTCTTCATCTTGATAAAGACTGAATTAATCAAGTGCGATTAATTCACCCACACGGAGTCTCTACTATTGAAACTCCAAAACACCTGAATAAACCAATTCAGGTCAAAACACAGACCTGCAGCTTTGGTCACCTTTTGCTATTGCTATTGAGCGATTATATCTCGTCCTGTATCATTGGAAAAATCTCGGATTAATAATAGAGTATGATTAATGGATTATTTGACCAAGCTTCGCTTTCACGGAGTTTTCATATTCCTTATCAGAGAGGCTGATTAATAATGTTGACAATGTTTCTCGATGAAAGGTCAATATAATGATAAGTGGTATTGTTTCAGCTCAATAGGAAAGTTTTAGATTCATCAGTTGAGATAACATTGATTTTTGCGCACAATTTCTAGGGAGCAGCTTGCTACGGTTTCGCACAAATGTCTGTTGTTTTCGAATTATAAGTCAAAATGTTCTTGTAGGACTAGGTTGGACTCAATGATGAGGAATAGGTACTGAATGATTTTGAAGTTATACTCGTTCAAATTTTGAGGTTATTTTCTCAATATCACAGGAACTGCTCATATGATCGAATTCAAATTCAGTAATTAGTCGTAGAATATCGATGCGTTTCTAATAGACGACTTCGGCCCAATTTGCCAACCCACAATTTTATTCACAAATTGACCATCACTGGGGAACGGGAATTTCAGGACAAATTCGACATGATAAGATTCGCGTTATTTATAAATATCCGTAAAAGATGCCTCGGCTCCTCAAACAAGATAATTCCTTTCAAATATAGGGTTTTGTTAAAATCATTTCTGATTGGCTGAAATTTAAGTTGGGATTCCTGATTTCATGTTAATGTGTCAAATTTATATAGGATATGTTCCGCGAATCAACTTGGTTATTTCGGTTGCCGGTTTTCCATTCCGTGAATATGAAATATTCGGTTGGTCCCTGAAAAAAAAGTTGATTACGGAATTTGATTGCTGAAAAAACGTTCTTTCTGTCACCAGAACGACAGTCAATGTTCTATGGTAACATATCCATAGCATAGAAAAATCTTCATTTACTTCATGATCCATAGAAAATAGAAGAGACAACAATGACAAAATTACTAGGTATGGTCTATGGATCATAAGGTATATAAAGAGTGTTCTATGCTATGGAAATGTTACCATAAAACATTGATTGTCGTTCTGGTGCATATACTTAATATGTCTATGTTCTGGTGACAGGAAGATTGCTTTTTCATCAATCAAATTCCGTAATTAACCTTTTTTTTTCAGGAACCAACCGAATATTTCATATTTACGGAACGGAAAACTGGCAACCGAAATAACCAAGTTGATTTGCGGAACATATCCTACATAAATTTGACACTATTAACATGAAATCAGGAATCCCAACTTAAATTTCTGCCTTACAAAAACCTATATTTGGAAGGAATCTTGTTTGAGGAGCCGAGGCATCTTTTACGGATATTTATAGATAACGCGAACCTCATCATGTCGAATTTGTCCTGAAATTCCCGTTCCCCAGTTCACGTTCGTATCGTAAATTCAAAAAAAGAGATTTGAAAACATTCCAAAATTTTGTTGATAGTTTTTCACAGAAACAATTCACCAGATTTCAATGGCATTCCACACCAGCCTCATTATTTTATTCCGGGATGGTAACTGGTTGGAAACTGCTGATACTCAATTCTTTCTTTGAATTGTTTATGATCAGTAGTTTATACTTACTTTGGGACTTGTCATAATATACCTAGGACATATTTAAGTATTTCGGCAAAATTTTTCTTCATATCTCTGAACATAAATATCATAGCTTTCCGCCGATATAATCCTCACGACATTTTGCATGAAGTTGCGTGTCAGTATATTCTTCAACTAACTTCGAAGTTTGAATCTCGACATTTTTTGGGAGCTATTGAGTAAATAACTACAAAATTACAAATTGCCACGAAATTTGAAATATTTCGTTTCTTATTTCTCCGAAAAAAACATCAGATCGTACTGGAATTTGAAGCTCTATAGTCCAATATTGGCTTCAAGGTCTATACCAATATTCTTCGAAGTTTGATGAATATTTTCCAGAAAAACATTTTTATTTAAGAAAATCCTAGAAAAACACAGACGTGAATTCAGCAGCTTGGAACATGAAATTTGAGCATGCGTGCAAGAGCTGCTGACTTCATGTCCGTGCTTTTCTAAGTTTTTTCAGTTATTCTGGAGAAAACTTCGATACCTAGGAAATTTGATATATTTTCACAATATCTCCAAAAGTTATAATCGTATCTAACTGAAAATTGGTACACTACTGAGAAATATGAAGCTCAAGGTACCAGGTTCATATAAAATAAGAAGTTCCCGAAAAAAAAATTTTTTTTCAAAAAAAATTTTCTACAATTTACTGACAGCATGATCTCCACAAAATTTCTGAAAAAGTTGCGCATTTTTATGCTCTAACTGATTGCTAATTTCCAATTCAATCGCTCTTGTAGTTCTCGAATTATCAGGGTTAAAACCTCGAAATTTCAAATGGCTATAACTACGGAACCGTTTGGCCGATTTTGCCCATTAACGAACAAGACCTTTGCATTATGAAAGGCAACCAATCCTGAAATTTTCAACTCGATTGAATCCTCTGTACGCCCGTAATCATGCACACAGCCGGCCAGCCGGAAAAAATCGATATTGACACCGCATTCGCCATCTGTGAGGCCAACCTAGTCGTTTGAGACCATTTCTCACTCAAGATTTCCACAATTGGACAAAACACAGAACGAGTGCTCGAAAACGACAAAGAATTTGATGGGAATGACATTTGAGCGCATCATTTTTTCATCATGCCCAAACTTCCAATCAAAGTGCGCTTCCTAGTTGCGCAACTACATCATATCTAACGAACAGGACAAACGTTATATACCATTTGAGCAACATCCAACCGATATTTTTCATTAATTGACGTGGAATTCCTTAAAGGCTAACAACGTTATTCACAAATGATGATCGTGACTGAAAATCGATATTTCACAGACTCCCCCAGACTCGACAATGCCATTTTTGTACGAAAAAATAATTAGTAGTCGAACATTACGGGCACGAAGTAAAAGCTGTGTTGATGCTCATTCCAGATGAACTGATTCCGGGGAATTTTGCAACGAGCGACATCGTGGCGCAGGGGTCAAACTTTCGATCTCGTTCTATGGTGCGGATCGATTGCACCGAGTTTGAGCGAAAGAGAAATTTTGTTTTATTACGCGCTTGTTCTGTTACCCAGAACATTTCATTTTGCCCATATTATCTAAACCGATCATATTGTAATCTATATTGAGCAGAAGTGCAAAAACCTCTAGTAGGTCCGATATTTATTCTCAGAAATATTGGCAAATATTTGTCTCAAATTTCGTTGATATATCTCCATTTTCGAGTTTTTCGAAAAAACTAAAGAAATTCCGCTTGTTCCTGATCTCAGTACCTACCTAGAATTTTTTTTAGATCAGATAAGGTTTTTCGACTGAAGACTTTTTGACAGTTCTAACAACCAATCAAAGTATGTCATTCTAGGTCATATAAAACCATTTCACTCAATCACGTTAACGTAACACTGATACTTGCATTCAGTGCAATAATCCATCCCCATGACAACACGATTGAGTTTCACAAGTGTCAAAAATCTTCCCGAATATCCCTCTGACATTGACAAAAGCCTCATAATTTTATGACAATTTTCTCAAGCTTGTTGCTTGGTAACAGCCCTCGGCCTTTCCAAGGAATAAGCTCTCGATTGTCATGAAATTATATCGTCTATTATCAATGTCCTAATGATATTACTACTGAAAATTAATTCAAAACCTGTTGCATCCAATTGAGATGGTTGATTTTGACAGTTATGCGAAGCCTGCTGAATTGGGGTTTTTCCTGAATTTGGGATATTTGTGCAAATGCAAATTCGAACATAGTTATTAGGGGTTTGATTCATCATTTTCTCAAATTACCTTCAGGAAGTATTCAAAATCAGATTTCAAAATTGAGGTTTGGGATTTGCCAGGCATGCACGAAGTGACAACGGTGTTTAGTAGAATAGCTTTTTCTGCTATTGAATAATGAAATATTTATTCATATTCTGCGGTACGCACGTGTTTTTGTCAATATAACCAAACAATTTCCGTTTGCGATTTGTCAATAATATGACAGTATGACAGTCTGGGCTCTTCTTTTTCTATTCATTGGTCGTTGTCTTCTACTCTAACCATATCGAAGTATAGCTATCTCTGTTTTCCTAAGCAAAGTAACACATTTGACGTCCTTTTCTTTCCGAGAAAGCTGAATTCGACGTTGCCATATCGTGCACTCAAGACAAATCCCTTCAAATGCAAATCCTCATTTTTATTTTTCAGTTTTAGCGATGAAACATTTTTTTTAAAATAGAATATTGAGATTATATGTTTGAAATGTGATATTCTGAAGGTTTTTCATGAAAATTAGTGCATTTTCTTGCGAAGGAATAACCCCCATTATTTCGACAAAATTTCTGGAAAATCTCAAATGAATACTTGTGATTATTCTATTCAAATTTACAGTTGTGATTTGAATATCTTTCTTGCTAGAACTGATTGAAAGAACTATTGAACATTTTTCTTACTGTATTGTCCTTATTTTTCTCCTCATAAACCCAGG
This sequence comes from Myrrha octodecimguttata, assembly GCA_958510865.1. Classification (NCBI taxonomy): domain Eukaryota; kingdom Metazoa; phylum Arthropoda; class Insecta; order Coleoptera; family Coccinellidae; genus Myrrha; species Myrrha octodecimguttata. Next base: position 55,269,896 of record OY294058.1, on the reverse strand, counting down.
ATGAGAGGATTGTTACCTGCAACAAACGAAAACATAAGAAAACGAAAAACCAATAATGATATGTGATATAAATATCGATTGTTCTAGGGAATAGAAAAGCTAAAATACTGGCCAAATGCCTGTATTTGTCGAACTCCGAGCAGTAAATGGTCTTGAAATACAATATTTCTTAGGTTTTTTTCGATGAAGTACTGGATTTAAATTCAATCTAATCTGTATTTATGGAAATATTGGGAAAATAAAATTTTAATAGGTATATCTACGGAATCATTGGGCGGATTTTACCCATTCACGAATTCGTCCTTCGTAATTAAGCCCCAAACCTCATCTGCAAATATCGAGTTTCTAAACCGGTTATTGTGTTAACGGTCAGCCTAAGGCTTAGAAAACTCGATATTTGTAGCAGTAGGTTTGGACCTACTATTATTATTATTCCAAATTAGCTGCCAAGTTTCACCATCGAATCAGTATTTTTTGAGGTATTCCGAAAAAACAACGAATCGAGAAAAAACCGCGAAATTTGACATATTTTTTCACAATATCTCCAAAAATTATTATCGCATCAAATTGAAATTTGGTAAACTGCTGCGGACTATGATCAAAATTTTGTCCGAACAGAATTGATATTTTGAGAATAAATTTTTTTCAAATTTGCTGACATCACGATCTCAAAGATATTTCGTGAAAAGTTGCGAGTTCTTATGTTCCAACTAACTGTCAAGTTTCAATTCAATCGCTTCAGTGGTTCTCGAAATATAAGGGGAATAAACTCAAAACTTCAAATAGCTATAACTCTAAAACTATTCGACCGATTCCACCCATTGAAGAATTTTCAAGTTGATAGGATTCTCCGTACGGCAGTAATCGTGCCTACGGACGGCCGGCCAGACAGAATCGAGTCCAACCTAGTCGTTTGAGACCAATTACAGCTCAAAATTCGAAAATTACAGACAATGTGACGAAACGATAAAGCGCTTTCCCCAGAACAAGCGCGTTAAAACGATACTAAGTGCTCTAAAATATTCCAATAATACCTGCGTTTTCGGGGTCAACTCATTCGCCTCTAAATTAACAATTTATCGCTGTGCACTGAACAAGTACTTTTCACAATTATTGTGGTCAACCGACTTTATTCATCCGTAATTTGATATCGATCCAGCATCGGAAATTCCAATAATGCGTATAATCAATAAATATAATGTGGAATAAGAGATATCCAGGCTGATTACCATAAGAAACTCATACAACCTCCGGTGCTCAAAGTGAACCGATTGCCGACAGGAATGTGTGTAACTCGCTGATCTTGAACGCAGAAAGAGCGCTAAATTCCGAAAATATCGGAAGTTGTCTTTCACTCTTCCATTTCATCGATTCATCACAGAAAACTTGAATTTATTGGTTTAACCATGAAAAAATCCTAGAGGAGCATTGACGTGAAATACAGTGGCCAACCATTCAGATAGTGGCCTTGACGGATGCTGCTTGATTTTCTGTTTGAAAATAATTTATTGTTATCTTACGCGTACGATTCTCACGAAATTTCGCACGCACTGTTAACCTGTTTTCTTAGACAAATAATAGATTTCAACTCTCACTAACCTCTTCTCTTCGAAATATTGAGGAATTTATTTTCCTCATCGGTCAATCGGAGGAAATTTTGGGTGGATTTCATGTAGTCATGAATTCGACCTTTCTATTTAAGCTCTAAACCTAATCTACAAATATGGGGTCTCTTGAGTCATTAGTTCTGGAAGTTATTGAATTTATAGTCGGCATGAGTGCAAGAAAATTACAAACTTGCGACTGAGCTACCTGGGGATGCAAAACAGTTTTCCGAAAATATCGATATCATCTGGTTAAACGTTGTCGCCGCCTCCTATGACTTTCAATGAAGGACGTTACGCTTCATTTCGTTGAGCTAGTTTGAGCTCAATTCATCTCTGTAATACGCGACTTCAAGTTTAATTTATTCTTTTCAAATCGTACTCAATTAAGGACTTCAAATGCTGGTTGCGATACAGCCTCGGTTACTGCTTTATTAAGTACGATAATTCCTTTTTGCGGGATTTTGCAGGGTCGGACAGTTTTGAATGTTTTCTATAAAAAGGCAGGATTGTTATTTCACTGAAAATTTGGAGATACATAATTATGTGAAACTACCGAGCACTTCTGTGGATATCTACTTCATATACTACACAAAATCGTACTCAAAGAGAGTAACATGACTGAAAAAAACTGACAAAAACTAGATTGTTATAGTTGATAAAAGCCAAAGTTATTTATACAAATACATTAAAATTTTTCATTTGTATATAGGTAGTTTTGGTTGAACCAGCTATGACAGTTTTCATTTTGCTAGTATCTTGAGCTTCTGTGATCTAATAGCTTCTTTGGAGTCATGAGAACTTATCTCTCCGAAACCAATATATATCACCCAGTTTCGACTGTGCAGTAGACCAAAACTGAGATGAATAACTGTGAATCAACTAGAAGTAGTTATTAATTGATTTTTCAGTGGAAAAAATAATCTGATAGCTTCTTTGGAGTCATGAGGACTTATCTCTTCGAAACCGAGATATATCGCCCAGTTTCGACTGTGCAGTACACCAAAACTGAGATGAAAAACTGTGAATCAACTAGAACTAGTTATTAATTGAATTTGTAGTGGAAAAAGTGATCTGATAGCTTTTTTGGAATCATGAAGATTCATCTCTTCGAAATCGAGATATATCGCTCAGTTTCGACTGTGCAGTACACCAAAACTGAGATGAATAACTGTGAATCAACTAGAAGTAGCTATTAATTGAATTTGTAGTGGAAAATCGAAATCAAGATATATCGCCTATTTTCGACTGCAGATTGATGTTCAAAAGACCAAACTGAGTGTAAAAGAACAAAATCTAATCACTAGTCATAAGATGACAAGACTCCAATATTCACGGTGATCTGTTTCAAAAGACATTGGAAAAAACGAAAAAAAAAATTTTTTTCTGTAGAACCGGCAACCTCGCGTCCCGCCTTAACGGTACCAACACCGCACTACATCTCCGGTCAATCCTCGCCGAATATTTCAACAAATCGTCCAATTTAGCCTCCAGTTCGCCATTCGTAACGGTGACAATGCGCCCGGACTGCTACTTTAAAACGGCAATCAACGGTTTGAAAAGTAACTCAATTACTGTTCACAAAGTGCATTTATCCCAGCGCCGAAATCGAGGAGGCCGCGTAAATGACAACAACGTCGAGGGTCCATGGATGGCGCGGCAATTCGTCATTGTCAGGGTGGTCAGTTCGGACGGCTAAGGCCATGAAATCGGGGACTTTGTGGTAACGTATTGAAAGGTTGCGTGGTTGGTACGATTGCTTTGGATCGCGGGGTTGGTCCGTTTGTTCGATTGTGATGAGACGGGTCGTCGAACTCAATCGAATGAGTAGTCATGACGACTGATTTTCAAAAAAAGTCTCAAGAAATATATCTCAATTCCAGGGTTCCTAGATAGAAGGAGCGCAAAGTGAACTTTTAGACCAGTAGGTACCTGAGGTAAGGGTGGAAAAAAATATAACGTTGGCAAGCCTGTTCAGTAAGTTTTGTTATTTTAACCTATCGGCCGATCGTAAACACAATAACTTCCGGATGAAACAACTTAGAAATTCAATATTTGTAGAGTAGGTTTTGATCTTAATTATTAAAGCCAAAATCCTTAAATGGGTAAAATCTTCCCAATGATTCCGCAGATATACCCATTTGAAACAATATTTTCCCAATATTTACAAAAAAACAGATTAGATCGAATTGAAATCCGGTACTTTATGAAAAAAATGACAGTCTGAAGGTTCACACATAATTTCATTAGGATATTTTTATCAGAAAATCACAGAATAATTAATATTTGAAAAAAAACAGTTTTTTTTAATTGTTCTGATGACACGATCATCACGAAATTTTTGACAAAAATGTCCATCAATTTCATCATGATTGAAATAGTATTATTTGAATTATTCCGAAAAAAAACAACGATATCAAGAAAAAAACCGAAATTTGACCTATTTTCTCGAAGTATCTTCCAAATTCATGATCGTATTGAACTGAAATTTAGTACACTGCTGTTAAATATGAAGCTGTAGGTATAACCGAAATTTGTCCTCAATGAAATGAACAGTTTTCGAGAACAAAAACTTTTCGTAATTTTCGTAAAAAATTTTGAAAAAAATTTTTTTACTGACAGCACGAATTCAACAGAATTTCGCGAAAAGTTGCAAGTCTTCATGTTCCAACTGACTGCTAAGTTTCAATTCAATTGCTGCAGTAGTTCTCGAAATATCATTGAAATATCTTCAAAACTTCAAATTGCCATAACTCCAAAATCATTTAACCGATTTGGCCCATTAATGAACTTAACCTTCGCATTTTGGAATTCAACCAACCCTGAAATTTTCAAGTCGATAGATTTCGTAATCGTGCGCGCGGACGGCCGAAAAAAATCGATTTTGACACCGGATTCATCATCAGTGAGTCCAACCTAGTCATTTGAGACCATTTTCAGCTGAAAATTCGAGAATTACAGAGATTTGGACAAAACGATAGCACGCTTTTCCCTACAACATGAGCACGAAAATTGAAGAGACCTCTTGTGTTCTGCTGATTGGAGAATCGATTTCGTTCTGTAGAAATGGACCATATTTGGCTAGATTCACTAAGGAATAAAAGAAAATCTAAAAGTTTCCGTGTCAAGTGAATCTGCGATGCTGTTTTTTTTTCGAAAATGTCAATTTGACAAAATTTCTTGGAATAAGTTATTGCAAGAAAATAATTTCGGAAGTTTTGGCATTATTCTCACTTTTTCATATTCAAGGATTTTCCTCTAGTGCTGCAAATTAGAGGCCTAAACTATGAAATCTTCAGTAGAGGTATAGTTGTGGTTTTTCCTGAATTTGGGATATTTTTTCAAATGCAAATTCGAACATAATTATTAGGGGTTTGATTAATTTTTTTCCCAAATAACCTTCAGAAAGTATTCAAAATCAGATTTCAAAATTGGGGTTTGGGATTTGCCAGGCATGCACGAAGTGACAACGGTGTTTAGTAGAATAGCTTTTTCTACTATAGAATAATGAAATATTCATTCCTATTCTGTGGTACACACGTGTTCTTTGTCAATATAAACAAACAATTTCCGTTTGCCATTTGACAGTGATATGACAGTATGACAATCTGTGCTCTTCTTTTTCTATTCATTGGTCGTTGTCTTCTACACTAAACCAGATCAAAGTATAGCTATCTCTGTTTTCCTAAGCAAAGTAACTCATTTGACGTCCTTTTCTTTCCGAGAAAGCTGAATTTGACGTTGCCATATCGTGCACTCAAGACAAATCCCTTTAAATGCAAATCCCCACTTTTATTTTTCAGTTTTAGGTGATCAAACATTTTTTTAAATATAATATTGAAATCATATGTTTGAATTGTGATGTTCTAAAGGTTTTTCATGAAAATTACTGCATTTTCGTTTAAAGGAAAACCCCCATTTGGTACGAAAAAAGATCAAGGCGACAACGTGACAATAATGAAACCACGAAACATTCCAATCCTTTCAAACCCGAAAAAACAAGCTTTCAAGTACGTTCCTGCACTCGGAATTATCACAGGTTTCCATTCGTAGCGTTTTATTTCGATGTTTTATTATTAATTGATATATTTTTCTCAAGTAATTACCTCCATAAATATGATATTGTTTTATGAATATTGATAAGTGTGTTGACAGGTAATTGTAACACTGCCAACTGGACGATTAAGGCCCCGTTCAGACGTGTAATTATTCTTATTTATCGCCGTTTAGAGTTTTTCCAGCAGTTTGATGTGAATTACAATTCGCAGTTTCAACTGAGCCGAGCGAGGATCGGCATTCCAGCACGGCCAGGTTGAAAATGTTTTTTGCCTATGCCTATTTACCTTATAACCATCTTGGGTAGGTCAATGTTATTTTATTGTATATCATTATCTTATGATGAATATGGAATCTCGATACTGACAGGGATTGACGATTCATAAAACGATTTTTCCAAGAAACAGGCGCATTCTTCGATGCGATGGTATTCTTTGATGGTCTCTAGGGTCTTGATTGGTTTGTATTGTAGCTATAACAATAGCTACAATACTGTTGACTTCGATATGATTGGGGACCAGATTCAGGTGATTCTCTCTAAAGGCAAACATTACCTCGATATAGTAAGGTGACTTTTGGAGGCCAGAGTTCGTTTTTTCCAAAAATTTTATTAATTGAGTTATTGGCGTCTGAATTTAAGATTGCAGCGCCACGGTGGCCAGTTTTAGAACCTTACTTACAGACATAGATTTTGTTTTGATAGTCGATTTTGTACTGTTTTTTGGTGTTTGGTTTGATAATTTTTGATTTCACGATTTATTCAAAGACTTTTCAGACTTTTATAGCGGACGAGAGTATTACTGGGAGTATATATTCCATTCTTTAAAAGTAGGTATGTATCATTCTTCAATCTTATTGAGTGGAGAAACTCTAAAATTACGGGGATATCTCCAAGGTTAAACAGTATTTTAATATTATTCATTTTCAGATCCAAATGGCAAGATTGATTTTGGTGGATTTCTTAGGCTGTCTTGAAAGTTGAAAAACAGATAGTATTGTAAAACATACTCTTTGGAATGATAGACGAATACTCATAACTACTTTTATTATAGGGAAGGACTACTCAATATATTGTGAATGAAATGAATACATTCACATGAAACTAATGCTACTTGTACCGTAAGTGTTATTCATTATGGATTGACAAATAAATTTTCCAACACTCATATGATTAGTCTTGAAAAAGCTGTAATAAATAAGCCTTGTACAACTTTGCTTCCATCGGCAGAAGCACTTTAAGCGAAGAGTATTCATCACTAGATATTTCCTTGTTGAGACTCTTTTTTTTTCAATAGTCAGTTCTGTCACTAGAACATTTACGTTGTTCGTTAATGATCAGTTCAACAGGCAGATTCCTGGAAGGCATAGCATTCCTCTTAAGTAAATTTCTCTGCTTGGATTATGGGCCTGGAAAAAAATTGTCTTCATGAATGTGATCTAATATTTCATGAGCAATTCGTCCTTACCTTCATAAAAAAGATCATCATCGGGAAAATGCAGGTAACAGACTCTCATAAATCTTGTTTGTTGGTTTTTATCGATTCTTCAACACTTTCAGGCCCGACTTGTTAAAGGAAGTTTCTTTCACCCTAACTCCAAATTTTTTACCGGGCTGTAGAAATCTATGGGAAGGGACATTTGAATTTGCTTTTCGTCAGTAGAAGCACTTGTGAAAATCACACAAACGCCAAGAAAAATGCATAATTTTTCTCAGTTTCTCAACATTTTTTTTAACTTGTCAGTGATAATGTCTGTACCTCGGGTTACTCGGATTGCCACCAGAGGGAGTAGCGCTTATCTTCATTCGCCAATAGCAATTCCAAATTTTGTTATTTCCCTCATATTTCAGAAACTACTGGAGTGATTGGATTGAAACTTGGCAGTTAGTTGAAGCATAACGACGCGCAACTTTGAGCAGCATTTCGTTGAAATATGATTGTCACCCAATTTTCAAAAAAAAATTTTTGAAAATTTTTTCCGAAAAAATTATTTTCTTCTGTAACCATCGTTCATATTCGAAATCAATTCCAGAGCTTCACATTTCACACCAGTGTACCAAATTTCAGTTCGATACGGCTATTAGTTTTGTAGATATTGGGAAAAAATATGTAGAATTTCGTGGTTTTCTTCTAGATATCATTGTTTTTTTCGGTATAACTCAAGAAATACTGATTCAATCGTGATGAAACTTTGCAGCAAGTTCGAAGATGCTGAAGGGTAACATTCTGCGAAATTTCGTGATGATCATGTCATTAGAACGATTTGAAAAAAAATTTCAAATTTTTTTTCAAATATTCAATATTTTGTGATCTCCTCATCGTATTATCCTCATTTAATTCTGTATAAACCTTCAAACTGTCATTTTTCGATCAAGTACTGGATTTCGTTTCGATCCAATCTGTATTCTTGGAAATATTGGGAAAATAAAATTTTGAATGGGTATATATGCGGAATCATTGGATGGATTTGACCCATTTACCCTTTCTCATTTAGGTCCAAACCTTCTCTACAAGTTGTTTTTTTCGAAAGCTATTGTGTTTACGGTCCGGCCCATTAAGAATGTTATATTCCCAATATTTCCAAAAATACAGATTAGATTGAATTGAAATCTATGAGTTTATCGAAAAAAACTTAGTAACAAGTAATGACGAGAAGTTGAGTTTAAATTCAACGTTTCGTTGAAAATAGTCATGGAAGATCCTTTCCATAAAAAGATCAATTTTGAATTGTTCAACGTAAACGTTATTTGGTACTAACAAAATTTTGCGATAATCGAAAATTTGTTCTAAATAATTCTTATGAAACCTGATCAATCTCTCAATATAAAATACAGGTACACAAGACCTACATCTACATTCACAACAAAAAACATTCCTTACAAAATCAGGATGCACCCCCCACTGTTAGAGAAGAAAAAGGACAAAACATCATCATAAATTACATCAGAATGTGAACCGTATCTACCTGCTCCCCCTAAGGTCGTACAATAAATTCTCAAAAATACATAGAAATTTCCAAGACGTCAAATACACACTAGTGATGCTTTGAAACCAGTAACATCGTTTAATTTATATCTTAATTTTATTGATTTATGTCGGGTTGAGGTACTTATGCATAATGATATACGCAATGAATTCGAAAAAAAAGTTGGAAAAACGAGTATTTATATTCGTTTTTAGGCTCGTAAATACAATTTATTGTTTCGGACTAGGGAAGTTGAATTTTGAAGACAGCACGATTCAAAGTGATAAATTACCTGCGTAAGAAGAATTAATGATAGAATTGAATTAACGTGAATTTTCCAGATAAATTGTTGACATTACTCGATCGGCCGTTAGTCCGAACATAAAAACAATAACTTCTGAAAGACTCGACTTAGAAACTAAATATTTGAAAAGTAGGTTTGAGGTTTATTACTGAAGGTAGAACTCGCCAACAGGTGAAGTCTACCAAAGGATTCCTTCAATATACTTATGTTCCTCATATTTCCAACAATATAGATCGGATCGAATTGAAATTTATTACTGTTTTCGTTGCAGAGAAATTGATTTTATATTTACATCAAAGTGCAAAAATCTATACTCGCAACTAGGTGGTCTGTCATAGTTCAAGAGTTGTAGGTAGAGAGAAAAGAATTATTCTATCCTCAGAAAATATGGGCCCCCAAAGATCTAAATTCAAGCATTTTTAGGTCACTTTCTCATCCATAAAAACGATCATTTATTTCTTTTATACAGTCTTAGAATCATTTTTGAACCTACACCTAACTATTAGCAGTAATTTCTTGTATTAATGGATAATATTAAATCAAAAATAATTGAAAGTTTGGCATTGGCCCAATTGAATCGGTCAGAATTCTGTGTATTCTCGTCTATGACAGCTGGCGGAGAATACATATCAGTCATATACATCACAGCCATCTTCAATACTATTTAGAGACAGCTAGGTATACCATCCGCTAGGGATGATAAGGCGTTGTTGCCAGACTTCATTTCAAGAATCTTTAGAAATAGACGTTGTTGAATGGTGATCCAGTATTTCCAATTTTTTATTTAAATATCGTATAATCTTGGAATAAATTGGCACAAAGTGTTCTGTTGAAATCAAAAGACAAAAAACTATTGAGAATCAGTGAGTGATTATTTTCTTGATGTACAGGGTGGGCAAAATTCGTTGTCTACTGAAGGGATCTCGAGAACTATAGCAGCTAGAAGAAAACTGATAACACATTCTCGAGCAACTATAGTCGAAAGATCTCTTATCTTGCTACAAAATTTTTGCTGATTTCAAAAATGTCTCATATGTCACTATTTATATGAATATTACATGAGAAAATTGTCAATACTTTTTTCCTGCTTTTCTTTTCACTGTTGAATTATGAGTAGGCTGACGTTGCCATAGCGACGACTGAATATGCATTATCTTTGTGTGAACTTGCGCCTCTATGATTGGAATCAGCGATTGCTGAATAAATATTTCTATGGTTAATTTGTCATAGTTCTTAGGATTAGCAATAGAAAATCTGTTTATTATTACTAATACAAATATTGCTGATCTTAAGAACTATGACAAATTAACCATAGACATATTTATTCAGCAATCGCTGATTCCAATCATAGAGGAGCAAGTTCACACAAAGTTAATGCATATTGAATCGTCGCTACGGTAACGTCAGCCTTCTCAAAATTCAACAGTGAATAGAAAAGCAGGAAAAAAGTAATGAATATTTTCTCATGTAATATTCATGTGAATAGCGACATATGATACATTTTTGAAATCAGCAAAAATTTTGTAGCAAGATAAGATATCTTTTGACCATAGTTTACATTTAAAAAATCCAAAATCCTTCTCATTTCTCGAAAATGGCTGGATTGAAAAATTCAGTCATATTATATTTGAATTACTTCTAAAAAAGTGCCTGTAGAATGTATCAACAGATTTCCAATACGAGTTCAAACAAGCGAGTTATTCAGCATTATTGAAAATGACAATTTCTCAATTTTCGCTCGAACTCAAGTTTTATGAACGATAAGCTGGATCTGTTTTCAGATTCGGATTAATCAGGAAAAAAGAGCTCGTGAATGTGTTATCAGTTTTCTTCTAGCTGCTATAGTTCTCGAGATCCCTTCAGTAGACAACGAATTTTGCCCACCCTGTACAAAGTGACGTCAGTGCTCTTCTAGAATTTTTGTATTACCAGGGTCGTCATCAGGATATTTGTATCATTCCAACCTTAAATGTTGTTTTTTTTGGTTGACCATACGTATATTGTTCTTGCGTTCACGTTCTTAACTTCTTTAAGTTATCCTTGTTTTTTGTCTCGATTTATAATGATTCAAATTATAAATTCTCTGATTTTCATTTTCTTCAAGAACTACTTATAATTCCAACTCTTAAATGAATGCGTTGGTATTTTAAAATATTGTATGGTTTTCGTGAAATTTCCAGTGTTTTTCATTCTGTAAAGAATCACACCAAACCTGGTTATTTCCGAAAACCCCCCAGATATGGATCGACATACCCAAATTCCACAGCCTGCCGAGAATCTCCTTAACGATTTCAGCCATCTCGTTAAAAAGAGAGAAGCTCAAATATGGTACTTAGTATAGAATTTCTAGCAATAAATTCGAGACACAGAATCAGATTGCTCGAGACCTTATTCGAAGGCCCAGTTTATTTGCATTATTTTGCAATCCTGGATAAACTGCAAATTGGGTTACAACATCTCCCGTCTCCCTCTCGACGGTGTGGATAAGATTGAGAGACAAAGATGGACGTATTTAGGACGTGCAAGAAAAGTCTGATCGTACGCCGTTTGGGCCGCATTTGAATACAATTACTAGAACGCTGGGAATCGTACATAAAATTAATTGTAAATATATAGAAAGTTTAAACACTTCAATGGTAAATCAGCGATTGGAATCGGAGATAGGTCGCATAAATCTGCGCTCAAACACCTTGTTTATTTGCGGCTTTAAAAACGGCGAATTGTGAATCTTGCAGGGTGCGGGACAACTCAGCCAAGCGTTATGAATGAAAGAATTTTGAGATTCAATTTTATATATCTCGGACCCTTGATTCACATAAAATTTTCTTGTTGTACTCAGGCTCTGAATGTGACAGTAAAGTAGATTATATACAGTGCTGACATTGACCATTCTGAGATGTAAAATAGCCATTACGGATAAGCTAATTCATTACTTAATTACGTATTATAGTGGCCAGTATTTCTTTAGCAATACTAAATAAGGATATTGCCATTTATTTGGGGTGTACTTTTAATGCATTCATTGTAGGGAACGAGCTTGTCCTCATTTTGACGGAATGTCTACAATTTTCGGATTTTGATCCAAAAGTTATCTCAAACAACTCACTGATGGCCAAATTTAATTCTGTCTGCCGTCAAGCAGGTCTTGCGTGTGTTTTAAGAAATAAACCTGCGTAATTCCAGAGCTTTAATATCTCGTTAATTTCGTTAGTAAAAATCCTCCTAACGGTTTCGAAGTTATAATATTGATCTGATCGAATTGAAACTTGGTGATAAGATGTAAAATGATGACGCACCAACTCGTACGAAGTTTTGTGTTATTCGTCCAGTTGAAAGAATCAGAAGGAATAATTATTCGAGAGTTTAAATTTTTTTTTTTTGAAAAATTATGTATTTGGGGAAATATCTGCCACGTTTTCTTGGAATTTTGCATTAACCTTAAAGTTCACCTTAAAAAACACTTCTTTAATCTTTCAGTTCCATCAAAAATGTATATTTCGAATGAATCTTTGGGTGCATTTAGGCCATTAGTGAACTCGAACTTCTGTGATAAGCTTCAAATCTGCTCTACGAATTCCGTTTGTTTTTCAAATTTATTTCATTCACGATCATCTGCTAGCTCATAAAAGAAACACCTTTCAATGACATTTTGACATAATTGAGGCTCTTTCTCACTCATGACACGAATAATTTCATCTATAATTTCAGGAACCGATTGTGGACTATTCTTATGGATCTGGCTTTTCACATACCCCCAAAGACAATAAATAGTCCATCGGTGTCAAATCACATGAAACTGGTGGCCAATTGACATCACCGTTTCTGGAGATTTATTCGTCCAGATAATCAGCTGATTGTTCATTGATGAAATTGACAAATGAACGACGTTTTGAATGATCTAAAGGCTTAAGTTCCTGTGTTATTTGAACCTTATATGCCTTTAGAGCCGAATCCTTGTGTAAAACACACCAGGTGGTGGACCCACTAAGTCCAACTTGTTGTGAACGTCGTCTTATGGACATTCCAGGGTCTTCAGCAACACTTTAAAGAACCAAATCAATAATTTCTTGTGAACGACCGCTGCGACTGTATTTTTCACTTTTTTGATCTTCCACTGAACCGGTATCTTGAAATTTTTCAATAATTTGACCAATAATACTTTGAGATGGACGATTATGTAAACCGTAAAATTGACTTAATTTTCTAAAACACTTTTCACAGAACGCTGATTTTCATAAAATAATTCAACAATTTGAACGCGCTGTTGTAACGTGCACGAAGACATGTTTATAAATGTCATACATCACACTTCTTAAATGTCAAAATACCCATTATTTATTCTTAAAAAAACCGCTCAATTTGAAACATCCTTTAGATTCAACAGGTATAATGAACATCAATCGTCTTGATCAGTTGTGCAGCACCGTAAATGCATAGTGGCATAGTGTTACACATTCAGCTTCCACATTTCGTTTATTTTTTCTGCATGTTCTACCGTTGTTATTTGGGTTTAATAGGTTTTCACGAATGTTGAACATTTCTCGCAGATTGGATTTCAAACGTGTCCATTTGAATTTTTATGACTCTACACACCGACCGGATCTTCTTTTATATTTTTTTCCATCGAAGAATCGAATGGTAGGATTGTCCGGTTTATAGTGCATTTTTATATGAGTTTATTTATCTGTCGGTTTTATTGGATTGATTATAAACTGAGCACATTAAGAGAATTTTTTGCATAGAAGGGGAATATTAACAATTCAATTATAGTATCAACGCAACTGTTGTAAAATTGTCTATGTTTCATTCTCCTGCGAAAATGTGGAATGAAAAATATCAAGAGAAAAATATTTTCAATATATTTCTTACTTCTGAATCAGAAATATTCACCTTTGAAGTGATATGCTCTTAATTCTGAATTAAAACTTGAGATGATCGATATACAATTTCGAGTTTAGAGACTGATTTTCTTGTTGATCCTAATTTGAAGTCAGAATTGGAATCACTATAACTTCAAACTGAGAATTTTGCACAGTTCTGACCTGAAGTTCACCTTTAGAATTTGAGTGATTTTGACTTCAAACAACTCGGAACTATGCTAAATCTGACTTCACTTCTGAATTAGACGGAGAATTCTGACTTCTAACTCGGGAGATGGTTCGTTCCGACTCTATAGTCGAAAATTCAAGTAATTCCTGATTTTGGCTCGCACTATACATAGTTCAGAAAAAGAAGTCTCATCTATACTATAGGTTTATTGAATAAGGAGTGCATTCGCCATTTTGCAATGGCTTCTGAAAAATCTGCAACGTTGAAAAAAGGCGAATATAGCTCTAAGAAAATTCAATGCCCTACACTCATTTTGGTTAAATTCCGAGATACTACGAACTACTCATATTTTGGACCTTGGAGTCAGAATGAGGCATCGTGGATTCCGTGTTTAAAGTCGGAAGGACTTCTAATTTCGGCTCTGAATTCGGAAATACCTGAATTTCAAGTTTCAAATCAGAAATAGAATAATTTCAAGGGCTAAGTCGGAGTATTGATCCAATTCGGAGTTGAAATCAAGTATAATTGAGATTTAAAAGTCAGAATTATATGTCGTGAAATCCGAATTTTAATTCAGAATTGCTTATAATTCCGACTATCAGGCCAATTTCTAGTTTATATCAGAATTGGCCTAATTTTGACTTCTTGGTCGGATTTCGTTCCAAAAATAAATCATGATTCTTACTTCAAAATCAGAATTATATACCATATTGTCATATTATCAATGTGAAGTTGAAGTAAGCCAAATTCCGATTCTAATCAGATTTCGTTCTTCTTTTGGAATTTTACATAATTCTCACTTCAAAATCAGAATGATGTTTCTTCATGAATGCCGATTTAAACTCATTTATATTTCCAATTTTTGAGTCACAACCAGACTAACTTTAAAGTCAGAATTGACATACTTCTGAGTTCAAAGTTAGATTCTTCTCTCTTAGATTAAAGTTGGAATCTAAAGTATAATATTGACTTCGAAGTCAGACTTTTGTGAATATTCGAGTTCGAAATCGCAATAAGCCTCGTTTCGAATTTTAAAAACAGAATAAGCCTAGTTACGAAATTAAAATCAGAAAGAAAGTCGAAATAAATCAAGTAATGTTTGAAATCAGAATGGAGGTTTTTCCTGAATTTGGGTTATTACTGCAAATGCAAATTTGAACATAATTATTATGGGTTTGATTCATCATTTTCCCAAATTACCTTCAGAAAGTATTCAAAATCAGATTTCAAGATTGGGGTTTGGGGTTTGTCAAGCATGCACTAAGTGCAAACAGTGTTCAGTAGAATAGCTTTTTCTGCTACAGAATAATGAAATATTTGTTCCTATTCTGTGGAACACACGTATTCTTTGTCAATATAACCAAACAATTTCCGTTTGCGATTTGTCAGTAATATGACAGTATGACAGTCTGGGCTCTTCTTTTTCTATTTCTTATTCGTTGTCTTCTACTCTAACCAGATCGAAGTATAGCTATCTCTGTTTTGCTAAGCAAAGTTACACATTTGACGTCCTTTTCTTTCCGAGAAAGCTGAATTCGACGTTGCCATATCGTGCACTCAAGACATATCCCTTTAAATGCAAATCCCCATTTTTATTTTTCAGTTTTAGGTAATCAAACATTTTTTTTTAAATATAATATTGAAATTGTATGTTTGAAATGTGATGTTTTAAAGGTTTTTCATGAAAATTACTGCATTTTCGTTTAAAGGAAAAAATCCCATTAAGGTTAATTCTTAGTTTGAAGTCACGAGTGGGTTCAATTCAAACTTGTAATTTGGAATCCAGGAGGGTTCTTTAAAATTTCGAGTCAGAATTATACGAATAAATATCGAAATAAGACTCTGCAACTCCACCTCGGTATCTCTTCTTGTATCACTCCTCCAACTTGCATCTTTGATTTCAATTTTTTAGATCAAATTGAACGGCTGGATGGGACATTTGAAGCTATGGAGTGATTACCGATTACTGCATTTCCTTACTGAAAAAAATTATTCTCCCTTTCTGACGTTTCATTTCATTTACAAGTAAGAAAACTGCAAATGCATTATGAAAGCTGCTGAAACGAAATATTGAGTGATACGCAGCGGACTGCGCCCCCTACGGGGAGTTCGGTGACAAACATTGATATTCAATCATATCTTCACCAATTTCGATCGCAACTGTCGACTTTTCCACTCAAACTTCACACAAATCGCCCTTCGAGCTATCAGATCATCCGAGAACCCTAAAACGGCCCTGTATAAAATTTAATTGCCATTCCAACACCTCCCAATCGATCTTCCTCCGATTTTTCCGCGTTCCTCGTCAGCGTCGCCAATAAGCGACAATAGATTCGCAATTGTTCAGCCACTCCCGTCTCCGGTCGTCCGCGCGGCCGGCGCGGTCGTGGGCGAGTAGGAAACAAGGTCCCCGAAGACGGTATCTCGATCCAGCGGGCTGCTTATTCCAACTACACAAGAAGTATAACGAAGATTAATATTCACTTTTACTGAGCGCGGTATATCGGCCTTTGGGCTGTCTCTCTGTCCGCCCGTAGGTTGCACAGTTCGAACAATGACTGCTGCAGCTCTGATGGAGTTCTTCTTTGCGTTCTGGTGTTGTTCATTTGTGGAAGCGGTCTATAAGGACTTTTTACGCTCTTCTTCTGGGGAACAGTGGATTATCATTTCGTTACGATGTCTGTAATTTTCTAATTTTAGCCGAAAATGGTCTTAAGCGACTAGGTTGGACTCCCTGATGAAGAATCCGTGGTGAAATTTGATTCTGTCGGACCGGCCGAGTGCGCTCTTACTTTCGATGGAAAGTACCTAGACCATTGAAATTCTCGGGTTAGGTTGGCAGCCTGAATATCTTGTTTAAGTTAGTTGGTAGGGAAAATCGGCCTAAATGTGAAATTTTGATGTTAATTCCTCGATATCTTATGAAGTCCTGATTGGATCGAATTTAAACTTTGTAATTAGTTCTTGAATACCAACAAGCACAGATGTGAGCACATCGAAACTTCGTAATTAGTTGAAAAAAATGTACACGCAATTTACTGCAGAGTTTCGTGCGAATGCAATTGTTAGAACATATTGAAAAAATTGTTTTTCGAAAGTTATCCACATCCTTATCGAGAAAACATATTTTTTTCTGAATTCATTAACCAGATTTCGTTGAAATTCAGCAGAGACCTTTTTTTTTCCACTTCATTATCTGTCTGGTTCAAGTTTCGAAACCTTGCATTTGCAATCATTAAATCTACAGATTTTTCTGTAATACGTCTACATAATATTTATCGATATTGATATCGATATTATTATTGTATTCAACGTGCAACGTCTTGAGTGACAAATTCAATTATTATATAAACTTTCATATAAAGATTGAAGTGAAAACTGAGAACATTGCTAATATAATAAAATGTTACACAAAAATAATACCAGATACTAAAGGATTTTCCAATAAGAGGTGTTATTTTGAACAGCCCGCTATTTCGGTAGATGTCACTTTTGTAGCCGAAAATGTTGAAGAAAACTCAGGTTTGTCCATTCCTCGTCGTTCTTTGGAATTAGGCATTCCACAAACGTCATTACACCGTATTTTGCATAAAGATTTGGGTCTTAAGGCTTATAAAGTTCAGTTAACACAAGAACTCAAACCAGCCGATCATCAACAACGTCGTGTCTTTGCTGATTGGGTCGTTGAAATGCATGAAAATGATCCGGAATTCCATCGAAAAATCATCTTGAGTGATGAGGCCCATTTCCACCTCGGTGGCTTCGTCAACAAGCAAAATTGTCGAATCTTTGGCTCTGAAAACCCGAGAGTTATTGTTGAAAAGCCTCTCTATCTTCAACTTGTGATGTTAGGTGCGGTTTGAGGTCCGGCGGAGTCATTGGACCTTACTTTTCCGAAAATGAGGCTGGAGCAACAGTTACGGGGAATGGATTGTGCTATCGAGAGATGATTAATGATTTTTTATGGCCGGAATCGGATGGTATTGATCTGGACAACGTTTACTTTCAACAAGACGGCGCTACGTGCCACACAAGCAACGAAACCATTGATCTTTTGCGAGAAAAGTTTCCGGACCGGGTTATCTCTCGAAGAGGTGATCAAAATTGGCCACCGAGATCTTGTGATTTAACACCTTGCGACTTCTTTCTCTGGGGTCACGTGAAGAAGAAGGTCTACGCCAATACCCCAGCGTCGATTCAAGACTTGAAAGATGGAATTCGTGAGGCTATCGAGGGCAACCACTTTGCGATTTGGTTATGGAAAATTTCATTAAAAGGAAATAGTCCTGTAAGCGTGGTCGTGGTGGTCATTTGCCTGATGTTATTTTTCACTATTAACGGCATAGCTTCTTCTTTATAATGGAATTAACATCCGATCATTCATATTGAAAAATGGCATTTTTCTTTGAATATCAACATAACAACTTTTATTGGAAAACCCTTTATGTTTCATATTTCAATTCAGAATCACCAGTAGCACCTATTCCATATTATATGCCAAAATCTCACCACGTGCATTCACCATAGCTTACGTTTGCATTCATTTCTGGGTTGTATTCTTCCAATTTTATCAATCAGACAATGTTATGTCTTGAGGATTGCTCCTATCAAAAAGTGTATATTGCTAACAAAGGAGAAATCTTTACAAACGATAATGATTAATTTTTATGTTTCACATATTAGGAAAGAAAACCCCCAGAAAGTTCGAGCTTCTCCAAATGTATGCTCTCATTATATTTCAACCAAAGTATTTCACCAAGTTCTCAGTTGGTGCCGCAAAAAACTCATAAACAATCCATCAAATGCTGAAACCAACATTTACACCACATTAAATCTATCCATTCACAACAAAAGAAGGCTACCACAAGATCAATCATCACACAGCATAAGCCACCTGATCTTCCCCATGAAAAGCAGAGATTCCACTCTATTCTTTGTGTAGGATCCTTTGATTTCTGTCGGAGAGGCATGTTCTAATGGTTTCCAACCTCTAAGTGATTGAACTATTCAGCATTTCCGCAATAATTAGCTGAAACCCGTAAACGCCACACCTCCCAGTATTCAATCTTCTTATACGCATAAAGTTCTAGGATTCCTCCTCACGCTGGGGGGAAGCGGTTTCATGTTTCTTGCTCTCGGACTATCTGAAAATAGCTGGAATACGTTCAGATTAAGATACCGTTGATTGATGACTGAGGGAAATCGGTATAATCGGCTTTGGTCTGATTCGATCTGGGTATATTTTTAATTAATGTTCTTGTGGTATGAGAGGGTTTTCATATGTGAACGTGGTGAACCGGGAAATAGCATTGGGAATTTTTGCTATCAGTGCTGCACAAGGTTTTTTCCAAAGTGGGAAGCAGTTTCAAGAGCTTGTTCTAGGGAACAAGGACGTTATCGTTATCATAAAATGTCTGTAGTTATCGAAGTTTACCCAAAAATAATCTCAAAATCGTTACCTTCGACAGTGTTTGCTTTCATGTACTCATACAGTGTGCAATATTAACTGAAAAAATTCAAGGGGTGATTCTGTGATAAAAATTAAGGTGGGCATGTAGTAAAAAATTTGTTGAAAAACCTCCCCCTCGGGGGGTTACACCCCTTCTTTTATATTTTCCCTGTTAATTAAGCTGAAGAATTATTTGTCAATAAAACTATCCATTCAAGAATTTTTTCAACCCTGAAGTATTCTTGGAACGGGTTGGAGTAGCCCTAAATTATTTCTTCTTACAACTTTATTTGATTACATATTTTCCTTTCAAAACACATGCCTGAAAAGTCCAATTCATTTACTAACTTATTTATCTCTACAAGTTTCTTCAAAATCCGAAACTGCGAAACCGCACTGTAGCAGGGTTTGAAACGATAAGGAGTTTAGAAGGCAAATTTCATCGCATACGCATCTCAATGAGGACAAGAGGACTTAGGGCATATGAAGTTCAGTTAACACAAGAACTCAAGCCGGCTGATCATCAACAACGTCGTGTTTTTGCTCATTAGATCTTTGAAATGCATGAAAATGATCCGGAATTCCATCGAAAAATCATCTTGAGTGATGAGGCCCATTTCCACCTCGGTGGCTTCGTCAACACGCAAAATTGTCGCATCTGGGGCTCGGAAAACGCGAGACTGTTTGGTGCGGTTTATGATCCGTCATTGGACCTCCCTTTTTCGAAAATGAAGCTGGAGCAACAGTAACGGTGAATGGATTGCA
Organism: Myrrha octodecimguttata; assembly: GCA_958510865.1. Lineage (NCBI taxonomy): Eukaryota > Metazoa > Arthropoda > Insecta > Coleoptera > Coccinellidae > Myrrha > Myrrha octodecimguttata. Next base: position 55,249,705 of record OY294058.1, on the reverse strand, counting down.
CTATCGAGAGATGATTAATGATTTTTTATGGCCGGGATTGGATGGTATTGATCTGAACAACGTTTACTTTCAACAAGACGGCGCCACGTGCCACACAAACAACGAAACCATTGATCTTTTGCGGGAAAAGTTTTCGGACCGTGTTATCTCTCGAAGAGGTGACCACACCGAGATCTTGTGATTTAACACCTTGCGACTTCTTCCTCTGGGGCCACGTGAAAGAGAAGGTCTACGCCAATAGCCCAGCGTCTATTCAAGACCTCAAAGATGGAATTCGTGAGGCTATCGAACACATAGGGCGTTTTGCGATTTGGTTATGGAAAAATTCTTTAAAAGGATATGGTCCTGTAAGCGTGGTCGTGGTGGTCATTTGCCTGATGTTATTTTAACTATTAACGGCATAGCTTCTTCTCTATAATGAAATAAACATCCGATCATTTATATTGAAAAATGGCATTTTTCTTTGAATATCAAAATAACACCTCTTATTGGGAAACCCTTTATTAAGACAGGAGTTTCGGAATCAATTGAAAAGCAAAGATTTGCAGTCCGTGAATAAAAATGGCGAATGGAAAAGACTTGCGAATCTTTGGGTATCAAAAAGTCAACCGCCCTAAGGTGGGCAAAAAAAACAAAAGGAAATGCCAACGAAATAGCAGGAGTATATGGAATCCAAACTGAAGAAGCTTATAAAACTCCAATTCACACAAGAACGAATGTTATGCCAATATGAAATTGATTATTCCCAATTTATATGTGTTAAGTCTCGATTTGGTTTTGTTAAGTACCAAATTGGATATGTTTACTCCCAATTTGAATGTGTTTAGTATCAATTTGAACTTGAAAAGGTATAGTAGTTAGTTCCTAAAAATTCGAAATTGTAGCGTATTTTGTTGCAGTCTCGCAAGCACCAGTCTCTCGAACATTTCTCTGGATCTCGACAACTTCTACCACAAAACCCGTTTTCACCTGACCGAATAAAAACGAGTCAAAGCATGCAAAATAGGGAATAATGGTATATAATACGAAAAATCTGACCGCAGATAATCAGCGGTTGTAGTCTAGGATCGATCTGGCCGGGCTCACCTGGTGATTTTCTACCTGGACCCTCTGAGCACGACGTCTTCGTGGCTCGCTCGGAGGTAGACGTCGACCATAACGAAAGTTCATGAAAGTTCCTCTTCTAGAATGCTAGGACGGACCGTGAGGCGTGCCGGAAGGACAGAGAGGTAGTCCTGACCATGTCGAGGAACGATTATTTCTTGACTACGTTGATTCAAATTTGAAGTCATGTCGTTGGTTTTTCGCCCGCTAGTTCCGGGAAACAGACAGCTATCATTTGGCCACAATATGTGTAATTCGGGGCGAATATGGTCTCGGACCGTTAGGTTAGGTTATGTGATGAAGAATTCATGACTGAATTTGTTGTCCTGACCATGTTGAGAAAATTTTCAGAATTATTTTCTTTTTGTGAAACCTTTGTCAAATTGACATTTTTGAGAAATCACAGTAACACAGATTCACTTGGTTTGAGATTTTTTCAATTGTATCTCTTTTTGAGCGCAGGTTCTAGGGGAACAGCGTGCTATACTTTCGTCCATATGTCTGTAATTTTCGAATGTTGAGCCAAAAATGGTCTCGAACGACTAGGTTCGACTCAGTGATGACGAATCCGGCGTCAAAATAGATTCTGTCCGGCCGTCCGTATGCACGATAACGGGCGTACGGAAAATCATATCGACCTGAAACTTTTAGGGTGAGTTGCATTTCAAAATGCGACGGCTAAGTTCGTTAATGGGTAAATGATTAGATCGAAACTTGGCAGTTGGATGGAGTAAGACAACGCTAAACTTTCTGCAGAATTTTGTCGAGATCGTACCGTCAACAAATTAAAAAAAAAAATCTTCCCAAATTTTTTTGGAAAAAAATTTTTTGAACCTGTTCATGATATTCGAAAAAAACCTTTTCTCGGGCGTTGAACGTCATAATTCGCAGTAGTTAACAGAATTTCAATTTGATCCGATTATAATTTTTTGAGATATTCCAAAAAAATATGTCGAATTTTGTGTTTTTTCCTGGATAACGTTGTTTTTTTCAACAACTCAGAAATTACTGACTCAATCATGATGTTACTAGTCGGGTGGTTGGAAAATCCTGATTAACAACTTTGTCCAAAATTTCGTGATGGTTGTGTCATTGGAATATTATATATTCAATATTGCTGATATTCTGGTCATATTATCTCCATTGAATTCTGTATAAACCTTCGAACTGTCATTTTTCGATGAAGAATTGGATTACAATTCGATCTTATCTGTATTTTTTCAAATATTGGGACAGTAAAATTTTGAATGGGTATAATATCTACGGAATCATTTGGCGGAGTTTACCCATTCACGAATTCGACCTTCATAATCAAGTCCCAAACCTACTCTACAAATATCAAGATCCTAAGTCGTTTCTTTTGGAAGTTATTGTGTTCACGGTCGGCCCCATTCGTGAATGGGTAAAATCCACCCAATGATTCAGTAAATATACTCATTCAAAATTTTATTTTTCCAATATTTCCAAAAATATAGATTAGATCGAATTGAAATCCGGTTCTTCATAGAAAAAAACCTAGAAAAGCATTGACGTGAAGTCAGCACCTTTTGTTCGAATGATACCAAAAGTGAACATGCGCGCAAAAGCTGCTAACTAGCAGCTTATCTAGGTTTTTTAAATAAATTGAGCCAAATTTTTTTTTCTGCTTCACTTGATGAGGATCAACGCCAAACAGGCACACATCAGTTTTCTGTTCATATCGTTGAGCATATCCATTTAAGGCGTGATCTATTAAAAAAACTCCAAATAGTTCAAATCAAAGAATAATATTTGATTCTAAATAAACGTTCTTCGCAAATGCCAATAGGTCTCTTGAATGTAACACGAATTGTTATATTTTTATGTTTATCTCATTCCATATCCATACAAAATCATAATGTTCGCTATCACTTCAACAATTCGCGAATTCTGAATAATTCGGTTTCAAAAATGGCCAAATCGGTACTCAAGATCGAAGCGGTAGAAACGCGTCAGATCGCCTTTTACGTCACTCATTATTCTACGATTCACCGATCGATACAGTCGGCGCTGTCTATTGGCTTGCTAGATAGAAAAGTACACGGGAAGAGGGAGAGAGTGGATATACGGAAGCCGCGAAGTTTCGTGCGTTTAAACAGCCGATATGCGGGTACAAATTTAAAAGAGCATTTTCTCGTTGAAAATTTAAATTTTTCACGGCGGTTAAAGTTTTTCAGTAATCTTACGAATAGACTATTTGATTCAAATGATAAAAAAAATCATGCAAGAGACCTATTGTCAATATAAACAAAGTGAAATGTCAAACTTGAGGAAGAGATACTAGAGGCGGCAACTTCTGTGGCAGTAGCCTCAAGATTTTCTAACAGGCTATCAGGACAGGTGGTGCGAAAGCACTGCCAGTAAATTTAAGGAAAATCGCAACTGTCAAGTAAACTGTGCAGTGCACAGTTATACGAGTAAATAAACTAATCGTCCCGTAGAGGATACCACAGCAGTAAGTGAACTCCTTCAAGAACAGACGTAAATCTCAACATTTGGATGTTCACCAGACCAGCAAATGTTCTTGAAATATAGTACGAAATCGTGGAAATCAATCTGTCGAACCACTTCTGTCTTGCTCATTATGGTTGTGGGAGAGAAAGTAACTTCGTATGCGTACGATCTATACGAAACCTTATCTCCTAAGTTGTATATCATTCGATCGCGTTGTAGTCGAAAGTGTATCATTCTGTAGAAGCATCATTTGATTCGACTTCGTATGCATAAATTACTTGCCGTGTCGCTTTTGGAAAGTCGCGTTCGACGTGAACGTCCTGAAACGGAAAATAAATAAGAGCAGCATTCGGATTAATAGGAGAGAACACAATCAAGCGTACGTCTGATGCTGACAATGGACCGTTAAGGCAGTCAAAGAAGTACGAAGTCACGAAACTTGAGTTTTGATTCACCTTTTTGCCGGGTCGCCATTTTGAACGAGCAGAGGGGCACTCTGGTGAATGCTTTTAGGTTTTGAGAGTTTCGGAAGGATGCTTCAAATCTTCAACACCGAAAGATCACCCTTTGAACTTCAAATTGCAACCTAACAAAATCAAGTTGAGAATTAACAATATTTTTCGGGGATATTTTATTTTTATTTTTGAGTATGTTAACTCCCCACTTATGTTAGTTTTCAATTTGAAGTTGGAAAGGTATTTATAGAAAATTTATAGGAATATTTGGTGCATTTTGAATGCATTTTGGTCGCTGTAATAGTTTCCTCTCCAAATGGAATTCGGTCGAAAGTCTAAGGTACGAGAGCGAAAAAGAAGAGGAAACAATAGAAAATTCAGTTAATAGTTGTCCAATATATAAATTTGACGATGGTTTCGAGGTATTTCATTCGGTGTCTGATTCTTTTTTGAGATGGATCGTGAACTTCAAATTAATTTAATGAGTACTAAATCATTTACTAGTTCATATTGGATTTTTCACGCCCTTTTTTGTTTTCAGGTGTGATTCCAAGATTTCAACCTACATCGAATAGGAAAGAAGAAATTTTGTCGATATAAAAGAAGCCCTTCAATAACAAATAACAATTTCATTACTCTTATATGGGAAGACAGAGTTTTTCCTGAGGTTTTTATCTGTGCTCTTGTATCATACGTAAAAATGTATGGTACCCCGTTTACATTTCCTCTGCTAATACTGTTATGACACATATTGTTTGATATAAAAAAATGTACTGCTCATCTCAAACAATATATATATATATATATATAAATAAAAGTATTTCGTGTCACGGTCGTTTATATATACTGTCGTTTTTCTAAGGGTCTCGACCTGGTGCAATAAAGAAAACTCTTTTTTCTCTTGCCAAGCTTTCAGAATATTTTATTCCATCCTCAGGGGTGCTACAAAGGTTTTATACAGTTATATAGATCGATACATTTAAATAAAGACAACACAGACTTACAGAATTTGAGATTCTTGCAACTTTTACGATGTTGTGGTATTCTGAAATTTAAATGCGTTAACATTCAGATCGTCTCCTGTTTCGTGTATAATCCCGTATAAACTTTCATCTTCTATTTGACATTTGAAATATTGTTTTGTCAAAACAAATTTTTTTCCTGGACTCGGTTGTATGATTTTTTTTAATCTGTGTGTTCTTTATTTAAATGTATCGATCTATATAACTGTATAAAACCTTTGTAGCAGCCCTGAGGATGGAATAAAATATTCCGAAAGCTTGGCAAGAGAAAAAAGAGTTTTCTTTATTGCATCAGGTCGAGACCCTTAGAAAAACGACAGTATATATAAATATATAGAACTTAGTTGAAAATCAACCGATTGTTTGTACGTCTGATTTGGAAGCACCCTGTATATTCACCTTTTTCCGAGGAAATGCGATATTCAATATTCAGATGAAACTGACATCGTCATGAATATAATGTTGAATTTTCTATCGAGGTTGATGAACTTAAATTTTTCAAGGGAAAGTATTCCGATTCAAAAGAAGTCAGTTTTTTCGAATCTTCACTATGAAAATTCACGCTGCTCAAATTATACTGTGTACACAAAAAACTGATCATTTTCTCGGATTGAGGTATTAAATCGGTGCCTGTCGAATATTTCCTCACTACATGTTTGCCGACTTCCGGTCATTATAGAATTATGGCCAGTTATTTACGTATCAAATTATCAAATAAACGAGAGTTAGTGTTTGTGACTTGGATCAGAAGACTCCCATCCAAACCAGGGTCATGTACAAGAATCGAATAGTTATTTCAATAATGCCGTTTTGATATTTCTTCCACAACAACTCAAGGAATATTGATGAGGTTGGATCGAAACTTCGTAATTTGTAGTAGAATACTAATGCAGAACTTTATGACAAATTTTGTGAGGATCGAAGAGTTAGAAATTAAAAAAATTTTGAATTGTTTTGAAAATTCTTTTTTCCCGGAAACTATCCATCAGATTTCTATCAAATTTCGCGCAAACTTTGGGGTCAATCAAGTTACTCATCAGAATGCAGCTGTTATGTTCGGTATTGAGTCAAATCGGTCAAATGGTTTCGGAGTTATAGTCATTTGAACTTTTTAGATGATTTCCTCAATATCTCAAAGATTACTCTAGTGATAGTTTAGAAACTTGGTAGTTTAGTGGAGTACCCTGACAACCAACGAAAAGGAAAATTTTAGTGCAATCGTATGGTAACTTAATTCAAAAAAACTTTTTTTTCGGAAAAGTTTTTTTTTTGAGACTATTCCCCAGATTCCGACAAATTTCTGCAAGTTCTTCAAACTCTTCTTCAACAACAATGCAATCAATTCCAGTTCGACTCGGATTAATTTACCGCAGATATCGGGAAAAAATATGCCAAATTTTGTCGTTTTCACCTCGTCATCGTTTATATTTCCGGAAGAACTCAATGAATACCGATCCAAAAATGATAAAACTTGACAGCTAGTTAGAAAATGCTTATGCACAATTCTGTGCAAAATTTCGTTATGATCGTTTCATTCAAAATTCGGAATAGGTACCTAAATCTAAGGAATCATTGGGTGGATTTCACCCATCCACGAATTCGATAATCGTTGAAAAGCCGCAAACCTACTCTACAAATATCAATTTTCTAAGTCGTTCTTGCGCGCATGTTTGAGGGAAACAGCGTGCTGTCGTTTTGTCCAAATGTCTGTAATTTTCGAATTTTTTGCCGAAAATGGTTTCAAACTACTATTTTGGACTCACTGATGAAGAATCCGGCGTCAAAATCGATTCTTATGTCCGGCCGGCCGGCCGTATGCACTATTACGGGCGTACGGAGAATCCTATCGGGTTATAACTTTCAGAATAGATTGCATTTCATAATTTAACGGTTAAGTTCGTCAATGGTCTGAATCTATTGGATTGAAACTTGTCAGTTATTTGATTTGAAGCATTACTTTGAGCACAATCTTGTTGAGATCGTACTGTCAGTAAATTTCGAAAAAAAAAAAATTCAAAATTTTTTTTGGAAAAACTTTCTTTTAGGAAACTATCTACTCAATGAAAAAAAATTCTGCTCAAACGTAGAGCTGTATGTTTAACAGCAGTGCACCAAATTCAAGAATGATTCCATAATAGTTTCTGGAGATATGGGGTAAAATAATACTCATTTCGAAGTTTTTCTGTATCATTAATTTTGGCTTAAAACTAAAAAAAAACAAGAAAACCGCCGACGTGAAGTCACGTGAAGTCACGCGCATGTTCAAATTTGTTGCCATCTCCTTCGAACACGCACAGAAAAAAAAGGATCTCCCAAATCAAATATAAACATATTTTGAATTAAATAATCTTCCCCAAGAATAATAATCTGAAATTGAACAATATACTTCAATTCTCAACTCATTCCGTTGTTTGCCTGTTCAAATGAATTCTCTTGAATCGAATTTAGTTGAACCAAAACGTTCTCTTTACTTTGGAAAACAATTTCAGCTAATCATAGTTCTCTTGGATCAAGAATATAATTTCTTATTCAATGTGTTCTGATGTTGAAAGCACGTACACGTGACCCCTTCGACCAATCAGCTGTAGTAGCGCTGAAGACGCGTGTGGAATGTACGTAGAATTGCTGAGCATATGGATTTTGAGATAGGAAACAACGTCATGGCCGCCATAGTGAAAAGTGAACGAGTGCGTTTGTGTTTTTGATGGTGCATTGTGAATTTGGTGTAAATGGAGAACTACTTATCAACATCAAGGGAGTTTTTCGGGAACAGAGTTTCGAAAGTCAAGAAGAAAAGGTTGGTTTTAAGAATAAGTTTGATAACTCGAGAACGAAGTTTGAATTGGAATATGTGGGTACATGCCTACATGCATGTGTGTTATGCACAAACATTGTCACATTCGTGAACACTAGACTACACAATTTTAGTTTAGATTGGAGGACGAGAGTAAATAAAGTAACCAAGCAAATTGTTTCAAAAGACTTTGATCTCCGAAACCCTGTTCCCAAAAAACTTTCTTGTAAGAAGGTGATCCTCCATTTGCACCTCATTTATGACTGATATCTTCATAAATGATTATGAAAGGCTTCTTGAGATACCATACATTTTTATTATCATTTGAGAGCCGCTAATTGCAGCCAACATTTTATATTCTCTTAGCCTCCTTGAAGCCCTCACAGATTTCAAAATTCATCAGAGCTCTAGAGCAGGAGGGCGAGCTGTAGGTTGCGAAAACAGCTCCGACAAGGGGGCACAATAGACCTTAAGGTCGCGGTGGAATGTAACCCCTTAACAACTATAAGTATATTATCTGAGAGCTGCTTATTGCAGCGAACATATTATATTCTCTTGGTGAAAGAAATTGAAATCTTCTAGAAAAATATTTCAAATACAAAAATTAGAAATCTTACATTCGTTTCAAAGCAAGAGTATTTCCGAATGAAAATATGAAACATATACAGGGTGATTCCGGAGGAGACCGTCAGATTTTGGGATAAGTTTACACTAGTCAAGACAGTCTCGAAACACTGTTTGGTTTATGGTTGGGGGTCTCTGTTGAGAATATACAGGGTGATTGGTCCAATTCGACCGATATTACTTTTATTGATAACTTCGGTATGGCTTATTTGATTTCAATGAAATTTTCAGCGTAGTACAATAGTGTTAAACACATTCATCGATTTCAAATTTTTTTTTCAAAATAAGCGGTTGTTATTGTGATAAATCCAGATTAATTGTGCAGGTTTGAAAAACACCCTGTAAATAGCGTTTTCTAAACTACGCTATCTGTTTACGATTGTACTATAATAAGTCATTATTTGAGAGTTTCTAATATTTTCGGCACACTTCTAGTTTTCCGAGAAAATTTTCTCAAAAAATGATAATGTCGAAATTTCGCTCCAATCGATTCTACTTTTATTGATACCTTTGGTATGGCTCATCCAATTTCGATGAAATTTGCAGTGTAGAACAATCTGAATGAGTACATCAAATAATCGCAACAATCTCTCAAAATACAGTGCTGTAATTGTGATAATTTCAGAGTTTCAGATTAATTGTGCAGTTGAAAAAAAAAACACGCTGTACATTGCTTTTTCAAAACTTTCTTATTCGTTGCAGATTCTAAAATAATATGTCATCACCCAGAGGTTTTTGATTTCTTCGGCACACCTCCGGTTTTCCTAGAAAACATTCTTGAAGAAGAGCATTATCGAAATTTTGCTCACAAGCAGTGAGAGTATTCCGCACTAGGTAGGGAAGCTGTATATTCCAAGGATGCAAAGTTGTTCGTCACTTCTAAAAGATTCTTTTCAAATTCTAAATATATTCTGAATTGAATGATTTCATCCAAATTATAAGCAATTGAATATGAATTTGGAATTTGAAAAGAATATTTTAGAACTTAAGAACTGCTTTGCATCCTTGGAAAATACAGCTTTCCTGCCTAGTGCGGAATACTCTCACTGCTTGTCAGCCAAATATATATCATGCTCTTCTTCAAAAATGTTTTCTAGGAAAACCAGAGGTGTGCCAAAGAAATTAAAAATCTCTGAATGATGACATATTATTGTAGAATCTGAAACAAATAAGAAACTTTTGGAAAAGCAATGTACAGGGTGCTTTTTTTTCAACTGCACAATTAATCTGAAATTCTAAAATTATCACAATTACAACACTGTATTGTGAAAGACTTTTGCTATTATTGAATGTACTCGTTCAGATTGTTCTATACTGCAAATTTCATCAAAATTGAATGAGCCATACCAAACTTATCAATGAAAGTAGAATCGATTGGAGCGAAATTTCGACAGTGTCTTTTTCGATGGAATTTTCTCAGAAAACTAGAAGTGTGCCAAAAAAACTAAAAACTCTCAAATGATGACTCATTATAGAAAAATCGTGAACATATAGCGTAGTTTTGGAAATGCGATGTACAGGGTGTTTTTTCAACCTGCTCAATGAACCTGGAATTATCACAATAACAACCACTCATGTTGAAAAAAACTTTGAAATTAATGAATGTCCTCATCAATATTGTACTTCGCTGAAAATTTCTCTAAAATCGAAGTTATCAATAAAAGTAAAATCGGTCGAAGCGGACAAATCACCCTGTATATTCTCAATAGAGGTCATCCATAAACCAAACATTGTTTCGAGACTGTCTTGACTAGTGTAAACTTATCCCAAAATCTGACGGTCTCCTCCGGAATCACCCTGTATAGCAAACATATCCAGTAGGTAATTATTGTAAGATTTCTCATTTGGACTAAACGTGATTCCGCTTGAATCAAGAGTATCATTGTTCACATGGGTTAAGAGTATTTCGTCGAAAAATCAAAATAATATTTGGTTGGACCTATTCAAGAATACCATTTTCTTGAACAAATGCGGTTTAATGCTTGATTTAAGAGAACCTTTTTCTCTGTGCGCGCGCAAAAGCTGCTGACCTCACGTCAGTGTTACGTCTGTAGATAATATGATCCGAAGTAAAGAACTTTGTTATGTTTTGATTTATTATTGATAAGAAAAATAAACTAAAACTAAAACGATCGTACGCTGGAATGTTAAATCAAAACCACTCTCATCCAAGCTCAAGCACATTCTTCATGCGAAGATTCTCATTCAAGTCTCACGCAAAGACTCGAAAACAAAGAACGAAGATACCCCGATGATCAAATAAAGAAGAAGGGTAATATTTATCACGTTAATCGGAATACCCGATGGAAGTTACGGTTACATTATATTGAGTGACCGCGGTTCGAGCGAGACTAAAGGAAGAAGAAGAAGTCTAATAAATAAACGGGCATGTATATTACACATATAAGTGATAACTTAACATCTTATTAACCGGACTGCACGCAACTCTTTTAATGTTAAGTAGCTTGCTTCACGCCATCCAGAGTTATTGGGCGGCGTTGCCAGGTTTTTCGGATTTTTTCGGAAGTTTTTGTCAGGGAGGCTTCCAGCGTTACCCACTTCATGAGTGTTTGGAACGATTTATCACTACGAAATAAACAACGTTAGATTAACTAAAAAGTACTGAAAAATAATATATTTCAAAAAATCTAGAAAAGCACTGCCGTGAAGGCAGCAGGTGAACCAGCAGTAGGTTTTTTCGTTCAAATATTGTATTCCAATTCCATCTAATGTGTTTTTTGGAAATTTTGGAAAAATAAATTTTGAATGAGTATATCTAAGGAATCATTGGGCGGATTTTACCCATTCACGAATTCGGCCTTCTTCATTAAGCCCCAAGCCTACTCTTGAAATATCGGGTTTCTAAGTTGTTTCTTTCGGAAGTTATTGTGTTTACGGTCGTCCGTTAGGCTGAATTCGTGAATAGGTAAAATCCACCCAATAATTCCTCAGATATACCCATTGAAAATTTTGTTCTTCCAATATTTCCAAGAATACAGATAATTGAAATCTAGTATTTCATTGAAAAAGTTACAGTTCGAAGGTTTATATAGAATATAGTGAAGATAATATGATCAGACGATTACAGAATATTGGATATTTGAAAAAAAAAATTCAATTTTTCTTTCGAATTGTTCTGATTACACGATCATCACGAAATTGTGCCCAAAGTTGACCATCAGCATTTCCAAACTATCTGCCAAGTTTCATCTCGATTAAAATAGTATTTTTTGAGTTATTCCGGAAAAAACAACGATATCGAGAAAAAACCACGAAATTGTATATATTTCTCCCCAATATCTCCAGAAATTATTTTTGTATCATGATGAAATTCGATACATGGCTGTAAAATACGATTTTCAATAAACAGTTTAAGAAAAAAAATTTTTTCAAAATTTACTGACAGTGTGATCTGAACGAAATTTCGTGAAAAGTTGGACGTTGTTATGTTTCAACTAACTGTCAAGTTTCAATTCAATCGCATGACAAGTTCCTGAAATATCCGGGCATTAATCTCAAGTTTTCGAATAACCATAACTCTATTCCCCAGAAAAATATTAGGGAAGCCATAGGTTTGCTGCTTGGTCGACTGTTGAAGTTTCCGTCAAAAAAAGACGATTTTTATCGAAATTGATGAAAAATATTTGAGAATTCATTGATTTCTGATAAAATCGAAAAAAATTTCAATATAGATATGCAAATTCTGCACAATAAACTTTGAATGTTTCTCGACAGAAACAACACGTTTCAATGAAAACAGCATATGAGGTTTGTCTCTTGATCTGCTATTGAAGTCTCCGGAGTGATTCTATATTTCACATATTATTTCTTCTGTTCTAATTTCGTCTTCTGATTGTGAAGCTATAAATTTATATGCAAACTATGAGAATTTGCTTCATATAACCCACATTTCCAGTCAGAATACAGGGTGTTCCTAAATTGCAGGTACAAACGAAGAGGAATGATTCCTCGCATAAATTTAAGAAAAAAAGTATTTTTGAATTTTTTTTCTCATGGTATCTGGTGATTCTATAATCTTTTGTCCATCGTCCCCATAGATTAAGCAAAAGGCATTAAGATTTCCCTCATTGATACCCCAAGCTGGAATCAAGCAGTTCATTGTACAAAGTTTTGCTAAATTTCAGGTTTAAGCCGGAGAGGACCATTCCTCGTATAAATTCAAGGAAAAAATCCCATAAACTTCAAAATTTTCTCGGATTTCAATTGACCTCCAAATATGCGAAGATCCCTCATCATTATAACAATTCCATTTAACTACCCATAAACTCATTCATTCCAGACCGAATTACGTACGCTCATATGAAATTTTCGGATTTCCTTGGCAACATTGTTGCATTTTTCGCGTCGTACAAGACAAGGAGATCATAAACGCACAGCAGGACACAGGGTCACTTTTGAGGTTATAATTGTTTACGAGCTCGACTGGCACGCCAATTTCGAGTTGTAATTGGATGTTGGGGCTCCTTCGTGTTGATTTTGTGCTCTTGGGGGTCGCTGAAGGAACCCCTGATGAGGATCCGATTAATTGAAAATTCCATACAAAGGATCGATATCGGAGTTGAACTCATTTATGATATAAGGTGCTATAGAACCATCAACTAGGCTGTGGAGGTTTTAAGAAAATCTGAAGTTTTGGCACGTACGGTCAGGTATATAGTTAAATAGTTTACGGTCGGCCTAACAGCCGATCGTGAACACGATAACATTCGAAAGAACAAACTTTTGGATTTGATATTTTTAGAATAAGTTCGGACCTTAATTTTGAAGGCTGAATGCGTGAATGCGGATGAAATCCATCCAATACTTCCACACATATTCCTACCCATTCAAATTTTAACGAAATTTCGTACAAAAATGTGTGTAGTCGTTGTTCAACTAGTAACTTAGTTTCATTATGATTGGATTAATATTTTTTTGTTGATTCGAAAATATAAACGACAACGAGGAACAAAATCACAAAAATTTACATATTTTTTTTGTATAACTCGAAAAATTTACATCGGATAGAACAAAAATTAAGTAAGTTATTATGAACGGAAGGGTTCAAGGCCAGTATAGATTATCTACGAATTTTGATGAATATTTCTCGAAAAAAAATTTTCAAGAAAAATAACGAGAAATTTTTCTTTAAAGATTGTTCTGATGAAACCATCATCAAGAAATTTCGCACTACGTTTTGCAGTAGTATTTTACAATTTTGCAACAAATTTAATCATGATTGGGTAGAACTTTTTTTCAGTTATTCCGAAAATACAAACATATCGAAGAAAAAACATAAAATTCGACATAATTTGTACCTTCTTTAGTTGAATTAGGATCAAATTGAAATTTGAGACACTGTTGTGAAATATAGAGATTGAGGTTTGCGCGGAATTTCGTTGAAACCTGGTGAATACTATTTGAAAAATAATTCTGAACAGAAATTTCTAAAAAAAAATTTTTTTAACTATTGACCATATGATCCCAACGAAATCAGGCAATTAATTGGGCGTCAGAACGCTTCATCATAGTATCAAGTTTGAAGACGATCGCTTAAATAGTCTCGAGGAAATAATCTCAAGAGTTCAAATGACTATTCCGGAAAAAATAACGATGCCGAGGAAAATGCACGAAATTTGACAGAATTTTCCCTCCAATATCTCCAAGAATTATTACCGTATCGAACTGAAATTTGGTATACTGCTGAGAGATATAGAGTTCAAGGTATTAGCAAAATATTTTTTGAATGAGTTATAGTTTCGAAAAAAAAATCATTAGAAAAAATTCTGAAAATTTTTTTTTTCTAATTTAGTAATGATATGATCCCATCAAAATTTTACGAAAACTTGCTCGTCGTTATGATTCAACTGAATGCCGAGTTTCAATCCAATCACTCCAGCAGTTTATGAAATATTAGTGAAATAACTTGAAAATATCAAACGGCAATAAGTCCGAAACCGTTCAGCTGATTTGACCAGTACCGATCTGAACAGTGGCATTCTAATGCACTACCTAGCCTGAAAATTGTTAGCTTTCTCCGTTTGACAGCTATCGTGTCCACGACCGCATGAACAGAATCGATTTTGACACTTGATTCGTCATCAGTATCCAATCTATTCGTTTGAGATCAATTTATGGATAAAATTCGAGAATAACAGACATGTGGACAGACCGATAGCACGCAGTTCCCTCAGAACATGCGCGCAAAAATCTGTATAATTAAATGTTAGTAACAATTAATTTTATCATGTAGACTCGTTCAAATACAATAAATATGATTATTCCAACTAAAGCTTCAAAAAAGCGAATAGAATCAATTTCTTCATCATTTCCCACTACAAAAGCTGACCGAAGTGATTCCTCAATTCTTTTTCAAACGCAGAAACTCCGAGACAATCCTACACTTTTTCACATCCGTATAAGAACCTCAAGATTATACCGTTCCCGTTAATTACAGAATTGAATAGTGATTCAAACGAGCAATCAAGGGACATAACTTCAGATTAAGTCCGTTTCAAAAAAACACACAGTTAGAAGATTAAAATGACTCTACGAGGTCGTTTATCAAAACGTAGAGAAGATTGTTCTGCGCCTTTTACCTTAAGCAGCAATCACACTCGGAATAATGCGTCGAGGCAGGCTTTGGATAGCTTGAATCTTGATTTACCTGAAAGAAGAATGCAAAATTAGACAGAGACCAATTGCGTTAGATTCGTGCTGGAAGAATACGAGGATTGATGGGATAGAATTGTTCGATACAAAGAACGGTCGTACAGAATTAAATGAAAATTGTTTCATATGTGATCTTGTTCATATACAGGCGTCTGAGAATATTATTTATGTGGTGTGTCCATTTGAAAAGTAACACCGTTTATATCTTGTCTCCTATGCAAAATCAGGAAAAAATGCAAACAGATGTAAACTTTGGTTCATATGTAGACATTGTATTCGGTCTTATAGATTTGTCTCAATCCTTGGGGGAAAGATGATAGCAAGCCCTAAAATCTCAAATCAGCATTTTTGAGCTATTTCGGAAAAAACAACGATACCGAAGAAAAAACCTACAAAAGCACTGACGAGATATCACCAAAAGTGAACATGTGCACAAAACCTGCTGATTTCACTTCAATGCTTTTCTAGTTTTTTTTCGATAAAGTTTTGAATTTCAATTCGATATAATTTGTACTTTCGGAAATATTGGGGAAACAACATTTTGAAAGGGTATATTTACGGAATCATTGGCGGATTTTACCCATTCACGAATTCGACCTTCGTAATTAAGCCCCAAACCAACTCTTCAAATATCGAGTTTTTAAGTTTAACGGCCAACCTTAAACACAATTACTTCCGGAAGGAACAACTTAGAAACTAGATATTTGTAGAGAAGGTTCGGACCTTAATTACAGAGGCCGAATTCGTGATTGGGTAAAATTCACCCAATTTTCCCAATATTCCCAAACATACGAATGAGATCGAATTGAAATCCAACACTCCATCGAAAAATGACAGTTTGAAGGTTTATAAAGAATTTCATGAGGATAATATGACAGAACATTGAATATTTGAAAAAAAATTTTTTTTAATTTGTTCTGACGACACGATAATCTCGAAATTTCGCACGAAGTTTTCCATCAAAATTTTCAAACTAGCTGCCAAGTTTCGTCATGATTGAATTCAAAAGTTTCGAGTTATTTCGGAAAAACAACGATATCGAGAAAAAAACACGAAATTCGTTAGATTTTTTCCAAATATCTCCTAAACTTATAATCGGATCGAATTGAAATTTGGTACACTACTGCGAAGAATGAAGTTCAATGCCCTTGAAAAAGTTTTCTCGAAAATGATAAACAATTTCCGAAAAAAATTTTGAAAATAAATTACGACAGTACGATCTCAACAAAATTTCCCAAAAAACACGCGTTGTTATACTCCAACTAACTGCCCCGTTTCAATTCGATCGTTTCTGTAGTTCGCGAGTTATCACGAAAATAACCTCAAAATTTCAAATGGCCAATTTCGGCCACTTACGAATTCGCATTCTGAAATGCAACCTCTCTTGAAACGTTCACGTCGAAAGGATCGTCGGTACACCAGTAATCGTGCCTACGGACGGCCGGACAGAATTGATTTCAGACCGGATTCGTCATCAGTGAGTAAAACCTAATAATTTGATACCATTTGTGACTCAAAAGTCGAAATTTACAAACAAAACGTGAGCACGCTGTTCCCCAGAACATGCACGCAAAAATTCTTACAATAATTATTTCAATTTTTGTATAAAAAGTTTTTTCATTCCGGAAACTATTGATCGAATCTCTATGAAATTCATCACAAACTTTGTAGACAATATGTTACAACATTGTACCAAATTTGAGCTGGATTCAATATTTATTTTCAGAAATAATGGAATTAAACTTTTATTCCCTCAGTATCGTAGTTATTTCTTCAAAAACTAAAAAATACCTGATCGATCGAGATAAAACTGGATATTAGTTAACAAATGCTGATGCTCAAACTAATGCAGAGTTTCCTGATTGGCCAGTCATTAGAACATTTTCAAAAAAAATTTCCATTATAAAGTAATCATTTGAGATCGTTTCTAGACCACGAAATAAGACAAGTTTTCAAATTACTGTGGATAGGCATCATACCAAACTTGCGAAAATACCTTTCACAATAAAGATGTCACAAGTTTTTCACTTTATTCCCGATATTTTATTATATTTCTAGTTCGAAATGAACAATTATGGATCTATGGGAGATGATTCTTCAATAAAGGGGCCTGTAGCGTTCTTCGTTTATCTGAGGATCTGAAAATCATCGCTTGGAGGACTGAACCTGGTCGAAACACCCTCTCGGTCATGAGCAAATGTAGGTGATATTATTTACTGCTTCCTTCTGGTTTTCTGTCCCTCTTTCTGTTTCAGATATTATGTCAAGATATTTTGTCGAAATGAATAGAAGATGACGAAAAAATTATTTTCCAATGAAAAAGATGCCATCCATCTTCTATAAACAAATTACTACACTTATACGGGGAGACAGAATTTTTCCTGAGGTTTTTTATCTGTGCTCTTGTATCATACGCAAATAAGTATGGTACCCCGTTTACATTTCCTCTGCTAACACCGTGATATATCTTAGAATGTAATGCTCGTTCTCAAAAGAATATATATACAATAAAGATCAAACTGAAGAATCAGAGTGGCAATAATATTATCTATCACCCCTCATCCTTCAAGAGTTCCATATGTCCTATGAACTGAAAACTTCCAGAACAGGATATAATTAAAATTTTCCAGCAATCTTTCTAATAAGGCAACTTAAAGCTCCGCAATTACTCAGGAACTACTGTACCAATAAATCTGTCTAATTTACAACATTAAAATCCGAACATAAATTGGCAGATATACTACAGGAGTGTCGGATGTCAGGTATTTAGTATTGGATCAGCGGGAGGTCCCATCTACGTACATCGAGCTAACATTTTTGCAGGCTACAAGTTGGAAATACGATTCCGAATAAAATTAACAAATAATAGGGAAGAGTTAAAGATAGCATCTTGGAGAGCCATAAAATTCCTGACGTTGCCACAGGAGAACGGTCAAAGAGTAAGATTTGAAGGAATGCTCTTGTATACAGGGTGTTTGGGATTCCTCGCATAAATTTAAGGAAAAAAAATCTCATGAACATGGGACAGAAAACGTTCCATTTTCGAGATACAAGGTTAGAGTTTGAACTTTTCTGAAGTTTTATTCTCGTAGGATACAGGGTGAGTCTTAAAGTTGTACATTAATTTTAACCATAGATTCCTCTCATCTAATAAAACACTTTTTTCATTTGCCATTTTTTCAGATTCGGCTCAGGTAAAAAGTTATAAGCATTTAAACATTTCTCAATGTGCTAATACACTCCTGCCTTTTGTTTGCAAGTTCATTACAGATATCTCTTACGGTGACTTCTTCTAGAGAATAACCAATCCTAGGTTTGAATTCAAAGAAACAAGATTAAGAAAGTTCATTTACTCACTTAATTCTAATGATTTGGTGCTTTTTGCGATATTATCGCAAGGAAAACATTTCACAACAGAGGACTTGAAACACTGATCTTCAACTTGATGTTCATGCAACATCCAATTTCATTCCACTATATGATTATACACAATTCCATCCTCTCCCTTTCTCATATTGAAAACTCCATAATTATACTTTTTCCACGAAATTCATAGATGAATTATATGAAATCAATCAATTAACCTAAAAATATTCTCTAGACTTATAATAACATGTTATTCTATGTCTATGAATTTTATGGTTAGGTCTGTCATATGATCACGCAATAGCATATGTCTAAATTAGTTCTATGCGAAATAGATAAATATTTATGTGTATTATATGGTCCGGATAAACGTGAACTCAGCTTAATTTACTTCCTCTACTAGATCAGGTGTGGATCCATGAATATAAGGTGATTTTTCGAATTTTTATCCGATTTTATAATATTCAACGTTGAATATCTGCGAAACTTTGCGTTTAAGGAGAAATTATAAAGAACAATTAAGTATTTTAAAATGATTGAGGATTCTTATAATGAAATGAGATGAACTTTATCTGCATTCTTCACGCTAATTTCGTATAGTTTTATGAATCGGTGATTCTATAACTAGAAAACTGTTCGAAGTTGGATGAAAGTGATTACTGAAGAATATGTGTAATGGTTATAGAAAACTTCACACCAAATTTCATCTTATTCGGAGTTACCATATGAAAGCTACAAAAGAAAAACTCTTTTTTTTTGGAAATTTGAACAGCCTGTATCTTTTTGCTGGAGCCGAATCTAAAAAAATGATAAATGAAAAAAATGTTTGATTTGATGAGAGGAATGATTAAAATTAATGTCCAACTTAAAGACTCACCCTGTATAATGACATTAACAATGGATAATGGGAATAGGACAGCCTTTCAAGAATTGCAACTTCTTAATTACACGACGTTCCGTCTATATATTTAAACTTCGTCACAGCTAAAATTACACAATGTGTAATTCATCGTGTAATTTTAGCTGTGAAGAAGTATAAATATATAGACGAAACGTCGTATAATTAAGAAGTTGCAATTCTTGAAAGGCTGTCCTATTCCCATTATCCAATGTCAGTTGATGAAGAACGTGAATCTATATCATAGTATGATTGTGTAGCCTAAGCCTGATTATGTTGAATGTATAACGTGTGAAAATTTCAGTTATCACTGTATTGTAGGAGAATTTTTTTTTGTACTTGATTTGTCTGTTGCACGTATCTTCTATGTAATTTTCTCTGTTAGTGTGTGCCACTCTATCATAGGGTAGTCATTACTGCCTGTTGAGTAGCCTTTTTAAATAAAATAAAAAAATAAAATTAAAATATCACCCTGAAGATTTTCCATCGAAATTGACAGGTCACATTGTGTGAACTCTGAAATGTAATATCTATGCCAAATTTCGATTGATTATCTTTTGGAATACTGATGCTACGAGAAAAAAACTTGAAGGAAATACAAATTTGAACACCCTGTAATTCGAAAACCGAACGTATGCGATCCCATGTTCATGGAACTTTCCTCCTTGAAATATCGTAGGGAATTCGTTCGTACCTCCAATTAAGAACACCCTGTATGAACCATGTAGCAGTAGAATTTTTTCTTCGAATCCTTGTTCATGGACAACATTGATATCAAATCAAGAAGAAGCAGATGCGTACAAAATATTGGTTTTTCCTCTGAAACAATTCTTCGGATTCAGCAACCTTCAAATTATATCGAAGCATTTGAATCTTGAAATTTTCAAGTTTCTAACTTTTTCCTTACGAAACATATTGTGTTTACGACTGAAGCAACGACACCGTTGGTAATTTGTCTGCATTAATGTACCATCAATAGAAACTTGCAAGTTCCATATTACCCATGGTAATTACCTAGTCTTGGGTTATTGATACTGGCAAAACCAAATACAGTAAGATCTAACGATGACTATTAATAATTATAAGATAAACTGGACAAGTTCTGCTATAAGTTTAATCCCATGGATTTGTTTCTGCAGAAATACTTTTATAAGATTTAACATATGTGTATTCGCTTGAGATCGTTGAGAAAAATGATCTCGTCTTGTAGTAAGCAAAGAAACATTGAGGAAAAATAATTCTAGAAAAGCCCCGATGTTATAAGTTTCGTGCACATGTCGTGGGCAAAACAATATTTGCATTTTGACTTGTTTTAATAACATGATCATAACGAAATTTTGCACAAAACTGTGAATTAGCATTTGACAACTAGTTATGAATTATAATCGTGTTTGGATAAGTATTTTGAGTTATTTTGAAAAGCACAACAATAGCGAGGGGAAAATAACAAAATTTGACATGTTATTTTTCCAATATCTCCGACACTCATAATCGGATCGAACTGAAATTTGGTACACTGTTGTGGAATGCTGTTCTGCGGAAATTTTCATCAAAACCTGATGAGTTGTTTTCACAAAAAAAATTGTTTTCGACATAAATTTGAAAAATTTTGGAAAAAACGTTTTCAAATTTATCAACAACTCAATTCCAACAAAATTCTACAGGCAGTTGCACGCAGGTATCCTACAACTTAACCCAGTTTCAATCCGATCGCTCGAGTAGTTTTCGAGATATTGGGGCAAAAATAACCTCGAAAACTCAATAGACAAAAAAGAGAAACCAATTCTGCAAATTTTCTCTTTATTGTCAGATCATGTAAGAATTAGAAACGTTTCAGTCTACTTTGCTGGTGGTTTGCATTTTTCCAATATTGTTCATTAAGTAGCGTTTCTTCTTGAATCTGCCCTTGGCAAATAGTTTTAATCGCGAAATAATTGCAGGGTGTTGAAATTGAAAGGTTATTTCCCATAGATTCTGCATTTTCCGAAATACTTCTTTCGGAAAAAATGTTTTCTTCAACGAGAGTCTATCGTTTCTTAAGAGTAGATTTTAACTCAATTGGATGTAATATAGATAGGAATAAGAAAAAAAAATGTACTGAATATAAGCTTGTAAAAACGAGATATTCTAACGAGAAATTCCCATGAGAAAAGCCACCCACAATCTAGATCTACTAAAGGAAATCGATCAACTTCCTATAGCCATGAACATCATTCCATACCCCACCTGAACGATACACCATTCACTTTCACCTATGAAAGTTATCATTTGTTTCCAATTGATTATTTTTATCATCATCAATTTGTTTCCAATCTACAATTAATCTCTAGTTTCGTTCGATAGACCGGGCATTCTCTTTTTAATAACCCGGATTCTAAGTGAATGATAATATGTTGCCATACTATCACTGATTTTATCTATGCTCCACTAATAATATACAAATTTGCGGTATGCGTGTGTGTGTGGCAGCACTGCTGGTAATTCGCATGAACCGACGCATAGAATTTCGCAAAACTGTCAAGTCAAGTAATAGTAGAATGAACAACCTTCTCTTACTCATGTCCATTGTGTGGCATTTACATATTTTAACATAGATATTGATCCACTGTTGCCAAATGAAACGAAGTAGAAAAAATGTAAACGTTTGATATTGTAAAAGTTCTTCTGGAGCATAAAGAATTATACTAAAATTTGTATACAAGCTGAGACTTTGAGTTAATCACGGCATTCAAATATTTCTCAATATGATTAGACATTTCTGCACTTTGTTTTCAAGTTCAACAAGAGAAAACCTTCTCTTATCTGTTTTATAGAATATCAAATACATTGCTTCAAATTCATGAAACTTGATTGAGAAAACTCATTTACTCACTTAATTTCTCATCATCCACTTGATTTTCCTATGCTATCCATTTATTTCCAACAGAAGATGAAGTCTCATAATTTTCATCGGATTCAGAAATGAAATCACTCAATCAGTGTAAATACATTCACTGAGCTCTATGAATTCTCTGCAAAAATCAGATTGTGGTGAAATGTGGTACAGAATTGTATTGAATTCAAGGTTTTTATTGGATTTCGTTGAAGTCTGATGAATAGATCGAAGTCTCAAGCTCTTTCTGTTCCCAAGATATCGTGGCAACAATCGGCCGATCGTCCGATCGGACAGAATCGATTTTGATATAGGATTCTTCAAAAATGTCCCCAACCTTGTCGTTAGAGGTCATTTTCGGCTCGAAATTCGAAAACCACAGACATTTGGGCAAAACGAGAGCACTCTGGTTCCTTCATAGAACATGCACGCAGAAAGAATCACATATATATAAGGAACGTGATATATACTAGCCTTAATTTAATAACATGGCAATAATTTCAAGATAACTTGAAGTCTGTAAAACTTTCTACCGTTCCGTGAACTTGCACCTGTCCATACAGATATTTTAATGAATTCGTGTAGTTTTCCTATTACAGGTTCATTATTCAATTAAGTTATACATAGGAAAACTAAAACAGAACACATCGAGATAAATTAAGCATGGTAATTTAATGAACACATAGCACCAAAACAATATCCCTCAATTAGAAACTATTGTTCTTCCTATATATACCTGAGTTAATTCTCTTAAACTATCACACCGAATATTCTATTGTGAAATAACTATCTAGATTACTATCAGCGATGATAATAGGAATTTCGTGATTAAGTTTGAATAGAATACGTGATACCTATAATTAGGTTCGGACTAATAGAAATGAAGGAGCGAGAGTGAACACAAGAAATGTTATTGGATGAAGTAAAGCATTTCAGCGACTTCATTTTAGGTCATCGATACATTTGCCGAAAGTATAGTCTTTCCAATGTTGATTGGTTTTTGTCATAATGTTTATGGTAGAAATATAATCAGTCGGTTTGGGTATTTCGGACGATTTCTCTTCAGTTATATGTTGAAAATATTAGATTTGGATTAATTTATATGAAAGTTATTGCTCAGACTCGGTGGGCTCACATTTTAATATTGGACCACTAATGGGGGTTTTTCCTGAATTTGGGTTATTACCGCAAATGCAAAGTTGAACATAATTATTATGGGTTTGATTCATCATTTTCCCAAATTACCTTCAGAAAGTATTCAAAATCAGGTTTCAAAATTGGGGTTTGGGATTTGCCATGCATGCACGAAATGACAACGTTGTTTAGTAGCATTGCTTTTTCTGCTATAGAATAACGAAATATTTATTCCTATTCTGTGATACACACGTGTTCTTTGTCAATATAACCAAACAATTTCCGTTTGCGATTTGTCATTAATATGACATTATGACAGTCTGTGCTCTTCTTTTTATATTCCCTGGTCGTTGTCTTCTACTCTAACCAGATCGAAGTATAGCTATCTCTGTTTTCCTAAGCAAAGTAACACATTTGACGTCCTTTTCTTTCCGAGAAAGCTGAATTCGACGTTGCCATATCGTACACTCATGACAATCCCTTTAAATGCAGATCCCCATTTTTATTTTTCAGTTTTAGTTGATCAAACATTTTTTTAAGAATATAATATTGAAATTTTATGTTTGAAATGTGATGTTCTGAAGGTTTTTCATGAAAATAACTGCATTTTCGTTTAAAGAAAGAACCTCCATTCAAGATGTAGTGTGGTCCAACGAAAATTTAATATTTGGATTGTACCTTTTTTTCAGTAAATTCAGCCGATTATGGCCTATTTTATAGAACAATGAGCGAAATTATTTCGAGCTATTTTCCACATTTTCATTCTAAAGCCAGAAAATCAGAGTATTAAATTTTCGTTGGACCACACTACATCTTGACATATAATTTCAATATTATATTTTTAAAAAAATGTTTGAACACCTGAAAACTGAAGAATAAAAATGGAGATTTTCATTTAAAGGGATTTGTCTTAAGTGCAGGATACGGCAACTTCGAATTCAGCTTTCTCGGAAAGAAAAGGACGTCAAATGTGTTACTTTGCTTAGGAAAACAGAGATAGCTATACTTCGATCTGGTTAGAGTAGAAGACAACGACCAAGGAATAAAAAAGAAGAGCACAGACTGTCATACTGTCATAATACTGACAAATAGCAAACGGAAATTATTTGGTTATATTGACAAAGAAGACGTGGGTATCACAGAATAGGAATGAATATTTCATTATTTTATTGCAGAAAAAGCTATTCTACTGAACACTGTTGTCACTTCGTGCATACCTGGCAAATCCCAAACCCCAATTTTGAAATCTGATTTTTAATACTTTCTGAAAGGAGTTTGGGAAAATGATGAATCAAACCCATAATAATTATGTTCAAATTTGCATTTACAGTAATAACCAAAATTCAGGAAAACCCCCATTCCTGAGCACAATCACTTCCGAAAGAAGTTAACGCTTCCGGTGACATAAAATTAGATGAAGTATTGTTCAATCCCACGACTGAAACGAACACCAATTTAAAAGCTTTCGAAGTGGACTAGCCACTTTCGATTTTTCCAGACTTATGATCTACATTCCTGTCACTTGAAATAGCAAGTGCGGGTGCGGTAAACTGAAATGAAAGATAGTCTATAGCGGTTTCTCTAAGACTGAATCATGAACTGGATTTGCCACCTCGTTTGTCTTCATTCAATGACTTGGTCTCGATAAAAATTTCGTACCGGCCAAGGGGTTTCAGAAATAGACATTTGGAAATATCGTTTGTACCAAGCAGTAAGCAGTGGTCCAAATGATTGTATTTTTGCTGTTTCTAGTCGCAGGTTTCATAGTTGTTGTTGGAATGCGCTTTTTACTTTTTTCAGGTTATTTCAGGTTTTCGCTTCCAATATCCTTAAAAGAAATATTGAAAATTAAATGAAGAAAACCTAGAAAAGCACGGACGTGAAGTCAGCAGCTTTTGCTCGTGTGTTCACTTTTGGTGATATCCAATAACTTCCGGAAGAAACTCGATATCTGTGGAGTAGGTTTGGGACTTAATTACGGGGGCTGAATTCGTGTGTGGGTAGAATCCACTCAATGATTCCGCAGATATACCCATTCAAAATTTTATTTTGCAATTTTTCCAAAAATATAGATCAGATCGAATTGAAACCCAGTGTCTCATCGAAAAATGATATTTCGAAGGTTTATACAATGTCTCATGAGGATAATATGATCAGGAGATCACTGAATATTGAATATTTGAGAAAAACATTTGGAATTTTTTTTGAAATTATTCTAATAACACGATCATCACAGAATTTTGCAAAAGTTGCCCACTAGCATTTCCAAACTGGCTGCCAAGTTTTATTTTGATTGAATTAGTCTTTTGAGTTTGTCCAGAAAAAAACCATGAAATTTTACATATTTTTTCCCAATATCTCCAGAAATTATGGTGATATCGAAATGAAATTTATTACACCGCTGTGAAATATTATGTTTAGGGTAGAAGCAACATTTTTTCGGATTCAATGTGAAGTTCCCGGAAAAAAATTTTTTTTGGAAAAATTTTTTTCAAACTTTACTGACAGTGTTATCTCAACGAAATTTTGTGAAAATTTCGCATTGTTATGCTTCAACTCACTATCAAGTTTCAATTCCATCGCATGAGTAGTTCCTGAAATATCAGGGATTTAATCTCAAAATTTCAAATGAACGTAACTCCGAAACCATTCGACCGATTTGTCCCATAACCGAACTTAATTGCCGCTCTCGAATACGCAACCTAATCTGAAAGCTTGCCTTGCTCGAAAGTTATCGTGTCGTCGACCTGCCTGCCGGACAGAATCGATTTTACACCGGATTCGTCATCAGTGAGTCCAACCTAGTCGTTTGAGACCATTTTCGGGAAAAAATTCGGAAATCACAAAGATTTAGACAAAACAATAGCATGCTGTTCTCCAGAACAAGCGCGCAATTATTATTTGTCTGAATGGAATTGCGGATTACAAGATTCAGAATTTGTCAAGGCAGCTTTACGAAAATTTTTTTGCCTAAAACAATGTCAGAATAATGTAAACTATGAAAATAGTGCACTGTAAAGTTTGACAGTCTATATCTGACTTCTTTATCATACAAAAAAGCTGAAATTTGCAGAATTTTTTCTTAAAATACCTTCGTGTTTCAAGAACTTTTGTTAAATTAAATCACAGCAATGCTGATATGGAGAATTTTCAATTTTACTCCTTTCATCGGTGAATTGAGCTAAATATGGTAATTTCTATAGAACAATGAGCAAAATCTTTTTCTTCATTCATTTTTAGATTATCTAGTTCCATCATCAGTAGTTTTGTATGTATAATCCCATTCTATTATGTGATTTTCCAGTGTCGAGTATACGTGATTTGCTATTTGAGATCAGTTTCCAAAACCAAAAATGATTTGAGATCTAGATCGACTAAAACCAAACCAATTAACGATAAAAATAAATAGAAAAATGGTGCTATATTTCCCTTATTTTTGGGAATACATAATCGAAAAAGTCAGTTCGAGAAACAACGAACAACGAGTCATTTATAGACGAATAGACAAAATAATTTTTATTAAATTTTAAAAAGATTTTTACAGATATTAGCAGCGGAAACTGAAAAAAGAAAATAATGAAAAATCCTTCCGAAATACCCCTTAAACAACACTTTCTTCTGATCAACTTTGTCGTGCACAAACTTCAAAAAGGAACTAAAGTGTCTTTCTAGAGAGAACATATGAAATTGGCCATTGAAAAGAACCCTGAGGCATACCATCGTACACTTCTACGTTTCCTGCGATTCATTGTAAGATGCCTCAGTACTAAATGATTTATTCGCCCCTTATATTTATTACGAAATACAGGAAACCACTGATATAGGGTGCTTCGGAATAAACAGTAATCTGCAAGTATAGGGAGGGTTAGACAGATCAATTGTGGACCATCAAACTCTTGTGCAAATATATGATTGCCATAGTTAATTCAATGAAACTTTTCCAAGGCTCATTCATGGTCATTCTGATTTGTGTAGAAAAGTACCAAATCTGTCTGCATAAATCTGTCTGCATATGTTACAGAACAGAATCCTCGCATGTATCCCATTTCACCAGGATTAAAAGTAGAAACTCATGCGAACGAGATCAAATGGAATGTGACTGGTGAAAAAAACGTCTCTCAATTCAATTACTCCACTAATCGAATATTTCTGGTCGAGCAATTCGATAAGAGACAATCGATGAATAATACATGGATAACTTCACGATATGTACCGTATTTTGGACATCCTTGCTGCGCGTTCTCTTATCTACGCCTAACATATTCCAGGCGCTAAAGAGAAAGGTATCAAAACTTTTTCTCCATCTCGTTTGATTTATTATCTAAACGGACATACTTAATTAGCTCAACTTTGAAACAATGACAAAGCTGAATTATGTGCTTCGGCCTCTCTACTTGTTCTGTTTGCCCAGAACTTGTCTTGAAAAATTTCGAATTCAGTCTTTAACCCAAATCTAGACTGTGTGGAGTTATTTATGTTCTCTGGTCGGTGTTTATTTTTCTGTTTGATTGTGAGCTAGATTTGTGATCGGCTGCTTAAAGTCATGAATAGGTCATATTGTTGATATATTCGGACGCCTGAGCTTGACCTTTGAGATGAAAGAGTTATTTGTGCTCGGATTACCAAGAAGCTTAGGTGTTGTTGAGTCTAAGTTACAAGATAGAAATGTTACTGAATCTTCAAGAGAGCAATGAATGAGTACCTATATGAAATTATAATGATATAAAGAGTTTTCCAATAAAATGTGTTATTTTGAATAGCCGCTATTTCGGTAGATGTCACTTTTGAAGCTGTCATTTTTTGACATTTGACAAGTAGAAACTACGCCATTAATAAAAATGGAACAAAACACGCTTCAACAACGCATTGAAATGATTAAAATTCACTATAAAAATGGTGAAAATTTGGCAGAGACGGTTCGTAAAACTCGAACATTTTTGGGTCGTCGTGAAGCACCTTGTCGGACCGCAATAAAGAAATGGGTGGAAAAATTCGAGCTGTTGGGACAAGTTGGTGATGTGAAGAATGAAATCCGTGCACGTCGCTCAAGAACAGCCGAGAATATTGCTGGTGTAGCCGAGTGTTGAAGAAAACCGAGGTTTGTCCATTCCTCATCGTTCTTTGGAATAAGGCATTCCACAAACGTCATTACACCGTATTTTGCATAAAGATTTGGGTCTTAAGGCTTATAAAGTTCAGTTAACACAAGAACTCAAGCCGGCCGAACATCAACAACGTCGTGTCTTTGCTGATTGGGTCGTTCAAGGGTATAAAAATGATCCGGAATTCCATCGAGAAATCATCTTGAGTGATGAGGCCCATTTCCACCTCAGTGGCTTCGTCAACAAGCAAAATTGTCTCATCTGGGGCTAAGAAAACCCGAGAATTATTGTTGAAAAACCTCTCTATCCTCAACGTGTGACTGTTTGGTGCGGTTTATGGTCCGGCGCAGTCATCGGACCTTACTTTTTCGAAAATGAAGCTGGAGCAACAGTTATGGTGAATGGATTGCGCTATCGGAAGATGATTAATGATTTTTCATGACCGGAATTGGATGGTATTGATCTGGACAACGTTTACTTTCAACAAGACGGCGCTACGTGCCACACAAGCAACGAAACCATTGATCTTTTGCGGGAAAAGTTTCCGGACCGTGTTATCTCTCGAAGAGGTGATCACAATTGGCCACCGAGATCTTGTGATTTAACACCTTGCGACTTCTTCCTTTGGGGCCACGTGGAAGGGAAGATCTACGCCAATAGCCCAGCATCGATTCAAGACCTCAAAGATGGAATTCGTGAGGCTATCGAGGACATAGGGCAGCCACTTTGCGATTTGGTCATGGAAAATTTCATTAAAAGGATATGGTCCTGTAAGCGTGGTCGCGGTGGTCATTTGCCTGATGTTATTTTCCACTATTAACGGAATAGCTTGTTCTTTATAAGGAAATAAACATCCAATCATTTATATTGAAAAACGGCTTTTTTTTCGAATATCAAAATAACACCTGTTATTGGAAAACCCTTTATATTCTTTCGAGAATGGGTAGTACATTTTTTTATATCAAACATCATTTGTTATCACAGTATTAGCCGAGGAAATGTTAACGGAGTACCATTCGTTTATACGTATGATACAAAAGCACAGATGAAAACCTCAGAAAAAACTCTGTGTTCACGTAAGAGTGTAGTGGAATTTGGATTCAGAATTTCGAAGCATTTTGGAATTTCAAGTGTGAAAAATCACATATTAGTCAGGGGGACTCCTTGTTTCGCGATACACTCCTCCAGTCTTTCTAGGAAGTTTCCGAAAACTGTTTACAACATTGCTTTCTCAACTGTGACGACTTCCACTTGAATTACTTCCTTCGATTCCCGCAATACCTACTCGGTGCTCGTGTTTTGAGATGTCTTCACAGAAAAAAGTCGCAAATGGCCAAATCTGGTGATCAACGTGGCCATTGAGGTGAAAGTGAGCCTGATCGCTCATGAGCAAAATGAGGTTATCATTTTGCTCAAAAAATGATTCCATCTCACGGGAGCAGTGCATTCGTTGTGCATAATCCCCTGGCTGTAACTGTTGCACAACGGCCGATTTGTAGGATTACCGAACAATCACTGAGGCGATAATCAGAAGCATGCTGGCGAGCAGATCGACTCGGGCTGCGAAGAATTGCTTGTCGCACTCTTTCAACGTTCAATTCATCTCGTGTGCGAAGAGCTTCAACCGAACTAAGAATGGTATTTAGAGAGGAAACAGCCCGATTTCGGTGGATATTGAAAGGGCGCCGAAACTGACACTGAACGGCCGTGACGGACTCGTTATTACGGACGTAACTGTCGTAAGCAAAACCGCGGTGCTCTACCGACCACAGGTCGAAACTGGTAAAATCGTAGATATCGTTTCTCGACGTCTGTAGGCACGCATTCGACGATTTTTTCGAAAATATGCATCAATATTCCACAATAACGTAGCAAATTTCAGTTTGATCCGAGTTCAATTCGAGGCTGAGTTCCTTGATGGGCATAGATAACATTGAAATTTCGTTATATAGGTCGAAGAATACCAACGAGCACCTTTGCGTGAAATTTCTGTTCATCTTGGATTCTATATCTAACAATAGAGAACCAAATCACCTGCTTGATCATACAATGCGGGTTTTTCCTTTAGACGAAAATGCAGTAATTTTCATGAAAAACCTTTAGAACATCACATTTCAAACATAAAATTCCAATATTATATTTTTAAAAAAATGTTGATCACCTAAAACTGAATAATAAAAATGAGGATCTGCATTTAAAGCGATTGTCATGAGTGTACGATATGGCAACGTCGAATTCAGCTTTCTCGGAAAGAAAAGGACGCCAGATGTGTTACTTTCCTTAGGAAAACAGAGATAGCTATACTTCGATCTGGTTAGAGTAGAAGACAACGACCAAGTAATAGAAAAAGAAGAGCACACAGAAGAACACGTGTGTACCACAGAATAGAAATAAATATTTCATTATTCTATAGCAGAAAAAGCTATTCTACTAAACACCGTTGTCACTTCTTGCACACCTGGCAAATCCCAAACCCCAATTTTGAAATCTGATTTTTAATACTTTCTGAAGGTAGTTTGGGAAAATGATGAATCAAACCCATAATAATTATGTTCAAATTTGCATTTGCAGTAATAACCCAAATTCTAGAAAAAACCCCCATTGCACAAGCGCGTAAAAGCTCCTGACCTAACTTGAGTGATTTTATAGAATTCCACAAGTGATCAAAAACTTCAAATATGGGCGCTCGATCAATTTTGAGCATGATCCTTCGAGCCGGATCAGTTGTGAATCTCATGGAACGCACTGGGGGAACACCTAGTGTAAATAAAAATCCAGCCTCATAAACGCTATCTTCCGATTGAGCGATACAGCTCGTAGTCCCTAGATCATACGTTATAACGTCGAAATAACATATTAGAATTTTCGAATATTCATCTATCGTAACACGATCACTCCATATTCGGCCTTATCAACCGCGGTCATCTAGCCAGCGTTCCGCATACGACCGAGCATAGAAAATCGTGAAAGCCCGCCGGTTCTAACTCGCGAATTGTTCTCTGTGCCAACCGTCAATTACACGTTGGTTTATTGAGCCCCTGGTCTAACAATTTGCTGAGATACGTTCCCACGTGTTCCCCGAAGAACAGTTACGTTATGTGAGTCTATTTGCGCATGGTTTTTCCTTTTGGCCGGCAGAATGCGACGGCCGTTTGTGCCTTTGCCGGCGTTTTAGCGTGATGGAGTTTACGGTCGAATCGGAACACACCCTCGTCACAGATTGTTTCTGGTAAGGTCCTTCCTCTTCTTCTTCTTCTGAAATATTTAATTTGGTTGTGTTGTGAAGAGTTTCAGTGGAGCTAATTGAAGTTGTTGGCTTATCGACGAAGAACTATTTAACTATAATTATTATGAGTTAGAAGTTGTGCTTCTATGGGGACTGGTGGATTGTTGTTGAGTTCAAAAAACGCTTAAATATTCATGTTTTTTTTGCGTACATGTTCTAGGGAAAAGCGTGCTATAATTTCATCGAAATGTCAATTATTTTCAGATTGTTCAAGAATTTATTTATATTTCGGAAACCGTCAGGTCGATTCAGCCAAAATATTGCACAGACATTCACGTTAACAGTTAACAGCTAAGTGTCAGATTCCAGCTTGATCAGATCTCTAGTTCTGAAATTATTGTGAAGATATCACTGCTAACTTGTGTTTTCTTGTATCAGTATGTCAAATGCAAGTAAATATCATCATTGTCACAAGAATTCAAGGCCAAGCTCTCAGAATGCAAGCCTGTCGAATTGTTTCACGGGATGCATGACATCTGGCACCTTCTCATTGAAGCTCATATAGTTTCTATTTCAGTATTGTACAGTTTCGGTAGAAAAATCTGTGTTATCACGTTGCGATAGCACCAGCAATTTTCACTGCCTGACCAACGTCGTTTTCGAAATAAAATAGTCCTACAATTACTCCAGGCGAAAGTCCGCATCAAAAATTGACACGTTATGGATGCAAATCAAATTTCGGTCAATCGTGAACACAATAACTTCCAAATGAAACATCTTGGAAACTCTATATTTGTAGAGTAGATTCGGACCTAAATTATGAAGGTCGAATTCGTGAATGGGTAAAATCCCCCCAATGATTCTGCATATATGCCAATTCAAAATTTCATTTTCTCAATTTTTCCTGAAATACAGAATAGATCAAATTGAAATCTATTAGTGGATCGAAAACAATTACTCCACAGATATACGAATTCAAAATTTTATTTTCCAAAAACTCCCAAAACCACTAGTTGGATTGAATTTAAATCCAGTAGATGATTGAAAAATGACTACAGAATTTTTTGAGAATAATATGATAAAAAAATCGTAAAATATAGAATTTCAAAAAAAAATTATGAACAACCAGGAAGTTTGACATATTTTATTACAATATTTCCGACATAGGATCGAACTGAGATATCGTAAAATATTAGCTTTAAGGTTTATGCAAAATTTGATAGAATTCTTGAATGGTTTTCTAGAAGAAAAATTTTTTCACGAAAATTTCAAACACTTCGAAAACATTTATTTTTAAATTTACTAACCATATGATCTGTTACTCATGAAATGGTCTTGTCAAATATCATTCGGGCATCTAAATTTCCCTGTGAAAAAAATCGAATGTGCAAGAATCCTCGTCTTCGACTCTGATTTTTGTTGACACCAGCACTCATGCTTCTTGTTAAAATATTACTTAGCAATGTGTTTTTTCGATTTCTTTCGGAAAATTAGATGCCTTTATGATAATACTTACGAAAATAATGAACCCTTGTGTAAAATTTGCAGGGTTTTTCTATATGTTCACCAAATCACTAACTGGCTCACCAAATCAAACCAAAATCTTATACCAAATCCATGGGAATTTCTAAATCCACACTTATTTCCTTTCTGTAATCACCTGTACCTACGTGACCTACGAAACAGAAATAAATCTCCATTTACATAAAAAATCCATTGGCAAACAAGCATTGTTTCATCTTGCTTCAACAAATTTAAAGTCTTTTTAACCAACAACCTATAAATTAAGCCATTTGTAGTCTTGCGAAGCGCAACGTGTTCACGCAAAAATGGAAATAACATTTTTAATGGCCTACGCTGATTTATTGTTGGCCTCGTTATTTTCAAAATTTGCAATCTCTAATTGTTTATTTAATCCTTTTAAGTTCGTTGCCTAGCGGGGGTGTGAGTTCAGATATCTATACTGGATGTTTAATGAATACAGTACTTATCTCATAGCTCCAAGTTTGTGCTGAAACTTCAACTACAGATTTTCTCACGTATAATTTAAGCTCAGTATCGGAAAGTTTCTTGTGATCTTTAATTCACGATATGTTGGGATGGAAAAATGTTGAGATTAATGTTGGGATTGATTCTATTAAACGAACTATATGGGTGGTGGATAAAGCAAAAATCAGTACAGAGACTGATGATGAACTTATAAGGCTCTGAAATTGCTACTGCACGTTATCTAAAAGTTGATTGGACCAATGATGAGTTGGTTTTGGTTTCGAATTTTGCCCATATTTATTGATTTCTGCACGCATGTTTCTCGTGTTTTGTCCAAATGTATTCAATTTCTGAATTTTGAGTCAATAATGGTTTCGAAAGAAACTTTAAGAATTTTTTTTTATTCATCAGATTAGAAAGAAATTCGCATAGACCTTGAACTTCATATTTCACAACAGTGTATAACACTTCAGTTCGATCCAATTATAATTTTTGGAGTTATTGGAGAAAAAAGTCAAATATTGAGGTTTTATCCTCGATCTTATTTCCAGAATAACTCAAAAAATACTAATCATGATTGAAACTTGACAACTTTTTTGAAAATACTGGTTCACAGCTTTGTGAGAAATTTCGTGGGGATCAAGTCACCAGAACAAATCGAAAATAAAATTTCATTTTATTTTCGAATATTATATATTCTGTGATCTTCAAACCATGTTATCCTCACGAAATTCTGTATGAACCTTTATACTGTCATTTTTCAATCGTGTACTGGATTTCAATTCGATCTAATCCGTATTTTTGGAAATATTGGTAAAATAAAATTTTGAATAAGTACTTATACATACGGAATCATTAGGTGGATTTTACCCATTCAAGAATTCGGCCTTCGTAATCGAGGTCCAGACCTTCTCTTCAAGTATCGAATTTCCTTCAGAGGTGATTGTGTTTTCGATAGGCTGTGAGTTCCTCATCAGGGATTCCTTCACCTGATGGTCCATGTCGATTTTCGCACAGAATTTGAAATCCACAGACATTTTGACTATCTGACAAGGTCTCTGTTTGGAAAAACAATCTGACGAAAAAGATGTTTATCGTTTTGATGAGTTGGTATACAATTTCCACATATTTCCTACCATTATACTTATTTTCATTAATAGTTCCTAGCAATAACATAGAACTACAAAACTTCCCTTCATTACTCATAAAGCTAATAACAACCTTTAATAGAACAATGCCAAGTTAGTTACGCGGAAAATTAGTATATCCACAAAAGTACGCTGTTATTTAAAAATTTTACAACCTCCATTCAGACATTGGTTAAAGACCTCTCTTTCTATTCCAAAGGAACGAGCCCCCTTCGCATCGAACAAAGTTACATCTTCCCGACCGATGTATCCGAATCACGTAAGGCCAACATGCGAGAAGAAGAAGAGGAAAGAAGAAGAATATGCGGTACCAGTCCAACAGTCGTAAATTGAATAATGTACATACTGGTCATACATGCGGCGCTGGTGAAGTCATAGAGCGGAAATATTAAAATATAGTTATGTTTCATTTGATAGTCCACAGAACTGACTGGAAGGCTTTACGAGGCGCACAGAAAACGCTAAACATACTTATTAGAGTTATTAGTTTATGGTAAGCGGCCGTATTTTACGCCGATGTTACTTTTATTCTGCATAACTCAAAATTGCCATTCATTGTTCTCCTCTCAGGGATCTTGATTTATTAGGAAAACAGGGTTAACATGTACGTCACGGCTTTCTGAGTTTGGACGTTTGTAAACCACAGTCGTGATGCAGGACTTTTTTTTTATTTCGAAATCAGTATACTCTATGGTTCTGTGACATAATATGTCTCTTTCAGCGAAATACTGTCATAATCCAAAGGTATATAGACATGGACTGCGCCTTTTTTTTAAACTTAGCTTAACATAATTATCATTAGCTTATTAAGAAAGGACAGAATCTGTGGATGGCATAGGTTTGTCTCTTTCTATGGTTAACCGCTTTGGAGTTGTTTCTGTGTAGTTAACGTCTCTTTATCTTTGGATTAAACAGTCTACATGTACGCTTAAGAAATACTCCTGACTTTATTTTTTATTTATTTTTAAGAAATGTCAAGAAAGTGGGAAAGTTTATGCATTTTTCTTGGCGTTCGTGTGATTTTGCAAGTGTTTCTACTGAGAAAAACCAAACTGAAAGGTCCCTTCCCATAGATTTCCACACCCCTGTGAAAAATTTCGAAGTTGGGGGAAAGAAACTTCCTTTAACAAGTCGGGCCTGAAAGTGTTGAAGAATCGATAAAACTTTGGCAACTTGTAACTCAAAAAAAAAGATTTATGAGAGTCTGTTACCTGCATTTTACCGACGATGATCATTCGTATAGAGGTAAGCACGAATTGGTCATGAAATATTAGATCACATTAATGAAGACAATTGTTCTCCAGGTCCCTAATCCAAGCAGAGAAAGTTACTCAAGAGGAATGATATGCCTTTCAGAAAGCTGCCTGTTGAACTGATCATTAAGGAACAGCGTAAATGTTTTAGTGATAGAACTTACCGATTGAAACAAAAGAGTCTCAACTAAGGAATATCTGGTGATGAAAACCCTTCGCTCAAAGTGCTTCTGCCGATGAAATCAAAGCTGTACAAGGCTCATTTATTACACAGCTTTTTTAAGACCAATCGTATCATATTCATTTTATTCACAATATATCGTGTAAATTTCGAGGTAAATTCTATCGTTTATTCAAATAGTCAAGTTATGAGTATTTGTCTGTTGTTCCAAGAAGTATGTTTTACCATAATATCCGTTTTTCAGCTTTTTGAGAAGTAGATCTGAGGGGCCATTTGATCAATAATGAATTTGGGTAGTTAAAAAATGGTTGAAAGTTTATTAGTTTTGCAAATAACGTGCAACATAATATCACATCCTGAACACTTCTAGTTTGTGTGCCTTCAAGATACGCTAAATAATTTGAAATTAATCTTGCCATTTAGAGTTGAAATAAGTTGATACTTATATACTTCAAACAGTAATTGTAGAATTGCTACTCTGAATTAGAATATATGAAACATAACTTTCATAGAAATGAAATATGTATACACAGAATCATTTCTGTTAACTGAGAAAATTTTTGAACATTTTGTAAAATCGAATTTTAGACAATCAAATATACATAAGCAAACACTTGAGAACCTATATCTTATCTGTCTATCTGAGGTTCTTAAACCTGCCACCGTGGCACAACAATTTTGAATTCAGACGCCAATAAGGAAACAATATGAGTGAATGGCATCTTCAATGAAATTTTTTTAGAAAAAAACTGAGTGATGTATGGAACTTTGGCGTGGGTCTCTCTGTTCAAAATTACTCTGAGTATTTTGTGTAAGTGTGCAGTTATTCCTTCAGAAAGTTGAATATGCGTTACAGAGCTGTCACGAATCCAGCTACCGACTTCGCCAAAAGGCTTTTTGCTCAGATAAGGATATTTTTTCAATCTTCTGAACATGTGTATCTCACAAAAATTCGTGTTTTCGTAGTTTTTTTCGATTGAAGAAATATATTTCTCAAGTGACCGTAAATCTGATTCAGGCAAATCTCTCTATTTGCCTGAATATTTAGAGCCTCCAAGTACTTTCTCCAGGAATTTATTAAGTTCATAGCCGGACAAGCAACCAACCTTGTTGTTTAACTTATTTTGTCGATGCCTAGACGTGTACGGGAATGTTTTTGAAAAGGGGTTTACATTATTTTTTTCTTTTCTCAAACGTTCCCGAATTTATTATTTCTGGGTGTATCACCTCTACTGTCCCTGATTATAGAAGAGCATGCGCGCGAATAGTTTTGCGTCCATCATACTATCAAGTATTATTGGCGTCTGAATTTAAGATCACAGCGCCACGATGGCCAGTTTCAGAACCTTAGATACAGACATAGATTTTGTTTTGATAGTCGATTTTGTACTGTTTGTAGTATTTGGTTCGATAATTTTCGATTTCACGATTTATTCAAAGACTTTTTAGAGTTTTATAGTTGACGAGAGTATTACTGGGAGAACATATTCCATTCTTATAAAGTAGGCATGTATCATTCTTCAATCTTATTGAGTGTAGCAACTCTAAAATTACGGGGATATCTCCAAGGTTAGACAGTATTTCAATATTATTTATTTTCAGATCCAAATGGCAAGATTGACTTTGTTGGATTTCTTAGGCTGTCTTGAAAGTTGAAAAACGGATAGTATTGTAGAACATACTTTTTGGAATAATAGACGCAAATACTTATAACTTCACTATTTTTATAGCGAAGGACTAAATACTCAATATATTGTGAATAAAATGAACACATTCACATAAAACTAATGCTACTTGTATCGTAAGTCTTATTCATTATGGATTGATAAATAAATTTTCCAACACTCATATGATTGGTCTCGAAAAAGCTGTGATAAATAAGCCTTGTACAACTTTGCTTTAATCGGCAGAAGCACTTTGAGCAAACAGTATTCATCACCAGATATTTCCTTGTCGAGACTCAGAGACCCAGATTTCTGGAAGGCAGAGCATTCCTCTTGAGTAAATTTCTCTGCTTGGATCAGGGGCCTGGAAAAAAATTGTCTTCATGAATGTGATCTAATATTTCATGATCGATTCGTGTTTACCTCTATGAAAATGACCATTATCGGTAAAAGGCAGGTAACAGACTCTCATAAATCTTGTTTGCTGGTTTACCAATTTTGAGTTACAAGTTGCCAAGGTTTTTATCGATTCTTCAACTCTTTCAGGCCCGACTTGTTAAAGGAAGTTCCTTTCACCCTAACTAGAAATTTTTCACCGGGCTGTGGACTATGGGAAGGGACATTTGAGTTTGCTTTTCCTCAGAAGAAGCACTTGTAAAATCACATAAACGCCAAGAAAAATGCATTAACTTTCTCATTTTCTTAACATTTCTTTTAACTTGTCAATGATAATGTCTGTACCTCGGGTTACTCGGATAGCCACCAGCGGGAGTAGCGCTTATCTTCATTCGCCAATTCGCTCGAATTGTTGGGTAGCCATCGCCTCATCAAACCAATCCTGCTGTAAAGGAACTATCGAGGTAAACGAACCCTATTACTCAACTCGTAAAAAATTCTCGAAATTACTGTAATATTTATTGAAGGTGCAGGTACAATACCGGCGACCTCCTATAAGACCGCGATACAATCCGACATAATATTTCAGACTGAAAAAAGTTAATCTAAAATCTAACAACAGAACAGTTGATTACAATGTTATGAAAAATACCGGGCCGTCAGCCTGTGATAAATGAGGCTGGTCCGCAACAACCGGTAGCTCAGTCATTACGAACTTAGTGTGATGGTCCCTGCTATGTTGGTAACAATGAGGCGGACCGACGGAGACCAGCACATCTCGCTCCGTCGTTATTTCATTCATAATGAAACGAAATTAGCGTAATTTTCGTATTAGCTATTATGTCACGCAGCGTAGGGTTATTTATCACGGGATATCAAAGAACCGAGAAATTGGGAAAATTCCAGGGGAAAATCGATTATTCCGTATATGCGACGACCATATTGTTGCCTGAGGAACAACTGAAGCACGGTGAAAATTCATGTTTTTCCATGATTATAACAGAAGATAGGCAGGCTGCCTTGGTAGCCTACTTGATTAAGAGATCGGCTAGGATGCTGAAGGTTCTGGGTTCGAATCCTGGCTAGGTCATGGATTTTTTAAAGTGTAGGCGGTGGTGATTTAAAAAAACTTAAGAAATAAAATGTTCAATGTGTCGATGAAAGATAAAAAACTATTAGATCAACAAGTCATCTCATGTTTTCACGAAACCGACCTTCTCAATTAATCCCCAAACCTGCTATAAAAATATAGAGTCTCTTTAAGCCTTACTGCCAAGCATAAAATGAAAATCAATTTAGAGGTTTGACTTTTATTGAACCGGTTCAATTACGAAAGCCGAATTCGCGAAGTGGTAAAATCATCTAATGATTCCGCATACATATCTATTCGAAATTTCATTATTTCAGTATTTTTCGAGTTATTCTATGGAAAACAGTAATATCTAGGAAATAACCCAGAAATTGGACACATATCTAAATATATAAAGAAGATTAATATCGGATTGTACTGATCTTTGATACACTGTTATAAAACAACAACGAAATTTTACATATTTTTTCCATGTATCTCCAAAATCAAATATCGTATCGAATTGAAATCTGAAACATTGTTTTTGAATACTATTGATTCTGAAGTATGTGCCAAATGTCTCCGAAATCTGGTCAACACTATCCGAGAAAAATAGTTTTTTAACAAAAATTTTGAATAATTTTTTTTAAAGATTCATCAACTACTAGATTAACACGATATTTCGAACCTAATTGCGCGTTGGTATTAATTCACTGATTACGAATATTTGATCTGATTGTGTCTATTTTTCTCGAGATATAGCGGAAATAACGTTAAAATTTTCAAATAACAACGAAATTTGGCATATTTTTTTCCCTTATATCTCCGAAGGTAAATAGCATATCAAATTGAAATTTGGAATGTTGTTTCTAAATTTTGAGTAAAAGGTTTCAGTTGGATTTTGTTGAAATCTGACCAACGTTTCCCGAGAAAAAATATTTTTCAACAAAATTTTGAAAATATTCGAATAATTTTTATTTTAATTTCCTGATGAATGGATCCAGATGAAATTCCGCACTGAGTTACGAGTTGGTACGGCGAAAAGGTCCATAAAATTTCAATCTGATTGAATCAGTAATTCTTGAGATATCGGAAAATTAACCTCAAAATTTCAAATGGGCCTATCTCCGAAACTATCCAACTGATGTCACCCATTAACGAACTCAAGCGAGATATTTGGACTACAAACCTAATCTGACAATTTCAATTAGCTAGGTCATTTCCTTCGGAAGTTAGAGCACATACGGTCGGAAGGACAGAATTGAAGTTGATCCCGAATTATTCTTCAGGGAGTCGAAACTGATTGTTCAAGACCATTTTCGGCCAAGAATTCCAAAATAACAGACATTGAGACGAAACGATAACTCGCTGTTCCTCAGAACGAGCGCTTGAAAATGATTATATTATTGAATAGTTGAAGCCACAGATTGGAAAAGGCATAGACTATAGAAGAACCGCTCTGAACTGTATTGAGACGAATTCCGTTGCAAACAAAAAAGAAAAAAAGATTAAATGTTCATCTTTCATGACCAAAAGAATTTATCGGATTGATGAACACTTTCAGTGATAAATGAACCTGTTCTCTTTATGTTCATGTCAAAGAACAGTAAGTCAATAGGTTAGTAAAATGATATATTGGTTTATTCAAATAATTAACTAACCTAAAAAAACATGTTCCAATACAAATCTCAGCTTTCAGGCAATGAAAACATTTACAGGAATAATGTCTAATAATAAATTATTTACAATGTTTAAAAAACCCTAACTTGGCAACGTAGCACTCAAATTTAAACAATAAGGTGCCAAAATGTAGTAAATAAAAAGTTATTTCAAATGAGGTATTACTCAACTCCTATTGTCATTTGAGATTTTCTAGAGGGAGGTTCTGGGGGGTTGAAAGAGGCAAAGTGATTTCTACAAAAAAATTGTTCCCCCTCTATAATAAAATTGACGTGTCCTAGCGATTTAATAAAAATCTAATTCGTTTCGAGATAATAGGGGTGGGAAGTTTTCAAATTGACACCCTGTATAGTTAGGTTGCTCCCGTGGCGAATGCCTTCCTCGCCACGCCCTAGATCCGGCTCTGGATTTTTGTTATGGCAACAATACGATGTGAGCGTTCTCGAAAATCCTTTCAGTGTTGCCAACGTTGCAATTCCTCGAATTAATCAGCAGAACCCTTATGCATGTGTTTCTCCTTCGACCGGCCCGTTTGGACACGGTGCTAAAAACCTCCTGAAAAGCACACAACATTAAATTTCAAAACGCCGCTGTTAATAACTCGGTACCGGCGAATTATCGTGATTTTTAGCGAGAGTCGAATTCGAATCGTAAAAAGTCCATTTGAATAGAATCTTGAAACCGAACCCGGTGGCTTAACAATGGCACTTTGAGGTTAACGCACCCGCTGTATTTGTGTCTTTCGTTCTTTCAGTTCGAGTATTTAACAATGTTACGAATGTATCGTTCAGAGTTCCGGTTTGTTTTTCACTTACTGCTGTTTAAATGTCTTTATGCGCGCATGTTCTGGGGAACACCGTGCTTTCCATTTGTGAAAGTCTGTAATTTAAGTTTTTATTTATTATTTGATGAAATCGAATAATAATGAACCTTAATGATTGGCAAAAAAAAAAACTTTGAAAATTTCACAGGTTACATTTTAAAGTATGTAGAATGATCTAATAAAAAAAATCCGTCCGGCCGCCGTCCGTTGTCCAGGACTATCCTCTGAAAGTACTGAACCGAAATCCGTGAAAATTGTTAGAAAAATCGTGTGTCCCTCGAGATTGATCCTCCAGGCTTTTCGGCAGGATCGGTGTACCCTAAGGGCTCAAAACTGGGGCAGGAGGAAAAAAAAGTATTTCTCGAAAACTTACTACCGAATTTTCATGAAACTCTCAACGTTGATTATTGTTGCATAACTCAACCTAAAAATTTTCACCCGGATGATTTTCGACCAGTGGCCCCTGAGTTATAAATAAAAACGCAGCAAATTGTGATATGAAAAACCGATGAGTTATGAATAATATATAAGTTTTATTTAAGATATCAATGGTATTGGGTTATTCAACTGAGAAAATAATAAACCCTTGAGTGAAATTTGCAGCGTTTTTTTTCTATAAAGACTCTCAAACTACTAGGTTGGGTTCGCTGAGCCAGCCATCCCTAGGCACAATTACGGGCCTAAGGAGAATGTTATCGAATTGAAACTTTCAGGGTCAGTTGCATTCAAAAATGCAACGGATGTGTTCGATGATGGGCAAAATCCGTCAAACGGTGCCAGAGTTGAAGTCGTTTGAAATTTTAAGGTTCTCTCCCTGATATTTTGGGAACTGCCATAGTGATTGGTTTAAACTTGATAGTAAGTTGAAGCATTACGACTGCCACCTTTCTGCGAAATTATGTTGAGATCGTACTGTCAGTCAATTAAAAAAAAAGGTTTTTAAAATTTTTCCGCAAATTTTTTAATAACTTTTGGAGGTTATGGGAAAAAATATGTCCAATTTCGTGTTTTTTTTTCGATATCCTTGCTTTTTTCCGGAATAACTACGAAAACTACCGATTCAATCATATTCAACCCGATAATTGGATTGAAAATGCTGAAGAACAACTTTGTGCAAAATTTCGTGATGATCGCGTCGGTAGAACAATTCCGTTTTTTTCAAATATTCAATATTCTGCGATCTTCTGATCAAATTATTCTCACGAAACTTCCGTCTGTCATTTCCCAATCAGGTACTGGATTTCATTTCGATATAATCCATATTTTGGAAATACTGGGGAAATAAAATTTTGAACGGGTATATCTGTGGACTCATTCGGGGGATTTAACCCCCGAAGTCAGCTTTCGTAATTGATGCCCAAACTTTCTCAACGAATATCGGGTTTCCAAGTTGTTTCTTTTGGAAGTTATTTTGTTTATGGTCATTTGAGGGTAGCCCTTATTCAAGTCTTACTTATTTTTCGAAAATACTCCCATGAACATGAATCTGATAGAGTTGAAAGAAGATATAAGATCTTAAATTTTCACTTGAATGCCCATGCAAAATTTCGTAAGAAGCACATCACAAGAGGCATAGAAAAATTAATCTGAAAAATGGCTTTATTTCGAGAACAACCCACTAGATTGTCCCTACTCATTCGGAAAACAAAGGAATTCGTTCGCGTGACTTGTCTTCAATTTATCTCAATCCTTAACGTCCATTCGATACGAACCTAATTTGTCTATTCGTTCGAATAAATACCCCAGAGGCCGATATTGTCACTCCAACAAAACGCCTCAAAATGATATTAGATATTAATAACGATATTGCTAAACCCACGCGATTCTTTGTTTAGATTGTGGGTTACTTATTAAAAACGGTTTCGCCAGCGCTATTAGTTCTTACAGACCGCTGGAATTCGAAAAATCTAGTCGCACCTTAACCATTAATAATATAAAGCTCTGGCTTTTCAGTGGAGTTGCTGACTTTAATGGTACTCAGATTTTAATCTGCCTCGCGTCGATAACGTTTTCACCTCGAGTTTCGACAAATTCAACTGAATGTATCAGAAAACAATTGTTTCATTAATATTAATAACGAAAAGTTTCCTTCACTTCGTAACAATTGCCAGAAGCTTATTTTACAGGGTGTGCAACGGAGATAGGACTATTTTGACATCAGCAATATAAATTCTATTTTCTATCTTATTTTCACCGAAAAGCGGATACATTTATTGAATTTTATGCATCGAAAATCATTTATCATCGTTCGGTGACTTCTACTATGAAATTGCACTGTGTTCGTAGCTGAATTGTTGTAATGAAGTGGGGTCACAGACAGGGCTGGGCAAAATACATGCTTGGCTTAATTGAAATACAAATTACAAAATACTGTCTCGCAGGTATTTGAAATACAAATTACAAAAT
This sequence comes from Myrrha octodecimguttata, assembly GCA_958510865.1. Taxonomy (NCBI): domain Eukaryota; kingdom Metazoa; phylum Arthropoda; class Insecta; order Coleoptera; family Coccinellidae; genus Myrrha; species Myrrha octodecimguttata. The sequence goes on along the minus strand of OY294058.1, from coordinate 55,205,355 downwards.
ACTTTCAAGTCGGGTATTTGAAATATAAAATACAAAATACAGTATTTTAACTATTTGTATTTGAAATACAAATCACAAAATACATTCAGGTGTTACGTAAAATGTGAAAAGAGTACAACTAATTCAACTCAGCTATTTCATCGCTAAATAAAGAATTTCCTTTCAGAAACACAAGATTTTTCAATGTAGTATCAGACAAACAGCCTCTTGTTGAATGAATAAAATCTGCTGAAGAAAACAATCTTTCTACAGGTCCTGATGGGCAGAAACTTGTGTTATATTGTATGAACACATTTTTTATGTTAGAATAATGTTCAAGGATGGTAAGCTCTTTGCTCTTATCGTTTTTAGAAGTTGACTAACTCTAACTCCATGATGAAATGACCATTGCGCAGGACCTTTTCTTCCTTTCCATTTGCCGAAAATATGATTGCTAGTAAAAGGACAAGATGAAGCAGATGACCGTCGCGCCATCTGAAGGGATATTCAGGGACTATTTTCTGTAGAGCGCTCAGCGCTAAATGTATTTGTTCGAAAGTATTTCGAAGACAAAAGTATCGAAATACAAAATACTTCAGCGTCAGGTATTTGAAATACCAATTACAAAATACATTTTCAAGAAGTAATTGAAATACAAAATACGTATTTGTATTTCAAATACGTATTTCAATTACAAGTACTTGAAATACTGCCCAGCCCTGGTCACAGATTATTAAGTTTTGACTTCTTCCTCTGTGCGTGTTTCACAGAATCTGGGATCTAGTGTGTATTTACATAAATATTAATATGAATGTTTCTCAGCCGATGAGTATTATACTTGAAAGATTTAATTTAAATATCCTGAAAGTCCTAGTATAACCGTTATTAGGGAAAACGAAAGTGGGATGTAGTGTACAATAACATTTTCAAGCAGGAAACTTGGCGTCGGCGACACAAACCAGATAATTGGATCAAAATATAGTTATTTGTTAAGACTTTCTGTGATTGGCTGAAATTTGAGTTGGGGTTGTTGTATTCACGTCAATAGTGTCAAGTTTATTGAGGATATGTTCTAATAACCAATTTGGTTATTTCGGTTGCTATGGTTTTCTGTTCCTTAAATATGAAATGTTTTGATGGTTCCTGAAAAAAGGTTATCACTACAATGACAGTGGACTTTCTATAGCATAGAACAACCTAGGGTCCCTTCATGATCCACAGACAATAGCATAGACAACGATTAACAATGGACAAACTACTAATTATGGTCTATGGATTATAAAGTAAATATAGATTGTTCTATGCAGTGGATATGTCAACATATGAAATTGACTGTCAACTAGGTGACAGAAAGATCGGTTTTTCATCAATTAATTCCTGTCATGAACCAAACAACCAAGTTGATTTACGAAACCTGACATTATTGACAAGATATCAGGAGCCTCAACTTAAATTTCAGCCAACTAAATACCTATATTTGTATCCAATTATCTAGTTTTAGGAGCCGATGCTCAGTTTACGGGTATTTTGAAATAAAGCGAACCTCATCATGTCGAATTGGTCCTGAAATGGGGGTTTTTCCTTCAAACGAAAATGCAGTAAATTTCATGAAAAACCTTCAGAACATAACATTTCAAACATATAATTTCAATATTATATTTTTAAAAAAATGTTTAATCACCTAAAACTGAAAAATAAAAATGGGGATTTGCATTCAAAGGGATTTGTCTTGAGTGCACGATATGGCAACGAGGAATTCAGCTTTCGCGGAAAGAAAAGGACGTCAAATGTGTTACTTAGCTTATGAAAACAGAGATAGCTATACTTCGATCTGGTTAGAGTAGAAGACAACGACCAAGGAATAGAAAAAGAAGAGCACAGACTGTCATATAACTGATAAATCGCAAACGGAAATTGTTTGGTTATATTGACAAAGAACACGTGTGTACCACAGAATAGGAATAAATATTTCGTTATTCTATAGCAGAAGAAGCAATTCTACTAAACAACGTTGTCACTTCGTGCATGCATGACAAATCCCAAACCCCAATTTTGAAATCTGATTTCGAATACTTTCTGAAGGTAATTTGGGAAAATGATGAATCAAACCCATAATAATTATGCTCAAATTTGCATTTGCAGTAATAACCCAAATTCAGGAAAAAGCCCCATTTCCCTAGCCTGGTGCTATAAAATTTGACGAAATTTTGGTGTTGGCAACTTGGACCGAAGTCGTCGATTCCAACCAAAAACTGAGATATTTTGGGACTGAAATTCGCATTATTTTCTGTCCTATCTAAGAAAAGGTCCAAACTGTCAAAGCAATCTCGAACGGTTCCCGGCTCAAATAAATGCATGCCAACCGACTGGTTTCTTGAGTATTCAGGGCTGTCAGATATGAGAAAGCTACCAGCTATGGGGGACCTAACCAGGGAATGGTCGAAAACCATTTTATATTCGACATGGAGGAGAGATCCGGTCTGATTTGTCCTGCATGTGTTAAGATGCTCCGATACAGAGTGAATCTTGTCACATTCGAGTTATATTGGGTCTAATCTGATATAATCTCTCTAACGTGTCATTCATCCGGTCCATGCGATGTCTGCAGTCGTAGAACGCGGATGGCTGACGTCATTTGTGTGTTGTTCAGTGATTTTAATGATTTCCGAGAAGTCGTTTAGTTAACTCAGTAACTCTTTCGAAATTAATCTTTTCGAAACAAAACCTAGGGGTCTTATCGAATGTCAAACAGCTGAAAGGCTCCGTCCAAGTTGCCAACTCAAAAATTTTGAAAATTTTCTACCACTCGGAAATTTCTGGACAAGTTTGTTATGTTGAGGTTAAAGATATTGATAAATTTCCGAGCATCGGTTCATCAAACAGAGTAATTTGGCCGGAATATCGATATTTCTAAACATCATGTCTGATTGGCCGAAAGTTGTGTAGGGGCTCCTGACTTCACGACAATTATTTCATTGTAGTGTAACGGCCGAACGTAAACACAATAACTTCCGAAAGGAACAACTTAGAAACTCGACATTTGTAGAATAAGTTGGTACCTCAATTACGAAGGCCGAATTCGTGAATGAGTAAAATCCAACCAATGATTCCGCAGATATACCCATTCAAAGTTTTATTTTTCCAATATTTCCGGGAATACAGATTAGACCTGATTGAAATCCAGTATTTTATCAAGAAATGACAGTTCGAAGGTTCTCACAGAATATCGAGAAGATGATATGATTAAAAGATCACATAGAATATCGAATATTTGGAAAAAAATCATTTCAAATTTCATTTTCAAATCGTTCTAATGACACGATCATCATGAAATTTTGCACAGCGTTGCCCATCTCCGTTTTCAAACTAGCTGCCAAGTTTCATTTCGATTAAATCAGTAGTTTTTGAGTAATTCACGAAAAAACAACTATATCGAGAAGAAAATCACGAAATTTTATATATTTTTTACTCAATATCTTCAGTAATTATCGTGGTATCAGAATGAAATTTGGTACACTGCTGGAAAATATGATTCTTAACGTATGAGCAGAAGTTTTTTCAGAATTCAAAGAACAGTTTCCGAAAAAAAAATTTTAGAAAAAAATCTCGACAAAATTTTTTTCAAAATTTACTTACAGTGTGATCTCAACGAAATTTCGTGACAAGTTGTGCGTTGTTATGTATCAAATAACTGTCAAGTTTCAATTCAATACCATGAGAAGTTCCTGAAATATTAGGAAATTAATCTCAAAATTTCAAATGACCATAACTCCGAAACCATTCGACCTATTCGCCCAATTAACGAATCTAGCCGACGCATTCCAATGAGTGACATAATCCGAGAGTTTCAAGTCACTAGCTTGTTTTTTTTTCGATAGTTATCGTGTCGTCGGACAGAATCGATTTTGACACCGGATTTGTTATCAGAGTCCAACCTAGTCGTCTGAGACCATTTTGCGGAAAAGATTCGAAAATTACAGATACAAGGCTTATTATCGCTTCTTCAAGACCAAACTTATGAGTGTTGGAAGGATTTGTTTGTCAACCCATAATGAATAAGGCTTACGGTACGAGTAGCATTAGTTTTATGTGAATGTATTAATTTTATTCACAATATATTGTGTAAATTGAATGTTTCCCTATATGAAAATTAAAGTTATGAGTATTTGTCTATTATTCCAAAAATTATGTTTTACAATACTATCTTTTTCTCAACTTTTTGAGCTTGTAGAGATTATTTGATCAATGATCAAGTTGGGTAAGTGAAAAGTTCGAAATTTCATTAGGTTTGCAAATAACATGCAACATAATATCACATGCATCTTCCTTAACACCTCTAGCTTCTGTGACTGTGTCTCCAAACAATTTGAAATTAATATTGCCATTTACAATTGAAATAAGTTGATATTAAAATACTTCTAACAGTTATTGTAGCCTTGCTACTCTAAATTAGAATAGATCATACATAACTCATGAAAATGAAATATGAACCTACACACAGAATAACTGCTTTTAACTGAACAAGTCTTCGAACAAATTGTGAATTTCAATCGATCGAATGTACAAGCAAACCTAAAACTTGAAAACCTAGATCCTATCTGTCTATGTAAGGTTCTCAATTTGGAAACCGTGGCGCTGCAATCTCAAATGCGGGTTTTTCCTTTAAACGAAAATGCAGTAATTTTCATGAAAAACTTTCAGATCATCACATTTCAAACATATAATTTCAATATTTTATTTTAAAAAAAATGTTTGATCACCTAAAACTGAAAAATAAAAATGTGGATTTGCATTTAAAGAGATTTGTCATGAGCGCACGATATGGCAACGTCGTATTCAGCTTTCTCGGAAAGAAAAGGACGTCAAGTGTGTTACTTTCCTTTGGAAAACAGATGTAGCTATACTTCGATCTGGTTAGAGTAGAAGACAACGATCAAGGAATAGAAAAAGAAGAGCACAGACTGTCATACTGTCATATATTACTGACAAATCGCAAACAGAAATTGTTTGGTTCTATTGACAAAGAAAACTTGTGTACCACAGAATAGAAATAAATATTTCATTATTCTATAGCAGAAAAACCTATTCTACTAAACACCGTTGTCACTTCGTGCATGCCTGGCAAATCCCAAACCACAATTTTGAAACCTGATTTTGAATACTTTCTGAATATAATTTGGCAAAATGATGAATCAAACCCATAATAATTATGTTCAAATTTGCATTTGCAGTAATAACTCAAATTCAGGAAAATCCCCCATTGAGACGCCAATTGCTGGAACAAAACTCTTCCGATTCAAATTCAGAGTTCCCTCACACGATATGATGTAAGAGCCCATTACCGAACCTCATTGACTATTTTATAATAAAATCGCTTACCTGTTCTTCATATTACCTACCGCGAGCATAAAATGCCCATTCCCGCCCACCTTCGAACGCCCAGTACAAAAATCCAGAGGAAGACATTCCACTTGAGGTGTGATTATAAAAAAAGTAATGATGTGCATTCTGTTTTACGACTCTCAGACAGCGATTAAACACTACAGATTATAACACGGCATTGTTGAATCTATTACAATCTTGTTAGTTGGCCGTGGTCGCTATTCGGGCCCCATCCGAACTCAAGAATGAGTTATAACAACGATGGCAAACAGCCTCTTCAAACAAAATCATGGAGATTTGTGTTTGACAAAGTACTCGTTCGTTGGAAATTTGTAGAATTGAGCGTTGTTTACCAGTTCATTAGCACCTATTTGTTAAGTCACCTTGGACGTCTGAATGGAATCCTGAAAATACATTCGGTGGGCTCTTATCGATGATGGCCGGTTTCGCTTTGCGATCTTGAGGCGAATCGAGGAATTTTGGCGATAAGAGGGATTATCGGTAATGGCTGAGTTTGAGGTAGGACGGTACAAACTGAAGGTTGATTTTTCAGGTAAATTTGCTTGAGTTGGATTATTCGATTTTGGCTTATTATTTGCAGGTTGTTTTATTGAATACACAAGCTGACGGTATTTCTTAATTGGTGATATAAATGATAAGGGTCTCTATTGGCGAATGAAGATAAGCGCTACTCCCTCTGGGGGCTATTCGAGTAACCTGAGGTAAAGACATTATCATTATCATAAATTTTTTTTCAAAATTTTTTTCCAAAAAATTTTTTTTTCGGAAACCGTTTATCATATCCAGAAAAAAATTCCAATCGGACTTCGAGCTTCATATTTCACAGGAGTGTACCAAATTTCAGTTCGATACAATTATAAGTTTTGGAGATATCGAGAAAAAATATGTCAACTTTCGAGATATTGAGGAAATAACATCGAAATTTCAAAGAACAACGAAATTTTACCCTAATCAGCCTGTAGATTTGCAATTGAAATTGACATGCAACGTTGTGTAAACTCTAAAATGTAATATCTTTGCTTTATTTCAGTTGACTATTTCCCTCGTCGTAATTTCCACCAATAAGAAACTCGCAATTTCGAATTACAAATGGTTTCTAGGAAAAAAAACTGTTTGGCAGAAGCTGTCAGCAGTTCATTCGAGTTAACCAGCGACAAAACTTGACAGTTGTTGTCACCAAAAATTACAATACCCCTACCGTGTACCAAAATTGCAATTTATATTTTAATTGTACCATAAATAATTCAGTTTGTAATATTTTTGATGAAATAAATTAGCTAGCTGTTTTTCAGTTTTCAAATTAATACTTATACATAATGCATGCAGAATAATCTGTTATTCTCATGAAATAGTCTTGTCAAATACCATTCGGGCATCTAATTCTTCCTGTGAAAAAAATCGAAAAAACTCATTGCAAAGTAATATTTTTCAACAAAAAGCATTCGTGCAGGTGCAAAAATCCTCATCTTCGACTCAGATTTTTGTTACCACCAGCACTCATTCTTCTTGTTAAAATAGTACTTAGCAACGTGTTTTTTTCGATTTTTTTCGGAAAAATTAGATGCCCTTATGATATTACTCACGAATGTCTAGTGGAATGTAGATACTATGTGAAAAGAACTTCTGAAAATTCAAAATTTAGGGACACCTGTGTAGGTAACTGATATGGTTACGAACAAGCATATCGAATTTCACAAGTCAATTGGCTACTCCCTCTGGTGGCTATCCGAGTAACCCGAAGTACAGACATTATAATTAACAAGTTGAAAGAAAAGTCTAGAAATTGAGAAAGTTTATGCATTCTTCTTGGCGTTTGTGTGATTTTACAAGTGCTTCTACTGAGGAAAGCAAACCCAAATGTACCTTTCATAGATATCCACAGCCCGGTGAAAAATTTCGAGTTAGGAAGAAAGAAACTTCCTTCAACAAGTCGGGCCTGAAAGTGTTTAAGAATCAATAAAAACCAACAAACAAGATTTATGAAAGTCTCTTACCTGCATATTACCGATGATGATCATTTTTATAGAGGTAAGCACGAATTGCTCATGAAATATTAGATCACATTCACATTTTTTTCCAGGCTCCTAATCCAAGCAGAGAAATTTAAGAGGAATGCTATGCCTTCCAGAAATCTGTCTGTTGAACTGATCATTAAGGAACAAAGTAAATTTTCTAGTGACAGAACTGACTATTGAAAAAAAAAGAGTCTCAACAAGGAAATATCTGATGATGAAAACTGTTAGCTCAAAGTGCTTCTGCCGATGAAAGCAAAGTTGTACAAGGCTTATTTATTACAGCTTTTTCAAGACCAGTCATATGAGAGTTGGAAAATGTATTTGTCAATCCATAATGACTAAGGCTCAACGTACTAGTAGCATTAGTTTTATGTGAATGTATTCATTTTATTCACAATATATTGAGTATTTAGTTCTTCGCTATAAAAAGAGTAAACTTATGAGTATTTGTCTAGTATTCCAGAAAGTATGTTTTACAATAATCTGTTTTTCAACTTTCAAGAAAGCCTAAGAAATCCACCAATGTCAATCTTGCCATATTTGAATTTGAAAATAAATATTATTGAAAAACTGTCTAACCTTGGAGATATCCCCGTAATTTTAGAGTAGCTACACTCAATAAGATTGAAGAATGATACATACCTACTTTATAAGAATGAAATATGTACTCCCAGTAATACTCTCGTCAACTATAAAAGTCCAAAAACCAAACACCAACAAACAGTACGAAATCGGCTATTAAAACAAAATCTATGTCTGTATCTAAGGTTCTAAAACTGGCCACCGTGGCGCTGTAATCTTAAATTCAGACGCCAATAGAGGTGGCAAAAATTGAATAGCGACCAATCTGTATATCCGCCAAGGGATCATTACATTTAGGAGCTTACACCTTACATCAATTCTTCTCTCATATACTTTCTTTTCAAATCCAAAATTCCTCTCTAGACAACCTAACATTTCAGCGAGATTTATAGACTTGATTCTTCAATATTTCTCGCTCCTATTACAGTCCTTCAAAACCTCTACACTCCATCCAACCACGAATTCCCTATCGATCCAACCAAATTTCTAGCTCGCCCGAAATCCGGTCTTGTATCTAGCGCACCAGAGGCAATATTGCCCGTAATTGATACAGAAAAAGAGATAAATCGGCTGATAGCCCCAGTACGACAATTAATCGTATCGAGAAGGAAATTTCTTGAATAAATTTGCCCCACAAATCTAGTCGGAGAGATCTCTAGACGTTTTCCGAATTCTGACAAAGCTCACTGAGATAATTTCGGCCAGTAATTGGCCTCGAATATTTGAAAATTATATGATACGGTTATCATCAATCAATAGCTTGAAGCGTGGATAACATGTTTTCGGGACAGGTACTAGGTATTTTCTTCATCCGGTAAAAAAAAATTATCGAGATCGGGGTATGTGGAGGTTTCGAGAGATTTTACGAATTTGAATAAAAATGGGGTACGTAATCTTGAAGATCTCGAAGCGTGAATGTGTTATGAAAGTGCTGGAGTGTTCGAAAAGTTCAAAACAACCGGCAGTTACAAGATAAGATTGTCGAGATCGATTCGAAAAAAATTTTAGATTTTGTTTTTACGATGTGTATTTTAAGCAGGATCTACAGGCTGTCCTAAAATTGGTGAACGAACATGTGGTTGATTTCTTTTTCATTAAAAATATTTGACGCGTTTCACTACATTGAAGTTTCATCAGATGCCAAGTTCAACTGTCTCAAAAAGTGTGTAACAATTTTATAAAACCAAAATTGCAGGTACAGAGATGTTTCTAACGGGTCAATGATGGAAAATGCCACCGGGCTCCTTGCCGAATTTGTCAAACGATGGTGACTTTGACAGTATCGTCTGGTCGTTCTCTACCCTGTATTTCTCAAACGGTTTATCTCTAGTGCCTCCAATAAATTTAACTTGCGGACTTTGTTCTCGATATGTAGAATCTTTAAATTTTCGTCGAACTCGTGTTTTTCTCTTATTAAATGTTTTGCGTACATGGAGTTTAGTTTATTTTTCAAAAAGGAACTTCTGTGTTCTTTTATTCTGCTTTTAAACGATCCGTTTGGCTATGTGAGATTAAGGTCATGAACCACAGGAAAGTTGATAAACACTTGATTCTCAAGGTTCTACCCGAAGAGTTTGTGTTTTTGAAGGTAATGCCTATGTCAGATTTCCTCAAGAATTTCTTGATTTGTCTTGATGATTTTCGGAAAAGTTTAAAAAGGGTAGAACCTTTTGTATTTGTATTTGTGTGTAAATGTTTGATGCTTTGCATAGGAATGAACAATATTTTTATTGTCCTTATTTGAAGGTTGTTTTTAAATCAATTTCAATTCTGCGATAGCAAAATCGGTGCAAAATTCTCATGATTGTGAAATACGATAGAAAATAATAGGAGAGGTTCAAATAATTCTCTTTCATTTCTTCGTTTTCATTTCTTTGGTGTTATCATCCTCTCGAAATCATGTATACGTCTTCACTTCAGTATTTCACAACTACTCACCAAGTTAAAATTCATTATAATTAATTATTCAGAATTATTCTGGGAATTACATTCGCCCATCGACAAACTTAACTGGAACATTGGGGTCTTAAGCCTATCATGAAAATAGCAAATCCTCTTTTTCTGATTTCAATGTTGAGGGTAGGAAATAAACTCACACTATAACAAAAAAATTAAACCCATTATATTCAATATGGTCATTTACACATTGAAGCGCATTTGAACATGAGATTGTCAGAGATTCCAGCAAGTTGATGCGAAATCACCTAAGCACATATTTGCTGTATCGTTTAAATGACATAATCATCACGAAATTTTGCAGAAGTTTGCGTATCAGTATTTGCCAACAAGTTAGCAGATTTCATCCGGATCGGATCAGTATTTTTTGAGTTATTCCGGAAATAATATCGATACCAAGAAAATCCCATGAATTTCGACATATATTTTCCCAATATCTAAGGAAATTAGAGATGTATCAAACTCTCATTCAGCACACTGTTTCAAATATTAATCTGAAGGCTTGTGCCAAATTTCATAGAATTACAGTGCGCGTGAAAATCATGGAACAAATTCATTTTCTCAGAAGAAAAATATTTGGCGAGAAAATCCTGAAACAGGTCAATTTTTGTTTCACTCTTACCAAATTTTTATGCATTTTCGAAGGATTTTTGTTGCACCCTGTGCCATCCCCATCAACCCTCTGAATTTATTGAATAGGAAAAGTAGGTCTTGTGTTACTTTTTGACCAGGTTTTTGTATCTTCTTTACAGGCGTGGAGAAATTTTCAAGAAAATAATTTTTTTCAAAAAATTAGTTACTTCAAAGAGGTTTTCAGTATGTGCACGTTGTCATGGCCCATTTTCACGTAGTGTTTCACACATTCTAATTTTTAACACGAGGGGGTTGAAAGTTGTGCATGAACAAAACTGTAATGGTTGACAAATTTCATCAGGTACAATAGTCTCAAAGTAAATGAGCCATGACAAAGTGCACATACTGAATACCTCTTCGAACTAATTTTTCAAAAAAAAAATTATTTTTCTTGAAAATTTCTCCACGCCTGTAAAAAAGATACAGAGACCTTGCCTAAAAAGTACCACATGACCCTATTCCCCCCCTATTCCCTATTCAAAAAATTTAGAGGGTTTATGGGGATGGCACAGGGTGCAACAAAAATCCTTCAAAAATGCATAAAATTTGGTAGAAGTGAAACAAAGATTGACCTGTGTCAGGATTTTGTTGACAAATATTTTTCTTCTGAGAAAATGAAGTTGTTCCAAAATTTTCACGTGCACAGTATAATGACAATGTTTCAAAAACAAATTAGATTCCCAACAAAATTTTAGACAATTTTAGAATATTTTTTAGCCACTAACGATACTGTCCTAACGAAATTCTGCAGAATGCATATTGAGTACCTGAGATACTGAAGAATTAATGACAAAATCCGAATGAATATAACTCTGAAACCGTTAGGTAGATTCAAACCATCAACAAGCTCAACAGTCTCATTTTCATGCGCAACCCAACCTAAATATTTAAAGTTGGTCACTCTTTCCAATCTAATATTGTGCCAACGGACCGCTTCCCGGAAAAAATCGATTAGGACATCAGATTCTTCATCAATGTGTCCAATAAGTCATCTCTAGAGTAAAAAAAGTTCCAGTCGGATTTTTCAGTCCAGAGCATCATTACTGAAGAACCCATCACGATCCAAACTTGCTCAAACTGGCCAACATAATTCCCGAAAATTGGCCAGTTAATCATGCCACTATAGCGTATCTCTGATTAACCAAAATTGCCATTACCATCCTCGAATTATTCGAATTAATCAAGTTTGCGAGGAATTCAAGCTGCCGATATTCATGCAACATTTTTACGCTGTCGATTCGGCCAATTTGGCCTACGGGTTCCTCGAGGCACATTTCGACGTGGATATTTTATTGGTCACCTGAAGATTTCACAAAATCTGGATGAGAAGCGTAGTCTGTATGACGAAGTACCGTCAAGGATTCCTTTTCAAGCAACGGCGTATTATTGTTTGAATTTATCTAAAGGGTGTTTCAAATTGCACGATTTTTTTATAAGAATTAAAAAACACATAATTTGCATTCATTTTCAAAAACTTCTCATTGGCAATAGACGACTTCGGCCCAAATTGCCAACCAACAATTTTCTTCACGAATGTACTATCACTAGGGAACGTGAATTTCAGGACAAATTCGACATGATAAGGTTCGCGTTATTTATAAATATCCGTAAAAGATGCCTCGGCTCCTCAAACAAGATAATTCCTTCCAAATATAGGGTTTTCTCAAGATAATCTCTGATTGGCTGAAATTTAAGTTGGGATTCCTGATTTCCTGTTAATAGTGTCAAATTTATATAGGATATGTTCCGCGAATCAACTTGGTTATTTCGGTTTTCCGTTCTGCAAATATGGAATATTTTGTTGGTTCCTGAAGAAAAAAGGTTAATTACGAAATTTGATTGATGAAAAGCAATCTGTCTGTCACCAGAACACAGACATATTGAGTCTATGCTCCAGAACGACAATCAATCTTCTATGGTAACATATATCCATCTTTATGATTATCTTCAGAGCTTGATAACGGAGGGACATTTCTTGAATGAGTTAAATTCGCCCAATAATTATGTAGATATACCCATTCGAAACTTTATTATGTTCGCGAAAAGGCTGAAAAATACTATCCGATCGATTTGAATCCGCAAAAGTTATTCTATCTGGAAGTCAAGCAGCGTTGATCGCGAAAAAGATCTGAATGAGTGATCAACCTGTCCATGAATTTGAAGAGAAATAGTTCCCCCTATTTTTTCAAATATAACTAGTTAATATGATAACGAATATTATAAAAACAAATACAAAACCTCGTAATTCAATAGAAATCGAAATTTAATAATATACCCAATTCAATTATACACTACTTTGCTGTTATAATATAGGAATTGAACAATCTGATCGAATGAATGGATGTAAAACATAACTAGAAACTCGCAGGAGAAACTCTACACTTATTGTTGCTCTCAAAAAAGGTTCATTCCTAGTATTAATCTAAGTAATATTCATAATGATCATCATTTCCATGTTCCATTATGTTTTATGACCCATTCAAACCGGAAACATTCCACTACACATGTACTAATCAATCGAAGAAAGTCCAGTAAGTTCGATTTCGAAAAAAGATTCGATTTGCACCTTTTTTGTCTGTGCAATCTTTGGTTGGATAGAAAGGAAGCGTTGGGTGAATAATAATAATAATAATTTTGTTCGAAACTTACGTGCTAATAAAATGTCTCATTAAATGAAATTATCGTTTATTTGCGGTAATAATTATTACAGAAAACTCTGCCATTATATTGCTGGTATCATGCCTTCATATCAATTCCTGCATTACCAGTAATGACATAAAAGGAGTTATGTTGGGAGCGAAAACAAGAAATAATTTAATTATTTTTTTTAAATCTGTCATATAATAAGCGCGTAAAAATTGGCGTGAAGTTCTGACGTTATGTCATAAGCTTTCGCACATGTTTTTGAGCGCATTTTCTGAGTGGGATACAGCGTAGTATCGGTTGGGCCAAATATCTGAAATTTTCGAATTGTGGACTCAAAACTAAGTTTGAGCCAACCCATCGATTCGACCTAGGTATCCGGACACTTCGGCCTACTTGTTGCGCGCATGTTCTAGGGGAACAGCGTGCTATCGTTTCGTCAAAATGTCGGTAATCTTCGAATTTTGAGCCAAAAATGGTCTCGAACAACTAGGTTGGACTCACTAATGAAGAATCCGGTGTAAAATCGATTCTGTCCGGCCGGCCGTCCGTCCGTAGGCACGATCACGGGCGTGCGGAGAATCCTAGAGACTTGAAAATTTCAGGATTGGTTGCATTTTGAAATGCGAAGGTTGAGTTCGTTATAGCTATTTGAAGTTTTGAGTTTATTACCCTGATAATTGGAGGACAACTGAAACGATTGAATTGAAACTTGGCAGTTAGTCGGAACATAAGAACTCACAACTTTTTGAAGAATTTTGTAGAGATCGTGCAGTCACTAAATTCGAAAAAAAAATTTTTTCAGAATTTGACCCTACTCCATAAACATTTTTCGAGTTTTTTATGATTTCGCATACATAACCTCCATCCACCGTTCTCGTTATTCATGTAAAAATTTCAACAAACAGAAAAACATATTAAAATCAAATTGACCAATAACCAACCTCCTGGTTATAGAAATCGAATGCAGCAACTTTATTCAGGCGTTAATAATTCGAAATTCGATTAAATTTTCTGTTGGCAAATCAGGATGACTGTTGTTGAGATGATTAGAATAATCATCTCAGTCTTGTCTACTATGCCGGTATTTTAGTCTCAAAATTCTCCTCAGAATTGAATATTCTAATGAACCTTGAATACATTTCCATTGGCATATATTTCCTATTTTCATATTTTCGAATTCTCGGAAGAATAATACTGAAACAGTAATATTTCCTTTCCAACTTAACTTGTTATCAATCATAGCAAGTTCTTTTTTGAGGTTGCTAAGATAGCAAGATTCTTGTTAAAGTGACAGAACATTTTGCTCAGGATCGATGATCAGAATATCAATATTTCTGATCTTGTTATGGAAGCAATAACTTTTTCCTGACAATATTGCTATTTTCAAACCGTATAGGCCTGAATGAATAAGCCGTCCTGTTTCACCCAAGCACCATACTTCAATTGCGTCAAATTTCGAATTTCGAACATACTTTACGCCATCATTTCTTTCACATCTGTGCACCCAACGCGCATGCACCGTTCGCTCGAAAATTGCCGACGTCCTTTGAGAAATGCTCTGTGCCTGCAGCTTCCATCAATATTCATTAAAATGCGAAATAAATTAATCTACATGGACAATTTCGTGGCCGTCCTGGACGTGCATAATTTTCTCGTACGTAATGCCCTGCGTGCACCGGAATTTAGCGGCGAATATTCCGGACCATTCTCGCTGGCCGCGCCCACCGATTAAGAGTATTGGCTGCAGTTTCCAGGATGTATCTTTTCTTTATTTCTAATGTTCCAACCCTGAAGTATAACTGGAACGGAGCAAAATGCAAAATACGGGGTGTTTCTCGTTAAAACTCATTGGTGTATTTTGGAAAGAAAACTTCATATTAATATGAGTTTATAGGAGTATTGAAAGAAATCGTTTTTTGTTCAAACTGGTAGAATCTCGGTAACAGAAGATTGAATACAATACAGCAGATCGAAAAAAAATACCTAAGAAAGAAAACAAAACAAAAATAGATGATGAAGGATAGTCAGTTTTTCAGTGTAGTAATATTCAGCATTTACACGCTTGTTCAAATTGTTGCCAAAGCGGTCATCCTTTCACGTATTGATCCATCCAAACGCAGCTCTACTTCAGTATTCCTTGCGATATTGAGGAAATCAAAATTTCGAATTATTTCGTCAATGTGGGAACAATTTTGATCTGATTCAGTACCTTGATGCGTACACACCAAAAACATGACAATATCCAAAACAAAAAAATAAATCCAATAAACCAAAAAAAAAGTGAGATTCACTTCCTTCGACCCGTGACAACAGAGAAAAGGATGTACCAGCCAATGACCAATAAGAACACATAAAATCCAATGACGTAGTAAATATGCGGCCCGAACCATTTCTGAGTACCGTAGAATCCAATAATTTGACTACGCTAAACAAACTTGTCCCAAAATAACCAGATCTCAGCGGGGGGCCGGACTGTTTTAAAAGATATTTATTTGACAAATAAATTCTCGTTTATATTCAAATTTTGAATGGGCCAGATGAAGTTATGTGCGCCTGAAATTTTTAGAACAATGAACTCGCATTCGGAATCTCTAATTAAAACAGTGGTACGAGCCGGATTGGTGTAGTTTTGCGATGCCCAATTAGTTGTTTTGGATTCGGGAACATTGCTTGGATAGTAAAATATTATAAGGAAGATTTGTTGTTTATTAACAAAGCCACCAAGTTGAAAATGTGCCTCATCGAAAAACATGATTTTTTAGGAAAAAGTCCAACTCGTTATGAACGTCGTCTAATGGACATTCCCGGGTCTTCAGCAACACTTTCACGAACCAAATAAATATTTTCTTGTGAACAACCGCTACGAGTGTATTTTCACTTTTTTGATCTCCCAAGGAACCCGGTCTCTTGAAATTTTTCAATAATTCGACCAATGGTGCTTTGAGATGGACGATTATGTAAACCATTAAATTCACGTAAATTCCTAAAAACACTTTTCATAGAACGCTGATTTTCATAAAATAATTCAACAATTTGAATGCGTTGTTGTATCGTGTACGAAGCCATTATTATAAATATCATTCATCACACTTCTTAAATGTCAAAATATCCAGACGAATTCTGTGTGCCATCTAAAATTTATTCATTTTCAAAAAAATGCGCAATTTGAAACACCCTTTACATGGAAATACTTCTCTGATTTCATTACAAAAGATTCAATATTATACAACATGTACCTAAATAAAAAGAACAAGCTTAGGGTGGTCATTCACATTCTTTCTGGACAAGTGCACTCCATAACCTTTTTATGATGCGCCTCTGGTAGTTCAAAAAATATGAAAGATAATTTGTGTTCTATTAGGAGAGTTTTGAATTTCTTGAAAATTTTCCGCATCAACTACAATTTTCGTGAAATAATATTTCAAAAATTCTTCTAGTCCTCAGAAGGATCAAAATTAATGAAACCGTGAATTTATTCGAATATACCACATCTGACTGAACGCTGAGAGAAATTTGTTTTGTCATATCAACTTAGAGAAAATCGTTAAATAATATTTTTTTTCGAAAACTATAGGAGATATAAAAAATCACAACAGATAATAAATTTAATTTCAAATTGAGTATGAAGTAAAACATTATTTTACATTAATAATGAATTTTATTTACCCACTGATTTTCATTGCCTAGCAACTTCTGAGACAATGGACACTTAAGATATCAATGAAGAAGTGAGTAACTAACAAATAAACACAAATAGAAAGAAGTGTATGGAAATCCATTGTGAGATATATTATGTAATCCATTTGGGTTATTTATGCAGTCTTCACATCGTTTTTTTTTTAATAGATATCAAAATTATTCTCCAACTGTTGGAGAATAGTGGTAGGTAACATTCCTTTCAATTTTAACCATCTTTCGACCAAGTCAATTAATGTCATTGTCCGGGTGAATTATAGCTAGCTCCGAAATATAGTTTTTAAATATCCCATAAATCTATTCAGGAATTATGTATATTATTACTAATCTCACTAGTCGTTCGTATATTCCAAAAAAAAGTCTCCGAGATATTCCTACCCAAGTTTTATGGACAATAAAAAACGAATTGCTCGTATTGTCCTTCAGACCAATAATATTCGTAAAACTTAAATGAGTATCGAATGGTCTTCAAAGGAGTTACCATAGAAACAATATAAAATTAATGTTTAATTTTATTATTCTTTGACCAATCTAATTTCAGTATAATCGAATATTTTGCACATAGAAAGTACATTAGTGGTGGCCAAATGGAAACGAATTATATTCAGTTACAAAAACTCATTCCGAGTACATCTATATACAGCGTCGTCCAGAATATATTGCAATTAATTCACCACCATGAAAACTACAATGAAAAATATTGATTGGATGAAGTTGAAATTTTTTTCTGAAAATTTTTCTCGTCAAAAGTAGGACCTTGAGATGGATTTTTTTTTATTTCTTTTGGATTTTCAATGCGTTAGTTCAGGAGAATATAAATGAAATTATTCTTGAGGAGCATACCTTCAAAGGACCGATGCTCTGTCAAGACAAATTTTTCGAAAAAAAAGTATTTGTACTTGCCTTATATTTTTGATTATAGTGAATTGTTAACTTGTTATTTTGGAATACCATGTATATAAGAGGGGATTGAATTCTGTTCCACAAAATTATTTAAATTTTTGGAAAAACACTTTTTTCACGCTTGTTCCAGGGAACAGCGCCTTATCATTTCGTTACTATGTCTGTAATTTTCGAATTTTGAACCAAATATGATTTCAAAAGATTGAGTTCAACACTCTGAAGAAGAATCCGTGGTCAAATCCAATTCTGTCCGTCCGTCCGTATGTACTGGAACTTGCGAAGGAAAGGCCTAGCGACTTGAAATTGTCAGATTTGGTTTGTAGTCCAAATATTTCGGTTGAGTTATTTAATGGATGGAAACAAAACGATTGCACTATATTTTCCAGAAAAAATTCGAGAATTACAGACATTTGGGCGAAACAATAGCATACCCTGTTCTCTAGAATGAATGTGGAATACGTGGAATCCTACAAACTACCAGATTGTTTCATTGCTACCTTGATAGTCATAAAATATATACCCACCTGCGAAGAACCGAAATTCCACAAAAAGCAGGACCATTTTTTCGATAAGACCTGAAGGTACCATTACCATTACAGAGATTCAGAACCCAGGGAAAATTGTTAACTCCTCTACGTTTTATCTCTCGAAACGATCGTAAAATTCTCCGAGAAGATAAAACAAATTCGCATCCAATGGCGCACCTACGAAATGCGGCAAAAAATCTGTACTTGGGTTAATGGAGTTCCCATAAAAAATCACTCAGTATAAAAGCCATCTGATCCAAATTGGGTTCTGGTGATACTGTGATATCTTAATAACGAAAAGTGCAAAGAGGTTTCGTCAATCAGAAAGAACTATCTATGTCTAAAACTTCAGAACTACTTTTCCGACTATTGTCATTACTTTTTTTTGTAACGAAAAATTTACATGCCATGCAAGATTACGAACAAATTATTGGCTAAGGACAACACACTTCTCAAAAGGAATAGTTTGCACAGAAAAAATATTGTATCAAAATACAGTATAATTATGACTTGAAAAAAATCTAGAAAAGCACTGACGTGAGGTCAGGAGCTTTTACCCGCTTGTTCACATTCGAAGCAATTTCCTCAAGGCATTTTTGCATGAACTTCCACGCCGTCATTTTTTAACCAATAGTCGAATTTCGAAATTTCATCAATGAATTGAAAAAGTTTGGAAAATTTTTTTTTAGAATTTTCTATAGACAATTATTCTCATTGATACTGTTCATCTACCTACCTAGGTTCATTTCAACTAGATAAATATTTTTCGAGTTATTGAAACATCAAAATTTCAGACGACTATAACACAAAAACCATTCTGCAGATTCGGCTCATTTACGAACTTAACCGAGAAATTCAGGATCTCAACCTAACCTTAGGATTTCAAACTTCTAGGTCCTTCCTTTCGAAAGTTAGAGCACACACGGCCGGCCGAACGGATTCAAATTTGACCACGGAATCTTCATCAGTAAGTCCAATCTAGTCGTTTGAGACCAATTTCGGCTGAAAATTCGAAAATTACAGACATCGTGACGAAATGATAACGCGCTGTTTCCCAGAAAAAGCGCATAAAAATTAATTATTTATTGAAGGATGAATTCTTTCGAACAGTCTCTTCAACAAATCAATATGTATTGAAACTTACCAAAGCACAGGGCCCTGAATATATTAGTTGATAGCAATCATGCTCACCTGTAAAAGAGAAAAATATTGAAAATAACGATTTACACTTTCCTATATATAAAAGCAGCCTGACACTCGATCGTTAACACAATAAACAATTTAAAGACTCGATATTTGCAAAGCATAGTTGTTACTCAATTATGAAGACCGAATTCATGAATAGGTAGAATCCACCCAATGATTCTACAAATAAAACCATACGAAATTTCATTTTCCCAATATTTCCGAAAATACAGATCAGGTATAATTGAATTTTAGTAGTTGGTCGAAAATATCGACGTTCATGAAATATTCGTGAGAATCCACGGAGTTGATCCATTCGGACACCTCTTATATTCCCTAGAATTGCTCTCAGAAACTGATTAATGAATATTTTTCCTGCCAAATAACTATGTGACGTTGTCCACTCTGCATAGAAATCATGGTAATCACATATGAAGCTGTATCAAATCTTGGTGTCGTTGATAAAAATAAGTAGAACTTGGCGAGGTCACGCTGAATAATTTTGACTTAATAAGTTTGTTCCTACACACTCTGGGACCAGTTCTGAATCGGAAAGAGTGTGCGTATATCGATTTTAGCGCTCCAACACAGTTCGAACTGATTCTGGAATTGCTTACCAAGTTTTTAAACGTAAAATGAATTGTTGCCAGGCTGGCTGAAGAACGGTGAATTCAGTTCTTGGTTCTTGGCAAGAACTGAAAGGGACAAATTGAAACGGTCAGGAGCTCTGAATAGAGAACATAAGGAAGGAGCATAATGCCTCACAAAGTGGGTCCGGGATGGATGTTGCATATGGCCGACTTTCCTTTCACGTTGAAGAGAGAACAACTTTTTCCGAGACTTCTTTGTCTGAAGAAACTAACTAACATTAGTAATACTTGGAGGTTCAATATGGGCTCCTATGTCCCACTTTTATACGAAGTGGAAAAGCGTTATGCTTCTTCCTGTTGTTCGTCATTCAAAGATTTGTCACGGGTGACAAACAGCCCTTAGGCTATGACAACGGAATTTTAAACAAACACTTTCGAACTACCTATCTATTCAGAATTAGTTCTGAACTACGATCAGTTCAGACGTGAGAATCGGTTCAGTTCTGAATGAAATCAGGACAGTTACAGAACTGTGTGTTGGAACAAACCTAATAAACATATTCCAAGGCCTACCAACTGACTTAAAGTAACTTATAAATCGATAACTAAACAACAATCTGAGGAATGAACCTGTTTTTATGTTCAATGCATATATTGCATTAACTTTCGCACACCATTTACTCATTCAGAGGAAATCTTAACAAATAATATTCTCCTGATAAAAGCACAATGTCCATCCATAAAACGTAGAATAAAACGCCACTCCAAACATTTTAATCAGGTCCTTAGACAACAATGAAACTGCTCAATCCATCGCGATCTGAAAAATTATTCACGACAAAATTCCGACTGGCTGCACTTTGTTGTGGCCTGTCCAGGGACCCCTCGCAACAAAGACATGTTACCGTTTTGAACAAGGGACTATTTATATTTGAAACTTATCGATAGTAAACGACCCCCTGCTTGGTTACCCCCCTCTGCGAAAGGACTGCTTACGTTAATCACGATGCCGAAACCCGCGCAGGTCGAACGATCTCGGGTCAAAGCAAACGATATTTTTCTACGGGAGATGCATGCGGTTTTGGTGATGGCCATGGTTGCGAAGAGAAAGAATGAAACTAGCAGGAAATATTTCTTGGACAAGTTCCAATTTGTCCCCAATATGTTATGTTTTAAAATGAGAGAAATTCATCCAAATACGTGTCTACCTCGGTCCATAGCAACTGACTAGTCTAAAGTATTTATGTTAAGTGTTAAATGATTTAAGGATGACGGGCCGAGATCCTAGACCAGTGCGACTCGAGACGTTGAATATAACAGTCATAAGTTCGAATTTCAGTTTTCATACATTTTGTGAGATCATTACACTACGTTGAAACATCAACGTAATAACATTTCAGTTGTTATATTCTTGAGAGTGCATTCAAGGTGTTCAAACAGAACACATATGTGTTCTGTTCTCAAACACATTGAGTAAATGTCAATAAGTGAATAGGTTACAGATGTTAATTAGATGAGTTCATCAGAACCAGTGTTTAATTTTCATCACTTCAATTTATTGATAAAAACAAATAAATCACTTCAGTTGTTACAAGCCTGATTTGACACATCGTTTAAGTTTTCTTCATGGTCCTTTAATCCATATTCAACATTGTTCAACCTTTCTCTATGGTCCTTCGAGTCGGATCTAACTTCGTACAACTTTTCTCCATTACTGAATATTTGAAAGTCATCATGAGTTTCTCTGAATCTGAAAGTCTAACGAGTTTAATTTATCTCCTGTATTTCGTCATGAGAAATAAGAAAAACTCGAAAGCCTTTACGTCAATTTCCCTTCATATACTTTTCTTTTCAGAGTGTGTTTGTCAAGAGCTTGAGAACTTTAAATAATGATACAAGGCAGAAATATTGAAAAATGGGGGTGAACACCCTAAAAAAAACACCGTTGTCGGGTTCAATTCTGTCCTTCCGTACCTTCCGAAAGGAGACAAACTCGATATTTGTAGAATTGATTTGAGGCTTAATTAAACGAAGGTCGAATTTGCGAATGGGTAAAATCCTCCGAATTATCCCGTATATATCCCGATTCAAAATTTCTCCTGTGCTTCCGAAAATATAGATTGTATTGAATTGAAATCAACAACTCAAAGACTCACTCTGTATGTTACACAGCGACGACATATCCAGAAAGTGACCCCGTTTAACATTCATTGGCTCCTAGATGAAAAGTACAAGAACTTTTAAGTATAAATTCAATCATCCTTTCAACCGATTAAAACCCTCATATAAATCATCTTCATTAAGAAATATATCTTCTCAATGATATTGAGTAAGTGAAAAACGAAAAAAATTGAGCTATGTAGGTGTTTTAATCAAAACAAAAAGGTCAAGAAGTGAAACTGCCTTTCAAATGAAAAAATCTCAACAATTCCTCAACTTCAACAAGTCCAACATGGCAAACCATGTTTCACACCCTTTTTTAGCGAATCAAGACGGAATTAGACCTCATTCAGTCGATGGAGCGAAAATGAAATTCAATTAAAAACAAAGGTGCAGGTAGGCATAAAAACATAGAGATCCATTATGATTGACACAGACTCATAAGTTCCATGAACATTGTTCATTTAAAATGTTATGAGGTGAAATTCTAGAAGCTGGTTATGGGCGTAGATAATGCAATACCTAAATCACTGACTAAGTTAGTTCACTATCCTATTATGACACGCACACAACACTCCTTTTCTGTTTGGTAGACAGCATACCACGCTTGTGGTGAAAATGAACTATACGGTGGCGTTAAAATGAATGCCTTCTTCTTTGTTGCGTTGGGAAACAGATGTGAAGCTTTCTTGATACATTGCTGTACTCTCTCAGAATAGATGGTGTCGAGAAAAGTTTCTCTGGTTGATTTTTCACACGAAAAACCCTCGTAATGTGTATTTTTCGAAATATTGCGAAATGAAATTTTGAATGGGAATCTTTGGGTGGATTTTTCCGATTCAGGAATTCAGCCTGGATCAGAGAAACAACTCACTGTATACACTGAATTATGAAGTGAACTCAGTGCGATAAAACTAAGAAAATTTCAAATAATGGGTGCTTCTTCCTAGTTGGAGAAGTTTCAATCAAATAGAATATGGTAAATTGTTTTTGATGTCCATAATTTGGCTTCACTGTCTGGACATGCAACCACAACCAAGACCTATAACAGAAACCTGTGTTGCCAATCTAAAGCCCCCCGCCTCTGAAAAATCACCTTTATATACAGTCAATGACAATTAGCGATAAGACGGTTGTGTTTGTTGCTTTTTCGGACGGTCATAAAACATTACTTTGTGAGATAAAAACATCTCGAAATTGGGCAACCAAATTTTGACAACGCTATAAAAATCGTACCTGTGTTGGGCTATCAAAACAGTTGTAGCAAGTTGGTATATTTAAAGACATCAATGTCATAAACTTTTATTGTGGTTATATCTTAAGAGCGCGATATCCTTAAATTTAGGGGAGAATCAGTGAACCTCTTTTATTGAACGTTAAATGTGCATCAATTCTTCTTGAAATGTTGAGGGAATACAAAATTTTAAATGGTTATAACTTCAGAATTATTCAGTCGATTTTGCCCATTATCGAATTCAATCGTCGCATTTTGGGTCGCAACCTACCATGAAAGTTTCGAGTTGCTAATTATTATCATTTAGACGAAATGATAACACAATATATGTAAGAATAATGAACGCGTAAAATAGACTGTAACATCCTGCTGCAGCTTATTCTCCTGAATTTAAAATGATTAATTCAATTGAACGTTCCCTCCAAGTCCGAAGAACAAATACACAATTACAACATCGTCATCATTTTCAACTACAAGTTTTTATCGCGTCGCCTCATTGCAATTTGCTCTGGCGCGTGAAGAAACTGTGTTAATTACGCTATAAAATGCAAATTGAAAAGTGACAGCATTAGTTCAAATGCTCATTTCAAATAATTGATCTGCGATTAATGTCGAAGCAGTAACTCCTACTGCTTTCTCTGAGGCTGTTAGTCAGTAGCATCCTATCTTATATGGCGTATAAATTGAGGCTTCTTACATGCTGAAATGTTCAATAATATATCGAGAAATATATGAAATAGGTGTGTTGAAGGTTTGTGCTTAGGAATTATTACTTCATTTGAGTATTTCTATAGTCTTCGATGGTATTCGATGCATTCATTATTTGGATTATTGACTATGACTACCTCGGTAGACTAGAGGGTTGAGAGATTGTCTAGGATCTGATACTGGGTTCGAACCCCGATTAGGTCATGGATGTTGTAAAGTATAGGTGGTGATGATTTGAAAGAATCTCGGGGAAATTGAAGTGTTCAATGTGTCGATGGTCCCAGATGCCAGCACAGTTAAACATTATTAATTTATTTGGATTCAACAGGAGGTTCCTTCCGAAATTTCGCGCCATTTCTGAACTGTAATAATGAAACTGACAGTGACGTTACATTTGAAAGGAAATAGATGCTTTAAATGCATGAGATGGTAACTTTTTGATATATTTTCTTCCGGGTAGGATTAAGATATAAATCTAATATGACATCGTGAAAATATGCTTTGCTGGCACATACAGACAGACATAGACATGTACTCATTTTAAGTCTTATTATGACCGTATTGCATAAATATGGCTGAATTCCATTCATGGAATACATGTTCCGGTCACTCTTTCCCAAAAATATAGCATTTTTGTTGCCTTCATCGGGAAATCTGCCACATTATATTCGAAATATGTACTAATTTTTGAATTCGAGAATTATAAATACAGTGCGCGTCGAAATTATGGAACAAATTCATTTTCTCAGAAGAAAAATATTTGGCAACAAAATCCTGAAACAGGTCAATTTTTGTTTCATTTTTACCAAATTTATATGCATTTTTAAAGGATTTTGTTGCACCCTTTGCCATCCCCATCAAGCCTCTGAATTTTTTGAATAGGGAAAGTAGGTCATGTGGTACTTTTTTGACAGAGTCTTTGTATCTTCTTTACAGGCGTGCAGAAATTTCCAAGAAAAATTTATTTTTTTTGAAAAATTAGTTACTTCAAAGAGGTTTTCAGTATTGTCATAGCTCATTTACCTTGAGACGATGGTACCTGATGTAATTTGTCACCGATTGAAAGTCGACCATTACAGTTTTGTTCATACACAACTTTCAACCCCTACGAACTCTTTAATGGAGAAGAAAAATTTTTCACGTAAGGTGGTTGAAAGGGGTTGTAAGTTGCGCATGAACAAAACTATAAGCTTCGACTTCATCAGGTACCATCGTCTCAAAGTGAATGTGCCATGACGAAGTGCACATACTGAAAACCTCATTGAACAAACTAATTTTTCAAAAAAAATTTTTTTCTTGAAAATTTCTGCACACCTGTAAGGAAGATACCTTGCCAAAAAAGAACAACATGACCTACTTCCCCTATCCAAAAAATTAAGAGGGTTGATGGGGATGGCACAGGATGCAACAAAAATCCTTCAAAAATGCATAAAAATTCGGTAAAAGTGAAACAAAAATTGACTTGCTTCAGGATTTTGTTGCCAAATATTTTTCTTCTGTGAAAATGAATTTGTTTCATAATTTTGACGCGCACTGTATATTGAAAAATTATGAATTACATTTCGATGAAAAGTTGTTGAGGTGATCCAAATCATCCAATAAAATTCATGAGCAATCAATCTTGATGTAAGCCATACTATGACATGAAGCTTTCGAAGTAGTTTTTGCGCGCATGTTCTAGGGGAACAGCGTGCTATCGTTTTGTCCAAATGTCTGTAATTTTGGATGATTGAGCCGAAAATGGTCTCAATCGACTAGGTTGGACTCACTGATGACGAATCCGGTGTCAAAATCGATTCCGTCCGGCCGGCCGGCCGGCTAACTGTCGACAGAAGCAAGCTAGCAATTTGAAACTTTCAGGAAGGGTTGCGCATCAGAATGCCGCGGTTAAGTTCGTTAATGGGCCAAATCGGTTGAATAGTTTATGAATTATAGGCACTTGAAATTTTGAAGTTATTTATTTTTTATTTCAGAAACTACTTGAACGATTAGATTCAAACTTGGCAGCTAGGTGGAGTATAACGACGCGCAACTTTGAGCCAAATTTTGTCAGGATCATATCGTCAGTAAATTTAAAAAAATTCCGGAAACCATTCATCATATCCAAAAAACAATTCCCCTCACACTTTGAGCTTCATATTTCACAGCAGTGTACCAAATTTCAGTTCGATAGGATCATAAGTTTTGGAGATATCAGGAAAAAATATGTCAAATTTCGAGGTTTTCTTCTCGATATCGTTGATTTTTTCGGTATAACTCGAGAAATACTGATTCAGTCCTGATAAGACTTCACAGCTAGTTTTGAGATGCTGAAAGACAACTTTATGCGAAATTTCGTGATAATCGTGTCATTAGAACAATTTGAAAAAAAAATTTCTATGATTTTCTTTTCATATCATCCTCAGTGAATTCTGTATGAAACTTCGAACTGTTATTTTTCGATGAAGTACTGGATTTCAATTCGATCTGATCCGTATTCTTGGAAATATAGGAAAAATAACATTTTGATTGGGTATATCTACGGAATCATTGGGTGGATTTTACCCATTCACGAATACGGCCTTCGTAATTAAGGTCCAAACCTTCTCTACAAATATCGAGTTTCTAAGTTGTTTCTTTCGAAAGTTATTGTATTTACGCAGTCGGCCGTTAGGCTGACCGTAAACACAATAACTTCCGGAAGAAACGACTTAGAAACTCGATATTTGTAGAGTAGGTTTGGGGCTTAATAACGAAGGTCGAATTCGTGAATGGGAAAAATCCGCCCAATGATTCCGTAGATATACCCATTCAAAATTTTATTTTTACAATATGTCCAAAAATACAGATATGATCGAATTGAAATCCAGTAATTTATCAGTAAAAATTTCAAAAAGCACTGCCGTGAAGGCAGCAGCTTTTGCGTGCATGTTCAAATTCGTTGCTGGAGCGGTCATCTACATTGAACATGCGCGCAAAAGTTGCTGCCTTCACGGCAGTGCTTTTTGAAATTTTTTTTCAATTCGGTCGTCACTCGAGATGAGAACCCTGTGGAAAATCAGAAACTCAGTCTCCGTTTGTCCTTTATCGATATTTCCAAAACATTTGTCACCTTATCCAAATCCGCTAGTTTGATTGACCATTATTTTTGTATGACAGACTGACCTCTAGCACTCGAAGTAAAAGAGCTCAATCAAATTAGCCATCTCAGAATAAAATTCCATCGGCTGTTCATTATTCCCGAACACCACGAATCCTTCATCCTAGCCCATAATTGTAGGTTTCCACAAAATACCAATTCCCAATTATCATTAATTTTCAGTAGAATAATCCACGAAATTCCAGAATGAAAAATCGTTGCGAATCAATATAAATCCCAACATTCTAACCGTGGGCGAAGAATTTGATACAATTTATATTTATAAGCGTCTCTGGTCGAAAAAAAGAGTAATAAAACCTTCATTGCAGGACCAAACTATCCGATGATTTATTCGGTTAAGTTGCCTCTCTCTCCCCGTGAAAAGTTTTGGCCGCCTCCTTTTCCATACTCGATCCCCATAGTCCCGAGGTGACACAGTCTAAGCGTTCTGACAACTTAAGTTTGATACTTTCTGATTTATGGGGACTAATATGCGGTTGGCACACTGAACGCGATTGAATTATTACAATTATTATTTCGGACTAGGACCGTGGCTTGACCACTGAGAGACCAGTTTGTGGTCCGAGATGGACCAGCCCAACGGCCGGGCAACGTTTGATTCGATGCAGGGGAGTAATAGGGAATCAGGTCGATTCTGTTTGCAAATAGCAATATTGCTAGGAAAAAGATATTGCTATCATAACACGATTGGAATTATTGGTATTCTGATCAACGATTTTGAGCGATATGGTCTGTCACTTTAACAAGAATCTTGCTATCAACATTGCTATCTTAGCAACCTCAAAATAGTACTTGCTATGCTTCATAACAAGAAAGTTTAGAGAAGGAATCTCTCAGAGATCCATTTGTTTCAGTATTATTTCTTCCAAGAATTCGAAAATATTGAAGATAGGGAAGAATGTGCTCATAGAAATGTGTTCAAGGTTCTCTAGAATATTTCATTTTGGATTCTTAGACTAAAACACCGGCATAGTAAGCAACAGCTGACCTGACTATTCTAATGATCTCAACAACAGCCATCCCTTTGAATTTCCAACAGAAAAGTTCATCGAATTTCGAATCATTATCGCCTCCATAAAATTGCTGCATTTGATTTCTGGAAACCAAAATTCTATCGGTATCCAGGAAATGGGTCAATTTGACTTTAATTGGTTTTTCTGTTTCATAACATTTTCGAATAAGTCGATGTTTACATGAATAAAAAAAAGTATATGCTAATGGAAATGTGTTCAAGGTTCTCTAGAATATCATTTAATTTCAAGGAAAATTCTTAGACTAAGATACAGGCATAGGCAACAGCTGAGATGATTATTCTAATCATCTCAGCAACAGCAATCCCTTTGAAGTGCCAACGAAAAAGTTTAGCGAATTTCGAATTATTAACGCCTGAATAAAATTGCTGCATTCGATTTCTGATAACCAATATTTTATTGGTATCCAGGAAATTGGTTATTGGTCAATTTGACCAGTTTCGTTTCCTAACATTTTTTATGTCGATGTTTACATGAATAAAGAAAGCCGTAGATAGAGGTTATGTATGCGAAACCATAAAGATAACTCACGAATTAGGGTTATTCTCTTTTTCCTTAAAGTTCTAAAGTCACAAAATACAGTGTTGTCAGCTCTTAAATCACCAATTATGGAAGTCTATGATAGCAATATTGTTATGACAAAATTCATAACAAACATTGCTATAACACTCGGATCAGAATACGTAACATCATGGCCATATTGCTATAAATTAGAAAGATAGCAATATGACTAGAATAGCAAGGTTCATAGCAATACGCAAACAGAATCGACCTGAATATGTGCTCCTCTATGGTAAGTTCCCAGGTATTCTGAAATTTGCAAAACTCAACATTTATCATCAGTGTGTTGGCAGCGCTGAACATAAACGCTATCTGTCTCTCAGAAGACAAGAAGTAATGATTTCTCTGGGCTACCTCGGTAGCCTAGTCGGCTGAAGAGGTGGACTAGGATGCTAAAAATACTGGGTTCGAATCCCGGCGAGGTCATGGATATTGTGTACAGTTTGGGGTATATGTTCATGTGTCTTGAAAATAAAAATTGTCTATTGGCGAATGAAGATAAGCGCTACTCCCTGTGGTGGCTATCCGAGTAACCCGAGGTACAGACATTATCATTGACAAGTTTAAAGAAATGTGAAGAAAATGAGAAAGTTTATGCATTTTTCTTGGCGTTTGTTGATTTTACAAGTGCTTTTACTGAGGAAAAGCAAACTCAATGTCCCTTCCCATAGATTTCTGCAGCCCGGTAAAAAATTTGGAGTTAGGGTGAAAGAAACTTCCTTTAAGAAGTCGGGCAAGATTTATGAGAGCCTGTTACCTGCATTTTACCGATGATGATCATTTTTATAAAGGTTAGCACGAATTTCTCATGAAATATTAGATCACATTCATGAAGACAATTATTTTCCTGCCCCCTAATCCAAGCAGAGAAATTTACTTAAGAGGAATGCCCTGCGTTCCAGAAATCTGCCTATTGAACTGATCATTAAGGAACAACGTAAATGTTCTAGTGATAGAACTGACTATGGAAAAAAAAAGAATCTCAACAAGGAAATATCTGGTGTGATGAATACTGTTCGCTCAAAGTGCTTCTGCCGATGGAAGCAAAGTTGTGCAAGGCTTATTTATTACAGCTTTTTCAAGACCAATCATATGAGTGTTGGAAAATTTATTTGTCAATCCATAATGAATAAGTATTACGGTAGAAGTAGCACTATTTCATGTGAATGTAGTCATTTCATTCACAATATATTGACTATTTAGTTTAGTTATGAGTATTTGTCTATTATTCCAAAGAGTATGTTGTACAATACTATCTGTTTTTCAACTTTTAAGACAGCCTAAGAAATCCACCAAAGTCAATCTTGCCATTTGGATCTGAAAATAAATAATATCAAAATACAGTCTAACCTTAGAGATATCCCCGTAACTTTAGAGTTGCTACAATCAATTAGATTGAAGGATGATATATACCTACTTTATAAGAATGGAATATGTACTCTCAGTAATACTCTCGTGAACTATAAAAGTCTAAAAAGTCTTTGAATAAATCGTGAAATCAAAAATTATCCAACCAAACACTAACAAACAGTACAAAATCGACTATCAAAACAAAATCTATGTCTGTATGTAAAGTTCCAAAACTGGCCACCGTGGCGTCGCAATCTTAAATTCAGACGCCAATAGTTGAGTATGAATGAGAGGTATGCAATAAAAAAGTGTTACTATGATCTGTGTAGATGGTTTAAGAGACGAATGAATGAATGATAACTCTGAAATATATGTATGAGGCCTAAGAAATATGTCCTAGAAACAGATATAGACATTAATCTCACTAACAAAGTGGTAACATTGTTGAGATTTCCACCTTGGTATACTGGGAGAAAGAAGTATCTGGTTTTTGTAGGCTAATATGTCCTATTAAAATATCGTTAATCCAATAATATACATGTCTTAAAAGTAGGGTAGATTAACAGCAAGAACTTTGAAGATGGTAACCTTGTTGGTCTGCGCATCCTGTCAGTCGAAGTTTCTGGTCTTTGTAGTCTGATATTTCTCATTAAGATCTTGCAGTTACAAAAAAATCCTGGATTGAAGATGATTTGAGAATATCTGGAATTCTAAAATTGGCGAAGACTCAACATTTTTCATCAGTGTTGATAACCCCGTTCTGAGGGATGGCATAATATAAACGCTATATGTCACTCAGAAGACAAATATATGCACGACGCCAAATAAATATCTTAGAGACGATTTGAAAGGTATATTGGTATCACATCAATCTGACAGAGAAAGGGATGGAAAAATCTGCTGTGATGACATTTTTTGGAAACGTATTTTCTCATACAGAGGAAA
The DNA here is from genome assembly GCA_958510865.1 of Myrrha octodecimguttata. NCBI lineage: Eukaryota > Metazoa > Arthropoda > Insecta > Coleoptera > Coccinellidae > Myrrha > Myrrha octodecimguttata. Next base: position 55,174,112 of record OY294058.1, on the reverse strand, counting down.
GGCAATTTCAGATCTTGGTAGGCTGAAGTTTCTTAACGAAATCTCCTGGCACCTCTAAGGTAAAACAATACTGGTGCTCTTTCCGTGATTTTGAGGTTTTTTCTTGGTTTTTCCTTTCTGAAGGAAGCTCAGCACGCACGTCATCTTCGACCAGAGGGAATGTTGGATCACTCTTGTTCTCTGGATTGAATTCATGATTGTATCACAACCCTTACATTCATCGAGTAGATCCATTCTTGGAAAGGCTATTATCACATGTCCCTCAGTTCGTTTTTGTTCTTAGCTGATGTTACCAAAAATCTTCGCGATGTTTATTGAAATGACTAGAAATGATTCTAGACCCACAAGGAGTTCTGGTGTACCTCGTGCAAGTAGATCTGCCTCTTCATTGCCTGATTAACCTGAATATTTCGGTATCCAAACAAGGGATAGTCTGTTTTTCAACCCTAGGCAACAGATTTTGATGTAAAGCAGTTGAAGGAAGGATGAATGTTAAATACAAATCTACAAATCAGTAGCAACCTCGCCCTATCACTCACCTTTCTGCGAATAACGAGTTGCTCCACAGGACTAAACAGTAATTTCGAAGCAACAAATGATCAAAACAAACAGATCTCCTGCGAGTTACGCTATAGGCGGATTTGAGTGAGTGGTATGAAAGATTGCAATTGGTATAGTTAAATCAGATTTAATTCTGCCCTGCAGACAGTTTAAGCCATTCGAATTGAAGAGATATTTCCCAACTTAGAAAGGATAACTGATTGAATCTTCTAGGAATGCATTCGAAGTTCGAGAAATGTGGGCTCAAGCTTCTCTTTGTCTTTGTGTAACGATCAGAAATTCAAGTGTTATTATTATGAAGAATACGGAAGGCTCTACCACCCTTCATTATGAGATATATGGAGTTTGAGTTTCCTTTGTGTATGTAAATACAAGATGTTATAATAGGAGGATTCAAATACGGTCCTGGTTGGGTTGCTATGAAGGCATCCGGGAGTCCAGTGCCCGTATTACGCAGGTGTTTTATTCCCTTTAATTATTATATTTTTTCCTTGTGTATCCATCTTCATTCTTGACAAAATTAATTATGCTTGGATTCTCTTTTGCAGGAATTTTAAGACTGAGAAGTGTTGATATACAAGTGTGCTTATATAGCTCATTATATAAGTTTGTTCATGCCAAGATGAACTAATTGATCCGACATGGGTTTGCAGATGGAAAAAGTCTGTAATTTTTTATTTCTTTGCCGAAATAGTCCGAGAAACTGAAGGAGATGATGAAGATTTTATGTCAAATTCAATTCTGTCCTATCGACCAATTCCTAACAGAACAATTTGATGACATAATTGTTTCGAATATCTTACTGGATTTCAATTCGATCCGATCTATATTTTTCGAAATTATGGCAAATCTTTATACCTGCTTGAATATTAAGTATTTTTCCATTCACGTATTCGATAGGTCTCTAATTTTAGGAAATTTCCTCGAATATGGTCTTAAACGTATCGGTTGTACTGAATGATGAAAAATCCTATGTCAAATCGAAAAATTTAAATTTCTCGAAAATTTTCCAAACTTTTGATTTTGTTTTTTGCAGAAAGACTTCTTCAGATTTTGATTGAATTTCGCAAACACCTTGAAGACGATTTTTTTCAATAGTATATCAAGTTTCAGTTCCATGAGATCTCAATTTTCGGAGAAATACGAAAAAATATGTAAAATTCGTTTGTTTTTCTGGGTATGTCTTTTATTTCCGGAATAACTAAAAAACTACGGAAGCAATCATTATGAAACCTGAAAAGGCGAAGACGGAAGACCCGAGTAGAAAGTAACAGTCAATGGTGACCGCTATAAAGCCATGCTTACTGACTTTTTCGTTCCTTAATTGAACAACCATGATGTGCAGCCGCTGTGGTATCAACAAGACGGCGTAACAGGTCACACAGCTCGTGCCACAATTGCTTTACTGAAGGAAACGACGTTGTTGATGATCGGCCGGCTTGAGTTCTTGTGTTAACTGAACTTCATAAGCCTTAAGATCCAAAACTTTATGCAAAATACAGTGTGATGACGTTTGTGTAATGCCTAATTCCAAAGAACGACGAGGAATGGACAAACCTGGGTTTTCTTCAACACTTTCGGCTACAGCAGCAATATTCTCGGCTGTTCTTGAGCGAATTGCACATGTTTTATTCTTCACATCACTAACTTGTCCCAACAGCTCGAATTTTTCCACCAATTTCTTTATTGCGGTCCGACAAGGTGCTTCACGACGACCCAAAAATGTTCGAGTTTTACGAACCGTCTCTGCCAAATTTTCACCATTTTTATAGTGAATTTTAATCATTTCAATGCGTTGTTGAAGCGTGTATCGTTTCATTTTTATCAATGGCGTAGTTTCTACTTGTCAAATGTCAAAAATTGACAGCTTCAAAAGTGACATCTACCGAAATGGCGGGCTATTCAAAATAACACCTCTTATTGGAAAACTCTTCAGAATCCTCAACTTCAAATGATTCCTTATTCAAATCACACAACCGCTCTCGTTTATAACATCATGCAAGTATTCGGCATCGCGACAAATCGCTCTTGCCGCAGATCTCGCCTCTCATTAAAAAGTTTGTCGTAATGAATCCGTGCGGCCCATAACTGTCCACCGGGTGTCCCATAAACCTGCAATGACACCTCTTTCACCTTTCTCGGGCGGAAAAAATCCCGCTTCAAGTCCAAGAAATGCGGCGCGAATAAAATATGACAACTTTATAAAACAAGGAGCGAGATCCTGCGTGAAGGACGACAACGCTGGGACGCCGATATCGATCGGTACATCGATATTTCTGCGGATCGTAAAGTAAAAGCGGCGAAATGCCCGTTGTGGCTGTTTTAGCGGGAAAAAATGGGAACAACTGGTGTTATTTAGCGCTGCGGCGGATTCGCAGAAGTGTGTCCTTATTCCTTCAGCGGATAGCGATGGTATTGAAGTCGTGGAGGAGATCCAAGGAACACATAAGGTATAATCTATATAATATTCTGATCTATATAATATTCTGATAAAGAAAAATCATAGTAGAATCACGATTTTGAAACTCCTGAAAAAAGTAGCGCCTGCGAAGCGGACGGTACAATCTTAACGAGAAGAAAATCGCCACAGGCAATTTTCCGATCTGAAAGAAGAAAGAACGCCCTTTCCGTCGATACCCTATTCGTCCCGCTATGAAATTTCTAAGATCTAAGATTCTCAAACTTGACGAATTTTTCGCGATTTCGTCGGGTGGACCGGTTATGCAGGGACATCTACTCCGAAAGCAAAGGTTTGCGGCTGAGACCGAGGGTGAGGAATAAACCTTCGAAGATCGTGATCCTCACAGAAGGGTTTCTAATTCTTCGCAAACGAACGGAAATGTACGAAAAATGCGAAAGAAAGTTGGTAATTTTTTGACTTCTCTAAATCCTCCGAAATGAGTCTTTGATTCGTGTGTGTCGCGCTTTTTGAAAATATTTTTATATTCGGCGACCAAGTGATGGTCTCAGCGCGCAATTTATCTGGTCTTGGATAAAAAGTTTCAGACAAGAAGGGGCAAGCTCCACCATGATTGAATTTTTATCAAGAGATGAATGGTTTCCAAAAAAATTCAAATTCAAATCGAGACTTGACACATTCAAATTGGGAATAATCAATTTCATATTAGTACAACATTCGTTCCTGTGTAAATTGGTGTTTTATGCACTTCTTCAGTGTGAACTATGCTTCTGTTATTTCTTAAGCATTTTCCTTTTATTTTTGCTAACATTTGGGTGGCTCATTTCTTGATACTCAAAAATTCGCAATTCCTTTTCAATAGCCGTTTTCTTCATGGAATGCGATTCTCTGCTTTTCAATTGATTCCGACACTTTTTTTTCAATGAGGGATATGGTTTGCACTCATTAAATACTCTCCTTTGACTTTAAAGTGAATTTCTTGATTACTTTATAAAGTTATCAAGAAATTCAATTCAAAGTGCAACGAATGTTGAATCCATAAAATGATCATTTCCAATTGAAAATATATATATTTCAAATTGGTAAATTTGTTAAAATTATTACTACCAATTTGAAATATACATATTTCAAACTGGTGATAATCAGATTCATATGGGTACAACATTCGTTGCTCTTTGAATCGAATTTTTTGATTACCTTATAAAATCAACACTTTAATATCGAAGGAGAGTATTGAATGACTGCAAACCAGAGTCAAATTCGAAAATATCAAAAAAGGAGATTCGGAATCAATTGAAAAGCAAAGATTTGCAGTCCATGAAGAAGATGGCGATTGGAAAGGACTTGCGAATCTTTGGGTATCAAGAAATCAACCGCCCTAAGGTGAGCAAAAAATTTTCAAAAAGCACTGCCGTGAAGGCAGCAACTTTTGCGCGCATGCTCAATGTAGATGACCGCTTCAGCAACGAATTTGAACATGCACGCAAAAGCTGCTGCCTTCACGGCAGTGCTTTTTGAAATTTTTACTGATAAATTACTGGATTTCAATTCGATCAAATCTGTATTTTTGGAAATATTGGAAAAAAAAAATTTTGAATGGGTATATCTACGGAATCATTTGGCGGATTTGACCCATTCACGAATTCGACCTTCGTAATTAAGCCCAAACCTACTCTACAAATATCGAGTTTTTGAGTCGTTTCTTCCGGAAGTTATTGTTTTAACGGACAGCCTAACGGCCGACTGCGTAAACACAATAACTTCCGAAAGAAACAACTTGGAAACTCGATATTTGTAGAGAAGGTTTGGACCTTAATTACGAAGGCCGAATTCGTGAATGGGTAAAATCCACCCAATGATTCCGTAGATATACCCAATCAAAATTTTATTTTTCCAAAATTTCCAAAAATACAGATCAGATCGAATTGAAATCCAGTACTTCATCGAAAAATAACAGTTCGAAGTTTCATACAGAATTTAATGAGGATGATATGACAAGAAAATCATAAAAATTTTTTTTTTCAAATTGTTCTTATGACACGATTATCACGAAATTTCGCATAAAGTTGTCTTTTAGCATCTCAAAACTAGCTGTGAAGTTTTATCAGGACTGAATCAGTATTTCTCGAGTTATACCGAAAAAATCAACGATATCGAGAAGAAAACCTCGAAATTTGACATATTTTTTCCCGATATCTCCGAAACTTATGATCGTATCGAACTGAAATTTGGTACGCTGCTGTGAAATGTGAAGTTAAAAGTGTTTCTGAAATAAAAAATAAATAACTTCAAAATTTCAAGTGCCTATAATTCGGAAACTGTTCGACCGATTTGGCCCATTAACGAAATTAACCGCGGTATTCGGATGCGCAACCTATCCTGAAAGTTTTAAGTTGCTAGCTTGCTTCTGTCGACAGTTATTGTGTCTACGGCCGGACGGCCGGCCGGCCAGACAGAATCGATTTTGACACCGGATTCGTCATCAGTGAGTCCAACCCAGTCGATTGAGACCATTTCCGGCTCAATCATCGAAAATTACAGACATTTGGACAAAACTATAGCACACTGTTCCCCTAGAACATGCACACAAAAAGAAAGGAAAATGCCAATGAAATAGCAGTAGCATATTTAACACTGAAGAAGCTCATAAAACTCTAATTCACACAGGAACGAATGTTGTGCCAATATGAATTTCCGATTTGAATGTATTCAGTCTCAATTTGATTTCGTTTAGTACCAATTTGAATATGTTAATTCCAATTTGATTGTGTTTAGTCTCAATTCGGAGATGAGATTATTTTCAGGAAATAACCTTAACCACGCCGTTGGCTCATTATCATTCTCTCATTAGTTCAATCTAATTTTTTTCAAATCTTCAAAGAAAATTACGTTTCTCCTATTGACTCGCGGATTTATTAAGCCAGATAATCAAACCTTAATCCGGTGGGAGCTTTTGTTGAATGAAATTTAGTGTCGGTCAGTGGTTGCCTTTTGTGAGATGATGAATCGAAGCAATTAACGGGGTACAATCCAACAAATTTTCAACACGAAATCAACCGATTTACAACCTCCTAACGAGAATTTATGAGATGGATGGTCTAATAAATATTTATCTATGTAATGCTAGTCTTTCTAGTTTAATAACTCGGAGGGAGACCTCAGAAAACGGGAGTTCAAGGACGTCGTTTAAGGTTCGAGAAGGCTATTTGAGAAATTGGATACTGATGTAATCATTGGGTATTTTAAGGATGAATCGTCCAATATTGAACAAAATTTGTCGAATTCCACATTTTTCGGTAGAAATTGTCGCACGACTTGAAATTATGAGGCAACGTTTCGGACAAAGGTGTGTTTGTAAATGTAATGGCGGTTTTTCCTGAATTTGGGTTACTACTGCAAATGCAAATTTGAACATAATTATTATGGGTTTGATTCATCATTTTCCCAAATTACATTCAGAGAGTATTCAAAATCAGATTTCAAAATTGGGGTTTGGGATTTGGCAGGCATGCACGAAGTGACAACGGTGTTTAGTAGAACAGCTTTTACTGCTATAGAACAATGAAATATTTATTCCTATTCTGTGGTACACACGTGTTCTCTGTCAATATAACCAAACAATTTCCGTTTGCGATTTGTCAGTAATATGACAGTATGACAGTCTGTGCTCTTCTTTTTCTATTCCTTGGTCGTTGTCTTCTACTCTAACCAGATCGAAGTAGAGCTATCTCTGTTTTCCTAAGCTAAGTAACACATTTGACATCCTTTTCTTTCCGAGAAAGCTGAATTCGACGTTGCCATATCGTGCACTCAAGACAAATCCCTTTAAATGCAAATCCCCATTTTTATTTTTAAATTTTTGGTGATCAAATATTTTAATAAAAATAAAATATTGAAATTATATGTTTGAAATATGATGTTCTAAAGGTTTTTCATGAAAATTACTGCATTTTCGTTTAAAGGAAAAACCCCATTACTTTTGCGCGCATGTTCTGGGGAACAGCATGCTATCGTTTTGTCCAAATGTCTGTAATTTTCGATGATTGAGCCGAAAATGGTCTCAAACGACTAGGTTGGACTTACTGATGACGAACCGGTGTCAAAATCGATTCTGTCCGGCCGGCCGGCCGTCCGTAAACACGTATATTATATTCTTGTTCTACGCCCTCGAATTAGTAAGTGTGCCAAATTTCACGGCGATAGGAGTCGGAAAATTATTTTTCGAAAATTGAGATTTTCTTAAAATTTTACCAAAAATCGAAAGTTCTCCGATCGACCTGAAATTTGAAACATATACTAATTCGAGGGCGTAGATTAAGAAAATCCAATCAGAATGTTAGTGGAGAGTCTGGTTCGTTTTTTATGGCCCGAGGAAAATCGAAAAAATTGGACCTTTTTTAAAAAAATCATAATTTTTCAACCAGAAGACTTACTTCTATAAAATAAATGGCTACGTACTCACAAAGGATCCAGATATAACCAAAAAAATTCGATATTGTCCAGCCTCACGCGTTTGATCTGTACGACGACCCAAAGTTGACCCAAATTTCGAAATTTTGGTCAACTTTGAGACGTCGTGCCGACCAAAATAATGAAGCTGGGTGATGTCTAATTTTTTCACGTGCAGTTCGATCTTTTATCCATGCAATAAAACAGATTTCATCGTCCTACTTTCATCGAGTCGGTAATAATGATTTTTTGAAAAAAGGTCCAAAATTTTGGAACTTCAAGGACCTCTCACGTCCAGGACGATTTCAATTCTGTCCTATCGACCAATTCCTAACAGAACAATTTGATGACATAATTGTTTCGAATATCTTACTGGATTTCAATTCGATCCGATCTATATTTTTCGAAATTATGGCAAATCTTTATACCTGCTTGAATATTAAGTATTTTTCCATTCACGTATTCGATAGGTCTCTAATTTTAGGAAATTTCCTCGAATATGGTCTTAAACGTATCGGTTGTACTGAATGATGAAAAATCCTATGTCAAATCGAAAAATTTAAATTTCTCGAAAATTTTCCAAACTTTTGATTTTGTTTTTTGCAGAAAGACTTCTTCAGATTTTGATTGAATTTCGCAAACACCTTGAAGACGATTTTTTTCAATAGTATATCAAGTTTCAGTTCCATGAGATCTCAATTTTCGGAGAAATACGAAAAAATATGTAAAATTCGTTTGTTTTTCTGGGTATGTCTTTTATTTCCGGAATAACTAAAAAACTACGGAAGCAATCATTATGAAACCTGAAAAGGCGAAGACGGAAGACCCGAGTAGAAAGTAACAGTCAATGGTGACCGCTATAAAGCCATGCTTACTGACTTTTTCGTTCCTTAATTGAACAACCATGATGTGCAGCCGCTGTGGTATCAACAAGACGGCGTAACAGGTCACACAGCTCGTGCCACAATTGCTTTACTGAAGGAAACGACGTTGTTGATGATCGGCCGGCTTGAGTTCTTGTGTTAACTGAACTTCATAAGCCTTAAGATCCAAAACTTTATGCAAAATACAGTGTGATGACGTTTGTGTAATGCCTAATTCCAAAGAACGACGAGGAATGGACAAACCTGGGTTTTCTTCAACACTTTCGGCTACAGCAGCAATATTCTCGGCTGTTCTTGAGCGAATTGCACATGTTTTATTCTTCACATCACTAACTTGTCCCAACAGCTCGAATTTTTCCACCAATTTCTTTATTGCGGTCCGACAAGGTGCTTCACGACGACCCAAAAATGTTCGAGTTTTACGAACCGTCTCTGCCAAATTTTCACCATTTTTATAGTGAATTTTAATCATTTCAATGCGTTGTTGAAGCGTGTATCGTTTCATTTTTATCAATGGCGTAGTTTCTACTTGTCAAATGTCAAAAATTGACAGCTTCAAAAGTGACATCTACCGAAATGGCGGGCTATTCAAAATAACACCTCTTATTGGAAAACTCTTCAGAATCCTCAACTTCAAATGATTCCTTATTCAAATCACACAACCGCTCTCGTTTATAACATCATGCAAGTATTCGGCATCGCGACAAATCGCTCTTGCCGCAGATCTCGCCTCTCATTAAAAAGTTTGTCGTAATGAATCCGTGCGGCCCATAACTGTCCACCGGGTGTCCCATAAACCTGCAATGACACCTCTTTCACCTTTCTCGGGCGGAAAAAATCCCGCTTCAAGTCCAAGAAATGCGGCGCGAATAAAATATGACAACTTTATAAAACAAGGAGCGAGATCCTGCGTGAAGGACGACAACGCTGGGACGCCGATATCGATCGGTACATCGATATTTCTGCGGATCGTAAAGTAAAAGCGGCGAAATGCCCGTTGTGGCTGTTTTAGCGGGAAAAAATGGGAACAACTGGTGTTATTTAGCGCTGCGGCGGATTCGCAGAAGTGTGTCCTTATTCCTTCAGCGGATAGCGATGGTATTGAAGTCGTGGAGGAGATCCAAGGAACACATAAGGTATAATCTATATAATATTCTGATCTATATAATATTCTGATAAAGAAAAATCATAGTAGAATCACGATTTTGAAACTCCTGAAAAAAGTAGCGCCTGCGAAGCGGACGGTACAATCTTAACGAGAAGAAAATCGCCACAGGCAATTTTCCGATCTGAAAGAAGAAAGAACGCCCTTTCCGTCGATACCCTATTCGTCCCGCTATGAAATTTCTAAGATCTAAGATTCTCAAACTTGACGAATTTTTCGCGATTTCGTCGGGTGGACCGGTTATGCAGGGACATCTACTCCGAAAGCAAAGGTTTGCGGCTGAGACCGAGGGTGAGGAATAAACCTTCGAAGATCGTGATCCTCACAGAAGGGTTTCTAATTCTTCGCAAACGAACGGAAATGTACGAAAAATGCGAAAGAAAGTTGGTAATTTTTTGACTTCTCTAAATCCTCCGAAATGAGTCTTTGATTCGTGTGTGTCGCGCTTTTTGAAAATATTTTTATATTCGGCGACCAAGTGATGGTCTCAGCGCGCAATTTATCTGGTCTTGGATAAAAAGTTTCAGACAAGAAGGGGCAAGCTCCACCATGATTGAATTTTTATCAAGAGATGAATGGTTTCCAAAAAAATTCAAATTCAAATCGAGACTTGACACATTCAAATTGGGAATAATCAATTTCATATTAGTACAACATTCGTTCCTGTGTAAATTGGTGTTTTATGCACTTCTTCAGTGTGAACTATGCTTCTGTTATTTCTTAAGCATTTTCCTTTTATTTTTGCTAACATTTGGGTGGCTCATTTCTTGATACTCAAAAATTCGCAATTCCTTTTCAATAGCCGTTTTCTTCATGGAATGCGATTCTCTGCTTTTCAATTGATTCCGACACTTTTTTTTCAATGAGGGATATGGTTTGCACTCATTAAATACTCTCCTTTGACTTTAAAGTGAATTTCTTGATTACTTTATAAAGTTATCAAGAAATTCAATTCAAAGTGCAACGAATGTTGAATCCATAAAATGATCATTTCCAATTGAAAATATATATATTTCAAATTGGTAAATTTGTTAAAATTATTACTACCAATTTGAAATATACATATTTCAAACTGGTGATAATCAGATTCATATGGGTACAACATTCGTTGCTCTTTGAATCGAATTTTTTGATTACCTTATAAAATCAACACTTTAATATCGAAGGAGAGTATTGAATGACTGCAAACCAGAGTCAAATTCGAAAATATCAAAAAAGGAGATTCGGAATCAATTGAAAAGCAAAGATTTGCAGTCCATGAAGAAGATGGCGATTGGAAAGGACTTGCGAATCTTTGGGTATCAAGAAATCAACCGCCCTAAGGTGAGCAAAAAATTTTCAAAAAGCACTGCCGTGAAGGCAGCAACTTTTGCGCGCATGCTCAATGTAGATGACCGCTTCAGCAACGAATTTGAACATGCACGCAAAAGCTGCTGCCTTCACGGCAGTGCTTTTTGAAATTTTTACTGATAAATTACTGGATTTCAATTCGATCAAATCTGTATTTTTGGAAATATTGGAAAAAAAAAATTTTGAATGGGTATATCTACGGAATCATTTGGCGGATTTGACCCATTCACGAATTCGACCTTCGTAATTAAGCCCAAACCTACTCTACAAATATCGAGTTTTTGAGTCGTTTCTTCCGGAAGTTATTGTTTTAACGGACAGCCTAACGGCCGACTGCGTAAACACAATAACTTCCGAAAGAAACAACTTGGAAACTCGATATTTGTAGAGAAGGTTTGGACCTTAATTACGAAGGCCGAATTCGTGAATGGGTAAAATCCACCCAATGATTCCGTAGATATACCCAATCAAAATTTTATTTTTCCAAAATTTCCAAAAATACAGATCAGATCGAATTGAAATCCAGTACTTCATCGAAAAATAACAGTTCGAAGTTTCATACAGAATTTAATGAGGATGATATGACAAGAAAATCATAAAAATTTTTTTTTTCAAATTGTTCTTATGACACGATTATCACGAAATTTCGCATAAAGTTGTCTTTTAGCATCTCAAAACTAGCTGTGAAGTTTTATCAGGACTGAATCAGTATTTCTCGAGTTATACCGAAAAAATCAACGATATCGAGAAGAAAACCTCGAAATTTGACATATTTTTTCCCGATATCTCCGAAACTTATGATCGTATCGAACTGAAATTTGGTACGCTGCTGTGAAATGTGAAGTTAAAAGTGTTTCTGAAATAAAAAATAAATAACTTCAAAATTTCAAGTGCCTATAATTCGGAAACTGTTCGACCGATTTGGCCCATTAACGAAATTAACCGCGGTATTCGGATGCGCAACCTATCCTGAAAGTTTTAAGTTGCTAGCTTGCTTCTGTCGACAGTTATTGTGTCTACGGCCGGACGGCCGGCCGGCCAGACAGAATCGATTTTGACACCGGATTCGTCATCAGTGAGTCCAACCCAGTCGATTGAGACCATTTCCGGCTCAATCATCGAAAATTACAGACATTTGGACAAAACTATAGCACACTGTTCCCCTAGAACATGCACACAAAAAGAAAGGAAAATGCCAATGAAATAGCAGTAGCATATTTAACACTGAAGAAGCTCATAAAACTCTAATTCACACAGGAACGAATGTTGTGCCAATATGAATTTCCGATTTGAATGTATTCAGTCTCAATTTGATTTCGTTTAGTACCAATTTGAATATGTTAATTCCAATTTGATTGTGTTTAGTCTCAATTCGGAGATGAGATTATTTTCAGGAAATAACCTTAACCACGCCGTTGGCTCATTATCATTCTCTCATTAGTTCAATCTAATTTTTTTCAAATCTTCAAAGAAAATTACGTTTCTCCTATTGACTCGCGGATTTATTAAGCCAGATAATCAAACCTTAATCCGGTGGGAGCTTTTGTTGAATGAAATTTAGTGTCGGTCAGTGGTTGCCTTTTGTGAGATGATGAATCGAAGCAATTAACGGGGTACAATCCAACAAATTTTCAACACGAAATCAACCGATTTACAACCTCCTAACGAGAATTTATGAGATGGATGGTCTAATAAATATTTATCTATGTAATGCTAGTCTTTCTAGTTTAATAACTCGGAGGGAGACCTCAGAAAACGGGAGTTCAAGGACGTCGTTTAAGGTTCGAGAAGGCTATTTGAGAAATTGGATACTGATGTAATCATTGGGTATTTTAAGGATGAATCGTCCAATATTGAACAAAATTTGTCGAATTCCACATTTTTCGGTAGAAATTGTCGCACGACTTGAAATTATGAGGCAACGTTTCGGACAAAGGTGTGTTTGTAAATGTAATGGCGGTTTTTCCTGAATTTGGGTTACTACTGCAAATGCAAATTTGAACATAATTATTATGGGTTTGATTCATCATTTTCCCAAATTACATTCAGAGAGTATTCAAAATCAGATTTCAAAATTGGGGTTTGGGATTTGGCAGGCATGCACGAAGTGACAACGGTGTTTAGTAGAACAGCTTTTACTGCTATAGAACAATGAAATATTTATTCCTATTCTGTGGTACACACGTGTTCTCTGTCAATATAACCAAACAATTTCCGTTTGCGATTTGTCAGTAATATGACAGTATGACAGTCTGTGCTCTTCTTTTTCTATTCCTTGGTCGTTGTCTTCTACTCTAACCAGATCGAAGTAGAGCTATCTCTGTTTTCCTAAGCTAAGTAACACATTTGACATCCTTTTCTTTCCGAGAAAGCTGAATTCGACGTTGCCATATCGTGCACTCAAGACAAATCCCTTTAAATGCAAATCCCCATTTTTATTTTTAAATTTTTGGTGATCAAATATTTTAATAAAAATAAAATATTGAAATTATATGTTTGAAATATGATGTTCTAAAGGTTTTTCATGAAAATTACTGCATTTTCGTTTAAAGGAAAAACCCCATTACTTTTGCGCGCATGTTCTGGGGAACAGCATGCTATCGTTTTGTCCAAATGTCTGTAATTTTCGATGATTGAGCCGAAAATGGTCTCAAACGACTAGGTTGGACTTACTGATGACGAACCGGTGTCAAAATCGATTCTGTCCGGCCGGCCGGCCGTCCGTAAACACGTATATTATATTCTTGTTCTACGCCCTCGAATTAGTAAGTGTGCCAAATTTCACGGCGATAGGAGTCGGAAAATTATTTTTCGAAAATTGAGATTTTCTTAAAATTTTACCAAAAATCGAAAGTTCTCCGATCGACCTGAAATTTGAAACATATACTAATTCGAGGGCGTAGATTAAGAAAATCCAATCAGAATGTTAGTGGAGAGTCTGGTTCGTTTTTTATGGCCCGAGGAAAATCGAAAAAATTGGACCTTTTTTAAAAAAATCATAATTTTTCAACCAGAAGACTTACTTCTATAAAATAAATGGCTACGTACTCACAAAGGATCCAGATATAACCAAAAAAATTCGATATTGTCCAGCCTCACGCGTTTGATCTGTACGACGACCCAAAGTTGACCCAAATTTCGAAATTTTGGTCAACTTTGAGACGTCGTGCCGACCAAAATAATGAAGCTGGGTGATGTCTAATTTTTTCACGTGCAGTTCGATCTTTTATCCATGCAATAAAACAGATTTCATCGTCCTACTTTCATCGAGTCGGTAATAATGATTTTTTGAAAAAAGGTCCAAAATTTTGGAACTTCAAGGACCTCTCACGTCCAGGACGATTTTTTTTAAAAATATCTGACCTTATATTCTTGTTCTACGCCCTCGAATTAGTAAGTGTGCCAAATTTCACGGCGATAGGAGTCGGAAAATTATTTTTCGAAAATCGATATTTTCTTAAGGGTAACTAACCCCTTAAAATTTTACCAAAAATCGAAAGTTCTCCGATCGACCTGAAATTTGAAACATATACTAATTCGAGGGCGTAGATTAAGAAAATCCAATCAGAATGTTAGTGGAGAGTCTGGTTCGTTTTTTATGGCCCGAGGAAAATCGAAAAAATTGGACCTTTTTTAAAAAAATCATAATTTTTCAACCAGAAGACTTACGTCTATAAAATAAGTGGCTACGTACTCACAAAGGATCCAGATATAACCAAAAAATTCGATATTGTCCAGCCTCACGCGTTTGATCTGTACGACGACCTAAATTTGACCCAAATTTCGAAATTTTGGTCAACTTCGAGACGTCGTGCCGACCAAAATAATGAAGCTTATATAAACACGTACGACCGTAGTACGGAAAATCCTATTGACCTGAAACTTTCAGGGTAGGCATTTCAAAATGCGACAGTTAAGTTCGTTAATGAGCAAAATCGGCGAAACGGTTCCGGAGTTAGAGCCTTTTGAAGTTTTGACGTTATTTTGGCGATAATTCAAAAACTACTAGAACGATTCGATAGAAACTTGGCAGTTTTTCGGAGCACAGCACCGCCCAACTTCTCACCAAATTTGTTGGGATCATAAAATCAGTAAATTTTGAGAATATTTTTTTTTCAAAATTCTTTTCAAGAAAAACTTCTTTTTTCGCGAACTGTTCATCACATTTGAAAAAAATTCAGCTCTATATTCCACAGCAGTGTACTAAATTTCAATTCGATACGGTTATTAGTTTTGTGCGTCCGGCCTTTACGCCGATCGTAAACACAATAACTTCCGGAAGAAACTACTTAGAGACTCAATATTTGTAGAGTAGATTTAGACCTCAATTACGAAAGACGAATTCATAAATGGGTAAAATCCGCCCCATAATTCCTTACATATACCTATTCAAAATTTCATTTTTCCAATATTCCCAAAAATACAGATTAGATCGAATTGAAATCCATCAATTTATCGAAAAAAATCTAGAAAATCACTGCTGTGAAGGCAGCAGCTTTTGCGCGCATGTTCGAATTCGTTGCCGAACCGGTCATCTACATTGAACATGCGCGCAAAAGCTGCTGCCTTCACGGCAGTGCTTTTCTGAATTTTTTCAGGTTTTTGCTCTCAATATGAGAGAGAGAACTATTAAATGAGAATTATTAGTTTTATAAATAGTCGCTAATTGCGGAATTGAATCTATTTATTAAGGTCAGTTTCTTGAGAAAATGTTTTCTATTGAACAATATCGGAATAAGATAAGAAGAAGTGAACTTCGTTTCAGAGTCTATATCTGACCCCTTCATCAGACAACAAAGTGAAAACCTTCAGAACTATTTTCTTGTAATACTTTCGTATGTCAAGAACTTTTGTCAAATTGACATTTTGAAAGATCATAGCAGCACAGTTTCACTTGATATGGAAATTGTTCAATTCTTTTTTTTTTCAGTGAATTCAGCCTGATATAGTTACAATTCTAATTATATTGTTTTTTAAGAATTAATTTATTGCAATGAAAAGTATATCGTCGAAAAAATTAATACATTTCTGTAACTAATAAGTACATTGATGACATACATGTCAGGAAACAAATAATGTCGAATAGCATAAGCCGGCAACATCGAATCTACGATTTTCTTTGTCTTTTGTCCGGAGATACATCAGAGTCTGACAATGAGTATTAAACATTGAACGTACCAACAAAATCACTAGTTCTTGGTATAAAAATAACGGTGTAAAAGATCATGCAAAATTTCCTGAGAGTCATACGATAAGAAACTCAAGTTTTCGATTCTATAGAAAGTCGAGCTATGCTGAGAGGGTCAATTCCCCTCAGAATGTGAGAATATCTTCAGTTAGACGTCGACATGACTTCTTGTAACCTACCAATCAAATAACAAAAAAAAAATCAGCATTCATCCGCGTGAAAAATGAACAATTTCGTCGGTTTCACTTGCGCACCTTCACCGGACGTGAACGTATCAGATTTTATTCCTTCTATCGTCTATTGATCATTATACGTAATTGATGAATATGAAATTTGATTCATCTGTAATGATAAATAATTATACGGTCTGGAAGATGATATATTGTACCCATCAACTTTGGATCCGTAAAAAGCGGGTTATTTATTTTTGATAATGACAGACACAGGGAACGACTCTATCTGATGAATTATATCGCAAAAAGTAAACAAATAGTACCTATCGGCTGTAGCTATTAATATTCTAACACCGTGCTTTCGGAATAATGTGGTAGATATGAAATTATTTCTGGATTGCGAGAATGTAAAAACCTCAGGAATCATAGACATGGCATGTGCTTTTCATTTGAATGCATAGACGACATGAGTTCGATCCGTAAAAATCAAGACATGACATCAACTTTGAATAAACTACTTCGGTCCAAGTTGCCAGCCCACAAATTTCTTCGATATCATAATGTTTGCGTTATTTATAAATATCCCAAAAAGATGCCTCGGCTCCTCAAACAAGCTAATTCCTTCCAAATATAGGTTTTTGTTTATTATTAAGATCATTTCCGATTGGCTGAAATCTAAGTTGGGATTCCTGATTTCATGTCGATAGTGTCAAGTTTACATAGGATATGTGTCGCAAATCAACTTGGTTATTTCGCTTGCTGGTTTTCCGTTCAGTAAATATGAAATATTCCCTTGGTTTCCGAAAAAAAGGTTAATAACGGAATTTGATTGATGAAAATGCGATCTTTCTGTCACCAGAATGACAGTCAATGTTCTTTAGTAACATATACATAGCATAGAACAAACATCATTCACTTTATGATCCATAGAACATGAAGGATACAACAATCAACCATGAAAAAATCATCAAGTATGGTCAATGAATCATAAGGTAAATGAACATTGTTCTATGCCATGGATATGTTATCATAGAACATTGACTGTCGTTCTGGTGGCAGAAAGAGTGCTTTTTCAGAAATCAAATTCCGTAATTAACCTTTTTTTCGGGAACCAACCGAATATTTCATATTTACGGAACAGAATACCGACAAGCAAAATAACCAAGTTGATTTGCGGAACATATCCTATGTAAACTTGTCACTATCGACATGAAATCAGGAATCCCAACTTAAAATTCAGCCAATCAGAGATGATCTTAATAAAAACCTATATTTGGAAGGAATGATCTTGTTTGAGGAGCCGAGGTACCGTTTACGGATATTTATAAATAAAGCGAACCTTATCATGTCGAATTTAATCTGAAATTTCCCTTCCCCAGTGATAGTAATTTTGGACGAAATTTGTGAGTTGGCAACTTGGACCGAAGTCTATTCATAAAGAGCAAGTTATTTATTTTTGATGACAGACAGAAAGAACTATGATGAACCATATCGCAAAAAGTAAACAAATAGTATCGCCATTGGCTATTAATATTCTTATACCGTTTGTGAAATGTTATAGATAATGGGGTAAAGTAGTTAAGGATTCTGTGGTTAAGAGAATCATATACCTGTAATACACCTTTTCTCTGAATTCATAGATGATATCTCTGGATACTGCTAAGAAAGAATAATACCAGCCGTGATGGAAGAAAATATTTCGTGTAATGTCCTTTCAGATTCAGTTTTTAATTTTGGAATCATGAAATCCCTTTTCGAACTGCAACATTCAAGGGAAGCACTAATGAGAAATCAGGTTATTTAACTCTATACTTGATCAGATTCGTTATCAGAGTGGTCACCCATCCAAATACTGGTCAGGCCCATGACAGCTTCACCTTCCAGATGAAAACTATTTTGCATTCTGCCAATCGTACAATCCTGGCAAAATTTCGCATGGAGCTTAATTTCCATCCAAATACTACATTTCGATACGATTTATTTATTCATAGTGTTGTTGGAATGCAGTAGATCTTAGTTTGCTCGAACTAGACTAGAGGAACCAAAGTGGGTGGTAAAATAGGATAAATACCAACTTTTATTGATCGGTTCCCATAAATAAACCAAGACGACATAAATATTTCTGTTGATATGCGGGCTCAATTAAGTCTTAGGGAAGCATAAGAAAATTTTATGGGCACTTATAGGACCACACAATCAACGAAGGTATTCACTTTCTAAGTCTAATGAGGGTTTATTCCGGAATAACGATACTTTTATCAGAAATTTTGAATCGAAATGAAACTATTCAGAAATATTTTTCATTGCGACGTTAAAATTTGAAGAGCTTCGGTATCCTTCGATATTTCTCATTTCTAATCACTGGGTTTTGTGTTATTCTCTCTGAAAGGTGGAATTTCTCTTATTTATTCATAAATCCCTGATTTTATCGCCTTGAACAATTTTCAGTGTGAAATAATGATAATGCAGCACAAATGTTTGATGATTATGTCTTTTTCTCTCATTTCATCACAGGCAATGCCGTTATGTCCCATAAGGTAATCAACATTAAGGTTGAACATTCTTGGAAAGTTATTGCTACCGTAGATTCAAACTTGACAGTGGAAAAGTTCTTACACCATTTATTCGAATTAAGGGTTAAGGTTCTTTTCCATGAAAAATTCAATTCAATTAAATTTCAATTCAATTTTGTTGGAAAATTGTCTTGTTATTTATATTCATGAAATTGTGTTTGCTTGTGAGAGTTAGGAGACCAGGTGAACGGTTGGAC
This sequence comes from Myrrha octodecimguttata, assembly GCA_958510865.1. Lineage (NCBI taxonomy): Eukaryota > Metazoa > Arthropoda > Insecta > Coleoptera > Coccinellidae > Myrrha > Myrrha octodecimguttata. The sequence continues at coordinate 55,155,153 of OY294058.1, read as the reverse complement.
GGTCCCCTGAAAACCGGAAAAATTCTTCCCGTCCAAGGGCTTGAACCCCTGACCCCACGATCATGAGGCATGAGCTCTAACCACTAAGCTACCGCCGCATTGAAAATACAGATTTTTCTGTATGTATAGAACAAAATTTTACGGTGTCATCATCAACTGTCATTTAATTCTTCAAGTTTTAGAAAGCGTTTCTTTACAGCATTTCATTATTCAAAGAAAGAAGAAGGTGTGGAACTTGTGGTAATATTGTTCTATTCACAACCAAGCATTCGATAAGCTTGATGGTAGGTCCATGTCAATTTCGTTTGTTTATGATGAAGTGTTGGTGAAAGCACGTGTAAAATTTTGACATATAATATAGAATAGATGCTATTCATCATTCTGAATCGAAAGATAGAGGATAAAAACTGTATCTTATATTACTTTTGTAATACATTTACGATCGGCTTTTAGGCCGACAGTAACCACAATAACTTCCTGAAGAAACGGCTTGGAAACTCGATATTTGTAGAGTAGGTTTGGGGCTTAATAAGGACGGCCGGATTCGTGAATGGGTAAAATCCATCCAAGGATTCCGCAGATATACCCATTCAAAATTTTATTTTCCCTATATTTCCAAAAATACCGATTGGATCGAAACGAAATCCAGTACTTTATCGAAAAACTACAGCTTGAAGGTTCATACAGAATTTCATTAGGATAATATGATTATTAAATCTGACTTCACGTCAGTGCTTTTTTAGGTTTTTTAAGGTTGGGATAATGTTGTATCATTTTTAACCATCTATTGATTGTATCTCGGTTTTCACGAAAGATATAGTATGATGTTTGGAATTGTACTCTTTTCGGTAGTTTGAAATCCATCTCTTTCGTGTGAAATCAAGTGTTGTAACGACATTTGACTCACGATACCATGTTAAGGTGTCATAGAAAAGTCCATTTTATTTTATGATTGGCGAATGAAGATAAGCGCTACTCCCTCTGGTGGCTATCTGAGTAACCCGAGGTACAGACATTATCATTGACAAATTAAAAGAAATGTTAAGAAAATGAGAAAGTTTATACATTGTTCTTGGTGTTTGGGTGATTTTACCAGTGCTTTGACTGAAGAAAAGCAAACTCAAATATCCCTTCCCATAGATTTCTACAGCCCGGTAAAAAATTTGGAGTTAGGGTGAAAGAAACTTCCTCATAACAAGTCAGGCTTGAAAGTGTTGAAGAATCGATAAAAACCAACAAACAAGATTTATGAGGTTCTATTACCGGCATTTTTCCAATGATGATAATTTTTATAGAGGTAAACACGAATTGCACATGAAATATTAGATCACATACATGAAGACAATTTTTTTCAGGCCCATAATCCAAGTAGAGAAATTTACTTTAGAGGAATGCTATGCCTTCCAGAAATCTGCCTGTTGAACAGATCATTAAGGAACAACGTAAATGTTCTAGTGATAGAACTGATTATTGAAAAAAAAGAGTCTCAACAAGGAAATAGCTGGTGATGAATACTCTTCGCTCAAAGTGATTCTGCCGATGAAAGCAAAGTTGTACAAGGCTTATTTATTACAGCTTTTTCAAGGTCAATCATTTGAGTGTTGGAAAATTTATTTGTCAATCTATAATGACTAAGGCTTACAGTACAAGTAGCATTAGTTTCATGTGAATGTATTCATTTTATTCACAGTACATTGAGTATTTAGTCCTTCTCTATAAAAATAGTACAGTTATGAGTATTTGTCTATTATTCCAAAAAGTATGTTTTACAATACTATCTGTTTTCCAACTTTCAAGACAGTCTAAGCAATACACCAAAGTCAATCTTGCCATTTGGATCTGAAAATAAATAATATTATAGTACTGTCTAACCTTAAAGATATACCCGTAATTTCAGAGTTGCTACACTCAATAAGATTGAAGGATGATACATACCTACTTTATAGGAATGGACAGAATCGACAATCAAAACGAAATCTATGTCTGTATGTAAGGTTCTAAAACTGGTCACCGTGGCGCTGCAATCTTAAATTCAGACGCCAATTGTAAGAAATATTTCTGTATCTAAATTGCTAAATTTATGTCGTGTTCCTTCATTCATAGTGGCTGCATTTCTATTTCAAACAAACCACTCCGCTTGTTTCAATCAAATTTCCAATCCTAACAATCACGTCATTCTTGAATCCGATCGAGGTACACGCCGATTGATTCTATTAAATAATTTAATCACGCCGTATCAAATATCTATGATAATGACGGAAGAAATTGCGACCTGGTTCTAATGGGGCCACTATTTTTCAGTCCCACATCACCGGTGTTATCTCTCTACGCAAAACAATACGTAGACGGGCCCTAACGCGGTACTGCAGCGGTACATATTTAGCGCAAGGTTGGTATTGTGTGTGTGGGCGATTGCTAGGACAAATGGCGCCTTGGTCGGGTTATGTAACCACGGTCTTGGCTGATTTCCAGGATCGTACGAGGAGAATTTTGGTCTGCTCAACTGTTGATATTTATTTGTAAGCTTTATATGGTTTCATCCAACTTTGAATCCGGATAGTGGTTGATCATTGAAAAAGCTCGCTTGAATAAGGGTTTATCGAAATTATTATTGCCGCGAAGTTGGTACAACTGTCCTCCATGGAAGTTTAGCGTCATCTCTCATAGAGTTTGTTCACAGTACTCGATTCTGTCAGTTCATCTAGAGTGTGTATTGCGAATTCTGGAATGAATGAAAATAACTGCATTGCAAAGAATATTCTGTTTACCAAAGAGCTGAAAATGTTATATGAGTCTCATATGACACTTAAGTACCGCCTAGGATAGATATAAAATCAAAGATATGGACCAAATGCTGAAGATTAAAGTATAGATTTTTCTGTAATATCTTCACATAATATCTTTCAATATTGGTATCTTTCGATAAACTTTTATTGTCTTCAGGATTCTTAATCAAAGATTAAACAGTGTGTCTAGTATTATTTTCGTTTCGTATTTCATTATGTTACCGTTTTCTGAAGTTTTTCACTTCAGTCCTTATATGCCAGCTGATATAATAATTAAATTTGTCATTGAAAACTTGGTACTTTGAACACAATAAAATTATATCGTAAGATATCGATATTGAAAGATACTATGTAAAAAAGTTTTATAGACTTATTATCAACAGTCATTCGATATTTGAAGTTATTAATATTTGTGAAAGTGTTTTTCGCCCCATTTCATTTATCAAAGGAAGAGGAAGTTATGGAACGTAAGGAAATATTGTTCTATGCATAAGTACTCGCATTTCAGCTAAGTCCGTTCGTAATCCAGTGTTGGCGAAAGCACGTAGTAATATTTTGACATATAGTATAGAATAGATGATACTGAAAATTCTAAATCGAAAGATATCCGGTATTATTTTTGTATTGGATATCATTATGTTACTATTTCCTTTTCCTTTTTTTTTTAATTATTATATGCCAGTTGATATAATAATTGAAGCTGTCATTCAAAACGTGGTACGTTGAAGGTAATAAAAGTATATCCTAAGATACCTATTATATAAAGATATAACAGAAAAATCTGTGTTTTAATGATAGTATTAGTAGACTCATTTGAACTGAATAATTGCTGAATAAATTCACAATATTTTGAAGCGAATATATGTGCAGTCAGTTTTACTCTCCAACCTGAGCAAACCCCGAGTAAAGGTCGCCGTCAGTATGGCGGTGTTGCCAATATTTAGGGTGCACACTTTTTCCCCAGTTCCAGGATGCAACGAATTTAATGTTAACATATCCCATCAGTCCTTTTTATGTTTTTTCATTGATCTGAAGATACCATTCACTTCGGTTGTTCGACATAATGTTGTAACGATATGTTGTAACGATATGTCTTTGACAAAGGAAACTTGGTTTCCGAAACGTGCTTTAGACGCAGAAAGTGTAAGTGGATAAGAGAGTAGTTACACACTGTTTTGTTTATTCGTTGCGATTGAGTTTGACGCAAAAGAAAGAAATGTTTGGGACCTAAGGATCCTCAAGTATATAAAATTTGAATGATGTTTATTTATAGTAGCAATCCATATATGGTTGATTTTTCAAATTAGTTGCCAGCGTAATGAACTTTTTTACCTACATTCACAACGATCCGTTCCTGTACCATTCAGAAATTATTTCTTACATATAAATCTGAGATGGAATAACTAATTATGCATCGATAAAATTCTACAACTTCATCGATGCCTGAGATATGCTAGATTTACTACCTCGTGCTATTAAGTTATGTTTGATTCCTGGTTAATATTATTCAAAGTTTTATACCTACAGGCGAGTATGGTACAAAGTGGAAGAAGTCTTTGGTAGAGCGAGTTATAGTGCAGGTTAAAAATGTTGGAAGAATGTAAAGTGGAAAAAAATTGATTCCATATTCATAATTGAGCTGGGTAATGAACAAAATCCCCTAAAGAATATACCAACCTTTTGGAGCATCGATTGAAGAAACCTGAGCCTTCAACACTCTCGTCATAACTTAGATGAAAAATCTGAGAAATTTATTTCTTGTACTTTTCGCAAAGAAGAATTTTTTGAGATCACAGAAAGTGGAAACATTTTAAATGGAAATTTATAGATCTGTTTCAATAAAATTAAAAATTGCGCCAAATATGACCTTTTAAATCACTTGTTCTGAAGAACATCGTGTTATCGTTTTTTCCATATCCAACCAATTAGGTTGTACTCTATTCTGAGATTTAATTTTTATGGAATTATCAACGAGATTACGATAAAATTTGGCTCAGACCTTGTATTAAATATTTAACAACAGTCTTCCGAACTGCAATTCGATCCGATATTAATTTTCGGAGATATAAATATTCAAGAGACGCTAATTTGAAATTTTGAGAAGATGTATTCCTTCAATGAATACTTAAGCGATCCAATTGAAACTTCGAAACTAGTTGTGAAATACCAACAATGCAACATTTTTTGAAGATAATGGCGTTAAATGATTTAAGAAAATTTCTTTCGAAAATTTTTAAAACTTTCCTTGAAAAACATTTTTTTTTCTTCAAAATTGTCCATCAGAGATCAATGAAATTCAGCACAAAGGTTGAAGTGAAAATCAAGCAATGACGTTGAAACTTTAGTATGATCCGATATAAATCTTCAAAGATATGAAAAAAAATGTCAAATTTCGTGACTATTTAAAATTCAAAATAATTTCCTCAAAAACTGACTCCATCGGCATAAAATTTCATTGTAATTGGAAGAATAACAACGCATGACCGTATGCAGAATTTCATGAGGTGGGAAATATCAAAAAATAGATTTTCGCGAATTTCCCAGGTTTGTGTAGAAAGTTAATTTTTTAATTTATCATCAGATTGCAATGAAGTGTAGCACTGACCTTAAGGTCACTATTCGACATCAGTGTTTCATGTTTCAGTTTGATCCGGAAATATTTAAAAAATATCTCCAATTTCGTGCTGATTTCCTCGGAGGATTTAGATTATTGTACCTACCGACTTACCATCATCTTCATCTTCCATTGCAATTTTCTGTATCAGTATCAATCTTAAATGGTAGAAGAGACCTTGAATGTCTCGATATAAAGCGACATTTTCAATACTAAATGGAGGCAATACTTGCGGAAATTACTTGTAAGAATCCATGTAACATTCTCATTGAAATTCAAACCCATCCTATCAAGATACAATAACGATGCTCGAACCTTAATTAACTTGGACAAAACGCGTCATATTTTACTTAAAGTAATCGCTTGGCGCAATTATTCCCGTCTCAATCTGTAATTTCTTAAGCATGGTAATTAGTATCGACACAATGTACGATATCTGATCTACTACTACAAATATTAGAAAGTAATCCAAGCCAGTCACTTCCTCTCGCAGGATAAACTATTAAAAAGATCCGATGGGAACTAGAACTATTAATCAATGTTAGATATCAGACAGATGAGATGAGAATAAGATACCTGCGAAATTCGTGTTATGAATTCTTCACGGAAACTTTTTATGCGCCAATCCGAAAGGTTAGTACGAGGTTTGTCCGCAAAATACGTATAAAAAGTTCGGGGTGTCCTGTCAAGGCGTTGTGGAAGGGTGACCTGGTCGTCCCCCTTCTCTATGCAATCCCCTCAATGCTCAGTTCGAGCCGTAGCGCTCTGCGAGTAAGTAAGCTTGAAGTGTGCTCGTTGAAAGTAACCCCTTTTTTACCTGCCGTCGGGATGGAGCTCTCTCTCTGATTGAGGAACAGCGCATCAACATCAAGTTTCTTACAAAGCTAGATAAGAATGGTCGTGAGATTATTGAGTGTTTGCAACAAGTTTACGGAGACAATTCTCTGAAGGAACTTACCGTCAACAAGTGGTTGGAAAAGTTTCGAAAAGGCCGAGAAGATGTGAAAGATGACCAACGCTCAGGACGCCACTCCACATCGAGTTCTGAGGAAAATGTTGAACGAATTCGTGGTTGTGTTGTTGAAGACCGTCGATTGATAGAATGATAGCTGAGGAACTGTCAATCCCCAAAACATTCGTCGAAGAAAGTCTGAGATCCTTCATCACGATAACGCGTCTGCACATAAGTCACTCGTTGTGCTTGAGTTTTTGGCCCAAAGCTCAATCACCGTAACAGATCGCCCGCCTCATTCACCCGATTTAGCTCCTTGCGACTTCTTCTTTTTCCAGAAATGCAAAATGGTACTCCAGGGGCGGCACTTGGGGGATCTGGAAGCCATCAAGACTGAAACGACACGGTAAATGAAGAGCCTCACAACTGAAGACTTTCAGCGATCGTATCAGCAGTGGAAACGGCTTTGGCAGAAGTGCATCTTGTCTCAGGGGGAGTACTTTGAGGGAGACCATATTGAAATAAATACCTGAATGATTGTAAAATAAAGTGATTACTCCACTTTTATATGTATTTTCCCGACAAACCTCGTATAGAGTACTAAGGAAACTGGATGTTTTCTGAATATACGGTACTAGGCAAATAAAACAACACGTTGTCGAAAATGTCAGGTAAACCATTTGAATCATTGACAGCCGCTCTACGCTTGTGCAAAGTACCCAATTCTGAAGCATTTATTTCGGACTCCGAACTCTTCACACAGTTCTAAAACAGTCCGGAATCGATTCTGAAAAAAAAACATAACAGGATTACTCAAATCCTGAGCCGGTTCTGGAAAACGCAATAGTAATAGCGCATGCCCGAACCGTTCCGAACAGTTCTTAACTAATGTTTACTAAGAATCATTGTTCTGAGCTCTAGTAGGCCATATCTTCTGAAACTGAAATAAACCGACGAGTTTGGACTGCAGATTACGTTCAGAAGACAAAATTGAGTATATAAAATCAAAAATCTAACCACTATCGGCAAGATGAGAAAACTTTAATATTCACAGCAACATGTAGGACATCAACAACAGAATTTAATTCAGCAATTCGCATGTTGTATCCATGATATACACTAAGACATAGACTTCCCAAGAATGTACCCAGGACAACGTGATGTACCTATCCTGCCAGTAAAAAACCGTATAAAAACCATTCCACGAAATGTACTCTTCACTGACAACACTACAAGAGCTGTGTTGTGTTTGATGTATACCCATAAAATACCGGCACCAACGGATTTAAACAAAAAGCGAGGTATTTCCTAGTACGTCATTTTACTAAACTCACTGGCGCATCTGCGATCTTGCTCTATCTCCTGTAGTCAATCTGTTCGATCACTAGATTCGATTCCGATAATGTCCGTTTTATTTATACCATTGTCGTGTTCAGATAAAAGAGTATAAAATTACGGAGTACCATGAGTCAGATGGGTTCGAAAAAAGCCTGTTTGGCCGTACGCCGTTCTTCTAATGCTGAAACTAAATTTTAAATGTGAATCTGATGCAAATTGACTACCTTCACCGGCCGGTTTAGTCGCGGTGCTTGGGATCTTGATGAATAATAGCTGGAAATTTTTGAGCTCCGCGGGATGTCTTAGATATTAGAATTTATATCATTTTTCAAAGGTGTCTACATGGGCGGATGGATTGTTCGGAGCGATCAAGGTTAAGAAGGTCCATAAGGAACGAATCTTAGATTACCCTGTCCAATGGGCAACAATCGAATGATCGTCTTCGTGGACTTGGATATTTTAGGAAATTGAAATTTGCGAATTTCGAAGCTGAACCCTGGCATATTGTTAAAATATGTTATCTGACAGAAGACTCCGTGTTTTTGTTGATGATGTTAGTAGTAGGTTCAAAACTTTGAATAATGGACTCCCACAAGGATCAGTTTTAGCTCCCCTTCTATTTAATTTATATTCATGTGATTTTCCAGCAACTTCTTCAGAGAAATTCATCTATGCAAATGATTTTGCTCTGGCTTTTCCTCACTCTGATTTCAAAGTCATTGAAAACACTCTAAATACTGATTTAGAAATTTTGAAGAATTATTTTGTTGAGTGGCGTTTATGTCCAAATTCTAATAAAACAGAAGTCTCTTGTTTTCATTTGAATAATCAACAGAAGTTTAAAACTTTGAATGTTACTTTCAATAATGCCGTTCTGAAACATAATTTTCCTAAATATCTTGGAGTGAAATTAGATACTTCTTTAAATTTCAAGGCTCATTTGGAAAACTTACGCATAAAGTTGAAATCTAGGAATAATATTCTTCAAAAACTAGCTGGTTCTACAACTCTTCGTACCGCAGCTTTGGCTTTGGTTTTTTTTGCTGCTGAATATTGTTGTTCGGTTTAGTTTAATTGCGCTCATGTTAGTAAAATAGATGTACAGCTTGATGTTGCTATGAGAATCATTAGTGGGACCATAAGATCTACACCTTTACAGTGGTTACCAGTTCTCTCAAATATTGTACCGCCCCATATTCGTAAAAAGGTTGCAGTGATGAAATCTTGGGATAAATATCATTCCTTTCCGAATTTATTCCCAATCATGTCTTATATTCCGGATTCTAAAGTTGCTAAATTAAAATCTAGTAAACCTTTATGGATCAACGATTTTCTTTACACCAATAAAAGTGACAAAGAAATTTGGCGTTCGGAATGGAATTCGTGTAATGTTTTCAACAAAGGTTTGATCAGCGATCCTTCAGAAAAAGTTCATGGTTCCAATCTTCCTAGGAAAATTTGGTGCATTTTGAATCGACTTAGAACCGGTCATGGTCGCTGTAATAGTTTCCTCTTCAAATGAAAATCGGTCGAAAGTCCAAGGTGCGAGTGCGGAGAAGAAGAGGAAACAATAGAACATTTAGTTAATAGTTGTCCAATATATAAATTTGACGATGTCTTCGAGGCAATTCATTCGGTGTCTGATTCTTTTTTGAGATGGATCGTGAACTTCAAATTAATTTAATGAGTACTAAATCATTCACTAGTTCATATTAGTTTTTTCGTCTCCTTTTTTGTTTTCAGGTGTGATTCCAAGATTTCAACCTGGACCGCATAGGAAAGAAGAAATTTTGTCGATGAAAAAGAAGCCCTTCAATAAAAAACAACAATTTCATTACACTTATACGGGGAGACAGAGTTTTTCCTGAGGTTTTTTTCTGTGCTCTTGTATCATACGTAAAAATGTATGGTACCCCGTTTACATTTCCTCTGCTAATACTGTTATGACACAAATTATTTGATATAAAAAAATGTACTGCTCATCTCAAAAGAATATATATATTTGTTTGGACTACCTGAACAAAAATCTGCAATTGAAACAAGGCGGTCTTTCTCAGTTCATTAGATATAAGCCCTCAAAGTTTGTACCGTCTCCACTGGTTCCACTAGAAAAACAATCGATAACTGCTTTTTTTCAGTCTGAAAATCATCCTTCTATTTTCTTTCTACAATTCTTGTAGTTTCATTTTAGAGTATCTAATGTTCCATATGGAAAACTCAAAAAGATCTGACAACTATTTAACCTCGAATTCTGCAGAATCCTGTAGCTCCTTCCTGAACTGAAGTTTGTCATCAGCGCAAATTATCTCCAGTAAATAGAAATAGCAATATGACAGATGGATATTAGCCGCAAGAAAATGCAAAATGAATCAGCTTTCCGTTAGAGATTGAAACAGACTACATGAGACAGGCAAATATTATAATCTCTTGTGGGAAAACTACCGATTGTTTCCAAAGTGGTGACGGAAATTTGGAACTGCAAAACCGCAGTAGAACTGACCTGATACGACAAAAGGATGAACGTCATGCACATCGATCAAAGTACTCTGCACTCGAAGGTAGAGTCGCAAGATGCACCTGGAAGATGGCGCGCTGTACGTTGTTATACTGCAGCGATCCATCTGAAAGGTGACAAGTATCGAGATTCCTTCTGCGGTTTTATACAAGGTAAGTTGACCTGACGATCAGTAATAACTGTGAAAAAGCCGTAGTCATTCTCCTTGGATACGCTTCTTCGGTGTAGATGTTTTGGTTGATTGAATGATTAACTCTGATCAAGGGGGAATATTTGTTGATTTATCGACAGATATTCATCCTTGTGATGATGTTAGTTTATTATAATCTCAATTTATTTTCCGCTTATGGAAGATCATTCGTTTGAACGAACATTTGGAAGATATTCAAAAAAACTTGAATTAACCAACGATATTACCACAACAAAGTTGTGCAATAAGTTGCGCATCTATACAACTACAACTAATTACATACTCAGTTTCAATATGATCCCATGAGTAGTTTCTGAGATATTGAGAGAATAATAACATCGTAGTTACGAACGGCCGGCCGGACATAATCGATTTTGACATCAGATTATTCAACAATGACTCCACCACTTTCGGTATAAAATTTTAATATGAAAGACATTTTGGTAACACGATAGCAAGATGTTCCCTAGCACATGTGCGCAAAATACAAAAATTTCTATCGAATATTGCAGGATCTTTGGGATTGTCAAATAAACTTTCATCAGCACATTCGAGTATTCATTCCTATTTTTATGTGATATTCATTTTCTATGATTGAATTCCACGACAAAAGACACATGAAATATTCATGAATTCATGACATTGCATCACAGAGCTTATTTGGCGGCATTTCGATTTCAAACTTCATTCTCCGAGTCGAACATATTTCATCTTAAGTCCAATCAAGTAATCCAACGCATTAATTCAGATAATCTTTTAAAAACTACCATAATTTGTTTTCGATTCAAAAATTAATCTTCGTTAATCAGATTTATCAAGATCCCGTATCAATCATACGCCTTATTCTAAATCTTCAATTATTTATGCTTTACTCGATTCGAAATGGAAGTCGATCCTTATTTTCCAGTGTGTGTACTGAAAACGGGTTTGTTGCTTGAAAGAAGATGAGAACTCATTAGTATTACATAATGCCTACAAACTCGTATACTTATTCAGTGAAACTTGATTTGATGAATGTTTTACGGTGGGAGTTTCAATTCCAATTGCCCCCAGTTATCAGTACAGTGATTTCGAATTTTCAGAAGGTGAACCCCAGGGGTCCGTTCTTGTACCCAGAATATTCAAAATAATACATAAATGACAGTTACTCGATTAACCGAAAGTTTCTTGCAGTTTAGGTTGCAAGAAATATTAGCTGCGAGGTACAACTAACATATATGTGGAACCACGGAGCTCACAGCTTCATTTCTTGTAACTAACCTAACCATAATCAACAAACCTTCAACCTTGATCAAAGCTAATCAAACCGAGATATAAATTTGGATTCGATTGAATTCCTATTTTCTGGAATATTGGGAAATTCAAATTTGGTATCTACGAAATCATTTGTGTATTTTACCCATTCATTAATTGTACCTTCGTTATCAATTGGGCTGAGAACGAATATGACCTCAAGTTTTTTGAGCTGACATTTGGGATCTTCAATATCTCTGAAACGAATTCCTTAGATGTCACATGTTGTTGTTTCAATCAAACTCAAAATGCATCATTGACACAAACTTCACAAAGTTAAAAAAACAATTAAAGTCAATTTCTTAACCTCGTCAAACTAAGTAACATCAAGGAAGAAAGAGAATGTAATGAACCATTTCAATCCGTCACCAAGACTAAGGAAATTTTCAGCAGGTGAACCTCAGGGATCCATTCGTGTCCCCGAAATATCCTGAATAATTTACACACCACGAGTCTGGACTGTCGCAATGAAGTCGGCAGAAACTAATCTTTTCAGGGTCTCGTGTTGGAAAAATCCCTAGTTCTCCGAACGTCAACATTTTTCCGAAGGAAGACGGACGTCTTCAATTACTGAATTCCTCATAAATAAATATCAATATCGCCAACCAATTATCTCGTTGTTCATATGTAGCCATGTCGCCGGCTCAAATGTACCGACCAGATTGCTGCTATATATCCAGCGACATTGACGTTTTTCATCCATTTTGTCCGATTTTAGCCCGACAGACATTTGTCAAGCGGTATATCGATGCATAGCGAGGAAGCCATTCACTCCTAAACCGAAGAACACGCGTTCGTACTTTGTTACGATTCCGAAAAGCCCGTCAGCCTTGAGATGCCATCTCGAGCTTGATGCAAATAGGCTGAGAGAGTAAAGTGCTTCGATCCTCAATCAAATACGTATGCGAGAAACAAGATTCTATGACTGCAACATACATCATGACTCCTTCGATATGTTTGTGGATGGTAAACGTATAAAGAACTTCTGGTTTTGAACAGAAATAAATCCCACGAGGATTGGTGGAATATTTTTGGCGAGGTAGAGAAGGGAACTGTAGCGAAATGTAGAAGAAATCATAGAATACTATTGTTGTTGGAGAACTATTGGCTTCTGAATTTAAGATTGCAGCGCCACGGTGGACAGTTTTAAAACCTTACATACAGACATAGATTTTGTTTTGATAGTCGATTTCGTACTGTTTGTTAGTGTTTGGTTCGATAATTTTTGATTTCACGATTTAAACATCAGAATTTCATAGTTGACGAGAGTATTACTAGGAGTACATATTCCATTCTTATAAAGTAGGTATGTATCATTCTTCAATCTAATTGAGTGTAGCAACTCTGAAATTGCAGATCTCCAAGGTTAGACAGTATTTTAATATTATTTATTTTCAGATCCAAATGGCAAGATTAACTCTGGTGGATTTCTTAGGCTGTCTTGAAAGTTGAAAACAGATAGTACTGTAAAACATACTTTTTGGAATAATAGACAAATACTCAAAACTTCACTATTTTTATAGGGAAAGAATTAAATACTCAATATATTGTGAATAAAATGAATACATTCACATGAAACTAATGCAACTTGTACCGTAAGCCTTATTCATTATGGATTGACAAATAAATTTTCCAACACTCATATGATTGGACTTGAAAAAGCTGTAATCAATAAGCCTTGTACAACTTTGCTTTCGTCGGCAGAAGCACTTTGAGCGAAGAGTATTCATCACCAGATATTTCCTTGTAGAGACTCTTTTTTTTCAATAGTCAGTTCTATCACTAGAACATTTACGTTGTTCCTTAATGATCAGTTCAACAGGCAGATTTCTGGAAGGCAGAGCATTTCTCTTAAGTAAATTTCTGCTTGGATTAGAGGCCTGGAAAAAAATTGTATTCATGAATGTGATCTAATATTTCATGAGCAATTCGTGCTTATCTCTATGAAAATGATCATCATCGGTTAAACGCAGGTAACACAATCTCATAAATCACATAAACACTTTCAGGCCCGACTTGTTAAATGAAGTTTCTTTCACCCTAACTCCAAATTTTTTACCGGGCTGTAGAAATCTATGGAAAGGGACATTTGAGTTTGCTTTTCCTCAGTAGAAGCACTTGTGAAATCACACAAACGCCAAGAAAAATGCATGAACTTTCTCATTTTCTTAACATTTCTTTTAACTTGTCAATGATAAATGTCTGTACCTCGAGTCACTCGGATAGCCACCAGAGGAAGTAGCGCTTATCTTCATTCGCCAATAGGCAACAGATAATTCGTCAACATATAGATACATAGAATATACGGTGCGGACACTCTTTGACATATTTTGGATCTGAAATGCGGTCCAAATGTCAAAATACGACTTTATTGTCATACTTCAGTTTTCGCCTATAGATGCCGGCATCGAGAAATCTGCCATGAACAATCTGAAATATGTTCGGAAGTTACCGATATGTCATATCAAAACTAGTCAAATGAGAGAATTTTTTGATTGTCCGAGTTGGACCATATATTATTTTCAAGAATTTCCGAAAATTAGTTCATTTTGACAAATTTAAATTCTGACTATTTATTTCATTCAGTCAGAATGGCTGAAATATAATATATGAAAGTTTCCTTAGTCTTTATGGATACACAAGTCTGAAACTTAATATTTTTGAATACCTATTCATTACAAGAGGCATTTTTATTACTTGGAAGAATAGATACTAGAATAAATTTGTCGGGTTTGAAAATCTTCTGATAATAATATACAGTAAGCGTCAAAATTATGAAACAAATTCATTTTTTCAGAAGATGAATATTTGGCAACAAAATCCTGAAACAGGTCAATTTTTGTTTCATTTTTACCAAATTTTATGCATTTTCGAAGGATTTTTGTTGCACCCTGTGCCATCCCCATCAACACTCTAAATTACTTGAATAGGAAAAGAGGGTCATGTGGTACTTTTTTGGCGAGGTCTTTGTATCTTCTTCACAGGCGTGCAAAAAATTTTCAAGAAAAAAATTTATTTTTTTTTTTAAATTAGTTAGTTCAAAGAGGTTTTCAGTATGTGCACTTTGTCATGGCTCATTTACTTCGAGACGATGGTACCTGATGAAATTTGTCACCGAATGAAATTCCACCATTACAGTTTGTTCATGCACAACTCTCAACCACTACGAACCCTTTAATGGAGAAAAAAAGAGGTTGAAAGTTGTGCATGTACAAAACTGTAATGGTCGACTTTCATTCGGTGACAAATTTCATCAGGTACCATCGTCTCAAAGTAAATGAGCCATGCCATAGTGTTCATACAGAAAACATCTTTGAACTAACTAATTTTTCAAAAAAAAAATTTTTTTCTTGAAAATTTCGACACGCCTGTAAAGAAGATACAAATACCTTGCCAAAAAAGTACCACATGAACTACTTTCCCTATTCCAAAAATTCAGAGGGTTGATAGGGATGGCACAGGGTGCAACAAAATCCTTCAAAAATGCATATTAATTTGGAAAAGTGAAACAAAATTGACCTGTTTCAGGATCTTGTTGCCAAATATTTTTCTCCTGGGAAAATGAATTTGTTCCATAATTTTGACGCGCTCTGTATATATTTGGATGGCTCTTGTTGAAGAAAAATGACAGTCAATAATCAAGGCCATGGATAAGAGGAGTGTATAATGAATATTATATACTCCATCATAGATCGAGTGAAGATTTTGACGTTTATCGTAAGCTTGACAATTTCCAGCAATCTTAGAGCATGAAATTGACCATTCTGACAACTCTTTTATAGGTTGCTGAAAATCCAGAATTATTCCGATTTCACCAATGAAGTCGCGAACAAAGTATTTAACTCGCAAATAATCGCTATTATCCACCCATAACTTTACTCTCGTGAATAATGGCGAGGCATTATATGCCTCGTTGAATAATACACTATTCTTGAATTTTTCCATCGAAATGGAGCATTAAATTTCCCGAATATTCCGTTCGCATCGAGTACTATCCTGACTACAATCAGAAGTCTCTTAGTATATTCATGAGGACTTTCCCTACTGACGTTTCGTAATGGACATTGTATACAGATACCGCTAATAATGCGAATGTAGGTTCAAAAATTCAGTCTAATTGAAAGATCGCTTAACTCAGAGACTATGATTGATACCAAGCTACTCGGTCAATTTATTATAGAAAATGAGTCGTCGATATTCAAACATTCCACTTCCTACAAGCCTATGTTCAGCGACAATAGGAGGCTCTGCTAATTAGATTCTTGCTGAAGGTACACTGCTCAAAAATTCAAACGATCTTAGGATATACAGGGTGTTTACGTTGTACATTAATTTCAACCATAGATTCTTCTAATCAAATGAACACTTTTTTCATTTATCATTTTTTCCAGATTCGGTTGCTGCAAAAAGATACAGGCTGGTTAAATTTCCGAAAAAAATCAGTTTTTCTTTTGTAGCTTTGATATGGTAACTCAGAATGACATGAATTTTGGTGTGAAGTTTTCTGTAACTCTGGCACATATTCTTCAGTTATCACTTTCATTCTACTTCAAACAGTTTCCGAGTTATAGACTCGCCGATTCATAAAACTATACGAAATTAGCATGAAGAATTCAGATTAGAATCTTCAATCATTTTAAAATATTTGATTATTCTTTTTAATTCCCCGTTAAACGCTCCGTTTTGCAGTATTTCAACGTTGAATATTATAAAATCGGATAAAAATTCGAAAAATTTCCTTATATTTGTGGATCCGCCCCTGATCTAGTAGAGGACGTAAATTGAGTTGGATTCAAGTTTATCCGGACCATAGAATACACAGAAATATACATATGTTCCGCATAGAACTAATATTAGATATATGCATAGATATATAACATTAAGTTATAATTTCTATGGGTATATGCTATTTTGTGACCACACCACAGACAAAGTCCCTGTCTATGGACTAGACTTTCCATAACTATAACATTCTAGAGAATTTTTCCACGTAAGTTGATTGATTTCATAGAATTCATTTATAAATTTCGTAAGAAAAAGTATAATTATGGAGTTTTCAATATGAGAATTGGCGAGGATGGAGTTGTGTACAAACTTATATTGGAATGAAATTGGATTTTGCATGAACATCAACTTGAAGATGTTTCAAGTCCAGTATAGTGAAATGTTTTCCTTGCGATAATATCGCAAAAAGCACCAAATCATAAGAATTAAGTGAGTAAATGCGATTTCTCAATCATGTTTCTTTGAATTAGAAACATTGGATTGGTTGTTATTCAAAAGAGATCACCGTGAGATATAACTGTGTTGAACTTGAAAACAAAGCGCAGAAGTGTATTAGCACATTGAGAAATATTTAAATGCTTATAACTTTTTACCTGAGCCGAATCTGGAAAAATGGCAAATGAAAAAAGTAATTCATTTGATGAGAGAAATCTATCGTTAAAATTAATGTAGAACTTAAAGACCCTCCCTGTATACAGGGTGGGCAAAATTCGTTGTCTACTGAAGGGATCTCGAGAACTATAGCAGCTAGAAGAAAACTGATAACACATTCTCTAGCTCTTTTTTCCTGACTAATCCGAATCTGAAAACAGATCCAGCTTATCGTTCATAGAACTTGAGTTATGAGCGAAAATTGAGAAATTGTCATTTTCAATAATGCTGAATAACTCGCTTGTTTGAACTCGTATTCTAAATCTGTTGATACATTCTACAGGCACTTTTTTAGGAGTAATTCAAATATAATATGACTGAATTATTCAATCCAGCCATTTTCGAGAAATGAGAAGGATTTTGAATTTTTCAAATGTAAACTATAGTCGAAAGTTCTCTTGTCTTTCTACAAAATTTTTGCTGATTTCAAAAATGTATCATATGTTGCTATTTACATGAATAATACATGAGAAAAAATTCAATACTTTTTTCTTGCTTTTCTATTCCCTGTTGAATCATGAGCAGGCTGACGTTACCATAGCGACGATTCAATATGCATTATCTTTATGTGAGCTTGCGCCTCTATGATTGGAATCAGCGATTGCTGAATAAATATTTCTATGGGTAATTTGTCATAGTCCTCAAGATTAGCAATAGCAAATCTGTTCATTATCCCTTATGGCCCGAAATATTCCAAATTACGAAAAATTCGATATGTTGGTATGCTATATTCAAGCGAATGGAAATAGCCGAGTTGCAAGGGAAGTCTATTTCGAGAAATATCCAGAACGACATATATAATAATATATATAATGCATATTCAATGGTCGCTATGGTAACGCCAGCCTACTTATAATAATTCAACAGTGAATAGAAAAGCGGGAAAAAAGTATTGGACTCTTTCTCATGTTATATTCATGTGAATAGCGACATATGATACATTTTTGAAACCAGCAAAAATTTTGAAGCAAGAAAAGACAACTTTCGACTATACTTTACATTTGAAAAATCCAAAATCTTTCTCATTTCTCGAAAATTTTCTGGAAAATTACTCCTAAAAAAGTGCCTGTAGAATGTATCAACAGATTTCGAATACGAGTTCAAACAAGCGAGTTATTCAGCATTATTGAAAATGACAATTTTCTCAATTTTCGCTCATAACTCAAGTTCTATGAACGATAAGCTGGATCTGTTTTCAGATTCAGATTAGTCAGGAAAAAAGAGCTCGAGAATGTGTTATCGGTTTTCTTCTAGCTGCTATAGTTCTCGAGATCCCTTCAGTACACAACGAATTTTGCCCACCCTGTACAGTGTATCAATTTGAAAAGGTACAACCCATGCAAAATCAGAAAAACTACCAATCGAAATATTCTCTGAAACGTCATACTACGAATTGTTCATCGTTTGTATTGTTCCGGTATTGTTAATTTGGCAATCGGTTTTCCACGATACTACCCTTGACAAATAGTTCAATCCTGCAATCGGCAAGGGCGATTTCCATAAAAAAACATTTTCTTTCAAATTCTATTAGTTCTTATTGAGATATTGTGAGTAAAAGCCCAGAACAAAACCTAATATGATGCAAAATCCTCCCAAAATAAGCTTTGATCGGTGCATATTCAAACTGTCTAATCGATAGTTCCACATAATGACCGTGATTATTTCGTCCGCGTTGCAGACCCAACTCCCAAGATTTATTTTTTGTTCTCACATCGTCGAACATTTCGAAAGATCAAATAATAAAACGCAGATTAAACTCTTATAGTAACCCACAGCGTCCCGCCAGAGGTCACTGATCTCCGATTTCAACACTCACGAAATGCCTTCATAACTTCTTAATATCCGAACTTTCGTCGAAATTTTTAAAAACGCATCAATCTTACCAGTCTGTCATGGTCGATCCAGAGCAGCGCGAGGGAACTCACCTGAAAAAAATTAAAATTACGAAAATTAAAAAAAAATCGCCTGGAATTTATTGCAGTATAAACTCGAAATTAAATGGGTAAATAATGACGGAAAGATCAAATTATACGTTGGTTAAATAGAGGCATATAGGTTCCGAGTAGAACCGCCATCAGGTTGTACTAAAGAATTAAGCAATAAACTTATCTTAAGTACTGGTAGTATTCGGTTAATGTTATTATTATAATTGCACAGGCGTTAGACCTGATATACTCGTATTAATCCGAAATTGTTAATACGACACGTATATGTTGCAGAAATTCAAATTTGCGTAGATAATGCACGCTGTATTCGAATACCTGATTGCGGTATTCGAATAACTGATTGCGGTTTTCGCAACAAATTGATTGTATCGTTATTGAGATAGCCGAGAAATCCGTGGGCAGCCTTTTGAAAAAACTACGGCGTATGCGTTTTGATATTCCGTTCGATATTCTGGTTTTCTGTCGATATCTTTTATTTCCCCGGCAAAGCTTCGAATTACACTATTTGAATATTTAATTTTCTCTGATTGTTGCTGAATGGAATTTCTATGTACTTGTTGGTTTCGACGAAGTCATGAATAGGTTGTTGAGCAATATTGGCGTCTAAATTTAAGACTGCAGCGCCACGGTGGCTAATTTTAGAACCTTACATACAGACATAAATTTTGTTTTGATAGTCGATTTTGTACTGTTTGTTAGTGTTTGGTTTGATAATTTTTGATTTCACGATTTATTCAAAGACTTTTTAGACTTTTATAGTTGACGAGAGTATTACTGGGAGTACATATTCCATTCTAATGAAGTAAGTATGTATCATCCTTCAATCTAATTGAGTGTAGCAACTCTGAAATTACGCGAATATCTCCGAGGTTAGACAGTATTTTAATATTATTTATTTTCAGAACTAAATGGGAAGATTGACTTTGGTGGATTTCTTAGGCTGTCTTGAAAATCGACAAACAGATAGTATTGTGAAATATACTTTTTGGAATAATAGACAAATACTCATAACTTTACTATTTTTATAGGGGAGGACTAAATACTCAATATATTGTGAATAAAATGAATACATTCACATGAAACTAATGCTACTTGTACCGTAAGCCTTATTCATTATGGATTGACAAATAAATTTTCCAACACTCATATGATTGGTCTTGAAAAAGCTGTAATAAATAAGCCTTGTACAACATTGTTTTCATCGGCAGAAGCACTTTGAGCTAAGAGTATTCATCACCAGATATTTCCTTGTTGAGACTCTTTTTTTCAATAGTCAGTTCTATCACTAGAACATTTACGTTGTTCCTTAATGATCAGTTCAACAGGCAGATTCCTGGAAGGCATAGCATTCCTCTTAAGTAACTTTCTGCTTGGATTAGAGGCCAGGAAAAAAATTGTCTTCATGAATGTGATCTAATATTTCATGAGCCATTCCTGCTTACCTCTTTGAAAATGATCATCATCGGTAAAATGCAGGTAACATACTCTCATAAATCTTGTTTGTTGGTTTTATCGATTCTTCAACACTTTCAGGCCCGACTTGTTAAAGGAAGTTTCTTTCACCCTAACTCCAAGTTTTTTACTGGGCTGTAGTAATCTATGGGAAGGGACATTTGAGTTTGCTTTTCCTCAGTAAAAACACTTGTAAAATCACACAAACGCCAAGAAAAATGCATAAACTTTCTCGTTTTCTTAACATTTCTTTTAACTTGTCAATGATAATGCCTGTGCCTCGGGTTACTCGGATAGCCACCAGAGGGAGTAGCGCTTATCTTCATTCGACAATAGGAAGAGCGTGAATTAAGTAATAAGTTTAACTGTGTTATTTCGTACCGTGTTCAAATTGATTCAAAAGATATACAGAATACAAATCCAGTCCAAAGGAAGTCTAGTATATGGGTGACAAATGACGGCTTGAAAGTTCATGTAGGGTTTCATTCAGAAATCTGTCACTTCTTTCTGATGAAATGATTTTTTAGTGTTCTTATGCTATGATCCTGACGAAATTCTGCACGACTTTCAAGCTATTTCCGTTCGATAGTTTTTCAGGAGCCTCGAGAAAATTCAATTTTGAATCGGTTATCTGCAAAATTTTTGAGTGGATTTCATCCATTCACTGGTTCTGTCTTAGTTATCAAGATTCCTAAGCATGCTGAAAAGTGCCTGGCCACTTCGATGCTCCTTTCGGAAGGTTTTATTGTTTAAGTAAGTTAAGTTAAAGAATTTACATCTGACAAAATATAAGGTGGAAAATATCTGAATGAATGAATTTGTACCATGTTCTGTTTTGCATATCTTTACGAATTCAATATGCATCGTAATTTTTGGCTAATATACACTATCATTCCATGTTTTCCTATATTATAGCAAGTGAGGAATGAAATTATTAGGTAAGAAATGTGAAATTATTCTACAGAATCTACTGACACATCTATATCATTTGAAAGCTTTGTCCAATATATTAATATTTTCCAGATTGTGCACATATACAAAGGTACCTGATAAAGCGGCAGGGAGTTTATGGAAGTTGATACAAAACAAGCATCATCCTTACTTTAAGTCAGAATGAGACCTATCAAGAATTGAAATTTCAGAGAGAATAAAAACCCGTCGAATATGCCATATTATTAAACCAATTCAATTTGAGTTCTTTTCCATTTGAATTCATAAGATTTCCAATTAGAAAACAGGGGTTTTATTCAATGGTTAATTTTATTTCATCAGGTTTTCCAGTACGTAGCATATAGTAGCATATATTAGTAAATTTCAGTTTCAAGTAAATGAAAATTGTTAACAATTCATCTATATTCAATAAAGAAGAATTGGGGGTTTATAACTGATCCTCGATTAGTGAAAATGATTGAAAGACAATTGTGAAAAGAATGATAAGCAGCTGAGTTTCATGAAGTTCATACCTTCCATAAATATGATTCTCTCTTCATTTGAACACTTATTTCCATTTACATCTGCACTGTCCAAACAAAAAACCAACGAGACTCATTTAAAAGTATCTGAGGATCTACACAATTCTTCGAAGCTAACACAAAAAGATTTCACGCACTTATCAATAACTAAATAATAATCTGAGAAAACATAAATAAATTCAAAATAACACTTGCCGAATTCCCATTAATAGTGTCATGCGCTCTGATTGGTCGATTGGTGACGTTTTTGTCCGTGGCGAGAGTATGAAATACATCCGGTTTCCCCAGTTTGGTGTAAAGATTTAGTAGGAAAACAAATGAAAACAAGAGCACCATAATCAATTTCAAGCGATGGACCAAATGCTCTGGTTATAGTTTCGGTTATCAAAATTGACAGATTATCCTTTGCCTGTATGTCAGTTTGGATAACCGTTACTATGACCGGAGCTTTTGGTCCATCGCTTGAAATCGATCCATATTTTCTGTGCGTCCTAGGTACTCCGATCAAAGTTACCAACCCAAAATTTTCGAAAATTTTCTATACTCCATTCACGTTTATGAATCTGTGTAATTCTGTGCATCCTAGTGTAGTCTCAGATATCAGAAAGAGGGGAGTTAGTAGAGTTCAATCTGTTCTGTGATTCTCACGGAATACAAATATGATACATCAATTCGAAGATGCGTTCAACAATTTTTATCTAATTTCAAACATTGATGTTCACATCATTCAAATGTTCCCCTCCAATGAAGGCACAACATAGAGGACAAAATTGATGACAATTTCGAAACGTGAGTATGTGCATGCAGTAAATTACTGAGATGTCTATGCTCTTTTACAATGAAATTAATTTTTGAAAGTTTTTGAATGGAATACATTTGAAATGGCTGTAACCCTCTTCTCCCCATAAACATTTTATTTTATAAAGCCTAAGTGTTTCTGATTGAACTTTCTCGTGAACTCAAGATCCATAAATAAATAAAAACTTTGTCCATTCGATTCCCAGAAATCTCTAAACCGGGTAATATTTTTACGACCCATAACATCGAAGCGACTTCCTCTTCACCATTAAATTCCACCAAAACACCCAATTAGAAATAATTAGAAGAGAACCGACGATAAATTAAACAGAGAATCTTCTCGAATTCAAATCAAAACAAGATGATAATTATAAATAATAAAACGAAACCACGTCAAAGCGTCATGAGCAATAGCCATGGTCTTCTTCATGGGTGTCCCGCTGTGGACAGATTTTTGTAATACTTAGAAAGCGCGCTCGATCCATCACGGGGAATATTTGTATAATTTCCTATTTAACTGCGGTGGTATGTGCATTTTACACTTTCTACACCTTCTTTAGACGCGGCAATACTTCAGGTGAATTACTCGCTGCGTTTGCGGATTGAATTAATCGTTTTATCAATTTTATACGCCATATCTCTTTTTCTTTGTTTATTGCGAAACATGCATCGTCTTGGAAAACCCTCATCAATTTTCTCATGGTGGTTTAGCTAGTAATGTCTGAAGGATTTGTAATTTGTTCTCCTGTTAATTTTTTAAATCTGCGAAGGTTGTTTTAAAGATTATTGTCCATAAAAAAATTGTTACAGCGTCAGACTCGCTTCATTTAGGCCTATTCTGTTTGCAAATAGCAACTTTGCCAGAAAAAAGATATTGCTTCCATTACAAGATCAGAAATATTGGTATTCTGATCATCGATTCTGAGCAATATAAACTGTCACATTAACAAGAATCTTGCTGTCAATATTGCTATTTTAGCAACCTCAAAAGTTGTACTTGCTAAGCTTGATAACAAGATAAGTTAGAAAGTGAATATTGCACAGATCCATTCGTTTCAGTATTGTTTCTTCCAAGAATTCGAAAATATTGAAAATAGAGAAGTATGTTCTAATGCGAATGTGTTGAGGGTTCTCTGGAATAATTAATTTTAAGAAAAATCCTTAGACTTAAATACCGGCATTATGGACAGCAGCTGAGATGATTGTTCTAATCATCTCAACAGCAATTCCTTTGAGTTACCAACAAAAAAGTTCATCGAATTTTGAATTATTAATAACGCCTAAATAAAACTGCTGCACTGGATTTCTGGTAACCAATATTCTATTGGTATCCAGGAAATTGATTACTGGTCGATTCGACTTCAATTGCCTTTTTTGTTTATTTAAATTATTGAATAAGTCTATTTTCACATGGATAACGAAATCCGTAAATAGAGGTTATGTATGCGAAATCATAGAAAACTAACGAAATGTTTATGAAATAGGGTTATTATCTTCTTCCTTGTAGCTCTAAAGTCACAAAATACTGTGTTGTCAGCCCTAAAATCACTGATTATGAAGGTTGATGTTAGCAATATTGCTATGACAAAATTCCCAACAAATTGGTATAACTTAAAAATATAGCAATATGACTTGAATTGCAAGGTTTATAGCAACAGAATCAACCTGATTCTTTGATGATGAATCAATATTTGAATTATATTGATCGGATATGTGTTTCTAAAATAACTGTGAAAAATTCCGAATAGATATATCGGTGGGACCGTCTGATGGTAGAATTAACCCATTCGCGAATTGGTCCTTCGTACTTAGGTCCCAAACCTGTTCTACAACCATAGAGTCGCTAGGTCGATTTTTTCGGAAGTTATTATGGTTACGATCAGCTATTAAAACAACATATAGACACGAAATTTGTATGGTAGATTTGGAGTTTAATAATAGATATTATTTTTGCAAAATTTTAAAGAATACATATCCGACCGAATTGAAATTATGTAATGACTGTGTAATGTTTGCTAGAAGGTTCATACTAGCTATCAGCTAGTTTTGAAAAATTGGTTGCTAATTGTTGGCCTGAAGGTATTTGCGAAATTGCAGCGAAGTTTGACGGTTATTTTCCGAAATATGAAATTTTTCAAGAAAAAATTCGAAAACTTCACAAAACTATTTCCTTTTATTTTGGCTCAGGAATCTTCACGAAACTTCGGCCTTTTTTAACCAGGTAACAATTTTCAATCTGACAAGATAAGGATTTTTTTGAGTTATTGAGGAAATATCCTGGAAATATAAAATGAAAATATATTCGAACCTGAAAGTACATCAAGTATATACGGTTGCTACATGGTGACATGAATTTGAGCGGAATCTGATGGATAGTTTTTTAAACTATTACATTTTTAAAAAAATCAAAATTCGAAAACTTTCAAAAATATATTTTATTGAATTTCCTGACCATTGTTATCATGAATAAATAAAAAGAATTGAGGAAGTAATTAATTACAGTTCGACATTCACAATATTCCAACAAACACGCAATTATTTGTTCCCAAATACATCAGTTGACACTACCAAGACCAAATTTTTCAAACCAGTCGATTCCGCTCTTGCTTCCATTTTTTGCCGTAGGTGGAATGCTGAGAGCCTTCATCTTCATCTTGAACCTCGCTGCCTACAGATCCTGCGTTTGATTTTTCCGACAGAACAGGCAATTATGCGATAATTATAAAGGAATTTACAGATCCCAATGCTACACAAGCGTATACAGATACTATCTCCATTTTAAGTATATGGTGCATTCAAAACGATCACAAATATGTTAATGTACCGAAAAAATAAAACAACAATTAAGATAATCACAAGAGCAAGCTATTCTGTTTTTAATGTGAGAGCGGGGAAAAAAGTTATTTATTGTTTCGTATTGTCAAAATCAGCCGGGGGAACTTTTTATATTCCGATTGGTCCGAATCACATTACATTTTTTCTCGGTTGCACACCGTGTTACGGATTGGTTCATATTTTTGGCTTAATTATAGGTTGGGTAATTTTTGTTGTCCGGAACAGTTGTTTTAATTCTTACTTAGGTGACTGTGGATGGATTTATTGGTACTATCTGAATAGTTATTTCGTCTAACTCTAGGTTAGATATGAGGAACGTGTAATCAGTATAGGGTTAGGGGTTGAATTAATTTGCTCGATTTCTTGACAGATTCTTTATGGTTCTCTATCGATGGTCTGTTATTAAATGAACCACAAATCGTTCGGAAGCAATTTGGACGTCTATACACTGCTTTAGAACAGTTTAGGATTGGTATCAGCTGCATAGAAAGAAATATTTCATGTTTATTCAATGTTCTGTTATGAATCAAAACTAAGAGAAAGCTCGGGTTAAGCCCGAGTTATCGGTAAACCCAAGATGCATAGATTATGTCAGGTGTCGACACTTTCCTACTATTGGCGAATGAAGATGAGCGCTACTCCCTCTGGTGGCTATTCGAGTAACCCGAGGTACAGACATTATCATTGACAAGTTAAAAGAAATGTTGGGAAAATGAGACAGTTTAGCATTTTTTCTTGGCGTTTGTGTGATTTTACAAGTGCTTCTAATGAGGAAAAGCAAACTCAAATGCCCCTTCCCATAGATTTCCAGAGCGTGGTGAAAAATTTCGAGTTAGGGTGAAAGAAACTTCCTTTGACAAGTCGGTCCTGAAAGTGTTGAAGAATCGATAAAAACAACAAACAAGATTCATGAGAATCTGTTACCTTAATTTTTCCGATGATAATCATTTTTAAAGAGGACAGCACGAATTGCTCATGAAATATTAGATCACATTCATGAAGACAATTTTTTTCCAGGCCCCTAATCCAAGCAGAGAAATTTACTTATGAGGAATGCTCTGCCTTCCAGAAATCTGCCTGTTGAACTGATCATTAAGGAACAACGTAAATATTCTAGTGATTAGAAATGACTATTGAAAAAATTTCAAAAAGCACTGCCGTGAAGGCAGTAACTTTTGCGCGCATGTTCAATGTAGATGACCGCTTCAGCAATGAATTTGAACGTGCGAGCAAAAGCTGCTGCCTTCACGGCAGTGCTTTTTGAAATTTTTTTCTGATAAATTACTGGATTTCAATTCGATCATATCTGTATTTTTGGACATATTGTAAAAATAAAATTTTGAATGGGTATATCTACGGAATCATTGGGCGGATTTTACCCATTCACGAATTCGACCTTCGTAATTAAGCCCCAAACCTACTCTACAAATATCGAGTTTCTAAGTCGTTTCTTCCGGAAGTTATTGTGTTTACGGTCAGCCTAACGGCCGACTGCGTAAACACAATAACTTCCGAAAGAAACAACTTAGAAACTCGATATTTGTAGAGAAGGTTTGGACCTTAATTACGAAGGCCGAATTCGTGAATGGGTAAAATGCACCGAATGATTCCGTAGATATACCCAATCAAAATTTTATTCTTCCAATATTTCCAAAAATACAGATCAGATCGAATTGAAATCCAGTACTTCATCGAAAATAACAGTTCGAAGTTTCATACAGAATTTTATGAGGATGATATGATGAGAAAATCATAGAAATTTTTTTTTTCAAATTGTTCTAATAACACGATTATCACGAAATTTTGCATAAAGTTATCTTTCAGCATCTTAAAACTAGCTGTGAAGTTTAATCAGAACTGAATCAGTATTTCTCGAGTAATACCGAAAAAATCAACGATATCGAGAAGAAAACCTCGAAATTTGAGATATTTTTTCCCGATATCTTCAAAACTTATGATCGTATCGAACTGAAATTTGGTACACCGCTGTGAAATTAGAAGGTTAAAGTGTGAGTATTTTTTTCGGATATGATGAATGGTTTCCGAAAAAAAAATTTTTTTGGAAAAAAATTTCGAAAAAAATTTTTCAAGTTGCTAGCTTGCTTCTGTCGACAGTTATCGTGTCTACGGCCAGCCGGCCGGCCGGCCGTCCGGACAGAATCGATTTTGACACCGGATTCGTCATCAGTGAGTCCAACCTAGTCAATTGAGACCATTTTCGGCTCAATCATCCAAAATTACAGACATTTGGACAAAACGATAGCACGCTGTTCCCCTAGAACATGCGCGCAAAAAAAGAGGGAACAACAAGGAAATATCTGGTGATGAATACTCTTCGCTCGAAGTGCTTCTGTCGATGATAGCAAAGTTGTACAAGGCTTATTTATCACAGCTTTTTCCAGACCAATCATATGAGTGTTGGAAAATTTAGTTGTCAATCCATAATGAATAAGACTTACGATACAAGTAGCATTAGTTTTATGTGAATGTATTCAGTTTATTCACAATATATTGAGAATTTAGTCCTTCGCTGAGGATAGTAAAGTTATGAGTATTTGTCTATTATTCCAAAAAGTATGTTTTACAATACTATCTGTTTTTCAACTTTCAAGACAGCCTTAGAAATCCACCAAAGTCAATCTTGCCATTTGGATCTGAAAATAAATTATATTGAAATGCTGCCTAACCTTGGAGATATCCCCGTTATTTTAGAGTAGCTACACTCAATTAGATTGAAGGATGATACATACCTACTTTATAAAAATGGAACATGTACTCCCAGTAGTACTCTCGTCAACTATAAAAGTCTAAAAAGTCTTTGAGTAAATCGTGAAATCAAAAATTATCAAACCAAACACTAACAAACAGTACAAAATCGACTTTCTAAACAAAATCTATGTCTGTATGTAAGGTTCTAAAACTGGCCACCGTGGCGCTGCAATCTTAATTTCAGACGCCAATTACCCACTGAAATTTTGGGTGCAAAACGAGGTCCTAGAATTGTCAAATATTGTCCTACTTGGCTCTGTAATCGATGATGGCGCTATGGTCGTCCATACAATCAATTCCGCTGAATAAAAATGAATTGAGCTATAATCTGATGAAACTATTTCCCAAAAAATGAATAAGATATTTGAAATTATGGATTCTTACTAATATATAAGAGAAGTTTAACTAATGTGGAAGATCCACTCATCAATAATATTAAATATTTATATATAAGGGAATAAAGAGCAATCGGAGGTTTATTGTAGGAACACTTTCATGGATCGATACAAGAAGTCATTTCCTATGCCGGCATCTGAAAGCTGAAGTAGGACAACAAAGCCGTATTTTGACAACATTTCGACCTCATTTCGGACCCAAAATATGTCAAAGAGTGTCCGCACCATATGTACTTATTTTATGCACCTATAGTCAGCCTAACGACCAATAGTAGGCACAATAACTTCCGAAACAACTAGGAGAACTAATTTTAGTAGAGCAGATTTTGAACTCCATTAAGAATTCGTGAATGGGTTTAAATTACCATAGGAATAAGTATGCTCATACAAATACAAAACTCGATGATCGTATAATATTTTTCTCTTTGAATTATGACAAGATAACATAAAGAAATATACATGTTCCATATGTTCATGATATATCAGAAAGTTATTCTGATCTGAATATGAAAATTAATTCATGGTTTATTTATTTTATGACGAGGAAATGCGAAGGAATATAGAGATCAAGTAATAAACTTCAGTTTTAAGATTGTCTCTTAATCATAATATTTATAAATGTCGAGTATTTATAATGTCAATGTATTTGCTGTCACAGAAAAAGTGTGGCCGATTATATTATTATTAGATCGGAATACACAAGTGGAATAAACTAGACATTATAATAAAATGAATGAACTTAATCTGGTCTATTCTTGACATTTCTCGATGAATTATGAAAATGCCAAATGATCAATTTTAATGACTTCATTATTGTGTTAGCTCTGCTACCTTCGAAAGGAATAAAATCGATAATAAATGTAATTTCCTTATGAATTCCACGATGAAATATAACATAAATATTGATGATATATTTGAGTAGAAACAATTTCGCCATTTGTTTCGGTTCATCAATTTCGTTATTCTGTTCATTGATGCCAAAATAATATTCGAACAGAACGAGTAAGCAACATCGAAGTTTTCAGGTAAATTCCTTAATATCTCAAGAAGAACTGATGCGAACGGAATGAAATTTGTTATCAGTTGTAGAAAAAATAACAATTCTAAAGTTTTCAAAATTATTTTCGAGAAAAATTCCTTCAGAAACTAAACATCAGTTTTCTATGAAATTTGGCACAGACCTCCGAGTCAATATTTTACATTACTGTACCAAATTCCAGCTCGGTGCAATATTTATTTTCGGGAATATTGTGAAATAAGTGATGAAAAATATGTTGGATTTCGTTGGTGTTGACTCAATGGTCAATATCTCTTCAATAACGCAAGATATACGACGGATTCGAACAAGCTCTTCTAGATTTTCCATAGACGACATGGGGGTTGAGATAAACCATGAAGGCTTTCAGTAATATATGACTTTTGAGGTCATAAATATCCCCAACATCCTCTATGATCCAATTAGACACAGAAAAATGAACAAATGAAGTCATCAATCATAGAACTTCGTACATGTGATATATTGATTAAGCAATTTGAGAAATTATGGTTTGAGAATTCTACTGAATTAATATTCTACCGTGACTAATTTGTAATACATATTGATCTGATCGCAAACATGTTGATATTCACAAATTATTATCCATTCGCTGACTACCACAACCCAGCCCTTTTCCCATGAGATAACCTCGAAGAATTTACATATTCGGAATGTTTAGGTTATGTTTCGTCGCAATTAGACAGATAATGGCGGCACAATTAGCTCGATTATGGGACAGTGTGGTTCAATTTCCACCTGTAAGACGATACCAGGTTATTAAGAGACCGAACAAAACAATTTTATAATCTTATGTGTTCCGTATAATTGGATAAGCACGCTACTGAACGCGAGATAATTAGTCTTAAGCAATTGTTCAGTCGGATATATTTAATAACTTCATTATGCCCAAAGAATTGTCGTCGTTTGATCTTATTATATTTATGTGATATTCCAGCAACTTCTTCAGAGAAATTCATTTATGCAGATGATATTGCTCTGGCTTTTCCTCACTCTGATTTCAAAGTCATTGAAAACACTCTAAATACTGATTTAGAAATTTTGAAGAATTATTTTGTTGAGTGGCGTTTATGTCCAAATTCTAATAAAACAGAAGTTTCTTGTTTTCATTTGAATAATCAACAGAAGTTTAAAACTTTGAATGTTACTTTTAATAATGCCGTTCTGAAACATAATTTCACTCCTAAATATCTTGGAGTGAAATTAGATACTTCTATAAATTTCAAGGCCCATTTGGAAAACTTACGCATGAAGTTGAAGTCTAGGAATAATATTCTTCAAAAACTAGCTGGTTCTTCATGGGGGGCTGACCCTACAACTCTTCGTACCGCAGCTTTGGCTCTGGTTTTTTCTGCTGCTGAATACTGTTGTTCGGTTTGGTTTAATAGCGCTCATGTTAGTAAAATAGATGAACAGCTTAATGTTGCTATGAGAATCATTAGTGGACCATAAGATCTACACCTTTACAGTGGTTATCAGTTCTTTCAAATATTGTGCCGCCCCATATTCGTAGACAGGTTGCAGTGATAAAGTCTTGGGATAAATATCGTTCCTTCCCAAATTTATTCCCAATCATGTCTTATATTCCGGATTCTAAAATTGCTAGATTGAAATCTCGTAAACCTTTATGGATCAACGATTTTCTTTACACCAATAAAAGTGACAAAGAAGTTTGGCGTTCGGAATGGAATTCGTGTAATGTTTTTAACAAAGGTTTGATCAGCGATCCTTCAGAAAAAGTTCATGGATTAAATCTTCCTAGGAAAATTTGGTGCATTTTGAATCGACTTAGAACCGGTCATGGTCGCTGTAATAGTTTCCTCTTCAAATGGAATTCGGTCGAAAGTCCAAGGTGCGAGTGCGGAGAAGAAGAGGAAACAATAGAACATTTAGTTAATAGTTGTCCAATATATAAATTTGACGATGGTTTCGAGGCAATTCATTCGGTGTCTGATTCTTTTTTGAGATGGATTGTGAACTTCAAATCAATTTAATGAGTACTAAATCATTTACTAGTTCATATTAGTTTTTTCGTTTCCTTTTTTGTTTTCAGGTATGATTCCAAGATTTCAACCTGCATCGCATAGGAAGGAGGAAATTTTGTCGATGAAAATAGAAGCCCTTCAATAAAAAACAACAATTTCATTACACTTATACAGGGAGACAGAGTTTTCCCTGAGGTTTTTATCTGTGCTCTTGTATCATACGTAAAAATGTATGGTACCCCGTTTACATTTCCTCTGCTAATACTGTTTTGACACAAATTGTTTGATATAAAAAAATGTACTGCTCATCTCAAAAGAATATATATATATATATATATATATAGTTGCATAAATAGATTTCAATCTGATTAGTTATCAAGATCGTGTGGATTGAGGAAGAACTTGTATGTATGTTCTTGTCAGATGCTCCTGGATCGAACTGGAAGCTATTTAGTTGTCAAAATGTTTCTAATTTGTGACTTTTGAGTCGAAAATGCTAGCTAGTAGAGATTTGCAATTTGAGTGTACGTTTAAGTTCGAAATGGGCCGGAATTGTTCGTAAATGGGCAAAATCCGCCTATTGGTTTTGGAGATTAAGCCGTACAATTCTTTTCAGAATTTGATAAGAAAATCGGAAGCCAAGCAGTCTGGGCAGTCATTCAGGAAAAATAACTAAGGGTCTTGAACTATCGAACGTGAGTGTACAGGGTCTGCCGAATAAGATGAACCTCATTGTGAATTCGCACATCGGTTTCTTCCATGAATTGGTTTCAGAGCTGAATATATCAGAAATAATTTGCAAAATTGTGATGTGTGAAAAATTTTGGGAAATTCATATTATTCTTAACTATGAAAATGACTCAGAAAATATTTTTCGATTATTTCACACTATCAAACAGATTCCGCTGAAATTGTTCAACCAAATATCAAATTTGAACTCTATCGGACATGTATTTTCGGAAATATTAGAAAAATAATGTTTCGGAAGGATAAATCTGCGGAACCTTAGGGTGAACTTCACCCATTCATCAATTCGATATTCTTAAGATTCTATAGTAGTGATTCGAAGACTAGAACCAAAATTCTGAAATTTACATTCGGTGCTCTGTTGTAAGATGTCTGCTGGGAGATTTCTACGAATTTTTTTTCGAAATTTGACAAAAAATTTTTTCAACGCCCGTGCCACTTTCCTTTCTGATATAATGATTGCGCGAATTTCTAACTATATTATCCTCACAAAATTGAGCATCAAGCTTCACGCCGTTAATCAAATATTTCAATTGGATTGGATTCGTACTTCGGTAACATTTCGAAAAACACTTCGAATACATATATGAGCGGAATCATTGAGTACGTTTCACCCATTCACGAATTCGGCCTTAATAAGAGCTTAAAGCCGGATCTATATGAATGTAGTCCGAACAGCGAATGCAATAAAATATGATGAACGATTCGGCGAATAGTGTGGACGGCACTCGAGCACAGCCTCGAATAATACACTCGAATGAGTCGAGTTGAAAACCGAATCCCGGCGGAGCATAAAGAGCACTGCCTCGAACCATGAAACTCACTGTATTTTATTGCATTCGCTGTTCGCATTACACTCATCTGAACCCGGCTTAATTAGCTCTCAACCTGCAGTGTGAATAACTACTCCCCAGGTTTGTTATTTTGAGAGTTGTGTTCAAAGCCGAGTCCAGATGAGTGTAAAACCGGGGGTCCAGATGAGTGTAATTCGAACAGCGAATGCAATAAATTCGATAAACGATTCGGCGAATAGTATGGACGGCACTCTAGCTCAGCCTCGAATAATACATTCGAATGCATGGTTCGAGCTGAAAACCGAGTCCTGACGGAGCAGAAAGAGCGCTACCTGAAACCATAAAACTCCATGTGTTTTATTGCATTCGCTGTTTGGATTACACTCATCTGGACCCAGCTTAATGCCTAAAACATGGTTCGAACCTCGTTGATCGGTAAAAAACCCACACAATGGTTTTTATGAAATAATTTTTAACTTTCCAGGGCAAAATGCTCCATAGACAAAGAGCTTGATGTTGTATTCTAGTGTTCCTAATTTATCCGCAAAAGACTTGAACACATACATATGAACAAGCAAGCAAAACATCCAGAAATGAAAGTTTCTATCGTTCAGTTCTCTTAATTGTTTCTTTCATTTATCCCTTTTCAAGAACAAGAATGCATAAATACGGAAATACAATAACATTCTAATTAATAACAGATTGGCCATATAAATTAAATGTGTAGCGAAACCATAAGGAAAAACATTCCGATCTAGATATCCCATGATGGGATAAACATAGAACTAAATGCACTTTTTACGTTTATGACTCCTCCGCTAGGTGTTTTTATGGTTCGCTCGTATCCTCAACTACCTGCTATTTCAAATGAACCTGGTATCTGCATGAATGGACAAACTGATTAAACGTATAAACCAGTGGCAGCCCTTCCTCTATTTTCATCTTTTAACGTAAGGCAGAATGAAGAATATCAATCTTACTTAATCATTTTTCATCTGTTGCTGCATGTATTTTTTTCATTATTGGAATCGACAATTCTATGCATTTTATTCCGGTTGGCCATGACATTCTGACACATCTCACCGTGTATATTTTGAAAATGTTAGGTTTTAGTCATTTTCCTGTCAGATAACTACGCAACGTTGTCCTCTCTACATAGAGGTCGTAGTAATTACGTATTTATCGAAATATTCATTTATTTTGGGAAAATAATGAATATGAGAAAATACTTTGTGAATTCAATAACTCCAAAGACCTGGCGAATGTTGAAGAAACTTTTTTCTCCGTTAATACTGGAATTATTTCACGTATATACACATGGTTCAAAGATTCAGTTATACTGTTTTCTTGGACGGAAATAAAGAATCGAGTGTTAAAATTTTACTGAAAGATAATGGATAGAATAATCCATTATTTTGTGATAGTTCATTCGAAAAAAGAATGAAGCTACTCGAATAACCTGACAGAAAAACTTCTAAACTAACAGAAGGACCTATAAAATTTCCCACTTTTCGAAATTCTCAAGAAATGAGCCTATATAAGACATTTAATACCTTTTTGCACAACTTGAAATACTCCAGTATGAAAATAATGTAGTATTACTACAAAACCTGTGTCACAGTTTAACCTTAAAAGAACTAATTCCATTTACAAAGTTCTTGGGAATCCACGTGAATAATGCACTAAATTGGGATGAACATATTTCTGAACTGGGATGCAGTTTAGCTTCAGTCTGTCTTCGGGTGTAATGGCAAGATATCTGGATGAATTCTCCATGGAAACTATCTAGGTATCATGCAGTATTCAAGTCAAAAGCAAGATATAACTATAATTCTCAAACCAGAATACAGAGAAACATGTGGAAAAATTTTTCTATACTATACTAATTGAATGATGAATGCATTCGCCATTTTGCAACATTGGCCAATCTAACCGCTAGCTCGTTTACAATGCTGTCTCTGACATTTAGAAATATCTATCTCTAAGGAAATAATATGGCATACACTAGTATATTTAATATGAAAATTTGCGCAGGAAAGTAATTTTGGCTGCAACAACATGTTTTTGTTCACATCAAATTTTGCGTTCATTTATCCTTTTTTATTTGTAACCCATTGATTTTATAATTTTTAAAAGTAATGTCCGTCCTCCGTTATACTACAAGTGTTCCGTTGCAAAAGTGAGTAGTGTATCAATCGAAAAATGTTCTTTTTTCAAATTATAATTCTGAATTTGTCGTTGCGAACTTTTTTCAAAACAAAGTCTTCAGTGTCTTTTTGGGTAAACCAATAGAATGAAATTCTTGGTTGTCTCTTTCGCTTGAAATCTTTCTTATTGTGTTAATGTGCAGCTAAAAATAATATCTATTCATATAAAATATAATACCTTGGTTTTCACTCACGTACTTCGAAAATGATGGATAGCTTGTGATGAACATTGATTCTAAATTATCAGGGTTACTTTCAGAAAAAGCAGATTTCAATTCTACATCCTGATACTTTGTGTCTGCTTTTTCAAAACTGACTTCGGCATTTTTAGTTCCCAAGCGTGATGATTATATTTTGAGATTGAGACTATTGAGAGTAGAAATTAGCATTGGCAACGTCTCTGAGAACTATTTTGACATTGCTGATATTTCACGAGTGCCAACCTGCGTCAGTTTCAAGTAGAAAAAACTTATAAGATAAACCTAAATCTTGGCCAACCAGAATAATTTATAAAAATGAATGGAGTATACAGTAAGCGTCAAAATTATGGAAACAATTCATTTTCTCAGAAGAAAAATATTTGGCAACAAAATCCTGAAACAGGTCAATTTTGTTTCACTTTTACCAAATTTATATGCATTTTTGAAGAATTTTTGATGCACCCTGTGCCATCCCCATCAACTCTCAAAATTTTTTGTATGTGGAAAGTAGGTCATGTGGTACTTTTTCGGCAAGGTCTTTGTATCTTCTTTACAGGCGTGCAGAAATTTTCGAGAAAAAAAAATATTTGTTTTTGAAAAATTAGTTAGTTCAAAGAGGTTTTCAGTATGTGCACTTTGTCATGGCTCATTCACTTTGAGGCGATGGTACCTGATGATATTTGTCACCGAATGAAAGTCGACCATTACAGTTTTGTCCATGCACAACTTTCATCCCCTTTCAACTCCCTCACGTGATTTTTTTTTCTCCATTAAAGGGTTCGTAGGGGTTGAAAATTGTGCATGAACAAAACTGTAATGGTCGACTTTCATTCGGTGACAAATTTCATCTGGTACCATCGTCTCAAAGTAAATGAACCATGACAATGTGCACAAACTGAAAACCTTTTTGAACTAACTAATTTTTCAAAAAAAAAAATTTTTTCTTGAAAATTTCTGCGCGCCTGTGAAGAAGATACAAATACCTTGCCAAAAAAGTACCACATGACCCACTTTCCCTACTCAAAAAATTTAGAGGGTTGATGGGGATGGCACAGGGTTCAACAAAAATCCTTCAAAAATGCATATAAATTTGGTAAAAGTGAAAAAAAAATTATATATATATATATGCATCGCTCTAAATAAACTGGCCCTTAGCTTCTATGCTGAGGAGCCGCCACTGGCACCAACCTAACGTCCGCGTTCATTCTCTGCTTGCATTTCGAGTCTTAGAAAATGCAAAACTAGTCGGGCAAGTACAAAAGAGACGAGCAATTTAGATGAGGGTTCCGGTGATGTTGAATTGAATCATCAGATATGAAGAGAGTGCCGTTTGAGGAATTCGCATACGAATAACAGGCGTTGGTGTCAGGTAGACATTTTTCGAACGAACCCGGGGATTAATATGACACTTTAACGTGCGTAACGAGGGATCTACTTTTGTCCTTTTTATTCCACTCGGCATTCTTTATTATTTCTGTTCGTTCTGTTTTGTGTTCGGTGTGAAACAGGATGCGGCTTTTGTATTTGAAGGGTTTTGACGGTGGACTGAGAACAGATTGACGGATTGTTTTGTTTTTCTCATAACTATGAGTCAAGTTGTACTCTAAGTCAAATTTGAAAATCAGGCTGAGAGCATAGCTATACTGTGAGGTTATGTTGAATTTCCTGTCAGTTAACTGTGCTGTGTTGTTCGTTCTACAAGAAAGTCATAGATATAACGTTTGCAACTAAAGCAGACCGTAGAGTCATTGATAAAAATATATGGAGATTGACAACATTAAATATCGATTGAAGCATATTCTGGGAGGATTTTGCATTATTCTTTGGGTTCTTCATTAAAAAACTTTCAAACCAAATAAATCTGGGTTGCTATGTTTTCTCAAAACTGTCAATGTGACAAAAGTCTCAAATCGAAACAAAAATCGAAAGAAAATAATTCTTGAAATGCTCTGCTTTGTCTGATGAAAGAGTCATATTTGTACTCTGAAACGCCACAGTTCGTTTTCTTTATCGTTTGTATTGTTCCTGTATTGTTCATTAGGCAATTTTTTCGGCTCGAAACTGCCCTCGGCAAATAATTTGATACAGCAATCCGCAAGGGCGTTTTTCAGGAAAAAATCAATTTTATTTGATTTTTAATAGTTCTGTTTCAGATATTGGAAGCGAAAACCCATAAAAACCTAAAAAATAATTGACAACATTACGCTGAATTATTTTGACAATGACAAACATTATTCACTTTTGCCAACTTGCCTCAGTTCTACTAACAAAGACTAGATAACCCTTTTCCAAGGCCAACCGATTCAAATTTGAATAATACGAAGGGATTTTCTAAAATTTCTCACTCAGCAAAATAAAGAAAATCGAATAATTCCCCGGTAATTTGCTGAATGAACGGAAAACTTTCACCCGTTGTTCTGTAGAAATGAACCATATCAGACTTAGTTTACTGAGTAAAGAAGTAAAAACAGATTGGGGACGAAAACCTAGAAATAAACATGAAAAATAATTCAATTTTACATTTATTTATTTTCCCAAATAGATCATCGACAGGTATGGCACTCAGATTGATGTCCACAAATAACAATGATGTAGGATATTAAAATAGTATCCAATCAAAATACATATTTGAATAAAAAACTTTTCGGAAAAAACAAAATTGGATCGACCTGAAAATTGGCACACTCCTGGTGAATATCTGAATCTGAAATGACTTCAACAAATTTCATGAAAATCTAGTTCATAGTTGCAAAGCGAATAATTCAGAAATTCCCAGAAACAAAATAAAAATTCGAAAAATTAAAAAAAATTTCTTTGTATAGTAAAACTTATTAGAAAGTTTGAATCTGATTCATAGCTACCCATTAAGAAAACACGAAATTTCAGCACTATGTGGCAACTATTTTCTGAGATATCGAAGAATTTCAAAACATTATTTCTTTTTTTTTTCGACTTTTACGATCCTCACGAAATTCAGCGTGAGATTGCACATCAGAATTTAACAACTCATTGCTAATTCTAATTCGTTAGAATATTTTTTTTTGACTTATGGAGGAGATAACGACAATATCTCAGACGATTTTAACTCGGAAACCATTAGACTAATTTTACCCCTCGAAATATGATTAGTCTCTGATGAGAGGACAAAATTGTATTATCCACTTGCTTGTTCATCCGCTTAGTTATTCCGATATGGTCACCCATCAAAGTACTGGCCCTAATCAACGCTGCTTAGTTTCATAGCGAGTCATAAAAATACATATATTTCTTTCTAAACTCTCTATGCTCTTGTACTCACGAAAACTCTCCGTTCCATGCCTACGTGACAGAACCTGAACCCCGCGCGAACGAATATCTTTTTCAAACTTATTCAAGAATTTCAAATACGCCCGCCATGTTCACGCAATCTGAATAAAGGCAGTTGCGTATCTCCACGAGATTTGCAGCATTCATTAAGATATCCAAAGAGAGCCACTGGGCACACGCAAAGGAAGAAACGCTTATAAAGGAGTCGAGACGGTTCATATCTAGCCGTAGAATATCTAGTTCCGCAGAAGACATACCTGAGACGCGCTATATCTTGAATTTAAATTAGTTTTAATTGATTAGTTTATCTATTTAATTATTATTGGCATTGCGGCACTTGTTCCAGCCATGTCAGTGGCACTTAGACCAGCTTATTTATTCGATGTTTTGTAATCTATCGGAAGTCGAAAGACGCCATCTTGGATCTAAGAATTTGGTATTCGTATCTGGACAGCCTTGGAGAGGTTTCGATGTTATCGGTTCGGATCTGGCATTCAGTGAGAAGTCATATTGTGTTCTCGAAATATGTAATGACTTTATGTATACCTGCTGGGAAGCATTCCAGGCAGTCGGTCAGTCGTTAATATTCGTGAAATTCTACGAATTCGGACCGCAAGCTCCAACAGAATATATACAGAATGGGCCGAGAAAACAGACTATTCACAAGCTTGTTCTGGGGAGCAGCGCGTAATTGTTTCGTCAAAATCCTTGTAATTTTCGAATATTGAACCAGAATTGGTCTTGAACGATTTAATTCTGTTCGTCCATCCGACCGGCCGTTGGTCTGAATATGTGTTCTAACTTGCGAAGAAAACGGCCCAGCAAATTCCCAGAGTAGGTTCGGGGTAGGTACAAATATCTCGGTTAATTTTGTTAGTGAGTAAAATCGCCCAAACGGTTTCGGTCTATTTTTAATTTAGCGGTTAGTTCTTTAATGTTTCAAGCAGTTCGATACTTCGATATTAGTTGAAGAATACCAAGAGAGTAACTTTTGCAAAAATTTGTGGAGATTTACTCATGACCATATTCAAAAAAAATCATTATTAATTTTTCTTATTTTCGTAGAAGAACTCGGGTTTTTGAAGAATGTTTGTCATATTACGATTAAATTTGGCACAAACCTTGAAGTTTATATTTAACAACAACCGTATTCAAAATATCGCCATATTTTCAGAGACATTGAAAAAAAATATTAAATTCCGTTGTTTATTAAAAATTTGTAGATTATTTCCTCAATATCTCAAGAAATACCTACTTTAGCGATTAAAATGAATCTTTGAATTTGGTTACAGAATATTGCCGCGCAATATCACGCGAAATTTCGTGAGGATATAATATCGGTGAGAAATGTTTAAAGAAATGTTATCAAAATGTCTATTTATAAAATTTGAAGAGATCATGCACAGACCTTCAGGCAAAATAGTTAACAATCGTGCACAAATTCCAGTTTGATCCGATTTCAATTTTCGGAGATATTAGGGAAAGAAATATGTCAAAATTCGTGTTTTCTGGGGGACAGCATGCTATCGATTTGTCCAAATGTCTGTAATTTTGGAATTGGTCTCAAACGAGTAGGTTGGACTCACTGATGACGGATCCGGTGTCAAAATCAATTCTGTCCGACAGGCCGGCCAGCCGAGGACACGATAACTGTCGAACGTTCGTTAATGGGACAAATCGGCCAAATGGTTTCGGAGCCATTCGAATTTTTGAGGATATTTCTCTGATATTTTTTTTACAAAAAAATTCCTGTTTTCAGAAACTATTGATCGTATTCAAGAACACTTTTGCTCATACCTTAATCTTCATATTCCACAGCAATGTACGGAATTTCAATTTGATACGACTATTAGTTTTGGAGATATTCGGGAAAATATGTAAAATTTCGTTGTTTTTCTCGGTACAACTCGAGAAATACTGAAGTAATCATGATAAAACTTCGCAGCAAGTTTGAAGATGCTGAAAGACAACTTTGAGCGAAATTTTGTGACAATCGTGTCATAAGAATAATTTGAAAGAAAATTTCAAATTTTTATTTTTGAAATATTCAATATTCTGTGATGTTCTCATCATATTATCCCCATCTAATTCCGTACGAATCTTCGAACTGTCATTTTTCGATAAAGTACTGTATTTCAATTCGATCTGATCTGTATTTTTGGAAATATTGAGAAAACAAAATTTTGAATATATATATCTGCGGAATCATTGGGTGGATTTAAAGCATTCACGAATTCGAGTTTCTGAGTTATTTCTTTCGGAAGTTATTGTGTTTGCGGTCGGTCTAACGTGATGATCGTGTTATTGAAAAAAAAAATACATATCAAAGTTATTTCTGGCTTACGAATTCGAACATTCCCGCAGGTGATTTTCCAAGCTTTTCGACATATTTTCAACTATTAAAATAAAGCGTGCGAAACACCTTTATTTTAAAATTTGAACTGTCAACTGTCAAAATGAACTTTTCGAGGTTACCGACACATTACTGCTTGAAGAATCCACACACGATTCCTCCTACCGATTTCTCCGAATGATAACAGTAAATA
Organism: Myrrha octodecimguttata; assembly: GCA_958510865.1. Lineage (NCBI taxonomy): Eukaryota > Metazoa > Arthropoda > Insecta > Coleoptera > Coccinellidae > Myrrha > Myrrha octodecimguttata. The sequence continues at coordinate 55,113,523 of OY294058.1, read as the reverse complement.
AAACAACTACTTTGGATTGTTCTAATGAGACTTTGATTCGATATCACATCTATTATAATAATCTCAGGTGAAATTGATACTTTCTGATACGTATAGGTTGTAAATCACCTTCTGTGCTGCTAATTCTATCCGAGCGATAATTATAGATCACATTACATGCTGAATCGCCAATTCTTTCAAATTTGCTCAGCACCAATTTCAGGTCAGAGTCTCGCTTATAAAATAATAATAAGAACCTTTCAATAACCGTTCTGTTGATGAAGATTGACCCCGAGAAAGTACTGTTATGAACCCAGACGGATTATATTGTTCTAATGATGTATTACATTATTATTTCGAATTTTTTTAATGGTTAATGTATCGACCCACAGCATGTATGATATCAGTAAAAATGATAATCATACGCATGCACTTGGGGAATTATTTTAATCAAGGATGCATCTTGGAGGTTAGATATAGCCCGGGGAGTTTTTAAACTCGAGCTCCTCACTTGGAGCAGTACAAGGAATTCAAGTATTTCGAATTCCTCTGGTACAGGTGGTGCTGATGGATGAAAGAAGTATTAAATTTAATGGTCACAAATCCAGGCCACTTACGAAGTTTTGTGACGCTTTATGAATGCATGGAAATATGTTGTTTGTAACAAAAAATTGATCGCTGTATATCTACTTCTACAGGGTGTTCTTTAAATGTAAGGACCAACGGGAACAAAACATGATTTTTTCCGAACATGGTTTTAAACGACTGAGTTGGACACACTCATGAATAATAATATGTCAAATTCAATTCTGTCCGTTGCCACGACAATTTCAGACGGAACTAGCTAGCGATGAATATTTCACCCAAAAACGCGTTGGGAAAAGTTTCGTGAGGATCCATCGTTAGAAAAAACAATTTGTTTGAAAAACTATCCTTTAAGTCAATATTATGTTTCAGCTTGATCCGATACCTGACGTAAATGCTTTTCTAGAATTGTCGAAAACGAAAAGTAGAAAATTAAAAAGTTTTCAAACGAAACAAAGACTAATTTTCGCATTATTTAAACTACCAGTGATGCACTGAAAAAGTGGGTACCAAGGGACATTACTCTGAAAAAATATAACTTTTTAATTTTTATGCTATAGATCAAAATTTCTAATGATATTTTATGAATTCAAAAAATATTTTATAAATTCATAAAATATTTTATGAATTGAAAAATTTATTAATTTAAAAAAATGCATGAATTTTTCAGAATATTTCATATATATTTTCATGAACTTCCAAAATTTCATGAATTATATTTTTTCAAGAAAATTCATAAAAATAGTGCATGAAATTAAGATGAATTTCCTGAGGAATTCTATAATTTTTTTGAAAATTAATAGAATCTCTTGAAGAGTTCATGTAAAGGGTTTTCCAATAAGATGTGTTATTTTGATATTCAAAGAAAAATGCCATTTTTCAATATGAATGATCGGATCATCGGATGTTTATTTCATTATAAAGAAGAAGCTATGCCTTTAATAGTGGAAAATAACATCAGGCAAATGACCACCACGACCACGCTTACAGGACCATATGCTTTTAATGAAATTTTCCATAGCCAAATCGCAAAGTGACTACCCTATGTCCTCGATAGCCTCACGAATTCCATCTTTGAGGTCTTGAATCGACGCTGGGCTATTGGCGTAGACCTTCTCTTTCACGTGGCCCCAAAGAAAGAAGTCGCAAGGTGTTAAATCACAAGATCTCGGTGGCCAATTGGGATCACCTCTTTGAGAGATAACACTGTCCGGAAACTTTTCCCGCAAAAGATCAATGGATTCGTTGCTTGTGTGGCACGTAGCGCCGTCTTGTTGAAAGCAAACGTTCGCCAGATCAATACCATCCAAGTCCTTCCATTGAAAATCATTAATCATCTCTCGATAGCGCAATCCATTCACCGTAACTGTTGCTCCAGCCTCATTTTCTAAAAAGTAAGGTCCAATGACTCCGCCGGACCATAAACCGCACCAAACAATCACACGTTGAGGATAGAGAGGCTTTTCAACAATAATTTTGCTTGTTGACGAAGCCACCGAGGTGGAAATGGGCCTCATCACTCAAGATGATTTTTCGATGGAATTCCGGATCATTCTCATGCATTTCAACGACCCAATCAGCAAAGACACGACGTTGTTTATGATCGGCCGGCTTTAGTTCTTGTGTTAACTGAACTTCAAAAGCCTTAAGACCCAAATCTTTAAGCAAAATACGACGAGGAATGGACAAACCTGGGTTTTCTTCAACACTTTCGGCTACAGCAGCAATATTCTCGGCTGTTCTTCAGCGACGTGCACAGGTTTTATTCCTGACATCACTTACTTGTCCCAACAGCTCGAATTTTTCCACCAATTTCTTTATTTAGGTCCGAAAAGGTGCTTCACGACGACCCAAAAATGTTCGAGTTTTACGAACCGTCTCTGCCAAATTTTCACCATTTTTATAGTGAATTTTAATAATTTCAATGCGTTGTTGTGGCGTGTATTGTTCCATTTTTATTAATGGCTTAGTTTCTACTTGTCAAATGTCGAAAAATGACTGCTTCAAAAGTGACATCTACCGAAATAGCGGGCTATTCAAAATAACACCTCTTATTGGAAAAGCCTTTATTTTATGGATATTACGATTAATTTTCCTGATAATGTCATCCTCTCGGAATTTTGAAATAACTTGAAGGTTCATGCCAAATTTCAGGAAAATTCGGACAATTGCGCACAAGCTTCCGTCATTTTTTCATCGAATTTTCATAACCGATCGTAATCGGTTAAGGAAACCTCAAAAGTTCAACTTCGGCGCCTAAGGCCAGCCATAAATTCACGAATCCAACAATTCGAATCGAATCGGTGACCAAACATGAATCGCCAATCGAGAGATGAATATTTCCAACAACCGGATTAGATAACATATTATTCCGCCATCCGGAATTAATGAATACTAATTAAATTCCTCCGGTACTATATTTCCCACAAATGGGAGATGTGTATCTGGCACTGAAGCGATTCTCGCTGGAATCCGAAACACGTCATTAGCACCTCAGTAACATCTGCTTTTCATGAACGAATCTGTATTCGGTATCGGACCGGTCATTTCGATTCCTAAAACGGTCTTTCTTTTCGATTTGAAACTGCTGGTTGTTTTGAGTTGCAACTATTTTGTGGATATTTATTTCAATTGATTGGAATTGTTTGAGATAGATGCTGCCACATGTTGGGCGCCACTCTTTATTATGTTTCTTTTACTGATGTCTTGTTTATTAGTTTCTTGTTTTTTCCGTTTTCTTCTTTTACTTTAAGTTTTCATTTCTCATAAAAGAAAATTCAATTACTCTCATAATTATATTTTTTCTGCCTAGTAAATCAATATCAATATAAGTTGAATGATACATCAGAATTGACAGAATTGACAACAATTTCTGTTTAATCTTGAGTAGTTTTTTTGCAGATATCGGTGAAAACCTATAAAACACCTGAAAACCTAGAAACGCACTGCCGTGAAGGCAGCAGCTTTTGCGCGCATAATCAATGAGGATGACCACTTCGGAAACGAATTTGAAAATGAACGCAAAAGCTGCTGCTTTCACGGCAGTCCTTTGCTAGGTTTTTTTCGGTAAACTACTGGATTTCAATTAGATCTAATCTGTATTTTTGCAAATATTGGAGAAATAAAAGTTTGAATGGGTATATCTACGGAATCATTAGGCGGATTTTACCCATTCACGAATTCGACCTTAGTAATTAAGTCTCAAATATACTCTACAAATATCGAATTTCTAAGTCTCTTCTTCCGGAAGTTATTGTGTTTACGGTTGGCCTAACGGCCGACCGTAAACAAAAATCCGTTTCAAAAATACAGATAAGACGAATTGAAATCCAGTATTTTATCGGAAAATGAGAATTCGAAGGTTTATACAGGATATAATGAAGATAATATGATCAGGAGATCACAGAATCTTGAATATTTGAAGAAAAATCTTTTTTTTCAAAGTGTTGCGATGACACGATCATCACGATTTTTTGCATAAAGTTGCCCATCAGCATTTCCGAACTAGCTGCCAAGTTTCATCTGGATCAAATCAGTATTTTTTGAGATATTCCGGAAAAAACAAGGATATCGAGAAAAAAATATCACGAAATTTTATATATTTTTTTCCCAATATTTCCAGAAAGTATGGTTGTATCAGGATCAAATTTGGTACACTGCTGTAAAATATGATTTTCAAGGTACAAGCAGATTATTTTCCTGGGTTCAATAAACAGTTTTCGAGAAAAAAATTTTTTTTTTAAAAATTTCGAAAAAAATTTTTTTTTAATTTACTGACTGTGTGACCAGAATGAAATTTTGTTGAAAGTTGAACGTTATTATGCTCCAACTGACTCCCAAGTTTCAATTCATTCGTATGACAAATTTCTGAAATATCCGGAAATTAATCTCAAAATTTCGAATGACTATTACTCCGAAACCATTCGACCGATTTATTCCATTAACGAATTAAACCGCCTCATTCCAATGCGCTTCCTAATCTGAATGTTTCAAGTCGCTAGCTTGCTTTTTTCGAAAGTTATCGTGTCGCCGGTTTGAGACCATTTTCGGCTCAAAATTCGAAAATTACAGACGTTTGAACAAAACGATAGCACACTGTTCCCCAGAACATGCGCGCAAAAATAATATCTCAATATTAGCCTTAGCTAGTTTCCTGAAACCAGCACCCAATTATGGGCCGCACTGTTAAAGTTGCAGTGTTTATTACAGATAGTTATTGTCGATTTAATCTCCCTATGATATGGTCTGGCAAACCCAAGAACTATTCCCTATTGAAGTGATATATTTCGCCAGATAGCGCTGCATTTATGCGAGTGTCGTCTATCGTCCGATACTGTGCCAAACGGCAGTAGCCAATTTCTCGGCGATGCGCAGATTACGGCATCGCATAGACCGCAAGGATAGGACAGCGATGTGAAAATGGCCATAAACAAGGTACTCATCAATTTTCATTACTCCACTGCAAGTTGAAAGTGCAGTCGGATGGAAGAATTGGCAGTATCTGAACATAATCGGATCGAAGGCAGCTTTGAAATGGCATGTGTAGATATTATCGTTCGGACTTCTCATAGATATGCGGGGAACGATAGGAAGGATTCTAATTGTCTTATCCGGACGTAATCTACGATTCCTTCGGTTTGGAAAATGGAATCCGATCTGCTTTCCCACCGCTGATGAGGATTAGATTCTTGGTTTTATATACTCAAGATGGTCGTCCGAACATGAATAATGGGGGTTTTTCCTGAATTTTGGATTTTACTGCAAATGCAAATTTGAACATAATTATTATGGGTTTGATTCATCAATTTCCCAAATAACCTTCAGAAAGTATTCAGAATCAGATTTCAAAATTGGGGTTTGGGATTTGCCAGGCATGCACAAAGTGACAACGTTGTTTGGTAGAATAACTTTTTCTGCTATTGAATAATGAAACATTTATTACTATTCTGTGGTACACACGTGTTCTTCGTCAATATAACCAAACAATTTCCGTTTGCGATTTGTCAGCCATAGATAGGAGCAGTATTAGGATGCACAGAAGATATCTTCTGAGCATCCTAGACAGTATGACAGTATGTGCTCTTCTTTTTCTATTCCTTGGTCGCTGTCTTCTACTACTAACCAGATGGAAGTATAGCTATCTCTGTTTTCCTATGCAAAGTAACACATTTGACGTCCTTTTCTTTCCGAGAAAGCTAAATTCGATGTTGCCATATCGTGCACTCAAGACAAATCCCTTTTAATGTCAAACCCCCATTTTTATTTTTCAGTTTTAGGTGATCAAACATTATTTTGAAAATATAATATTGAAATTATATATTTGAAATGTGATGTTGCGGTCACTGCAAAACTGTGTCGCCAGTGTGGATTTTGTGGAGATTTCAATTGATTGGAATTGTTTAAGATAGATGCTGCCACATATTGGGCGCCACTTATTATTATGTTTCTTTTACTGATATCTTGTTTATTAGTTTCTCGTTTTATTCGTTTTCTTCTTTTGCTTCAAATTCTTCATGTCTCATCAACGAAAATTCAATTTCTCTCATTATTTTATTTTTTCTGCCTCGCAAATCAATATCAATAAAAGTTGAGTGGGTTACAGAATTGACAACAATTTCTATAGACCGGACTCTCCATGGAATTCACTTAATTTGTTTATAGGTTAGCTGAATGATTCCACAAAATTCATTCACAAATTTGCTGGAAATAAGAATAATTATGGAATTTTCAATGTGAGAATGTATAAGAATGAGATTTTGTACAATGTTATGGAGGAAACAATTGGATATTACATGAGTATCAAGTTTTAGATAAGTTTTTCAAAGGTGAAGTGTAGTGAAATTTTTAAGATACAATAATATCGCCAAAAGCATCGAATCATAAGAATTAAGTGAGTAAATGATTTTTCTCAATCATGTTTCTTTGAATTCAAATCTGCAGAACAGATCACCGTGACAGATGTCTGTGGTGAACAAAGTGCAGGGCTCTATTAGCACATTGCGAAAAATTTAAATGCTCAAAACTGTTTACCTGAGCCGAATCTGGAAAAATGGCAAATGAAAAAACTGTTCGATTTGATAAGAGGAATCTATGGTTGAAATTAATATGCAACTTTAAGACTCACCCTGTATAGCCGAAAGGACATAACTGAATTTGACATTTGATAATTGATCATCATTCAACCTTTTTTGGCTTTAAATCCGAAAATTACATACATTCATTTAAAATGGTAACGCGCTGTTCCACAGAAAAAGCGCATGCGCGAAACAACAAATCAAACATTCCACGATGTGAGGAATTAATGAAAATAAATTCAAAGCCATCCATAACCGCATGATATGTGATTCAATTAAAGAAACAGCCTCACGCCATGACGCATAACTAAGCGAATGTACAGCGAAGCGAATCCCAGACGGATTTTTCGAAAATTTCTCCACGCTAGTCCGGATGAAAACTGGCAGATATTCACGGCCGTTTGTCTCTCGACGTCATATCATGACTAATAGTAATTTAAATACAACCTAAGCGGATTTCATGCGGTGATTTATGTCGGTTGGATCTCGTGTGAAAGTGAATGGCGTTTTACGTTTTTGAACGTTTTTGAGTTGGACAGCCAGAGGAAGATGTCCAATTTTTGCGCGTTTGTTCTGAGGAACAGCGTGCTATCGTTTCAGCCAAATATCTGTAATTTTCGATTCATTTCCCGAACAAGGTCTCAAACGACTAGACTGGACTCACTGATGACGAATACGGTGTCAAAATCGATTCTGTCCGGTCGAAAGTATTGGAGAGATTGGATTGAAATTCAGCAGTTAGGTGGAGAATAACTACGCGCAACTTCTCGCAGAATTTTTTTGAGAACGTACTGTCACTGACTAAAAAAATTCAGAAGTTATTTCACAGCAGTGACAAAATTTAATTTGATAATATTATGACGTTTGGAGGTTAGGAAAAAATAGATCAAATTTTGTGTTTTTTTCTCGATATCGTTGTTTTTTTTCGGGAAAACTCCAAAAATACTGATCCAATTCGAGAATGCTGATGAACAACTTTGTGTGAAATTAATTTCGTGATGATCTTGTTCTAATCTGAAAAAAAATTAAATTTTTCATTCAAATATTCAATATTCCGCGATCTTCTGTGGATGGTCGAAAAAATTGGAAGAACAGAACTTTTTGCTTCGATATCAAGCTCCAGAAGTGCTCAACCAATTTTGAGTCTCTTAGTTGTTACCTTCAGAGGCCAGTACGACTGTAAAGTCTCGCACTGTAGCAGAACTGTTCATTTAGCAAAAGTTCTTCGCTAGTATAGTCTTATATGTTTCAATGATAATCAAATACATTCCACTCCATTCACTTTCATAAACTATCCCTGTTGGCCATGACATTCTGACCCATTTCACAGTGTATATTTTGAAAATGTTAGGTTATATTCATTTTTCTGTCAGATAACTACGCAACGTTGTCCTCTCTACATAGAGGTCGTAGTTGTTACGTATTTTTCAAAATGTGAATTCACTTTGGGAAAATAATGAATTTGAGAAGATATTATGTGAATTCAATAATTCCAAAGACCTGGCGAATGTTGAAGAAATTTTTCTCTTTTAACATTGGAAATATTTCACGTATATAAACATGGTTCGAAGATTCAGTTATGCTATTTTCTTGCGCGGGAATCCAGAATCGGGTGATGAAATTTCACTGAAAAATAATAGATAGAGTAGTCCGTTACTTTGTGATAGTTTATTCGAAAAAAAATCAAAGTACTCGAATAACCCTGCAGTTGAACTTCTAAACGAACAGACAAACCTATGGAATTCCCTATTCGAAATACTCCAGTATGAAAATGTAGTAGTACTTCGAAACCTGTGTCACCATAAAAGAACTAACTCAATTTACAAAGTTCTTGGGAATCTATATGAACGATACACTGGATTTTCGCTCACATATGTCGAAAATGTTGGATAGCTTGTGATAAATCAGTGATTCCAAATTATCAGGGTTACTATCAGAAAAAGCAGATTTCAATTCTACATAGCACTTCCTTATACTTTGTCTCTGATTCTCCGAAACTAACTTCGGCATTTTTAGCGTGATGACTATGTTGAGCATTTGACAACGTCTCTGAAAATTATTTTGACATTGCCGATATTTCCCGAGTGCCATCCTGCGTCAGTTTTAAGTAAAAAAACTTGACCTAAATCATGGCAAACCGGGATAGTTTAAAAAATAAAAAGTGATCAGATTTTTCAATTGATCTATTCCCTGACCCGATGTACCACCAGTTTTTGCAAATTTTGTCGATGCAATCGTTGTTCCCTGGAACGCATTATTAGAAACAGAAAGTACATAGCAACAATAATTGATCACTGGAATGTCCATCAGAAAAACAATCAATTAGTTATAGTTCCAACGTGAAATTAAAATTTCCTTTCCTTTCCAGCTGAATTCTAATGAATATTTCTCGATTATTGAATCGATTACATGATTGGGCGAAATATAATAATTGCCAATGGGATTTGCATTTATCCGATTGTTTATGATCGTATTTTATGGTAATGAGACGTGTTTGCAAGAAATCTCTCATAAAGTGACCCATCTGACGTATTTGTTTTTATCCACATAATAAAAATCATTGCCGAGTATTATCTTATGATTTAGAGGTGCAATTTTAATTTATAATTGAAACTTTACATGTAAGGTGTCTCTATAAATAATTATGGAATGTTGTATATATGATTTAGATGGCGTTTCTTTCGCATTTTTCCATCATGACATAGTGGCGCTTATAGCATGTCAAAAAATACACAGTGTCCGTGTAACTATGTGTTGACAAAAAATCCAGAAAAGCAATGACGTGAAGCCAGCAGCATTTGTTCGCATGTTCAAGTTCGTTGCCAAAGCATCGGGGTCACGTATCGATCCTGCCAAATGCACAAATGGCTGAAATCGGTCTCAAACGACTAGGTTGGACTCACTGATGAAGAATCCGTGGTCAAATTTGATTCTGTCCGGCCGGCGGTTCGTCCGTGTGCGCTGTAACTCTCGAGAGAAAAGACCTGGAGTCTTGAAATTTTTAGGTTAGGTTGAGATCCTGAATATCTCGGTTGAGTTCGTTAATGGTCCAAATCTGCCGAATGGTTTTTGTGCTACAGCCATTTGAAATTTTGATTTTTCAATAACTCGAAAAATATTCATCTGATCGAAATGAAACTTCGTTGGAAGATGAACAGTGTCAATGAGAAGAATTATCCATGGGAAAATTCGAAAACAAATTTTTTTTTCTTGAAAATTTTCATACTTCATTTAAATTTCACTGAGATTTTCAAGTCACCATTTCGAAATGTGAACAAGCGCGTAAAAGCTGCCGACTTCACGTCAGTGCTTTTCTAGGTTTTTAATCAAGTATCGAGTTTCAATTCTGTATATTCCGGAATATTGGGTGGATATTACCCATCGACGAATTCGACCTTCGTAATAAAGGTCGATCATAAACACAATTACTTCTTAAGAAACAACTTGGAATCTTGAGGTTTGTAAAGCAAGTTAGGACCTTAATTTCGAAGACCGAATTCGTGAATGGGTAAAATCCACTCAATGATCTATTCGAAATTTTATTGCCCCAATATTTCCGAAGATACAGATAAGATCGAAGTTTAGTACTTGATTGAAAAAAGACAGCTTGAAGGTTCGTACTGAATTTATGATTTATGAGGATATGATCGCGAAATATTGATTATTCAAATAAACAAATTTGAAAATGTTTTTTTTTTCAAATTGTTTCCATGACACGATCATCACGAAATTTCGTTTTTTAACAGCATCCCTCGTAACCAAGTTTCATTATGATTAAATCTGTATTTTTTGAGTTATTCCGAAAAAACACAAAATTTGACATATTCTTACCCGATATCTCCAAGAATTTTAATTGTATCAAACTGAAATTAAATGAATTTATTATTTACAGAAATCGCCCCCACGGATTGCTGGATTCGCACTATTTGTCAAGGGCAGTTTCTAGAAAAAATGTTGCCTATTGTTCTTTTTCAGATATCGGGATTTGAAATCTATACCAAAGCAAAATAATGCAAAAGTCGCCGAAAATATTATTTTTTTAATTTTTCGTGTTCGTAATACTGTACGTTCCTACATCCTTTGAATCCATATTTGTTTTGTGTTCATTTCAGACCCTTCGAACAACTGCCAACATGTTTAGAATGCACGGACGTATTAAGTGGTATAATTCAACTCCTCAACAGTACAGTTCTTGTCAGTATGCACCTGCATACTACAACTTTTTTACCTTTTTCTACATTCCTGTTTACCGGTTGCAAACAACTCCAAAAAGGCGATAAATAATCCCTTTGTTGTTACTCCGAAGGAACAACAGCATGAAATATAGGATTCAGGTCACGTAATCACTTCCATGACTCTTATACATCGAAAATATAAAAATGAACCTAAATGAACGAAATCTGGTTCTTCGACAGGGACCCCAATTTGTTAACATAGTTTATCACAATCGGACGCCACTGCCTGCGATGTCGCACAGTAGGACTATCTCTCCGAGATGTCAACCGGGCAGTATTCGAGTCCCATTTGTCACTACGTAAAAAAAATGTTTATGAATATGTGCCAGGAGCTCGCCAAAACAACGCAGACTGCAATAAAAATTCTGACTGAGGGTAGTCGATCTTGTGAATTTTTGTACAAAGTCATGTTCAAAACAACAAAGAATCAGTGAAGCACTGACGTGAATTCAGGAGTTTTTACGACGCACTTGAACAAACTTGACAAGAATTCTAAACGTGAAGTCAGATAGTAATAAACTACCGTCGGCCATTAGGCCGACCGTGAACACGATAACTTCCGAAAGAAACGATTTAGAAATTCCATATTTGTGAAGTAGGTTCCGGGCTTAATGACGAAAGTAGAATTCGTGAATGGGTAGAAACCGACCAATGATTCTGTACTGATACCCACTCAAAAGATTATTTTCCCAATATTTCCGAAAATTAAAATCAAATCGAACTGAAGCTTAGCACACCCTTGTGAAATATAGAGTTAAAGGTATGTGCAAAATTTCGACGGAATCTGATGAGTAGTTTTCCGGAAAAAATTCTATTTCGAAAAATTTTTTTCTTCAATTTACGAACCATACTATACCAACAGAATTGGTGCACTAGATTATGCTCCAACTAACTAACAAGCTTCGGTCACATCACTCGAGTGGTTTTCGAGATATCGAAGAAATAATTTCAAAAATTCAAAATACTTCAACTCTGATATATATAAGGGGATCGATTTCGCCCATTAACGTTCTCAACCGTTGCATCTTGCTGCGCTACATAGCATGAAAGTTTCGAGTTGCTTGCTCGTTCCTATCGACTGTTATCGTGTGCTCGGTCGGTCGACCAGTCCGACAGCATCGATTTTCACACCCTTGTCTTTGGAGACCATTTTCACCGCAAAATTGTGCATGAATAAATAATGATCGACTTTCATTCGGTGACAAATTTCATCAGGTACCATCGTCTCAAAGTAAATGAGCCATGACAAAGTGCACATACTGAAAACCTCTTCGAAATAACTAATTTTTGAAAAAAAACATTTTTTCTTGAAAATTTCTGCACGCCTGTAAAGAAGATATGAAGACCTTGCAAAAAAAGTACCACATGACGTACTTTCCCTATTCAAAAAATTTAGAGGGTTGATGGGGATGGCAAAGGTTGCAACAAAAATCCTTCAAAAATGCATAAAAATTTGTTAAAAGTGAAACAAAAATTGACCTGTTTCAGGATTTTGTTGCCAAATATTTTTCTTCTGAGAAAATGAACTTGTTCCATAATTTTGACCCGTACTGTAGATCAAATCCCCAAAAATATAATCGCCACAAAATCAAGCATTAACCTTTAGGCTATCATTTTTCAACCAAGGTTTCAAGTTGTTCTAATCTGTATGTTTGGAAATTGGGAAAATAAAATTTGGATATTTCCTGAATTTCCATCATCGAAATCTTCACAAAATTTCTCTGTGTATAAAAAGAGATAGCTATTGTTTCGAACAATGAAATATATATTCGATCCCACATGTTCTCTTATTATGAAGGAAAGAAAACAAGACGTGGAGTTGAACTAATTGCACCACTTATGATTTTCAAGGTTAAGTTTAATTGTGAATCGATTTTATGAACATGCAAGCCATTTAGCAGCGCTAAGAACTGCACTAATGCACCAACAACCAGTGGGTTCTGCAGAAATATTTCTTCATTCTGTTCATGGAGATTGGCTCTTTGTTCAAATAATATTGAATCTTCATAAGTCGTTTGATTCATCGTTGAAGAATAGGTCTCTTGCATGTAACACGAATTATCATATTTGCATGTTTTTCTCATTCTATATCGATACAAAATCATAATGTATGATATCTCACAGTCCAACAATTCGCGAATTTCGAATAATTCGGTATTAAAAATCGTCAAATCGGGACGCAAAACCAAAGTGGGTGAAACGCGGTAGTTCGCCTCCTACGTCACTCGTTATTCCACGATGCCCCGATCGATACAGCTCGACGCTGTCTATTGGCTTGCTAGACAGAAAAGTGTACGAGAAAAGGGAGAGAGTCGATATATCCCCATACGTCACGGAAACCGCGAAGCTTCGTCCGTTTAAACAACCGATATGCGGAGCCAAATTTAAAAGGGCATTTTCTCGTTAACCATTTAAATTTTTGATGGCGGATAAAGTTTTTCAGTGTTCTTATATATATATATATATATATATATATATATTATCAAAAAACCCAATTACCATATAATGGTGTAGGGTATTCCATTTCAACTTAATTAAATTTCAGTATATACAAAATCAAAGTATCTCATTTCTATGTACAAATTTGGTCCACCGTTTCTTATCCCCAGCCATATTCCTTGCTTCATTCCATGTTTGTCCTCTCCTATTAATTATTTCAGTGATTGTTTCGTTCCACGTCAGCTCTGGTCTTCCTCTCCTTTTCCTCTTTTGAATTCTAGCTTCCCATATCTGTTCCCATATGTGTTCAGTGTTCTTATGGATAGAATATTTGATTCCAATGATAAAAAAAATTCATGCATGAAAAATTACAGAAGTATCAAATCATCAAGAATTTGAAACAAAAAACTCATTTTGATTGTTTCGGGGATCAATGAAACCCATCTCAACAATTGTTGAGAATTGGTCGTGAAAGAAATAAATTTTACACAATTTAATTGACTTCGAATGATAATTTTTCTGACATAGATGAGAATTAAAAAGAATACTTCCTCGTGGATTATTATATACTTTCATTAGAATTCCTTGGTTTTTACTGAAATTTGGCATCATCAGTAAACAGCGTATTTATTTTGATGCTTCAACAATAATTGTTCAGGTCATTTCTGTATGGAAATAATCATTTCGATTACCTGGCCGTGTTTGAAAAGCTGTCTGTGTATGTCATTTTGAAAATTGAATATTTGCATTGAAACGTGTTTTTTTTTGCTTCTGAAAGAAAGATAATTCCAGAAACGGCCAAATATCTAGCTGTTTTCCGAATGTAATTTTCCAGAATCAACTACGATTTAATGCTGAATAATGCCAATTTTCACAGTTATACACAGACCTGGCTTCTTAATGCGCCCAGAATACTGGGATTTTTTTTTTCGTGTAGAAAATTATCGACAAATATTAGTAATCGATAATAATACGAATGCAAATGCGCTGTTGCCGAAAATTCAAAAGATCCATAGAAATCAGGAAATTCTATTGAAATGTATAAATATGCTACAAGGAGAGGATTTTTTCAGATCAGATGAACTTTAACAAATATAGGATGTCCAGATTTAACTTTCAAACAGTCCGAGAGCGAATCAAAAGATCAAAATATAAAAAAATTTTGATATCAACTGAGGTTCTAAAAGGTACCACCCCAAGGGCGCTAGAGCCTCCTCTAAATGATCATACCATAAATTTGCCATAGCTTTGTTATATTTTGGTAGATTCAAATGAAATTTACTGAATGTAGATTTTTGGAAACACTGAATCGTCTAGTGATACAAAAATTGGCCGAATCTCATCAGTGTCGGAGATAATAGAGGGAGCTTTTAATGAGGTGTACCTTTACGTTTGAAAGTGTTCGATTTACTCAAAAATTGGAAGTAATTTTATGAAAGCCTCCCCTATAATATCTCCGCCACTGATGAGATTCTGTAAAGAGTTTTTATGAGATCATATTGAAGAGCCCCAAGCTCCCGTGGGGTATACAGTCAAGGACCTCGAATAAAATGAGGTTTCCTTCATATTTTGATCAAAAGGATCACCTTCCCGAATATATGAAGGTTGAATCCGGACACCGTGTATTAATAACTTTTGTGTTAGCATTGGATGTTTATTTTCTGGAGAGTCTGCTAAGCATGAAGATTTTTTTTATTCACGACAAATTTTCGACAACTAAAGGGTTTTCCAATAAGAGGTGTTATTTTGATATTCAAAGAAAAATGCCATTTTTCAATATAAATGATCGGATGTTTATTTCATTATAAAGGAGAAGCTATGCCGTTAATAGTGAAAAATAACATCAGGCAAATGACCACCACGACCACGCTTACAGGACCATATCCTTTTAATGAAATTTTCCATAAACAAAGTGGCTGCCCTATGTCCTCGATAGCCTCACGAATTCCATCTTGGAGGTCTTGAATCGACGCTGGGCTATTGACGTAGACCTTCTCTTTCACGTGGCCCCAAAGGAAGAAGTCGCAAGGTCACACAAGATCTCGGTGGCCAATTGTGATCACCTCTTCGAGAGATAGCTCGGTCCGGAAACTTTTCCCGCGAAAGATCAATGGTTTCGCTGCTTGTGTGGCACGTAGCGCCGTCTTGTTGAAAGTAAACGTTGTCCAGATCAATACCATCCAATTCCGGCCATAAAAAATCATTAATCATCTCTCGATAGCGCAATCCATTCACCGGTTGCTCCAGCCTCATTTTCGAAAAAGTAAGGTCCAATGACTCTGCCGGACCATAAACCGCTCCAGTCACACGTTGGGGCTTTTCAACAATGCGACAATTTTGTTTGTAGACGAAGCCACCGAGATGGCAATGGGCCTCATCACTCAAGATGATTTTTCGCTGGAATTCTGGATCATTTTCATGCATTTCAACGACCCAATCAGCAAAGACAAGACGTTGTTGATGATCGGCCGGCTCGAGTTCCTGTGTTAACTGAACTTTATAAGCCTTAAGACCCAAATCTTTATGCAAAATACGGTGTAATGACGTTTGTGAAATTCCTAATTCCAAAGAACGAGGAGGAATGGACAAACCTGGGTTTTCTTCAACACTTTCGGCTATAGCAGCAATATTCATGGCTGTTCTTGAGCGACGTGCACGGGTTTTATTCTTCACATCACTAACTCGTCCCAATAGCTCGAATTTTTTCATAAAGTTCTTTATTGCGGTCATGTGCTTCACGACGACCCAAAAATGTTCGCGTTTACGAACCGTCTCTGCCAAATTTTCACCATTTTTATAGTGAATTTTAATAATTTCAGTGCGTTGTTGAAGCGTGTATTGTTTCATTTTCATTAATGGCGTAGTTTCTACTTGTCAAATATCAAAAAATGTCAGCTTCAAAAAATGACATCTACCGAAATAGCGGGCTATTCAAAATAACACCTCTCATTGGAAAACCCTGTATTTGAATGCGATGAATTAGTTTTTTCGGAAAGTCTGTTATCTTCATGGGTTGAAAAGCAAACACAAGGCCGTACATCAGATACCATGCTACAACCATCATCAGGAATAACACACATCACGAACAACAATATGAGCTGAGAAAATTATCCACCATATTATTCAACATTTTTTCGGCATTTTTAATGACCTACTGGTAAGTGGCAACTGTCTCCGTGACTGCGCCCCAACAACCTTCAGTTATCGACGGCAAATATCAGGGCGCTGGGCAGATCACAAGCTCCAGATCGAAGAACGGAGCATGCAAACTCGATCCTAAAACGCTATATTATAAAAAGGGGGCGCCCGAGGGGCCCAGGCCGACGTATTCCAAAAAACAATGTGTCTGGACGAGAAACCAGCGCAAAATTATAATAATACTATTATGCTAATCCGGGCTTTTTGCATACGAATCCAATAAGAGCAAGTTTAGAACGATTTTAGACGGATGATATATTCCGACTCGGATGATCGACGATTACGACAGGCCACCATTTTCGAGGGAAGACGTTCACTTACCGAAATTCCAGAACATCGATTTGTCTGTACAGTGAGGCCTCCATCTTAGGTGAATATCTGATTGGGATATGTCCATAAAGTTAGCAGAGCCACTTGCACGGAAGTCAATGAAAACCATCTCATTAATTGTCGTATATTTGTCGAGAATTTGTCGTGAAAGAAAAAAATTTGTCGCGCTCTTTTTTTGCGCGCATGTTCTAGGGGAACAGCGTGCTATCGTTTTGTCCAAATGTCTGTAATTTTGGATGATTGAGCCGAAGATGGTCTCAATCGACTAGGTTGGACTCACTGATGACGAATCCGGTGTCAAAATCGATTCTGTCCGGCCGGCCGTCCGTCCGGCCGTGGACACAGTAACTGTCGACAGAAGCGATCGAGCAACTTGAAACTTTCAGGATAGGTTGCGCATCAGAATGCCGCGGTTGAGTTCGTTAATGGGCCAAATCGGTCGAATAGTTTCCGAGTTATAGGCACTCGAAGTTTTGAAGTTATTTATTTTTTATTTCAGAAACAACTCGAGCGATTGGATTCAAACTTGGCAGTTAGGTGAAGTATAACGACGCGCAACTTTGAGCCAAATTTCGTGAGGATCATGTCAGTAAAATCTTTTTTGGAAATAGAAAAAGAAGAGCCCAGACTGTCATACTGTCAAATACTGACAAATGGCAAACGGTAATTGTTTGGTTATATTGACAAATAATAATAATAATAATAATAATAGTTTATTTTACCCAACAGGAAATTTCCCAATAACAGGGTAACATATTGACAATGAATAATATGAACAATTATTCGAACAAAATTACACATTCAATGATACAACGATAAACAATAACCGCCCGTAACTAAAAAAACAAATTAATTTTAAGTGCATCAGCAGCCCTGCACAATCGATAGACCGGAGCTTGCTCAAGTATGTTAGTCCGAGGTTTAGGGAGTCGAAAAGTTGATGTGGTCCTCGCTTCAATTCTTGGTACACGAATGTCAACCCTGGACAGTAGATGAGGTGAATCGATTCTTCCAGTGACAAGCTTTTGTGCAAATTTAGCGCACTGTCGCTTCTGTCTCTCCTGCAACGTTGAAATTCGCATTTCCCGCATGATCTCCGACAAATCCGCACCACGTTCAGGATACCTGCCGGTCTTTCTATATTCAGCACACTTCAAGAATTTTCTATGAATGCGTTCAAGTGATGTTAGGTGGGAACTGTATATCGGAAACCAAACCAAGTTGGCGTACTCTAATTTGCTGACGACAAGAGAAAAATAGAGAATTCTGAGGACTGAGACATCAGGGAACTCCCTGGAACACCGGAACACAAAGCCTAAAGATCGACTAGCCGAAGAACAAAGCTCCTCGATGTGAGGAACAAAGCTGAACGTCGAATCAAATAACACCCCCAAATCGCGAAACCGATCTCCACTAGCGATAAGACAATCACCAATAGAATAATTGAAGGTGAGAGGACGTAAGCTTCTCGTGAAAGTCACCTTAAAACACTTTTGTATATTTAAAATGAGTCCATTGCGCGAGCACCAAACATTAACTAACTCCAAGCTGGACTGGAGCAGCTCTAAATCAGCAATTCCGCGTATCCTCAGGTAAAGTTTGAAGTCATCTGCATAGGCCAAGGCTAAGCAACTGAGAAGAGCCAGAAGATCGTTGATAAAAATTATAAATAACAATGGTCCAAGATTAGATCCCTGTGGCACACCAGATGACAGACAAAATTCGAAAGACTTGAAGCCATTATAGAACACATGACTCATTCTCAGAAAAAGCAATTCCACTAAACAACGTTGTCACTCCGTGCATGCATGACAAATCCTACACCCCAATTTTGAATCTGATTTTGAATACTTTCTGAATGTAATTTGGGAAAATGATGAATCAAACCCTTAATAATTATGTTCAAATTTGCATTTGCAGTAATAACCCAAATTCAGGAAAAACCCCCATTTAGCACCGAGTGGTATTGTTTGCTCTCAACAAATTATTTCATCAACCATATCTTCATATTCACCGATAAATAACGGACTTATTTCTTCGAACGACTCAAGCAGGTTGATTCAATGGCACAACCACCGGATTTACATACGTATTAGAAGAAACTCCATCCGAGATGCAAGAATGCTGCATTGTCCATTCACACACTGAATTCAGTGCAGTAATTATTGTCCATTCTTGATATTTCGAGTTGTTATAAGGTCGGATTTGTATATGGTGACTTCAATTAAAACATAATATAGCAAGTTTGCCACGGTGGTGTTTATGGGTTTTATATGGTGCCTCTATTTAATGAGGAGTTGCGTAAATCTTTGGAGGCACCGCGAATTATCCACAACGTGTCCAATGGGCCGTTTAAATTGAAAAATATGGCGTCGTTTTGGTCCCACGGACGTGAATTATGTGACGAAGGAATCAAGTGTTAATTGTGCACCGAAACGGATCGGTTGATTTCGAAGTTTTCATTTTTTGCGTTGGTGGATTCAGTCTTTGTGTTTTGGTCTTTACTTGTTGTTGTGTTCTGATACTTGTCGCCCTGTATTCGGTTGTTTAATTCTTTGCCTTTGAATATGTAGTCTTCATCACAAATTCCATGTTTGTAAAATCACATACAAGTTACAGCTTTTTCAACGTGTACATGACCTTCAGCTTGTTGAACATCTGAAATATGAGTTATACTCCATTCATTTTGGTTTATTATTTGATAAAATCAAATAATAAACCTTAGTGATCGACCAACAAAAAAAAAATTTTAACCCCCCCTGAAAATTTCACAGTTTACGTTTTGGATTTGAATGAACGAATAAAAAAATCGGTCCGTCCGCCGTCCGTTGTACGGGGCTTTTCTCTGGAAGTACTAAACGAAAATCCTTGAAACTTAGTAGAAAAATCGTGAGTCACTCGGGGTTGATCCTCCGAGCCTTTCAGCAGGATCAGTGTACCCTAAGGGGTCTAAATAGGGGGTTGGGGGGAAAAAAATTATTTCTCGAAAACTTACCACCGAAATTTCATGAAACTCTGAACGTTGATTACTGTTGCACAACTAAACCTAAAAAATTTTGCCCGGATGATTTTCGACCAGTGGATTCTGAAATATAAAGAAAAACGATGCAAATTTCCAATAATATCGAAAATGAATCATCGCATTCGGTTCTAAGTTGTTTAAGATATCAATGTATATTGGGTTACTTAACTAAGAAAATAATAAACCCTTGTGTGAAATTTGCAGTGTTTTTATAAACTATCCGGGTTGGCCATAATTTAAGTCTATCAAGTTTTTCTACTTAAAACTGACGCAGGTTGGCACTCGTGATATATCGGCAATGTCAAAATAATTCTAGGAGACGTTGCCAAATGCCAATGCCTATTTCTACTTTCAATCTCAACATAATCATCACCCTTGGAAACTAAAAAGTCCGAAAGTAGTTTTGAAGAAGCAGAGACAAAGTATCAGGAAGTGCTATGTAGAATTGAAATCTGCTTTTTCTTATGGTAACCCTGATAATTTGGAATCAATAATTTATCACAAGCTATCCAACACTTTCGAGGTATGTGAGTGAAAACCCAGTGTATCGTTCACATAGATTACCAAAAACTTTGTAAATTGAGTTAGATCTTTTAAGGTGACAGAGGTTTTGTAGTACTACTACATTTTCATACTGGAGTATTTCAAGTTGTACAACAAGGTATTTGAATATCTTCTGTAGACTTATTTCTAGAGAATTTTGAAAAGTAGGGAATTCCATAGGTTTGTCTGTTCGTTCAGAAGTTTTACTGCAGGGTTATTCGAGTACTTTCATTTTTTTTCGAATTAACTATCACAACGTAACGGACTATCCATTATTTTTCAGTGAAATTTCAACACTCGATTCTTGATTTCCGTACAATAAAATAGCATAAGTGAATCTTCCAACCATGTTTATGTACGTGAAATATTTCCAGTGTTAACAGAAAAAAAAGTTCCTTCAACATTCGCCAGGTCTTTGGAACCATTGAATTCACATAACATTTTCTCAAATTCATTATTTTTCCAAACTAAATTCACATTTTGAAAAATACGTAATTACTGCGACCTCTATGTAGAGAGGACGACGCTGTGTAGTTATCTGACAGAGAAATGACTATAACCTAACATTTTTAAAATATACATAGTGTGAAATGTGTCAGAATGTCATGGTCGAATCGATAGAAGGTTATTTGGAGGATAAATTATTCTTCAAGTCTTTTTATGTTTTAACTCCCAATATCTGTAAAATAACTGTTGAAAATTGAATTATTTATAGCAATTGCATGATTGAAACTATTTATCAAGGGCAGCTTTCAGAATAAAAGTTTGCATAATGAACAATATTGAAAGGTACAAATGATGAACGAAGTGTAAGGTTTCAGAGCCTAAATCTGGCTCCTCAATCAGACAAGCGAAACAATCCGCTGATTTATATTTTCTCTTCATTATTTTCGATTCTGAGACTCTTGTCAAAAGTGACATTCTCAAAAAATCACAGCGGTACAGATGCATTCGTTATAAATATTTTCCAATACTGCTCGTATATAGCTAAATTCACTGGAACAATAAGTAGAATTGGAAAATTGTCATATCAAATGAATCTGTGTTTCTGTGGTATTTTGAAAATATCAGATTTGACAAAATTTTCTTTACAAAATATCAGATATTTTCGAAACAACACATATAATTGAGTTGAAATAAAATGAAAATTTTCAATTACAAAGAAAAAAAATTTTTTTTCAACGATACCGACGAAAAAAACCCGAAATTTGCCATATTTTTTCTGCAATTTCTCTGTGAATTAAATTCGAATCGACTGAGATTTGGTACTCTATTGTAGAATATTTACTTCAAAATCTGTGCAGAATTTCATTGAAGTCTAATGAATAATTTTCGAAAAAAAAAAATTTTTAACAAAATTTCGAAAAAATTTACAAACTATACGACTTCAACAGAATTTCGAAGACAGTTGTGTGCCTGTGTTCTATATACAACTAATAACCAAGTTTAAATTCGATCGCTAAAGTAGTCCCTAAGATATTGGACAATAAGTTAAAAATGCGAAATGGTCCATTAACGAACACAAACATTGATTTTGATGCGGAAGCTACTCTGAAAGACTCGAGTGGCATTCTCAAATTGTAGTGGCAACTGACAGAATTAATTTCGACATCGGATTCTTTATGAGTGAGTCGTTTGAAACCATTATCTGGAAAAAAAATTTGAAACTGAAGACATTCTGAAAGAACGATAGCACGTCAACCCCGAAAAAACGCGCACAAAATCACATTTTTTACTATAATCTTCGATTTTCTCCCAAATTTTACAAAAACAAGATCCCTAACCTACACCTTTAGGTATTTTCATTGTTCTTTCTAATTTTTCGGAGAAACGACCCCTTGAAGTCCTGTTACTACTATTCCAGACATACAGGGTGTTCTACAAGCTCTATGACAAACTTTGACAGATGGTAGCTGTGCTTATTCTGAACATTTTTTTTCCTATGACCATATATCCGATTCGTTTTTGTTAAGAAGATACAAGCATTTGAAAAATTATATTTTCATGTTCAAATCATAATTATAAATGGAAATTTTGATACTATAAAAATTGTTCAAAATGTCCACCTTCGGCTTGAATGCAAGCTCCACATCGACGTTACGTTAGACCAGGCGAACGAGGTGGCCATTGTATTGGTCCTCCTTGACCTATCCATTCATATTTATATTTATATTTTATGTCGGTCTACTTGAAAAAAACATGGAAATAATTTTTTTCAAATGCCTGTAACTTCGAAACTAGAACGAATCAGACCTATGTTCATAGGAAAAAAAATGTTCAGAATAAGCATAGCTACCATCTGTCAAAGTTTGTCATAGAGCTTGTAGAACACCCTGTATATTATTTTTATTATTCAAAATCAATACCAAATGAACCATAAACCTGGCCGAGCTGATACCATCCATTGAGAAACATTAAGAATGGCTAAATGTTCACAGAAGAAAACCGATTTCATTATGCACATCTCTATGTTGAACACTGATGGTATACAAATCCATTCAAATCATGCACTCCGATATGATGCTACATCCGACCCAAACAAGTTATTAAATTACTATAAATAGAGAATCACTACAAGATCTTAATATCAGTCTGCAAGCCGGCAACAGAACCAAGAGCACATTCTTCAAGATGGCGAATTAATGAAGAGCACCTTACTTCTATGGATTTCCGGAAGCACTAGGCGTTACCTGACGCCACATATTACAGCGAAATGAATACCTGTTTCTACCCAGGTAACTATTTCATCCGATATTTATGTTACACTGGCACATTTCTACTTTAATAGTGACTTCGTTATCAATTGTCATTTGATAGCGGTTGCGTGTCAGATGCAAGGTTAATCGTGACACCGAATAAGTGTAACTGATTTGAACGAGAAAAGTGAATTCGGTTGGGAAAAATACGACTTAAATCTGGTGTGCTCGGGCAGGATGCATAGAATATATCAGGTGTCAACACTTTCCAACGAAGGTGCATAGAAGGTAAGGTGAATTCAAAGAATGGCTTTTGTTTCGCCTATTTGGAGATTACGACCGGTAGTCAAGGCAACTTTCTGTCAGAACTGAATTCACATCAGACAAGGTATAAGGTAAAAATATCTAGATGGATGAATTTCTACCATATTATGTTTTGCATAACTTTCAGTCGAATATATTCTAAGAATTCATGAAGTTTATACCTTCTATAAATAGTATTCATCCTTCATTTGAACACTTATTTCCATATACATGCACTGTCCAAACAGAATGCCAAAGGGACCCATTCAAAGGTACCTGAGGATGTACACATTCCTTCGAAGCTAACACAAAAAGATTTCACGCACTTATCAATAACTAAATAATAATCTGAGATAACATAAATAAATTCAAAATGACAATTTCCGAATTTCCATTAATAGGGTCATGAGCTTGCTAGCGTTTGTGGCGGTGGCGAGAGTATGAAATACAACCGGTTTGTCCAGTTTGGTCTAAAGATTTAGTAGGAAAACAAATGAAAATAAGAGCACCATTGTTCTGTGCATCCTATTTCCATATAAAACCTACTGAAAGTTTGGTTCCAAAACGCGGTCCTAGAATTATCAAATCTTGTTCTATTTCTCTATGTTATCGATGATGGCACTTTGTCGAGTCCACAATTAATTATGCTGAAAAAAAAGAGTTGACCTATAATCTGATAAAATATTTCCCAAAAAATTAATTAGATATTTGAAATGATGGATCTATTTGCTATGATCAGTTGTCCGCTTCTATGGTTCTTACTAATATATAAGATGAGTATAACAAATGTGGAAAAAACGAGGTGAACTCCACCATTTGAAGTGTATGAAATGATCTGTTCTAACTCTTCCCATATACAGGGTGGTCCCAAATTACAGTTACAAACGAAGAGGGGAAATTCCTCACATTAAAAGATAAATTGTACCATAAACATGGGACCTCAAACGTTTTGATTTCGAGATACCTGGTGTTAAAGTTTAAATTCCCTTCAAATTTTTTCTATAGTATCTGCACTTCACAAGATGAATTTACGAGTTGATAGAATCTCTAAGAATCATTGATAAAGATCATAAAATATCCATAAAAGCTAATAATGAATATTCACTGCAGTTTACTAACTGGATTTCATGATTTTGTCTCAAAATAGGAATCAGATACGACAAAATAACAAGGGGCCATAAAGTAAGGTAAAACAACAGAGCTTCCTTTTGAATTGTTTAAAACTAACAGTGGCTCACCAAAAAAACATTTGGAGGAATACAGGGCATAGTGTTCACCCTGTAAATATGAAATCGGAATTGACAAGTCACATTGTGTAAATTCTACAATGTATTATCAGTGCCAAATTTCAGTTGAAATGCAGATAATATATGAGAAAAAATTTAAAAGAATGCAAACTTCCAACACCCTGTATCTTGAAAAGGAAACTTCTATGGTCCCATGTTTATGGGACTTTTTTTCCTTGAAATTACGCTAAGAATCTCCTCTCTTCGTTCATACCCCCAATTTAAGAACACTCTGTATATGTATTAGGTCTCTATAGGAAAGCACCTTTATTTACTACCTAGAACTGTTATTTCTCTTCGAATTGATATCGGAAAAATTTAACAGGGATAAGCACCACATATAGGAACATAAAAAATATTTATGGTTTCTTTTATAGCTAACCCGAACAATATACGATTACTGAAATGAGAAAATCAAAATGGAGGTCAACCGAGTTCATAACGGAAACGCAGACACAAATTACCTAAGAAAAATCTAGCGAACAACGTGAGTTATAATTCATCGGTTTAAGTCGTTTCCTTCGCCATAAATGGCATTCAAAGTAGTTAATTATTTCGGGTGAAATCCGCTCAGAACCACCTACGATGATTTTCAGATTAGAATATTTCGGCCAGATTTCCTTTCAAGAGAAACATTAGTGGAGCTTTGCAATGAAAAATATCCAGTTCCCAATGGTATTCCCTGAATTTCGGGAAATAATATGAATCCGGCAACCTTGCCAACTCGTAAATTGATAAAGAGCGTTCTACATAACGTACGAAATAGTCGAACGTTTCAACCGATTTCAACTTAGCCGTGTCTCAAAACCAATGTCAATTTGTCAACTAAAAAGCACATTAAAGAGTGTCCAAAACTAATGGGACCTCCTTGTCGACTTCAGATTAACAGTGCGGCTTTCGTTATATCTAACAATTAAGTAACTCTGACCATGCTCACTCTGCGATAAGGGATATTATTTATTTATGGTGATTCTCTTCTCGATGACAGGAACAAATGAAGTCGATGGTTCAGCGTAAGTACTGTATTCTTGGATAAACTGGTTAAATCCATGGAAAAAAACCTGGAAGAAGGTTACATTGAATGGAACTTCTTCATTCACGCGCATGCGTCTACTAGTACTTGCGTGTATTTATTAGTTTCCAAATGAAACCCTTCGAGTAAAGCGTGCGTTATGAGGAAAAAAATTCTAGAAAACACTATTCGAATTCTTGGGCGAAAATAATTCAGAATTTTTTTAATTGTTCTAAAAACACGATTATCGCGAAATTTTTCTTGAAATTGTACTTCAGCATTTTCCAACTAGTAACCAAGTTTGATCATGATCAGAGCAGTATTTCTCAGAGTTATTTCGGAAATAACAAGGATACCTAGGATGTAAGATATTTTTTCCCAATATCTCGGGGAAATGAAGTCGAATCAAGCTGAAATGTGGCACGCTGTTGTGAAATATTGACTTCAATGTTGATGCGAAATTTATTGAAATCCAAAGAACTGTTAGGAAAATTTTCGATTTTTCTTAAATTCACTATTGGAAAGATCCAAACAATATTTTGTAAACAGTTGTCCGTCAGTATTCTACAACTAATTTTCAAATTTTCAATCAGATCGCATATGTGTCCCCTGCTTTATGAAAGAAATAACCTCAACAATCCCAAAGAGTATAACTCCTAAGCAGTTGGTCTAATGTGGCCTATTAATGAACTTGAAAGTTGCATCTTCATTCGCAACCAAACCCGAATGTTTCAAGTCGCTAGCTCTCTCCGTTGTCAAGTTATCATGGCAATGGCATCGGACTCTTCATCAGTGTGTTCAACATAGTCGTTTGAGACAATTCTCGCAAAAAAATTCGAAAATAGGAGATATTTTCGCTCGCTGTTAACCAAAACACTCTCGCAATAAAATGCAAAGATGAATTTCCACACTTGTTACATTTTATTGAGCATGAAGGTCTTCAAACTTAACGATTCGAATTTCATACATTTTGTATTCACTGTTGTCCAACGATCATACTTTTAGTGTTTTAACAGCACACAGAAATGTTTATATTCATCCAACTGTAAATTACAGTCTTCAAAATTCATTTTTATGTACGTCGTTCATGAATTTCTGAACCATGACTTGGAACCTTTAAACTTTTATGTTTCAACTTCAGACCTTATTTATGAGACGTTTGAAGGTATTTCATTGGTTTTTGAGCTACTTTATATGGAGAATTCCCTTAATGTCCGTTACGATGATGAATATGAATTTTATTGAAGCATCAAATTGTTATTTTACATCTCGAAACTTGGTCTTATCGCACACTCCAACTTTGAAATAGAGGAAACCTCAAAATCTCTTGAATATCGATGTGAATGTGCGTGCAAAACTCTAGGAATACCAGAAATAAATATCATCACTGAGTTTTGGAAGACTGTAATTCACATTTGAAGATGTGAAATCATTAAAATCACTAGTCAGTTTTGATAATTTAATTTGAAATTACCTGCTGGAATGTACAAAAAAATTTTCAGAATGAAATAAGAATAACGAACACTGTATAATACTTATTAATAAATATTTTCCAAAACAACGAGATTCCGTCAAAAACATTGACTGATAGTACTACCCACCATCGGTTTTTGAAGTAGTTTACACGTGTACCAACCACATAGGCTGGGTCCGTAATATGATACATAGTTTGTGAGATTGGGCTTTATGTCTTCGGTACGGACATGGGAGTGCCAACATAACAAAACTACTCCCTTTCACGCCTTTGGATCGTTTGTTTCTCAAGCAGTTTATTACCGATTATATTTTCC
Organism: Myrrha octodecimguttata; assembly: GCA_958510865.1. NCBI lineage: Eukaryota > Metazoa > Arthropoda > Insecta > Coleoptera > Coccinellidae > Myrrha > Myrrha octodecimguttata. Next base: position 55,086,031 of record OY294058.1, on the reverse strand, counting down.
AAGTGGGAATAAAAATTGTGGCTATGGGCACAGCTTTCTCAATCGTTAGAGAGGCAATGTCTATGTACCTTTTTGTGTTGAGGTATATCAACAAAGATGCGAAATTTTCATGGTCCTTCGTGCCGGATCGTGAGTATTTTTGCCCGTCACTATTTAATCTGGATATTTGGACGACCTTATTCCATAGTATATGTTGATTATTTCTGATATAAAACTATTACAAGTGAGAAGAATGTAACGTTCTCATGGCAAATTATATGAATCAAATACACTCAACACTTAATGTTCTCTCAAATCATAGTAGATCTGAAAGTGTCATGTTTCTACAACAAACTCAGTATTCCATCCTTTGAAATTCATAAAATATTATGAGCAGTTCATTTCATGTCGAATACAACTCCTGTTTACTCCGATATGTATACAGAGTGAGTCATCAAGTTTATCGTTATATACAAATAAAATTCCTATCATCAAATAAAAAACCTTTTCGTTGACCAGTTGTTGAGATACCTACGTCTCAGGTGAAAAGATACAGCCTGTTGAAATTCGTATAAAAAATTCTCTGCTGAAGTTTTGTCATGATTGTTCCGAATTAAATGAATTTCAGTGTGAGGTTTTCTATAACTTTAGCACATTCATCCATAGAGTTGTGTCATGAAACCAGGTAAAATATCCAAAATGAATTCGTGCGCGTGCCTTGTTTTAACCTGCTTGTTCTGGAAAAAAGTTCGTTATTACTTTGCCTGAAGTTCTGTAATTTTCGAATTTTAAGCCTATGGAATTCCCAACTCTTCGAAGTTTTGAAGAAATGAGCCTGCACAATCCATTTGAAATACTTATCAATAAAAGTTCATTTTGGGAGGATTTGATATTATTTTCAAGTGTTTACTGGGTTTTCACTCAAATTATCGGAAAATTAATTATTAAAATCAAAGAAAAAACTGTTTTTTAAAGAAAACGGAATTTTTAGGGAAAAATGTGCTCAATAAACGATATTGGAACAATGCATGCGATCAACAAAGCCACCTGCAACATTTCGGAGTCTAAATCTGACTCCTTTGTGAGAAGATTTGCTAAATTATTTTCTCGTTTGTCTGACGATGGAGTCAGATTCAGACTCTGAATCGTTACAATCGACTCTGCAGATCGTTTTCATTGTTTCAATATAGTTCATTAGGCAAATTCAATCCTGCAATCCGCAAGGGCGTTTTGTGTGAAGAATTGATTTTTAATCATTCTATTCCAGATATTCGGCGTGACAACCCAGAAAAATTCTGAAAAATAATTCAAAAACCTTGTTACTCATCTTTGCATATACCATTTCGAAAATTAAGTAATACTACAAAATCGCGTAACTGAAAAACCTCTGATGAAATACAGTGATAGAAAACTGTAACGTTACAAAATGCTCCACTGTCGATTTCAGTTTCCATCGCGAAAATACGTCATACTAATAATTTCAATTCCAATCGCAAAAAAAACGCCTTACTGAAATTATATGATCGGTCGCTAAAGAACGCTCTTCGCTTTGACGGTTGAGTGTGTGCGACCCTTCAAACTCGGTCCAGCTGATGGAAAATTCTTTTCTTTTTAGTGCGTAAAAGTTGAAGGTTCAGCACCTTGCTAGAGTTTAGCGAATTAACGTAACTCGTAATCCATTAACATCGTGGAATTTTGAAGTTTTATTGTTTCTTATAAGACGTCTATTCAAAAGGCGGTAAGTACTACGTGTATCCCGACCAATGTTTTTTGCTTTTGTGAATGCCAAATTGTGATTTCTGATTTATTTCATTCCATGCAGGTTGCACAGGTTAACATTTTCCTTTGAATAATATTGTGCATTTGATTTCTTGTCTCATTCTTATTATCGAATAACGTGCTCTTATTCCTGAGTTCTAGATATTTCATCTCATATTTATTAACTTGTAAATTATTTCAATAACGTCTAGAGTCACTGGGAATGAGATCACATGTTACAAGCACTATCTTATAGTTTTGAAATTTGCAGTCTTTGTACAGGGGCTACCGCCTACTGCATCATCTTTTTACCGGGGCTAACGCCCACTGAACCATGTTTTTACCGGGGCTACCGACTACTGGATTATCTTTTTACTGGGCTAACGCCATTTGAATATCCTACTACCGGACCCAAAGTTTGACTGGATCATCTTAGTACTAGAGGCAATTATTACTGGATTATCTTAGTACTGGAGCTGATCATGGTTGGAATACCTTTATACCGAAGCTAATTATTACTGGAATATCTTAATTCTGGATGGAATCTCTGAAAACTGGACTACCTGCATTTTGGAGGATCATACCGTCGGATCCTTTACCATTAAGATAAGTGCTTCTTCGAATCCCGGATCTCAGATTCACTGTACCTAAATTTGTGTTTGTAAATAGCAATTTTAATTGTAAAGTTGACATAAATAGATAGGGAGTAAGAGGTTGCATCATTACCACCAGATTAACGACTAGGGATACATTCAGGAGTTAATTTGATTTCAAAACAAAGTGATTTATTTCATTCAAATTCCTTCGATTCAAAGTTGAAGGAATCTAAGCGAACGTATACGATTACCAGCGAGATCCGGCAACGTCGCATGCACTAAACTGCTGTGATCGAGCTTGGTCGCGCTTGTCGCGGAATGCGCCTTAATGTGCTTTCGCTGTCCCGGCTATCTGCTGATATAGATATCGCCGAAGAATCTAGTAGTTATGAATTTTCCCAATGAATCGCGTGTTTCAAGGATCGCCCCGCGCTCTCTCAGAGCCGCTGACTAAAATATTCAACCAAACCCGACTTTTAATTCGACGAAAATATTCGAGCAGAGTCATCAGAGTCGTTGACCCTGCCGTAAAAGCTCCGAAGGATCTCTAATTATCCGATCTGAGAGGTTTATAAGTTTTTATTTCGAGTTCTATTTCGAATATTTTATAGTTGGGAAAATGTCTATTTACGTTTCTTCATTTACTTTTCCCTTGATTACGCTCATGGTTAAAAAATCACCGGACTCAGTAACTGGTCCTTCATGTCGGATAAGAATAATTCGAGCATTAATTGACAGAGTCAAAAAATGTTTCAAAAAATGCTTGCAATGCGCGAAAGATTATTGGGTGTATTTTACCCATTCACGAGTCTGAGTCTTGATAATTGAGCTCCTGCCTGCGCTACAAACATCGAGTCTTTTTTCAGGGAAGAAACACCTCAATATTTCTTGAGTATTTATGGAGCTTGATTGCGAAGTTTGAATTTATAAACAGGTAAAATTCGCTAGAACATTCAACAGTAAATTCGATTAGAAATTTCATTTTCACAAATTTTCATTGAAAATAATAAACACTCGAAGTTAAATCTAGTAAATAGCCGATAGTACAAACAATAACTTCCGGAAGAAATAACTCAGAACTCGATATTTTAGAAGTAGGTTTGGACCTTCATTACAAATGTCGAATTTATGAATGGGTAATATCCACCCAACGATTTCGCAGATAAACTTTTTCAAAATTTTATTTACTCGACATTTTCAGAAATACGAATCAGATCGAATTGAAATCTAGAACCCTTGGTTGAAAATGACAGCTAGATGGTTTTTCGTAAGGATCTTCCCTGTAAAAATTGAGTGGTATTAATAAATTTGAATTATCGATATCAGCTAACGATATCAGCTATCCCCTTAATCGAAGAAAGAATCGACATTCTATCCTAAGAAGGTAAATTGTCATAAAGTTAGCAGAGCCGTTAGCAAGGAAGTCAATTAAAACCATCTCATTATTTGTCGTGAAAGAAAAAAAATTGTCGTGCATTTGGTTTTTGTTAAGGGGTGGCTTTGCTAACTTGAATTTAAGTTAGCAGAGCCATTCTACAGTATCGAATTCGATCAAAAAGGTTATAAAGTATCTAACGTGAAAAAACAGATCGAATATTTTTTTAGGTTTCAATAGAATTTTCTGGTTTCTGAAGATATTCTGCAAGGTCAGCAACACTGCATTTGTAAATTGATATTTTAGATTTTTTTTCTTATCATTATTATCTAATATTGGGTTGTATGTCGAATCTTTCATTTCCCGAAACGAACCACGCTTAAAAAAACTAAAAGCGTGACAATTTTTTCTTCTTTCACGACAAATATATTTTGGTCATCTTCAATCATTCAGCTCACTTCTGGAGGGAAAAACGTTCATCTTATCAATTTTTTCGTATCACAAAGTTACGTCGGTGAATATTCGTGAGAATGGAATATCTCTATTATTCAGCATTGAAACGTTCGCTTCGGGAAATAGAATATTCAACGAACAACCCAATATCAGTCAATAATGATAAGGAAAATTAACCTCAAAATGCAGTGTTGCTGAGTTTGCGAAATATCCTCAGAAATCAGTAAGTTTTATTGAAATAAAAAAAGCTATAAAATATTTTTTTCACGTTAAATGGTCTACGACAAATACTCGACAATTATTCATAACCTTTTTGATCGAATTCGATGCATATTGCAGAATGGCAGTGCTAACTTAATATTAAGTTACCAGAGATACCCCTTCGAAAAAACTAAAAGCGCGACAAGTTTTTTTTGTCCTACGACAAATTCCGATAAATATTCGTCAATTTCTGAGATGATCTTGATATACTTCGGTACAAGTGGCAATGCTAACATTTTGGACATAAAAAAGATGGGTTCCATCAGCTATACAGGACGTTTTGAAGCCATATTTCCCATAACAAACCCAATATTGTTTCTGAAGAGAGACTAAACAGAATCCATCATATCCAACCCCCAACCAACACGTCAAAACTACATCTCAACAAAAAAAAATCACCGGACAATCCAAGAATTCCGAGTTACAAACCTTTACAGTTGGCATCCACCCAATCGCAGAATGTTGTTCTGCTGTCGTTGTTGACCCCCTATGAGTTCCCTCGGACACTGATGGTAATTTATGATTCTTATTTTCGTAGCCGCTTGATAAATTTGCATATAATAAATTGGACGGTCAGTTTGGAACGCATCGTTCATTCTTGTTCTCCTGCCAGTTCGCAGTGCCAAACAAAGAACTTGCAACGTGTTCGGTTCCTCATCAGACCTGCGAGTTACGAGACAAATTTCTTGTCGATCCCGTCGTATTCATTTGAATTCGAATCCAGATTGGTTTATTGGAGCGGGATCGTTTGAATGAGGCTCGAAACGACCAGATTGACAGATTGTTTTTTGACGGATAGAACTTAAGGAAAAAGAAGAATATTGTTCTATGTGACGTAGCATTCTGTGGTCGAGTCGGAGTGGTCATAGATATAAATTCATGCACTGCGCAACATGACACAATCGGTCATCCCTATCAAGACACAAACCCAACCCACCAAAGATCTTTTCCTAGCTTAATAAGGTTATAATTAATTTTTTTGATCACCACAATTATTGATATAATTATACAGGGTGGGTCTTTGAACTTGCAGAATATTTTAACAGTAGATTCTTGAAGCCAAAAGAAACACTTTTTCCCCTACCATTTTTTCCGATTCGGCCTAGATAAAAAAAATAGGCATTATAAATTGTCATAATAGGCTAGCCGCCCCTGGAAACCTGAACACTGAAGTTTTTCCAAGCCTAAGATATACCATTCAAATCTCCGAAATAAGCAACTCATTATGAAAACAAGCGTCAACTTACTTTTTACATTCCAGTTGGTGAAAAAAGTTGTATTTTTTAGTACAATAAACAAGTTACGTATTCCAAATTTCGTGGGCGATAAAAGTTGAATATTCTGCTCTTGGTTTCATTTTCGATAATGAGGAATTCATCTAGCTATCACTCATATTAGTTTTGAGATTCATCTTCAATTTGTAATTATTAATTTTCTTTGTTTATTTCATTTTCTCCAAGAATTATCAGATTCAGACATAACCCATTCAAACTTTCATTTTCATAAATAAATAAAACAGATGTACCTAATTTATCTATGAACGTACAAACGTTGCCAAATTGACGAACAGAAAGAAAGAACTCTTCGAAATCAAACAACACACAATATGCTAATTCTATGTATACACTTTTGTAGTCTATGATTCTGAACTGTCATGGTGGTTTACTTCCACCCCGTTTACATTTCCTCTGCTAACACTGTGATATATCTTAGAATTGTAATTCTCGTTCTCAAAAGAATATATATATATATATATATATACTTCCACCCTGGGTTGTTATGTTATGAAAGCGCATTTGAAGAATACCTCAAAATAAATACTATCAAAGTTCTCTACATAATTTCAAGAAATTTGGGTCAGCCGAAAGATTACATTCAAACCAGTAAGAATCCCCATTATCATGGAAAAGTGAGAAGTTAATCAATTATAAATATTAATTGATATAAATTAGCTCGAAATTGAAAAGGAAGCTTCATGAATGGATTCAGGACTGAATCACCACTGTATAACACAGATATAGTTTTGGGATGGAAGCCTATTTTGGAGAAACTTCTTATTTCGTCTTGGTGATAATAATCGTAATATGGAAAACCTGATGAATACATAACTGAAATTTTATGGATACAAAACAAATAACTTCAAGATGTGATAGTTCATTCAGATTGAAGAGATTTCTGTATGAAATGAGGAGCGTTTGGATCATGACAACTATCCCATTGTCAACGAGATAGGCAATGGAAAGACAGAAAATTAACAACACAACTTATTGCTGTATTGGGTTGCAATAACCCTGAAGACATCATAAGAATGCTTGCCGAAACGTCAGTAAGAACTAAACAAGATAATGGAAACAGCCCCAATAATTTTCCAACTATGAAAATGTGTATTCGAAGGAATGTTCCTGGATTTTTCTGTATTCAATGATCAAGTTTGTTCTATCATATTACAAATCATTCCAAATAAGAAATGCTAGGATTCCATTCTCATCTTTTAGACGTGGCAACGCGGAAAAATTGAATTCTGTGAATTTTTTTAACAGAGTTGCATTCAGCCAAAGTACCCAATTCTCGGAATTTCACAGATATTTTTTATTTTTGAATTTCAGATTACTCGAAAACGACGCATCATACGAAAAAAAATAAAGAATACTTTTACTTTCCAAAATGGTCAAAAATTCGTTGAATAGCATTCAAATTATTTTTAAAAGTCGGATTCTTTGAATTTCTGGTATTTTTATGAAATGTTATGGTCATATTAAAGAAACTGGAGGATGTGGATGAAATTTGGTAATCCAGAAACATTCATCGTATCAATAACTATATTCCAAAAATCATCCCATTCGATGAGATCGTTCGCGAGATATAATCGAAAATTAAATTTTTTTATGGATTTTCAACAGTCTGTATCTTACGAACCAAGCTGAATCGAAAAAAATGGTAGGGGAAAAAAGTGTTTCTTTTGGCTTCAGGAATCTTCTGTTGAAATATTCTGCATGGTCGAAGACTCACCCTGTATAATAATAATTATAAAATATATAGTTGCGAAAACAATTAACAGGTAATTCCTAGTCAAAACCTAGGGTGGGTCTTTCATATTATTTTTTTCAATTGAGCAGCTCCGCCTAGATACAGCCCCCTGAAGATGTCACCAGAAAAGCAATTTTAATTTTTATCCAAAAACCAAATACCTCACAAAAATCTAACTGTTCAGCTTTTTCAGAAGAGCAAGGAGGCACTCAAAGATATTTTTTTTTCATAGCGTTGCTTTATGATTTCGAGGGGTATAAAGAAATCACCCCTGAAATTCATCTTGCACGATACCCTCTTCTCATTCAGAATCACCATCTAAAAATAAATCAAAGATAGGGCCGTATTTATAGTCGTTCCTTGAGGCTTCCTTACTGAAGGCCGCCTTGAATTTGCTTTTCTATGCAAACAAACTTGTATTTTGCAACTATAAATACGGCCCATAGTCTCATTTAGTCAGAGGTGAAAATAATTCCCTTCATTGGGAAATTTTCCAACTGTAAAAATCGGTAATAAGAGAATGAATTCATTTTTTCATTACCATAAACTTTAAATCGGCAAACTTATCCAGGATGCTAGCAACTAGATATTGCATTCTCACATATTCCATGAAATATGGTGTTACATAATCTCAATGCAATATCAGAATTCTAATATTTCTTAATATGGTCACCTACACTATATAACCATAAGTATAAGTGAAACTCTTGACGAGTATGTTTTTTGGTAAGTTTCCTTTTGAATCAAGAGTTGACTGTGTAAACTCCATCTGCAACCTAAATACGCCCAACTAAATAATGCTTTAATATACATACATTATCAGAAAGTCTAACTCGATTCTATGAATTGATAAAAACTCATACCAGTTTTGCAATTCGTTAATTCATAAATATATTCGTGGGAATTATCTTTGGAATGTCCTGAAAGCACTACAAACCTTTTTATGGTATTATTAATTATTCACGTTGTATATTCAAACGTACTGTGAAATAAATCAAACCTTCATTTATAGTTTTTAAAACGCAGTTCATAAAACACTAAGATATTTTAAGACAGAAAGGAACATAAAAACTCACCTTAGTTTTTGATGTCCTTGGCCTTCCTCCTGTCGCTATAGCGTATACCTCGATGTCGTACACGTCAACTCCAGCCTCCCTGTCCAAAACTGTCGCGGTGGAAACTACCCCTAACTTCACGTCAATGTCAAACAACCGATCAACTTGTACACCACCACCAGTCACATTCGTTACGTAATATTCAATGTCGTTATCGCTAAAACGAGCTTTAACACTCAGTATGCTCGTTCCTGCAGGTTCATTTTCGTACACGCTACCCCTGAAGGCCATCTCGTCGAATTTTGGACCTACGCCATCTTCTTTAGAACATATGACAGTCAAATAGGCTTCTGTGGACTTTCTCTCGCTTTGCACAGCTTCATCTGTGGCTTTGACGGATATTTTGTAAGTTGGTTGAGGATTTGGGATGGGTCTTCTTAGTCTCAAAGCCCCCGAACTTTGGTCTAGTTGGAACAGGTCAGTATTGCCACTTATAAGTTCGTAAGTTACCAAACCGTTGGTAGATGAGTCCAAGTCTCTAGCAAAAACGTTCATGATTAAAGCACCACTATGTTCAATCTTCATATTGTAATGTGGTAGCACTGCTGAGTTCATGGAGACAAATACTGGAGCATTATCGTTGACATCTTCAACTATCACTGTCACTAATTTTTCTGCAGACAACCTTATTGAAGGTGGTTGAGCTTCATCAGTAGCCTTCACAGTCAACCTAAACGTATCTATAGTTTCCCTGTCTATAGGCAGTAGAGTATGGATAACACCTGTTACAGAATTGATGCCAAAGTGTCTCCTGTTGTCTTCTGGTTCTTGCTGGTAGATGGAATAAGTTATCTTGCCATTAGCACCGTAATCAGGGTCATCTGCTGTCACTGTCACAATAGGAGTATGAACTGGAATACCTTCTCTTATCTGCCTTACTATAGCTGTATTAGGAAATGATGGTGGATTGTCATTTGCATCCTCAATATCCACAGAAAATAATATCGTGGTGTATAGTTTTGGGTTTCCATTATCAGAAGCTGTGATGTTGAGCTGATAGTTTTCAAGTTCTTCGTAGTCCAAAGCCTTGTGAAGATAAAGTATTCCAGTAATAGGATCGATATGATATGTATCTTTCCTATTACCTGCACTGATAGAAAATGTCACTTCGCTGTTGACTCCTAAATCTGCATCACTTGCTCTGAATTGTATGAGCTCGGTCCCAATAGGTGTTGTTTCTATTATGGAAATCCTTGAGCTGGTTTGAGTAAATTCCGGAGCGTTATCATTTTCGTCCAAGATCTCTACAACCACAGTCGTTGAGGAACTGAGCTGTTTAGTAACAGCAGCATCATGTGCTATCAAAGTGAGATGGTACTGGGACTTAGTTTCGCGATCCAAAGGTTTATTCAATGTTATCTGACCTGTAGCTTCATCTATCATGAATTTCCCTTCTTCATTCCCTTCGGTGATGGTATAGAAAACATCACCGTTGAGTCCTTCATCAGAATCTGTTGTGTATATCCTTATCACTTGTGTTCCCAGAGGAGATCCTTCGGAAATTTGTACTTTGTAAGGTGTTCTCAAAAATTTGGGTGGATTATCATTGACATCCATCACGAATATATTCACTTTCACTTTGTCCCTCATTTTTGGGTTTCCATTATCAGTTACTATTGCTTCGATGGTGAGGTAATTTTGACCTGTTGTTTGCACCAAGTTTTCTCTGTCGAATACGTGCAGTGTCTTGATGAAACCATTCTTGGGATCGATAGCGAAACCGTTTTGATTTGACGAAAGCGAAAATATGAGTTCAGCGTTCCTTCCGATGTCTTTGTCAGTGGCGGTCAATTTTCCTACAAACGAATCCGGTGGTTCATTCTCGGGTATGTTGAATACAAAGGTGGAATTGGTGAATTTGGGAGGATTGTCGTTTTCATCGATGACATGGATGACTACTGGTACAACTGAGAATCTTGCTGGGTTACCAGAATCTTTAGCAGTAACTGTTAGAGAAAAATAGTCTCGTTCTTCTCGGTCTAAGGGGCGTCGAACATAAAGAAAGCCATCAGGGAAGACACCAAATTTCCCTTCCGAATTTCCTTCGGTGATTTCGTATGAAATATGACCGTTTAATCCTAAGTCTGCATCACTGGCGGCCAAAGCGAAGAATCTCTCATTAACCGGGGTAGATTCAAGCAAGGAAGTCTCGTAGGACGTATGATCAAAGACTGGTGTATGATCATTAACATCTTCGATGATGATAGAAATTGTATGCTTCGAAGACAAAGGTTGCTCTGCTCCATCAGTGGCCGTGACCTCTACCAAAAGTAACGTTCCAGGTTCAGCCCTAATGGGTCGACTCAAGTATATAACGCCGGTTGCTTCCGATATCCTGAACTGACTGTTGGAGTTGTAACCCAAACTGTAAGTTAATTTGCTGTTGATGCCAGCGTCCACATCTCTTGCACGTGCGAGGTACACTTCTTGACCGACCGCCAAATTTTCAGGTAATTTTATTTCATCGTTATCGCGCAAGAATACTGGTTTGTTATCGTTCAGGTCAAGTATCACGATGTTGGCTACTGTCTTGCCGAACGACATGCCGTCATAGGCCACTATTGTCAGACTGTAGGTCGGGATCTGTTCCCGGTCAATTTTTTTAGCGGTGGTTATCTCACCTGTTCTCTCGTCTATGACGAAATTTCTGTTATGATCTCCGTCCATGATAGAGTAGGAGGCGTGACTGTTTCTAACACGTACAGTTCCAACACTCCTCTTTTTATATTCAGAACCGTCTTCTACTATCTGAAAATCGTATCCTCCATAATTATCAAAATGTAACTTCTCCATGTAGACCTCCTTCACTATTTCAACAGTAGCCATTTCTATTGCACTCCTTTCTCCGTGATCTTTAGCAGAAATTTTCAATTTGTAAATGGATTTACTGAAGCTTCTCAAGTTTCCTCTAAGAGAAACTACACCTGTTATCTGATCCAAATGAAACAAGTTCTTATCTCCACTTTCCATGGTGTATGTTACCTTTCCATTCTCGCCTTCGTCTTTGTCAGTAGCAGTAACTCTCAATAAAGATGCTCCATTTTTGGTATCTTCAGATACAGCAACGAAATACTTCAGAGGGTAAAATTCGGGGATGTTGTCATTTACGTCCAAAACATTCAAGAAAACTGATGCTGTTGACGATCTGGACGGAATCCCTTGATCTTTTGCTATCACCAAAACTTTGTATGATGAAATTTTCTCTCTATCCAACTGCCTTGTAGTTGTCAATTGACCAGTCAAAGTATCCAGAGAAAAAGTATTTGGGTATCGTTGTGATACTGAGCCATGTAAAGAGTAAATTACACTTCCGTTGGTACCCTGGTCGTGGTCTGAAGCGGTAAGCATAGCCACTAAACTACCACCTGGTTCACTTTCTGATAAGGTTGCATTGATGACATTTTGAGAAAACTGTGGAGCTTCATCGTTTTCATCCAAAATTATGACTTTGAGTTGAGTGTAAGCCCATTTTGGATTTGGACCCCCATCTTTAGCTGAAATGTTCAATTCCACTGCACCTTGTAACTCACGATCTAATGCTGTTCTAGTGGTAATCAGTCCTGATTCTGGGTTTATAGAGAACCATTGCTGTTCATTTCCCGATACAAACGCATAGAAAATCTGTGCGTTGACTCCTGAATCTTCATCGGAAGCTGTTATGCCTGCTACGTAAGTACCAGATGGGGCAAGTTCGCTCAATATTGCTGAATACTCCGTTTTTTCAAAAACAGGTTCGTGATCGTTGACGTCATTTACGTGAATTATCAGAAAAGAAGTTGCTGTTCTTTGTGGAGAGCCTTTATCCGTAGCTACAACTGTGAGGTTATATTTTGAAATTTCTTCCCTATCTAAAACGCCATTTACTCTAACGATATCAAAGCTTGGAGTGTAATCAAGTCTGAAATGGTTCAATTCGTTTCCTGAAACAATTTTTACAGTCGTTTCGCCGTTGAGTCCTTCATCGGGATCAGCAACAGACACAGCAGCAACAACAGAACCATTTCCAGCGTTTTCATCTACCGTTGCGAAGCCTGCAGTGGCTGGAAAGTACCTGAATTTGATTATTGGATCATGATCATTTGCATCCAATAGATTAACGGTAACGTAAGTTCTTCCAACCTGCCTTGGAGTTCCGTGATCTCTTGCAAACACTGTGAATACACAGCTTTTAGGGCATCCCCCTGATTTTGTTGAAGCTTGTACGCAGTTTTGTTGAGGGCATTCCAGAAGTTCAGTTGTGGAGATATTTCCAGTTTCTGGATCTACGGAAAACTGAGTTTCTGTATCGGATAGATAGTATGTAATCTTAGCGTTGTCGCTAAAATCGTTGTCTGTAGCCATAACTGATAGCACCCAAGTTCCAGGTGGTACACTCTCGTTAAGTGACACGATATAATCACTGTGTGCGAAAATTGGTGGATTATCGTTGACATCTAAAATCGTTATGTTCACTTGAAGGAACCCAAATCTCGTTGGTGTTCCGCCATCTCTAGCAGATATGTTCAACATGTAAAAACCCTGAGTTTCTCTATCTAATTTTCCGGTTGTTTCGATGTGAAGATATGACGTATCACCTGATGGATTTGCTGTCACTACTAATTTGAATTTGTCCTCTTTATTTCCGGCTACAATTCTGTAATCGTCACTAACGCCATTGATTCCCGAATCTTTATCAGTGGCTGCATCCAAAAGTAAACGTGTTCCAGCAGCCGCACTTTCAGAAAACGAGATTGCTATTACAGGTTCGGGAAATTGTGGTGCATTATCATTTATATCTGTTACAACAATCCTGACTTCTATCGGATACGTTGGCTGACTTGATAAAACAACTAAATCGTATCTGTCGTTTGTGAGAATTTCCCTGTCAAGAATTGCGTTTGTTCGAATTTCACCGGTTATAGAATTCAGGGAAAATTCTTTCGGTGGTTCATTGAAACGATATGTGAAACCTGGTTTTAATGGTATCCGGCCAACTATGGTATTTTTAGGTTGACCTTCGGCTATTTCTAATGTAACTCTGGTATCTACAGCTCTAGATTGCATTTGAGGCGAGTAATCGAATGAGGATAATTCACGATTGTACGGATGTTTCCTGCCGGGTCCTGGACCAGGACCTTGGGCTCCGACCAACAGGAGGAACCCTGTAGCGAATAGAAGTCTATAAATCCCGCACATGCTGTTCATTTCAGACATCAACTCGACAACAATAACATTCTATAAAATAAAGTTTTTATGTTCGTCGCTTTACCGGGCGTCGCAGTCTCCGCAGTTCGTCGCTTTATCGGACGTTGAATTCTCCATGAAATTACCGAATTTAGCTGGACATTTCGGCCTGCGTCTATTGAAATAGGTCCGACACGTGTGTGTATGTGTGTGTGTCTATGTTAGATGCTGCGGTACTCTAGCATTCCTCACCTCTTCGCCCCGTCCACGAACTTGTTTAGCCTCTGGAGGACTGAGCCGTTCTCGCTCAGATACGCACTGCGGTCTCACTTTACCTGGTATGCAACATGGCCGTTCGTTCTCGAAGAACAACAAGGATCCGTTTTTGGGGTTTACGCACGATTGGGGGGTTTATCCTTCGGGAGGGCACGGACACTTGAACACTGTCACTGACACATGCGGGGTTCCGCAGGGTTACACTCGGAATCTTTGGAATTTCCACGGAAAACCGGGACGAACGTCAACACTGATTTTTCCTCGGGTTTTCACTGAAGTCCGAACTACACTGCTGGACCGGAATTATCGTCGATGTTCAGTTGTTTTGTTGTGTACGCGCGCACTGCGGTCACGAAAGCACATGTGACGGTTGCGGTGTAAGGTGGCTGGCCGCAAGGTGGCAGCTTCGCGCACGGATCTCGACTGAGACGAAGGATCGAAGTAGCCGCGATCTAGCCCCGAACTTGAAATCTCGAGAAGTTGCCGATCTTGAGATGCAACGTTGCCGGACGGCCCGTGGGGCTTTAATATTCGAGAAGGAACGCGAGCGACCTGTGTGTATTTTATGATCGTGTCAGATGGACCGGGTTCGTGTCATAAATCTGAACGAGAGGAGATTTTTTAGTTGCGGATTCGTTAGGTCTGGGTCTAATGGTTGGAAGGCAGGTCCTTTCGGTCCAAAATCGATATTTGTATCGAGTTAGCTGAAAAACTTTTACGAATTGGACTCGAAGTAGTGTTAACTAATTATTTTCGGGTGAAAATCTGTGAAAAAATTAGTTTCGGAATTATTTTCTCGAAATCTTCGATGTTCGACTATCCAAGCAACTATATCTTTTTATTCGAATACCGTGTAAAATTTTACCGGTTTTTATAATTATTTCACAATTTTTTTAAGTTCATGAAAACCATATTTTGCCGTTCCTGGTTTTCGAAATATATTGGATGTTGTTTTGACCAGGCTTCTGAAATTACTTCTTTCGAAAAAAATTTTTATAGATCACAATTTTGTTACCCTTAATTAGCAGCTAAAAATAATTTGCGTTCTTGCTTCAGGATAAGAATTAACTTTATATTACGATTACTTGACTTCAAGGCATAAGATGCAACAATTCCAAAAATCATTTCTTTCGAAAAACCTGATTCATATTTATTTTTTATTATTACGTTTTTCCACTCAAAAGTAAAAATATTTATATGCCGTTTTTATGTTTTCGTGAAATGTTGATATTTTACATTCTTGGTATCAAATTATCAGATCAGCTTTACCTGACAATTTTATGTCGTTTATTAGCGGTGAAAAATATTATTTCTTTGAATATTTTATGGTCTGCTTTTTTGACATCATGTTATCAGAGCAACTATGCCAAAAATCACCGCTCTCGAAAAAGAATTTGTCTATATTTAACTATTTTTTTTTCGTTAATTAGCATTAAAAAAATATTTTTGTCGTTGTTATTTTTCGAAAAATGTTTTATGTTCTGCTTTCTTGCTGTCGAGTTGTTGTAGTGATTGTTCAAAAAATCACATCTTACGGAGAAGAACTGTTTCATATTTCACATTTTTTTGTAGTTAATTAGTAGTAAAAAAATATTTTTCTCTATTGTTTTCGGCAAAATATTTCATGGTCTGCTTCTTTGGCGTCGAGATATAGGAACAACTGTTTCAAAAATCACTTCTATCCGGAAAGATGTGCTTTATGTTTCAAATTTTTTTGTCGTTAGTTTTCAGTGAAAAAATGGGTCTGCCGTTATGGTTTTTCTTAATATATTTGTCGATTTATCTGAGCCACAAAATCACTTTTTTGCGGCTTATTGCTCTGTGATAACATTCTTTCGCTCTGACTACACAAACAATACTGAATATACATATAACCTTCAAAAAGTGAAAAAAAAACTCGGACCACCAAAATATAGTTGATGATAGTGATTTTTTCTATTTGAGTGGAAAGTGACAATAAAAAACAATTATATGCATGCAAATGAGCAGATATTTTCATATGCAATCTTGATATCTTGAAAAAAGCACTTGAATATTTCCAGATCTGGTAAAATACAAAATTGTGTCAGAATAAAATTTTACGTTTCAGTGTACTTCATGGTATTTTGTATTAATAAGAATGAGTTGCTCATCTCGACCGCTAGAAACCAAGTAGAAATAGCCCTAACAAAAGAGCAACTCACCTAGTCACCTGAACGATGATTCCTATTCTGAAAGAAAGGCACCCTAAGGACTAGCCAATAATTTATGATCTTCTGAATTTCTACCTGTTTCCAAGTGACGTCAACCCGCATACCTTTCAGAATTCAAGATCTTTTATAGTTTAAGGAACACTGTATTGTTAGAAAAGAATTCTTCACAAACTAGAGTTATATAGGATATTCGATATTATATATCCGATAGAAAATATTATAGAAAAAATGTCGAAGCCTTATACAAATGGAATTCTACATTATTTTCAAACCAAGTAAAAATTTCAATTTCTAATTTGTGATTTTTGAAGTATTGGGAAAAGTTTCGAATAATCTAAGCAATCATTGTGTTTACAGCCTGCCTGATCACCAATCGTAACACGTTCACTTTCAGAGTCCTTTATTGACTCTATGTTTGCAGGGTAGGTTCGTAAGTTAATGATAATAATAATATACGATTTCATGAATGGGGAAAATTCATCGAAAGTAGTACTGATATATCTTATTAAATTCTTATTTGTTTTGAAGATATCCAAAAAAATCTGAAGTAATATTACTTGAAATATTTTTTCACGGATACAATCTTCATCATGTTTTGCACGAGTTCAAACGTGAATATTTTACCAATTAATTACAAATTGAGATATTCAGGCTTGGCATCTTCCCTGAAAATTGCAAGGCTCAGATCCTTTCACTCGAAAGTTACAATGTTTACGGCCGGACCGAACTGAATTTGATCATGGATCATTTTGGCTAATTGATGATACTCCCATTTCATATGTGAATGATCAAGATTTTTCTGCAACCAGTTCATTCGCCATTTTGAGTATTGTGCGTATCGATAAACTATTATTACTATTATCGTTTCTTAAAAGTTTGTGTACTATTTCTTAATAGTTCCCTTTCAAGTTTTCACTTACTTAATGATGTACCTAAAGGACAGTTTATTCCTTTTTATACCCTTGTTCCTTATCCCTACTAGATATTATTGCGCGCATGTTCTAGGTGAACAGCGTGCTATCGTTTGGTCTTTAATTTTCGAATGTTGAGCCGAAAATTTTCTCAAACGACTAGGTTGGACTTACTAATGACGAATCCGGTTTCAAAATTGATTCTATCTGTCCGACAAGCCGTGAACACGATAAATGTCGAAATATTCTATGATCTTCTCACCATATTATCCTCATTAAATTCTGTATGAGCTTTCGAAATATCATTATTCGATAAAGTACTGAATTTCAATGGGGGTTTTTCCTTTAAACGAGAATGCAGTAATTTTCATTAAAAACCTTTAGAACATCACATTTCAAACATATAATTACAATATTATATTTTTTAAAAAATGTTTGATCACCTAAAGCTGAAAAATAAAAATGGGGATTTGTCTTCAGTGCACGATATGGCAACGGCGAATTCAGCTTTCACGGAAAGAAAAGGACGTCAAATGTGTTACTTTGCTTAGGAAAACAGAGATAGCTATACTTCGATCTGGTTAGAGTAGATGACAACGACCAAGGAATAGAAAAAGAAGAGCACAGACTGTCATACTGTCATATTACTGACAAATCGCAAACGGAAATTGTTTGGTTATATTGACAAAGAACACGTGTGTACCACAGAATGTGAATTATCCTATAGCAGAAAAAAGCTATTTCACTAAACACCGTTGTCACTTCTTGCATGCCTGGCAAATCCCAAGCCCCAATTTTGAAATCTGATTTTGAATACTTTCTGAAGGTAATTTGGGAAAATGATGAATCAAACCCATAATAATTAGGTTCAAATTTGCATTTGCACTGATAACCCACATTCAGGAAAACCCCCCTTCGATCTAATCTGTATTTTTGGAAATACATATTGGGAAAATAAAATTTTGAATAGGTATATCTGCGGAATGATTCGACGAATTTCATCCATTCTCGAATTCGCCCTTTGTAATTAAGATCCAAACCTACTCTACAAATATCGAGTTTCTCATGGAAGTTATTTTGTTTACGGTCGGTCGTTAAGCGTCAAATATTCTTTGTCGTTTTTATCCTAATGGATTTCCAAGGTTATTTATGATTCTCTTAAGAGAAGTATGTTAAAAAAACTTTCAGTACTTCAACCTTCAGCTTTATTCTGCACCTTTGATATATATATATATAAGGATGTCAAATCTTTATTGATAACAATAAAACAGTTTTGTTTCTCTCTGTAATACGAAAGCTTTATTAGCTATTATTCACACTATTTACATTAATTTCAAAGTTACCTGTAATACGAAAGAAACAGCAATTAAAGTTTATTATTATCTGTCTTTTGATTCACTTGATTAACTTTTATTTTTGATTCACTGCTTTGACATATTATTCTAGAAACTTCAAAATCTGCTAGCCATCTTATTTAAATGAAGAAAGTACTTTCTTTACATCTCCCCTCTTCACTGTGAAAATTCTTATGAGAATTTTCATTAGCTACTTTATTCTGGTATTAATTTTGTTATGTGAAATAGTCCTGTTTCTTCGTTTCTTTTTCCGGTTTTAATTCTAAATATGGTATTTGATATTTTTTCTGTTATTTTAAAAGGTCCGATTCTGAGTTCATCTAATTTTCTCCTGTTCAATTTATTTCCGTTTTCAATGTATACGGAATCGCCTGTATTGAATTCATGTTCTTTTCTGTTTTTGTCAAATAGATTTTTATTATATTCGTGTGATTTTATAGTGTTATCAAGAGCTATTTTTCTATCTTTCTTCCAATCTTCTGCATTTTTATGTTCTTTAAGTTCTTCGGGTAGCATATTTGTATTGGTCCCATCTAGTAGATATTTTGGTGTAAAACCTGTAACTGAGTGTTCTGTTATGTTATATTTGTCAACACATTCTCTTGCTATTGTCGTCCAGGCCTTCTTTTCTGTAGATTCATTGATTCTACATCTTATTTTATTGACTATTGTTTGGTTTAATCTTTCATTGAGTCCATTTGAAAAAGGTGCATTTAAGGCTGTATAAATGAGTCTGATATTTTGTCTTTCTAAAAAATTTTTGAATTCTTTAGAGTTGAGTCCTGGGTATTGGTCTGTTAATATTGTATCTATCTTGCTTATTTCTAGTGTGTTTTGAACTATTTTTATAAAATCGGTTGCAGCTTGGGTTTTTGAAGTGTGTATGAGTGCATATCTTGTGTAGTGATCAACTAAAAGATGGAGGTATCTTTTCGTTGATCTCTGACCACCAAACCCACCGATCGTATCAATCGACACTATCTCAAATGGCTTTGTTGCTGGTCCTAATTGTGACATTAATCCATATTTTGCTTGACCTCTAGATTTATTTCTTTTACAAATATAGCATGTTTTGCATATTTTCTTTATGTTTTCTATTAATCTTTTTGAAGTATAATATGGGCATATTCTGTTAGTCAGTTGATTTATGCCAATATGACACCAATCTATATGTGTATTTCATATTAATTGAATGCTCAATTTCTCTGATAATACTATCTTCTTTTTACCCCTAATTTGTTTATAAATTATACCATGTTCATCTATTGTTTTTTTCTTAAGTTCTTTCAATACAATGTTTTCATCTTGATCTTTTTTATTTCTTGAATTTTGATTGCATTTACTATCTTCAATGTTTCTTCAGTATTATCTTTTGATTCCAATACCGGGTTCCTGCTAAGACAGTCTGCTTCAGTGTTGAGTTTCCCTGGTATGTATTTAATATTAAAATCAAATTGAGACAGGTAATATGTTAGATCACCTAACTCTTCGTCTGTTCTTGATTTTATGTTGAGGTTCTCTAAAGGTTTATGGTCTGAATAAACTTCAAATTTTCTTCCAATCAACCAGTGTTCCCAATATTTCACCGCTTCTTTTATTGCCAAGCATTCCAAATATATAGCCTTTTTTCTTTTTTGCATCTCATTTAATTTTTTTGAGAAATAGGCCACAGGTTTCTCCTTTCCATCCTGCTGTGTTTGTTTCAGTATTGCACCCATACCTTCTATTGAAGCATCTGTAAATATCTTAATAGGCAAATCTTTATCGAATATTTCTAGCACTGGTTGGGAACATAATAATTTTTTTATTTCTGTGAATGACTTTTCACAATCTACAGACCAATGAAATTTTACATCTTTTCTCAACAGTCTATGTAATGGATCTAGTATTGTTGAGATTTTCGGTATATATTCGTGGTAAAAGTTTATTTTACCAAGAAATTGTCTGATATTCTTCTGTGTTTTCGGAGTAGGAAAATTTTGTATGGATACTAAGTTGTCTTTGATTGGTCTTACTGTATTATTTTCTATTATATGACCGAGATATTTGATTGACTTGGATGCAAACGTGCATTTTTTTAATTTCAGTCTAAAGCCTTCTTTTATTATGGCTTCTAAAACTTGTTTTATATGCATGATATGATCTTCAAAAGTTTTTGAAAATATTAAGATGTCATCTATAAAATTTTCCGTGAAGTTCTTAAGATTATATTTTCTTAGTATACTTGATAGAATTCTTTGGAAGATTGCTGGTGCTGTTTTTAAACCAAATGGTAGGCAAGTCCATTGATAGTGTCCTTCTTGAGTTATAAAACCTGTTTTATTTCTATCTTCTATCCTTAGTGGTATTGACCAAAATGCTGAGTTGATGTCCAGTGATGTAAAATACTTACAATTTCTAGCTTTTACTATTAGATCATCAATAAGTGGAAAAGGTTGAGCTTGTGGTGTCACAATTTTATTTAAATCTCTAAAGTCGATACATAATCTAGTCTTTCCTTCGCCTTTTTTTAATGCTAGAGTCACTGGCGTAGCAAATGGGCTATATGACTCTTCAATTAAATTTTTTTCTAATAGTTTTGCCACTTGTTGTTCTATTTCATTCCTGTCTTCTATTGTACATCTATACGGTCGTTTATAACAGAACTTATCTACTAAGATATCTATTCTTGCTTCATAGTCTTTCACAGTTCCTATATCATATTTGTCTTTAGCAAATATTCCTTTATACTCTTCTATCAATTGTTCTATTTCAATTTTTCTATTGTCATCTAAATGATTTAAATCTATTTTAAAATCTTTTTCTTCAATGTGTTCATTGAAATTTATTTCTATCGTATCTTCTCTTTGCGATGGTTTTTGGCTTATATTCAGATTTTCATCTTGCCTCAAATTAAATTCTTTTATTATATCTAGGCCTATCAAAAAATCATGAAAATCCTCATTTTCCACAATGAACACATCTACTTCTTTTTCAATATTGAAAATTTGCAATTTTATTTTTGTCAATCCTTTTGTGAATGTTACACCACTAATTGTTTTCAATTGTATTGGGTTCTTATCTTTAATATTATTATTGATAGTTTTTATTATTCTTTTATTTATCAATGAAACTTGAGATCCAGAGTCATAGATCCCTTCTATATTAATCTTTCCTTCCAATACAATATTTAACTTAATTAGTGGTGTGTTTATTCGTTTTTTGGTTCAGCATAAATTTCTACATCTAAAATAGAATTGTTATTCACCTTTTTTGTTTTAGTGTTTTTTTCTCTATATTCTTCATTTTTCTTGAACCAACATTTTTCATTAGGGTGGTATCTCACACCTTTACCCAAATCTTCACACGTCCTACAAGGTTTCTTTTCTTCATATTTTTTCTTTTGAGAATGTAATGTGAATTTTTTTTGAGAATTGTTTTTGTTGACTAGACATTCGAGTTGTCTCAATACATTGAATAAGTCTGTTGTTTCTTTTAGTTCTGACTTATCAATTCTGTTCAAAATAAATTCTGGTAACCCAACTGCTATTAATGCTATAAGTGACTTAATATCCATATTTTTATTGAAATCTATCAAAAGTTTCTCTTTTTTCAAAGCATAGTCAGTTAGCGAACCTTCTCGATATTTAAATGATAGTGCATAAGTAACGTTATTCCATCCATTATCTGTAAAGCATTCCAAAAATCTTTTTTCCCATTCTAACCAACCAGCATTTACTGTCAACCTAATGAGTGTAGATGAGTGCCAATCTAAACTTGGTTTATCCAAAAATAATTTCAATAATTCAATTTTGTCATCACTTCTATCTATTTGAAATCTAGAACACTCTTTTTCAAAGCTTTCCATCCACTGTTCAGAATTAGTATTATTGCTTGAAAATTTTCCTATCAAAAGTTTTTCTGATATTTGTTTTAAGTTTTTCTCTTCATTCTTATTTTGTGTTGTTTCTATCAGCTTTTCTAATATCTCTTTCAGATTGTGATCTTGTGATTGGTTTGTATTCCCTGCATTTATTTCCTCTAAATATTGATCCCCAAATTGTAAATTTCCATCTTCATCTATGTATGTCTCCTGTAATTCTTTTGTCATTGTTATCCACACTTTCCTTATATGATTTCTTTTCTTTAACGAATGAGCTAGTTTCGTGAAATTGTTAGTTTTTCTCAGTTCTACATGATCTCCCATATATCTTAATTCTTCTGGCAATACATATCTTTTTCCATCCTTTGTACAAATTGAGGTTATGGCAATAACATTGGTTTTAGCATCTTTTGGTGAGGCCACTACCATAAATTCAAACTGTAGTTTCGACATCATAAACAAAATTGCTGTTTTATAAGGATGTCAAATCTTTATTGATAACAATAAAACAGTTTTGTTTCTCTCTGTAATACGAAAGCTTTATTAGCTATTATTCACACTATTTACATTAATTTCAAAGTTACCTGTAATACGAAAGAAACAGCAATTAAAGTTTATTATTATCTGTCTTTTGATTCACTTGATTAACTTTTATTTTTGATTCACTGCTTTGACATATTATTCTAGAAACTTCAAAATCTGCTAGCCATCTTATTTAAATGAAGAAAGTACTTTCTTTACATATATATATATATATACACTTTCGTTACAAAAAACAGTTGAAAATAAATATGGAAATGAATAAGATTATCTACAGATACACATATATAAACACGAATCATCCATTTAATAAATAGAAAAAGGAACAGCAGTTGAATAAAATTCGAAAATAATATAATATATGAATACTATGAAAAGTAATCTACAAATAAATAATACATTAGGAAGATAGGCAGATTGTACAAACTACAAGGAGCGATAAACTGAGGTTCTTAAATCGAATTCTATCTGAAATAAAAAAATAATTTTCCCTTCCTTCATGGTCTAAAACTTGTCGAACAATAAAAGTGACGGCTATGAGAAACATTTCGGAAATACTTTCTATTTCAATCAGTTACAGGCTCACTAACTGTTTCTGATCGACTGCTTTCACTTATCTTCTTACTTGAGGAATCGTTTTGAAATTTCTTAAGGTCTTCGTCGCTCAAAAAATCAACGATACGTTGCATACAATTAACAGGTAATATGTTATTAGTCCAAGCATTCATTTGTCTAAAGAAATAATCCTCTAGCCTTCTCCTTCGCAGACCGGCTCTTATTTTCCTCCTCAATTTCAAGCCATAATGTTTATAATCCCTCGCTCGACTTTTGGCTAGAACCGCCAATGTCTTCGCATTTCTCGCAATTATCGAAATTTTTTCTGTTCTTGACGTAAATATATCCAAGAAGTTTATATCTGTGTTGTTTATTTTTCTACCTCTCATATGCTTTAACTCTAATTTACATTCTTTCTTTATTCTTCTAAGCACAGAAGAAGCTTCTATAAAGGCTGCCGAATCAACGCATAGTTTTGTATTTGTTGCATAAACTTGTAGCATCAAATGTTCCACCATAATTGTTGCAACTTCAAAATGTTCTTTACAGACATGTACCAGATCCAAGGCGTTTTTTCCATCGTGATTTCTTATTCTTACGTCTGCGCCATTTTTAATGAAAGTTCCGATGAGGTTGACAGAACACATGAAGACAGCGTAATGCATAGGAGTGTTTCCATGTTCAACCTGATGGTTAACTACAGCTCCATATCTGATTAAAATTTCGGATATAATGGAGGTTTTCCAGGTTGCCGCTGCTCCTGTTGTTAGAATATGTAAGGAATTACCTCTTAAGGGTGAACCAAAGTTTGGATTGCTTCCATGCTCCAAAAGAGTCACTACTATCTTTTTTCTCTCAAGAGAAGTATGTAAAAAAAATTTAGGTACTTCAACCTTCAGCTTTATTCTGCACCTTTGATATATTATACATTTTCGTTACAAAAAAAAAGTTGAAAATAAATATAGAAATGAATAAAATTATCTACAGATATACATATATAAACACGAATCATCTATTTAATAAATAGAAAAAGGAACAGCAATTGAATAAAATTCAAAAATAATATAATACATGAATACTATGAAAAGTAATCTACAAATAAGTAATACATTAGGAAGATAAGCAGATTGTACAAACTACAAGGATCGATAAACTGAGGTTTTTAAATCGAATTCTATCTGAAATAAAAAAATAAGTTTTCCTTTCAACATGGTCTAAAATTGCCGAACAATAAAAGTGACGGCTATGCGAAACATTTCGGAAATACTTTCTATTTCAATCAGTTACAGGCTCACTAACTGTTTCTGATCGACTGCTTTCACTTATCTTCTTACTTGAGGAATCGTTTTGAAATTTCTTAAGGTCTTCGTCGCTCAAAAAATCAACGATACGTTGCATACAATTAACAGGTAATATGTTATTAGTCCAAGCATTCATTTGTCTTAAGAAATAATCCTCTAGCCTTCTCCTTCGCAGACCGGCTCTAATTTTCCTCCTCAATTTCAAGCCATAATGTTTATAATCCCTCGCTCGACTTTTGGCTAGAACCGCCAATGTCTTCGCATTTCTCGCAATTATCGAAATTTTTTCTATTCTTGACGTAAATATATCCAAGAAGTTTATATCTGTGTTGTTTATTTTTCTACCTCTCATATGCTTTAACTCTAATTTACATTCTTTCTTTATTCTTCTAAGCACAGAAGAAGCTTCTATAAAGGCTGCCGAATCAACGCATAGTTTTGTATTTGTTGCATAAACTTGTAGCATCAAATGTTCCACCATAATTGTTGCAACTTCAAAATGTTCTTTACAAACGTGTACCAGATCCAAGGCGTTTTTTCCATCGTGATTTCTTATTCTTACGTCTGCGCCATTTTCAATGAAAGTTCCGATGAGGTTGACAGAACACATGAAGACGGCGTAATGCAAAGGAGTGTTTCCATGTTCATCCTGATGGTTAACTACAGCTCCATATCTGATTAAAATTTCGGATATAATGGAGGTTTTCCAGGTTGCCGCTTCTCCTGTTGTTAGAATATGTAAGGAATTACCTCTTAAGGGTGAACCAAAGTTTGGATCGCTTCCATGCTCCAATAGAGTCTGTACTATTTTGATGTCGACATAATCTAAGTTTACCGATAGATACAAAGGAGTATAGGATTGGATGGATGTCAACCCCAGATCCGGATTGTACTCCAGGAGCAGTTTGACTAACTCATGGGAATCTTTTCGTTTCATTGATACAGCAGTGTGAAGCACGGTGTATCGTCTGTAGGTTGGCAAATTGATGTCGGCGCCATATTGCATCAATAACCTCACCATTGGTTCGCGGTTTTCTTCGGATCGAACTGCCCAAAATAAAGCTGTTGTCTTTTCATCACCATAACTTCTATTTGGGTCGGCTCCTCTTTCAAGACAGTATTTCATCATTGGTACATTCCCGTACATTGCGGACATATGCAGAGCGTTTATTTTATTCTCAGATTGTAGAGGAGCATCGATGTCTTCAAGATGGCGTAGAACCTCAAGATGGAGATCGAATTCTGAAAACAAAATAAAATTAGAAAAACAGTGACGTGAGGAGGTCTGAAGAGCTTTTTTGAATTGATTCATTTTTAATTATTTTTGTATCATATTTTATTATGTTACCTTTTTCCTGAGTTTTCCACTTTAATTATTATACAGGGTGTATCTGAATGAAACCGAAAAAAGGGGTGATTCTGTGATGAAAATTAAGGTAGGTATTAAGTGTAAAATTTTTAGAAAAACACCGCTCCGAATATTAACCAAAAGAATTGTTTTTATTTTTTATATTCCCTGTATATGAAGCTAAAGAAACGAAACTTGGTAAATATCATTTTTCAAAAATACTACACATTTTGGAATTTTTTAACCCTGAAGTATGCTTAGAAGGGGTTGAATCGGGGTTTTTCCTTTGAACAAAAATGCAGTAATTTTCATGAAAAACCTTTAGAACATCACATTTCCAACATATAATTTCAATATTATATTTTAAAAAAAATGTTTGATCACGTAAAACTGAAAAATAAAAATGGAGATTGGCATTTAAAGGTATTTGTCTTGAGTAAACGATATGGCAACGTCGAATTCAGCTTTATCGGAAAGAAAAGGACGTCAAATTTGTTACACTGCTTAGAAAAACAGGGATAGCTATACTTCGATCTGGTTAGAGTAGAAGACAACGACCAAGGAATAGAAAATGAAGAGCACAGACTGTCATACTGTGATATTACTGACAAATCGCGAACGGAAATTTTGTGGTTATATTGACAAAGAACACGTGTGTACCACAGAATAGGAATAAATATTTCATCATTCTATAGCAGAAAAAGCTATTCTACTGAACAGCGTTGTCACTTCGTGCATGCCTGGCAAATCCCAAACCCCAATTTGCATTTGCAGTAATAACCCAAATTCAGGAAAAATCCCCATTGAAATAGTCAATCCCTAAAATAGTTTTTCTCACAAGTTTATTTTGGATTCACATTTTCCTTTTGAAACCACATACCTGAAAAGCCCAAATCATTTACTAAATTTTTTATTCCTACGAGATTTATCGAAAACTTAAGCATCTACTAGAAAAAAATATCGATGATGTGCAAAACCACATTGTAGATGGGTAAGAAACTATAAAAAATTCAGCAGGCATATTTCATCGCATACGCATTTCAATGAGGTGAAGAGTGAATGCTTGTATTGAAGCTGAAGGCGGTCAATAGAAACATTAATTATAATTATATTATCGATATTCGACAGGATTTTGTTCATTGTTTGCTATTTTCTTAGTTGTAAAAGCCTCAGCCTAATAGAGTCATAATCTGGTTGGCTGTTAAATAAAATGCTATCTAACATAAGTTATGTTTTTGTCGTGAATGCTCAAACTTTCGAAAAAACTTGTAGAATTAAAAAGTTAGAGAATGAATAGGACTTTTAAGCTATGTTTTCCTGAAAGGGAAATTTTCATCCAAAAAAATGTTGTAAGAAAAAAGGTCTTAGGAGTTGACCATTTCAACTGCTTTTTTTCATACTTCAGTGTTGAAAAAATTCCATAATGTTTAGTTTCATCGACAAATAATATTTACCAAGTTTCGAGTCTTCAGCTCAATTTCAGGGAAAATAAAAAGAAAAACATTTTTTTTGTTTCTTAGGAGGGTTGTTACTTTTTCGGGGGTAGGTTTTTCCAAAAATGACCACCTTAATTTTCATCACCGAATTACCCCTGACATTTTTTCGGTGTTACTCAGATACACCCTGTATATGCCAGTTGTTATCTACAATAATTAAATTTGTCAGTCAGGACGTTGTAAGACGAAGACAATAAAAGTATATTCTATCTACCGCGTTTCGTCAACTTTGATCTTGCCATTTTTAATACCAAATTATCCGAAATTTGCGATTCGTTATAATGTGTGATAGCATACGATTTGCTTTCGAAATATAATTTGAAAAACATTTAAATATGATAATTGTTGTTACATGCGAGAGACCTATTTCAAGTTTTGCGACAATTTCTTTCGAAAAATGTCGGATTTCACAAATTTGGCTCTATGTTCGAGACTAAATCCCTGAAGCGGTCACCCAGCTAGGTATTGGTATTCTGGCCGACTGGAAGAAAACAATGAATTGTGTTACATTTTTTAATCCGTTACAATTTGTAGTTGATTAAAAAACGAATGTTTGACCAATACTTAGCATCTTCAGTTCATAATTGTTGGTAGTAAAAAATAGAAAAATTTTGTTTTAATTATGAATTGTGTACTCACCTAGTTGAATACTCAATGCTGCAACTCGAATATATTGACTAAAAAATAAATATACTTGCAAAACCAATAACGCGTCAAAAGGCTTATGCAGAAAATTGCTATCATACTATGAAAAAAAATTTAAAAAAAATCAATATCCGAGAAATTATTCGCCAGATTTTGCTGACAATTTTCGGCAACTTTCACTTCGATATTTTACAACCAAGTTCTAGATTTCAACTCGATCGATTCTTGCATGTTTTCTAAAACATATACTTAAATATTTCATTTAACGTATTTTCACACTCGTTCTAAGAAAAAAGATGAACCTATTATCATTTTCCTCAAATGTCTGTAATGAACGGATTTCTTACCAAAAATTTTCAAACTATTCTGTCAACCGTAAACCGAGAAATTCTGTCTGGAATGTCAAAATTTCAAGTTATTCGCGGGAAAATTTGTTGAAAACTTATATTTCGGAAACTAACAACCAGATTCGCCTTGAATTTTGCGAAAGCCTTCAACCAGTCTTTTCACAACCAGTCACTAAACTTCCCCCTGATCGGATTTTAATTTTTGGGAATATTCTGAAAATAATAAAATTTACCTACAAGATTTTTTCGACAAATACTATATTTCAAAAAATACAGTTCTAATCGAGATCAAATCTGGTACTCGGTTGTATAATGACGTATTTAGAGTTCATGAGGATTATATGGTGAGGAAATCTCAAAATTGTTTTTACCTGATGGATGTTGATCATCGGGCAGCGACAGAACCTGGATGGGAGACCGCCCATTCTGTGAATTTCCACAATCTCGCAAATTTTCCCTTAACACTTGGAAGAATTATTAGTTATATTGATATTGTAATGTACCTATTGTTACCGACGCCACTGCACTTGTGATAAGCAGGTGTCGATAAATCTTAATTGTTTTTATTATTTCACAATATTGAATGAAGTTACAGTTCATCTGAACAGAATTTTGAATGGATTTAGAATATTTCATAGATCTTTTTGTACGCAACAGTAAATGGACTTTTTCTAGTATTCTTAAAATAGATCTACATACCAGACATCAAGATAGCATGATAGGCAGCAATGCCCTTCCTTCCTTCTTGTAAGGGATTAGCTCCATGTTCTAGAAGAAGTTTAACTATTTCTTTATTATGTCTATCCGTTAAATCAGTTTCAAAAACTGAAAATTCAAGTGCGCTCATATCCTTCAATATGGACTGTTTTATATCTATGTCCAGACTGGCCGGTTTATTCCCAAGAATTTCCTTTAGGGAATCGATCGATCCGTTCAAGAGTTCGTTACGAAATTTGGTCAACCAGAAAATAGAATTGTGCATTTTTCTTGCTCGAATTTACATTTATGTGGTTGGATTACTACTGCAACATTTTCAGTTGTTTACCAAATGTTTATGTGATTTTTTTTTTATACCACTAACTTTAACATAGAATAAAATCTTCCATTTGTACTTCTTCTTTTATGACACTTATTTCGTCCCTAAATTTGCATTCATTTTAGAGGACTAAATTATTCTTTATACCTTCCTCTGAAAGGCACCATACTCTAGATATTCAACGTTGAATTTATAAAATCTAATAGAAATTCGAGAAATTTCACTGTTTTTGTAGATCCGCCTATGAGCTAGTAGAAAAGGCATTTGAATTAAGCTCCACCCACTTACATACAGACCACAGAATTGACAGATTTACTTCTCTATTTAGTGACAAGACTATATCGAGAAAATTAATCGAGTTTTATAAATGTGGTCACACTGAGAGATTTCTTATTAATAATTTATGAATTCGATGGAAACTAGTACCTGCAGCAGCTATTACTAAGTTTTTCGCGGCTTCGAGTTACATAGTCCATTATGTCAGTCAAATTTTCTAATTTTTCCAATAAATCTCGCAGTACGGCGCCAAGGGTGGCCTGAATATTAGATTCAATAGCTTCGAGAGTTGCTGGTTTGACGGCAAAAAACAATGACTCAGCATAGCCCCATAAAAAGTGATCGGAAGGCGTTAGGTCGCTCGAACGAGGGGGCAGTTAAAGGACCACTTCTAGAAATAAAGTTGTCGCCAAATTCATTTTGCAATAAATTTTTGGTTAAGCGCGCTGTATGGCAAGTTGCGCCATCTCGATTGAACCGCTCGATGTTGAGTTGATTGATTTTTGGAAACCAAATTCAGTCAACACGTCTCGATAGCGGCATTATGTGGAACGTGAAATGGACGAAGTGCTCTATAAACTTCACGAGTAAATTTTTTTTTCCAGAGTGAATTTTCAGAATTTGAAATCGTTGTTCTGGCGTTAAAGACTTCTCGATGAATTGCTAAACCTTACAGAAAAGAAATGTTTGACACAGTTTGACATTCTCAACAGTCAAACCATAGAAAACAACCATTGAAACTTCTCAAGCAGCTAAAAAAACACCCATTATATATATATTTCATTCATGAAGTAAGGGGTACATGGTGTGTTCATACGCATCTTTGCCACTTCAGCTACGTGCTTCTTAATGCAGTTACAGCTGGCACTGGATGATCTGTGATTACAGAACAATTCTATGAGACAATATAAACGAGAGAACAGAGTGGAATATGTCAAACTTCCATGGCTTACCGACTAACTATACAAAAGTGAATGGAATATGCATAGTTACTACAATCTCCAGGTAGAACAGACAACGCAGCGTAGATATTCGATTTAAAAAAATGAACCTAGCTTATATTTTTGCGCGCATTTTGTCAGTTATGCACAGTGAAATGTGTCAAAGTGCCATTTCCTGAAGACTGACTTTGTCACCATCAATTATTGTATTCCTTGTATGAAAAAGATATACTTTCAAAATTTTAATTTTCGGATTTATTGGAGAAAAATTTCTGATCCACCCCTGACCTATGGTATAGGCCTCATATGTATTTTTCTGATCACATAGCTATTGACTGTTTAAACGTGTTATATCCACTATATCTCTTCCCATGTACCTTCTCTCTAGCAAGCTTATGGACGGCGTCGGCTGTATCGATCATAGAATCGCGCAATAACGAGTGAAGTAGGAGGCGATCTACCGCGTTTCACCCACTTTGATCTTGCGTCCCGATTTGACCATTTCAATTCCAAATTTTCAAAATTCGCGAATTTTTGAAGTGTCATAGCGCATACATTATGATTTTGTATCGAAATTGAATGAGAAAAACATAAAAATATCAAAATTCGTGTTATATGCAAAGACCTATCGAGCTGCACCCACATTCACATGGAACACAGAGTTATTTCTTCATTTTGTGATCAGACTATACGTCTCCATGTCTATGGGCCTTACTTACCAGAGAATTCAAACAGTTCAAGTGATATGTTTACACTGATTGAGTGATTTGATTTATACATTTTATTAAAGTTATGATATTCATGGAATTCTCAACATGGTTATGGCAGATGAAGAAATTGTATTCAATCTTGTGGAAACAAAAATGAATATTGCATGAATAACAAGTGGAAGATTAGTGTTCTAAAAGTAAACTATAGTGAAATATTTTCATAATATTTTTACTGCAAGAGCCATCAAATTGTTGAGTTTTCGAATTCAATTTCAAGCAATTAACAGATCGGTTATTCTGCAATATTGATTAGAGTCAGATATATCTCTGTGTTATAATATACAGTCTATGATTAAAACAAGCGGAATTCCAAAACTAAAAGATAACCCAACAATACGAATATGTAAACAGTTAACAAATCTAACCAGAAATAACTTCTCAAAAAAAAAAATGTAAGACATAAAATAATGAAAAATAATAATATTCGGCCTACCATATAAATACAAATACCAATATCAATGCCAGAATTGAAATGGCAGATATGAGAGGAAATGAAAATAAGTATACAATCCTGAAACATAAAAAACGATTCTTACTTCAATTAGACCCAAATATAGGATTATTAGGTCTCTTGCATGTATTTTTGCGCGCATGTTCTAGGGGAACAGCGTGCTATGGTTTTGTCCAAATATCTGTAATTTTGGATGATTGAGCCGAAAATGGTCTCAATCGACTAGGTTGGACTCACTGATGACGAATTAGGTGTCAAAATCGATTCTGTCCGGCCGGCCGTCCGAGGACACGATAACTGTCGAACGAAGTGAGCTAGCAACTTGAAACTTTCAGGGTAGGTCGCGCATTAGAATGCCGCGGTTAAGTTCGTTAATGGGCCAAATCGGTCGAATAGTTTCTGAGTTATAGCCAGTTGAAATTTTGCAGTTATTTATTTTTTATTTCAGAAAATACTGAAGCGATTGGATTCAAACTTGGCAGTTAGGTGGAGTATAATGACGCGCAGCTTCGAGCCAAATTTCGTCAGGATCATATTGTCAGTAAATTAAAAAAAAATATTTTTCGAAATTTTGTTCCAAAAATTTTTTTTTTCGGAAACCATTCATCATATCCAAAAAAATTCCCCTCACACTTTAAGCTTCATATATCACAGCAGTGTACCAAATTTCAGTTCGATACGATCATTTTTTTTTTAGGGGACACAGCCTACACAGAACACACCCGGTCTCCTAACTCGCACGAGCTTTAAGCTTCTGAGGGGTTTCGTTGAAGCCCAGGATATTCGGAAAAAATACAAAAATAGAAATACAAATAAGTTTTGGAGATATCGGGAAAAAATATGTCAAATTTTGAGGTTTTCTTCTCGGTATCGTTGTTTTTTTCAGTATAACTCGAAAAATACTGATTCAATCCTGATAAAACTTCGCAGCTAGTTTGAAGATGCTGAAAGACAACTTTATCATTAGAACAATTTGAAAAAAAAATGTCTGTGATTTTCTTATCATATCATCCTCATTAAATTCCGTATGAACCTTCGAACTGTTATTTTTCGATGAAGTACTGGATTTCAATTCGATCTGATCTGTATTTTTGGAAAAATAAAATTTTGAATGGGTATATCTGCGGAATCATTGGGTGGATTTTACCCATTCACGAATTCGGCCTTCGTTATTAACGTCCAAACCTTCTCTACAAATATCGAGTTTCTAAGTTGTTTCTTTCGGAAGTTATTGTGTTTACGCAGTCGGCCGTTAGGCTGACCGATGATTCCAAATCATCCAAAATTGGCGAATTGTTAAAGTGTGTGACAGAATGCTTTATGATTTGATATCGAAGTAGTTAATTTCCTTACTTGATAATCAGGTAACCAATTGAATTCTATATTGTTCCAAGAAAATTTGGCAACATAACTATGAGATTTTAGAAATAAAATTTCTGATTTTCTACGTTCATTCAGAAAACATACCAGTTCTCCTCCTTCGTTTTTTTAAAAACTGAATTTAACATACTGGGTGTTCTAATTTTAATGTCAAAGTCAGCCATGACAAAAACCTCAAAACTTCTTTGTTTTTTTTAATTGGTCGGATGGAATCTATGCCAAAAATATTGTATAAATACATACTACTGCTCTAAAATGCTTATTTCCCGAGATATAAGGCAAAATCTCATTTTATTCGCAAGAATGGTCTGGTTTATATTATTCAAGTTTCATTCATTATTCAGAAGTCATGGTAAGAACAAAACAAAAATCTAATAATTAATATCATGTTTTTAATCTTGAGCTTTTCTTCGTCTTACAAATTTTGGTAGACGTAGTATGCCAAAAAAAAATTATGTTTAAATTTTTTTTTAGTTTTTTATAGATTTTCACTCCCAATATCTGACTATCTCTGGCGTAGTTATTTGACAAGAAAATTAACTTTACCTTACCTTATATTTTTGCGCTCATTTCGTTAATTATACCCAGTGAAATGTGTAAAACTGCCATAGCCTAACGACTGACTTAATAGAAGTGAAAATAATTCAACCAAGCATAAGTGCAGCAGAAAACCTAGGTCTATTTTATCATCAAAACCTTTAAACCTTATCAATCATTTTATTTCTTCTTTTGAATACTTATACTTTCGAAAATAATATATACTAATAAATATTTACAAATCACATTCTTTTACATCATAAAAATATACCTAATCATTTAAAATATTTAAATAATAATGTCTACAATTACATAAAATCAAAGTTAGACACATCGTCAAAAGTATTTTGCGGAGCACCTGGGTTAGGCATTTGCTGTCCCATTTGTTGAGGTCTTGGTGCGTTACCACCCATTTGTTGTTGGATGCCGATTATTTGTTGCTGTCTGTATTGTGGTTGCTGAAATCAACGGTTCAAGTCGAAAAAGGTGATCAAATAAAATCTTAATAATACAGATAATCATTTTATGTGGGTTCCTCTGGATCAAGAAATAACATAAACAGGTTACATTCTCTTACCTGTTGCAATAAATGTCTTAGTCCTGGATTGTTTGACATAACAGGCCTCATCATCCTTTGTTGATTTTGCTGTTGGGAATTTCCAATTTGCTGCTGCTGTTGTTGAATTTGCATTCTTTGTTGCTAGAAAAAATAAATTTAATTATCCTAATCTTATTGCTGAAACCAATTTTTAACGGCGTTCATATTAAAATATTTTTTTTAAATTCCTTTTTATTTATTTATTTAATCATGCGCTTGGACATTACATGAATATACATGGTACATCCAATTTGAAAATAAAAACATAAAATAATTAATAACATAATCACAAGGACGACTATCCGTCGATAAATCAACAAATATTCCCCCTTGATCAGAGCTAATCATCCAATCAACCAAAACACCTACACCGAAGAAGCGGATCCAAGTAGAATGACTACAGCTGTTTCACAATTGTTATTGATCGTCAGGTCAACTTAACTTGGATAAACCGCAGAGAGTTCTCTCGATACTTGTTACCTTTCAGGAGGACCGCTGCAGTATAACAACGTACTGCGCGCCATCTACCAGGAGCATCTTGCGAGTCTCACCTTCGAGTGCAGAATAATTTGATCTATGTGTATGACGTTCATCCTTTAGTCGCATCAGGTCGCTGTAACTACGATATTGCAGCTTTACAAAAAACCGTCAAAACATTGGAAACACTCGGTTCATGTGGATTCCCACAAGACGAAAACGTCCAACATCTAACAAAGATAGGAATTGGTTTCACGGAGAAGAGAGAGCTCCAGTAATAATAAATAACATAATCACAAGGACGAATATCCGTCGATAAATCAACAAATATTCCCCCTTGACCAGAGCTAATCATACAATCAACCAAAACGCCTACACCGAAGAAGCGGATCCAAGTAGAATGACTACAGCTGTTTCACAATTGTTATTGATCGTCAGGTCAACTTAACTTGGATAAACCGCAGAGAGATCTCTCGATACTTGTTACCTTTCAGAAGGACCGCTGCAGTATAACAACGTACTGCGCGCCATCTGCCAGGAGCATCTTACGAGTCTCACCTTCGAGTGCAGAATAATTTGATCGATGTGTATGGCGTTCATCCTTTAGTCGCATCAGGTCGCTGTAACTACGATATTGCAGCTTTACAAAAAACCGTCACGACATTGGAAACACTCGGTTCATGTGGATTCCCACAAGACGAAAACGTCCAACGTCTAACAAAGATAGGAATTGGTTTCACGGAGAAGAAAAAGCTCCAGTAATAATAAATAACATAATCACAAGGACGAATATCCGTCGATAACTCAACAAATATTCCCCCTTGATCAGAGCTAATCATCCAATCAACCAAAACACCTACACCGAAGAAGCGGATCCAAGTAGAATGACTACAGCTGTTTCACAATTGTTATTGATCGTCAGGTCAACTTAACTTGGATAAACCGCAGAGAGATCTCTCGATACTTGTTACCTTTCAGAAGGACCGCTGCAGTATAACAACGTACTGCGCGCCATCTGCCCAGAGCATCTTGCGAGTCTCACCTTCGAGTACAGAATAATTTGATCGATGTGTATGACGTTCATCCTTTAGTCGCATCAGGCCGCTGTAACTACGATATTGCAGCTTCACAAAAAACCGTCACGACATTGGAAACACTCGGTTCATGTGGATTCCCACAAGACGAAAACGTCCAACATCTAACAAAGATAGGAATGAATTGGTTTCACGGAGAAGAGCTCCAGTAACAATAAATAACATAATCACAAGGACGAATATCCGTCGATAAATCAAGCTATTTCTTCTCCGTGAAACTAATTCCTATAAAATAATTAGTTCGAAAGTAGTTTCACTAAATTAATTCGAGACACTAAACGAGTCCAAATCAGTAGACTGCGCAGTTACACGATGTAAGAAATAGTTTTTTCGATAATTAGTGCGCGGTGCTCCTAATGGAACATGAATGTGTTCTGGGTATTCACACATGGGACGAAAAATTGAGCCTGCTCAAAATCTGTGGTCAATCAAACATGCCTTTCAGCAGGTTCAATGCAAACACAAGATCCATGTAGGATCTTCAAGATCTTAGAGAGGGCAGGCGAAGATATATAAATTTGACAATGGTTTCGAGGCAATTCATTCGGTGTCTGATTCTTTCTTGAGGTGGATCGTGAACTTCAAATTAATTTAATGAGTAATAAATCATTTACTAGTTCATATTGTTTTTTTTGTCTTCGGTAAACCCGCAAGATTTCCCGTCGCGAAGCTACAAGTAAGATATTCA
Organism: Myrrha octodecimguttata; assembly: GCA_958510865.1. Taxonomy (NCBI): domain Eukaryota; kingdom Metazoa; phylum Arthropoda; class Insecta; order Coleoptera; family Coccinellidae; genus Myrrha; species Myrrha octodecimguttata. The sequence continues at coordinate 55,049,228 of OY294058.1, read as the reverse complement.
CATTATTGTAAGCAGTGCGAGTTCCTGAACAAAAAATATGAAGGCCAACATAGGCGGTCTCTCTTTGTTTAGAAGATATGGGCCCCCAAAGTCCCAAATTGATTCATTTTCAGATCCTTTTTTCTGCCATAAAAATGATCTCTCACTCCTCAAATCTAGTTCATAAATCATCTTTGAACCTTCAAACAACGAATAGCGACACTTTCTTTTAAGAAAATTGATTATTTAAAGGAAGAAAAGTGAAAATATTAGACAACCACTATACAACCTATATTTCTACGGAATACTTCTCAATGTTAAAGCGGAGTTTGGCAACAGCGTCTTTTCATCACTGGCCAACGTATTATGACCGAAGAGTAGTTGCTGGCGGGAAATATGAAATTATGGACAGTCGAAGGATATGATTGTAAGGAAAATGCTTCTGTCACTGAAGAAGAGGTGGTTATTCTAACATCAAAACAAAATCGTAGAGAATATTTGTTTACGGTTTCACTCTCAATATTTTCGTTTGAACTTTCTTTCTATCATCCCCTTCAAAATAGGGAGGTAGTTATCTACTTCGTTTTTTGTTGTCTTCGAGATGGTCCCAGTTTAGAATAAGATTCAGGGTATTCCAATAAAATGGATTATATAATAACCTCGATTTCATTGGATATCTGGGAAGGGCGCGACCTATCACATATGAAAAAAATGTACGTTGAAATATATATCAGGGTGTATTCTCATTTCATTACTACGTGTTTCAACCTTGTAGATTTCATTAGAAACGAATTCTCCTATTGGAAGATTTAGAGTGTCGCAGTAAACAGTAAGAACTAAGAACATATTTCATTTTTCTCGCCAGCAATAATCTGTCATTCACGAATAAGCACGATGGCACGATTCCGACCGATGAAATTCGCGCCATTGCCAAACTTCACTTTTGGACTGAGTCGAAATCAGAAGGAATAGAGGTTAAGTGGTTGTCCAGTAATTTCATTGTTTTTTCATTAAATATTGATTATTCTTGGAAAAAAGTGTTGCTTATTGTTGGTTGAAGGTTCAAAGGTGGTTTGTGAACTGTACAGATGAAGAGATGAGATATCGTTTTTATGGTGGAAAAAGGGACCTGAAAAAGACTCATTTTGGAACTTTGGGGGCCCATATCTTCCAAATTAAGGGAGACCGCATATGATCGATTTCACATTTTTTATTCAGAAAAACACACTGCGCTCAATGATGTAAATATCTTTTTAATATCTCGGCGACGGGAAATCTTGCGGGTTGACCTTGTCTTCTTTTTTGTTTTCAGGCGTGATTTTTAGTTATCAAACTGCATCGAAAGGAAAGAAGAAATTTTGTTGATGAAAAAGAAGCTCTTCAAAAACAAACAACAATTTCACTACACTTACACGGGGAGACCGAGTGTTTTCTGAGGTTTTATCTGTGCTTTTGTATCGTACGTAAAAATGTATGGCACCCCGATCACATTTCCTCTGCTAATACTGTTATAACACATTGTTGTCCCGCGACGCTGAGAGACTATGAAAGCAGGTCCAGTAAACACAAATCTAACTTTAATCGATGGGTATTATACAGGGTGAGTCTTTGACCTTGCAGAATATTTTAACAGAAGATTCCTGAAGCCAAAAAAAAAACGTTTTTCCCCTACCATTTTTTCCGATTCGGCTAGGTTCGTAAGATACAGACTGTTGAAAATCCATAAAAATATGTAATTTTCGATTATATCTTGCGAACTATCTCATCGAATGAGATGATTTTTGGAATACCATTTTTTATAGGTACGATGAATGTTCCTGGATTACAAAATTTCATCCACATCCTCCAGTTTCTTTAATATGACCATAACATTTCATAAAAATACCAGAAATTCAAAGAATCCAACTTTTAAAAATAATTTGAATGCTATTCAACGAATTTTTGACCATTTTGGGAAGTAAAAGTATTCCTTATTTTTTTTCGTATGATGAGCCGTTTTCGAGTAATCTGAAATTCAAAAATAAAAAATATCTGTGAAATTCCGAGAACCGGGTACTTTGGCTAAATGCAACTCTGTTCAAAAATTCACAGAATTCAATTTTTCCGCGTTGCCACGTCTGAAAGTTGAGAATGGAATCCTAGCATTTTTTATTTGGAATGATTTGTAAGCGGAGTAGCCGAATCCCGCAACTCGTGCGTAAAAATCAAAGAGGAAACTACAAAATTCATAAGTCCCAAAATCTTCGCAATAGGTTCAACTTTGCTTTTGACTTCCATAAGTCGAATGCAATTCTATTCTTATTCCTTATGATTTCTGTTGTTTAATTCTTACATTTTGATTAACTTCTCACTCTTCCATGATAATGGGGATTCTTACTGGTTTGAATGCAATCTTTCTGCTGACCCAAATTTCTTGAAATTATGTACAGAACTTTGATAGTATTTATTTTGAGGATTCTTCAAATGCGCTTTCATAACATAACAACCCATGGTGGAAGAAAACCACCATGACATAACCTTAAAACCACGGAGCCACAGATTTATAGTTCAGTTCAGAATCATAGACTTCACAAGTGTATGCATAGAATTAGCATATTGTGTGTTGTTTGATTTCGAAGAGTTCTTTCTTTCTGTTCGTCAATTTGGCAACGTTTGTACGTTCATAGATAAATTAGGTACATCTGTTTTATTTATTTATGAAAATGAAAGTTTGAATGGGTTATGTCTGAATCTGATAATTCTTGGAGAAAATGAAATAAACAAAGAAAATTAATAATTACAAATTGAAGATGAATCTCAAACCTAATATGAGTGATAGCTAGATGAATTCCTCATTATCGAAAATGAAACCAAGAGAAGAATATTCAACGTTTATCGCCCACAAAATTTGGAATACCTAGCTTGTTTATTGTACTATAAATACAACTTTTTTCACCAACTGGAATGTAAAAAGTAAGTTGACGCTTGTTTTCATAACAGAGTTGCTTATTTCGAAGATTTGAATGGTATATCTTAGGCTTGGAAAAACTTCAGTGTTCAGGTTTCCAGGGGCGGCTAGCCTATTATGAAAATTTATAATGCCTATATCTTTTTATCTAGGCCGAATCGGAAAAAATGGTAGAGGACAAATGTGTTTCTTTCAGCTTCAAGAATCTTCTATTAAAATATTCTGCAAGGTCAAAGACTCACCCTGTATAGAATAAATACTTACATCAAGCATTTTGTACTGATTTTCCGTTTGCTGCGCTGCATGCAATGCCTCCTGCAACTGCGTCGTTTTCATATGACTGATCCTCTCCAACTGGCTCTTATATTGCTGCTCCTGTTGTTGGGCTGCCTCCAAAGTTTGCTTCAGCTGATTTATCTTTTCCAGATTGTGCTGTCTCTCGGCCTGAAGTTGATTTTCGCAGGCCGCTCTTTGACCCATCATGCCCGGAGACATGCTATTATTAGATCCGGGTTGAGGGGATTGCGTCATGCCTTGTTGAATGTTCTGCAGAAAAAATGCAGTGATATAAAATTGGTTTCGTGCTTCGTTTGACATTTGTCATACGTTGGAGGTAAAACAAACTCACTTTCCCGCTTTGTTTATGTTATGAAATACAGCATTTTCAACAATTTCAGGATAAATTCACAAGTTAAAATGATTTATATTCATAGAATTGGTGAATTACTAGACCCGTGAGGCCAAGTTATTGTGTCGTTGTGAAATGCAACATAAATACACCGAGAGACCAAGGAATACATTCGCTTTGTTTACATTGGCGAAGAGCGATTATTTGGAGATTTTAGTGATTTTATTCATTTTACAAGTGAAATTTTGTGATAATGGATCTGATTAACTGATATTCAATCTCAGTTGATAATCGTTCAAAACGATATAAATGACAATTGCAGTATTTATCCTTGTCTTCTAAAGCCTAGAGTATCCACATCATACATAGCATTTATTATAGCTATAACTATTGAAAATGAAACAGTGAAATGTTTGGCTCATTAATTCCTGAAAATAAACAGCAGAATGAAATCCAACAAATGTATGGAATGGAAAAAACATGGGTTCCAGAGAACTTCTCAGTACTATTTCAAATAACGTTCTATGTCGTAAATTATCAAATTACTATAATATATGTTACAAATAAAATAGTTCATATGAAATTTTTTCCTTGAACACCGATTTCGATTCATCCTCAAAAATTTCTTTACTATCCATATAAAATGCTTTTTTATTATGCAGATGCAACATTAAGGCTTTCATTATCTTTAATAATTGACAATAAGGTCAATTCGAAACATCTTATAAACAACAAAATATAGAAGTTTCATCCTTGAGTAGTCGAGCCACATCGGAACGTAACAGAGAAAGTTATCTGGTTCATTATTATTATAAAATGCATGCAATATTTTGACAAATCTATTACATAACGAATAGCCTTTATAAATCATATGGAGATGCGAGTGGTAACCAATCAGAATGGGTTTGTCATTCATAACGCCAGCTATCGTAGTGTCGAGAAGATATAATTCTTGAAATGTGTATAACAGACACGAAATATTCTTATCATACTTATCTCATCATGTGTCAACTTATTAAACAGAACAAATTAAATAGATAGTCTATCATAATGCCTTAAACAATGTGGAAATGCCTAAAACAAACTCTACCATAGTTTGTTACTTTGTCAGAACAGTTTTTTCAATTTATGGCGTGAATATAGGATGTTTGCCTTCTCTGGGGTAGTTCACATAGTGTTCTATTTCTTCGAATACCAGATAAAACTTAGGGGAATAGGTCAAAAATGCAAATATTCAAATATAAAGTCTACACTACAATATATCGGAAATATCGGATTCCTTCGTCTCTCGGTGTATTTATGTTGCATTTCACAACGAAACGATAACTAGGCCTAGTTATTCACCAATTCTATTAATATAAATCATTTTAACTTGAGAATTTATCCTGAAATTGTTGAAAATGCTGTACTTCATAACATAAACAAAGCGGGTAAGTGAGGTTGTTTTACCTCCAACGTATGACAAATGTCAAACGACGCACGAAACCAATTAGGAAAAAATAGGTTTGTTCGTTGCACCCGCATGAGCTACACTAACTACCCTAACTCCACTGACTTCCAATTCTCAGTGCAGTGCTAAAAAATCTGCAATATCATATTCAAGAGCCATATAGAACTTACCGCAAGACCTATTCTGGGCTGTATTCCAGCACCCGGTACGTTCTGTCCCAAGACTCCTTTGAAAGATACAGGCTGGCCAGAAGATGAGACGACATTTTGCGTGATTTGTCCACCTCCCATGGCGATCTGATTAGTTTGGATCATCATTCCCTGAGCAGGTTGCGACGTTGCCGGATTAGGGATCATTTGGCTAGGTGTACCGCCTATCGGTAGGGGGCTACCAGTTTGAGGATTGATACCAGGGGCTCCAGTGCCCTTAAATTATTTGAATTATATGAATGCTAATGTTGCCATGGGTACTTCTTATATATCAAAATATGGATGATTTGTCATCTTGTAGATGATTAGATTTTTGTATTCATTTTCAATTTGGTTTTCTGAGCACAAATTTGCAGTCGAAACTCGTAGGTCTATTTCAGTTTCGCAGATATGGGCCCCCAAAGTTCCGTAAAACGATATTTTCAGATTTCTACTATCAGAACAATTGCTAACTCTTTTCAACATAGTTTAAAAATTATCCTAGAACCTATACACGACTGCTACCGGTGTTTCCTCTCAATTATATTCAATTTAAGACTGAAAAATATCGATTTTATCGAGCAACCATTTAAACTGTCATTTAAGGGAAATTTAAGTTGATTACGAGTGACGTTTGGCATCGCCGCAATGTCAACACTGCTCATCCTGTCGGCGGTTTGAATAAAAATACGGATGTCTTATCAATAAATGCAAAATTTGCTAGGATTCTAGGTAAGGTTTGGTCAGTTAAATTTAGGACTATGCAATTGAATATCTTTCCTGAACTAGGAGATGCTTAATCAGGTGCTAGGAATGATGCGCTGATGCCAAATTGACAATACTTTTAAAAGAACGGTCTCCCTCCTGTGAGAAAAGGTTTAATTGAGATCTAAATAAAAGTGGTAGGTGATTGTTTTCATAGTGGAAATTCGAGAGCTAATTTCTTCCAAGCCAAGAAAATTTAACAAAATTGTATCTAAATTTCTGGACTCTTCTTGTAGAAGGTACAGTGTTAAGTGGATTGAATTTTACCATTTGGAAATCTTCACACAAGTTATTGACAATTACATATTTCAAAAAATTTCTTTTATTTATGTGTCTTTCAGTTGTACATTAATTTTAACTCTGGATTCCTCTCATCAAATAGAACACTTTTATCCTATACATTTTTTCGATTCGAATCGGTAAGAAGATACACACTGTTCAAATTTCCAAAAAAAACAGTTTTTGTAGCTTTGTCATGGTTATTTCGAATGAAATGCCCTTCAGCAATTATTTTTTCTTCTCATTTATTTCCTAGTTATAGAATCGGCGATTCATAAAACTATAAGAAAAAAGCATCAAGAATGCGAATAAAGGTAATTTTATGTCATTAAAAGAATCTTCAATCCTTCTAGACTATCTTCTTGTTTTATATAATTCCTCCTGAAAGTCACCGTTTTCGAGATAGTAAACAATAAACGCTGTTGAATCTGATAAATTGCGAGAAATTTCCTATTTTTTTTTGTGAATCCGACCCTAATTACTAGTGAAGGGCTGGAATGAAGTTCGCCCACGTTCATCGGGACCACAGAATTACACAGAGTTATTTATTTATTTTGTGACCAGACCCTAGAGATGCAGACTGTCTCCATGTCTATGGGCCAGACTTTCCAGATAATTCATAGAGTTCAAGTAATGTTTTTACACTGATTTTTACGTTTTACTGATGCTTATAACTTTTTATCTGAGCCGAATCTGGAAAAATTGCAAATGAATGCATTTGATGAGATGAATCTATGGTTGAAATCAATTTAGACTCGCCCTGTATAAATAGACAAGAGAACCAATTCCAGAAACCTTGAATAAATGAATAAAGAAGTCGAAACACTAACCTGGGTTTGTCGTAGCACACCGTTAGTTTTCTGATGCTGAATGACCTTGCGTAGCCGATCTACAAAGGCTGTCTGATCATTGGGAATGAAACCCAAGTAGGCCCTCTTTTCATTCGTATACAACAAAATGAGTACTTTTATATCACAAGCTGGATTTGCTATGCTGGTGAAATGAACGCACCCTGCCTGCAAAAAGAAAGATCACATATTCAAAACTAAACATGAGTGTCTACGCTCTAGTCAACTAATACTTTCAGCATTCAATGTTGGTTGTGGAAACAATAACTTCTTCATAAGAGACAAATGCTTACTATAATCACAGACTAACCAGATAAACCACTCGCGTCATTTACTTAGGAAATCTATGTCAACGCAGATATGACCCTGAATCGAGCTAATCAGAATTTTAGCAGGCGTTTGGGGTGCCAATCAGATTGCAGGAATAGGATTACGTCATTCTCGCCGCTTTCGGACTCGCTTGAAGAGGTTATAAACATGTAAACAAACTGAAATTAATTTTTTGTTCTATTTATTTGATGAATAATTTCGTATCTGTTCCATTTTAGGATATAATCGAAACAGTTTTTTATAACCAAATCAATTGTTTAGTCATCTTTGAGGTTCTATTTTATGATGACAGTCCTCATTATATCCTTTAATCGTACAACAAGAATTGGAATCGAACTTAGGTGGACTCATTCATAATGTTTATTTTATATAATAAAGGGTTTTTCAACAAGAACTTTGTTTTTTAAAACAAAATAAAACAAAGAATTTAGTGGAAAATGAATAAAATTTTCATTGTATTACAAAGAGAAAAGTTCGGCAATTATGAATGAAAAATGATATCTGACAAATGTCCACCACGACCACGCTGACAGACGTTGATTCTTTCATCAAAATTTTTAATCACTTTTTGGCAAGATGGAGGGTCTATTTCGTTAATGACATCACGGATTTTGAGTTTTAAGGCTGCAATCGATTCGATTGGCTCCGTATAAACTCTGTCTTTAACATAGCCTCACAAAAAATAATCCAGTGGTGTTAAATCACACGATCTGACCGGCCACTTAACAGCTGAATTTCGCGAAATTATGCGAACGGGAAATTTGGTTTGCAATAAATTGATCGTTTCATTGGCTGTGTGACATGTGGCACCGTCTTGTTGAAACCACATTTCAGTGACATCCATGTCATCAATAATAGGCCAAAATTCAGTTGTTAACATCTCGCGTTTATGTTGTTCGAAAATATCACGAATTTTACGAAATGTAACTTTAACAGAACGACCATTTTCATAGTGGATTTGAATTATTTTAATGCGATTTTCGAGCGAAATTGAATTCATTGTAACAATTGCCAAAGCATATACTGCGAATACGTCAAAAAACTAAATGTCAAAACTGTCATGTGGTGCCGGTGTTACCACATTGAAAAACAAAGTTCTTGTTGAAAAATCCTGTATAAAGTAATCACAACTGAAGTAAAAGAATTACAACCTCCATTATTCAATTAAAACGATGGGATGTCTAATAAAATTGTATATGATTGCAAAACCACAAGGATTGGAATCGAACAAAGTTGGTCTATTCATAGTTTGATTTTATATTGAAATAAATCTCATTTTTCATTTAATACAATAGTATGTTTCTGTTTCTTTGATATATTGATTTCAAAGAACAAGTTTTCGCCAAAAAAATACCTCTTTTAATGAATTACTGTTGTATATATTCTTTATTGATAAAATAGTGAAGCAATTATGAATTATACTCAACTTGCTGAATTAAATTATGTAAAAACCAGTGTCTGAAACAGTTTGGCAGACTTCACGTAAACATGGTATACTTACTACAATATAGTTACTGAAAACTTAACAAATAACATATTTAAATGAGTAATAATTGATAGTGTTATGGAAAAGATTAGACAATGTAGTTTTGAAGAAAGTCTATTTCTTATTTATAACTTTTCTTCATTTCTCACACATTAATTCGATTTTATTCACACATATTAGATAAAGGTTTGCAATGTAATAGAACACACCCAAACTCCCAGAAGATTTTGGGGGTTTTCCTAGAGATCTATAAGTGTCGCTACAAAGATTCTCTGATTAAGGTAAACTGGTTTTCCATAACATTTTTCCAAAATTTTCATTTACTCCAACCGAGTTCTTCTATAGGAGTTTAAGATGTTAGGAAACACTCGCTTTGGTATTGGAAATTTGCTTTTCAAGTGGTTTCCTCGAAAAACCTTAGTCTGATTTTAATCTTGTGATTCCTGAATCCCGACAAATCCGTTTTAACATTTCGATTTTAGATATTCAAAAGTCAAGCATTCAATTAGACAGCTGTTTTGAGGAAGAAGAAAGTGTGGTTATGTCTGTTGTACTCCTCAAGGTCGGAAAGATGCGATTCCCGCAAACGATGAAGTGATTTGTCTTGTTGGTCTGTGCTATCATTTACTTGTTTGTTTCTTTATTCTTTAGTTGGCCGAAAGAATTTGTGAACTAGATTGAAGTCACCACTTTAACTTCTTCAGCATCAAAATCCAGTTAAACTGAAAATTTTATGGTATGTACTTACGAAACCTGAGCTCATAACTTTGGTGAGAGACTCAAGGGCTTCACATGGTTGCGGATGAAAGAGTACCGATTTTGAGTTCTTCAAGTATGCACCTCCAATATTTCCAATCAGATGCTTGGGCATAAGTTGCATTATAAGCTTGGCCGGCCATCCATCCGCTTTACTGCAAAAAATAATATCATAATCCCTTTGTAAAGGTTCCTCACAAAATTGGTCATCTTCACAAAGAAACCTGTTTTTCGTTGACTTCAAAAATATATTTTTTGTTTCATTTCAATTTCAAGTTCTTTCTCACTGAAAAAAAAAACCCTCTCAGTTACATTGCAAGCGGTGTCTACCGGTACTGGAGATACAATGTGTCTCAAAAAGAGTGAAACAAGTACAAGTTCTTCCTTTAAGAAACCTTCATTAAGAAATCGGAATTATAATGTTAAAAAAATGGACCAATGAAACATAATCAATTGAAACAAGATTCAATTTCTTCAGTTAAATTCTACTTACAGTTCTGGTTCTCCATCCTTTGAGTTGGCAGACACTTGGCAGGGTACATGCTTGGTCATCTTAGGCTGATCTTGAGCATTCTTTGGTTTTTCTATCCATTCCAGGTGACCTTGCCATATGGTGTGGCGTTCCCTCGATGACTGCATCTGTCCGACTTGTTGCTGTCCGGGTTGCCCAGGATTCTGAAACCAAATTCCATCTAATCAGAACAATCAATTTTCTGATAGTTATAAAGAGTGTTTTAAATCTCGCGTTTTTTTTTTAAAAGAATAAATAAAATATAGATGGCGCACTGAATTCGTCTGGGTATTTTGACCATAAAAATGGCTTCGTACACGATACAACAGTGCGTTCACATTGTTGAATTATTTTATGAAAACCAGCGTTAGGTGAAAAGTGTTTTTAGAAAATTTCGTGAATTTTATGATTTACATAATCGTCCATCTCAAAGCAGTATTGGTCGAATTACTAAAAAATGTCGAGAGATCGGTTCGGTGGAAGATCAAAAAAGTGAAAAATACAGTTATAGCGGTTGTTCACAAGAAAATATTGATTTGGTTTGTGAAAGTGTTGCTGAAGACCCTGGAATGTCCATGAAACGACGTTCAGAACAAGTTGGACTTAGTGGGTCCACAACATGACGTATTTTACACAAGGATTTAGCTCTGAAGGTATATAAGGTTCAAAAAACACAGGAACTAAAGCCATTAGATCATTTAAAACGTCGTTCATTGGTCGATGACATCAATGACAACCAGTTGATGTTTCTCAAGCATCTTGTTTTCCGATGAGGCACATTTTAAACTTGGTGGCTTTGTTAATAAATGAAATTGTCGTATCTGGGTACGGAAAATCCACGAATTATTCATGAGAAACCTATGCATCCTAAACGAGTCACTGTTTGGTGTGTATTATGGTCAGGTGGTGTAATTGGACCTTACTTCTTTGCAAATACTGCTGGTGAAGCTGTAACTGTCAATAGTGATCGATACCGTCAGATGATAATCCAATTTTTGTGGCCTGAATTAATGAATATTGATCTAGAGGACATTTGGTTTCAACATGATGGCGCTACACAAATGCAAATGACACAATTGATTTATTGAGACAAAAATTTCCTGGACGAATAATCTCCAGAAACGGTGATGTCAATTGGCCACCAAGATCATGTGATTTGACACAGATGGACTATTTCCTTTGAGGTTATGTGAAAAGCCAGGTCTATGAGAATAATCCACAATCGATTCCAGAACTTTAGGATGACATTATTTCTGTCATTAGTGAGATAGAGCCTCAATTATGTAAAATGTCATTGAAAATTTCAACAAAAAAGTGGACGTCTGTAGAGCTGCAAAAGGAGTCCATTTGACAAATATTATTTTCCGTATATAAATGTCATAACTGATACTTCAATTACCAATGAAAAGTTTTTGAAAATGAATGCAAATTATGTGTTTTACGAATTCTTAAAAACAAATCGTGCAATTTGAAACATCCTTTATTTATTCATTCTATGTGTAACAGTTTACGCGAACTGACTTTCTTTCAACGCTTTACACGGCATTAGCCTGGTTTATAATTTATTTATTTATTTATTCGACGGGCTAAATGCCCAATATTACAAAGTATATATACTAAATTAAAATAACATATTGTATGCCTACCCTAACATACAGTAAACACCAAGACAATATAAAAACTAGAACATCACAGCAATCGCCTTTTTTTAAATTTTTTTTTTACATGACATGATTTCTTTTGATAGTGCCCACAAAAAGTTGAAGATTTTCCAGATTACAACAGAGAGAAATGAAAATAATTTAGGATATAAATTCCTTAATACTTTCCCTGAATCTGACAGGTGTATCAAAACAGTCGACATTAGAGGAGTGATGATTTGCCAGTCTTGCTGTCCTCGCCAGGAACGAGTTATAGCCATAGTTGGTTCTATGTGCAGGGCTATGAAAGGAAATTGCCTGACGAGTGGGCCTTGACGGAATATGAATAGCAATATTAACCAATAATTGCTGACATGAATTTCGTGAATGGAGAATATTATAGAAAACTGACATGTCTCTTAGATTTCTTCTGGTCTCAAGAGTTTCCAAGTGCAAGACCTCCTCAATTTGGTTGTAGTTGAGTTGATAGAAATCAGTCCCAGGAAGATCCAGCCTATATGCCATATGTCTAAGGAACCTATGTTGAACCCGCTCAATGTTCTGGATATGAATATTGTAAAAAGGGGACCACACACATGAACCATATTCCAAGTGAGGACGCACAAGGGAACAATAAAGCAACCGAAAGGGGTCGGTACTCTGAAAATCTCTACAACATCTCTTGACAAAGCCCAACATCTGAAGTGCTCTTGAAGTATAATATGTAATAATACCACTGGAAATGAAATTTGCAGGCAAAATTTCTCAATAGACGACTTCGGTCCAAATTACCAACCCAAAAATTTCGTAAAATTCACTAGTACTGGGGAACGGGAATTTCAGAATAAATATCCGTAAACTGTGCATCGGCTCCTCAAACCAGATAATTGGATTCAAATTGGATTTGTTAAGATAATTTCTGATTGGCTGAAATTTAAGTTAGGATTCCTGATTTCAAGTCAAGTTTATATGGGATATGTTCCCTAAATCAACTTGGTTATTTCGGTTCTGGTTTTCCATTCCGTGAATATGAAATGTTCGGTTGGTTCACAAACATAAGGTTATCTACGGAATTTGATAAAAATGCGATAGGTTTTCTGTCACCAGAACAACAGTGGATTTTCTAAAGCATAGAACAATCAAGAAACGACTTCGACTCGATATTTGTAAGGTAGATTTAGGGCTTAAATACGTAGGACGAATTCGTGAATGGGTAAAATCCATCCAATGATTCCGTAGAAAATTTATTTTCCCAATATTTCCAAAAATACAGATAAGATCGAATTGAAATTCTCTGATTTTCTTGATTGAAAAATTACAGCTTGAAGATTCATTAGGAATGTCGTGAGGTTAATCTGATAAGATGAAGGAATTCAATACGTGAAAAAAGGTGCTGACTTCACATCAGTGCATTCCTAGAATTTTTATATATTTGAAACTCCTAACTCGTAAATATGATGTGTTTGGTAGAAATTGAAATACCTATGTTAGAACGAAAAATGAATGAATAGTTGCCCATAATAAACATTTTTGAAAATGAGACTAGTCAAGCAGTGACTACAACTGGTGCTTGATAACGCAAATTAGAACACAGTTCTTTCTACAAGACGGTGCCACATGCCATACAGCTTGTGAAACAACTTCATTGCTGCATGGGGCATTGCAGTGATCAGAACTGGCCACCAAAATCTTCTGATTCAACTACATAAGACTTCTTTTCAGGTGTTTATTTCAAAATAAAGGTCTTTGACAAGCGTGCAACCATCAGTGCATTACAGGAGGACATTAAACGCTGCATCAACGAAATTTCGGCTCATTTGTGCGATATAGTCCAGGAAAATTACACCAAAATAGAGCCCATGTGCACTTGATTGACTCACCTGAGCTTGTGAGGTGACCACAGCTTGATTAGGTTGGGAGACCTGAGAAACACCTTGCATCTGGTTCTGATTTTGGCTCATCTGACCCTGCATTTGATTCGGTAAATTAATGCCAACTTTGATGTTGTGTTGTTGCTGCTGTTGCGTCTGTTGTTGGCCCAGAGGCGAGTTGTTATTTACTGAAAATATTTTAATTCGCTTCAATCAGCAAAAATATCGATTAAAGCTTTGAGAGGATTTTGCATCATTTTGTAGGTTATTCCTGGGTTTTCACTCCCAATAAAAAGAGAACTATTGAAAATTGAATAAAAATTGATTTTTTTATGGAAGATGCCCTGGCGGATTGCGGGATTGAACTATTCGTCAAGTGCAGTTTTTGGGGAAACAGAAAGAGTCAGATTTGTCATCGTTTGTATTATTCCGGTATTGTTCATTAGGCAACCCTTTTTACTAGAAACTGCCTTTGACTAATAGATCAATCCTGCAATCCGCAAGGGTGTTTTCCATGAAAAACCAATTTTCATTTAACATTTCATAGTTCATTTAATATTTCATATCTGAATATAAGTGAAAAACCAGAAAAAACGTACAAAATAACAATCGGCAGCTTTTCCGTTAAAATTTTTTTTTTGATCACGAATTTTCGCACAGAATTGTGCAGTATTTGTCAACTAGTTACCAGGTTTCATCATAATCAAATCAGTAATATTTCGCCAATATCTCCAAAAATTTAAATTCAGATGAAACTGAAATTCGGTACACTATTGCAAAATGTTGACTTCAAGATCCGTACAAAGTTTAGAAAAAAAATGTTTGAAATACTAATTTATCGTTTCACTTATTTGTTTGTTTAATTTATTTGACCTAAAATGTTTCTGATGTAACTGCTCATTATAGTATTTTTGGAACCAAAAATCGTAAATGCTTTTTATTTGATTGTCTAAATATCCACTTGATCTCCGAAAATTTCAGTAGTTTCTTTAATGGGGGTTTTTCCTGAATTTGGGTTATAACTGCAAATGCAAATTTAAACATAATTATTATGGGTTTGATTCATCATTTCCCCAAATTACCTTCAGAAAGTATTCAAAATCAGGTTTCAAAATTGGGGTTTGGGATTTGTCATGCATGCACGAAGTGACAACGTTGTTTAGTAGAATTGCTTTTTCTGCTATAGAATAATGAAATATTTATTCCTATTCTGTGGTACACACGTGTACTTTGTCAATATAACCAAACAATTTCCGTTTGCGGTTTGTCAGTAATATGACAGTATGACAGTCTGTGCTCTTCTTTCTCTATTCCTTGGTCGTTGTCTTCTACTCTAACCAGATCGAAGTATAGCTATCTCTAATTTACTAAGCAAAGTAGCACATTTGACATCCTTTTCTTTCCGAGAAAGCCGAATCCGACGTTGCCATATCATGCACTCAAGACAAATCTCTTTGAATGCAAATCCCCATTTTTTGTTTTTCGGTTTTAGGTGATCAAACATTTTTTTTTAAATATAATATTGAAATTATATGTTTGATATGTGATGTTCTAAAGGTTTCTCATGAAAATAACTGCATTTTCGGTCAAAGGAAAAACCCCCATTGAAAGATTTCATCAGTGTAGTTTAAAATTCGTTAAGTTTGATTATTTCTATTTTTTTTCCTATTCTACGGTAGTACTGGGCGCTGTTGCCAATTTTTGCATTAGAAACGAAGCGATTCAAAATTCAAATCTTAGTTTTCCAAAACCAGATTCAAATAATTTCTACGAATGATTCGAAACAATCATGAATGTTACCTATAAAAACCAAGTTCAAATTTGCAGTACCATCTCAAACCGAAGAAAAATACTCACTCTGTATGTATCCGCTACCAGATGGCATAGAAGAAGGTGGTTGATTCAGTTGTGTTAAAAGTGCACTATTCTGCGCTTGCTGATTAGTTTGATTAGCTGCCATGTACGGTCTCTGGGGGCCCGCCTGAGGGGGCATTCCCCATCTAGGTCTTTGACCGTGTAAATTATAACCGGAGTTTCCGGCCATGAGGTTAGGGACCATACCCGGCATCATCGGACCCCTTGTGTTCACTATACCGACCATGCCTGGAGTTACCATTGGTTGGGATTGTTGCGGCAGTGTTGCCATACCTGAAAAATTTCGCAGATTACAAGTTTGAGAACATTATATGGAATATCAATGAAATAAAATTTATTTTTCGATAGAATCTTATATACAAGCCGTTAAAGGCTTGCGAAAGTTGTTAGATCTTAAATTTCATTGAAATCTAATCAATATTTTCAGAGAAAAAATTTTCATTTGAAATTTTAAAAATTTTCGATAAATTTTTTTTTAAATTTTCTAACTGGATCCACACGAAATTTTGCTCTCAGTTGGCGCGTCGGCATTCGAAAACTGTCCACGAAGTTTCAATTTGATCGAGTCAATACTTCATAAGATATCGAGGAATTAACCTCAAAATTTGAAATGGGTCCATCTCCGAAACTATCCAACCGATTCCACCCATTAACGTACTTAACCGAGATATTTGGACTCCAAACATAATCTGACAATTTCAAGTCGCTAAGTCTTTTCCTTCGAAAGTTGAAAATGAAAATGAGAAAAAAATTTTTTTTTCTATTGCTAAAACTGATTAAAACTTGAAAAACATTAATTTGTTTTCTCCTCTCTATCTGTCCTTATACCTGTTTGGGTTTTCATATAGGTTGAACTGTTTTCAAAACATTCTAGAACAGTTCTAGGACTGGAAACGTCTGCTCATCGGTTCTCTTTATATACAGGGTGAGTCTTTGACCTTGCAGAATATTTTAACAGAAGATTCCTGAAGCTGAAAGAAACACATTTGTCCTCTACCATTTTTTCCGATTCGGCCTAGATAAAAAGATATAGGAATTATAAATTTTCATAATAGGCTAGCCGCCCCTGGAAACATGAACACTGTTTTTCCAAGCCTAAGAATGTTATGAAAACAAGCGTCAACGTACTTTTTACATTCCAGTTGGTGAAAAAAGTTGTATTTATAGTACAATAAACAAGTTAGGTATTCCAAATTTCGTGGGCGATAAAAGTTGCATATTCTTCTCTTGGTTTCATTTTCGATAATGAGGAATTCATCTAGCTATCACTCATATCAGCTCTGAGATTCATCTTCAATTCGTAATTATTAATTTTTGTTGTTTTATTTCATTTTCTCCAAGAATTATCAGATTCAGACATAACCCATTCAAACTTTCATTTTCATAAATAAATAAAACAGATGTATTTCATTTATCTATGAACGTACAAACGTTGCCAAATTGAAGAACAGAAAGAAAGAACTCTTCGAAATCAAACAACACACAATAAGCTAATTCTATGCATACACTTGTGAAGTCTATGATTCTGAACTGAATTTATGATTCTTATGAATTTTGTAGTTTCCTCTTTGATTTTTACGCACGAGTTGCGGGATTCTTACGTATACGTCCATTGTGAATTGGCCAAAGTCGGCTACTCCGCTTACAAATCATTCCAAATGAAAAATGCTAGATTCCATTCTCAACTTATAGACGTGGCAACGCGGAAAAATTTAATTCTGTGAATTTTTTTAACAGAGTTGCATTCAGCCAGTATCCAATTCTCGGAATTTCACAGATATTTTTTATTTTTGAATTTCTGATTACTCGAAAACGGCGCATCATACGAAAAAAAATAAAGAATACTTTTACTTTCCAAAATGGTCAAAAATTCGTTGAATAGCATTTAAATTATTTTTAAAAGTTGGATTTTTTGAATTTCTGGTATTTTTATGAAATGTTATGGTCATATTGAAGAAACTGGAGGATGTGGATGAAATTTTGTAATCTAGGAACATTCATCATATCAATAAAAAACTATATTCCAAAAATCATCTCATTCGATGAGATCGTTCGCGAGATATAATCGAAAATTTAATTTTTTTATGGATTTTCAACAGTCTGTATCTTACTAACCAAGCCGAATCGGAAAAAATGGTAAGGGAAAAAAGTGTTTCTTTTGGCTGCAGGAATCTTCTGTTAAAATATTCTGCAAGGTCAAAGACTCACCCTGTATAGTTCTTGAATTTTTTTTAGTTTTTTTTTTGTTCAGAATACATTATAGAGTAAAGATTGAAAAATGGCAAGACCGTATAAATAAATGAATTAAATTGACAGGTCTGAGCGATTTTTCAAAATCTTGATTTTTCTACCATGAAAAATGTTTACACTTCAATCAGACGACCTGTATAAAAGTTACAAATAAGGAAATATTTTTGGTCTGAATTTTCAAAGAATTCCTGTTGTGAGACCATCTTCAACTCACCAGCACTTGGAGGTCGATACACTGGAGTTTGCCCCACACCAGGCTGTACAACAGGATTGGCGTTTGCGCCCAGAAGATTTTGGTTATTTTGGCTACTCCCTTGAATGGGACTGTCATTGCCTGCTAGTGGACTTGGTAAAGATGTCATTGGCAAGGTTGCACTCGACAATTGGTTTTGTTGGGGTGTCACACTGCCTGGTGGAGGACTTATGGGTCTTTCCTTCAAACTAAAGAGACAACATTCATTACTTCGTGAAATACACAATAAAAACATCCAACACCACATGAAACAACTTAAAAACCCGATATCAGTGGAGCAGATTTTCACCCTGATGTCAAAGGCCGAATTTGTGAATGGGTAAAATCCACCCAATGATTCCGCAGATTGTATTGTTGCTGATTCTCCTAGTTTCCGCTGTGGAACCCCACACAAGCTAATACTGGTAAAGTTAGGAGACCAGGTGTGTTCTGTGTAGGCTTTGTTACTAATTCCCTGCGCCACACTGAGAACAGCACTGTTAATGGGGGGTTTTCCTGAATTTGGGTTATTACTGCAAATGCAAATTTGAACATAATTATTATGGGTTTGATTCATCATTTTCCCAAATTAGCTTCAGAAAGTATTCAAAATCAGATTTCGAAATTAGGGTTTGGGATTTACCAGGCATGCACGTAGTGACAACGGTGTTTAGTAGAATAGCTTTTTCTGCTATAGAATAATGAAATATTTATTCCTATTCTGTGGTACACACGTGTTCTCTGTCAATATAACCAAACAATTTCCGTTTGCCGTTTGTCAGTAATATGACAATATGACAGTCTGTGCTCTTCTTTCTCTATTCCTTGGTCGTTGTCTTCTACTCTAACCAGATCGAAGTATAGCTATCTCTGTTTTTCTAAGCAAAGTAACACATTTAAAGTCCTTTTCTTTCTGAGAAAGCTGAATTCGACGTTGCCATATCGTGCACTCAAGACAAATCCCTTTAAATGCAAATCCCACTTTTTATTTTTCAGTTTTAGGTGATCAAACATTTTTTTTTAAATATCAATTAGTATAGTATAGAATAATATTGAAATTATATGTTTGAAATGTGATGTTCTAAAGGTTTTTCATAAAAATTACTGCATTTTTGTTTAAAGGAAAAACCCCCATTGTTCACCCAACAGTGAATGGTCAGACGGTCCGCTGAAAACCAGAAAATTTCTTTCCCGCCCAAGGGCTTGAACCCCAGACATTACAATCATGAGGCATGCGATCTAACCAATCAACTACCGCCGTGTTCTTATCCATTAAAAATTTCATTTACCCAGTTTTAAACAAATACTGATAGTATCGAACTGAAAAGCAGTGTTTGGTTGAAACACGACTTCTTGAAGGTTCATGTGTAATTTTGTGAGGACCATACAGGAAGATCAGAAAAGATGAAAAAAAAATTATACGCAAATTCGTATAATTTTCACTATACGAATTGATTTTCTCAGTAAAATATTTTCGAATGGGTTCAAAAAGAAGTGGTTGACATTCAAACAACTATTCTTCAAAAAGTAAATCACACATTCAAATAAACTTATTACATACCTGAATCCCTTCAATAGAACCAAATGTCTAGGATCTTTGGCATAATTCTTACTTTGCGATGTTGTCAGATCTCCACCTGCTTTCTCAAATAGTTTATAAAGCGACGGAATTTTTCTTGGCGAGATTATGGACAAATTTATATTGTTCTAAAAAAAATTGGTTAAAACGATTAAAAACAAAATTTAAAAATTACTCACTTCAAGCAGAAGTGCAGCTAACTGTTCCGCAGTTTTGCCAGCGTACGATTGCGATTCCATCACAGGCATAAGATATGGGGGAGAATTGCATACTAATAAACAATGTTTCTGAACGTTAGCAGCTGCATCCCTTTTCGTTTGGAGCTCCTCGAAACATTGTAACGCAGTAGCAAGGCCTTCGGCAATGTTTGCATGAGATTCCCCCTTTCCTCCATACAATCTTGAATCAAAATTGATTTGATAAGTTGATATTTTTCATCATCGGAAAACAGTAAGAAAAAAAACAATTATCTCAGTTGTGTAATGTATATCAATAAAGCAAGGTTACACTGAATATATTCCAGTACCTCAAACCTTTCAAATACCTGTTCAAGAAGTTCATCATTGATCAAATTATTGTCGGATAATAAGAACATTCAACATATTAATTAAATCACTGGCAATAGCTATCTACAAGAAGAGCAAGTTGATAATTGAACATGTGTCTAATTTCAGTTGAGTAATGATGGATTAGATATAAAGTCTGCATTCAATAATGTAATATACATCACTCACTCTAATCTATCGATTGCTGTGACAACCTTTCCTGGACTGGTAAAAGGACCGATAGTGTCTGTACATAGTCGCGGGAGGCAATCAGCTGCTTGGTATAGTACGATACCATAAAAGGAATTCAAACTTTCTGACAAATAATTGTTTTCATCTAGATTTCCTTGACCAAAATATCTGTAACAAAAAAAAATAATAAAATATTCTCCATTGCAGGAAGCTACGAAACTATTTGAGAGCTTTGGATTCAAAAATATCAGTTGAGAAATCAGGATTTTTCTTTCCTGAAAGGAGTAAGTAAAATACATATTTCATCATGGTAAATGAAAATTATCTCAGAAGTGAGATGTCTTCAAAAAAGCAAGGTTACACTGATTCAACCTCAGTACCTCAAACCTTTCAGATATCTGTTCATGTGTTCATCACCGATAATTTCATTTGAGAGAATCACAGATTCTTTTTTATTAGAAAAATTGGTCTGACTGGAGTCTTCTACAAATTCATTTTACTGTAAACCGAAATCCTCACAGCCATTACACCAAGAAAACACCGACATCCTATTGCTGAATAGTGTAAGGGTGCAATATTAAAGTCAACTGTAGCTGATTATTTGAACATGAACTTACTCAAGAGATGGAATAATGTAACTAGTTTTTAAGTCATTGATGTAAGCTCCATTCACAGCTGTGGATTCAATAACAAATATAACATCTGCTTGTAAATTATGATCTGCTCCACCGCAAACAACCATTGTGAAATATTTGGATCAAATCAATTATATCAAACAGTCGAAGTGAATACTAAAACAAATTCAAATATACCATAATTCAAATGAACAAATATCGACAAAAATCCAACAAATACAAATCTGACATTGAAAACTGAACATAGACAAGATATACTGACGTCTGATAAAGGTTAACTTCAAATTTTTTTTGTTTTGTGCTTTCCAGTGTTACCACAGTAGGAAAGAAAATATTTTTCAAATGGAAGCGTATTCTGTGGCACAAATCATGAATTTCTATGGTTTCGTGTAAAGAGATTTTCTGTGCGTAGGGTCTACTTCTTTTTCTATGAATTCGCAATCTTCTCTTCTTGCGTGATTCCATTTTCTCTTTCTTGTTTACAAAATGGCAGATTCAGCCGGTGGTGCACGTGGTGGCTTTCGTGGAGGATTTGGGGGTTCCAGAGGTCGTGGTGGAAGAGGACGTGGACGTGGTCGCGGTAGAGGCCGTGGACGCGGTGGCGATGACAAAAAAGAATGGATGCCCGTAACAAAACTAGGGCGATTGGTGAAAGAAGGAAAAATCCAAAGTCTGGAACAGATCTATCTTTTCTCTCTCCCCATCAAAGAATTCGAAATCATCGATTTCTTTATTGGTTCCTCGCTTAAAGATGAGGTATGTTTGAGAATTAACATTGAATATTCGAATAACTCTAATTCCTAACCTCTTAAACTACAGCCCCACTTAGTTATCAGACCATCTCAGTTATAAAAATTATCATAGAACCCAGGGTTGGGGCTAATATCCCTTGCTATCATGTCACCTAGGATTTTTCACACAACTGATTTCATTTTTCCCACAAGGTCCTCAAAATCATGCCTGTACAGAAGCAAACCCGTGCCGGTCAAAGGACCAGGTTCAAGGCATTTGTTGCAATCGGTGACAATGCTGGACACATTGGATTAGGTGTTAAATGCAGCAAGGAAGTAGCAACTGCAATTAGAGGAGCTATCATTCTTGCCAAACTTTCAATTATTCCTGTCAGAAGAGGATATTGGGGTAATAAGATTGGTCAACCCCACACTGTTCCTTGCAAGGTGAGACATGCATTTATTAAAGAGTCGGAAATTATGCAATTTTATGGTTATATGAACGATCAATTCAGTTGGTAAAATTTTTCTAAATTGTTAATTTTTTCAGGTTACCGGAAAGTGTGGAAGTGTAACTGTAAGGCTTATTCCTGCACCCAGAGGTACCGGTATCGTTTCTGCCCCAGTACCAAAGAAATTGTTGATGATGGCTGGTATTGAAGATTGTTATACCTCTGCTAGAGGTTGTACTGCCACATTGGGTAATTTTGCAAAGGCGACATTTGCTGCAATCGCAAAGACCTATGCTTACTTGACACCTGATTTGTGGGCTGAGAATGTTCTCACCAAGACTCCTTATCAAGAGTATTCAGACTTCTTAGCAACTTCAGCAAAACTGAAGAGTGCTGAATAGACAGTTTTTATAAGACAAAATATATAATTTTAATAATTTTTTTGTTTTTCTTACTCCTTTCTCAGGTAATATGTGTAATTTGGAAGATATTTTGGCGGTCGATAATTCTAATAAAAAAATGCTGAATACTTAAAAAGTTAATTCAAATGAAGTGAAAAGTTCTGAGTTTTTAATGGGCAAATTCTGAATTGTTAACAAGTAGCTAAAACGCGATCTTACTAATTCAAGCTTGCAAAGCTAACTACCAAGTTTAAATCTGAATTTAACCATTGTATAAAGACATTGTCTTTATACAATGATTTAACCATCATATTTGGCTGCGCACCCTATCATAAAAATTTTGAGTCGCTGACTCATTCCGTTCTGCAGTTATCGTCGCAACAGCCGGCTGGGCAGAACAAAATTTGACGAAAAATGAAGTAACATAGAGACTCTATAGCAGATTTAGAGTTTAATCACAAAGGACGAATATGTAAATGCACAAAATCCGCCTTATGATATCGTAGATATTATCAATTAGAAATTTTATTCCCCTAATATTTTCGAAAGTTTTATTTGATGCTGCATTTTGAGACATGATGAGAGTATACCTATCTTGTCTTGATGAGAAAAACTTAATTTTCATTGCCAATGGAACAGTTTTGAAGCCGAGTTTTCAAATGAATCACTTTATATATTATATGCCTTTGACCTATGTTGACACAAAATTTCAGAAGCATGTGACAAAAAATACGTTCTGCGGTAAGTATTCTTCTAAATTCGTCTAATGATAAAAGCATCACAAATTTTGCATAAATCTTCATGTTGATACTTCACAACTAGAGACCAAGTTTGAATTTGATGTGATCGTAATTTTTCGAGATTTTGAGAAAGAAAATTTCGGGTGTGGATAATTTGCTGACCAAAATATAATCCTCTAAATCACGACCTTAAAGAATATTTAATTGAACCAAACTCTAAAACTGAGTTGTGTACATTGATATGATCGTGCCACCACATTCAAATTTCAAATCCACCCCAAATTGGGGGTAGTTTATTCTTGTAATTTTTCAAAATAATTTGCTGACCGGAGGTTTCCAGTTGAGATATTTTATCGAAACGCTATATTATGATTAACTGTAGCATACTTTTTGTGCCACCATAAAAAAAATTCAGATCCGCCCCCGTTAAAGGGTAGTTTATTCTTGTGATTTTTCAGAAATCCTTGCTGATGGGAAATTTTCCGTAGAGATATTTGATTGAAACGATGTATTATGACTAACCGTAGCATACTCTTTGTGCCACCATAAAAAACATTCAGATTCACCCCCTATTAAGGGTAGTTTATTCTTGTGATTTTTCAGGAATCCTTGCTGATCGGAAAATTCCCGTAAAGATATTTGATTGAAACGGAGTATTATGACTAACCGTAGCATATCCTTTGTGCCATCGTAAAAAATATTCAGATCCACCCCCTATTAAGGGTAGTTTATTCTTGGGATTTTTCAGGAATCCTTGCTGATCGGAAATTTCCCGTGGAGATATTTTATTGAGACGATGTATTATGACAAACCGTAGCATACTTCGTGTGCCAAAATGAAAAACATTCAGATCCAACCCCTATTAAGGGTAGTTTATTCTTGTGATTTATCGGAAATCCTTGCTGATCGGAAAATTCCCGTGAAGATATTTGATTGAAACGATGTATTATGACTAACCGTAGCATGTTCTTGGTGCCACCATAAAAAATATTCAGATCCACCACCTATTAAGGGTAGTTTATTCTTCGGATTTTTCAGAAATCCGTGCTGATCCATATTTTCCACTGGAGATATTTCATTGAAACAAAATAAAATAATTGCAAATCGGATACCCTCTGTGCCACCATACAAAAATTCCAGGTCCGACAAGCTTATGCTACGTTTAGTCATAATACGTTGTTTCAATAAAATATCTCCACTGAAAATTTTCGGTCAGCAAAGTATTCCGAGAAATTACGAGGATAAACTACCCTTAAACGAGTCGGACCTGAAATTTTTGTATGGTGGCACAGAGGGTATCCGATTTGCAATTATTTTACTTCGTTTGAATGAAATATCTCCACTGGAAAATATCGATCAGCAGGGATTTCCGAAAAATCCCAAGAATAAACTACCCTTAATAGGGGGTGGATCTGAATATTTTTTATGGTGGCACAAAGAGTATGCTACGGTTAGTCATAATACATCGTTTCAATAAAATATCTTCACGGGAAATTTCCGATCAGCAAGGATTCCTGAAAAATCACAAGAATAAACTACCCTTAATAGGGGGTGGATCTGAATATTTTTTATGGTGGCACAAAGAGTATGCTACAGTTAGTCATAATACATCGTTTCAATAAAATATCTCCACGGGAAATTTCCGATCAGCAAGGATTCCTGAAAAATCACAAGAATAAACTACCCTCAAACGGGGGCGGATCTGAATTTTTTTTATGGTGGCACAAAAAGTATGCCACATTCAATCGTAATGTAGCGTTTTGATAAAATATCTCGACTGGAAACCTTCGGTCAGCAAATTATTTTGAAAAATTACAAGAATAAACTACCCCCAAATTGGGGTGGATTTTAATTTTGAATATGGTGGCAAGAAGGTGATCCTCGATAGATCGTAGGTTTGCATTATGAGTCTCATATTCTTACTAGAAGCATTGTATAAAGAGGGATAGTAAGCCAGTCCCTATGTTAAACTGATTTGAAGCGATTTTCAGAGCCATCTGGTTGTCACGTTGTGGTACTGCAATAAAAATGGCCTGTAAAGTGGCGACCTCCGCAAAAAATTCAATTATTTTTAGGAACTATTATATTTCTCTCGGTTATAGAAGAAAGGGATGAAGTTTTCTATATTAGTCTATCTAGAGAACTGTAATCAACTCGAACAGACTAATCTCAAGACTTTAAAATATAAAACAAGACCGAGACAGTGGCGTGTATGGTCCACGATATTATTTCTTGATAAATAGCGCCTAAGGCTTTTATTCAAAATCCTTATATAGTGGCTGTAACGAATAGTCAATTCGAACATCCCTTTTAGAGTATTTCGTTGATTGCATAAATAGTTAAAGATTTTTTCACTCAGGTTATTGTGCATTTCTGAGGAAACATCGAATGTTTAGTGTATTTTGCTTGCACAATTAAAAATTCGAGAGAAAGCTTTTTGTAACTCGAAAACTACCTCAGCCATGTAGTTGAGCCGTGCTTATGCAGCTAACCTAAAGTTGGAAACACAGCCTACTTTGTGGAGCTGAATAATTTATTTGATTTATTCATCCCAACTGTGCAAACCATACTTATGAAACTATATGGACAAGGCTTAGGGAGAGGGGGAACTGGGGAGTGCTGGACAAGGATGAAACTAGTTCGGGCAATATACCATAGAATACGGCAAAAAAAGGCAGAACAGGTTGAAACCATAGACATATTAAACTCTATTAATCAATGTTTGAAATATATTTTTAAAAGTTTTGAAAGATATATTTGTGTTTTCGGAAAATTTCAAAGCTTATTTAATGTAATTCCATTCTGAATTAGATTACAAATAGTGTATAGAAGATATAATTTCCCTGTTGTTTGTGTTTTCGTAAGCTTTTCGAATAGAATTTGAATTCTTTCATTATAAATCGGATTGATTGGTACATGAAGAATAAATGAATCCGTGTTGTGCCATTAATATTGTAGGAGGATATATAATTGATAATTAAAGTTATGTTTTTGTTTGTAAGTAGAAGTCCATTCTTGAAGTGGAGTTTCTATTATAGCGGGTTGGAAAAAGGGGAAGATTTTTCACCACAAAATGAAAAGGAAAATCTTTCAATCAAGAGTAATGAATTTCGATGAGTTCACTCATCAGCATCAAACTCACACGCTACTCAGCTACAATGTTCATAATGTAAGGTCAAAGTGGCCCAAAAAAATTTGAAAGAAATAGGGTCATTCATCAGATATTGTTATTGATTTTAAATATTCATATCCGAATAATAATCACGTTAATCACCAACTCTCAAAACTGTATATTGTAATCAATACCAAGGAGAAGTCAATTTCCCATTTACTTAGGGAATAGTAAATGCTTGTTTTTTTCTTTTAATATGTCTACGGTGCAAATCTATGAATACAGGGAGCCCGAACGAGAATATGACCTCCCACTCAGAAACGAAAAATTTTCGAAGATTTAAAAAAAATCGGTGAAGAGTGAAGAGATGTCTAGTGCTGGTTGGTTTGTAGTTGTAGATTTGCAATCGAAATTGGCAGTTCAAATTGTGTGAACTATAAAATTTAATATCTATGCCAAATTTCAGTTGATTATGTTGTGAAGTGCAGATGCTTAATAACAAAACTTGAAATAAAATCAACTTAAAAAACCCTGTATCTCGAGAACGAAACGTCTGTGGTCCCATGTTAATGGGACTTTTTTCCTTACAATTACGCAAGGTATCTCCTCTCTGCGTCTGTACCTTCATTGTGTGTTCCTGAATTGGACGCACAAACAAAGAGGTGATACTCCTTACATTATTTTAAGGGAAAAAGTCCCATATATATGGGACCTCAAACGTTTCGTTTTCAACATGCAATGTGTTAAAGTTTAATTTTTTTTCAAATTTTCTCCTCATAGTAAATGCAGTCCACAAGATATTCAACTGAAATTTGGCATACAGATTATATTTTAGAGTTCACCCAATGTGACATGCCCATTTCGATTGCAAATCTACAAAATGATGTTTTTTCTGGACACTGTCCCCTATTTTCCTACAGCACTTTTGAAACAACAAAAACACCGAATGAAGATACCTGACGCACCCTTGAATTGTAAGCAAGGGCAATAAAACCCCATCTGGAATCGGACGTGCGTCACTTTCGGGTGACGAGTAACCCTTAGGCCATAACCAGGGGATTTTTAGAAATTATTCGTTTGGAATGCAAAATGTAATAGATACTTTATTAGAATTTATTAATTATTTCAATATTGTATGATTCATCAACTTATGAAGGTGAACGGCGAGTGTGACTTAATTTCTGCACAAAAAATCCTTCATTCATTTACACTTATGCAAACGCTACCTTTTTATGTGAAAATGATGGAAAAGTGGATAATCGTAGCGCACAGATCCACCTAGACGTGAAGCCCCTGGTAAGAGTATATTTTGCGCGCATGTTCAAATTCGTTGTTTGAAATCATTGCGTGGATTTCACCCATTCACGAATCCGACCTTCGTAATATTACTAATAGTTTCAAAAATACAGATTGGATCGAATAGATATCTAGTACTTGAAAGAGTAAGGACAGCTTGAAGGTCCATACAGAATTCCATCAGGATAATAAGATCAGAGGATCGCAGAATATTGAATATTTGAGAAAAAAATTCAAATTTTTTTCAAATTGTTCTAATGAAACGATAATCACGAAACTTTGGAAATAGTTCCTCATCAGTATTTTGAAACTGCTTTTTCCCAATATTTCCAAAAATTATAATAGAATCCAACTGTAATTTGGTATAATATTGTTCAATATGAAGCTCAAGGTATGACAAAAATTCGTTTGAAATATATGGATAGTTTCCAAAGAAAACAATTTTTTTGGAAACAAATTTTGAAAAAATTTCTTTTTCATTACCGAGTGCATGAAAAATTGCTTCGAGAGACACGCAACATCGAAAATAATACTTGAGAAACCCTTGAAATGTAAACAGGGGGCAATAAAATAGTCTCTAGGTAGACGACCGACGATTTCGGGTTTCAAATAGCCCTGGGCTATAACAAGGGAATTTTTTTGAGAATTATTCGATTCAATACTCATATCAATACTATATGATATATCGACCTCTACAGGTGTAACGATGAGTATGACTCATTTTTCTGCATTAGATACGCCCCTTTATGTATTCTCTGCCTCTTTTGGGAGGAAACGATGAAAATACGGATAAATGTAGCACGCACAGGTCCACTTAGGCGTGGAGCCCCTGGCATTGATGTTATACAAAAATAATTATTTGTCAAGGGCAGTTTCTTACAGAAAAGATTGCCTAATGAACAACACAAGAACAATACAAACGATAAAGAAAACGAACTGTGACGTTTTGGAGTACAAATCTGACTCTTTCATTAGACAAATTAGAAAATTTCAAGAATTATTTTCTTTCGATTTGAGACTTTTGTCACATTGACCAAAGGAATAGAGACATACAAAAATCCCAAATAGCGAACAATGTATGTTCGACCATTGGAAATCACATGATAGATTGGGACAATCCAAAAATACTGATGTTGGAATCAGATGATTTGAAAGGAAAAGTCAAAGAGTCCTCTTGCATTTTGTTAAATGGAGAGAGTAATTTTGCTCATTCAACGGTAGAAATTGACCCTATTTGGCTAAATTTACTCAAGGTAGAATTAAAAAACTTTCAAACCAAATAAATATGTGTTGCTGTTTTCTCGAAACTGTCAATGTGACAAAAGTCCCAAATCGAAAGAAAATAATTCTTGAAATTTTCTAATTTGTCTGATGAAAGAATCAGATTTGTACTCTGAAACGTCACAGTTCGTTTTCTTTATCGTTTGTATTGTTCCTGTGTTGTTAATTAGGCAATCTTTTCTGTTAGAAACTGCCCTTGACAAATAGTTGATACTGCATTCCACAGGGGCGTTTTTCACGAAAGAAACAATTTTACTGAATTTTTAATAGTTCTGTTTCAAATATTGGGAGTGAAAACCCATTAAAACCTAAAAAATATTGCAAAATCCTCCCAAAATAAGCTTCAATCGATACATAATATTGTGACTTTGTCATTTAATTGACTACTAATTATTTCATGTGGGAAATTATCAAAAGTTTTCGTTATTTATATCATCCAAAAAGCATTGTTAGGATCTTTGTATTCTCTTTACAATTTTATTAAGATTTAGCATTCCTTCTCAAACATTGGTGTACAAGGATACAATGTTTGTGTATTTTAATTAAAAAATGAAATACTTAAATCGAATTTGGTGAAACTGTATTCCAATATTTTATCCGTTACATATCATTCGAAGTTCCCGATGCGCAAGTCAATCTCTACAACTTTTTTTTTGAATACTTATATTTCTGTTGTCATTGTATTCTTTAACAATGCTATTGTAGATTTGGATGAATATACCCATCTTCTAGTTCCGCCCATGTTCCATCATCCAAATGACCTGCGATCACAGAGACATCTTAAATGAAAGAATTTGCGCCATCTTTTATCGGGTAGAGTTAGCTACGTAGCTATGAGCCTACGTAACTCAAGCTACGACATACTACAACCCGAACTAAGAATCGACATGTCACTGATACCAGCGTTTGTGTCGCCATCTATCCGTGGTATCAGGGCCGTCAAATGATATTTCCGTAAGGTTGGCTTACTATCCCTCTTTATACAATGCTAGAAGTCTGAAATTGACGGTATGATTCTAGTTCGTCAGCAAAGTATTTTTACCCGAAAATTTCAGCTAATTTCAGACCCAACTTGTCTCTGGCTATATCTCCGAATTTTGTCCATTCACTCCTTAAACAATGCTGTAGGTATGTTCCTTTTACAAAGTTGAAGCACACAGGGGCAGAGTCAAAGAATCTTTGGATTTTTGGAATTTGAGTTTGGACGGGGTCAGACAGATTTGATTTAACCGCGAATTCTTTTTCAGGGTGTCCAACCTAATCGTCTGTTTTCGGCTCTAAAATTACGAACATTTTAGCAAAACGATAACGCTCATATTACTCAAAATAAAACGGTTGAATACGCAAAATATGAATTGTGTTTTTTGATTCATTCCATTGATAGATAACAAAATTTCATCATTACTCAACTGAGAATATAATAAATGAGGCTGTCTATTATGCATAAGAAAAACGCAAAATAATAATAAACGTCAATCAAATTCTATGATTTCATATTCGAACTGTCATTCCATTTCGGCCATTTCCCTTTCTTTCTATGACAAAGTGTAAATCAACGTGGTGCTGAAAGCCATTTTTCGTAAGTTGAGTTTGTTTCATATTCCAGAATATTAAATTAACTCCTTCATTTGAAAATAAATTTCTGTGAAGTTTATTGAACTCGATTTAGTAACAATCATTTTTCGTAACTTGATCAAGTATCAACACAATTATTACATATAGGTTAACCAAAGCATGCGAAAACTAGCTGCATTTTAATAATTGATATTTTTCAGAAAATGCCATCTCTTACTCTGAAGCATGTGGATCAACACGCTTTCGTAAAGGCTTTTGCCTCTTTCCTGAAAAAGTAAGTAGTTTGGAAGTGAAGTGGATTCTTATTTTCTGTTGTTTAATGCTCGTTTCATTCAATTTATATGTTCTACATCAGTAAGATTTCGATAATTTACAGCTTATCTAAGGCTTGTTTTCTTTTGACAATAAAGTTGATATCTAATTGGAGTAGCACTATAATAAAAGGTGTTACATATTCTGAATATTTATTCTAATTGTGTTTCTAGAACCGGTAAATTGAGGGTACCAGAATGGGTAGATCTTGTTAAAACCTCAAAATCCAAGGAATTGGCCCCTTATGACAGTGATTGGTACTATGTTAGATGCGCAGCCATCGCACGTCACATCTACATCAGGAGTCCAGTAGGTGTAGGTTCAATCACCAAAATCTTCGGTTCCAGAAAACGCAATGGTACCAAACCTTCCCACTTCTGCCGATCTGCTGGTGGTATTGCCAGGAAAGCTCTCCAGAGTTTAGAAGCTTTGAAAATCATTGAAAAGGCTCCTGATGGTGGTAGGAAACTGTCTCAACAAGGCAGGAGAGATTTAGACAGAATAGCCGCTCAAGTTAGGGCTTCAGAAAGGAAAGCTCTCAAAGCTGCAGTTCTTACTTTGTAAAAATCTTTTTAAGTAATAAAATATAAAAAAATAATGCATAGTTTTTTAATCTTTTCCTAGTGAAAAAAAACTTCAGAAGAAATTAATCAAATTATAGAGATTTATGGTTTCTGAACTATTGATCTTTGAAACGAGCTTTCCTGAGGTATGTTTTGGGGTGCTTGCAATTTGGTAGTATTTCTCTAGATTCTTGTTTGATTACGTTGAAAAAGAAAAAAATCCTATTGAAATTTTATTTGAACAGTTAATAAAAAATATAAGTTAAAATAATTATAAATATGTTTCTTAACAATAATTTGAATTACATAGCTCTGAATAGATTAGTAAGAAGCTCTGGTCTACTCATATTTCTCTTATACTTTTGGACCATCTCTTGAATTTTTACACGTCTTCTCACATGAGGTGGTTGATAACTGAAAGGAAAATAAAGATTAATGAACTCATTCAATGACTTATTCTCTAATATGAGACAAAATATTCAAAAATATCCATTTAAAATGAACATAACAATAAAATTTTTTTGTCAAGTAGCAAATTTTCATTCAAACTTCCTTTGGCTGGAAATATATGTTCTAGAGATGGGAATACCGGTTCCACCCGTGTCGCGGTATTTTCGCGACGGTTCCAGAAAAATACCGCGATTTTGGAACCGTCGTTCCAACGCTGAAACAAAATGAATTAGTACGGCAATCTGTTTCTCAAATGATATAAATTCTCTTTTTATTCTACTTATAGCTATTGTATTCAGATTTAGAGCTTCCAAGAACTTACATGAATACATGTTTTGCATAATAAATTTTCAATTCTTATTATCCTTCAATATCTTCCACCAGCAGATTGAAATAATATCTACGGATATGCATAAAGTATTGATGAATATGGCAATTATCGAAAAGAGAGCATAACTTGCATAACACACAATCTGATGGAATATTATATTCCATCAGATTGTGTGTTGTGAACTACTTGTCACAATATCACTTTCTGAAAGTAAACCATGTAACACCGTATCGGAAATGTAACAGCTGACAACGAAGTATACTCCATTCACTTTTATAATGTAGCCCGGTTGGCCATGACATCATGACAGATTTCACCGTGTATATTTTGAAAATGTTAGGTTATAGTCATTTTCCTGTCAGATAACTACACAACGTTGTCCTTTCTACGAAGAGGTCGTAGTAATTACTTATTTTTCAAAATGTGAATCTACATTGGGAAAGTAATGAATTTGAGAAAATATTATGTGAATTCAATCATTCCAATGACCTGGCGAATGTTGAAGAAACATTTTTCTCTGTTAATACTTCACGTATATAAACATGGCTAGAAGATTCAGTTATGCTTTTTTCTTGTACGGAAATGAAGAATCGAGTGTTTTGGAATTTTATTGAAAAATGATGGATAGAGCAGTCCGTTACTTTGCGATAGTTCATTCGAAAAGAAATGAAAGTACTCGAATAACACGGCAGTGAAACTTCTAAACGAATGGACGGACCTATGGAATTCCCTACTTTTCTAAATTCTCAAGAAATAAGCCCACAGAAGTCATTTAAATACCTTGTTGCACAACTTGAAATATTCCAGTAAGAAAATGTAGTAGTACTACGAAACCTGTGTCACAATTAACCTCAAAAGGACTAGCTAACAGTTCTTGGGAATCTAGGTGAATGATACACTGGATCAACATATTTCTAAACTGGGATACATACAGCTTAGCTTCAGTCTATTATCATTGGTTGTAATGACAAGATATCTGGATGAATTCTCCATGTAAACTACCTATCATTCAGTATTCGAGTCAAAAGCAAGATATGGAATTATGCTTTATGTACATACTTTGAAGTCAAGTCAAATATTCAATTTCCAGAAAAAAACAATTCCTAAAATAGTAGAAAAAATAGAACTGAATGAGATATTGTATAATTCATGTTATTTTCATACGTAAAATTTCAATGTTCTGCCAAGATAGGATATACCAAGTTCATTTTCAGTGTACTACTTCCTATCGAAACAATTCCACGAAATATATAACTTTTGAAATTATTCATTAGGGAATTTGTTCAATTCAAACATGACTACCTACTGAAGCTGAATTGTTATTTGTTATTGAAAGAGAGTAGAAATTGGCAACCTCGCAGCGAATTATTTTGACCTTGTCGATATTTCAGGAGCGCCAACCTGCCTTGGTTTTAGTTACAAAAACATGATAGACCTAAATCATGGCCAACTGGGCTACTTTATAAAAGTGAATGGAGTATAGAAACATCCACAGTTTCTAATGAGGCGCACTGGAGCTGTAACTCCTGTAACAGACGTAATCGCATTGCGATGGATATTCTGTTCGCGGTATTCTGGAACCGAGGAACGTGGAACGAGATAGGTATCGATCGCGACTGGAGCGAGGAACGAGTGGAGAGTTGCACGGTATTTTGGAACGTCGGTTCCAGAGTAACCGTTGGTTACTTTGGAACGTGGAGCGAGGTCGATCGCGACTGGAGCGCGGAACGATTGGAGAGTTACACGGTATTTTGGAACGTCGGTTACTTTGGAACGCGTTACTTCTCTGTTTTGGAGCGCGACAGACGGTTCCAGAGAAATACCGCTCCAAAATCGCGGTATTTAAATACCGTCACATCTCTAATATGTTCTGAGGAACTACGAAATTATCGTGCAATTAGTTTTAATAATAATAAATAGTACAGAATGAAACCTTCACATATTATCCTGCGATAATCTACCCTTGATTGTGAACGAAAGTGATACAAACTATTTTTTCCAAAAAATTAAAATTTAACTAAAATTATTACATACTTTTCAGAATCGAGCCTCCTTCTCCTTGCCATGTTCAAGGAAGTGTGCCTGACAAGAGGTCCTAAACACCTTCGATTGACTACCATACCATTGATCAGGGGTAATGCCAGGCCCACTTTACCCGCAGGTCCTTGTAAATGGATCCTGAACAAACCAGTTTCCATTGCGTGTAAGAAAATCACAGTGACTTCAGTACTTTTTCCTGCATTATTGTTTTCTAGACCGGTGTTCATACAGTTCAGGAGATCGGCTGAGAAAAAAAATTTAGTATATATTCGATTCACTGAATTCAGCCGGTAGGCCTTGGAATAGGTAGAACTGAGCCAGGTTGGATCTTGTCAAATGTAGTCAAGGTCAAAATAATTATGAGGACGCTGTCAATTATTACATATCTCATCAATGACTCTGAGGTTTGGTTTAGCTACATACGTAATTACTACAACGTTTGCGTAGAACGGAAAATCCGCCCAGTTATTCGCCAGGAAAATTACGATAACCTAACATTTTTTAATTATACGGAGTGGAATGTGTCAAACTTTCATGGCCTACCGCCTGACTTCATAAAAGTGAATGGAGATTTACTTGTAACGTTCAACTTCACACAAACAGATTGAGTTATATTATTTTATTATTGACTGGGGTTACGGACCGACGATATCAATTATAAGACATTGTATTTCTAAAAGCGACTAAGATCGGATGTTTATTAATTAAAGAATGTTATTCCACAATGATTAGATTTTTCACACAGGCTTTTTTACATCACAGTGATTTTTATTTTTTCGAAACTGCAATTTTTTAAATTTTTTTGTCGATCTTTTATCAAAATTATTTGAATGGGTGGCAACTGAAGTTTTCGTGTATTTCAGATGTCCATCAGATGTTTGTTTGGCGCCAAAATCTGCATTTGGAATACGCTTGTCTATTTTAAGAGCTAACAATACCTCGAGTTTTTGGGTGCAAATGTTTGAAAAAAATTGTAAGATTTTAAATTCAAGAATTTTCGGGAAGATAAAAACTTCAATGGAGTGAAAAATGGAAAAATAACTAACATTGCGCATTCTCACAAAAGAATTGAGTACTTCAAAAAAAAATTCAATAAATAATCACTAAAGCCTGCAGAAAGAAGTTCTCCTATTAACGACGAAATTTCTCCGAATTCTTATTTTTCTCGCGGCTATTGGCAACTTTAAAGCATGTCAACCGTAAGCAGGTGCTTGACCTTGAGATATTAACGAGGTTTAATTAAACTTTGAGAGCCAAAAACTAATAATTATCCCTAAAGAATTCGAAAGATGGTACGAAACAGTTTCCTCATAAGATAACTTACAGATCGGCAGGTTCAGATGATCTTCGAAATTTTCTAGCCATACGACCATTATTTTTGAATTGATATGTGCATACATGGTTGATCTATGCGAAGACCTTTTTGGAGGCATGGGTTGCTTATCTAAATCTAAACTCAGTGCCCTTTTGTCTCTACCAGCGCCCTCTGCAGGATTACCATCATACCCTGCAATTGAAAAATTATACATTGTATGAGATGTGTAGGACAACAAATCAGATCAGTTTTTTTTTTTCAAACAACAATATTGTTTCTTTCGAAGTGGTTCTCTTCATCAGCTTCATGCCAGCAGAGCCGCTTTTTTACTATTTGTAGCAGTTTAACTGGTAGGGTTTTTCTTCGAAAATCTTCTGGACGTTAGTCAAAATTCCAAAATGATTTCTTCTCAAGACATTTTTCAATTTCAAGAAAATAAAAAAGATCAGAAGAACTCAGATCAGGTGAGAAGAGTGGCTGAAGAACAAAAAGAATGCTTTTAGCACTTTTTGGCATAATTTCTGCATAAACTTCTCAAATATTTGGTATCCGCTGGAAGTTCCAACCCATCATTTCTATTCTTAACCAATAATCTGGTCCCACAAGATCCTCAACAGGTTTGCGTTGGTTTTTGAAGTACAAGATATCTCTGAGTGAGGTTTGTCTGCAATGTGTTCTCAGCTTTCCAAAAATGATTTGTGTCAGCCAAAATCTTGTGCTCTTGATGAACAATACTCCTCTTAAACCTGTTTCGACTATTTAAAGATTACACTTTTTAATTCCCCAAGTTTAACTCCAAAACTTATAGTATAACGTTGCTTTTAATTTCCCCGTTCAATTTGTAACACATATGAACATTATTAAATGGCGCTCTACCAAATCGCAAGTAGAACAACACAGCGTTGCCAGATCACTTACAGTGTTGTCAGTCCCGTTATTTTTTTATCACACCTCGTATTCAACCAAGAATACACCAAAAACAGGGCGAGTATGTTATACAACACTTGATAAACGAAATAATATAAAAATAAACATGATAAATATCCAAATGAAAACAAAAAGCTTACATGAAAGAATGTTAGCATTGAAGGAAGATTGCTCTCCAGCAGTTTTAGGTTTGAGCTGAGAAGGAACTATAAAGGCAATCTCAGAACAGGCATCCGCCCAATATAAAATGTATTCTGTTCCGTCATAGCACATATCCTGTTTAGGTTTTTCATGCGTTTTTGTATCCGTCGTCTGCGGTAACTGCCAGCTCGTTGAAACATGTCCTGTCCAACCTGAAACGTCCAAAATAAAAGAGCGAATTGTTGTTTTTGGCGTGCAGAGACGAATAGTATGAATAAAATCCTCAGAGTAACAAACAACATAGAGGTAGCATACGTCATATTTAGAAGGCGATTGCTGTCCTCAACATGTGATACAAAATTTGACACTTTGACCGTAATCAATACAAACTTGTTAACAAAGCAGTTACCAACCTGTGATACGATATTTCACTCAATTCACGGGATTCTCCACAAACAACACACTTCTTACGTCCCATAGTGAATTAAAGTATTGTAATAATTCAAAAAAATATTGAAGTAAACAGCTAGAAATATCTAAAAACTCGTTAGAAACTCACCAAAACAACGGATGACAGATTGACCGGCGGTATACTGTTAATGCGGCATCGTTGCCAAAGCTTGGATTTCAGCAGGTAGATACTGAAAAGGGTAAGAATTTTTCTTACCACAAATTCAAAACTGAAGAAAAATGTCGACCATGAAATGTTTAAATTTCCATATTTAACCGAGAATTATTAAAATTTATATTTTTTATTCCATTCAATATACAATTAAAATAAGATAATATCATTGTGCCTTTCCAAATATATCACAATCTGACTATGTCGCCAAAGGATGTTGCGAACACCCAAAAACTGCGTACAGTCCCTCTATGTTGTTTGTTACTCTGAGATAAAATCGAAGTTACTGCTAAGTCTACACATTTGAGGATCTATTTTGAAGTATTGACTCGATCACAAAGCATCTACTCAGTTCTGCTAGTAACTGCTTAATTCGAAGTATTTACTACACTGCTTCCAGTATTTATTCTGCACCCGTAGCATTTGCTTCAGCAGATTATTATTCTGTTCCATCATTATTGTTACTTGTCAAACTGGATAATAATTATAAGTCATTGTGCTTGTCATTTGAATTGAATTGAATCCATTGTTCTGTGAAAATGTCATCAGACAAAGAAATGCCCTAGGAAAGAAGAGTCCGAAACACAAATCACAATATAATTATAGGAAAAAAACACTTAGGTACTAAACGAGAATTAAAAAATCCATTAAATGAAAAGAAACATGAAAAGAACAACAAAAAAAAGAAATTAAAATAGGATCGACACAAGGTTTACTTTATTTTAAAGTTAACACTATATTTGATGATACAACAAATCATCATTGATGTGTTGTCTTACACTGTAAATTTCTTTTGAGTACCTATTCCATCCATTTTCCATCAGAACTAACCGTAGAATGTCCAGTGAAGCTGCTATTAGAGCTTCTTCGTTAATTTCTGGCATGTACTACAAATTTCATTTCGAATCAAAGTATCTACTTTAAGAAGTGAGTACTTCAAAGTGTAGTAAATACTTCTGTCATTTCCACAAGATTCCTACTTGGTATAGTAGCTTCTGGAGAATTGTAAGGATCTACTTCATTTTGAAATGAAGTTCCTACTCAGTTTTGAAGTATCTACAAATGCTGATACTTCTAGCATTAGTATGTACTTCTTTTCTATTCATACGACCCAAATATTGTTCCAAATTTTGTAAATAGAAAGCTGAAGTTACATAAAGAATCAACCTGTGTATAACAAAATACATATACTCCATTCACTTTTATAAAGTAGCCCAGTTGGCCATGATTTAGGTCTATCATGTTTTTGTAACTAAAACCAAGGCAGGTTGGCGCTCCTGAAATATCGACAATGTCAAAATAATTCGACGCGAGGTTGCCAATTTCTACTATCTTTCAATAACAAATAAGAATTCAGCTCCAGCCATAATAAATTAACATTTCGCTTTGATTCGAAATTGAAAGTACATAAAGTGATCTGAAGAAGCAAGGACAGAGTATCAGGAAGTGCTATATAGAATTGCTCTCATTCCTAGGTCTTTGGAATGATTGAATTCACTTAATATTTTCTCAAATTCATTACTTTCCGAATATAGATTGACATTTCGAAAAATAAGTAATTACTACGACCTCTCTGTAGAGAGGACAACGTTGTGTAGTTATCTGACAGGAAAATGACTATAACCTAACATTTTCAAAATATACACGGTGAAATCTGTCAGGATGTCATGGCCAACTGGGCTACTTTATAAAAGTGAATGGAGTATAGCTCAAATTTTCTTACCAGGATGCTTTCCAATTTCGACGGTCCACCCCAACGTATGCAGAAACTCGATGAAATGAGGCGACAAAGTTGTCTGGTTCCTCATATTTCCAACGATATCATCGGCTCTAGACTGTTGAGATTTCACATAAAATATGTGCACCGTATCGCATGTTCTCGAACTCAAATTATCGAGTAGGGTCAGATCTTTTGAGAAATCGACCAGGCTACTGTCCAGTTCCAGGATGCCAGTTTTGCTTTCATCCTCCTAAAAAAGTGTTTCTGTTGAATCGCAAGCTTCTGAGTGCTTCTATTGAAACCTAAGAGTATCGGCAAACATACAAATATATTCTTGTATTGCCGTTGATAAAATCAACAATAAATAGGTAATATTTTATTAATCACAAGAAATATCTTTAAAGATATGCGACTGGTTGGTCAATCCCCTGAAAACTGGAAAAATTCTTTACCGGCTTTGCCGTCTCACTTATGAAATTATATAGACTGTTCATACTGCTAGATGCTATACTGTCGAATTATTATTATTATTATAAAAAAAAAAGATACAGAGTTGAGGTTTAAACCAATAAACTCAGCCAGTAAACAAAATAGCAATATTCCACTAAAAAACTAAAGAGAGGACAACGCACTTAAAAAGAACATGTAGAGAATTTCAGCAAAAAAAAAAATTAAAACACTTCACAGAGCACCTTCGCGAATTCTCCACCGATCGTAACTGTTCTTGAACTCATTGACACTGGTAAATTCAACCACAGATCCCGGCAAACCGTTCCATCGATCGAATATTCTATTTGACAAGAAGTTTTTACGCCTATTTGTACGGAATTGTTACTTAGCAAGCTTGTAGGTATGTCCACGGAGACTGTTCCTATTAAATTCGAAGAGGTGACTCAGATCCACACCAAAACGGTCGTTAATAGCTCGGAAAGCGACGATCAAATCGCCTCTAGTACGACGTTCCTCGAAAGATGACAGCCCAAAAGCTCGCAGCCTCGTCTCGTAGTCGGGTCGACCTTGAGCGGCGAAAGGAATCCTCGTACGCCATCTCTGGACTGATTCAAGCAACTTTAAATCCCCCTGTAGGGCAACCCACCATGCAGGTCCGGCATACTCCATAATAGGTCTCACGTAAGTCTGATAAAGCAGCTTCATGGTCTGAACGCTGCAGTTACTGAATGATTTTTGTATAATGTAGGTGATCCTCTTGGCTTTGGAACAGACAGAGGAGATATGCTCGGACCAGTTCAGGTCAGAAGTAACGGTCAAACCAAGGTCCCTCTGCCTTTCAACTATAGCAAGAGGGCATCCAGCAAGTGTATACGGCACCCTTGGATTGTTTTTATCGATGTGTAAGACACGACACTTGTCTTTGTTTAAGGGCAGCAGCCAGTCCTCCATCCACTGAGTAACTTTGTCGAGATCAAGTTGTAGCTGACTATTGAGATCCAATGATGGCACCCCGTATAGCTTTGTATCATCGGCAAATAAGAGGCACTTAGATTCTATGAGATAAGGGAAATCAGCAGTGTATAACAAGAAAAGAATTGGACCGAGTACCGATCCCTGGGGGACACCACTCAAAACACTTCCCCATAGGGATGAGAGAGACTCGCCAACCCTAACCCTGTAAGTCCTTCGGCCCAGGAACGCCTCTATCCATGATAGCAAGCGGCCACGTAACCCGAGATGTTCCAATTTTTTCAATAGACGTTTGTGAGGTACACGATCGAAAGCCTTCGAGAAGTCTAAATACACCACATCTATCGGGATCCCATCATCGAGTGCCCTGCTCCAATCGTTCACCGCAGAAAGAAGATTTGTTAGGGTCGAACGTCCCGGAAGGAAACCGTGTTGCTCCCTGGGAATCAAGTGGTTTGCATCCGCAAATTCTAGAATTTAATCAGCTAAGATTCGCTCAAAAACCTTAGCAACAGTCGAAACCAAGCTGATAGGTCGATATTCTATTCTTTATTTATCTTTCGGGTACCAACAAAAAAGGTCAAATGAAAACTTGAAGAAATTTAGCCTAAGCTGGTAACCGAAAAACTATCATAGAGAAACAAAAGTTGAGGAACATTACTACCACTATACGAAAAATAAAAAAATTTACCTCACTCAAGTCTAGCTCTAACAACCCAAAGTGTGATAAGAACAAGCGCGCTGTCTGATAATCATGACATACGGGAGGAGGCATACATTCTTGAAAATCGCACTCGGAGTTCAGATTCAGTTCTGCAGAAGTCTGCTTTCCCAAGAATTGTTTCAATTTTTCCGCTTCCTCGTTGATAGACGTATCCTTCGCTAGTACAGACTCCAAAGATGGTATGGACAAATCTCTAAAAACACGAAAATTACATTTAACAAAACTAACCACATACAAACAATAAAACTTAAAACACATCTCTTATGAACAGTTTACTCACACTTTACACTGCTGTACTCTGTCCACACTGTCGGGGAAGTATTTTTGTTTCAATGTTGGTCGTGCTGGTCCATCTTGCATGACAACAGGCCTACCGGGATTCGGTGCATGATATTTCATACTAGACTTATGTCTAGGTAGGTGTCTCAACTGCATGGTCCACGCATGTCTTCCAAAAGGTCCTCTGATCAGGAGGGTAACAGTAGGCTGTGGATCCTGAGACAAA
Source organism: Myrrha octodecimguttata (assembly GCA_958510865.1). NCBI lineage: Eukaryota > Metazoa > Arthropoda > Insecta > Coleoptera > Coccinellidae > Myrrha > Myrrha octodecimguttata. The sequence goes on along the minus strand of OY294058.1, from coordinate 55,007,582 downwards.
ATACAGATTATATTAAAAAAAAGACGATTTTGACGTTCATTGGGAATTTTTTTGGGTCAGTTAGTTCTGGACAGACAAACGTAGCTTCATTTGGAAAATAAACCTTCAGATTAAGGTTAGGTAGTGTCTGTAAGCCATAGACCTATAAAACTATATGGACATGGCTTAAAGAGAGAGGAAGCGGGCCGACAAAGATGGAACTAGGGCGGGCCAAACCATCGTAGAATACGGCAAAAATAAGACAGATTAGTTTGAAGCCATATACTGTAATTATACTCCATTCACTTTTATAATGTAGCCCGGTTGGCCATGACATTCTGACAGATTTCACCGTGTATATTTTGAAATTGTTAGGTTATGGTCATTTTCCTGTCAGATAACTATGCAACGTTGTCCTCTCTACATAGAGGTCGTAGTAATTACTTATTTTTCAAATGTCAATCTACATTGATAAAGTAATGAATTTGAGAAAATATTATTTGAATTCGATAATTTCAAAGACCTGGCGAATGTTGAAGAAACTTTTGTCTCTGTTAATACTGGAAATATTTCACGTATATAAACATGGTTGAAAGATTTAGTTATGCTATTTTCTTGTAAGGAAATCAAGAATCGGGTTTTTCAAAATAAAGTCTTCAGTTCAGTCTTTTTGGGTGCACCAATAGAAGGATATTCTTTGTCGTCTCTTTCACTTAAAATCTTCCTTATTGTGTTGATGTGCAGCTAAAAAATAAATATCTATTCATATAAAATATAATTCCTTGGTTTTCACTTACATACGTCGAAAATGTTGCATAGCTTGTGTTGAATTATTGATTCCGAATTATCAGGGTTACTATCAGAAAAAGCAGATTTCAATTCTACATAGCACTTCCTGATACTTTGCCTCTGCTTCTTCAAAACTACCTTCGGCATTTTTATTAGTTTGCAAGCGTTATTATGCTGAGATTTAGAAATCTAGAATCGATTGATATTGATAAAGTAGAAATTGAAATTTGGCAACGTCTTTTGACATTGCCGATATTTCATGAGTGCCAACCTGCGTCAGTTTTAAGGGAAAAAACTTGATAAACCTAAATCATGGCCGACCGGGCTACATTATAAAAGTGAATAGAGTATATAAGTTTATGTTATGAAATATATTTTTTTTCAAAAGTTTTGCAAGTCGAAGTATTTCAAAGCAGATTTTGTATTATTCCATTCTGAATTAGAATATAAAGACTGTATAGAAGATATAATTCCCATTTTTTTTGTGTTTTCGTGAGCGTTTTGAATAGAATTTGATTTCCTCCATTTTAAACCGGGTTCACTGGTGAATAATGGTAAATTTGTGTTGTGCCATTAATTGTACGAGGAGATATAAAATGAAAGTAAAATACAATAATTTCGAAAGGGAGTTAAAAAATCAAATGAATGTATAATTGCTATGAATCCGAGCGCAGAAATGAATTTCGCACAGGTTTCTTCACTATTTAGTGCGTTCTAATCGTTTGAGACCATCTAACGCACACAATTCATAAGATGCGTTCACGCGAACTGAGCGACTTTTGAGGCAATTTGATTCGGCTTCCTCGCAAGTTTGGACGGTGTTGAGTGGCTCGCGTACTGTTCAAAACACCGTATATACTTGTGAGGCAGCTCAAAGCTCAATTAAATTGCTCCGGAAGCCGCTCAGCTCGCGTGTCTGTACTCTGATGAGAAAAAAATCATTTGGAGCTGGGAATACCGTCCTGAAACAAGCGACCCAGGAGAATTCATAATATATTGTTAGTGATTAATCATTTCGAATATTCATATCGGAGTTATGTTCACATTCATCACCAATTTTCAAAACTTCAATGTAATCTAATATACCAAGAAGAACTCATTTCCCTGGAGATTCCCTAAGTAAATGCTTAATTTTATCTCTAGATAGGCGTCATATTGTGCAAGTGAGATCATCCTTCATCTCACTCTCCATGCGCTATAGAATAACGGATATTGGTATCGTGTATCTTGTCTATGGTCTGCCTGATCCAGGTCCATCTCTCTCTCGGACCTCTCACTTGCTTCATTAACCCCATTCGACTCTTTGGAAATGAATTCGTACGCCGTGTCCAGAGAGTTTAATATGTCTATGTCTGTAACTCTGTAAGGCTATAAAGAACAAGTTCTTTATTCTAAGCTGTAAGGGAATATGTCATTGATGACAGATGACAAGGAGCACAGAATAAAAAAAGTATGATTAAAATCGTGATCTTGCAGGTATGTTTTATGCCCATATTTTCACAGCTTTCTGCATACGTGTATTTCTTATGTTGCATAAAAATTTGTTTGTACCTGATCATTTCCAAGTGGATCTTCCAAGAGGGCTATCATAACTCCTCCTTCACTGACAAAATACCTAAAATGTTGAACTGCTCCTATTTTCTCGGACTTGTTCAAAATACACGGATTACAATATTGCAAAAGTGATACTTCATCTAACAACGATGAGGTAGATTCAGGTCCACATTCGTTAGGAAAATAGCCCACGTCTTCTAAGATACAAGTGAGTAGATTTTCAGCTGCATCTCTAACTCTAATTGAGGCTGGTTTCAGTTCTTTCTCCTCCTTCATCTTGATATTTTCTGAAGGTTTACCAATGGATTTAGTGCCTGATACACCCAATTCGACGACTTCTAATACCTGAAATTTGTGAGGTTTATATATTGAATCATGTATTATTTAATTTTTGCTCCTAAATTTCTATAGTTTTCGAATAAATGGTCTCAAACCAGACGCTCAACTGCTTGTAAAATTTTGTTGGAATCGTATCGTAGATAAATTTTGAAAAAAAAAGAAAATTTCGATAATTTTCCAAATTTTTCTTGAAAATTTAATTTTCGTAAACTTTTCATCAGATTTCAATGGAATTTTGCACTGACCTTGTAGTCATTATGTTACTACATCTTACCAAACTTCAGTTAGATCCGGTATCAATTTTCGGAGGTATTGATGAAAAAAAATTGAAATTTCGTGCTTTTCATTGGTATCGTTGTGACTTCTAGAATACCTCAAAAATGCTGATACGATCATGATAAAACTTGGTTACTAGTTTCCGAATGCTGATGAACAAGTTCGTGAGGAATTTCGTGAAGATCGTGTCATTAGAAAATAAAAAAAAAATTTAGTTATTTTCAAATATTCAATATTCTGCGATCTTCTGATCATATTATCTTGACGAAATTCTGTATGAACCATCAAGCTTTCCTTTTTCAATCGAGTACTGGATTAGATCGAATTTCGTGATGATTGTTTCATTAGAATAATTCAAAAAAAAGTTTTCAAAATTTTTTCGCATGAATAAGAACATGCGCGCAAAAGTTGCTGACTGCAGTGCCTTACTAGGATTATTTACTCACTGTTTGAAGACAGTCTTTATCACGGAGTAAATATGGATGTTGCAGAAGCCAAACGGAACAACAATGAAATGCTGCTACGATGGTGGAATGTAAGTCTTTGGAATGTGCTTGCGGAGGTCTCGAACATTGATGAATTATATAATCGCAGAGCCATTTTACTGCTCTTTTACATTCCATTGCATCTGAAAAATAAGCAAAATCTTCGAAACTTTTGTAAAAGAGCTGAGTAATCAGAGCTAGCTTCAACAACATGAAGTGAAAATTTCATCAGAATGAAATTTTATTTCGAATAAATACCTATTTCAGTTTCTTTGACTCTTTTATTAGTCTGAAATCAAGTTCAAGAATTGATTTCTGTTTCAATGTTCAAAATATAATGATAGGAGTTTTCCCTAAAAACATTACCTGTTAATTTCCTAGCTGCGTTGAAAAAAACAGGAAACATAACTAGAATACTATTCGTAGAACAAACAAAATTTTCCTAAATAATTATAATCATAAACAGATATTTATATATCTCCAACTTACCAGATTCCTTTATGTGAATTCTTGCCAGACCAGATAGTAGTTCCAAGGCAGCTAAGGAAATGTTCAAATCTGTTTTCCACGATGAGATGAGTCTGTGGCAAACTAAATACGTGGCCCTTACGAACAAAGCGTGAGCTGAATCTGAATAAAAAATTAAATTAATATAGAATTCAGAATGATAAAACAGTTCAAAGTATTTCATATTCTTCATTTCGATTGTTCCTGAAAAAATAGTATTAGATTCAATGAAAATTCTACTTCACCGCCGTGAATTCAGAAACGTTTGCGGGCAAATTCGTAGCCAAATTCAGCTTCACTTCCTGATGGAAAAATATTTGGAATTTTTGTTATCGTTCTAATGATACGATGATCACGAAATTTTGCACAAGCATTTGCCAACAAGTTAACATATTCCATCATGATTGGATTGGTATTTTTTGAGTTATTCCTTAAATATCAACGATACCGAGGAAACAATAGGAAATTTACAATTTTTTCCCAATATCTCCGGAAATGAGAATTCGATTTAACTGAAATTTGGTGCACTGTTGTGAAACATTGACTTCAAGCTCTATGCGGAATTTCATCAAAATCTGATGGATATTTTTCGAAGAAAAAATATTTTTCAACAAGAATATGAGAAATTTTCGAAAAATTATTTTTTTCAATTTAAAAACCATACGATCCCAATAAAATTTTGCGAGCAGTTGCTCGTCCGTATATTTCAACTAATTAGCAAGTTTCAATCTAATCACGTCAGTAGTTTTTGAGATATTAAGGAAATATCATCAAAAACTGAAATGGGTAAAACTCAAAAACCGATCAGACGATTTGCCCAATTAACTAACTTAATCGGCGCATTTGGGTACGCAATCTTCCCTGAAGTCGTTCTCAAGATATCCTGTCCAACCATCTTCGGGAAAAACTCGAAAGTTAGAGACAATTGGCAAAACGATAGCCTGATGTTCTCCGGAGCATTGGCGCAAGAAGAGAGAAGAAACTGAGTAGAGAATATCGACTTGGAATATAATAAAATCTAGAAAAGCACTGACGTGAAGTCAGCAGCTTTTATGCGCTTGTTCACATTGCGAAATGGTGACTTGAAAATTTCAGTGAAATTTTAATAAAATATAAAAATTTTCAAAAAAAAAATTATTTTTTTTCAAATTTCTACATGGATAATTCTTCTTTTTGACACTGTTCATCTCCCAACCAAGTTTCATTTCGAGCAGATGAATATTTTCCGAGTTATTGAAAAATCAAAATTTCAAATGGCTGTAGCACAAAACTATTAACGAACTTAACCGAGATTTTCAGGATCTTAACCTTACTAGAAAATTTCAAGACTTTAGGTCCTTCCTTTCGAAAGTTACAGCGCACACGGCCGGACGGACAGAATAAATTTCGACCACGGATTCTTCATCGTTTGAGACCAATTTCGGCTCAAAATTCGAAAGTTACAGACATCGTGACGAAATGATAACGCGCTGTTCCCCAGAACAAGCGCGTAATAAAGATCAAAGCATTTTGCAAAACCAACAGAGTTAGAGAAATATTGTATAAAACTACAGTGTAATGCATATTTTACCGTGCATGTGAATTAGAAGAGAAGCAACAAATCATAATATATATTCACAATGTGGGACAGCTTCACTTTGGTCGTAGTTTTAAAAATTATCCATAATGGAAAAACAGTGCGGCCTTATGTTTGAAAGAAAAAGTATGTAAACGAATAAAGTGAATAAATAAATGAATAAGATAAAAATTATGTACCCTCAAGTCATCTTTTCAATCCTAAAAAAAGGTGACTTGTTTCTTTTATATAGTCCACAAATAATCTTAGAACGTTCACTCAACTATTAGTGATACTTCAGAATAGCTAATATTTAATAAAACATAATTAAAATCATCAGATAACCACCCAACCTCTATTTCTTAGGACTCCCACTCGCCCAAAAGCGAAGTTTGGCATTGACGCAATATAATCGGTCTGAATTATGCTCAGAGTAACAAACATAGAGGTAGCATACGTCACATTTAGAAGGCGATTGCTGTCCGCAACATGTGATACAAAATTTGACACTTCGACCGCAATCAAAACGATCTTGCTAACAAAGCAGTTACCAACCTGTGATACGATATTTCACTCAATTCACGGGATTCTCCACAAACAACACACTTCTTACGTCCCGTAGTGAATTAAAGTATTGTAATAATTCAAAAATATTGAAGTGAACAGCTAGAAATATCTAAAAACTCGTTAGAAACTCACCAAAACAACGGATGACAGATTGACCGGAGGTATACTGTTAATGCGGCATCGTTGCCAAAGCTTGGATTTCGGCAGGTAGATACTGAAAAGGGTATTTTTCTTACCACAAATTCGAAACTGAAGAAAAATATCGATCATGAATTGTTTGAATTTCCATATTTAACCGAGAATTATTAAAATTAATATTTTTTGTTTGATTTAATATACAAGTACAATAAGATAATATCATCGCGCATTTCCAAATATATCACACTTTGAATACGTTGACAAAAGGATGTTGCGGACACCCAAAACCTGCGTACAGTCCCTCTATGTTGTTTGTAACTCTGAGGAATTATGTGTATTCGTCAATGATACCTGGCGGGAAATACTAATCAGTCATATACGACCTTGTTGCCAGACTTCACTTCAAGATTGAGTAATAATTCGTAGAAATAGAGGCTGAATGGTTATCTGGTTTTTTCAATATTTACATTAAATATAGAATATCACTGAAAGAATCAAAAATCGATTTCCATGAGGCGAATTCACGACCAAAGTGCAGCTAGATGGAATGAAACCTTTTGAAAACCTACCTATGGAGAGTTGATGGTGAAATTCGTAGGGTTCAACAACTGGTTCGACATGTTCCAAGGAGGGATTGGTATGGTCGTAACTGCTAGCCATGCTGGCGGTACTTGCTGTATCTGATGCTAAGCAAAATTACAAGCTTACACAAACACAAGGTTGCACACAATGAAACATAATGCAGAAAAAGTGAGAAAAAATATGAATTATTCAAGTTAAAATTACATTTTATTTTGTTATAGTTTTGACTCGATTCCATTTGTCTTTTCGAAGTTATAATATCAATCTTAAGAAGAATTAATAATGCAGTTCGAAAGATAACATGGATTATTCAAATCTGGATATCATCCTTAGTTTTCATTGATCTTCAATAGTTTAGAATCCTCTTTTAGTTCAATCAAAAGTACATTTTTGAATCTGTATTTTTATTCGATGATATTGCAAACACATTATATAATCTTTTTGAAAAAATTTGCCTTTAATATTTCCTATAAAGAATAGACTAATACTTTCTTTGTTCGAAGAAAACAAATTAAGTGAAAATTCAAAATCAGAAATAGGAAAAAAATCATCTCAAAACAAAAAAATTCACAAGAATAGAACAAAATGCTTCCAAACAATACTTCTCAACATGTATCGATTAAAAAAACCATAAAAAAACATACAAGAATGTAAATCACAAAGCAAAAATAACGATGATGAAAAAACCACAATACAAATAACTGTGCAGTCAAAGCGAAGTGGTCAACCTCTGATGTAGAAATCTTACCAGAACTCAACAGATTTGATCCGACCTCTGTCGGTGCCTGCGTGAACTGTTCAACCTTCTCGAATGCTGCGGAATCGAGAACCGATAAGAACAGCCCTCCTAGTAACATATGGGTGTTTTGAGCATCTGATTCTATTTGTAGAGCGTTCATCATGAGATTCATCAATCGCAATTTGAGTTGGATGAAAGACACTGGCTTATCAAAACCTGAAAAGTCGATAATATGTGTTATAGTGCTCTTGGAATAGGTTTATTAAGTTTGTGAAACTAGAACCGAGTCAAGTTGGCACCCGTGAAATAAGTCAAGGTCAAACTAATGCGGCGAGACGTTGCCAATTCTTACAGATATTCCTCAAGGACTCTGTGGTTCAGATCTGTTACATTTGTAGTAACTGAGGGAACAAATACAAGTTTGTTTGCATAGAAAAGCGAATTCAAGGCGGCCTCCAGTAAGGAAGCCTCATGGAGCAACTATAAATACGGCCCTTAGACCTTTAAGTAGTGTGGACAACGTAGCTTAGTTATCTTTCAGAAAAATAACCTAACTGAAACTAATGGGATCTTTTGTGCGAGGGAGATTTGGGTATTTGGGGACTCGGAGATTTACCATATTGGCCGAGAGATTCAGATTGGTCGACGACGGTCAAGTGATCGTCGTCGATATTTACTTATTGGTTCTATACTTCATTCCAACCCTGTAGGTATATATGTGTACAGATCAAAATATCACAATAAATATCATGTCAACTTTATAAAGAAAATCGCCACTCGTTGATGAAAGGAACCTGATATGTATCCTCGAATATACAGGGTGAGTCTCTGAATTGAACATTAGTTTTAACGATAGATACCTCTCATCAAATAAAACACTTTTTTCATTTCGGCTATGGTGAATAGATATAGGCTGTTGAAATTACTGAAAAATTCATCTTCCTTTTGTAGGTTTGTTAAGTTTTCTATAACTATGAAAGCTGTTCTTCATCTGTTTTTTATCCTACCTCAAATGGTTAACTAGTTATTCACCTGCGGATTCATAAAACTATAAGAAATGGGGGGTTTTCCTGAATTTGGGTTATTACTGCAAATGCAAATTTGAACATAATTATTATGGGTTTGATTCATCATTTTTCCAAATTACCTTCAGAAAGTATTCAAAATCAGTTTTCAAAATTGGGGTTTGGGATTTGTCATGCATGCACGAAGTGACAACGTTGTTTAGTAGAATTACTTTTTCTGCTATAGAATAATGAAATATTTATTCCTATTCTGTGGTACACACGTGTTCTTGGTCAATTAACCAAACAATTTCCGTTTGGGATTTTTCAGTATGACAGTCTGTGCTCTTCTTTTTCTATTCCTTGGTTGCTGTCTTCTACTCTAACCAGATCGAAGTTTAGCTATCTCTGTTTTCCTAAGCAAAGTAACACATTTGACGTCCTTTTCTTTCCGAGAAAGCCGAACTCGACGTTGCCATATCGTGCAGTCACAAATCCCTTTAAATGCAAATCCCTATTTTCATTTTTCAGTTTTGGGTGATCAAACATTTTTTTAAAAATATAATATTGAAATTATATGTTTGTAATGTGATGTTCTGAAGGGTTTTTCATGAAAATGACTGCATTTTCGTTTAAAGGAAAAACCCCCATTAGCATGAGGAATGTCGATGAAGTTTATCTTAGAATTTTCAATAACTTTAGAATACTTAATTATCACTTATATTTTCTTTACGCTCACTGTTTTCGAGATATTCAAACTTGAATGTTATAAAATCTGATGAAATTCAAGAAAACCTTGCAAACCCTAGCTAATACTGAGATATGCAAAATAGACCCAACACAACTCGCAAACGCTCCGTTCATGTGGTTTTTCCGCAAGGCTGCAACATTTAACATTGAAAACAATGGAAACAATAATTCAGATAATGTTACACTATATTTCCTACAACTATTTTCATAATATATCATAACTTCACAGAAAGAAAGAGTTCTACTATGGTACTCACCTGTATTGATGAGATCCTTAATTACGACATTCTGAAAATGCAACGGAAGGATCAACAACGACAACAAAATATTGATACAAGCTCTTCTCAGCTCCACTTTCGAAACACTGGAATTTATCTTCAAGTCTTTCTCAGGAAGTACGATCTCCAACGCCGATATAAAAACAGGAAGCAGCATCCTAACCCCATCCAAATCCAAACGAAACAAATCGGAGGAGTTTATCAGTATGGCCACCATAGTCTCCGTACACTCCCTATTTGGAGGTATCTTTAGGCCTACTTGCACGGCCATGTAAAACCGACCCAAATACATTGGCAAAATCTCTTCCCCCGTCTTCTTCGAACATATTATCCTACAAAGGGTACCTAAGGCTTCAGCCTTACCACTCTCGAACTTATCAATCATCAAAGATGGAGGTAAGCTGGGCATATCGCTCAAAGAACTGGATTGCGAAAAACTCAAAGAACTCTTCTTGTCGATGATGACGGAGCTCATCCTTTTGGTCGATTCCATGAATTGTTCTGGAAAAGAAACGGTGTCAATTCGACCTCTTCGGTGTTAGAGGGGTTCCGCAAGGTGCAGTGTTAGGGCCAGTGCATGTTTCGACTTTTTAAGCGCATTTTCCTAGGGAACGGCTCGCTACCGTTTGGTCCAAATGTCGAATTTTGAGATTTTGAAATTGATCTCAAACCACTAGGTTGGACTCAGTGATCGGATCGGATGTCAAAATCGATTACGTCCGGCCGGCCTGAAATAGGCACTATTCCAAGAAAGAAGAACTTCCAAGAAATGTTGCATTTCAAAATGCGCCAGTCAAGTTCGTTGATGGGCCTAATAGGTATTAATTTTTTTCGATGTATTTTCGTTTTTTCAAATTCCTTCTGATAGTTAATTGAATTAGTTATCCAGGTTTTGAAAGATATGATATTCACATGGCATCACGCTTATCTATATTTTTGCGCGCATGTTCTAGGGGAACAGCGTGCTATCGTTTTGTGCAAATGTCTGTAATTTTCGATGATTGAGCCGAAAATGGTTTCAAACGACTTGATTGGACTCACTGATGACGAATCCGGTGTCAAAATCGATTCTGTCCGGCCGGCCGTGGACACGATAACTGTCGAACGGAGTCAGCTAGCAACTTGAAACTTTCAGGGTAGATCGCGCATTGGAATGCCGCTGTTAAGTTCGTTATTGGGCCAAATCGGTCGAACAGTTTCGGAGTTATAACCACTTGAAAGTTATTTATTCTTTATTTCAGAAACTACTTGCGCGTTTGGATTTAAACTTGGCAATTAAGTGGAGTATAATGACACGCAACTTTGAGCCAAATTTCATCAGAATCATACTGTTAGTAAATTGAAAAAAAAATTTTTTTTTTAATTTTTCCTCAAAACATTTTTTTTCGGAAAAAGTTCATCATATCCGAAAAAAAATTCCACTCGGACTTCGAGCTTTATATTTCACAGCAGTGTACCAAATTTCAGTTCGATACGATCATAAGTTTTGGAGATATTTAGAAAAAATATGTCAAATTTCGTGGTTTTCTTCTCGATATCGTTGGTATAACTCAAGAAATATTAGTTCCATTCCGATAAAACTTTGCAGCTAGTTTGAAGATGCCGCAAGACAACTGTATGCAAAATTTTGTGATGATCGTGTCATTAGAACAATTTGAAATTTTTTTCAATTCTTTTTTTTTTATTTTCTTATCATATCATCCTCATTAAATACTGTATGAACTTTCGAACTGTGATTTTTCGATGAAGTACTGGATTTCAATTCGATCTGATCTATATTTTTGGAAACATTGGAAAAATAAAATTTTGAATGGCTAACGGCCGGACCGTAAACACAATAACTTCCGAAAGAAACGACTTAGAAACTCGATATTTGTAGAGTAGGTTTGGGGCTTAATTACGAAGGTCGAATTAGTGAATGTGTAAAATCCGGCCAATGATTCCGTAGATATACCCATTCAAAATTTTATTTTTCCAATATTTCCAAAAATACAGATTAGATCGAATTGAAATCCAGTAACTTATCCAAAAAAATCTAGAAAAACACTGCCGTGAAGGCAGCAGCTTCTGCGCGAATGTTCAAATTCGTTGCCGAAGCGGTCATCTACATTGGACATGCGTGCAAAAGCTGCTGCCTTGACGGCAGTGCTTTTCTAGATTTTTTTTATTGATTTGAAATGATTATGTTATTGATAATAATGCAATTTCCACTCACTGGAATGACAGTCTGTATCAATATAGGCTGCATCAAATAACCATTCTCCAAATAAATGCAGGATGCTGTTGCATTTTGGCCTCGCTGGTGCCAAGGTAGGTTTGGGTTCCAGATTCAAAGATGTCAATGCTGCAGTAGAAGTTAAAACTATAGCTTCAAGAAATTTGATTGAGTCAACACCAAGTTATAATACATACAGCCAAGAACAATAAATACACCTATATTTCAATAATACTTCTTTACGAACATAATATTAGGCATATTTTATAGCTAGTTACAAAAATTATCCATAAAAAAGTTGACCGAATTCGATCAGTTCCTGTACCGATGATTTTATAGCATATTCATTACGGTTTTATGGAGTTAATGCTTCAAGCGAATTTCATTCAGTACAGGGGGCATCCAAAATTGAACAAGGTCAAATAGCAATAATCAGTGCATCAGTTTTTTCAAAGATGCATTTCTCTACAACATAAGAGTTAAATTCAATAAATTTTCACATGAATTTGGATAGTAATTTATTCGAATCTATTCGTACATCGCCAACGTTTCGAAAATTCCGTAGTTCTTTTTCAAGGCTCGTATTTAATTCGATTCGTAATATGTCAGAATTATTCGACTGTTTGTCACGGAGAGAAAATGAATATCTTATTTCACCAGACATATTCCGAATCAAATTAAATACGAGACTTGAAAAAGAACCACGAAATGTTCGAAACGTTGGCGATGTACGAATAGATTCGAATAAATTACTGTCCAAGTTCCTGTGAGAATTTATTGAATTTATAACCATGGAAGTTAACCACCAACAAAAAAAAATAAGAGTTATATTCACATAACTCGACTTATAAAATTCCTCCTAAGTGATCAACAAGAAAAGAAATCTGTTCTTCATTCCCTTGACTTGTGGATTCTTCAATCGAAACTTGAATATTATATTCTAAAGAAATTCATTCGATAAATAGACGCAGCAAACATGTGGTGAATTTAAATGAGATCAATGATTTGAATACTTAATTATCATGAGTTTGTGCAATCCTTTACTTACAAGAAAGGCTCGTTGAAGATGAAGGCCCTGAGGAACCAGATGTCGCACTAGGTATTGAAGAGGCCCTGCTTGTTGTTAGACCAATGAGAGATGTCTTTGGTGCACCTAAATAGTTCACTTAATTTCAAATCCATAAAGGTTTCTACCATGCGTTTATTGGCAACAACCGCGACATACATACTAATTAACATTACAATGAAGCTTGAATGTGGTAATGAGATAATATAACAAAAGTTATTATATTCGTTTTGGTTTCTTATTTAATAAAATCAAATAATCGACCGAAAAAAAAAATTAACCCCACTGAAAACTTCAGTTTACATTTTGAAGTATGTAGAATTGAACGAACTAATAAAAATTTCAAAAAGCACTGCCGTGAAGGTAGCAACTTTTGCGCGCATTGTCAATGTAGATGGCCGCTTTAGCAACGAATTTGAACATGCACGCAAAAGCTGCTGCCTTCACGGCAGTGCTTTTTGAAATTTTTTACTGATAAATTACTGAATTTCAATTCGATCTGATCTGTACTTTTGGAAATATTGGAAAAATAAAATTTTGAATGGGTATATCTACGGAATCATTGGGCGGATTTTACCCATTCACGAATTCGACCTTCGTAACTAAGCCCCAAACCTACTCTACAAATATCGAGTTTCTAAGTCGTTTCTTCCGGAAGATATTATGTTAACGGTCAGCCTAACGGCCGACTGCGTAAACACAATAACTTCCGAAAGAAACAACTTAGAAACTCGATATTTGTAGAGAAGGTTTGGACCTTAATTACGAAGGCCGAATTCGTGAATGGGTAAAATGCACCCAATGATTCCGTAGATATACCCAATCAAAATTTTATTTTTCCAATATTTCCAAAAATACAGATCAGATCGAATTGAAATCCAGTACTTCATCGAAAAATAACAGTTCGAAGTTTCATACAGAATTTAATGAGGATGATATAATAAGATAATCATAGAATTTCTTTTGTTCAAATTGTTCTTATGACACGATTATCACGAAATTTCGCATAAAGTTGTCTTTCAGCATCTCAAAACTAGCTGTGAAGTTTTATCAGGACTGACTAAGTATTTCTCGAGTTATACCGAAAAAATCAACGATATCGAGAAGAAAACCTCGAAATTTGACATATTTTTTCCCGATATCTCCAAAACTTATGATCGTATCGAACTGAAATTTGGTACACTGCTGTGAAATATGAAGCTCAAAGTGTGAGTGGAATTTTTTTTTGGATATGATGGATGGTTTCCGAAAAAAAAAATTTTTTGGAAAAAAATTTCGAGAAATTTTTTTTTTTTTTAATTTACTGACAATATGATCCTGAAGAGATTTGCCTCAAAGTTGCGCGTCGTTATACTCCACCTAACTGCCAAGTTTGAATCTTGTCGCTCAAGTAGTTTCTGAAATAAAAAATAAATAACTTCAAAACTTCAACTGCCTATAACTCCGAAACTATTGGACCGATTTGGCCCATTAACGAACTTAACCGCGGCATTCCGATGCGCAACCTATCCTGAGAGTTTCAAGTTGCTAGCTTGCTTCTGTCGACAGTTATTGTGTCTACGGCCGGCCGGTTGGCCGGACAGAATCGATTTTGACACCGGATTCGTCATCAGTGAGTCCAACCTAGTCGATTGAGACCATTTTCGGCTCAATCATCCAAAATGTTCCCCTAGAACATGCGCGCAAAAAGAATCCGTCCGTCCGCCGTCCGTTGTCCCTTACTTTTCTCGGAAAGTACTGAACCGAAATCCGTGAAACTTGGTAAAAAAAAATCGTCTGTCGCCCGAGAATGATCTTCCAAGCATTTTCTCAGGATCGGTGTACCCTAAGGGCTCAAAACTGGGGGCAGGAGGGAAAACAAATTATTCTTTGAAAACTTACCACTTCCGAATTTTCATGAAACTCTACACGTTGATTACTGTTGCATAACTCGAACTAAAAATTTTCACCCGGATTTTTTTCGACTAGTGGTCCCCGAGTTATAAAGAAAAACGCTGCAAATTTTGGTGCGAAAAACCAATGAGTTATGAATAATATATAGGTTTATTTAGGATATCAATGGTATTGGGTTATTTAACTGAGAAAATAATAAACCCTTGTGTAAAATTTGCCGCGTTTTTCAACTAGGAACCGTTCTGGCGATTATTTTTTATAATCTTGATTTTCATTTCTTAAAATGGAAATTTCAAATTCCGATATTTTCCGTTTCATCTTCTTTCGTCTTATCGACCGAAATTTAGAGTTTGAGACCTACCTAAATCGATATATTTTGCTATTTTTCAAGAATTCAGCGAGGTCTACGTGAAATACTGTCAAATCGAGGGGAATTTCCAAAATGGGGAATTTTAAAAATTGGTATTTTGGTGCGCATTTCCTAGGGAACAATATGCAATCGTTTTGCACAAATCTCTTCATTTTTAAATTTTTTCCAAGAAAGGTCGTTTGATACCATGTGGTTGGACTCATTGATGAATAATCCGATGTTAAAATCGATTCTTGTCGGTCGCTAGTGCCTTTCCTCGATAATT
Organism: Myrrha octodecimguttata; assembly: GCA_958510865.1. Classification (NCBI taxonomy): domain Eukaryota; kingdom Metazoa; phylum Arthropoda; class Insecta; order Coleoptera; family Coccinellidae; genus Myrrha; species Myrrha octodecimguttata. The sequence goes on along the minus strand of OY294058.1, from coordinate 54,992,231 downwards.
TGAGAACGGAAAGAGTTAGAGACTTGAGGCTTTCAGGATAGGTTGCGCAACAAGGTTCGATTGTTCTGTTCGTTGATGGTCCAAATCAACCTAAAAGTTTCGGAGTTATACTCATCTGAATTTTTGAAATTATTTCCCCGATATCTCAAGAAGTACTAATGAGATTGGATTGAAACTTGGTAATGCATTGTAAAATACTGGCTTGCAACTTTTCCATCAGATTTCAATGAAATTCAGCTCATACGTTTAATTCAATACTTCATAACACTGTACCAAATTTCAGTTCCATCCAATCTTTATTTTCTGCGATTTTGGAAGAAAACTATTTCAAAATTCGAGACTTTGTTTTTCGGCATCCATGTAATTTTCGGAATAACTCAAAAAACACAAAAGGAGTTTGAATTAAAAAGAGTCCAAAATTTTTAAATTTTTATCTCTCGCTGAACAGACTTACCCTCTGAATGGCCCTGTAGAGGTAAATTATCCCAAAAAATTACATGTCAGAGAAAGAGAAAACTAAACTGTAGCATTTGTTCTCAGAAGATTGCCTTTAGGATACAAATGTCAGTGCAGAAAAAGCAGCATTCAAATCAATCGATCTCAGCATGGAGAAAAAAATTCAACACATCGTTTTAATCTCTCAGTGGAAAAAAATAAACAGTAAATAATAAACTTACAACATGCTGTAATTCATAATATGGATTAACGAATATTTTGGGATGATTTTGCAATATTTACAGGCTTTTTCAGGCTTTTCACACCCAAAATCTGATTAACAACTATCAAAAATAAAATAAATTTGGCATTTATAGAAAACACCCATGCAGATTGCGGGATTCAAACTATTAGTTCCTCGAAATAAAGTGTAATTATTGATATCGGAATAACGTAACCTTTTGAAGTCTAAATCTGACTGCTTCATTAAATTTGCAGGCTTACTTTCTTTCAATAACCTCGAATTTCAAGACTGATTGTCTGAGGAAGGAGTCAGAAATAGAATCTGAAACTTTACAGTTCAGTTTGTTGATCGTTTACATCACTTCTATGTTGTATATAAGGCAACATTATTTCTAGAAACTCACAAATCTGCAGGGGCAATTTCTATGAATAAAATTTTATTTAATTTTTAATAATCTTTTTTCCGGTATCAGTAGTGCAAACTTGGAAAAAAAAAACAAAAATAAAGTAAATCACAATGACTTGTTCTTCGATTGCTGCTTATCTTCCACACTGTAACTAGATATTAGACGCCTTGAAACCTGGGTTAGTTGATAGTAAAGTTTCAAAAAAACTATTGCTACGTAAAGAGAAAGAAATCTCAGAAAACAAGTATGTATATGAAAAGAGCTAACCCTTAGTCACCGAAGAAGGTGCAACACTGAAGCTTTTCGCCAGTCTCCTCTGAGTTGGAGGAGTTGGGGAGTGCACAGAAGTTGGAGTGGGAGAAGATTCCTTCACTTTGTCAGTGGTGCCACTCGAAATAACTAAATCCCACCATGACGGCTGTGCTATACCTAAACCAAAGCATGAATGGGGTACATAAATAGGAATTTTCAAGACAAACACATATAGCATTTATGCAGGGTGTATCATAAATTGGAAATCAAAAACATTTTCAATTCATTATACTACTCGATTGATAATTGAATGGAAATAAAGACTGAAATGGAAAGTTTCCATCTCAGTTTTTCGATATGCAAGTTGAAACAGAGGATTGAAAAACAACTTACCAAGAAATGCATCTACTTGCCCTGCAATACCTTTAATTGCCTTCAAAAATATTTGAGGCAAAACTTCCAAGCAAGGATGTTGACAGGGATCCATAACGTCAGAATTATTGATTGCAAAATGTAGAAACTTCTGAGTTTGGCTGATCACCTATAAATTATAAATTTCATAATACATATTTATAAATTATCATTATTTTTTATGAAGATTAACAAATCATAAGCTCCCTCTTACCTCTGGCTTTGTAAGACAAACTGGATTTCCAATAATATTGAGGAATCTATACCAACTCTGAGCTATGCAATCATTGTTCATGGGATGAGATATAATATCATCATCTCCTGGAATTAAAATTGATACCCTAAGTTGCGAGGCACAGTAAAATGAGAAAATCTCAATGAGGATTTTAACTAACCCAATTTTAATTCAGGAAAAGTTGGTCCGTACATGAAAACTAAAATTTTTGATGTGAGCGCCAAATTAACACGATTCCATTGCTCTACAAGAGCGGTTCGATGTCTCCAATTCATGCAACATTCTCTCAGTGTTTTCCATAACGTGGGAGATGGAAAACTATGGGCACAAGCAATCAACCAGACCTAAAAATTATTTCCTCTAATTTATATTCTTTTTTTCCATTTTAAGTTCAGTTTTGTACCTCGAATAAAACACTGAGAGTCCTTTCACATAATTGATCAGCTATATCATCTTTAACTGTAGGTAATGCTAATAAATTGTCATTTATAGCTATCAAGAACAGCAAAAGACATTCCCATGTTTCACGATCCATAAGTTTTTAATCATTAGCCACTTGTTTCAACGTTCTGAGTACTCTGTGACATAAAACTGCTTGTCTGTTGATTGTATCGATACCTAGGAAGTTTTAAAATCTCAAATTAAATAGTTTATCATAGGTATTAAGAAGATCATCATCAAGTTATGTACCTTCTCCTTTCCTTGGAATAAACAGATAGTAGAAATGGGTTATGATTTTCTGACAGTAAACATTTGGATCGTCTATTATGGGCTTTGGAACGCATATTTTAGGTGTTGGCAATAAAGCAGTAAGCCATTCACAGTATACATTCACGCAGTCCTTAATACTCTCATGTTCCAATAGAGGTAGTGATAAACCAAAACATAACACCTCCATGCACCATTGTACCTGAATAAGAATACAGAATTCAATGCTGAACTTTAGGACTATATCATGCATTAATAACAACCTCTTTATCTGAAATTAGTGGACTTGCTTCTGGAGAATGGGTGATTCCAAGATTTGAAACCAATTGCTTGACTATAGCCAAAGTGACTTCTTTGCTAGTCAGTAATTCAAACTTTTCCAAGACACTCTTGTTTTCTTCTCCATAATTTTGTATCAACAAACTTAAAGAGGTCCATTCTGAATACATCCCTCTATCTGCAGCGGAGTCCTGAAAATCCAAGATGAAATGAATTAATGATTCCATATTATACTTTTATTAGTAACTAACTTTAATATTCATACGATTGAATAGACCCAAGTTCATAAGGTGGCCTTATGATTGTACTGAAATAACAAAAATTTTGTTCACGATTCCATGTTTTCCATGAAAATTTTTAGTTTCTCATACAAATATTTTTATTTTTGTTTTCCTGTTTGATGTTGACGTTTATTTAACCTCCAAACTATGACAGTTTTGAAAAGGGTGAAAATTTCTACCCACAATTAAACCTATTCTTATTTTTTTCGCACTAAAATAAAAAAATTATCAATCTTCTCATTCTCACTATTACCAGTTTGTTCATTTATCATATAAAATATATTTTATTGTAATCACGATTTCATTGTTTAAGGAACAATGACGATATACAGCTTAAATTAATATTCTGTGATAGTAGTTCCAATCTCTATTTATATTGGTATTCCTTGTTAGTAGTTCCAATCTCTACTTATATTTGTGCTTTAATTATTTATAGGTTATCAGCGGAAAAGAACGAAAAAATAAAAAAAATATATCATTCTTACTTTTAAATGAATAATCAAGTCATGTTCAAATTACTACGAATTCCTCAATTCACCCGTAATTTGCAAAGTTTGAAATCCTCAAAATATAATGTAAGAACGTTTCTTTCACCGGCATATCAATGCAACGAGATCTGGGAGAATCGACTGAATCAACCCTTATTTCAAAGATTGAATTTAGATGAACTATATCATGATCTAGATATGAATTTTCAGAAGACAAAAAATATAAGTTTCATTGATGTTGACGTTTTCGCAAATGGAATCAAGGATGATATATTCGATGATGAAATGTTAGATTTAGTGCATAAACTTCGTCTCACTGCGGAAACAAGCAACTCATTGCCATCATTAGCTTATGCAGTAGTAAAGAATTTAATGCAAAATGGAAAGTTAGAGGATCTTCATATGGTTCTTGATGACAGACTAAATTATGGTATTTTCTTGGATACACATTTGACAAATATCTTACTAGATCATTTCTGGTTGAAAAAGGATTTTGTTTCGGGAGCGAGGATAGCTAGTCATTTGATGCTCCAGGAAGACCCTGAACATCCAATTTCTCACAGTCTTGCTTTATTACATTGTTACAATTGTTTGAAGAATAGTGGTGAATGGTCTTTTCCACCACCTCCGGAAGAACCCGAAGAAGAAGTTAAAGTCAGAGTAAAATATATCAGAAATGAATATGATGACCAACACTTTGATCTGAAGGACTGTAAAAGAATTATTGGAAAGACACTCATCTATTTAACCAAAAGGAAAAACGATTCTTTGAACAGCTCATTTTATATACTAGGTGCTGCTCTTTTTGGTGACAATAACGCAGCTGAAAATAAATTGAATGAAGCAGTAACCAAAAATGTACCTTTAATCAAAGAGGTTCTTGATTTATTACCAGAGGACAGTGAATTAAAACAGAAAATTGAAAAAATCAACCTATCGTCAAACGACATAAATTCTCTGCTAGAATCTAACATGATAAAAGCAATACAAAAGTGTTCAGAAACTGATATTGCTACCCAGTGTGAATTATTTAGAGAATGGGATGAAAAGCGTTTACTTCTTCTGCAGGAGAAAGAGGAGGAGTTTAGACGAATAGAGAGGTTGAAAAAAGTTGAAGCTTTGAAGGAAGAAATGAAAATTAAGGAGACCAAACTTTGGTTCTTTGAAAATCAGGAGAAAATGGAACTGGAAATCGAAGAGAAAGAGCAGTTGAAAGCAAGCGAAGATGAAGGTACAAAGTACAAAAAAAAGAAATCCAATGTTGTTGTCGAGGAATATAGACCACCTGGTGTAAGAAAATAGTTATGTAAATAAAATATTGAAAATTTAAATGATTTCATTTTATACTTCTCACTGAGTTCCAGCACATTGTGTTCTTATATCCATGCAAGCAAAACGTGGTGTTTCCAATCTCTTCTATTCTTTAATGTCTCAAAATATATGGAGCCAATTAAGTTGATTTTCAGAAGTATAATCATCAGAATGTCTTACAAAATCATCTGAATTCACCAGGAAATCATTTTATTGAAAATTATAGTTGAAACTTTGGATTTTATACAAACAGATTAATAAATAATAACATGGAATGGAATTTATTTGAAACGATTCTTCTCAAACCTAATTTGCTTATCGTTACAATTTGTAGATCATTCCACTATACTGGGGAATAAAAAAGTGTAAAATGCTGAAGCATAGATGAAAATTTCATACAAAATTGTTTGAAATCTGGAATGGCTGAACTATTGCACTTGTTTCTGTAAATTGATGTTTTCCTCTCTGATTTTCTGAAGATCTTCAGTAACTCTTTGTAATTTTACTGATGTTTGTTTAGCACTTTCAATATCAACCTGCTCCTGAATATTTCTGCATTCTCTCTCAACGAATCCGATGTCAGATACAATTTTAACAATTTCTCCACATTCATTATGTAGTGAAACTAATAACTTATAAGCTCTCTTTGATGTCTCGTCTTCTTTGGCATGCTGAAAAAATTATTATCAAATGATGAAATATAAATTGAAAAACGTAATTTTACAAAATCTCACCAAAAATATCATTTCATCAGAAATTGTGAAAGATCTATCTATTTGTCCTGTTAAAGAATTGATATCTTTCTGTACAAGTTTAGTATCTTTGAGAATTTTTTGAATTTCAAGATTTTGTTTCTTAATGTTTCCAATGATTTCAATAATATTATTCGTATACATAGATCTGTAAGAAAAAATCATGAACTTATAAATTTTCGAACTTTCACATAATGCAAAAGAACCTTAGTGAAACAGGAAATATTCATATCTTACCTATTTACATTCTGTGGAGAATTCTTATGCTTTTCTACCAGTTTCTTCTCAAACTCTATTTTGTTCTTGAATTCCATTATCATATCTTCGTATGTTATCATTATTTGTTTCAGCCTATCTTCTTTGTCCTGTAGTTTGGATTCTTTTTCTGATAAGGAACTTAGTAATTGATCATGTCTTTCAACAAGGGATTCTTTCAGATGGTTCCATTGTTGTTTCAACTTCATCAATTTACTATTTGTTCTAGATACCACCAAATCTTTTAGTTTCTGTACTTTTTCTTCATCACTCACAATTTCAGCTGTCATTTTTTTAATCTTCAATTTATATTTGAGCTGTTCTGTTTGTTTTTTTTCATCATCTTTTTCTTGATTCAACTAGAAATTCTGAGTTAAGTGAAAGATTAAAAACTATTTAAAATTACCTTAGATAAACTTTCTGTTTCATTGATAATCGATGCCTGCAATTCAGCATATTCCTTCTGTTTTACATCTAAGTCTTTCATTAAATTTTCAATTGTATTATCACCATTATTCGTTACTTCATTTACAGCTAAGACATCATCAGCTTTTTTCAGAACTTCAACTTTCATATTGCTTTCTTCAGTTTTTTCCTCAGATGATGAACTTATTTCTGAAGACTTTCCAATTTGAGGAATAGATTTGAGGTAGCTCAATAAGTTTCTATTTTTCCTCAAAAATTTGCAATCGTCAAAAAGTAAGGATGGTATTAATTGAAGAGTTGAACATTGTTTTGTAACGGTAGGTAATATGTTAACATAATAATCTTGGAGTCCTAGAAATTAAGAAATCATATACACATTCACATTCATTCTAAATCACTCACAATTTTCTTCAATAGGACGATTCAACAAGCAGAAAGATTCACAAAATATCTCACCTTCTGAAGTTTGATGCTCAGAAGATGGTATAGTGACTTTCTTAATGGTTAAAGGACAACAGTTTCCATAACTTCTCATTTCTAAATTATCATTGTTTAAATATGTTCCTTTGTTGTGAAGTGAAGCTGGTATCCAAACTGAAGGTGCTTTCAATTTTTTTCTCAGGTTCATTAATAAATTGGGTACATATCCTACTTCTTCTGTTTGGGTGAAATTGCCGGTTTCCTTAGGTAATTTTTCTATAAGAAAAATTAAAAGTCTCCTTATTTCTGTTTCGTTGAAATAAAGTATCGTTTGATATCCAATTTCATCTCTGTAGCCGATATCCTTAATTTGTTCTGCTAAATAAGATGCTGTTTTGAGCCTTATCGCCATCGATGGAGATAATTTCTTAGGAAATTTGGAAGAAGGAATTATAGATTCTAAACAAGAAGAAATACAAGATATAACAATATTCTCATCAAATTGTTTCAAACTTGAAATATCTTCTGGAAAATCACTGAAAAGAGAAAAATGAAGATGATTTCTAAATAGGGAGAAAAAAGAAAACTAATACCAGTTGAGTGCCTTCAAAGTTTCTAATATTATACTATCCACCTCTTCCATTGTGGCAGGATTGGTTTAGAATGATCATGAATCGAATTAAATATTAAATCAGATGTAATTTGAGCTTATCAGATTTAATTCTGCAGGTTATGGTAGAGTAATGAAAACTTGTCAAAATTGGGTATACTTTTGCACTACCGTCGAGAAAGGAAAATGATAAGTGAAATAAAACGATTTAAGGACTTGTGGCACAAAAGTGATAAACAAGAGGGCAAAAACAAAGCAAAAATTGTTGAGACACAAAAAAATGTGAGTGAATATTAGAGATTTTTCCATTATTCATCTCACAATAAAAATATAAACCTCTATGAAACTGTCAGATATCCGGCAAAAATTAACCTTAATTCTTAATTGGTTTCGTGCGTCGTTTGACATTTGTCATACGTTGGAGGTAAAACAAACCCACTTTCCCGCTTTGTTTATGTTATGAAATACAGCATTTTCAACAATTTCAGGATAAATTCACAAGTTAAAATGATTTATATTCATAGAATTGGTGAATTACTAGACCCGTGAGGCCAAGTTATTGTGTCGTTGTGAAATGCAACATAAATACACCCAGAGACCAAGGAATACATTCGCTTTGTTTACATTGGCGAAGAGCGATTATTTGGAGATTTTAGTGATTTTATTCATTTTACAAGTGAAATTTTGTGATAATGGATCTGATTAACTGATATTCAATCTCAGATGATAATCGTTCAAAACGATATAAATGAAAATTGCAGTATTTATCCTTGTCTTCTAAAGCCTAGAGTATCCACATCAGAGATAGCATTTATTATAGGTATAGCTACTGAAAATGAAACAGTAAAATGTTTGGCTCATTAATTCCTGAAACTAAACAGCAGAATGGAATCCAACAAATGTATGGAATGGAAAAAACATGGGTTCCAGTGAACTTCTTGGTACTATTACAAATATCGTTCTATGTTGCAAATTATCAAATTACTACAATATCGGTCTTCAGTTGCTATGTCAGTGCTATCATAATCTTCAATTATATATTTAATATAATAAATATATGTTACAAATAAAATAATTCATATGAAACTTTTTCCTTGAACACCGATTTCGATTCATCCTCAAAAAATTCTTTACTATCCATATAAAATGCTTTTTTATCATGCAGATGCAACATTAGGGCTTTCATAATCTTTAGTAATTGACAATAAGGTCAATTAGAAACATATTACAAACAACTAAATGTAAAAGTTCCAACCTTGAGTAGTCGAGCCACATCGGAACGTGTTCGGTTGAGAAAGTTATATGGTTTGTTATTATTATAAAATGCATGCAATATTTTGACAAATCTATCACATAACGAATTGCCTTGATTGGCTTTATACAACATATAGAGATGTGTGTGGTAACCAATCAGGATGGGTTTGTCATTCAAAACGCCAGCTATTGTAGTGTCGAGAAGATTTAATTCTTGAAATGTGTATAACACGAAATATTATTATACTTATCTCATCATGAGTCAACTTATTAAACAGAACAAATTAAATAGATAGTCTAATATAACTCCTAAGCCAGTGTGGAAATGCCTCCAACAAACTCTACCATAGTTTGTTACTTTGTCAGAACAGTTTTTTCAATTTATGGCGTGAATATAGGATGTTTGCCATCTCTGGAATAGTTCACATAGTATTCTTTTTTTTCGAATACCAGATAAAACTTAAGGGAATGGGTCAAAAATGCAAATATTCAAATATAAAGTCTACACTACAATATATCTGAAACATCGGATTCCTTCGTCTCTTGGTGTATTTATGTTGTATTTAACAACGAAACAATAACTAGGCCTAGTTATTCACCAATTCTATTAATATAAATCATTTTAACTTGTGAATTTATCCTGAAATTGTTGAAAATGCTGTACTTCATAACATAAACAAAGCGGGTAAGTGAGGTTGTTTTACCTCCAACGTATGGCAAATGTCAAACGACGCACGAAACCAATTCTAAAATCTAAAGAAAGTGTCACAATGTTTTTGATTCAAAAAATGATATCCTTTCCATCTTACAGCTCGGTAAAACCACAACGGTATTTCTGATATTTTGATACCAAATTCAACAGGAACATACCCATTCATAAATGTAAAAGGAAATGAACGTTCTTCGAAAACGCACTTTTATTCGAACATGTTTAGAGTATTTCTTGAGATATAATTGGAAAAATACTCAGCAGACCACTAAAAAGCACATTTCGGTAAAACCCTATAACTTTTCTTCAATATCAACAAGGAATTTAGTCAATTTTCACGGTAATCAAAATAGAGATTACAATCCACTACTATGTGCTTTAGGAATCAGTCTAGTATTTTGCGATTCTTTATTGAGAGGCAAGGAAAAACGATTTTTTCAAGCTGTCAAACATGGAAATTTGTCGGACGTATCTCTTTTTATTAAGGAAAAATACAATGTAAATAGTAGACATCCTCTAGGATGGACTCCTTTAATGGTGGCGGTGGTGAACGACAATTTTGCTATAGTGAATCTATTATTGAAAGCAGGTGCAGATCCAAATCTACAAGAGGAATTCATAAATATTGGAAGAACTGCACATGAGAAAAGAATACACCCTATCGAAGGTACATTACAAATTTGAATTTAATTTTTTCAATAGAGTAAATGTTCTTTTATATTATATACTTATATTTTAGTTCTGATGATTCGTGAAGATGAATTCTCTACGGACTTGAACACAAAAGCGACTTATTTGGGTTTTACAGCTCTCCACTATGCAGCTTTAATAGACAATTTAGATATTGTAAGAATTCTGATAGATCACGGGGCCAATCCATGCCTCAAAAATGACATTGGTCATCTACCTGTTATGTACGCCAAAGAAGGTCCTGTAAGAAAATATTTAGAAGAACAGGGGGCCAAGGTAATAAATAAAGCAAGTTTAGTAAATTTACATAGATGTTATGAACTTTTTTGATATAATTCAACCCAAATATTCGAGATTTCAGCAGTTGAAATTATCTAGCATTGTTGTATGTTCAAACATATACTTATAAAGGTAAGATTCAGGTTCGTTTCTGATTTCCAGCATGCTGAAATGGAAAAACAACGAGATTTAGAAGAAAGAAGAAGATTTCCTTTGGAAAAACGCCTCAAACAATTCATTGTAGGACAAGAGGGTGCAATAAGAACAGTTGCTTCTAGTGAGTTATATTTATTTATGAATTTCTCCTTTTCGAATGTTTGGGAACCAGTTAATTTGAATTTCAGCGGTTAGAAGAAAAGAAAATGGTTGGACTGACGATGATCATCCCTTAGTCTTCTTATTCCTTGGATCGTCAGGCATTGGAAAAACAGAATTAGCTAAACAGTTGGCTGGGTATATACATAAGAATAAACCTGAAGGGTTCATTCGGTTAGATATGTCAGAGTACCAAGAAAAACATGAGGTAAATATCTAGAATGTTTTTGCGCGCATGTTCTAGGGGAACAGCGTGCTATCGTTTTGTCCAAATGTCTGTAATTTTGGATGATTGAGCCGAAAATGGTCTCAATCGACTAGGTTGGACTCACTGATGACGAATCCAGTGTCAAAATTGATTCTGTCCGGCCGGCCGGCCGGCCGTCCGTAGACACGATAACTGTCGACAGAAGCAAGCTAGCTACTTGAAACTTTCAGGATAGGTTGCGCATCAGAATGCCGCGGTTAAGTTCGTTAATGGGCCAAATCGGTCGAATAGTTTCGGAGTTATAGGCACTTGAAGTTTTGAAGTTATTTATTTTTTATTTTAGAAACTACTCAAGCTATTGCATTCAAACTTGGCAGTTTGGTGGAGTATAACGACGCGCAACTTTGAGCCAAATTTCGTCAGGATCATATTGTCAGTAAATTTAAAAAAAAAAATTTTTCGAAATTTTTTTACAAAAAATTTTTTTTTCCGGAAACCATTCATCATATCCAAAAAAAAGTTCCACCCACACTTTGAGCTTCATATTTCACAGCAGTGTACCAAATTTCAATTCGATACGATCATAAGTTTTGGAGATATCGGGAAAAAATATGTCAAATTTCGAGGTTTTCTTCTCGATATTGTTGCTTTTCTCCGAAATATTCTGACGGACCATTGAGTACGGTTTGTTCATAGACAAGATATATATGGGTTTATTGTTGTCACGGCTGTCGGTTGAGAAATTTTCGAAGATGATGAAAATCTGTTAAAAATCGACGAATTACCGATGAAAATTGTTGGAAATGGCAAAATACAAGCAAATAACATTGTTTTCGAGTTGGAGGTTCGAGAAATTAGCTATTTTTCTGAAAGAAGTTCTATCGATCTGTCAACCGACTGGAAGCATCTCTCTGAGAAAAGAAAATTTCAAAAAGCACTGCCGTGAAGGCAGCAACTTTTGCGCGCACGTTCAAATTCGTTGCTGAAGCGGTCATCTACATTGAACATGCGCGCAAAAGTTGCTGCCTTCACGGCAGTGCTTTTTGAAATTTTTTGTCAACTCGCCTTAGAATTGTGTGTGGTTTTATATTATGTATTTGCCTTGTCGATTTCTGCATCATTGAGGTTGGAGTTTCTTAGTATTTCCCTAGGTGGCGCTAGAAATATTTCCTTCTCAGAACATCGCCGCCAGAGCGCTAACCTTTCCTAGACTACTTCATGTCATTAAGGGCTAAGTTGAGCTAATGCTTGATTATAACTGTGAAATCAGTATGTAGTTGCTTTGATGGCACCTTCCTCTTCAGAAGAGAATATTCTTTTTTTTTATGTGGACTATAACCCTCTATATCTATATTCTCTTCATACATTTAGGTCGCGAAGTTGATAGGAGCCCCACCAGGATATGTAGGCCATGACGATGGTGGCCAGCTGACAAAACAGCTTAGAGCTTGTAACAATGCTGTAGTTCTGTTCGACGAAGTGGATAAAGCCCACCCGGACGTTCTAACTGTTCTTTTGCAATTATTTGATGAGGGTAGATTGACAGATGGCAAAGGGAAAACTATCGAATGTAAAGAAGCAATATTCATCATGACGTCCAACATTGCAAGCGATGAAATTGCACAATATGGCTTGCATTTGAGGAAAGAGATTGAAAGACAGAAGAAGGAACTGTTGGATAACAAATCAGGTGGGTAATTGAGTGATGTTAGTTTATAATTGCGGAAATATTTCTCCAATATACCTTTTTATTATTCTTAATTTTTCAGATTTGCAAATTTCTGACGACATTCAAGTTACTAGAAAATTCAAAGATGGCGTTGTGAAACCAATACTCAAGAAGCATTTCAAAAGGGATGAATTTCTGGGAAGAATAAATGAAATAGTGTATTTTTTACCATTCTCAAGGAATGAACTGATGGAACTTGTTGGTAGAGAACTGAAGCTTTGGGCCGAAAGGGTAAATATTTTGTAAATTTCTATTTTTTTTCATATATTGGTCTCAAACGATAATCTTGGATTGAGAAAATGGTGGTTTTACTATCCCTTGACAATATTTTAGCCCTAGCTGCAGTGTCAAGCACTCGTCTATTATTATCACTTAGGCGCTAGTTCAGTAAATGTCCACATTGTTCGTTATGGCGTTCTTATCGTCGTAACTCTATTTAACACAATTTTGAGGTTGAATTTTAGTCAGAACAAATGACAATGTAGCTGTCATTGCAAGTGAGGTGTTCAGACTCCACACTCTGAAAATTTCAAGGCTGTAGGTCTTTTCCTTTTGCAACTATAGTGTTGAAGGCTAGACTGGCAGAATTTGAGAATTTATAAAAACATCAGTTATTCTACAAGATAAGAAAATAAGGTTTTTTCTAAATGAATCTGCTTTTTTCTAAAAGAAGATATTTTGTGTGAATTTCATTGTGTTTGATCTCCTCAAAATCATCTATGATATGCAGTCATATACTCCATTCACTTTTATAAAGTATCCCGGCTGGCCATGATTTAGGTCTATCATGTTTTTGTAACTAAAACCGAGACAGGTTGGCGCTCCTGAAATATCGACAATGTCAAAATAATTCGACGCGAGGTTGCCAATTTCTTTTCTCTTTCAATAACAATTCAGCTTCAGCCATAATAAACTAATAAATTAATATTTCGCTTTGATTGTATTGTATTGAGCCTTAAGTAGGTAGTCATGTTCGAATTGAACGAATTCCTTAACGAATAATTTCAAAAGTTATATATTTCATGGAATTGTTTCGATAGGAAGTAGTACATTGAAAATGAACTTGGTATATCCTATGTTGGCAGAACATGGAATTTTTATGCACGAAAATAACATGAATTATATAATATCTCATTCAATGCTATTTTTCCTAATATTTAAGGAATTGCTTTTTTCTGGGAATTGAATATTTGAGTTGACTTCAAAGTATGTCCATAAAACATAATTCCATATCTTGCTTTTGACTGGAGTACTGCATGATAGGTAGTGTTCATGGAGAATTTATCCAGATATCTTCTCATTACACCCAATGATAACAGACTGAAGCTAAGCTACATCCCAGTTTAGAAATATGTTGATCCCAATCCAGTTTATGTATCATTCACGTAGATTCCCAAGACCTTTGTAAATGGAGTTAATTCTTTTGAGGTTAACTGTGACACAGGTTTCGAAGTACTACTACGTTTTCATACTGGAATATTTCAAGTTGTGCAACAAGGTATTTAAATGACTTCTGTAGGCTTATTTCTTGAGAATTTAGAAAAGTAGGGAATTCGAAGTAACGGACTACTCTATCCGTCATTTTTCAGTAAAATTCCAAAACACTCGATTCTTGATTTCCGTACAAGAAAAAAGCATAACTGAATCTTCCAACCATGTTTACATACGTGAAATATTTCCTATATTAACAGAGAAAAAAGTTTCTTCAACATTCGCCGATCTTTGGAATTATTGAATTCACGTAATATTTTCTCAAATTCATTACTTACCAAATATAAATTGACATTTTGAAAAGTAAGTAATTACTACGACCTCTTTGTAGAAAGGACAACGTTGTGTAGTTATCTGACAGGAAAATGACTATAACCTAACATTTTCAAAATATACACGGTTAAATCTGTCAGGATGTCTTGGCAAACCGGGATACTTTATAAAAGTGAATGGAGTATACATGCCAGTAAACATTGAAAATTATTTATAAAGTTTTATTCTCTAGGCGGAGAAGAAACATAAAATACTGTTGCAGTGGGATAGAAGTGTAGAATCGGCTTTAGCAGATGGGTACGATGTTCATTACGGAGCAAGATCAATAAAGTATGAAGTAGAACGGAGGGTAGTAAATCAGATAGCTTTGGCCCATGAGAGGGGTTGTTTGAACAAAGGATGCACAATCAATGTTTCTGTCCTGTGGAAAGAACAAAGCGATTCACCGGAATTCAAATTGAAAGTGAAGAAGAAAGGTGTTAAAGACTGGGTAGAATTGGATCACTTTAGTGCACCATTAGAAAATGTTAATAATATATTTTAGATTATTAAAGATTATTCGATGTTGAATGATTTTTATTTCTTGTTGAATAAGATTATTCATTACCTATTGCTCTTAAACCTTTTTTTGTCAGTTCTAAGAACGGTATAGTTTTGGCAGATACCTTGATTTTTTGGAAAGATGTAGAAAGAATTTCGGTAATAATGGGTAATTATTCTTGAATACCTGAACAGAAAAAACACTAATGGTTGGTATGGATCATTTTCTGATAGGAATTTTAGAAATTCATTAATTCTAAAGTGAAAATCTAATCGATAAAATCCTCGCACTTTTTACAACTGCAATGGAGAAGAATTCATCCTAATATGCAGTTCCAAATAAATTACTACAAATTAAGGATATCACTTCGTTCTACGCATGAATTATTTTAGAAACTTTCAATTAGCAGGGTAAGTCTTCGACTCGAATGGATCAAAAATTCGCAATAGCTATCGATTCGAAAAATTCTAATTTTATCTATTCAAAATTTCATATGGTTGGTCCTCTGGCGGACAATAGCGAAAACTACAATTTCAGAAATGCTACAGATGTAGGTACCATTGTTTAGAGAGGAGAGATTTGTCGAAGTAGCGACGCTGTTCGAGTGCGCCACAGAAATAAAAATAAATGCAACTAGCATTACAGCTCATTCAGTTGAAGAATTAATAAACTGATAATTGAGTTAAGAACAAAATTCGAAAATGAACCTATCACAATAAAAATGGTTTCAACAAGACGCTGCGTGAAATTTTTCGGTCAATATTCATTAGTCCTTATTAAAATAATTGTAGGAAGACTTGTTGTTTTTTTACAATGTTACAGTGATTCTATTTAAGCATTGCTTAATCCTTAAACAATGGTACAAGCATTGTATAATAATATATGCAATGATACTAGTCACTTAGTCCTTATAATTGGTCCCCTGGTGGGCAATAGCCGATACTTAAATTCTAGAACAGTTATAAATGTAGGGGCCATTGTTGCAGGAGTTTTTCAGGAATGCAACTCTTCGAGTGCGCCGTGAAGGAAATTGTATGCAACCAACATTACAATGTACATAATCGGTGAATTTTTTTACTTTTTAATCGAAATGCGAACGCAAAGCGCAAAATGTTTCATGTTATTCAAATGTCAGTGAATTCAGCAAGGTCTTATGCATTAAATTCACCTGAATCTTTGAATATTAGCGTTGTAGTTTCAATAAAATGCTTCTAGTTCAATAATGATTTATGTGGGTTTCAATATTTCATCATAATCAGGCAATAGCTGAATCTCTCATTTCAGGAAAGTTATGGTCATAGGTATCATTGTATCAGAAAAGCATAAGTAGGAACCATTTAAGTGCACTAAAAAAATAAATTTGTATGCAACTAACATTACAGTATTTTTGATTGTTGGGTTGCCCAATTAGTTTAATACTCAATGGTATTGTGTATCAGTGAAAATTTCAATGGATTCAACAAGAATCTGAATCGAATATTCCTGAAAGTATTCGTCATTCGTCCCCATTTACCAGCATCTTATTTTTACGGCTTCTAGAGCAATAATCATTTATGAGTATAGTGAACTTTCCCCTTGCGTTTGGTAGCCAAACTATAAGCATGCAATACTAACCAGATTTCTTCCGGGAACTTTTCAGACAAACAGCCATCTAGATGTGTCTGACCGAACTACGTTATTCTAGAATCCTTGAAAATCACATGCCGAGTTATTCTCGGTGACATGGAACAAGTTCACATGCGCTTATCAAAGCTAGCCCAGAAAACCTGATCTTTCAGCTCAACAAATAACAGCAGATTACTGAATGTCGGTAGCACAGTAACAGAGAAGGCCCTGAAACCAAATAAACGTACAAAATCACGGCGATTCATTTCTCGCGAATAGAAAACGAAAGTCGTACGATAACCGAACGATATGGCATCTACAGAGTCTTCAAATACAGCCAGGAGAACTGAAACGATTTATTTGTGTGGGAAATTCATGTGAAAAGTTATTTTTAATCCATAAATCTCACGATGTTTACCAAGAAGATTTGAAAAAACATAACTGAGGGATATTCCCGGATATAACAGCATGTCTACGGTTAGTAAAAGTGCCCAGTGCGTTAACTCGGTTTCTTTGAAACCGATTGAAGTTCCACTGCCCCTTCAGAGCGGCGAAAAATTCATAAAATGGGACGAAGTAAGTACCCCTTTTAATTGTGGAATTCCTATACATCACGCGTGAAGAATTATTCATGTTTTCTTTGTTTACATTCCTACTGTTGAATCTATGAGAGAATGCAGCTCAACAGGCTGGGGTTTCAAAGGGTTTTATTGATCTATAAAAGCGAAATAAACAATGTTTTGTCATATCATGTGGTGTCTTGAGATTGTTTTGTATAGATGCACTTCTGGTATCTCGATTAAGTTACGTTTAATTCAGTCCCGTCGTTTTTTTTGAGTTTTGCGAGGTGATTTGACTCGGTCGGATAAGGACCTTCTGTCAGAAAGTGTCACATTAGTAGGATCGGATTGTATGGTTAAAGTTGAGTTGTGCAGGATCGGACCTAGGATAATGTATAACTGATTAACCCGATTCGACCATCAAAACGCCGAGTACAATTATAATTTGAAACAGCAATTAGCATCGAAATTATCGTTGAACATTTCGTGTTAGCCCACGGAATAATACCTGGTTTGATTCCGTATTATAATTATTGCTGGGTGATGCTTTGTCTTAAATGTATATAGGTACAGGAGTGTTCCTAAATTGAAGGTACAAACGAAGATGGTAGATTCCTTCGTAATTTAAAGAAAAAAAAGTCCCGTAAACATGGTACTGTGGACGTTTTGTTTTCGATATACAAGATATTGGATATTTCCAAAAAAAATTGAAATTTTTTCTTTAAAATTGTTTTAATGACAGGATAATCCCGAATTTCGTACAAAGTTGTTCAGTAGCATTTTCAAACTATTAGCCAAGTTTCATCATGATTGAATCAGATATTTCGAGTAATTCAAGAAAGAACAACTATTCCGAGGGAAAAAACACTGCAAATTTTACACAAGGGTTTATTATTCTCTCAGTTAGGTAACTCAATATATCATTGATATCTTTAACTACAACCGAATGCGATGATTTATTCTCGATATTATTGGAAATTTGCAGCGTTTTCCTTTATATTTCAGGCACCACTGGCCGGAAATAATCCGGGTAAATTTTTTTAGGTTAAGTTATGCAACAGTAATCAAAGTTCAGAGTTTCATGAAAATTCGGTGGTAAGTTTTCGAGGAATAATTTTTTTTCCCCCCAACCCCCCATTTAGACCCCTTAGGGTACACTGAACCTGCTGAAAAGCTTGGAGGATCCCCGAGTGACACTCGATTTTTCTACCAAGTTTCAAGGATTTCCGATCAGTACTTCCAGAGAAAAGCCCCGGACAACGGACGGCGGACGGACGGATTTTGGTTTATTATTTGATAAAATCAAATAATAAACCTTAGTGATCGACCAACCAAAAAAAAAAATTTAAGCCCCCTGAAAATTTCACAGTTAACGTTTTGGAGTATGTAGATTTGAATAAACGAATAAAAAAAATCCTTCCGTCCGCCGTCCACCGTCCGCCATCCGTTGTCCAGGGCTTTTCTTTGGAAGTACTGAACGGAAACTTGGTGGAAAAATCGTGTCACTCGGGGTTGATCCTCCAAGCTTTTCAGCAGGATCGGTGTACCCTAAGAGCTCTAAGTGGGGGGTGGTGGGGAAAGAAACATTCTTTCTCGAAAACTTATCACCCAATTTTCATAAAAATCTAAACGTTGATTACTGTTGCATAACTAAATCAAAAAAATTTTACCCGGATGATTTCCGACAAGTGGTTCCTGAGTTATAAAGAAAAACGCTGCAAATTTCCAATAATGTCGAAAATGAATCATAGCATTCGGTTCTAAGTTGTTTAAGTTATCAATGGTATATTGAGTTATCTAACTAAGAAAATAATAAACCTTTGTGTAAAATTTGCAGTGTTTTTTTTATTCGTTCATTCAAATCTACATACTCCAAAACGTAAACTGTGAAATTTTCAGGGGGGGTTAAAAATTTTTTTTCGTTGGTCGATCACTAAGGTTTATTATTTGATTTTATCAATTTTTTTTGGTCGATCACTCAAGTTTATTATTTGATAAAATCAAAGAATAAACGGAATTTGACATATTTCTTCCAATATCGCTTCAAATTATTATCTTGTCAAACTGAAATTTTGTAAACTACTGTAAAATATGAAGTTCAAGGTGTGAGAAAAATGTCTTTCAAACATGATGAATAGTTTCCTAAAAAAAAATTGTGGAATTTTAATTTATAATTAACAAACATTACTGTCTCAACAAAATTCTGCGAAAAGTTGAGTCTCCTTATGCTTCAACTAACTGCAAATTTTCAGTCCAATTGCTCAGCTAGTTCCTGAAACAGCAGGAAAATATCCTAAGAATTTCAAATGATTCAAACCGTCCGGCCGATTATGCCCATTTAATAAATTTATCGTCTCATTTCGAAATGCAACCTACCCTGACATTTTCTAGTGGACAGTATCTTCCGTACGCCTGTAATCGTGCCTCATACTAGCGCTTTCTCGATTCTTTTCAAATCTCCATCCCACCCGCAAATATCAGAATTAGAGGAAGGAAATTTATGGGGAATCACCCTAAAATCGTTCCAACTTCACCCCCACCCCCACCTACCCCCATTTCCCATCACAAATAATCCCTCCAATTTTAGAATCCCTGACTAACCGGAGCGATAAATTCCATCACGAACGTTTCGGACAGAACGCGAACACATCATAAAACACCGAGATAATTAAATGAACAAATTCCAGAAGGAAATCGCTGCACGGCGAACGTGTTCCTTGAAATACCGGGGATTTCGGAAACTCTGGTTCGTTGATCCACAATGACGTCCCGATTAACCGGGAACACAAAGATTTTAGGAGTCAGATCCTAACGCAGACAGGGATCATAGTTAGCTCAGGTCATGTTTCCCGTGTCGGACCTTCAATTAAAACTTGCGTCTATCCCTATTAAATTTAAAGGTAGAATGCCGATTGCAAGTCTCGGGCTAATTGGTAGATTCCAGGAATCGGGCCCTTATTATTAGTCAGTATAGAACATACAGGGTGTTCTACAGTGAATGGCACTTCGAAATATCTCGAGGGAGGAACGACATGGTATTGTAGGCAAATGCAGAATTTATTGTTGATGTGGCAACACTGTTCGGATAATTCCCTGTGGCCCCAGCGCGACAGTCCCTACGTCGTAAAGTGTGGATGAGAATGTGTGGGTAACTTCACGCTATTTTTTTTAATAGCTGTATAGCGTGTTTCACAAAGCTCTGATTAACGTGATTGTTATAATTAAGACAATTCTATGTTCAAATTCAGTTCATTTTTAGCAATACCACAGAATATTAAAGCGTTGATCGGCCGATCAAGCTTTGTGAAACCCACGGTAAGAGTTTTAAATGATAATATTGGGAACTTCTGCGAAGATGCCAGCGCCCTAACGGATAAATTTAGAACCTGTCCAAGCTAGTAGTTTTATTTAAACAAACCTTAGAAATATGGTGGAGAACGAATATTTATTAAGCAGAGCTTGAATATTTAAAGAAATTATTATAATTTTGTGTGAGATTTCTTGAGAAGGAACTTTTCGTTTGGATCACGGTATAAAATCGTACTTTAAATCGTTCTTGGAGGATAATTTCGTTGTTATTTTAGTGTATGTTGCTTGGTGGATCAAATTGAGCCAATATCTAAGTTTACTTGGATTTCTGGAAAAATAGGCACCTCAATAAGTAATTTAAGGACTCTTATTTATGTGAAGAAGTGCTGAATGCTGGCTATATTATGTGGTAAATCTAGAATCAGCCCAAATGATATGACTTGTTCTTTGTTTACAAACGATGACAATATGCACATCATATATTATGGATTCGAACACGTAGATTACGAATCTGTAATTAGATTTTGCGTAACTGATTCGGTTTGGAAAATATTCCGGATTTGGTGAGAAATTTTCGAAATTTGGGTCAACTTTGGGCCGTCGTACAGATCAAACGCGTGAAGCTGGACAATATCGAATTTTTTTGGTTATATCTGGATCCTTTGTGAGTACGTAGCCACTTATTTTATAGACGTAAATCTTCTGGTTGGAAAATTATGATTTTTTTAAAAAAGGTCCAATTTTTTCGATTTTCCTCGGGCCATAAAAAACGAACCAGACTCTCCACTAACATTCTGATTGGATTTTCTTAATCTACGCCCTCGAATTAGTATATGTTTCAAATTTCAGGTCGATCGGAGAACTTTCGATTTTTGGTAAAATTTTAAGGGGTTACCCTTAAGAAAATTTCAATTTTCGAAAAATAATTTTCCGACTCCTATCGCCGTGAAATTTGGCACACTTACTAATTCGGGGGCGTAGAACAAGAATATAAGGTCAGATATTTTTTAAAAAAATCGTCCTGGACGTGAGAGGTCCTTGAAGTTCCAAAATTTTGAACCTTTTTTCAAAACATCATTATTACCGACTCGATGAGAGTAGGACGATGAAATCTGTTTTAATTCATAGATAAAGGATCGAACTGCACGTAAAAAAATTCGACATCACCCAGCTTCATTATTCTGGTCGGCACGACGTCTCAAAGTTGACCAATATTTCGAAATTTTTTCACTATTTCCGCCATAATATAATAAGCGGTTGTCACTGGACGATTTCTAATGACATATTCGTGATCTACGACCTCGATTTAATAGGAAACGATAACAAGGTCGACGATTTTCGAAGAAAAAAATTTATTTGGGACTTAGAAAATTTTTCATAAAGAACCGCGAATAAACATCAAAGCGCAGAGGGGTGGGGGGTAAGATTTAGCGATTCCGTGCGAAATTTTATTTTTGAAGCTATGACAATATGCACATCATATATTATGGATTCGAACACGTAGATTACGAATCTGTAATTAGATTTTGCGTAACTGATTCGGTTTGGAAAATATTCCGGATTTGGTGAGAAATTCGACATCACCCAGCTTCATTATTTTGGTCGGCACGACGTCTCAAAGTTGACCAATATTTCGAAATTTTTTCACTATTTCCGCCATAATTTCTAAGCGGTTGTCACTGGACGATTTCTAATGACATATTCCGTGCGAAATTTTATTTATTAATTTTCTGCTTTAGTTCTTTTGCATCGTATTTCTGAAGAAAAGGAAACAGATAGACATATAATTGATTTCATTTTCATATTACAGCAGCTCAAGATACACATACAAAATGAAAAATGTCACGGCTGGTTCAACCTACCTATATATAGAAATGAAAAGTGTTAATGTATTTATATGAATAACTTCAGCTATTATCAACTTTAAAAGTATATCTAGCTTTTGTCAGGTTTTCAACCAAATCACTCTTTTAGAATATGATTTTGTGTAGTATGTGAATTAGGTAGCTGCAGAAGTGCTCGGTAGTTTCTCTGCGGCATTTTTCTTCAAAATTCTCTTATTTTCATTTACACCTAAAAACATCATGACATGAAGTTGTTTCGAGATGAATACATTGTAGGTAATTTATCTTTATGAAAATAAACATCTTCAGAAAAATGCAGTGAACCTACTTTCATGTATTTCGTGACCTGTTTTCCAATCTTCAATTTCTAAATCTAGGCCTTTCTTCTATCATTGAGTTCCCTGCCAAATGCTGTTTCCAAATTAACTTTACTTTCATTTGGCTTTGGAGAAAATGAAAACTAGAGGCACTAGATGATCCTTTCTTTTGTGACCATGAATAACATTGAGTTGAGGCACACAACAATAGTCATTTCGGGAGGATGCCATTTCGAATCAATACACTCGAAAATTTTAATCGGAAAGAAAGGAATCGATTGATGAATATTACAAATACTTTCGGTATACCAAAATTTCAACTCGGAGAACAACACAAAAGCTCGAAAATGAACTCCAAAAGTAAGCAAATTACGTTAGAATAACAGGCACGTCGAAAAACTACAAGCTTGGGAGTGTTCGAATTTCTATCGCCAGGGGGCGTATCACTTAGCAGTAGTTGCGAATACAAGACAGAAATATTGTTGGAATTAACTCTTTATTATTATAATCTGCAGATAATTTCAGGGAATTTTAATTTTGAATAATATTTCCAAATACAAATATATCGTATTGAAATACAGTACTTGATTGAAATATGACAGTTTGAAGGTTCATGCAGATTTGCCATTGGTTAAAATGATTACTGTTCGAAATTGCTATTAGTTTTCAAAAAATTCTCAGCTAATAAATTAAAGTCCATTGGTGTTAAATCAGGGGATCTGGAATCTTGCGTTTAATTCGTCATTTCCTGCTGGCGAATAAACCAAATAAAAAGTGTTACAAGGACAAGATATTTGACTATCACAAGTACAAGGTATTTTTTCGTTGTTCCACTTGAATTCA
Source organism: Myrrha octodecimguttata (assembly GCA_958510865.1). NCBI lineage: Eukaryota > Metazoa > Arthropoda > Insecta > Coleoptera > Coccinellidae > Myrrha > Myrrha octodecimguttata. The sequence goes on along the minus strand of OY294058.1, from coordinate 54,968,751 downwards.
CGAAATAGTCAAATGATCTTATAATAGCGGATGGTGTTTAACCATTCTAGACATGTAGGCGAAAATTCAAAATTAACCTTTAAAGAGCCTGATTCTTATTTCCCTTTCCTGATGATGTTCAGACATGGAATGAATATTAAGGAGAAATCAGAACGTGACTTAGATCTTATGACATATACCCTGTCTTTGTAGGACAGATGTATTGATTCTTTGAAAATCCACTGCAAAAATCTGAGTTACAGTTTTATTCAGAATCTACACTTCTTAGAATCGAAACTTTTCCTGAGCACACTGGAGAAAAATACAGTGCGCGTCAAAATTATGGAACAAATTCGTTTTCTTAGAAGATAAATATTTGGCAACAAAATCCTGAAACAGGTCAATTTTTTTTCACTTACCAAATTTTATGCATTTTTGAAGGATTTTTGTTGCACCCTGTGCCATCCCCGTCAACCCTCTGAATTTTTTGAATAGGGAAAGTAGGTCATGTGGTAGTTTTTTGTCAAGGTCTTTGTATCTCCTTTACAGGCGCCCAGAAATTTTCAAGAAAAATTTTTTTTTTTAAATCAGTTAGTTCAAAGAGATTTTCAGTATGTGCACTTTGTCATGGCTCATTTACTTTAAGACGGTGGTACCTTATGAAATTTGTCACCGAATGAAAGTCAACCATTACAGTTTTTTTCATGCACAACTTTCAACCCCCCCATGTGAAATTTTTCACGTGAGGGGGTTGAAAGGGGTTGAATGTTGTGCATGAACAAAACTGTAATGGTTGACTTTCATTCGGTGACAAATTTCATCAGGTACCACCGTCTTAAAGTAAATGAGCCATGACAAAGCGCACATACTGAATACCTCTTTGAAGTAACTAATTTTTCAAAAAAAAAAATTTCCCTTGAAAATTTTTGCACGCCTGTAAAGAAGATACAAAGAACTTGCCAGAAAAGCACCACATGACCTACTTTCCCTATTCAAAAAATTTAGAGGGTTGATGGGGATGGCACAGGGTGCAAGTAAAATCCTTCAGAAATGCATATGAATTTGGTAGAAGTGAAACAAAAATTGACCTGTTTCAGGGTTTTGTGGCCAAATATTTTTCTTCTGAGAAAATTAATTTCCATAACTTTGACGCGCACTGTATATAGTCTTCCTAAATAATAAACACAAAAGAAAAAGGGCGTTCTTATGAACACGAGTCTGGAAGAGCTTTGTTTTCAATACAGGATGTTGTGAAAATACCAAAACACACTTGTGATGAACTTACGAAATAAAGCAGTGGAAATAAACTGAATGATGATTTAAAGCCTGAATTTCTAGGTCAAGTTCGTAAATGGACAAAGTCTGCCTAAGAGTTTGGGTGTTTTAATTAATTTCCGAGGTTTTAGATGAAGAAGTTCTTAAACTCCCTTAAGAAGAGTCAAGTCATATTCAACTCTGTTAGTCCGGTTGACTATCCGTATGTGCCATAACAAAAAGGAAAACAATATCGATCAAACGGTTTCGGAGTTATTCTCGTTTGAAATTTTGAGGTTAGTTCCTCTATATCTCAGAAAACCCTGAAGGGACCAGGTTGACTCTCGGCAATTAGTTGGAGAAAACCAACGCGCAACTTAATGCAAAATGTGTTGTGGACCTAATAGTTGGAAAATTTAAAAAAAATGGTATTCGAAAATTCGATAAATTTTTGTTAGGAGATTTTTTTCTCGGAGACTGTTTATCGAATATCTTTGAAATTAGGTACAGACCTTAAGGTCAATTCAACAGTAGTATTTCAAATTTCAATTCGATATGATGTTGATTTTCGGAGATATAATGAAAAGAATATGACAAATTTCATTGCTACCTGAAATATTGACGTTGTTTCCTCAATCAGGTCGATTCTGATGTTCGCGTATTGCTATCAACCTTGCTATTCAAGTCATATCGGAATCTTTCTAATTCATAGCAATATGGCCATGATATTACGTATTCTGTTCCGAATGTTATAGCAATTTTTGTTAAAAATTTTGTCATTACAATATTGCTATCATGGACTTTTATACTCATTGATTTTAGAACTGACAACAGTATTTTGTGACTTCACAGCTGCAAGGAAGAAGAAAATTATTCTACTTCATAAACATTTCTTGAGTTTTCTATGCCTTCGCATACCTAACCTCTATCTACGGTTTTCGATATTCATGTAAACATCGACTTATATTTGAAAATGTTATGAAACAGAAGAACCAATAGACGACTTCGGCCCAAGTTGCGAACCCACAATTTTCTTCACAAATTTACTATCACTGGGGAACGGGAATTTCAGGACAAATTCGACATGACAAGGTTCGCGTTATTTGTAAATATCCGTAAAAGATGCCTCAGCTCCCCAAACAATATAATTCCTTCCAAATCTAGGGTTTTGTTAAGATCATCTCTGATTGGCTGAAATTTAAGTTGGGATTCCTGATTTCTTGTTAATAGTGTCAAATTTATATAGGACATGTTCCGCAAATCAACTAGGGTATTTCGGTTGCCGGTTTTCCATTCCGTAAATATGAAATATTCGGTTGGTTCCTGAAAAAAAGGTTAAATACGGAAATTGATTGATGAAAAAACGTTCTTTATGTCACCAGAACGACAGTCAATGTTCTATTGTAATATATCCATAGCATAGAACAATCTTAATTTACTTTATGATCCATAGAACATAAGAGACAACAATCAACAATGGAAAAATTACTAGGTATGGTCTATGGATCATAGGTAAATAAAGATTGTTCTATGCCATGGATATGTTACCATAAAACATTGATTGTCGTTCTGGTGCATAGACTTAATATGTCTATGTTCTGGTGACAGAAAGATTGCTTTTTCATCAATCAAATTCTGTAATTAACCTTTTTTACAGGAACCAACCGAATATTTCATATTTACGGAACGGAAAACCGGCAATCGAAATAACCAAGTTGGTTTGCGGAACATATCCTTTATAAACTTGACACTATTGACATGAAATCAGGAATCTCAACTTCAATTTCAGCCTAACAAAAACCTATATTTGGAAGAAATTATCTTGTTTGCGGAGCCGAGGCATCTTTTACGGATATTTATAAATAACGCGAACCTTGTCATGATGAATTTGTCCTGAAATTCCCGTTCCCCAGTAATAGTAAATTTATAAAGAAAATTGTGGGTTGGCAACTTGGGCCGAAGTCGTCTATTGAAGTCAAATCCACCAATAACCAATATTGGTTATCAGAAATCAAATGCAGCAATTTCATTGAGGCCTTACTAATTCGAAATTCGATGAACTTTTCTGTTGGCACTTCAAAGGGATTGCTGTTGTTGAGATGATTAGAATGATCATCTCAATTGTTGTCTACTGTGCCGGTTTTTTTGTCTTAGAATTTTACTTAAAATTAAATATTCCAGAGAACTTTGAACACATTTCAATCAGTAAATACTTCCCTATTTCAATATTTTCGAATTCTTGGAAGAAATAATACTGAAACAAATTGATGTGTGCAATATTCCCTCTTACTTATCTTGTTATCAAGCATAGCAAGTACTATTTTGGGATTGCTAAGATAGCAATATTGATAGCAAGATTCTTGTTTAAGTGATAGATCATATTGCTCAGAATCGATGATTAGAATACCAATATTTGTGAACTTGTTATGGAAGCAATATCTTTTTCTTGGGCAATATTGCTATTTGCAAACAGAATAGGCCTGAATATCTGAAGATGCGATCAGTATGAATCTTTTTAATAAGCTGAAGAATACCAACACACAACAAGGTGCAAAATTTCGTGTGTATTTAATCCATATCAAACTAAGAAGCAATCGTATTCAAATTTGAACAAGCGCGTAAAAATTCATGACCTCACATCAGTGCTTTTCTAGAATTTCAAGAAAGATCAATGCTTGTTATTTTCTTGACAGAACGTACGTTGATGGTTCCGATCCTCTCTCAAAATCGCTTTCTGCGTCTATTTTCGATCGGCACATTACATTTCCGAGGAAGTCATAACATTTCTTTATGTCAATGCCATTTCGTCTCATTCTGACTGATGTAATGGGTTGTAAAAACTTCTGAAATATTCCCTTACACATGTCATAACCACGGTGAGTTACGATCACTTTTGAACGGCCTAAATATAGACCAGATACGATTGTTGTAGGTAGTCTGTCATGAATAGCTAATGAATACGCTAAAATTCTATGCGTTATGGATTTTCCTCCGTAGCTGATGCATCTAATTGTGTTAAAATATCCAGATATGGGTCGAGACTCCTACGGTTTGTAACTGGGTTTGCATGAAAGGTCTTTAATGAATAGATTTATCCAGGAAATTTGATTTTGTGGCGCCGTATGATGTTATCGACGAGATGACAGGAGTGAATATCTATGTTTGTTTCAAGATGCATAGAATATATATGGTGCGGACCTTTGAATAAAGAATAACAGGAAGGAGCATAACGCTTTTCTACTTCGTATAAAAGTGGGACATAGGCGCCCATATTGAACCTCCAAGTATGACTCATGTTAGTTAGTTTCTTCAGACAAAGAAGTCTCGGAACAAGTTGTTCTCTCTTCAAAGTGAAAGCACAGTCGGCCATATGCAACATCCACCCCGGACCCAATTTGTGAGGCATAATGCTCCTTCCTTATGTTCTTTATTCAGAGGTGCGGACACTCTTTGACATATTTTGGGTCCGAAACTTAAGAGGAAGGAGCATAATGCCTCACAAATTGGGTCCGGGATGGATGTTGCATATGGCCGACTTTCCTTTCACTTTGAAGAGAGAACGACTTGTTCCGAGACTTCTTTGTCTGAAGAAACTAACTAACATGAGTCATACTTGGAGGTTCAATATGGGCGCCTATGTCCCACTTTTACACGAAGTAGAAAAGCGTTATGCTTCTTCCTGTTGTTCTTTATTCAGAGGTCCGAAATGAGGTCCAAATGTTGGCAATATACGGCTTTGTTGTCCTACTTCAGTTTTCGCCGATAGATGCCTGCATAGGAAAATCTGCCATATAAAATCTGAAATATTTACGGAAGTTACCGACCTGTCATATCAAAACTAGTCAAATCAGATCTTCTTTCAGATTTTCCGAGTTGGACCATTCATTTTCAAGAATTTCCGAAAATGAATTTATTTTGACAAATTAAAATTAGCGCCCTCATCGTTTACAGAGCAAGTAAGACAACATTTGAAAATTCTAGAACCTCGTTTTGGACCCAAAATTTTAGTAGGTAATAGTAGGAAAGTGTTGACACCTGATATATTCTATGCATCTTGGTTTGTTCATAAGAAAGTATAATAGTTCTCTTGCAAGTAACACTAATTATCAAAATCTTCTACCGTTTAGATTTTCACCTGTCAAATGGGAAATTTCCAAAATGTGAAATTTCAACATCATTTATTTTCCTTCTCAACTGACGGAATCAACTGGAAATTGCAGATTATATTTCAGCATCGGACCCTCTTCGACTATACCAATTATGAAGGAAATCTATTCTCTCAAATTTTCATCGAAATTTTACTAAGGGTCTAGACCCCCCAAAAACGCTATATTTGGCTTATTTTCAAGAATTCAGTGAAACCTACGTGTAGTTTTTTGCTGTCAAGTTCTTGAGCTCGTTGGTGTGAATGATCAAAAACAATAATAGAATCGCACACTCCTCAATTCTTCCTTTTAGAGCCCTTCAAACAAGACTCGGAAATGAAAAACGCGAAAGTTTCAAATTGGGTTAGTTTCGAAAATATCAGAGCAAGTTTGGTATGGAAATATAGGTTTTCGGGGTTGCTGAATATGACTTAGATATTATCTCATCGATATCTTCAACCGTGTAGATTTTCACCTGTCAAATGGGAAATTTCCAAAATGTGAAATTTCAAAACCATTTATTTTCACTCTCAACTGACGGAATCAATTGGGAATTGCAGATTATAATTCAGCATCGAACCCTCTTCGATGATACCAATTTCGAAGGAAATCTATTTTGTTTAAATTTTCATCGAAATTTTACTAAGGGTCTAGACCCCCCAAAAACGCTATATTTGGCTTATTTTCGAGAATTCAGAGAAACTTACGTGTAGTTTTTTGCCTTCAAGTTCTTGAGCTCGTTAGTGTGAATGATCAAAAGCAATAATAGAATTGCACACTCATCAATTCTTCCTTGTAGAGCCCTTCAAACAAAAGTCGGAAATGAAAAACGCGAAAGTTTCAAATTGGATTAGTCTCGAAAATATCAGAGTTATCGGGCAAGTTTGGCATGGAAATATAGGTTTTCTGGGTTGCTGAATATGACTAAGATATTATCTCATCGATATCTTCTACCGTTTAGATTTTCACCTGTTAAATGAGAAATTTCCAAAATATGAAATTTCAAAATGATTTATTTTCTCTTTTAACTGACTGATTCCCTCTCAACTGACGGAATCAATTGGGATGTGCAGATTATATTTCAGCCTCGAACCCTCTTCGACTCTACCAATTATGAAGGAAATCTATTTTTTCAAATTTTCATCGAAATATTACTAAGGGTCTAGACCCCCCAAAAAACGCTAAAAAAAATTGTCAAGTTCTTGAACTCGTTGGTGTGGATGATCGAAAATAATAATATAAATTGTACACTCATCAATGTTTATGTTAAGTGCATTCATCTAAGAAGGCATAACAATGATCAAAAAAACTAGTAATATTTTGAGACGGGTAAGAATTGAAACTCAACAAAGCGGTGCGTAATTAGAAACTTCATTGTTGTTAATTTTGGATGCATGTTTCGAAATTGATGTTTTTTGGAAATTTTTCGAAATATCAAGAAATACATATATCCAATTAGTAGGACAAAAAATTTTTTTCGATTCCATCACGAAGTTCGAATTTTCTGAGAATTTAGTGGAATTTCGCTATTGAAACAAATCTCTCCGTGAAATTTTCTATGAACAATTTCAACTGCTCTTTTCGAATATTTCAACCCCATTCTGAACTTTCAATATACAGGGTGTTGAATCTCACCTTGACAGAAGTCGAAAATATTGGTGAATACAAGAAACACCTTGTATCTTGGTTAGGGAATTGATTAGATCTACCATATATATGTTTCTTGGACTAGCCTGCTCTTCCTCAGGTTACCGTATGTTGAATTACCAACGAATAAACCTGAATACTTCGATATTCATGTCTTTCAAATATTTTCCCAAAATTAAATTTTTTGGTCAAAACCTTAAATGTCATTTTGGAGTTCGCTGGACTCGAAACTCAAATTAAATATTGGAACATTGAATTATAAGTCGTTTCATGAATTCGTCAACATTTCATTGTTGAGTAGATACGTTCACATTACCTCGAAAAATCAGGGTTTTCATCACCCTGAAAATATAATCATTATCAAAATTCTATAATTATTTTTTTTATCTGACCTCAATTTATAAGCTTATATGGGACATATCCTGCTTCCTAAGTTTACGGTGTAGGCCAGTTATCCGTCATAAAATTAGGATAAGTGTATGGTACTATTACCGATATAATATCGATTTCCATATACGATAATTTGTTGAATTGAAAGAATTAAGATTAGTTTCTCAACTTTCGTGTTTTTGTTATTTCTTAACTTAACTTGAATTTGAAAATTCGAGGAAAGCTCTGACATCGAGTCAGCAGATTTTGCGTTATTTTAGATTCCTAGCAGAAGCGGTTATACATCCAAGTATTGAACCCTCTAAGTGCAGCTTGACTTCATGATATAATTGATTTAACGATCAACGTAAGTATGATCTTCACGAAATTCTGCATGAATTTCGAAGTTATAATTCAGGAAACAATTACTAGATTTCAATTGAAACTTGATACCCACATACAAAATTTCTGGGAAATATTTTTCGAAATAAAAATATAGACTTTTATCTTTCAGGATTTTCCTATTGGTCTTCATTTAGAATATCTGAAAAAGAATTATTTAAAATCAAATAAAATTTATTATTTATAGAAAACGCCCTAGCGGGTTGCGGGATACGAATGTATATCTTAAGTGCAGTTCCTAGAAAATTGTTTGCCTAATAAACAATAGCGGAATAATGTGAAAGATCAACGAAGCGAACCATAACGTTTCGAGTCTATATCTGTGTTCTTCATCAGACAATTAAGAGAAAATTTTCAAGAATGAATCGTTCAAAATTTTCGTAGAGACTTTAGTCAACTCACGAAAGTGTTGAAAGAAATTGAGTTTCGCAAAGTTTCTCTTATTTGTTTAATGAAGGAGTCAGATAAAGACTCGAAACGTTACAGATCGCTCCGTTGATCGTTTAAATAATTCCGATATTGTTCAGTATGCAACATTCTTTCTAGAAACTGGCCTTGAAAAACTGTTTGAAACCCGCAATCCGCTTGGGCTTTTTTTGTTAATAATAAATTTTATTTCATTTTGAATACTTCTTTTTGCGCGCATGTTCTAGGGGAACAGTGCGCTATCGTTTTGTCCAAATGTCTATAATTTTGGATGATTGAGCCGAAAGTGGTCTCAATCGACTAGGTTGGACTCACTGATGACGAATCCGGTTTTAAAATCAATTCTGTCTGGCCGTCCGTCCGGTCGAGGACACGATAACTGTCGCCAGAAGCAAGCTAGCAACTTGAAACTTTCAGGGTAGGTCGCGCATCAGAATTCCGCGGTTAATTTCGTTAATGGGCCAAATCCGTCGACTAGTTTCGGAGTTATAGGCACTTGAAATTTTGAAGTTATTTATTTTTTATTTCAGAAACTACTTGAGCGATTGGATTCAAACTTGGCGGTTAGGTGGAGTATAACGACGCGCAACTTTGAGCCAAATTTCGTCAGGATCATATTATCAGTAAATAAAAAAAAAAAATTTTTCGAAATTTTTTTCCAAAAAATTTTTTTTTTCGGAAACCATTCATTATATCCAAAAAAAAATTCCACTCACACTTTGAACTTCATATTTCACAGCAGTGTACCAAATTTCAGTTCGAACATAAGTTCTGAAGATATCGGGAAAAAATATGTCAAATTTCGAGGATTTCTTCTCGATATCGTTGTTATTTTCGGTATAACTCGAGAAATACTGATTCAGTCCTGATAAAACTTCGCAGCTAGTTTGAAGATGCTGAAAGACAACATCATGCAAAATTTCGTGATAATCGTGTCATTAGAACAATTTGAAAAAAAAAATTTCTGTGATTTTCTTACCATATCATCCTCATTAAACTCTGTATGAACCTTCGAACTATAATCTTTCGATGACGTACTGGATTTCAATCCGATCTGATCTGTATTTTTGGAAATATTGGAAAAATAACATTTTGAATGGGTATATCTGCGGAATCATTGGGTGGATTTTACCCATTCACAAATTCGGCCTTCTTAATTAAGGTCCAAACATTCAAAGGTTTTTCTTTCGGAAGTTATTGTGTTTACGCAGTCGGCCGTTAGACTGACCGTAAACACAATAATTTCCGAAAGAAACGACTTAGAAACTCGATATTTGTAGAGTAGGTTTGGGGCTTAATTACGAAGGTCTAATTCATGAATGGGTAAAATCCGCTTAATGATTCCGTAGATATACCTATTCAAAATTTTATTTTTCCAATATTTCCAAAAATACAGATTAGATCGAATTGAAATCCAGTAGTTTATCAAAAAAAAATTTCAAAAAGCACTGCCGTGAAGGCAGCAGCTTTTGCGTGCATGTTCAAATTCGTTGCTGAAGCGGTCATCTACATTGAAATTGCGCGCAAAAGCTGCTGCCTTCACGGCAGTGCTTTTTGAAAATTTCAGATAATGGAATTGGAAACTTAGAAAAAACCTCAAAATAATGCAGAATACCCCAAAAATATTTAATTGATATAGACTATCATTATTCGTTCATCTCTCATCAATTAAATTTTATCATTTTAGGATTCTTGCATTGGAGTGCCAGTGACTTTGAAAGTGGACAAAAATGGATTTTATCTGCACTGGGTGGACCAAAATCATGAAATGGATGTTATTGATATTGCAACCATAAGAGACGTTCGCACAGGAAAATACTCAAAGATTCCAAAAGTGAGTTTTTATCATTCAATAATGATTCAACATTTCCTTCATGTCCTACTGTATCACCAGTCCAATATTGTTCAAGGTTCACTGAACTGAGTTCAATGAAATGCAGAATCGGCCAAATGGTTCAGAAGTTATAAAATATAAACAAAATTTCGAGGAAATCATTTCCTCGATATCTCAAGAAGTACTGATGAGATCTGAGATCTAAATTGAAAATTCGTTATAAGCTGTAGTTGTAAAATACCGACCTCTACCTTCATGCAAAATTTTTTGGGAACCGTATCATTGGAAAATCGAAAAAAAAATCCAAATTTGAGAAAAAATTCAAAGGAACCACTCATCAGACTTATATTGAATATGATTGGAGTCAATATTTAACAAGTGGTGTTCTAAATCAAGGTTCGATCCGATAAGCATTTTCGAAAATTTCCTAGAATTTATTTATTAGAATTTTGTTGATTTCACGAAATTTACTTTACACTATGAACCGCATCTGGCTGAAATACATCGGCCAACATAAAATGATTATGGCTTTATTAAATGGCAATTTAAATTGTAATTAAATCCATGTAGTTGGCTTATCATAACGAATAGTTTCCATGCATTATGCAATAAAATTTGATCCATATCAATTCTGCGCTAAATCCTTTGTAGTATTAGTTATAATAATTAAGTCATTTATATCCTATTCGATCTTGGTTGAATAGCTTGCTGTTGAATAAACATTGATACTAGTTGAGATGCTATGAGGATTCATTCAATTCATTATTTTCTGATCGTTTTTGGGTTATTCAAAAAATTTGTCTTGATTGTTTCAAATTCGCCGGAAGAACGTCAACACAATAACTTCCGAAAGAAACAACTTAGAAACTCAATATTTCTAGAGTAGGTTTGGACCTTACTTACAAAGGCAGAATTCGTGAATGGCTATAATCCACCCAATGATTCCCATTCAAAATTTTATTTTCCCAATATTTCCAAAAAAAAATCAGATGGAATTCAAATCCAGTACTTTATCGAAAAATGACAGTTCGAAAGTTCGAACAGAAATTTAATGCGGATAATATAATAAGAAGCTTACTGAATATTGATTATTTGAAAAAAAAATTTTTTTCAAATTGTTCTGGTGATACGATCGTCATGGAATCTGGCATACTTTTGTTCTTCAGCATCTCAAAACTAGTTGCGAAGTTTCATTATAATTGAATCAGTATTTCTTGAGCTATACCGAAAAGAACAACGATATCGAGAAAAAAATTGGAAAAACCACTGACGTGAAGTCAGCAGCTTTTAGGCGCTTGTTCACATTGCCAAACGGTGACTTGGAAATTTCAATGAAATATAAAAATTTAAAATATTTTTTTTCCGCATTTTTTCATGGATAATTCTTCTTATTGACACTGTTCATATTCCGACCAAGTTTAATTTCGATCAGATGAATATTTTTCGAGTTATTGAAAAATAAAAATTTCAAATGGCTGTTGCACAAAAACCATTTGGGCCATTAAGGAACTCAACCGAGATATATAGGATCTTATCATAACCTGAAAATTTCAAGACTCTAGGTCCTTCCTTTCGGAAGTTACAGCGCACACGGACGTAAAAACACGAAATTTTACATATTTTTTTCCAAAATCGCCGAAACTATTATTCGTATCGAATTGAAATTTCGTACACCGCCGTGAAATATGAAGCTCAAAGTATAAGCGATATTTTTTTGAATGTGATTAACAGTTTCTAAAAAAAAAATTTTTTAGAAAAAACTTTTGAAAAATTTGTATTAATAGAACCACACGATGCCAACAAAATTTCGTTAAAAGTTGCGCGTCGTTATGCTTCAACTAACTGCCAAGCTTCAGTAGTTCCTGAAATGCCAGGGAAATAACCTCAATATTTCAAGTGGCTATAACTCCGAAACCATTTGATCGATTTGGCCCATTAACGAACTCAACCGCGGCATTCCGATGCGCGAAACACCCTTGAAGTTTCGAATCGCTAGCTCGCTCCGATTGACAGTTATTGTGTCCACAGCCGGCCGGCCGGTCGGGCGGACATTTGAGAACATTTTCGGTTCAAAATTCAAAAATTACTGACATTTGGACGAATCGAAAGCGCTCTGTTCCCCTAAAACAAGATCTCAAAAATGTAGTAATACGAAATTAATAAGATCCGGTATGAAATTCGAATCGTGTTTTTTTATCGAGCTCAGAATGAGAAAATTATGAAAGGCAAGAGCCAACCATCATTTTCAAATAATCCTCTTACGAAGTATGCGCATGCGCCGTGGCAAATTCTATGCACAATAAAGAAATGTCGAGGCTGCCGATAATAAAGCTCGAAATGCCGCGTATAATCCTCAATTTTCGCGGAAATTTACTGATTTATACCTTTTCTATCGATTGTTGCAGTTATATCGGGAATATAATGAGGGCGGCCGTACAGTTAAGGTTAATTTGAACGAGCTCTGTCTGGGAAACAATGGGACGTTCCCAATACACCCGGAGTTAAAATGCCGTGAAATTTTAATGCCTGTTTCGGATAAAAATTAATTAGGTACGTTCAGTTCATATCCTGCTAGCAAAATTTTCGTGCAGTAAGGTTCTATTATTCAGGAGGCTGTCAAAATTGGAAATTTTGCATATAGCTGCCCTCGTAGTTCTGACCCTTCGGGTTTTATTGGACTTAAGCCGGGTTTGGACGTGATCGTTGAATCGTTATCCCTGAAATATCCGTCGAAAACTGTTAAATTGTATCTTTCATCAAAAATATGACAGGTTACGTTTTAAATGTGGGCAATGAGACTTCGGTTCAAGTTGCCGACCTGGAAATTTCGAAAATTTTGTAGCACTGGGCATGGGGGATTTCGGAACGAATTTGACAGATTGAGGTTCACGTTATTTATTGATATCCGTAAACCGTGCATCGGATCCTAAGACCAGATAATTGGATCCGAATACGGGTATCTGTTGAGATCATCTCTGATTGGCTGAACATTATGTTGAGATTCCTGATTTTACGTCAATTATGTCAAGTTTACATAGGATGTGCCCCGTAAATTAACTTCCGTAAATATGAAATGTTCGGTTAGTTAATGAAAAAATCTAGAAAAGCGCTGAAGTGAGGTGAGGAGTTTTTACGCGCTCTTGTTCAAATTCTAGCTATTAGATTAATACGAAATTTTGCACCTAGTAGCGTGTTGGTAATCTCCACCTGATAACGGAGTTTCAATCTGATTGTATTTGTACTTCTTGAGATATTGCGGAAATAACGTTGAAATTCCAAATAACAACGAAATTTGGCAATTTTTTTTCCTTATATCTTCTAAAATAAATATCGGATCAAATTGAAACTCGGTACATTGTTGTTAAATACTGACTCAAAGGCTTGTGCAAAATTCTATTAAGATCTAACCAATGTTTTCAGAGAAAAAAAAAATTCATCAAAAATTTAAGAAATTTTCGAATGAATTTTTTTTTCATTTTTGCGCGCATGTTCTAGGGGAACAGCGTGCTATCGTTTTGATCAAATGTCTGTAATTTTGGATGATTGAGCCGAAAATGGTCTCAATCGACTAGGTTGGACTCACTGATGACGAATCCGGTGTCAAAATCGATTCTGTCCGGCCGGCCGGCCGGCCGGCCGTAGACACGATAACTGTCGAACGAAGTGAGCTAGCAACTTGAAACTTTCAGGGTAGGTCGCGCATTGGAATGCCGCGGTTAAGTTCGTTAATGGGCCAAATCGATCGAATAGTTTCGGAGTTATAGGCATTTGAAGTTTTGAAGTTATTTATTTTTTATTTCAGAAACTACCTGAACGATTGGATTCAAACTTGGCGGTTAGGTGAAGTACAACGACGCGCAACTTTGAACCAAATTTCGTCAGGATTATATTGTTGGTTATTTTTAAAAAAAAAATTTTTCGAAATTTTTTTCCAAAAAAATTTTTTTTTCGGAAACCATTTATCATATCCAAGAAAAATTATACTCACGCTTTGACCTTCTAATTTCACAGCAATGCACCAAATTTCAGTTCGATACGATCATAAGTTTTGGAGATATCGGGAAAAAATATGTCAAATTTCGAGGTTTTCTTCTCGATATCGTTGATTTTTTCGGTATAACTCGAGAAATACTGATTCAAGCCTGATTAAACTTCACAGCTAGTTTTAAGACGCTGAAAGACAACTTTATGCAAAATTTCGTAATAATCGGGTAATTAGAACAATTTGAAAAAAAAATTTATATGATTTTCTCATCATATCATCCTCATTAAATTCTGTATGAAACTTCGAACTGTTATTTTCGATGAAGTACTGGATTTCAATTCGATCTGATCTGTATTTTTGGAAATATTGGAAAAATAAAATTTTGATTGGGTATATCTACGGAATCATTGGGTGGATTTTACCCATTCACGAATTCGGCCTTCGTAATTAAGGTCCAAACCTTCTCTACAAATATCGAGTTTCTAAGTTGTTTCTTTCGGAAGTTATTGTGTTTACGCAGTCGGCCGTTAGGCTGACCGTAAACACAATAACTTCCGGAAGAAACGACTTAGAAACTCGATATTTGTAGAGTAGGTTTGGGGCTTAATCACGAAGGTCGAATTCGTGAATGGGTAAAATCCGCCCAATGATTCCGTAGATATACCCATTCAAAATTTTATTTTTACAATATTTCCAAAAATAGAGATCAGATCGAATTGAAATCCAGTACTTCATCGAAAATAACAGTTCGAAGTTTCATACAGAATTTAATTAGGATGATATGATGAGAAAATCATATAAATTTTTTTTTTCAAATTGTTCTAATAACACGATTATCACGAAATTTTGCATAAAGTTGTCTTTCAGCATCTTAAAACTAGCTGTGAAGTTTAATCAGGACTGAATCAGTATTTCTCGAGTAATACCGAAAAAATCAACGATATCGAGAAGAAAACATCGAAATTTGACATATTTTTTCCCGATATCTCCAGAACGTATGATCGTATCGAACTGAAATTTGGTACGCGCGCACGTTCAAATTCGTTGCTGAAGCGGTCATCTACATTGAACATGCGCGCAAAAGTTGCTGCCTTCACGGCAGTGCTTTTTGAAATTTTTTAACGACTGAATCCACATGAAATTCTGTTTCGAATTGCGGGATATTATCTTTTCCTTCGAAAGTTAGAGCACATACGGACGGACGGACGGACGGACAGATTCAAATTTGACCACGGACTCTCCTTCAGGGAGTTCAACCCGATCGTTTAAGACCATTTTCGGCTCAAAATTCGAAAATTACAGACATCGTGTCGAAATGCTGTTGCCTAGAACAAGCGCGTAAAAAATCATTTCAGCAATATTTCTGTCCTGTATTATTCTCAAGCAGTTGAAAAACACCCTTTATAATCGGGGTTTTTCCTTTAAACGAAGATGCAGTTATGTTCATGAAAAAACTTCAGAACATCACATTTCAAACATATAATTTCAATATTATATGTTTGAAAAAATTTTTGATCACCTAAAACTGAAAAATAAAAATGGGGATTTGCATTTAAAGGGATTTGTCATGAGTGCACGATTGGCAACGTCGAATTCAGCTTTCTCGGAAAGAAAACTCCGTCAAATCTGTTACTTTGCTTAGGAAAACAGAGATAGCTATACTTCGATCTGGTTAGAGTAGAAGACAACGACCAAGGAATAGAAGAAGAAGAGCACAGACTGTCATACTGTCATATTACTGACAAATTGCTAACGGAAATTGTTTGGTTATATTGACAAAGAACACGTGTGTATCACAGAATATGAATAAATAGTTCGTTATTCTAAAGCATAAAAAGCAATTCTACTAAACAACGTTGTCACTTCGTGCATGCATGACAAATCACAAACCCCAATTTTGAAACCTGATTTTGAATACTTTCTGAGGGTAATTTGGGAAAATGATGAACCAAACCCATAATAATTAT
Source organism: Myrrha octodecimguttata (assembly GCA_958510865.1). Taxonomy (NCBI): domain Eukaryota; kingdom Metazoa; phylum Arthropoda; class Insecta; order Coleoptera; family Coccinellidae; genus Myrrha; species Myrrha octodecimguttata. The sequence goes on along the minus strand of OY294058.1, from coordinate 54,952,743 downwards.
GTTCAAATTTGCATTTGCAGTAATAATCCAAATTCAGGAAAAACCCCCATAAGCACTCCTTCGAATATTAGCGAATTTGCAAACAGGAAGTGCCGTTCGTGCGGGGTTGCCTTGCACAAATATGGTCCTTCGCTTGCGTAGCTAATGGCCTATTTCCACCTGGACATTAGCCAGCCTTGAAAAAATATTCGAGCATATCGTATTCCTACAGCATTTTGTCGCCGTGCTATCATCTAATTTACTACAGATGGGCTAATTTCAAACTTTGTTTGGTCGTGACACCGAATAAGCCCAGGGAGCTAGGGGAAAGATACCCCCTGGGGTGAAGACAGCCAGTGGGAGAGTTATTTTCGTATTTGGAGGGTTTTAGCAAGGTTGGATATTGAAATTACGAGGTACAATTATTGTTTGAATGGGGGTTTTTCCTGAATTTAGGTTATTACTGCAAATGCAAATTTGAATATAATTATTATGGGTTTGATTAATCATTTTCCCGAATTACCTTCAGAAAGTTTTCAAAATCAGGTTTCAAAATTGGGGTTTGGGATTTGTCATGCATGCACGAAGTGATAACGTTGTTCAGTAGAATTGCTTTTTCTGCTATAGAATAACGAAATATTTATTCCCATTCTGTGGTACACACGTGTCCTTTGTCAATATAACCAAACAATTTCCGTTTGCGATTTGTCAGTTATATGACAGTATGACAGTCTGTGCTCTTCTTTTTCTATTCCTTGGTCGTTGTCTTCTACTCTAACCAGATCGAAGTATACCTATCTCTGTTTTCCTAAGCTAAGTAACACATTCGACGTCCTTTTTTTTTCCGAGAAAGCTGAATTCGACGTTGCCATATCATACACTCATGACAAATCCCTTTAAATGCAAATCCTCATTTTTATTTTTCAGTTTTAGGTGATCAAACATTTTTTTAAAAATATAATATTGAAATTATATGTTTGAAATGTGATGTTCTGAAGGTTTTTCATGAAAATAACTGCATTTTCGTTTGAAGGAAAAACCCCCATTATTATCTTAGTCAACTATGTTTGTTTCCTTCAATACGATTTCAAGATATTTCGTAATGTGCTTAGTAGAAAATATTTTCCTTCCTTGTTCTGTGATCAATTCATTCATTTATCTAATTGCTGCAAGGTTCCAATTTCGACCCAAAAATACTATCGAATTAAGAGCAAACAATACCATTTGCTCGTAGATTATCCCTTCGCCCATTTTGGCAACACAGCCACAAATTTCATTAAATTTGTTTAATATCCGGCACTTGAGAAATGATGGCGTGAAGGTTGATGTAAAATTTCCTAAATCATACGTTGTGAATATCATCATATCATCTTATCAGGGAGTTAGGCTTCGATTGGTGGCTGCACTATCTGAATGGATGAACGCTATGGTAACGAATTTTAACAATCGTGCAAAGGCTCCTGAAATAAGAACAACATTGCCTCTTTTTTATGTTCAAGAATTTTTGGGGAAATAAAACCTGAAATGGAGTGAAAAATGGGAAAAAACATTACGCATTCTCACAAAAGAATGGGGGTTTTTCCTGAATTTGGGTAATTACTGCAAATGCCAATTTGAACATAATTATTATGGGTTTGATTCATCATTTTTCCAAATAACCTTCAGAAAGTATTCAAAATCAGAGTTCATAATTGGGGTTTGGGATTGGCCAGGAATGCACGAAGTGACAACGGTGTTCAGTTGAATAGCTTTTTCTACTATAGAATAATTCATTCTTATTCTGTGGTACACACGTGTTCTTTGTCAATACAACCAAACAATTTCTGTTTGCGATTTGTCAGTAATAGACAGTGCTCTTCTTTTTCTATTTCTTGGTCGTTGTTTTCTACTCTAACCAAATCGAAGTATAGCTATCTCTGTTTTCCTAAGCAAAGTAGCACATTTGACGTCCATTTCTTTCCGAGAAAGCTGAATTCGACGTTGCCATATCGTGCACCCATGAAAAATACCTTTAAATGCAAATCCCCATTTTTATTTTTCAGTTTTAGGTGATCGAACATTTTTTTAAAAATATAATTTTGAAATTATATGTTTGAAATATGATGTCCTAAAGGTTTTTCATGAAAATAACTGCATTTTCGTTTAAAGGAAAAACCCCCATTAAGTAGATACATGCCAAAATAAAATTTCATAAAATATTCACTGAAGCCTGCAGAACGACACCAGTTTTTCTCCTTTTAACGTTGGAATTTCTCAGAATTCTAATATTTCTCGCGGATATTGGCAACTTTGAAGCTTGCAGACCGTGGGCAGGTACCTGACTTTGAGATATTAACGAGGTTTAATGAAACTTGAATGCGACACATGGTATGGTCAATTTTTTTCATTAAATGTGTTTACGGTTATCTATGCACTTCCCAACACGTCTTGGCATTGATGCAAAAAGATTGTCTATTTCTTCTTGAGGTATATTATCCCAAGCTAACTGTACTTCATGTCTCAGTGACGCTAAAGTCCGTGGGGGCTGGGATAAATTTCCAAGCCTTCTACCCATGATGTTCCAAACATGCTCTATGGGCGAAAGATCGGGGGATCTGGGCGGCCATGGCAAAATATTGACATGGGTCGCTTCAAAAATGTTTAAACTAACTCTGGCAACATGAGGTCAAGCATTATCTTGCTGAAATATTGGATTCTCGAGCCGGTTAAGGCAAGGGAGAACATATGGCTCCACTATTTCTTGAAGTTAACGCAGCGCTGTCATGTTACCTCGAATGAAGACGAAAGGTGACCTTCTTGCATATGCATACCATAACACCCCCATACCATAACGCCTACTGCCCGGTGTATATGACGCTCAACATAAAAATGGGTGTCACGTCATTCTCCCCGAAATCGTCTTACCTTTCTTCGGCCATCATGTACACCCAGGAAGAATCGAGATTCATCAGATGTTGTCGTTCTCTGCACCACTGTAATCGTTGCCAGCGATGCTCAACCGTAAGAGGTAACACAAGATGGTGTTGATAATGCTGCAGTCTAAAAGACCCTATGCGGCGGTAAACCATTCGGACAGTTACAGGATGGCCTTGCTTTCCTAACCACTCATCAACCAAAGAACGAATTGTCGCAAATCGGTCTCTATTGGCCATAAGTCTTAGACGTTGATCTGGAACTTCGACGTCCGGTGACTTTTCTTCGATTTTGGGTACTATCGAACCACGCTTGCCAACATCTCATGACAGTAGTTGGATTTCTGTTCGTTACGATTTCTCGAAATGACAACCCCGCCTTCCGTAGACTGATAATTCGAACAGCTGGTTAGTTGTAAAATTTAAAAAATTTGCTAAAAAGACTACAATATTTAAGCTACAAAAAATGTTTACATGAATAAACCTTCACGATTTGTTTCCCCAAATTTAAATCATTTACTCTTTGCTGTACTATCTATGTTTTACCAAAAAAAAAATAAAATTTAAACAGCTCCTTCTGGGTGTTGCAGTTTCTTTGCCAGTTAGTATATGTCCTCCCTCTCGAAATGAAAATGTATCCATTTTCATATAATTTTTTTTATATTGAACATATGAATGTTTGTGTAATACTTTTTTCTCTTTTTCAGGACCCCAAACTCCGTCAAATAGTAGCTATGGGTATTCAGGATACCCTAGAGGAAAAGACGGTAACCGTATGCTGTGCGAACGATTTTGTAAATATAAATTTCATAAATTTCTGTTGCACAAAGAAAGAGATAGCGAGGTTGTGGACGGATTCTCTGATGACCTTAGCGTACAACCTGAACCAGATAAATGGTACAACTAACATCTATCTACAAAAGGCTTACACGAAACTAACCCTTATTACTGACAAAGCTGGAAAGATACCGATCAAAAAGTAACGTTTCGTTCTCTTGATACTACTTTCTTTTAGTTCCTTCTTCTATTCTCGTTAAGAAAGCTCGAATGTTCTGGTCTATCACATTGATTGTCCACAAGGATGAATATTTGTTCATATACTAGAGTTCCACTGTTATTACCGATCATCAGTACAACGAACCTTGTCTTTATGCCGAAGGGGTTCTAGATACTTACAACTTGAGGGAAGACGGTGTGTAGACAAAATTTCATTAGCGCCATCTCAGGAGCATCATACGAACCCATTTCGTTAAGTTACAACTGTCAAATTGGCTTGTATTTATTCATTATAAATTGCCAATCAGTTTTTGTCTTCGAGCTATTGAGGAATCTTCGGGATTGTTGAAAATCACGAATGAGTTTCCCTTGACAACTCAGAAAGTTTTTATATTAGGTATAGGGTTTGTTCAAGTTACCCCACCCCTTTTTTTTACCTAGAATCGACTAAAAGTTTAGAAAATATAGGCTCTAATTTGAAAATTTTGATCTTTGATGAATTTGGTTTGTCTAAGTTGGTGATGCTTTCATAAATAAATTTTCGATTCAAAGAATCAATATCGAGTTAATACTACATATTGGCAAAATTGAAAATGAAAAAGATTTTTTCGATAACCTCTTCACTTCAGAAATATTAAAAAATGTGTGAGTCACCATCGATAACATTTTTTTTCATCAGAACTCAAAACACTGAGAAACCATAATGGGTTTCCGCCCAAGGTATGGTATATTGTTGTAAATGTCAGCAAATGATGATGCAATAATAAACTGGATGTGTCATTTGAAAGAAGATAGTAGTCTGTTTCCGGTAAAACCGGAAGTTGCAGAAGACTGAAAATATTTTAGGGTAAGGTTAGGGTTTAGGTTAGTTCATTGCTGAGAGACCCCGAATGCATCATTTCAGCACAAAATTACGATAAGTGTTTCATAGACGTCTAATAGGACATCTCGGTGAATCTCCTTCTGTATTTTGTTTGCTCCATTCACTTCTATGAAGTCAGTCATGAAAGTTTGACTCGTTCCACTCTGTGTAATCTGAAATTGTTTGGTTATAGTAATTTCCCTGTCAGATAACTACGCGGTGTTGCCGGTTCTACACAAATATCGTAGTAATTACGTATGTAACTAAACCAAACCATAGCGTCGTTGTTAAAAATATGTAATGACTTGACAAGGTCTCGCCGAATTGAGTTGACCTTGACAACATTTTACTATTACCAATGTTGCTCTGTTTTAATTATAAAAACATGAAACACCTAATTCAAGACTTACCGAATGACTTTCTTAAAACGAATAGAGTATATACAGGGTGTCTTTGAATCGCAGGTTCAAACGAAGAGGGAAGATTCCAGGCATAAATTTAAGTAGAAAATTTCCCATCAACAAGGGACCGCAAACGTTTCGTTCTCGAGTAACAAGGTGTTAAATTTTCAATTTTTCTCCAGTTATTTCGCATAGTATCTGTATTCCACAAGATGATGATATGAGTTTGAAGAATATTCATGAATCATTGCTACAGATTAGAAAATATTCATAGAAACTAATAATGAGTTCAAACTGGATATTATGATAATTCTTGGTTTTCTGAGTATTTCAAGAGAATCGTATTATTCGTGCTATTACTTTGTCCAAATGTCTGTGTTTTTCGAATTTCGAGCCGAAAATGGTCCCAAACGACTAGTTTGAACTCACTGATGACGAATTCGGTGTCGAAATCGATTCTGTCCGACCGGCCGGCCGTGGACACGATAACTGTCGAACGGAGCAAGCTAGTGACTTGAAATTTCTAGAGTAGTTCGAGCATCGGAATACCGCTGTTGAGTTCGTTAATGGGTCAAATCGGCCAAATGGTTTCGGAGTTATAGCTATTTGAAAGTTTGAGATTATTTCCCCGACATTTCAGGAACTATTGGATCGATTGGATTGAAACTTGGCAGTTAGTGGGAGCATAAGGACGCGAAACTTCAAGCGAAATTTCATTGGGATCGTATGGTCACTTGATTAAAAAACACTATTTCGAAAAAAAAACGCAAGGAATCTCCCCTCTTTGTTTATTATTGTTTCACCACAAAAAATAAAGCATTCAATAAATCAAAGTGATCGACCAGATTATTAGACCTTTTCTGAAATCGTGTTGTCAGTCATAGATTCGTTTTAGTTACTTCCTAGAATACTTCAACAGTAGTTTCTAAAAAGACACTCAAAACATTGTAGATTTTCTCGAAATAAATTCTGGATGAAATTAGTTTATCGTTTGATTTCAGTATTGTGAAGATGTTCGGTCAACATAAAGACGATAAAAAAAGAATAGAATCCTGCTTGTCGAGTCTAGGAGTTCCAACTGGAAAAAATGAGATTGTCGATCCCCAATTTTTTACTTTCCAGAAATTCTACGATTTCTATGAAAAATTGACATTGAGGATCACAGATGTGGGCAAGATATTCGATCAAATGTAAGTTTGTTTTTATGATTTGTACTCCAGTAGTCGAGTAAATGTTGTTAAAAAAATTTCTGGCTCAAGAAATGGATATAATTTTGTTGAGAATCTTTTGAGCACTTTGTCTGGACTGTTTTCATGAAAAGCATAATTTTAACAAATTATCCAGGAGGCCGATTCTTGAATCTCGATCTAGAATTGAAGAGTTTGACAATTGCCATATGTTTGTAGACAGATGTTTGCAGCCAACATCTCTTGTGTTTGTTGTCAAATATTTGTTTACATTTCTCCACAGCGATCATTGGCGTACGCATCATAAGGTAGAAAGGGATCGGACTAGTTAACGAAATGATAGTATAATTGAATATATAGATTTATACATAATTGTATAAAGAGATTTATACGGTGATAATATTGAGCAGTTCTTTGGTGGTATCAAACCCAGAAATCTGCTTTTCTCACGCAAATTCCAAAAAAAATGCTTCAAGTAAGCTTCAGAATCTGATTAGGTTAATATTTCAGACAAAACTAAGAGAATGAGTTTCTCTCCTGAAACCAAAATATTTTCATTGCTATGAATGAAATTCAGGAAGTGGATCGAATAAGCAACTATATTCAGATTGCTGGATAACGTCTTATATCAATGCATCCAAATAATTCAACGGTTTCTAGATACATTTCATGGTCGTATATTGTTTATTTTTGAAAAGAGATAATTGTATGTTTTCTTGTATTAATATAGGTATATTGAGTACGGAACATCCTCTGAGCTGATATCCAAGTAATAAAGAATACCTTTAAATATTGAACTCCTCGCTCGGACAATACAATATTTAATAAAAACCAAGTGTCCAATTCACCGAGGAAGAAAATATGCTAACTATTTACTTTCTGATTCGGAAGAGATTCATAATATTATTGAAAAATTGTAAGGAAGATCAAGCCACAATAATAGTTCATTATATTGGTGCTAGGAGAAGATTTGCTGTATTCTTGAACAAAAGATCCAAAGACCTATTGAATATTGAATAATTCATTGATAGCTCCACATCTTACGTATATCATACCTTGTTGGGGAAATTTTCTAAACGACCTTTTGATCCAGAATAAAGGATAATAATATGCTGTTAAAGGATCATAAATAAATCTTTAAATAAATAAATATTGGTATCATTTTGTATTGGATGAAATTGTATATTTCAGGAGCAGGTTCTTAAATAATGTCAACAATTTTCTCTCATGTCATAGTCATAGTAGATATAATTTTTTATTGGAAACGAATAGTACATATCAATAAAACAAATATAATGCAAAAAAATCATACATAAGAGATGGTTTAAAAATAAATAGTTATATTATTGATGTCCGAATAATATCTGCATCCAAAATATTGATGACGTACGCCAATGGCGAGGAAAGCAAAATACTAACCTATGCACGGACGGAACGATTATTTTCCTTTTCAGCATATTTGCCACACACTACACACTTTACTGGCATACTTAATACTATATAATTGTATTACACTTGAAAATATTCAACTACTTTAGTCGAAATATCACAAATAACTGAATAAACAATTTTGACGTTCTGCAGAAATGTAAATATAAACAAAGAGATGTTTGCCACGTTTTTCTGTGTTGTTTACTTCATCTTCTCTTTCCTCTATCTACGGATCTCCTACCTATACTTTGTACCACTAACGTAAGCTAAGTCAAAGGAAACGGTGATAAGGTTATGTTTATTTTCCAATTTGAAATTTCTCGATATCTTGCATTTAGTTTATTTCTTGAATATTGCTTGAAAACACAGTCGAAATGGCGAATAGAACTCTCACATATTTAGCAGATGCTCGAGAATATCGACATAAACATGTGACAAATGTCATACTCTTCAATTCTTGATCGAGATTCAAGAATCGGTCCCCTGTTATTAACGTAAAGATGAGTGAAACTTAATAAAGATTCATAAGATATACGAGTTGTCACATAAACATAGGTTTTTCCTAGTAGAAAAATTAAGTTAATTGAACGCGAAAATGTCTTTTATTTCTGAATGTGAACTTTTTTGGGATTTTATCATTTTTTCAAGCATCTTCGGATTTGAGAATAAAATTTCAACCAATTGGTCTGGAGTATAAGATATTATTATCACCAATTTGAAGTAGACCAAGGTCCAAAAGAACTAACCAATTGGGTAGCAGAGGCAACCTATTGAGATGGACCGGTGCTTTACTCACGAATATATCCTTTCATGTTAGAGTAGGTGATACCTACTCGTCCTTCAATACTCCAGTCATCTCCGGACCACCACAGGGTCCTGTACTTGGACCAATACTATTTTTGTTCTACACGTCAGATCTACCCCGTCTCCTTGAATCTCAAAGTGTGCTCTTTGCTGATGCTTCCAAAGCGTATAACAATCCCATAACTGACTCAGACACCCTGCAAGAGGATTTAGATATGTTGAGTGAGTGGTGCTTGGAATGAATGCTGCCAATTAATATAGAGAAGTGCGCTCTATTGCATATCGGTAAATGCTACCCCAACCAGGACTATAACATCAATGGTCAACCTCCACGTACAGTTACAAGCCAGTGAGATTTAGGGGTAATAGTCTCGAATGACCTAACTTGGACGGATCATATTGGCAACATCGAGACAATTTGATTTCTTTTCTTCAAATGCTCCAGAGGTTGCGATGCCAGAACTTTCAATCTCCTTTACCGATACTATGTCCGTCCAATCATGGAGTATGCCGGTCCTGCATGGTGGCCCTCCTCCCAGGCAGACAGGAACAGGCTGGAGCTACTGCAAAGATGGGTTACCAGACTTCCCTATGGTTCAGTACGTCCCTCCTATGATGAGAGACTACGAATATTCAGACTATTAAGGTTCGAGGACAGGAGATTACGAGGGGATCTAATATTTACCTTCATGGTCAGTTTCGGCGATCAGATGAGGGATCTGTTCCGTTCAAGCTTGGTAAAGAAGATTTTCGAATGCCCTAGAGGCAATGTTTCCTACCCAATAGAGTACTCCACCATTGGAATCGTCTTCCACAGAGCATAGTTGACTCTACCAGTACCAATGCCTTCAATAATGCCTATGATCGACTATAATTGTGATTTGCTTTGTTTCTGTTCGTTATTCTTGTGAATGTGAAGGGTTTTCCAATAAGAGGTGTTATTTTGAATAGCCCGCCATTTCGGTAGATTTCATTTTTTGACATTTGACAAGTAGAAACTACGCCATTAATAAAAATGGAACGATAAACGCTTCAACAACGCATTGAAATTATTGAAATTCACTATAAAAATGGTGAAAACTTGGCAAAGACGGTTCGTGAAACTCGAACATTTTTGGGTCGTCGTGAAGCACCTTGTCGGACCGCAATAAATAAATTGGTGGAAAAATTCGAGCTCTTGGGCCAAGTTAGTGATGTGAAGAATAAAACCCGTGCACGTCGCTCAAAAACAGCCGAGAATATTGCTGCTGTAGCCGAAAGTGTTGAAGAAAACCCAGGTTTGTCCATTCCTCGTCGTTCTTTGTGTGACTGTTTGGTGCGGTTTATGATCCGGTGGAGTCATTGGACCTTACTTTTTCGAATATGAGGCTGGAGCAACAGTTACGGTGAATGGATTGCGCTATTGAGAGATGGTTGATGATTTTTTATGGCCGGAATTGGATGGTATTGATCTGGACAACGTTCACTTTCAACAAGACTGCGCTACTTGCCACACAAGCAACGAAACCATTGATCTTTTGCGGGAAAAGTTTCCGGACCGTGTTATCTCTTGAAGAGGTGATCACAATTGGCCACCGAGATCTTGTGATTTAACACCTTGCGACTTCTTCCTTTGGGGCCACGTGAAAGAGAAGTTCTACGTCAATATCCCAGCGTTGATTCAAGGCCTCAAAGATGAAATTCGTGAGGATATCGAGTGGCTGCCCACTTTGCGATTTGGTTATGGAAAATTCCATTAAAAGGATGTGGTCCTGTAAGCGTGGTCGTGGTGGTCATTTGCTTTATGTTATTTTCCACTATTAACGGCAAAGCTTCTTCTTTGTAATGAAATAAACATCCGAACATTTATATTGAAAAATGGCATTTTTCTTTGAATATCAAAATAACACCTCTTATTGGAAAACCCGTTAGTTCAGTTTTAGTTTTTTCAGTTAAGTAAATTTTTTTGGTGAATTGATTATTCACCTCTCCTCTAATTGTATTAATAATAACAATAATAATTTTGTTCATTTCCCAGGACCGATACGAGGCGTGAGCTGACATCAACTCAATTCGTCGATTTCCTGAATAAAACCCAAAGAGATCCAAGACTGAACGAAATCCTTCATCCCTACGCAAACAGCGATCGGGCAAACGAAATAATCGCACAGTATGAAGATGACAAGCACAATATCGACAAGAACTGCCTGTCCTTCCAAGGGTTCCTCAAGTATCTTCTTTCCGACGACAACAACATCATGTCTAGCACAAAGTTCGACCTGAACGACGACATGGACCAAACTATGGCGCACTATTTCATCAATTCATCGCATAATACTTACCTGACTGGCCATCAGATCACTGGCAAATCTAGCGTTGAAATGTATAGGCAAAGTTTGCTGGCGGGTTGTCGGTAAGATATGCTTCCTTTCTTAAGAGCAAACACTACCACGTGCTGGTAAATTGCTTACAGTCTGCATGCTTCAACGTTGCCGATAGCCGCGAGAACGCTTAGAATTCGGAAAAATTTCTGCGTTAATAAGAAAAACTGGGGTATCGTTCTGCAGGCTTCAGTTATTATTTTTAAAAATTTTTTTCGGGATGTACTTAATTATTTCGTGACAATGCGCAATGTTAGTGATTTTTCCATTTTTCACTCCATTTCAGTTTTTATTCTCCCGAAAATTCTTGAATATTTTCTAAAAAAAAACGAAAGAAAAGATACAAAATCAGATTTCAAAATCGGGGTTTGGGATTTGCCAGGCATGCACAAAGTGACAACGGTGTTTAGTAGAATAGCTCTTTCTGCTATAGAATAATGAAATATTCATTCCTTTTCTGTGGTACACTCGTGTCCTTTGTCAAAATAACCAAACAATTTCCGTTTGTGATTTGTTAGTAATATGAAAGTATGACAGTCTGTGCTCTTCTTTTTCTATTCCTTAGCCGTTGTCTTCTACTCTAACCAGATTGAAGTATAGCTATCTCTGTTTTCCTAAGCAAAGTAACACATTTGACGTCCTTTTCTTTCCGAGAAAGCTGAATTCGTCGTTGCCATATCGTGCAGTCATGACAAATCCCTTTAAATGCAAATCCCCATTTTAATTTTTCAGTTTTAGGTGATCAAACATTGGACAATCTTTCTTTCCTGGATTTGGATTATTACTGCAAATGCAAATTTGAAAATAATTCTTATGGGTTTGATTCATCATTTTCCCAAATTATCTTCATAAAGTATTCAAAATCAGGTTTCAAAATTGGGGTTTGGGATTTGCCAGGCATGCACGAAGTGACAATGGTGTTAAGTAGGATAGCTTTTTCTGCTATAAAAAATTGAAATATTTATTCCTATTCTGTGGTACACATGTGTTCTTTGTCAATATAACCAAACAATTTCCGTTTGTGATTTGTTAGTAATATGACAGTCTGTGCTCTTCTTTTTCTATTCCTTGGCCGTTGTCTTCTACTCTAACCAGATCGAAGTATAGCTATCTCTGTTTTCCTAAGCAAAGTAACACATTTGACGTCCTTTTCTTTCCGAGTAAGCTGAATTCGACGTTGCCATATCGTGCACTCATGACAAATCCCTTTAAATCCAAATCCCCATTTTTATTTTTCAGTTTTAGGTGATAATATGTTTGAAATGTGATGTTCTATAAATTTTTCATGCATTTTCGTTTAAAGGAAAAACCCCCATTATCTTTGAGATATTCAGGTCGATTCTGTTTGCGTATTGCTATGAACCTTGCTATTCTAGTTATATTGCTATCTTTGTAATTTATAGCAATATGGCCATGATGTTACGTATTCTGTTTCGAGTGTTATAGCAATATTTATTGTGAATTTCGTCAAAACAATATTACTATCATGGACTCCCATAATCGGTGATTTAAGAGCTGACAGCACTGTTTTTTGCGACTTTAGAGCTACAAGGAAGAAGAAAATAACCCTACTTCGTGAGTTTTTTTTATGATTTCGCATACACAACCTTTATCTATGGCTTTCATGATTCATTCATTGACATAAAAAATGTTAGGAAACGAAAAGAGTCAAATCGACCTATAAGCAAATTTTAGCAATTTTATTCAGGCCTTAATAATTCGAAATTCGATAAACTTTTTTGTTGGCACCTCAAAGGGATTGCTGTTGTTGAGATGATTAGAATAATCATCTCAGCTGTTGTCTATTATGTCTGTATTTTAGTTTAAGGATTTTCCTTGAACTTGAATATTCTAGAGAACCTCGAACACATTTCCATTAGCATATACTTTTTTTTTAATTCATGTAAACATCGACTTATTCAAAAATGTTACGAAACAGGAAAACCAATTAAAGTCAAATTGATCAGTTTCCTGGATACCAATAGAATATTGGTTTCCAGAAATCCAATGCAGCAATTTTATGCAGGCGTTAATGATTCGAAATTCGTTGAACTTTTCTGTTGGCAATTCAAAGGGATGGCTGTTGTTGAGATCATAAGAATAATCATCTCAGCTGTTGCTTACTATGCCTGTATTTTAGTCGAAGAATTTTCCTTAAAATTAAATATTCTAGAAAACCCTGAACAAATTTCTATTAGTACATACTTCCCTATTTTCAATATTTTCGAATTCTTGAAAGAAATTATGCTGAAACATATGGATTTCTGTAAGATTCCCTTTCTAACCTATCTTATTATCAAGCCTAGCAAGAACTATTTTGAGGTTGCTAAGATAACAATATTGCTAGCAAGATTCTTGTTTAAGTGACAGATCATATTGCTCAAAATCGTTGATCAGAATACCAATAATTTCAATCATGTTATGATAGCAATATATTTTTCCTAGCAATATTACTTCACTAAGTTGGTTGTTCCTCAAGGATCAGTTCTGGGACCTTTGTTATTTCTGTTATTTATCAATGACTTACCGGACTATCTTGTTGTGTTCATCTTAGAACTTTTTGCGGATGATGCTTCTTTAGCGATAAGGGCGAACAGTATTGAGAAATTGAAGAGAATATGAGAGGAACTCATCCAGCGATTTATTGAGTGGTGTCGTAGTAACTCCCTTGTTGTGAACTTGGCGAAAACTCAAATAATTAAGTTTCAAAACCGTGATTTCGTTAGTTCTAATCCACTGGTGGTGAGTGTCGCAGGTAATTCTCTCGGCACTGTGGAATATATTAAGTTTCTGGGACTGCGCGTTGACAGGTTTTTGAGGTGGAACTTTCAGGTGGAGCTTTTGTGCCGAACGCTCAATAAATCTTATTATGCCCTACATCGTCTGAAGAGGTCCGTCTCTCCTGAAACAATCATGAGTATTTATTACTCTATGGTTTACAGTCACCTTAACTACAATACCATCCTATGGGGTGCATCGTCAGAGTGCAATCGAGTATTTATCACGCAGAAAAAGATCATTCGTCTGATATTCATAGTTATAACACTAGGCACCAAAATATTTTATGTATACCAAAGCACACTACTACCAAATTCGAATCATCCCCCAAATTTGCTGGTATTGCTTTATTCAATCATTTACCTAATAGGTTCAAGTCACTGAATGAGAAACAATTTAAGAAGGGGGTAAAAAAAATTTTATGTTCCAAGGCATACTATGATTTGGAGGAATTCTATTCAGATGAACTGAACTGATTAATTTGTAATATTATGTATGTATTGACATGTCCTATATATCTCTGGTATCTGAAAGGATGAATAAAGTATTATTATTATTATTATTGCTATTTGCTAACAGAATCGACCTGAATGTTTGCTTCTAAGTATCATATGATTTGTTGAACTTTTCAATAATTTTTTTTTATTTTTCAAGGAATAGATTGGCACAAAATTCTGCATTGACTCTCGAGTTGATATTCTTCAACTAATTGTAAAGTTTGAATCTGATCGCATAAGTACTTCTTGAGATATTTAGGAAATAACGTTAACTTCCGGAATAAACGACCTAGAATACCAGAACAAAAAGAAATTAAGGATATTACCATAAGTTACATTTATATTCACATAAGTTATATTCATGTTTTTCGGTTTTGTTAAGATTCAAGATTTTTCTACCACGATTGATTCCGTTGGAAATTAATGAAATTGGTGCCAATATTGGTATGTGTTTAGTTGTTTTCGATTAAAGAACGCGAATTAACTTCAAGTACTTCCACCTCCGTCTCAATTTGGGTATAGCAACGAAATTAAAAATTTCAAGGATAATTTATTATTTTCTTCACCGCTAGATGTGTGGAACTGGACCTGTGGAAAGGCAGAACTGATGAACCAGTCATCGTCCATGGATACACCTTCGTACCAGAAATTTCAGCCAAAGAGGTGCTAGAAGCTATAGCTGAGAGCGCATTCAAGACTTCAGACTATCCTGTGATACTCTCCTTCGAGAACCATTGTAATCCCAAGCTACAGGCTAAAATAGCCAACTATTGTAGGGAAATCTTTGGTGATATGCTTTTGGATTTACCGATAGATGCTTACAAAATTGAGCCAGGTAATAGTAATTTACGTTACATGGCCGGGAAATGGATCATTAAAGTACGAGTCTAGATGTTCACGGACGAGGCGACGAAGGAGCCGAGTCTGGAATTTCTAGACGAGTATTTAAATGACATTTATCGGCCGTGTATCGTACAACGTTTTATTTCATACTGCTTAATATTTTTTTCAAAGTTTTGGTACCAAAAATGAACTGTCTATTCAGGTAGTTTGAAGGTGTCAGTAATGCGTCAGTTCATGATGTAAAACCATCCATTAATATAGGGTGATAATGTTGTATGCTTTGAATCGGTCGCTAACAGTAACAAAGGTTGTTTTATTGATTGTCTTGCCTGTCAGTTCAGCATCGTTTTGAATTTTTGGTTCTGAATAATTTCAAATAAAATGGATGCAGGGGTTTTGAAAGAAAGTTCTGTACCGACGGCGAAACCTATCCCGGTCGAATCTTCCGGACGATATCAAAAGGAACACGAGATATTCTGTGAATGTGCTAGTTGAAATATACCAGTCCGGTAAAGTTACTTTACTGGCCTAGTGATGTAATGTATTATTTCCCGGACTCAAATGAGTTCGGGAAATGGAACATTAGAGTACAGAATGAAATAAAATATATAACCTAATTCAATACTTTGAAACAGTGTTCTAGAATAATTAAAATCGATTACACTTTTTCTGATTTTCTGATTGAATATTGAACCTGTTTGTTGATTTTTCGATTATTTACCTCTAGTATATTTCTTCATCTGTCATTTCATCATTGGTAGCTTTCTTTTCACGCGCGTGTTTTAGGTAACAGCATGCTATCGTTTTGTCCAAATGTCTGTAATTCTCGAATTCGACTCACTGATGACGAATCCAGTGTCAAAATCGATTCTGCCCGTCCGGCCGTGGACAAGATAACTGCCGAACGGAGCAAGCTAGCGAATTGAAACTTTCTGGGTAGGTCGCGCATAAAAATTTCGCGTTTATTGAGACAAATCGGCCGAATGGTTTCGCGGTTATAGCCATTTGAAATTTTGAAGTTATTTCCCTGATACTCCAGAAACTACTTGGATTGGATTGGAATGAAACTTAACAGTCGGTTGAATCATAACAACGCGCCAAATTTTTTTTGGGATCGTATATTATTGTTTCTTAATCTAAACCTAATCTGACAATTTCAAGTCTCTTAGTCCTGTCTTCCGAAGGTAAGAGCACATACGGACGGACGGACAGAATTGAATTTGACCGCGGATTCTTTTTCAGGGACTTCAACCCAAGGTTCAAGACCATCTTTAGCTCAAAATTCGAAAATGACAGACATCGTGACGAAATGATAACGCGCTGTTAAAAATGACCTGGAGAAGTTTTAGGGGATCTTCCAAACTATCAGAGACCGCCTAGTTTTTTGTTCAGGAGAATGCTTTGCGTACATTGATGCAAATATCTTATCAATATCTTCGCGATTGGAAATTTTGTTTTGAATTGTTGTGAATTGTATTAACCTGAAAAAACGCATACCTTCGAAACAACGTTTTAAAAAATTGTTTCGATAAAATGTAGCTCTTTTTTTGTGTATACAGGAGTACCTCTACCACCGCCGTCTGCGTTGAAGAGGAAAATCATCATTAAAAACAAGAAAAAACATCACCATCATCATCACAAGAAAAACACGCCAGAAGTTCAATCTCCTCCTCAAGAGGCGCCTGCGCCACTAGAGACACCTCCCTCCAACGCTGAAACAGAGCCTACCGGTAACGGTTTGGCATCAAGGCATCCCCCGTTACAAAATAGACAGGTAAGTGTCTCGTTGACTTCGATTTTTTCGCAATAATCTGTTCCGTTTCATCACAGACCAACAAGACAAATCACTTCATCGTTTGCGGGAATCGCGTCTTTCCGACCTTGAGAAATACAACAGACATAACCACACTTTCTTCTTTCTCAAAACAGCTGTCAAATTGAATGCTTGACTTTGGAATATCTAAAATCGAAATGTAAAAACGGATTTGTCGGGATTCAGGAATCACAAGATTTAAAATCCGACTAAGATTTTTCGATAAAACCATTTGAAAAGCAAATGTCCAATACCAAAGCGAGTGTTTTCTCACATCTTAAACTCCTATAGAAGAACTCGGTTGGAGTAAATGAAAATTTTGGAAAAATGTTACGGAAAACCAGTTTACCTTAAGCAGAGAATCTTTGTAGCGACACTTATAGGTCTCTAGGAAAACCCCCAAAATCTTTTGGGAGTTTGGGTGTGTTCTATTACATTACAAACCTTTTTCTAATATGTGTGAATACAATCGAATTAATGTGTAAGAAATGAAGAAACTCTAAAAATTTATAAACAAGAAATAGACTTCCTTTAAAAACTACATTGTCTTATCTTTTCCATAACACTATCAATTATTACTCATATGTTATTCGTTAAGTTTTCATTAACTGTATTGTAGTAAGTATACCATGTTTACGTGAAGTCTGCCAAACTGTTTCAGACACTGGTTTTTACATAATTTAACTCGGCAAGTTGAGTATAATTCATAATTGCCTCACTATTTTATCAATAAAGAATATATACAACAGTATTTCATTAAAAGAGGTATTTTTTGGGCGAAAACTTGTTCTTTGAAATTAATATATCAAGGTAACAGAAACATACTATTGTATTCAATGGAAAATGTATAGGTTGTGATACTTTCACATCAAATGAAATTCATTTCAATATAAAATCAAACTATGAATAGACCAACTTTATTCGATTCCAATCCTTGTGGTTGTGCAATCATATACAATTTTATTAGACATCCCATCGTTTTAATTGTATAATGGAGGTTGTAATGCTTTTACTTCAGTTGCGATTCCTTTATATCATATAAAATGAACATTATGAATAAGTCCACCTAAGTTCGATTCCAATTCTTGTTGTATAATTAAAACATATAATGAGGACTGTCATCATAAAATAGAACCTCAAAGATGACTAAACAATTGATTTGGTTGTAAAAAACTGTTTGGATTATATTCTGAAATGGAACAGATACGAAATTATTCATCAAATGAATAGGACAAAAATTTATTTCAGTTTGTTTACATGTTCATAACCTCTTCAAGCGAGTCCAAAAGCAGCGAGAGTGACGTAATCCTATTCCTGCAATCTGATTGGGACCCCAAACGCCTGCTAAAATTCTGATTAGCTCGATTCAGGGTCCTATCTGCGTTGACATAGATTTCCTAAGTAAATGACGCGAGTGGTTCATCTGGTTAGTCTGTGGTTTCATAACCCAGAAAATTAACGTTCAAATTTTTACAGAGCTCTAAGGAATCGACTGGTACGGAAGACGAGGGTAGCTCTACAGACGAAGAGAACGAATCGGTTAATGAACCAGTTGAACCGACAGAGATCAAGGAAGACGTGGGCAAAAAAGCAAGTGAAACAGAAGCGGGTGCTGAAATATCGGCTCTAGTCAATTATGTGCAGCCTGTGCATTTCTCCAGCTTCGAAAATGCGAAGAGTAAGTTTGAGAATTTCGAACATTTAAACTATGTCAATTGTTGAATTCGTTATTTTAGTTACCTTGTCAATACATATACTCCATTTACTTTTATGAACTATCCCGGTTGGCCATGTTTCAGGTGTATCTTTACTTAAAACTACGCAGGTTGGCACTCTTGTAATATCAGCAATGTCAAAATAATTTTCAGAGACTTGCATGAGGCTGTGTTGCCGAGCCGTAATTTACCAACACGTGGTAGTGCGCGTCAAAATTATGGAAAAAATTCATTTTCTCAGAAGAAAAATATTTGGCAACACAATCCTGAAACAGGTCAATTTTCGTTTCACTTTTACCGAATTTTTATGCATTTTCGAAGGATTTTTGTTGCACCCTGTGCCATCCCCATCAACCCTCTGAAGCTCAAGCAGACCTATATATCAGAGTTTTTATGTTTATGAATATCTAAGATTGTCCAATATTTCATGATTGAGAATAAATTATATTGCAGTCCTGAAGAAGATCCCAATAAAGGATCGAAACGTCGACAATTCGATAAAGACTGTTTTAATGGGGTTTTTCTTCAAACGAAAATGCAGTAATTTTCATGAAAAACCTTTGGAACGTCACATTTCAAACATATAATTTAAATATTATATTCAAAAAAAATGTTTGATCACCTAAAACTGAAAAATTAAAATGGGGAAATGCATTTAAAGGGATTTGTCTTGAGTGCACGATATGGCAACGTCGAATTCAGCTTTCTCGGAAAGAAAAGGACGTCAAATGTGTTACTTTGCTTAGGAAAACAGAGATAGCTACACTTCGATCTGGTTAAAGTAGAAGACAACGACCAAGGAATAAAAAAAGAAGAGCACATACTGTCATACTGTCATATTGTTGATAAATCGCAAACGGAAATTGTTTGGTTTTATTGACAAAGAACACGTGTGTACCACAGAATAGGGATGAATATTTCATTATTCTATAGCAGAAAAAGAGCCATTCTACTAAACACCGTTGTCACTTCGTGCATGCCTGGCAAATCCCAAACTCCAATTTTGAAATCTGATTTTCAATACTTTCTGAAGGTTATTTGGGAAAATGATGAATCAAACCCATAATAATTATGTTCAAATTTGCATTTGCAGTAATAACAGACATTCAGGAAAAACCCCCATTCACCCCAGAGTCCTGAAGCCGATACCACCTTTCCCAGTATTTAACAGCAAGGACGAGATTAGAGATATTATGGAAACTTTTTGGTGACATATTCTCTACAGTATTGCCATATCTCAAAATTCGAGTTGTAATCCTCTTACCATCTTTCGACTCTTTCTGGTCTTCCTCCTCAACTTTTAACATAGATTCTTTCTTTCCAGAAAAGAATCGGTGCTACGAAATGTCCTCGTTCGACGAAAAACAAGCCACCTCCCTTCTCAAGGAGTACCCAGAGCAATTCGTCAACTATAACAAGCACCAGCTCAGCAGGGTATACCCGGTGGGAACACGTTTCGACTCGTCGAACTTCGTGCCTCAGCTGTTCTGGAACGCAGGTTGCCAGCTCGTGGCCCTCAATTACCAAACGCTAGACGTGGCAATGCAGCTGAACGTCGGCGTGTTCGAGTACAATTTCCGGTGCGGTTACCTGTTGAAACCGGAATTCATGAGGAGGGCCGACAGGAAGTTCAATCTGTTCGCCGAGTCGACGGTGGACGGGATCATTGCGGGTACTGTAATAATAACTGTGATATCTGGACAATTTTTATCTGATAGGAGAATTGGTACGTACGTCGAGGCGGAGATGTACGGGCTACCAGCGGACACGGTGAGGAAACGATTCAGGACGAAAACGGTGCCCAACAATGGAATCAATCCGATTTATGATGAAGAACCGTTCGTGTTCAAGAAGGTAAGGAATTTTTCGGTAAAAAAACCTATAAAAGCACTGACTTGAAGTCAGAAGCTTTTGCGCGCATGTTCAATTTTTATATTCTTTGGGCATGCGCGGAAGAACTGCTGACTTCGTATCAGTGCTTTTCTAAGTTTTTTCGATGAAGTACTGGATTTCAATTCGATCTAATCAGGTTTTTTGGAAAGATTGGGAAAATTAAATTTTGGATGGGTATATCTGCGAATTCATTGGGTGGAATTCACCCATTCACGAATTCGACCCTCGTAATTAAGGTCCAAACCTACTCTACAAATATTGATTTCCTCCAAGCTGTTTCTTTCGAAGTTATTGTGTTTACGGAAGGAACGACTTAGGAACTCAATATTTGTAGACTAGGTTAGGGGCTTGATTACGAGGGTCGAATTCGTGAATGGTTAAAAGCCACCAAATGATTCCGCAGATATAGCCATTCAAAATTTTTTTTCTCAATATTTTCAATAATACAGATTAGATCGAATAGACGACTTCGGTCCAAGTTACCAACCCACAATTTTCTTCACAGATTTTCTATCACTAGGGAACGGGAATTTCAGGACAAATTCGACATGATAAGGTTCGCGTTATTTATAAATATCCATAAAAGATGCCTCTTCTCCTCAAACAAGATGATTCCTTCCAAATATAGGTTTTTGTTAGGCAGAAATTTAAGTTGGGATTCCTGATTTCATGTTAATAGTGTCAAATTTATAAAGGATATTTTTCGCAAATCAACTTGGTTATTTCGGTTGCCGGTTTTTCGTTCTGTAAATATGAAATATTCGGTTGGTTCCTGAAAAAAAGGTTCATTACGGAATTTGATTGATGAAAAAGCAATCTTTCTGTCACCAGAACATAGACATATCAAGTCTTTGCACCAGAACGACAATCAATGTTTTATGGTAACATATCCATAGCATAGAACAACCTTTATTAACCTTATGATCCATAGACCATACCTAGTAATTTTTCCATTGTTGATTGTTGTCTCTTCTATGATCTATGGATCATAAGGTGAATTAAGATTGTTCTATGCTATGGATATGTTACCGTAGAACATTGTCTGTCGTTCTGGTGACAGAAAGAACGTTTTTTCATCAATCAAATTCCGTAATTAACCTTTTTTTCAGGAACCAACCGAATATTTCATATTTACGGAATGGAAAACCGGCAACCGAAATAACCAAGTTGATTTGCGGAACATATCCCATATAAATTTGACACTATTAACATGAAATCAGGAATCCCAACTTAAATTTTCAGCCAATCAGAGATGATCTTAACAAAACCCTAAATTTGCAAGGAATTATCTTGTTTGAGGAGCCGAGGCATTTTTACGGATGTTTATAAATACCGCGAACCTTATCATATCGAATTTGTCCTGGAATTCCTGTTCCCCAGTGATAGTAAATTAGTGAAGAAAATTGTGGGTTGGCAACTTGGGCCGAAGTCGTCTATTGAAATCTAGTACTTTATCGAGAAATGACAGTTCGAAGGTTCATACAGAATTTTATGGGGATAATATGATCTAAATAAAGATTACAGAATAATGAATATTTGAAAAAAAAAATTTCAATATTTTGCACAAAGTTGTGCACCAATTTATTATTTTCCAAAAAAAAATTAAAAATAATTTCTCTTAAATTTACTTAGAGCACGATCCTAACAAAGTTTTGCGAGAGGTTGCGTTATGCGTTATGCTCCAACCACTAATCTCCAATATATCCAATATTTTGCGAGATAACCATTTAAAAATTCATGTTTACCTTCATTAAAGGTGGTGCTACCAGAATTAGCATCTTTTCGAATAGTGGTTTATGAGGAAGGAGGAAAATTCATCGGCCATCGTATTCTGCCAGTGGTGGGTTTGTGTCCGGGCTACAGGCATATCAACTTAAGAAACGAAATCGGTCAGCCCCTCCCGCTGGCAACCCTGTTCGTCCATGTGGTCGTTAAAGATTACGTGCCTGACGGTTTATCGGATTTCGCGGAGGCTCTCGCTAATCCGATCAAATACCAGAGCGAGTTGGAGAAGAGGGCGCAGCAACTTGCTGTTCTCACAGAAGACATGGAACCGTTGGAGGGAGATGGAAAGGATAGTCAAAAGAAGTGTACCTCGGGTAAAAATACGAAGGAGCAAGCAACGAACGGAAGTCCAGCGCAACGATATTCAATACCAAGTAAGTGCATGATGATTGTTCACATGAAAACAATTGCTACTTAAGATTCGTTAATATGGCAACATGGCGTTTTTTTCGGAAGGTCAAATTTTATAGAAATCGAACCTGCCATGAAATTTGGCCTTCGGGTCGCTAGGAGAATGTGGATGTGTCCACGAGCTTTGTAATGAAACGGCGTTCTTTAATCAAATGACAATAAAAAAGTGATCTCTAGGGAAAAATAGATTCATCCCTTACCATTTATGAAAGAACAGAACATACGAACTTGGCGTTTTGACAAGTAGCGGGAGAAACGAGCCAGGGAACCTTTTCCTGAATGTGATGGTATGAACGTTCTCTATCGTTTCATCAAATATGCACCCCGTATCCTTGGCAACAGCCTCCACACGCCTATTTTCTTCATAGGGACCCAGGGATGATGTGTTCTCCTGAACAAATGTGCAGTCGTAACAAGGCGGTCTCTCATAGTTTGGAAAATATGGACCTTAACTATCTGAAATCAATTTTTCCATCATAAATGCAATCACTCAATGCTTGTATAAAGTTCACAGATTGTTAACGCCTTAACATAACTGTCAGGTTTTTCCCGACAGCTGTCAACGACGAAAACAAAGAATTTCTTCCAATGGGGGTTTTTCCTGAATTTGGGTTATTACTGCAAATGCAAATTTGAACATAATTATTATGGGTTTGATTCATCATTTTCCCAAATTACCTTCAGAAAGTATTCAAAATCAGATTTCAAAATTGGGGTTTGGTATTTGCCAGGCATGCACGAAGTGACAACGGTGTTTAGTAAAATAGCTTTTTCTGCTATGGAATAATGAAATATGTATTTCTTTTCTGTGGTACACACGTGTTCTTTGTCAATATAACCAAACAATTTCCGTTCGCGATTTGTCAGTAATATGACAGTATGTCAGTCTTTGCTCTTCTTTTTCTATTCCTTGATCGTTGTCTTCTACTCTAACCAGATCGAAGTACAGCTATCTCTGTTTTCCTAAGAAAAGTAACACATTTGACGTCCTTTTCTTTCCGAGAAAGCTGAATTCGACGTTGCCATATCGTGCACTCAAGACAAATCCCTTTAAATGCAAATCCCCATTTTTATTTTTCAGTTTTAGGTGATTCTACCCTTTTTTAAAAATATAATATTGAAATTATATGTTTGAAATGTGATGTTCTAAAGGTTTTTCATGAAAATTACTGCATTTTCGTTCAAAGGAAAAACCCCTATTGAATTGCACTAATGTCAAATTTCACTTTTGAAAATCATTCTAGAACTTTTGGCGGCCCATGTCTTCCAAACTTTGAGAGACCGACTAACTTAGACTACAATTCTTTCGTTCAGGAGAACACACTGCATACTTTGATACAAATATTCAATGAATATTTCTACGACGTGAAATTTTATCATTGTATCTTAATGGAGAATATTCTGAAAAACAATGAAGACACTCCTGGGAGCCGATTCTTGAATCTCGATCAGGAATTGAAGAGTATGACAATTGTCATATACTTATGTCGATTTTCTAAGTTTTATCGAGCATCTGCAAAATTTGTGAGAGTTCTATTCGACATTTTCAAGCAAATATTCGAGAAATGAACTGAATGCAAGGTATCGAGAAATTTCAAATCGGAATATAAACATAACCTCATCACCGTTTCCTTCGACTTAGCAGCGAGTGGTACGGAGTATAGGAGATATAACATTCGATTATCGAGTGACATTCGGTTCCATGCGCAGGTTATGTCTACTTCTCGTTTATATTTAACTTAGAAAATCGACGCGGACGAATGGCATTTTCATACTCTTCAACTCTTGATCGAGATTTAAGAATCGGCCCCCTGATTAAAGTAATAGGATACGGCCAGAGTGCATAGGAGATTGCGATATCGCAAGTCGACTTCTCGTTTAGTGACAAAACTGGAAGCGGTAAGAGTTGAACAAATGAAGTCCTTCTGGGATATATTCATACTCAGGACCAATCGGATTTATTCTGCCTGCATCATGATCACTTCTCGCAATATTGCAATCTTGCTTGCTCCTTTGGCTTCACCTTCAGTGTAATGAATCATCATCTGCATCCGTCTCCTACGGACTGACCAAGGTTTACCTAATCTTCCTTTTCCTCTTGAAAGCTGGATCCCAGTCAATGGAAGTACCAAACGATATCGAATCCACTAACCTACCAGCCACCTGCAGCTCAGACTTTGCCTTGGAATCCACGATCAATACGAATTCACTGCCCAAGTCCACAGAAATCAAGCAAGTTCATGAGCCAGCCGAACAGATAGTGGCCGAACCGCTTGAGAAACTCCTGGACAACAAGTTGGTCAAAGAAAAGAAATTAGAACTGGAGAAGAAATTGGATGCACTCAGGAAGAAACACGCCAAGAAAAAATCCACGTTTCAAAGCCAAAAATCTAGTGATTGCGGAGAAAAAAAGCCGAAACTAATTAATATTAAATTGGTGAAGAGGTTGTCTAGTAAAAATATGTGAGTATATTATCAACAAAGTTGTCCTATATTTTTGTTTCTGGACCAAAAGCTCCCACAAAAGTAAAATTTGAAGAAGAGTGCTTATACTTATAAATGATTCATTAAAATCAGTTTAACGACATTTCATTTATCGTTCTCGACATATTCACGATTTTTTGTATAGTAGTGTATTTGTAGGGAGAAGGCTTACATTTATAAACATCCCTCCTAGCATAACCACCACATCAAGATATTTTAAATCACATTTTCCATTTCTAGCATTAGTGGTGTTTTTTCAACCGAATCGCCCAGTATAGAACCTTTAACTGATGTTGCTGATGCGCCCGAAACGGTTGAAGAGGATAGACCCGTACATCTCCCAAGAAGTCAATCTGAACGTCTTTTAGCCATCAATAAAGATTACATGTTGCAAGAGAGGGAACTTAGGGAAAAATACCATGAAATCATTTTCAACACCCTCGAGAAGGTGATGAAAGGGTCGCAAAATAACCAGGTGAAACTGCTAAAGGTAACGTACTTCTCCATAGTTCCGATAATACTCACTGAATTGCAATAAAATGAATGCATCGGGCCTTTAACAGATCCTTGGGGTACACCTCAAATATTTACATAGATTCATCGTTTACGTGCTTCTCAATGAGAACAAATGAGAATGGTAGCTTCTTGGTGAAGTCGAACAATTATATTATCAGATGAAGTCTATCAAATTATTGAAAACCATTTGGTCGTTATCTCTTGACTATCTGCTATCTTTAAAATGTTTAAACAAAAGTTTTCAACATTTTCATTGTGTAGGAACAATACCAAAGAGATACGACAGAGCTAATGAGAAAACTTCAAGCGGACCACAGAGAAGAAGTTAAAGCGTTAGCTAGAAAACACCTGAACAAAGAACAGTTCACTAGAATTAAAAAAGAAGTAGTATCCGCTGTCGTGGAAAGAGGGGTATCTGAGAGGGAAAAACTCACGCAACAATTTAACGAAAAACAAGATGAATTGACGAGGCAGCACGAAATCGTCAAGGAAGCTTTGAACGATCATAGATCCAAGGTAAGTGCGTTCCAAAAAATACGATAAGTTCAGAAAACTAGAATATAACATCGTGAATCTATTCATTAGGTAGTGTGTCAAAGTGCTGTAATTTCCCATCAATGTTGATTTGCACTGTTGCGAGGTCCCCGTGCAAAATCAGAAAAAAATCAACAAAAACTAAACTTTGGTTCGTATACGGTGGTTCCGTCCAATAGTTATAAGTCTTATCTGCGGTTCCAATATGAGTCAGTCTGATGATCGGTAACAACCCTGAAACTTTAGTAAGCGTACTCCTTCGGTGTAGATGTTTTGGTTGATTGGATTATTAGCTCTGATCAGGGTGAAATAAAATTTCGCACGGAATCGCTAAATCTTACCCCCCACCCCTCTGCGCTTTGATGTTTATTCGCGGTTATTTATGAAAAATTTTCTAAGTCCCAAATAAATTTTTTTTCTCGAAAATCGTCGACCTTGTTATCGTTTCCTATTGAATCGAGGTCGTAGATCACGAATATGTCATTAGAAATCGTCCAGTGACAACCGTTTAGAAATTATGGCGGAAATAGTGAAAAAATTTCGAAATTTTGGTCAATTTTGAGACGTCGTGCCGACCAAAATAATGAAGCTGGGTGATGTCGAATTTTTTTGCGTGCAGTTCGATCCTTTATGTATGAATTAAAACAGATTTCATCGTCCTACTCTCATCGAGTCGGTAATAATGATTTTTTGAAAAAAGGTCCAAAATTTTGGAACTTCAAGGACCTCTCACGTCCAGGACGATTTTTTTTAAAAATATCTGACCTTATATTCTTGTTCTACGCCCTCGAATTAGTAAGTGTTCCAAATTTCACGGCGATAGGAGTCGGAAAATTATTTTTCGAAAATTGAGATTTTCTTAAGGGTAACCCCTTAAAATTTTACCAAAAATCGAAAGTTCTCCGATCGACCTGAAATTTTAAACATATACTAATTCGAGGGCGTAGATTAAGAAAATCCAATCAGAATGTTAGTGGAGAGTCTGGTTCGTTTTTATGGCCCGAGGAAAATCGAAAAAATTGGACCTTTTTTAAAAAAATCATAATTTTTCAACCAGGAGACTTACGTCTATAAAATAAGTGGCTACGTACTCACAAAGGATCCAGATATAACCAAAAAAATTCGATATTGTCCAGCTTCACGCGTTTGATCTGTACAACGGCCCAAAGTTGACCCAAATTTCGAAAATTTCTCACCAAATCCGGAATATTTTCCAAATCGAATCAGTTACGCAAAATCTAATTATAGATTCGTAATCTACGTGTTCGAATCCATAATATATGATGTGCATATTGTCATAGCTTCAAAAATAAAATTTCGCACGGAATCGCTAAATCTTACCCTCCACCCCTCTGCGCTTTGATGTTTATTCGCGGTTATTTATGAAAAATTTTTTAAGTCCCAAATAAAATTTTTTTCTCGAAAATCGTCGACCTTGTTATCGTTTCCTATTAAATCGAGGTCGTAGATCACGAATATGTCATTAGAAATCGTCCAGTGACAACCGTTTAGAAATTATGGCGGAAATAGTGAAAAAATTTCGAAATTTTGGTCAACTTTGAGACGTCGTGCCGACCAAAATAATGAAGCTGGGTGATGTCGAATTTTTTACGTGCAGTTCGATCCTTTATCTATGAATTAAAACAGATTTCATCGTCCTACTCTCATCGAGTCGGTAATAATGATTTTTTGAAGAAAGGTCCAAAATTTTGGAACTTCAAGGACCTCTCACGTCCAGGACGATTTTTTTAAAAAATATCTGACCTTATATTCTTGTTCTACGCCCTCGAATTAGTAAGTGTTCCAAATTTCACGGCGATAGGAGTCGGAAAATTATTTTTCGAAAATTGAGATTTTCTCAAGGGTAACCCCTTAAAATTTTACCAAAAATCGAAAGTTCTCCGATCGACCTGAAATTTTAAACATATACTAATTCGAGGGCGTAGATTAAGAAAATCCAATCAGAATGTTAGTGGAGAGTCTGGTTCGTTTTTATGGCCCGAGGAAAATCGAAAAAATTGGACCTTTTTTAAAAAAATCATAATTTTTCAACCAGGAGACTTACGTCTATAAAATAAGTGGCTACGTACTCACAAAGGATCCAGATATAACCAAAAAAATTCGATATTGTCCAGCTTCACGCGTTTGATCTGTACAACGGCCCAAAGTTGACCCAAATTTCGAAAATTTCTCACCAAATCCGGAATATTTTCCAAATCGAATCAGTTACGCAAAATCTAATTATAGATTCGTAATCTACGTGTTCG
Source organism: Myrrha octodecimguttata (assembly GCA_958510865.1). Lineage (NCBI taxonomy): Eukaryota > Metazoa > Arthropoda > Insecta > Coleoptera > Coccinellidae > Myrrha > Myrrha octodecimguttata. Next base: position 54,924,275 of record OY294058.1, on the reverse strand, counting down.
AATCCATAATATATGATGTGCATATTGTCATAGCTTCAAAAATAAAATTTCGCACGGAATCGCTAAATCTTACCCTCCACCCCTCTGCGCTTTGATGTTTATTCGCGGTTATTTATGAAAAATTTTTTAAGTCCCAAATAAAATTTTTTTCTCGAAAATCGTCGACCTTGTTATCGTTTCCTATTAAATCGAGGTCGTAGATCACGAATATGTCATTAGAAATCGTCCAGTGACAACCGTTTAGAAATTATGGCGGAAATAGTGAAAAAATTTCGAAATTTTGGTCAACTTTGAGACGTCGTGCCGACCAAAATAATGAAGCTGGGTGATGTCGAATTTTTTACGTGCAGTTCGATCCTTTATCTATGAATTAAAACAGATTTCATCGTCCTACTCTCATCGAGTCGGTAATAATGATTTTTTGAAGAAAGGTCCAAAATTTTGGAACTTCAAGGACCTCTCACGTCCAGGACGATTTTTTTAAAAAATATCTGACCTTATATTCTTGTTCTACGCCCTCGAATTAGTAAGTGTTCCAAATTTCACGGCGATAGGAGTCGGAAAATTATTTTTCGAAAATTGAGATTTTCTCAAGGGTAACCCCTTAAAATTTTACCAAAAATCGAAAGTTCTCCGATCGACCTGAAATTTTAAACATATACTAATTCGAGGGCGTAGATTAGGAAAATCCAATCAGAATGTTAGTGGAGAGTCTGGTTCGTTTTTATGGCCCGAGGAAAATCGAAAAAATTGGACCTTTTTTAAAAAAATCATAATTTTTCAACCAGGAGACTTACGTCTATAAAATAAGTGGCTACGTACTCACAAAGGATCCAGATATGACCAAAAAAATTCGATATTGTCCAGCTTCACGCGTTTGATCTGTACAACGGCCCAAAGTTGACCCAAATTTCGAAAATTTCTCACCAAATCCGGAATATTTTCCAAATCGAATCAGTTACGCAAAATCTAATTATAGATTCGTAATCTACGTGTTCGAATCCATAATATATGATGTGCATATTGTCATAGCTTCAAAAATAAAATTTCGCACGGAATCGCTAAATCTTACCCCCCACCCCTCTGCGCTTTGATGTTTATTCGCGGTTATTTATGAAAAATTTTCTAAGTCCCAACCCCTTAAAATTTTACCAAAAATCGAAAGTTCTCCGATCGACCTGAAATTTGAAACATATACTAATTCGAGGGCGTAGATTAAGAAAATCCAATCAGAATGTTAGTGGAGAGTCTGGTTCGTTTTTTATGGCCCGAGGAAAATCGAAAAAATTGGACCTTTTTTAAAAAAATCATAATTTTTCAACCAGGAGACTTACGTCTATAAAATAAGTGGCTACGTACTCACAAAGGATCCAGATATAACCAAAAAAATTCGATATTGTCCAGCCTCACGCGTTTGATCTGTACAACGACCCAAAGTTGACCCAAATTTCGAAATTTTGGTCAACTTTGAGACGTCGTGCCGACCAAAATAATGAAGCTGGGTGATTTTTTCACGTGCAGTTCGATCCTTTATCTATGCAATAAAACAGATTTCATCGTCCTACTTTCATCGAGTCGGTAATAATGATTTTTTGAAAAAAGGTCCAAAATTTTGGAACTTCAAGGACCTCTCACGTCCAGGACGATTTTTTTTAAAAATATCTGACCTTATATTCTTGTTCTACGCCCTCGAATTAGTGAGTGTGCCAAATTTCACGGCGATAGGAGTCGGAAAATTATTTTTCGAAAATTGAGATTTTCTTAAGGGTAAGGAATTTCATCGTCCTACTTTCATCGAGTCGGTAATAATGATTTTTTGAAAAAAGGTCCAAAATTTTGGAACTTCAAGGACCTCTCACGTCCAGGACGATTTTTTTTTAAAATATCTGACCTTATATTCTTGTTCTACGCCCTCGAATTAGTAAGTGTGCCAAATTTCACGGCGATAGGAGTCGGAAAATTATTTTTCGAAAATCGATATTTTCTTAAGGGTCTATAAAATAATTGGCTACGTACTCACAAAGGACCCAGATATAACCAAAAAAATTCGATATTGTCCAGCCTTACGCGTTTGATCTGTACGACGGCCCAAAGTTGACCCAAATTTCGAAAATTTCTCACCAAATCCGGAATATTTTCCAAACCGAATCAGTTACGCAAAATCTAATTATAGATTCGTAATCTACGTGTTCGAATCCATAATATATGATGTGCATATTGTCATAGCTTCAAAAATAAAATTTCGCACGGAATCGCTAAATCTTACCCCCCACCCCTCTGCGCTTTGATGTTTATTCGCGGTTACTTATGAAAAATTTTCTAAGTCAACTTGTTGACTCGACAGATATTCGAACTTGTATCGCGTTAGTTCTAAACTGTTAATGCCGGTGATAGCTTTTGACACCACTACTACAGTACCTTCTGTTTTTGCGAATTTCATGACAGCTCATTCTCTCACAGGCGAAAGCTGCATTAACTAGGGAATTTGAAGTGAGATTGGCAAGACTAGACGGAGAAGCCAGTGGATGTAGCCAAATCGAATGTACAAATTAATTTTAACACTAACTGTACATAATTAAATATATGCCGTAGAAGTATTCAGATTCTTCATGACGATGATAGTTCGAGAAGTCTTTATGGTGCTTGCACGAAAAACATAGCAGTTGAATGAGATTAGCCTGTACAGAGATAAGCATTAATTGTTATATGTTGATAATTTCAGTATTGACATGGATTATGAGAAGAAGTAGATTAAAGCAATATAATAGTAGATGTTGGTGTTACTTATAGAACGGTACTTTTAAGTTGTATTATACCATGGTGCAAACTAGTCTGACGAAAATGGAGAGGTACTTCTCATCATAGTGTATTGTATTTTGTAAATTTCGATCTCCACTGTTGACCGGTGAGAACTGGTTAGTTACAGCGTCGAAGAATCTGAATACTTCCGTAATTGTAAGTTAGGATTTGATTTTTTCTGCATTTTGAAGCCACGTGTATTTAAACGTATGAAAATGTTCAATTCAACAATGATTTTTTAATGATGGAATAATGAATGACTAAAAGTTTCTCCGAACGATTTTTATATTTTGAATTTTTTAATTCGTAGGTTTTACATCATTCCTGATATTTGACTACATTCCATTATTCGAAATTCATCAAATTTTGACCTATCAAACCGACTTTCCGTTGCTGCAGATTGAGATAGTCATTTATGGAAATCTGTTTCTTTGAGGGTACATGCAGATGTCAATTCGAAAATTTTTCCGTAACGTTTTTACTAAGTAACAGGAGCTTTATTATTTTGTCCGAATATCTGTTATTTTGAAATTTTGTACCGATAATGGTCTCAAACGACAAGGTTGGACTCACTAATAGAGAATCCGTGGTCAAATTCAATTCTGTCTGGCCTACCTTATGTGCTCTAACTTTCGAAGGAAAACTCCTAGAGTCTAGACATTTTCAGGGTAGGTTTGTAGTCTTAATACAATCTTGGTTGAAGTTGTTAATGGGCCAAATCCACCCAACCGTTCCAGAGATACACCTATTTCAAATTTTGAGGTTATGTCCTCAATATCTCTAAACATAATGATGTTTGATGATTAAAGGCTACTGCTAAACTCTGAGATCATATTCAATTTTTCTGCCTCAACTTTTAGCTGGATCTTATATGTACTTACTTATTTTCGCTATACAGGGTGTTCTACGAGCTCTATGAAAAACTTTGACAGTTGGTTGCTGTGCTTATTCTGAACATTTTTTTCCTATGAACATATTTCCGATTCGTTTTTGTTAAGAAGACACAAGCATTTGAAAAATTATATTTTCATGTTCAAATCATAATTATAAATGGAAATTTTGATCCTATAAAAATTGTTCAAAATGTCCACCTTCGGCTTGAATGCAAGCTTCACATCGACGAAATAAAGATGCCGTTACTCGGCGTATCAGATTTGGGTCGTTTCGTATTTGGTTGGCTGCATCTTGAATTCTATCGAGTAATCGTTGATGAGATTCGATTTCAACATAATAAACAAGCTGCTTCATATGTCCCCATAAATAAAAATCTAAGGGATTTAGATCAGGCAAACGAGGTGGCCATTCTTTTCGTCCTCCTTGACCTATCCATTTATTCGGGAAATGTTTATTCAGCCAACTGATTACTTGTCTCCCTCTATGTGGTGGTGCACCATCGTGCTGATACCACATATTCCCTACAATGTTTAGCTCTAAGTCATCAATGCAGTCAAAAAGGTTGTACTCCAAAAAATGAATAATAGACGACTTCGGCCCAAGTTGCCAACCCACAATTTACTTAGCAAATTTACTTTCACTGGGGAACGGGAATTTCAAGACAACTACGACATGATGAGGTTCGCGTTATTTATAAATATCCGTAAAAGATGCCTCGGTTCCTCAAACAAGATAATTCCTTCCAAATATAGGTTTTTGTTAAGATCGTCCCCGATTGGCTGAAATTTAAGTTGGGATTCCTGATTTCATGCAAACAGTGTCATTTTTCATAGGATACGTTCCGAAAATCAACTCTGTTGTTTCGGTTGCCGATTTTCCGCTCCATAAATATGGAATATTCGGATGGTTCCTGGAACAAGCGCGTGAAAAAGGTTATTTACGGAATTTGGTTGATGAAAATGCGGTCGATTTACTGTCACCAGAACGATTTTCTATGGTAAATATCCATAGCATAGAACAATCATGCTTACTTTAGGTTTGTTTTGGTTCTGAGAGAGACTATTGGTCTATGCTAGAACCGTCCCGAACAGATCTGAACTCGGAACCACAACAAACCTAAAGTAAACATATATTGTTCTATGCTATGGATATTTACCATAGAATATCGTTCTGGTGACAGTAAATCGACCGCATTTTCATCAACCAGATTCCGTAAATAACCTTTTTCACGCGCTTGTTCCAGGAACCATCCGAATATTTCATATTTATGGAGCGGAAAATCGGCAACCGAAACAACAGCGTTGATTTTCGGAACGTATCCTATGAAAATTGACACTGTTTGCATGAAATCAGGACTCCCAACTTAAATTTCAGCCAATCGGGGACGATCTTAACAAAAACCTATATTTGGAAGGAATTATTATCTGGTTTGAAGAGCCGAGGCATGTTTTACGGGTATTTATAAATAATGCGAACCTTATCATGTCGAATTTGTCCTGAAATTCCCGTTCCCCAGTGAAAGTAAACTTGCTTAGTAAATTGTGGGTTGGCAACTTGAGCCGAAGTCGTCTATTAAAATAACGTCAATTACCATATCAACCGATATTTTATGTCGGTCTACTTGATCAAAACATGGAAATAAATTTTTCCAAATGCTTCTAACTTCGAAACGAGAACGAATCAGACCTATGTTCATAGGAAAAAAAAATATTCAGAATATGCATAGCTACCACCTGTTAAAGTTTATCATAGAGCTTGTAGAACACCCTATATAGGAAAAGTGAGATCTCGGATGGCGAATTTTTTTCATTTATTTTACCCACGATTGGACGGATTCTGAATTTTCGGAAATACTGGGAGGGTACAATTTCGAATGGAAATCTCTGCGGAACTATCGGGTGGATTTTACCCATTCACGAATTCGGCCTTTGTTATTGAGTTCCAAACTTTCTGTTCAACCTACTCCAAATTTCTGAAATTACTGTGAATAATTGAATGCTTTGGCAACGAATTTGAACGAGTCCGTAAAAATTTCTAAACTCAAGTCAGTGGTTTCTTAAAATTTTTAATCGTATAACTTCTGAAATTGGTGATCATGCGAACTTTAACTAGCAGTAGCAACAATTTACATGTTCCTCAACCTATGAACAATTTTATATTTGCTGCAACTATATCACCTTCCAACAGTAAATTATCTTTCAGTCTTATTTTCAAAAAAAAAACATTTTTTGGTAAACCCGCAAGATTTCCCGTCGCCGAGATATTAAGAAGATATTCACATCATTGTACGCATTGTGTTTTTCTGAATAAAAAATGTGAAATCGAACATAGGCGGTTTCCCTTGATTTGGAAGATATGGGCCCCTAGAGTTCCAAAATGAGTCGTTTTCAGGTCCCTTTTCCCACCATAAAAACGATCTCTCACTTCATCTGTATAGTTCACAAACCACCCTTGAACCTTCAATCAACAATAAGCAACACTTTTTTCCAACAATAATCAATATTTAATGAAAAAACAATGAAATTACTGGACAACCACTTAACCTCTATTCCTTCTGATTTCGACTCGGTCTAAAAGTGAAGTTTGGCAATGGCTCGAATTTCATCGGTCGGAATCGTGCCATCGTGCGTATTCGTGAATGAGAGATTATTGCTCGCGAGAAAAATGAAATATTAAGAAATATGTTCTTGGTTCTTACTGTTTACTGCGATACTCTAAATCTTCCAATAGGAGAATTCGTTTCTAATGAAATCTACAAGTTTGAAACACATCGTAATGGAATGAGAATACACACTGATATATATTTCAACCTACATTTTTTTCAATGTGATAGGTCGCGCCCTTCCCAGATTTCCAATGAATAAATCGAGGTTATTATATAACCCATTTTATTGGAATACCCTGAATTTCATTCTAAACTGGGACCATCTCGAAGACACAACAAAAAAAGAAGTAGATAACAACCTCCCTATTTTGAAGGGGATAGAAAGAAAGTTCAAACGAAAATATTGAGAGTGAAACCTTAAACAAATATTCTCAATGATTTTGTTTTGATGTTAGAATAACCACCTCTTCTTCAGTGACACAAGCATATTCCTTACTATCATCTCCTTCAACTCATCATTTCATATTTCCCACCAGCAACTAACTACTCTCCGGTACGTTGTGCAGCGATGAAAAGACGCTGTTGCCAAGCTCCGCTTCAACATTGAGAAGTATTTCGTAGAAATATAGGTTAAGTGGTTGTCTAATATTATCACTTTTCTTCCTTTAAATAATGAATTTTCTTGAAAGAAAGTGTAGCTATTCGTTGGTCGAAGGTTCAAAGATGATTTATGAACTAGATTTGAGATGTGAGAGATCATTTTTATGGCGGAAAAAAGGATCTGAAAATGCAACAATTAGGAACTTTGGGGGCCCATATCTTCCAAACAGAGGGAGACCGCCTATGTTGGCCTTCATATTTTTTGTTCAGGAACTGACACTGCTTACAATGATGTGAATCTCTTACTTATAGCTTCGCGACGGGAAATCTTGCGGGTTTACCCAATTTTTCAGTTCATCTAACAAGATACTCAGGTTTCTTTGCGAATACTCAAAATTAAATGCGAAATTCCCAAAATTCTCACAACTATTCTACCTCACTTCGAAAATGACGAATCAAATCAGTTGAAGGGTTTTTAAGTTGTACATACATGTGGCTCTTTAATAGGTTAAGGATGTGCTATGTTAACTAGTCATCTTAAATATGCTGACCCGAATGAAAAAGCATCAAAACATTTTTTACACTTTATTTTTATGTAAATATCAATGATAAGATTTGGTCCGATACTTCTGAGTTTGGACTCTAATTTTTTTTTACATAGTGAGATTATTTCGTGAAATTATTTTTAATTTTCTCCGATGTTGAATTTCCGTTTTTATTTATTTCATGATTCAGTTCTGCGTTTTATTTTATTATCATCGTCTGTTCGAGGAATCTTCACCATACTGATATTTTTTTTGAAAAATTTTATTCTTGGTGGGATATCAGCGCACGAAATTCAAATTGCAACAGTTCGAGAAAATTCGAATGGTATGAAAGGGACAATAAGAAGGATAGAATTTTTCCTTGTGGTGCAGATTTTATATACTTTGTAGCACTGTGCTATCGAAAATATTTGGATGTGTTTTCATTCAACTGTGAGGGGTGTTCTTAAATATTGTATTTTCAATGTTCAACGAAGTGTCAACCTTCAATATGCAAATATTATGTGTAACAATAGGCGATTTCGGAAGCTCACTCAGATGACCCGTGTTAATCCGATCAAGTTTCCGAAATCGCCTTATGAATTAGGCGAGGTGTTTGAAGGTATATCGAAAAACTCACGCAGTTGCTGTCCAAAGTGAAGAGCCGACTTCGGCCCAAGTTGCCAACCCACAATTTTCTTCACGAATTTACTTTCACTGGGGAATTGGAATTTCAGGACAAATTCGACATGATAAGGTCCTCGTTATTCTTAAATATCCGTGAAAATGCCTAGGATCCTCAAACAACATAATTCCTTCCAAATATAGGTTTTTGTTCGGCTGAATTTCAAGTTGGGATTCCTGATTTCATGTTAATAGTGTCAGGTTTATAAAGGATATGTTCCGCAAATCCACTTGGTTATTTCGGTTGCCGGTTTTTCGTTCTGTAAATATGAATATTGGGTTGGCTCCTGAAAAAAAGATTAATTACGGAATTTGATTGATGAAAAAGCAATCTTTCTGTCACCCGAACATAGACATATTAGGTCTATGCATCAGAAAGACAATCAATGTTTTATGGTAACATATCCATAGCATAGAACAATCTTTATTTACCTTATGATCCATAGACCATATCTAGTAATTTTCCAGTGTTGATTGTTGTCTCTTCTATGTTCTATGGATCATAAAGTAGATAAAGATTGTTCTTTGCGATGAATATGTTACCATAGAACATCAAATTCCGTAACTAACCTTTTTTTCAGGATCCAACCGAATATTTAGAATTTACGGAATTGAAAACCGGCAACCGAAATAACAAAGTTGATTTGCGGAACATATCCTTCATAATTTTGACACTATCAACATGAAATCGGGAATCCCAACTTAAATTTCAGCCAGTCAGAGATGATCTCAACAAAACCCCATATTTGAAAGGAATTATCTTGTTTGAAGAGCCGAGTCATCTTTTACGGATATTTATAAATAACGCGTTCTTATCATGTCGAATTTGTCCCGAAATTCCCGTTCCTCAGTGATATTAAATTTTTGAAGAAAATTGTGTGTTGGCAACTAGGGCCGAAGTCGTCTATTGGACTGTTTTAAAATGAAATATCGAATTTTATTTTGGATGCAGCTTCATTCTTTTCTTCAAAAAGTGGTTAAAGATTCTGAAAAGTACCTACACCTGTCCACGACAATTATTTTTCAGTTCAATACAACTGCTAAGTCCGTATTTTGCTATTTCCGACTTAACGTTGTCCATTCACTTTTATAAAGTCAGCCGGTAGGCTATGGAAAAAGTTTAGCAAGTTTTTGTAACTGATCTGTGTCAGGTTGGCAACAGTGAATTGTCGCCAAGGTCAAAATATTTCGGTGAGTCAATGCATATTTTCATCAATGACTCTTTGTTTTGTATAGTTACATACGTAATGACTACAACTTTGTGTAGAACGGACGTCGCGTAGTTGTCTGAGGGAAAAATTACTATTACATAGCATGTTTCAATCAGACAGAGTGGAATATGTCACATTTTCATGGCCTACGACTGACTTCATACATGTGAATGGATTATATGCATGATCTTGCGGTGGTGCCATTTCATCATGTACCGGGCTAGTATTAAAGACAACTATGAACCTGGTCAACAGTTTTATTAGACAGTTATAAATAGGTGATGTACAGGTTGGGCAAAATTCGTTGTCTACTGAAGGAATCTCGAGAACTATAGCAGCTAGAAGAAAACTGATAACACATTCTCGAGCTCTTTTTTCCTGACTAATCCAAATCTGAAAACAGATCCAGCTTATCGTTCATAGAACTTGAGTTATGAGCGAAAAATGAGAAATTGTCATTTTCAATAATGCTGAATTACTCGCTTGCTTGAACTCGTATTCGAAATCTGTTGATACATTCTACAGGCACTTTTTTAGGAGTAATTCAAATATAATATGACTGAATTTTTTAATCCAGCCATTTTCGAGTAATGAGAAAGATTTTGGATTTTTCAAATGTAAACTAGAGTCGAAAGATCTCTTATCTTGCTAGAAAATTTTTGCTGATTTCAAAAATGTATCATATGGCGCTATTCACATGAATATTACATGAAAAAATTGTCAATACTTTTTTCCTGCTGTGCTTTCACTGTTGAATTATGAGTAGGCTGACGTTACCATAGCGACGATTGAATATGCATTATCTTTGTGTGAACTTGCGCCTCTATGATTGGAATCAGCGATTGCTGAATGAATATTTCTATGGTTAATTTGTCATAGCTCTTAAGGTTAGCAATAGAAAATCTGTTTATTATCCCCAATATCCCGAAATATTGCTGATCTTAAGAACTATGACAAATTAACCATAGAAATAATCATTCAGCAATCGCTGATTCCAATCATAGAGGCGCAAGTTCACACAAAGATAATGCATATTGAATCGTCGCTATGGCAACGTCAGCCTACTCATAATTCAACAGTGAAAAGAAAAGCAGGAAAAAAGTAATGAATATTTTCTCATGTAATATTCATGTGAATAGCGACATATGATACATTTTAGAAATCAGCACAAATTTTGTAGCAAGATAAGAGATATTTTGACTATAGTTTACATTTAAAAAAAATCCAAAATCCTTCTCATTTCTCAAAAATGGCTGGATTGAAAAATTCAGTCATATTATATTTGAATTACTCCTAAAAAAGTGCCTGTAGAATGTATCAATAGATTTCGAATACGAGTTCAAACAAGCGAGTTATTCAGCATTATTGAAAATGACAATTTCTCAATTTTCGCTCATAACTCAAGTTCTATGAAGGATAGGCTGGATTTGTTTTCAGATTCAGATTAGTCAGGAAAAAAGAGCTCGTGTGAATGTGTTATCAGTTTTCTTCTAGCTGCTATAGTTCTCGAGATCTCTTCAGTAGACAACGAATTTTGCCCACCCTGTACATCAAATGGGCCATTGTCTGATGTTTCGATTATTAGAGTTTGTGTACTGAAAAAAAACCTTCACGATATTTCTCATGGAATATTATTTCATTTGTACGAATTAAGCATAAGATAACTCCCCTATGTTCGTCGATATGCCCAGTAAACACCCTGGTAATATTCATTCATTCTTCGACATTTTTTTTCTATATTCCCATCCAACATTTAATTGTTCAATATGAAATATATCTTTCATTTCACATACTCAGTAGGACACCCCCCAATAAATTTAAAAAGTTTGAAATACTCATTTGACAATCAAATATGACGACTTGGATCGTCTTGTTTTTTGAGATTAATGTGTAAGTGAAAAACGTAATTAGGAATTATTTCGTGAATGTTTGCTGTTTATTCATTGTGATAGTAGTTTTTAGTGAATATGTACTATAATACTAACAAGTTATATGTGTAAACTAGGCTTAATAGTGGATAAGTGATTATTGGAAGGATGTAGTTGACTATCCAAGTCTAAATGAGGTAAATATCAGAAGATAGTTATAGTTTGGACAATTCTGGATGTTTTATCTCTTCACATCGTAACCGCTAAATTCTGAAAAATGTTGGGAGCAGAACGCAGTTCGGTAAAAATTACTCGGGTTATACTAGATGAAAAATTTGCTGGGGGAAATTTATTGGAATTCGTCATTTCGATCTTTGTACAGTCTGGATTTTCTCGATTCTATCCCAAAATATCATTCTATTTGCAATTTGTGGAAATTTATACTGTATAATATAATATCATCCAGAAAAAAAAACTTTGAATATTACTCTTGAATCCAAAGATGAATCAGTTGTGAAAAAGAAAAATTTCGTAACAAATTCTTGTATTTTGTTTTTTAGAAGATTTGACAACAACACACTATGCCTTTTTAGGTATATTTTGTGCCTGTTTTCATGAATATTGGCTGAATTCATCCCAAGCTATAAACATCGAGAAATTATCATTCCCTTTGAAGTTTCAGCTTTCTGATTTCTTTTATTAGAGCAAAAGATAGTTTTAATTCAGTTCAGTTAAACTCACGTTTTTAACTACGAAGCACAATGCATAATAAATATTATAACCTTCCACTTCAAAGTCGAAAAAACTTGGTATGTTTTCATCGATTATTAATTACAACCTTTCTTACCTGGTACTGATGTTTTCGGTGAACCCGCGAAATTTTCTGTTACTAAGGTAAGACAATCTAATTCGTCGGCACAAGTCTGCAGTCGAAACTCGGAAATATTTTAGGTTGGAGAATATAGGCCCCCAAAGTAAAATAATGCATCTTCAGGTCAATGTTTACACCATAAAAACAATCACTAATTCCTTCTATATAATTCACAAATGAACTTCTAACTATTAGTGGGGACTTCTTCCAATAATAATATATGATTTTCATTGAAGAGCAAATTAATATATCGGATCCCTATATTTTTGAGATTTTACTCAGTTTAAATGTACAAATGTAGCATTCAAGCACTTTCATCTCTAATCTCTAGAAACGATAAATGGACTTACGTATTTCCATAGACATGTCTATGCTTGTTACCACTGAACTAGGATGCACAGAACAATCTTCTATGCACCATACACTGAACTAATGACTTGGGTTATTAGTTCAGTGGTTGCTACTCATAAGGAAGCTCTATGCTGGTATTATCGAATAAAAACTATGCAGAAAATACGAAGTGGATCAATAGACGACCTCGGCCCAAGTTGCCAACCCACAATTTACTTAGCAAGTTTACTTTCACTGGGGCACGGGAATTTCAGGACAAATTCGACATGATAAGGTTCGCATTATTTATACATACCCGTAAAACATGCCTCGGCTCTTCAAACCATATAATTCCTTCCAAATATAGGTTTTTGTTAAGATCGTCCCCGATTGGCTGAAATTTAAGTTGGGATTCCTGATTTCATGCAAACAGTGTCAATTTTCATAGGATACGTTCCGAAAATCAACTCTGTTGTTTCGGTTGCCGATTTTCCGCTCCGTAAATATGAAATATTCGGATGGTTCCTGGAACAAGCGCGTGGAAAAAGTTATTTACGGAATCTGGTTGATGAAAATGCGGTCGATTTACTGTCACCAGAACGATTTTCTATGGTAAATATCCATAGCATAGAGCAATCTATGTTTACCTTAGGTTTGTTTTGGTTCCGAGTTCAGATCTGTTCGGGACGGTTCTAGCATAGACCAATATTCTGTGGTTCTGAACTAGGGACCAAAACAAACCTAAAGTAAACATAGATTGTTCTATGTTATGGATATTTACCATAGAAAATCGTTCTGGTGACAGTAAATCGACCGCATTTTCATCAACCAGATTCCGTAAATAACTTTTTCCACGCGCTTGTTCCAGGAACCATCCGAATATTTCATATTTACGGAGCGGAAAATCGACAACCGAAACATCAGAGTTGATTTTCGGAACGTATCCTATGAAAATTGACACTGTTTGCATGAAATCAGGAATCCCAACTTAAATTTCAGCCAATCGGGGACGATCTTAACAAAAACCTATATTTGGAAGGAATTATCTGGTTTGAAGAGCCGAGGCATGTTTTACGGGTATTTATAAATAATGCGAACCTTATCATGTCCTGAATCTCCCGTTCCCCAGTGAAAGTAAACTTGCTAAGTAAATTGTGGGTTGGCAACTTGGGCCGAAGTCGTCTATTTCAATCAGAAATATGAACGATTCACAGACTGAATAAAAGTGGTATGTTAGTTTGACGCGCTTGTTTTATAATGTCAAAAGTGACTTGAAGATGAAACTGTTTCAAAACTTTTCAGTGTTTTAGTATATCTTTTGAATTGAGAGAGACTGCCGAGTTCTGACCGCAGATTTGTGTCCAGGAAACCCGATTGAATGCATTGAAAAAAATATGTAATGAATTTCTTGGCGAAGGCAAATTTTGCATTCTATCAATTCTTTTCCCTAAACAGTCATCAAAATATGTGTATTCGTGTTGAATTTCTGCACATGCAGGTAGTCGGAGACAAATATGCATAGTACTTAAACACGCAAGTCTAAAAAAATTCAATTTCTTCAATGATGAATTGTGTATTCGTGTGGTATACTCACTCTAAACAGGCCGCTTTTTCATTTTGCCCAGTTTCATGCTCAAAAAGAAATTATGAACTATTTGAATTGCCTATGTATTTCTGATATACGCCTAAATCCTCCTACATAGTATTTAGTTGAGAAAATGAATTGTTGAATATTGTTGATAAATGTATTTATTGATATGAAGTATGTTATGCTTAATATATTTATTTCCTGTTTTATATCATGACAATTTTATTGGAGATTGAAAATATTGATGAAATTTCACTGAGCAGGTTAATGTTCATTATTTTCGTGATTAAATGAGTATCTGTGTTCAATTATTACCTATATTTTTGCTAATGAATTCTTCGTATGAAGTGAAATATCCGATATCATATTGTTATATAAATTTTTGGAAAATCAGAGAATATTAAGATTTCAAAATCTATCCATAATGTGATTTCTTCATTTTATTTTCTACATGTTTCCACTAACATTTCAGAATAGGTTATTATTGCATTATTGTTTCAATAAAAATAAATGTATGAAAAAAACTCTTATTTTGCCTTCACCCAAATCAAATTTTACACAAAAAATAATCCAAAGAAATGATAAATTTGGATAAGTGATGGCACGAAAATCTTTCATCGAGCCAAATTCAGATTAACGCTTCAGATCTTTTGATTACATTGTGCATTTTGTCATAACAACATTCTACAGTCAGGGCTAGCAAAAAATTGACTTAGTTCATACTTTGATCAAATAGCAATTAGAATTTTTCAACTCAAAACTGAGACCTAACAATATTGAGTTGAGAATGAAAATATTCAAATCGGTACTGATCAAAATCAAATTGAGACTTAGCACTTTCAAAGTGGGTATAATCAATTTCATATTGATACATTTGTTGCTCTGTTAATTGATTAATTCAATTATTCTATATAGTTCGAAAATCCAGTTTTTAAATGTAACTATATTGATCTGAGTATCAGCCACACTCGTTGTATGTTTGTTCTTTTATTACTTAAAATATTCCGTCAAGTATTTACCAACATATTCATTCACTAGAAACATAATTGCTCCGCCAGGTCCCAATCTAATAATTTTAGGAACCAATCCTTTATAAAGAGCTCTCCAGCCTTCCTCTTTATAAATGAGTGATATTGTTCTAGCACACCCTCTATATTTAACTTTGCCTGCTTCCGGTTGAGGCCCTTGTATTCTTGATTTCGCTACATCAAATGGGATATTAGCAATTGAAGCTAGCGTACCTGCTACAAATCCAACACCTAGTTTTTCGAAAAATCCCACATTTCTTTTGCGGGATATCGAGAAATCTCTGATGGTATGGTAGAAGCCGAAATACATAACATTGAAAACTGAACCTCTCATTATTGTTGCTGTTAGGCCTTTGTATAAACCATTACCTCCAAGACCATCTCTTGCATATATTTCCTTTGCCACTTGTATCGAAGAGGGTACATGTTCCATTTTAGCTTTATTCGCTTGAAGATGAATCTTTACGACCTCGAAGGGGTTGACTAGAACACTCTCCGTAGCTCCCGCGCATGCGCCGGCTAGCGAATAGGTTAAAGTGGTGGCGTTTGGTTGGCCAAACATGAAGATCCTTTTGTACTCGTCGAAAGTGAAGAATTTTATTGCTCTCTTGGGCGTCTCTACGACTATTGGTGGAAGAATACCTTTCCAGAATGAAGGTAAACCCTCGTTTTTGTACATCTTCTTCATGCAGTCTGCTATTCCGGTGTAGTATTCGGATTTATCCGATGAATGGTGTTTGCTCTGGAGTTGGAGTCTGGTTTTAACCAGATCAAGTGGATGCATCACACATACTTCTACAAATCCGGCGCTTGCTCCTGAGAATAAGGATATGAGGCGTTCCTTGATCCTTCCTGCATCTTGAGTCATGCGACCTTGGATTCAGTTTGAAACATTTGACAGAATGAATATTATGTCAAAAGCAAGAATCGACCCTTCATTCGGCAGAATCATAGACCATATATACGAGATCATAGACATACAGCAAGAACTGCGGTTAATCAGAGATGCCGCTATCTCCCCAAACTCACGTGATGGTTCTACAGAGATTATGTCAATACATTTCTGTGAGTGCCTATTAATTCATGTGCAAACAGGTATACATCGAAAATAGAAGAATAATATTCTAGAATTATTGAGGCGGGCCACTTTCATCTTTTACTGCCGTTGAATAATCAGACTCATACAGGTGTAGATCGATTTCAAGATCTGAAATAAGAACAGTGAAGTATATTGAGATCAGAAAACTAGGCAATAATAATTAAGGTCTTCCAATAGGGAGTTTCGAAATTTGACAGTTGATGGTGGTCATATTGTCAAAACCATGATGTGAGTAAAACATGGTGTGCTCATCTGTTATCGTATTTACCAATGATGATGTCACTTTTTTCATTCAAACTCAAGGCACAGAATATATATTGTATTTTAATCTTGCTGACGTCACTTTTTTCCAGATGAGCACACCATGTTTTTTACATCATGGGCAGAACTACATCTTTCAAATTGGCTGTCACCATAATCGATTTCAAGCGATGGACCACAATCTCCGGTTACAGTTATGGTTATCCACATTGACAGATAATCCTTTGCCCCTATGTCAGTTTGGATAACCGCAACTATAACCAGAACTTTTGGTCCATCGCTTGAAATCGATTCATAAATTAGATATATGGCGTTTAACAAGTGCAAATGAAAAACTGTTTCATCAAAATGTACGGTCCTCATAAAAGTCCTTGTGGTAGCACCATTCGGAGTATTGTGGATACATTTGAGTCCTTCGGTCCAGTGATTACTGAACTAACAATCGTATGACGACTTAACGCAAGATCTCCTGAAAATATTACCGCCGTCCGGACGAGGCAATCGAATTCGAGTCGCTCGGCCTTTCACATACAACAACTTGGCGAATTTCGCTTCGTGACTTGGATCTGGACCCGTACAAAATTCAATTGACTCTGGAGCTAAAGATAAACGACCATGGATGAACACTATCCGAATGGAGTTTCAAAGGCCGGCGCTACATGTCACACAGCATGTTACATTGAACATGCTGCACGAGCAATTCGAGGACGTTGTGGATCTTGTGGAGGTGATGTGAACTGACAATTAAAATTGTGCGATTTGACCCCGTCAGACTTTTTCTCGAGGTGAGGTTATGTAAGGTCTCAGGCTTTGAATAAAGAACAACAGGAAGAAGCATAACGCTATTCTACTTCGTATATCACTGCGACGTAGACGCCCATATTGAACCTCCAAGTATGACTCAGTCTCGGAACAAGTTGTTCTCTCTGCAAAGTGAAAGGGAAGTCGGCCAATGCAACCTCCATCCCGGACCCCCGATGTGAGGCCTTATACTCCTTCCTGTTGTTCTTTATTCAGAGGTCGTTGTTCTGTGGAACCACAGACGGTCTGTGCTGGAACTAAACCACAGAAGCACAGCGCCTATTTTGGAGGCGCCCAATGAAGTCGCGGCAAACACTCGCAAGATGTCAGCGATAGACATGATTACTCACACACTGTTTCATACAAATTAAAAGATAGGAAGCGCTTGATGAAAGACCCTGTACATCATAAA
Organism: Myrrha octodecimguttata; assembly: GCA_958510865.1. Lineage (NCBI taxonomy): Eukaryota > Metazoa > Arthropoda > Insecta > Coleoptera > Coccinellidae > Myrrha > Myrrha octodecimguttata. Next base: position 54,906,700 of record OY294058.1, on the reverse strand, counting down.
TCTACCTACTCTTAGTACAGTCCTCAGTGCCACCTTCTCAAATTTCCCAACAGTTAAGATTAAACATCTTTGGGATCTTCTCATTATCATCAACATTGTCTTCCTTGTTTCGGGATCAGCATCGTACCATTCGCTTTCGTATATAACGTCAGATATTGCCACACTCTGCAAATATCAATTCATAGAAATAAGCCAAACTCGACAAGTACAAAGCAGAGTAATTACTTCAGTCGTGAGAGTTTCCCCATACCAGTATAATATTGTGAGTTGGGATGAGCTGCACATCAAGCAACCAAACCCGAAAAATTTGTTGAGGAACTTATCAGCCTGAAAATGAATCAATGTTTGAATCTTTAGGATTTTGAATGGTAATGGTAGGCAATGGCTTAGATATATTGGTTAGTGAATTTGCAACCAGATGCATCACAAACACAGACCTTCTCAACAGTTATTTTCCTGCTGTTCCAGAGAACTGACAACATTTTCGTTAAGTTTCGGAAGTAAAGGGTTTTCCAATAAACAGTGTTATTTTGAATAGCCCGTTATTTCGGTAGATGTCACTTTTGAAGCTGTCATTTTTCGACATTTGACAAGTACGGACTACGCCATTAATAAAAATGGAACGATACACGCTTCAACAACTCATTGAAATTATTAAAATTCACTATAAAAATGGTGAAAATTTGGCAGAGACGGTTCGTAAAACTCGAACATTTTTGAGTCGTCGTGAAGCACTTTGTCGGACCGCAATAAAGAAATTGGTGAAAAAATTCGAGCTGTTGGGACACGTTAGTGATGTGAAGAATAAAACCCGTGCACGTCTCTTAAGAACAGTCGAGAATATTGCTGCTGTAGCCGAAAGTGTTGAAGAAAACCCAGGTTCGTCCATTCCTCGTCGTTCTTTGGAATTAATTAGGCATTCCATCGTATTTTGCATAAAGATTTGGGTTTTAAGGCTTATAAATTTCAGTTAACACAAGAACTCAAGCCGGCCGATCATCAACAACGTCAACTCTTTGCTGATTGAAATGCATGAAAATGATCCGGAATTCCATCGAAAAATCATCTTTAGTGATGAGGCCCATTTTTACCTCGGTGGCTTCGTCAACAAGCAAAATTGTCGCATCTGGGGCTCGAAAAACCCGAGAGTTGTTGTTGAAACGCCTCTCTATCCTCAACGTGTGACTGTTTGGTGCGGTTTATGGTCGAAGTCATTGGACCTTACTTTTTCGAAAATGAGGCTGGAGCAACAGTTACGGTGAATGGATTGCGCTATCGAGAGATGATTAATGATTTTTTATGGCCGGAATTGGATGGTATTGATCTGGACAACGTTCACTTTCAACAAGACGGCGCTACGTGCCACACAAGCAACGAAACCATTGATCTTTTGCGGGAAAAGTTTCCGGACCGTGTTATCTCTCGAAGAGGTGATCACAATTGGCCACCGAGATCTTGTGATTTAACACCTTGCGACTTCTTCCTTTGGGGCCACGTGAAAGAGAAGGTCTACACCAATAGCCCAGCGTCGATTCAAGACCTCAAAGATGGAATTCGTGAGGTTATCGAGGACATAGGGCAGCCACTTTGCGATTTGGTTATGGAAAATTTCATTAAAAGGATATGGTCCTGTGAGCGTGATCGTGGTGGTCATTTGCCTGATGTTATTTTCCACTATTAACGGCATAGCTTCTTCTTTATAATGAAATAAACATCCGATCATTTATATCGAAAAAAGGCATTTTTCTTTGAATATCAAAATAACACCTCTTATTGGAAAACCCTTGAATCAGTACCTCGAATACAACAGGGTGACGTTTCCAGGCCAGAATTATTTTTTTTTCAAAAAACTTTTTGGGTGCAAATGATTGGAAATTATAGTGAGATGCGCAATGGTGTCACTTTTATATTCAAGAATAAGAATAAGGGAAGATAAAAACTGAAATGGGATACAAAATGTAAAAATAAATAACATGCGTTCTCACGAAAGAATTAAGTACACTTATAATCACTAAAGCTGCACGATGACAGCCAGTTTTCTCCGATTGACGTTGAGATTTCACGCATTCTGATATTTCTCGCTGCTATTGGCATGCAGACCGTAGGCGAGTGCCTGATCTCGAGATGTTAACGAGGTCTCATAAAACTTGAATGTGGTTGTGTTGCCGAAATTCACGATGTCTTAATTTATCAACCCGCGTTACTGTTTACATAGTGATTTGGGTTCATGAAACAAATCAAAGAGTGCATATACCTATTTACGTCTTCAGAATACCTACACCCCTTGAAATTTTTTTTCTGCAGGGATATACAGGGTGTTCTACAAGCTCTATGACAAACTTTGACAGATGGTAGCTGTGCTTATTCTGAACATTTTTTTTCTATGAACATAGGTCTGATTCGTTCTCGTTTCGAAGTTACAAGCATTTGAAAAAATTTATTTTCATGTTATGATCAAGTAGACCGATATGGAATATCGGTTGATATGGTAATTGACGTTATTTTAATTATTGATTTGACACTTGGTGTACGTTTTGAATAACAATGCATTCTTTCACGACTCAGGAATATGCAGATATTTGAATTTGGGTATTCTAATGGTTACTCCAGAAGAGCAGCTCGAGAATACCGAAGAAAATATCCTAATAGACACCAACCTGCTCACACAGTATTTTGTGCATCATTCCGAAGACTTCGAGAAACAGGCAATCCTGCTCCAAATAAACCCATTCGGCCAACTGAAGTGAATGTAGAAAATAAGGAAAATGTAATAGATGCTGTCCGTGACAACCTTTCGATTAGTGTTCGACGTATAGCTACTAATCTTCGTTTATCACCAAATTTCGTATGGCGTGTTTTGAAAGGTTAAATTTTGCATCCATTTCATAGACAAAATGTACAAGCTTTACATGCTGACGATGGATTACGAAGGTTAGAATTTTGTAGATGGTTACTTCAACAACATGCCCGAGATAATAGATTTATTTCGCTTGTCATGTGGTCTGACGAGGCTTGTTTCACGTAGGACGATATCAACAATAACCACAATGAACATGTATGAGCACTGCAGAATCTATATGCCATTAGACAAAGACGATTTCAGCAACGATTCAGTGTAAACGTTTTGGGGTGGGATTTTCAACAATGATCTGATGCCAGCTCATATTATGAATGACCGTTTAAATGCAGATTTGTATAAAAATACTTTGGAGCACAACCTTTTTGACGACATTGATGACTTAGAGCTTAACATTGTAGGAAATATTTGATATCAGCACGATAGTGCACCACCACATAGAGGAGACAAGTAGTCAGTTGGCTGAATGAACATTTCCCGAATAAATGGATAGGTCAAGGAGGACCAATACAATGGCCACCTCGTTCGCCTGATCTAAATCCCTTAGATTTTTATTTATGGGGACATGTGAAGCAGATTGTTTATCATGTTGAAATCGAATCTCATCAACAATTACTTGATAGAATTCAAGATGCAGCAAACCAAATACGAAACGACCCAAATCTGATTTAGTTCGTCGATGTGAAGCTTGCATTCAAGCCAAAGGTGGACATTTTGAACAATACTAAAAAGTATCAAAATTTCCATCTATAATTATGATTTGAACATGAAAATATAATTTTTCAAATGCTTATATCTTCTCAACAAAAACGAATCTGATATATGTTCATAGAAAAAAAAAATTTCAGAATAAGCACGGCTACCATCTGTCAAAGTTTGTCATAGAGCTTGTAGAACACCCTGTATAGATTCGATTGGTGAATAATCAAATTTTTGCTATGAAATTAACGCTCAGATATATGGATTCAATCACTAGAGACCAAAAAATATAAATGAACGCTGACGTACTCCATACAAATATGTCTCTAAGTCTAAGTTACTGGGTTCACTACCAAATAGCTACGCCACTGTTTTGAGAAGCTGTTATCAGAGTGTACAGTTGAATAAACATGACATAACAGAGTATTGCACCATATTTATTGGAAACTATATAATTATGCAACCCATCGTATTATGATCAGATATTTTACGGTAGCTAGTAAGCTAAGATAACACCAGTTTTAAATAACTATTTATCAAGTTTCTTGACGAAACTGAAAATACACCATATTTGTATGTAAATATCTTATAGTCATACTCACACGAAGACCTCCTAAACAAAATCCAGCCATTTGTATTGTTCTTAGAAAGAAGTCCATGAAAAATAACTTGCTCATTTGCTTATCCAAAACTTCAACGTCTCTGGAAAAAAATATTTCACCAGATGAAACTACAGACTGTCATAAAAAATCGTTTAATGTCCATATGAAAAAACTAGCACAATTGTATTATATGCTATAATATAGTTTGAGTAAGACCTTCCCAAGATACAGCATAGTTATATGATGATGAGACATATTAAATAAATCACTTGTACGGCCCTTAAATAGAACCCTGCGGAACATCTATAACAATATTGATCATCCATCATCATAATTATGTAATTCGAAATCAGTTGCTCCACTTCCAGGAACCCTCTGAAAAAGAATTCATATCCTACACTTACCTGATTATGCCTTGTTCTTCCGATATGCAATTCCTTATGAAGAAAGCAGTTTCCTTATATCCTTTCCTCAAGTGGCAAATCTGAGCCGAAAAAATTAAGATTGTACTTGAAATAACTCAAAACTTGCCGGAGAAACTTCAGCCGCTAAGCGTGGAAAATAATAATAACCAACAAAGCCATACCCATGATCCATGGTGTAAATCATGAAAGCTGACGCAAAATCGCCAAATTACCAAAGTGATCGCATATTGTTGATCTCTATCGAAAGGCAGAAGCATTTCAAACGGATGCAATACTACTTTACCATGTTTCATGTGGACAAACTTCAAGCAACCACACAACCCAAAAGATGAAGATGAGATTGGTTATCACAACTGCAAACATGTAGATCAGAAAAGTTCGAAGAATTGGTCCAGTTGTTGAGTTCAGGATTCCTATCGAACATTTGTCTTTTACGATGTACATGTCACTTTCCTTTCGGAATGTCCTATGGAAATGTCCTAGGATGTTGTTCAACTCGCAAAGAATAGTTTATATTGCTGATTTCTGCTGTGCTTGTGGCTCCTACATAGTTTGAGATTACCCCCGCTGAAGTTCGTTCATGCTGAATATGTTGGATATTGAACTCGTCGAAGCATGTCTATTATTTTCTTGATTCAGAACTTGAAATGGCTTGAGTTTTTGCGCGTATGTTCTTCCTTTCTCAGTTATAATGTTGATAAGTTCAAACAACGCAGAACATCTAAGAAATCGAATAAGGTAGGTTCCTCTATTTTTTGGTGCCCTGCGAAAATGAAATTTCAATCTTCACTCACCTGATAATATCTTAATGTTCCGACATGCAGTTTCTCCAGAAGAAAGCAGTTTCCCCATAAGTTATCCTTTTTTCAAGGGGCAACCCTGAGTCGTCAAAATTAATTTAGTATGTGAAATCTCTTAAAACTTGCTGAAGAAATTTCAGTCTCAAAATGTGAAAAATAATATATACCAACAAAGCCATATCCATTGTGTAAGCCATGAAAGCTGTCACAGACTCGCTTAGCAGCGATCGTTGTCTTTTACGATATACATTTCACCCTCCTTTCGGAATGTCCTATGGAAATGTCCTAGGAAGTTGTTCAACTCGCAAAGAATAGTTTATATTGCTAATTGCTGCTGTGCTTGTGGCTCCTACATAGTTTGAGATTACTCCCGTTGAAGCTTGTTCATGCTGAATATTTGGATATTGAACTCGTCCAAGCATGTATTATTTTATTGACTGAGAACTTGATATAGTTTGAGTTTTTGCGCGCATGTTCTTGCTTTCCTAGTCATAAAGTCGATAACTTTAAACAATGCAGAAAGTATAAGAAATCAAATAAGGTAGGTTGCTCTATTCTTTGGTGCCCTGCGAAAATGGAATTCCAATCTTCACTCACCTGATAATATCTTGATGTTCCGATATGCAGTTTCTCCAGAAGAAAGCAGTTTCCTCATAAGTGATCTTTTTTTCAAGGGGCAACCCTGAGCCTTCAAAATTAATTTAGTATGTGAAATCTCTTAAAACTTGCTGAAGAAACTTCAGCCTCAAAATGTGAAAAATAATAAATACCAACAAAGCCATATCCATGGTGTAAGTCATGAAAGCTGTCACAGACTCGCTCAGCATATAAATAACCAAAGTGATGGCAAAGTGTTGATCTCTGTCGAAAGGCAGAAGCATTTCAAACGGATACAATGCTACTTTACCATGTTTCATGTGTACAAACCGAAGATACCCACACAGCCCAACAAATGAAAGATTGGTTATCACAACTGCAAACATGTTGATCAGAAATGCTTTGAAGAATTGGGCCAGTTGTTGAGTTTAGGATTCCTTTCAAACATTTGTCCTTTACGTTATACATTTCTCTTTCCTTTCGTAAAGTCCTATCAAAATGTCCTGGGATGTTGTTCAACGCGCAAAGAATAATTTATATTGCTGATTGCTGCTGTGCATGTGGCTTCTACATAGTTTGATATTACTTCCGTTAAAAGCTGAATATGTTGGATATCGAACTGAAAGAAGCAGGTCTAATATTTTCTTGACTCAGAACTTGAAAAAGCTTGAGTTTTTGCGCGCATGTTCTTGCTTTCCCAGTCATAATGTCAATAACTTTAAACAACTTCAAATAAGAAATGGAAATAGTTAGGTTCCTCTATTTTTTGGGACCTTGTGTAATCGGACTTACAATCTTCACTCACCTGATATTATCTTGATGTTCCGATATGCAGTTTCTCCAGAAGAAAGCAGTTTCCTTATAAGTGATTCTCTTTTCAAAGGGCAATCCTGCGCCGCCAAAATTAATATAGTACTTGAAATCTCTTAAAACTTGCTGAAGAAACTTCAGTCTCAAAATGTGAAAGATAATAAATACCAACAAAGCCATATCCATGGTGTAAGCCATGAAAGCTCTCACAGACTCGCTTAGCATATAAATTACCAAAGTGATGGCATAGTGTTGATCTCTGTCGAAAGGCAGAAGCATTTCAAACGGATGCAATGCTACTTTACCATGTTTCATGAGGACAAACTTCACGCAACCACACAACCCAAAAGATGAAAGATTGGTTATCACAACAGCAAACATGTAGATCAGAAAAGTTTGAAGAATTGGTCCAGTTGTTGAGTTCAGGATTCCTTTCGAACATTTATCTTTTACGATGTACATTTCACTTTCCTTTCGGAATGACCTATCGAAATGTCCTAGGATGTTGTTCAACTCGCAAAGAATAGTTTATATTGCTGATTGCTGCTGTGCTTGTGGCTCCTACATAGTTTGAGATTACTCCCGTTGAAGCTCGTTCATGCTGAATATGTTGGATATTGAACTCGTCGAAGCATGTCTAATACTTTCTTGACTCAGAACTTGAAATGGCTTGAGTTTTTGAGCGCATGTTCTTGCTTCCTCAGTCAATAATGTTGATAAGTTCAAACAACGCCGAACGTATAAGGAATCGAATTAGGTGGGTTCCTCCAGTTTTTGGGGACCTGTGTAATAGGAATTTCGATCTTCACTCACCTGATAATATCTTGATGTTCCGATATGCAGTTTCTCCAGAAGAAAGCAGTTTCCTTATAAGTGATCGTCTCTTCAACGGACAATCCTGAGCCGCCAAAATTAATATAGTACTTGAAATCTCTTAAAACTTGCTGAAGAAACTTCAGCCTCAAAATGTGAAAAATAATAAATACCAGCAACGCCATATCCATGGTGTAAGCCATGAAAGCTGTCACAGACTCGCTCAGCATATAAATAACCAAAGTGATGGCATAGTGTTGATCTCTGTCGAAAGGCAGAAGCATTTCAAACGGATGCAATGCTACTTTACCATGTTTCATGTGGACGAACTGAAGATACCCACACAACCCAACAAATGAGAGATTGGTTATGACAACTGCAAACATGTAGATCAGAAAAGCTTGAAGAATAGGTCCAGTGGTTGAGTTCAGGATTCCTTTCAAACGTTTATCCTTTACGTTGTACATTTCCCTTTCCTTTCGGAAAGTCCTATCGAAATGTCCTGGGATGTTGTTCAACTCACAAAGAATGATTTTTATTGCTGTGATTGATGTTGTGCATGTGGCTCCTACATAGTTTGAGAACACCCCTGTTGAAAGCTTGTTCATGCTGGATATGTTCGATATAAAACTGATAGAAGCAAGGATGACTATCAGTTTCATGGTGTAAGCGTAAATATCATACAAGATAGCCTTGGATCCTCTGATTTCAGAGCCTTTACGCAAACCGAAATAGAAGAAAACGTTGTGGAGGTATCTGAAAAGATCCGAATTGGACATGGTGGTTTCCATAACGAGAACAGGACAAATGCTGAAGCAGTTTATGGTCAAATAAAAATATTCTGGAATTTAGAATTTTCCAGGTGTCTTATTATGTAATTTTCGGAACTTTTCAAATTACTGAAGAAGTATTTCATATATGATTGGACAAGAATAAAACTTCAGACTGTCATTATTGTCAATGGGTCAGTTATGATTAGGTAATTTCATATGACTTTTCAACTTTTACAATTTCTTTTCAGGATGGTGGTTTAGTATTCAGTATGCCAATTACTGAAACTTTTATTCTGATAATGACGCATTCTTTATTCCTACATTCTTTTCACTTCTAGGTAGAAGAATAATGAAAAAAATTAGAAAAATTTTTTCAGATTTTGATTATCGATTTTACTTCGGGATATGAGATAAATGCTTGCTTTTCTCCCAACACTTTAACCTATGCGGAAATTCATATCGAATTGAAATTTCATGAGAAATTTCGGAAAACCTCGAAGAAATATTTCTAGTGTCATGAAATTTTCTTCGTGTTCGCACTCCGAAAATGTCGAAGAGGTCTTCACAAGAAGATTTTGAAAAATCGCTTGGACTCGCCATTCTTGTTTTAGATTGGGACTATTTCTTTACCCAACCCGTTTGAATTTGAACGGGTAAGATGGATGGTGCGATATGTCCTTGAAAAGGTATTTTCCTTCTGAATATGACGTGAAATTCTTTCTAAGATTTGATCATTAGTTTACGTAATATAGACGCCTTCCGACCAATCCACTGGTTGGGGAAGTTCATATATGAAGTTTGATTGACAGCAGCGGCATGATTAGGCGGAGCTGCATCTTGCTGAAATAATAGAAGTAGCTCCAAATAGGGATTGTCATTCTGAACAAGATCACTTAGTAGAAGTTAAATTGATTCTTATATTGAATATGAGCTCAATTATCGAATTTTACGTTCTACGAAATGTGTTCAAATTTTACGAGTCGATTTAATTTTAAAGCCAACATTAACCGTTATTACTCGTAAATATTATGTGGATATACTTAAATATGGGAAATTTCCAATAATGGAACGTTAACATACCATTGATAAAAGATTTTTGTAGCCTGTAAAATGAAAACAAAGGATCTACAGTCTTGATATTCAAACAATAATTTTGCTTGATTTCATATAGTTTTAGTTTAAATCAAGCGTATTCTTCCTGAGTAAAAAAGATCCAAATTACACCTTGTTCTTTGCTGCCGTGAAGGCAGCAGCTTTTGCGCGCATGTTCAATGGAGATGACCGTTTTGGCAATGAATTTGAACATGCACGCAAAAGCTGCTGCCGTATCGGCAGTGCTTTTCTAGGGTTTTTTTCGATAAAGTATTAGATTTCAATTCGATCTAATCTGTATTTTTGAAAATATTGAGAAAATAAGATTTTGAATGGGTATATCTACGGAATCATTGACTCGATATTTGTAGAGAAGGTTTGGACCTCAATTACGAAGGCCGAATTCGTGAATGTGTAAAATCCACCAAATGATTCCACAGATATACCCATTCAAAATTTTATATTTCCAAAATTACAGATTAGATCGAATTGAAATCCAGTACTTCATCGAAAAATAACAGTTTGAAAGTTCATACAGAATTCAATGAGGATAATATTGTGAGAATTCCACAGAATATAGAATATTTGAAAAAAAAATTTGAAACTTTTTTTTCAAATTGTTTTAATGACACGATCATCACGAAATTTTGCACAATGTTGTCCTTTAATATCTTCGAACTAGCTGCGAAGTTTCATCTCGATTGAATCAGTATTTATTGAGTTATACCGAAAATAACAACGATATCGAGAAGAAATCTACGAAATTCTATATATTTTTGCCCAATATCTCCAAAACTGATAGCCGTATCGAATTGAAATTTGGTACACTGCTGTGAAATATGGAGTTCAAGGTATAACTGAAATTGTTCTTGAATATGAACAATAGTTTCAAAAACAAAAAAAATTCCGAAAAATATTTGGATTTTTTTTTATTTGAGTGACCATACGATTCCTATGAAATTCTGCTTAAAGTTGCGCGTCGTTATGCTTCAATCAATCAAGTTTCAATCTAATCGCTTCAGTTGTTTCTGAAATATGAGGGATATAACCTCAAAATTTCTAATGGCTTCAACTCCAAAACTATTCGGCCGATTCGGCCCATTAACGAACTCAATCGCGACATTCCGATACGTGCACTACCCTGCAAGTTTCGAGTCGCTAGCTTGCCCCGTTCGACAGTTATCGTGTACACGGCCGGCCGGACAGAATCGATTTTGACACCGGAATCCAATAACCTAGTCGTTTGAGACCATTTACGGCTAAATCATCGAAAATTACAGACATTAAGACAAAACGATAGCACGCTGTTCCCCCAGGACATGCGCCGCAAAAAGTTTGAAAAAATTCAAACTTCAACACCCTGTATCTCAAAAACGAAACGTCTTCAGTACCAGTTTATTTCTATTTTTCCTGGAACACTCTGTATAATATTTTTTTTTCGGTACAAGTAGGTTAAATGCCAGTTTCATACGAAACTCCAGCTATTACTGTAAAATGATTAGTTTTACCTATTGAGAGTTGCAGAAACAAGATTCATAAAATATAATTATCTGCAGATTTTAACGCAGGTGCAGTCCATGAATGAACTTTATCTTGTTATGTTAATTCACCCATGTTGAGTTTGAATAATTTTTTGAAAGTGAATAAGAATTTGCAAAATCACTGTAAGTTCACGGTACCTGTGGTATCTCACATATCTATCTCAACTAATTCACACCAATTTACGTTTCTGTTGGAGCTAAAAATGTAATAAAAATGAGATTACCAGAAATCGAAATCATGATACGAAAACAATAATTCGTTAGTTCCGCTACATTCAAATGGGCATATGTAGGTGAACGAGGCAAATTTTCAACAAAAACCGAAACGGATTTTATAATTTTTATAATAATTCTGATTATACGAGGTGTATTCATTAGGTTTATCGACATGACGTAGAAATTTATAAGGTTTGGTCTAACGGAGAAGAGAGAGCTCCAGTAATAATAAATTAACATAATCACAAGGACGAATATCTGTCGATAAATCAACAAATATTCCATTTTGATCAGAGCTAGTCATTCAATCAACCAAAACATCTACCCCGAAGAAGCGGATCCAAGGAGAATGACTACAGCTGTTTCACAGTTGTTACTGATCGTCAGGTCAACCAGGGCTGGGCAAAATATATGCTTGGCTTAATTGAAATACAAATTACAAAATACTTTCTCGCAGGTATTTGAAATACAAAATACAAAATACTTTCAAGTCGGGTATTTGAAATATAAAATACAATAAACAGTATTTTAACTATTTGTATTCGAAATACAAAAAACAAAATACATGCAGGTGTTACGTAAAATGTGAAAAAAGTACAACTAATTCAGCTCAGCTATTTTATCGCTAAATAAAGAATTTCCTTTCAGAAACACAAGATTTTTAAATGTAGTATCAGACAAACAGCCTCTTGTTGGAGAATGAATAAAACCTGCTGAAGAAAACAATCTTTCTACAGGTCCTGATGGGCAGAAACTTGTGTTATATAGTATGAACACATTTTTTATGTTAGGATAGTGTTCAAGGATGGTAAGCTCTTTGCTCTTATCGTTTTTAGAAGTTGACTAACTCTAACTCCATGATGAAATGACCATTGCGCAGGACCTTTTCTTCGTTTCCATTTGCCGAAAATATGATTGCTAGCAAAAGAACTAAATGAAGCAGATGAACGTTGCCATCTGAAGGGAGATTCAGGGACTATTTTCTGTAGAGCGCTCAGCGCTGAATGTATTTGTGCGAAAGTATTTCGAAGACAAAAGTATCGAAATACAAAATACTTCAGCGTCAGGTATTTGAAATACCAATTATAAAATACATTTTCAAGAAGTAATTGAAATACAAATACAAAATACGTATGGTACAAGTAATTGAAATACTGCCCAGCCCTGAGGTCAACTTACCTTGGTGACAAGTATCGAGATTCCCTCTGCGGTTTTATTCAAGGTAAGTTGACCTGACGATCAGTAACAACTGTGAAACAGCTGTAGTCATTCTCCTTGGATCCGCTTCTTCGGTGTAGATGTTTTGGTTGATTAGATGACTAGCTACCACTTCTCAGTGTAGTTGAGTGTAGTTAGTAATAGATAAGAGAATGAGTGTAGTCTATGATCTTGCGCAAATCCAAGATGGCAGTATACTACGGTTCTTTTTTACGCGCTTGTTCTAGGGAACAGCGCGTTATCATTTCGTCATGATGTCTGTAATTTTCGAATTTTGAAGCGAAAGTGGTCTTAAACTATCGGGTTGAACTATCTGAAGAAGAATCCGGGGTCAAAGCAGTCCGTTCGTCCGAGTGTATGTGCTGTAACTTTCGATGGAAAAGACTTAGCGACTTGAAATTGTCACATTAGGTTTGGAGTCTAAATATTTCAGTTGAGTTCGTTAATAGATGGAATCGGTTGGGTAGTTTCGGAGTTAGGCCCATTTAAAATGTTTAGGTTAATTCCTCGATATCCCATGAAGGTTTGACCCGATCAAACTGAAACTTAGTGAACAATTTTGAAATACCAACGCGCAACTTAGAGCAAAATTTCGTGTGAATCCAGTTGTTACAAAATTGAAAAAAAATTAATCCGAATATTTTTGATAGAAAATTCTTTTTCTCTGAAACTATTGATTAGATTTCAATGGAATTCGGTACAAACCTTAGAGAACAATGCAGAATCTTAGAGTCAGTATTTAACAACCTTGTTCTAAGTCTCAATTCGATCCGATATTTACTTCCGGAAAAAATGTGTCAAATTTCGGTGTTGTTTGGAATTTTAACGTTATTTCCGCAATATCTCAAGAAGTTCGAATGCAATCAGATTGAAACTTGGTAATCAAGTAGAGATTACTAACACGCAACTAAGTGCAAAATTTCGTGTTGATCTAAAGGTAGAATTTGAACAAGGGCGTAAAAGCCCCTGATCCACGTCAGTGCTTTTCTAGATTTTTTCGCTTCCATTTCGAGGTTAAGTTCATGTAACAGGTTATATGATTGTTCATTGATATACTGATTTGTCGGAAAGTTTCTCTAAAGAAGTCACGAAAAAATATCATTTTTTCAAATAAATCTAATAAACGTAGGAAGAAAGTCAATAATTTCAAGCCACTGATTGCTAACTAGATAACAGAAAAGAACCCTAGGCAAAAGATGTCTATGATCATGATTCAAATTCACGCATTCTCCATTCGCAACTACTGCTAAGCGATACGCCCTCTGGCGATAGAAATCCGAACACTTCTAAGCTAGTAGGTTTTCGACGTGCCTGTTATTCTTACGTAATTTGCTTACTTTTGGTGTTCATTTTCGAGCTTTTGAGTTGTTCTCAGAGTTGAAATTTTGGCATACCGAGAGTGTTTGTAATATTCATCAATCGATTCCTTTCTTTCCGATTAAAATTTTCGATTGTATTAATTCGAAATGGCATCCTCCCGAAATGACTGTTGTTGTGTGCCTCAACTCAATGTTATTCATGGTCAAAGAAGAAAGGATCATCTAATGCCTCTAGTTTCGATTTTTTCCAAAGCAAAATGAAAGTGAAGTTAATTTGGAAACAGCATTTGGCAGGGAACTCAATGATAGAAGAAAGGCCTAGCTTTAGAAATTGAAGATTGGAAAACAGGTCAAGAAATACATGGGAGTATGCTCACTGCATTTATCTGAAGATGTTTATTTTCATAAAGGTAAATTACCTACAATGTATTCATTTCGAAACAACTTCATGTCCTGATGTTTTCAGGTGTAAATGAAAATAAGAGAATTTTGAAGAAAAATGCTGCAGAAAAACTTCTGCAGCTACCTAATTCACATACTACACAAAATCATATTCTAAAAGTGTGATCTGGTTGAAAACCTGACAAAAACTAGATATACTGTTACAGTTGATAATAGCTGAAGTTATTCATATAAATACATTAATTCTTTTCATTTCATTATATAGGTAGGTTGAACCAGCTGTGACATTTTTCATTTTGTATGTGTATCTTGAGCTGCTGTAATATGAAAATGAAATCAATTATATGTCAATCTGTTTTCTTTTCTTCAGAAATACGATGCAAAAGAACTTGAGCAGAAAATCTGTTTTCATTTTATTGATTCACTCGTTTGTAAACAAAGAACAAGTCATATCATTTGGACTGATTCTAGATTTACCACATAATATAGCCTGCATTCAGCACTTCTTCACATAAATAAGAGTCCTTAAATTACTTATTGAGGTGTCTATTTTTCCAGAAATTCAAGTAAACTTAGATATTGGTTCATTTTGATCCACCAAGCAACATAAACTAAAATAACAACGAAATTATCCTCCAGGAACGATTCAAAGTACGATTCTATATCGTGATCCTAACGAGAAGTTCCTTCTCAAGAAATCTTACACAAAATTATAATAATTTCTTCAAATATTCAAGCTCTGCTCAATAAATATTCGTTCTCCACCACATTTCTAAGGTTTGTTTGAATAAAACTACTAGCTTGGACAAGTTCCAAATTTATCCGTTAGGGCGCTGGCATCTTCGCAGAAGTTCCCAATCACATAAAAAAAACCTCATTCTATGAACTGTACTCATTATCTGTGTCTACCCTAACTTCCAACATTTTCGCAACGAACACAACGACTACAATTTTGAAGGTTTTTTCTGAGTTTTCACTCTCAATATCTGAGACAGAACTATAAAAAATTAAATAGAGATTGTTTTTTATGGAAAACGCTCTTGCAGATTGCAGGATTGAACTATTTGTCAAGGGCAGTTTCTTTTGGGTGTCAACAGTGTGCCAAATTTTAGTTCAATTCAATTATATTTCCGGAGATTATTGCGAGAACGAATATGTCAAATTTCGTGGTTTTTTTCCTGGGTATTATTGTTATATTAAGATATGCTCAGAAAATACTGACCTACATGGTGAGAGTAACCCACAACATTGTGCGGAATTTCGTGATTAATATTTCTTGTTAATTTTTTATTCCAGGGATGATTTTGATGAAATGGCATCTGAATAGCCGCCATGTTTCAGTTTATACCAAACAAAAAATTTCAAAAAGCACTGCCGTGGAGGCAGCAATTTTGCGCGCATGTTCAATGTAGATGACCGCTTCAGCAACGAATTTTTACATGCACGCAAAAGCTGCTGCCTTCACGGCAATGCTTTTTGAAATTTTTTTCTGATTAATTACTGGATTTCAATTCGATCAAATCTGTATTTTTGGAAATATTGGAAAAATAAAATTTTGAATGGGTAAATCTACGGAATCATTAGGCGGATTTTACCCATTCACGAATTCGACCTTCGTAATTGAGCCCCAAACCTACTCTACAAATATCGAGTTTCTAAGTCGTTTCTTCCGGAAGTTATTGTGTTTACGGTCAGCCTAACGGCCGACTGCGTAAACACAATAACTTCCGAAAGAAACAACTTAGAAACTCGATATTTGTAGAGAAGGTTTGGACCTTAATTACGAAGGCCGAATTCGTGAATGGGTAAAATCCACCCAATGATCCCGTAGATATACCCAATCAAAATTTTATTTTTCCAATATTTCCAAAAATACAGATCAAATCGAATTAAAATCCAGTACTTCATCGAAAAATAACAGTTCGAAGTTTCATACAGAATATAATGAGGATGATATGATAAGAAAATCATAGAAATTTTTTTTTTCTAATTGTTCTAATGACACGATTATCATGAAATTTCGCATAAAGTTGTCTTTCAGCATCTCAAAACTAGCTGTGAAGTTTTATCAGGACTGAATCAGTATTTCTCGAGTATACCGAAAGAATCAACGATATCGAGAAGAAAACCTCGAAATTTGACATATTTTTTCCCGATATCTCCAAAACTTATGATCGTATCAAACTGAAATTTGGCACACTGCTGTGAAATATGGAACTCAAAGTGTGAGTGGATTTTTTTTTGGATATGATGAATGTTTTCCGAAAAAAAAATTTTTTGGAAAAAAATTTGGAAAAAAATTTTTTTTTTGATTTACTGACAATATGATCCTGATGAAATTTGGCTCAAAGTTGCGCGTTGTTATACTCCACCTAACTGCCAAGTTTGAATCCAATCGCTCAAGTGGTTTCTGAAATAAAAAATAAATAACTTCAAAACTTCGAGTGCCTATAACTCCGAAACTATTCGACCGATTTGGCCCATTAACGAACTTAACCGCGGCATTCTGATGCGCAACCTATCCTGAAAGTTTCAAGTGCTAGCTTACTCCTTCAGACAGTTATCGTGTTCACGGCCGGCCGGCCGGACAGAATCGATTTTGACACCGGATTCGTCATCAGTGAGTCCAACATAGTCGATGGAGACCATTTTCGGCTCAATCATCGAAAATTACAGACATTTGGACAAAACGATAGCACGCTGTTCTCCTAGAATATGCGCGCAAAAATTTTCCGAAATTTTTTTCAGAAACTATCATATTCCAAAGAAATTACGCTCATACCTCGAGCTCTATATTTCACAGCAGTGTACCTAATTTCAATTTGAAACGAATAGTATTTTCGGAGATATTCGGAGAAAATATGTAAAATTTCCTAGATTTCTCTCGATATCGTTGTTTTTTTCGGTATAACTGGAGAAATACTGATTAAATCATGATGAAACTTAGCAGCTGCTTCGAAGATGCTGACGGACAACTTTGTGCAAAATTTCGTGATGATCGTATCATTGGAACAATTTAAAAAAAAATCGATTTTTTTTCCAAATATTCAATATTTTGTGATCTTATTATATTATCCTCATTAAATTCTGTGTTTTCGAAAAATTACTGGATATCAATGCGATCTAATCTTCATTTGTGGAAATATCGGGAAAATAAAATTTTTAATGAGTACATCTACCGAATCATTGGATGGATTTTACCCATTCACGAATTCGGCTTCGCAATTTACGTCAGTGCTCTTCTAGAATTTCTTGTTTTATGAATAGCCAACCGCTAATTCCCGAAAAGGACTCAGGTTACAAAAATCATCAAGAATAGATTCGCTGAAAACTTGAAAAGGTCCATTTACCGAGTGAATAATGATCCGAAACATCCAAATATTCACAGAGTTGTTTTTGAGGAAAATTAACCTTCCGATGTTTTCTCCATTTCTATAAATCCATTTGTTCATAGATAATTTCAGTAATCAAAAGTAAATTATAATATTTGATGATTCAACTTTCATTATTTAGTTTCAGATACATTTGATGCGTCGATCCATAGGAAATGATATTTATATCTCATTTCCGTTTATATCATTACACGTGTAATTTTTGCATTTTCTCAAATGCGGTTTCGATTCCACTCTTTCCACCCAGGTTCAGGTGTATTAAATAGTAATCGGGAAAAGTATACCTATGAGAGATCAGGAACTCTTCTTTCTGATAAAAATGATTTTGCAATCTTCTAGTCGTATGATACTTGTGAAATTTTGCATGGACCTTTTAACCGCCATTTCCGAACCACGAACTAGATTTCAACTCAAAAGAAGTTTCATTTTCCGGAATATTGGGAAAATAAGTTTTATGAATGGGTGAAATCCAACCTTTCATCAGAATTTCCTAAAAAATTGTTCCTACAGTATTCGGAATGAACAACCTAATAATTTTTCCTACCAGATTTCACCTCAATATCTGGAGAAGTAAGACTAGTAAAAAATTTCAAAAAGCACTGCCGTGAAGGCAGCAACTTTTGCGCGCATGTTCAATGTAGATGACCGCTTCAGCAACGAATTTGAACATGCACGCAAAAGCTGCTGCCTTCACGGCAGTACTTTTTGAAATTTTTACTGATGAATTAATGGATTTCAATTCGATCAAATCTGTATTTTTGGAAATATTGGAAAAATAAAATTTTGAATGGGTATATCTACGGAATCATCCGGAAGAAACGACTTAGAAACTCGATATTTGTAGAGAAGGTTTGGGGCTTAATTACGAAGGTCGAATTCGTGAATGGGTAAAATCCGCCCAATGATTCCGTAGATATATTAATTCAAAATTTTATTTTTTCAATATTTCCAAAAATACAGATCAGATCGAATTGAAATCCAGTACTTCATCGAAAAATAACAGTTAGAAGTTTCATACAGAATTTGATGAGGATGATATGATAAGAAAAATCATAGAAATTTTTTTTTTCAAATTGTTCTGATGACACGATTATCACGAAATTTCGCATGAAGTTGTCTTTTAGCAACTCAAAACTAGCTGTGAAATTTCATCAGGACTGAATCAGTATTTCTCGAGTTATACCGAAAAAATAAACGATATCGAGAAGAAAACCTCGAAATTTGATACATTTTTTCCGGATATCTCCGAAACTTATGATCGTATCGAACTGAAATTTGGTACACTGCTGTGAAATATGAAGTTCAAAGTGCGAGTGGACTTTTTGTTCGAATATGATAAATGGTTTCCGGAAAAAAAATTTTTTGGAAAAAAATTTCGAAAAAAAATTTTTTTAAAATTCCCTGAAAATCTGATCCTGACGAAAATTGCCTCAAAGTTGCGCGTCGTTATACTCCACCCAACTGCCAAGTTTGAATCTAATCTCTCAAGTAGTTTCTGAAATAAAAAATAAATAACTTCAAAACTTCAACTGCCTATAACTCCGAAACTATTCGACCGATTTGGCTCATTAACGAACTTAACCGCGGCATTTTGATGCGCAACCTATCCTGAAAGTTTCAAGTTGCTAGCTTGCTTCTGTCGACAGTTAGCGTGTCTACGGCCGGCCGGACAGAATCAATTTTGACACCGGATTCGTCATCAGTGAGTCCAACCTAGTCGATTGAGACCATTTTTGGCTCAATCATCCAAAATTACAGACATTTAGACAAAACGATAGCACGCTGTTCCCCTAGAACATGCGCGCAAAAATTAAATGAATTTATTATTTATACAAACAGCCCTTTCGTATTTCGGAATTCAAACTATTTGTCAAGCGTCGTTTCTTGAAAAAATGTTGCTTGTGAACAATATCGGAATGATGCAATCAACGAAGAGGACTGTAACGTTTCAGCGTCTATACAGGGTGTCCTAACGAAAGTTTGACTACCAGAACTCAAAAACGAAGAATTTTCGAAGATTTTGAAAAGAAGGCACACTTCTGCTTTGAGGGGACGAATTTCCATCATAAATTTGTTCCGAGAGAAACACCACCATGCATGAAGTGGAATCAACGTGCAACAGTGTTTGAAGAGGGTAGAGATGTCAAGTATTGGTACAACCCGGTTAAAGGTTTCAAAAGGTTATGTTTAGCAGGAACTTGAAATGACAAACTCAAGAACCTAAGAGCGTTTGACACTAAGTTCAATTTTTACATTATTCAATGAATAATGAACCGATTTCGAAAATTTTGTCTTGTTTTGAGTTGTGTACAGAAAATAAAAAACGAAATCCTGATAGATATTCGTTTACCTCAAATCAGAAGTTGACCTGTTTTTATAAAATCTTCGAAAATTCTTCGTTTCTGAGCTCTGAGGTGGGTGACATTTTTTTTGGGACTCCCTGTACGTCTCACTCCGTCAATACAGAAGAATGGCAAGAAAATAATTTCACAAAATTTCACTTTATTTTCTGATGAAGGAGACAGAGGACTCCGAAACCTTACAGGTCACATCGTTAATCTTTTGCATTTTTCCGATTTTGTTTAGTAGGCAACATTTTCTCAAGAAACTGATGTTGAAAAATGGTTGGGATCTTTCAATCCATAAGGGCAATTTCTATAACTAATAATTAAATTTAATTTTACTAGTAGTTCTTCATATATTGGTGAACATCTGAAAAATATTAAAAATTCCACCCAAAATATCCTTCAATCAATGCTTGATTCCTCTCGACTGCTTAAACGTTAAATGATGAAATTAGGCGCAGTTGCTCAGAGATATATTCCAATGAGTCGGGGAATGTTTAGAATTATTTTGGTACCCCCTAAGTGCGAAAACAAATAAAATTTTCTATTCAATTATTTTTATTGATAACAATGTTTAATTTGTACATTTGACAATAAAAAACCACTTCATTCCCAATTCCCACGAATGTATATGAATTAATTATTCTTATTACGTGTTTGGAATAGATTAACGCATTTGTACCCGATATCAACGAAGAGGTAAAAAGGAAAACCTGTCGCTATTCGAGCTAATCTTAGTAGGCGAACCACGACTAAATTGCGTAAGACTTTTGTTTTTACTCAATAATCAACACTAATTAGAAACAACCTGAATTATTTGTGTTATTCATATTTATCAGTGTTTGGGTCAAACGACGTCACAGCATGGACCACGTCTTGTCCAACTACCTATCAGCACAATACCACTAGAAATCATTGAACACAGGTGGGTTTACCATAAGTACCATTTCCATTTCACCTCACTTTCGACTTCACTTTGTGTCAACGAAGACAAGCACAGTGTTGGATATACTTTCGGAACAACACAGTCCAACGATTTCGGTCTGTTCTTTCTCTCTCTCTCGAGATTCATAAACAACCCAGATTTCTGCGAGAATGTAGATTGACCTGGGGCAGTTTGAATTGGGAAAATTGTGTTGTGTGATTGAGGAATAATCATTAGTTGAGTTACTTTCAATTATTGGATTTACTAGTATGGATCAGTGGGATTGAAGAGGAAAAACTCTGGAAAACTCTTAGCTGCTTTAAACTGCTTGGGATACTAGAAGGTAAGTGGGAAAACTATGAAACTTAAAAGGGTTCTTTTTGGTAATTTCAAAATGGTTCTTTTACCCATCGCAACTTATAGGATGGCTTATAATAATGAGAATCCAGTATCTGTCAATTTTGAAAAAACTTGAATTTTGAACGAATATTCAAGCAGGAAAATCCCTATTTCAACTCATTTTGAATCTGATGGCAATTCGAGTTGAACTAGAAATTCTTTGGATTCATATTGCCCTTATTACTTCCGGAATCCTCGGATTTCAAATTAATGTGTCTTTCGTCATTTTCCCTCGAGATTTATAAACAACCAATATATCTGCGAAAATTCAGGTTAACTTTGATGCAGTTCGATACATTAAATTGTTGGCTTGTGGTATAAATATAAGTTGAGTAGCTTCCAATTATTGGATTAACCAGATTGGATCAGTGATATTGGAAAGGAAAACTTGTGCGAAAATCTGAGTTTTTCCAGGCTTTATGCACTAATAGAACTCAAGTGGAAAAACAGTTTAGCTCCAGAGGTTCATTATGGAGATTCTGGAAAACCTCAGATAGGTATTGCGATATGTTGAATACATCAGAGGTATCTAACGCATTCGCAAAGGTGTCATCCAGAAGTTTTATTTCGTGCTTCACTGATCTTGAATTCTGAAAGAAGCTAAATATGAACTGAGAATTCTTCAGATGTAGATTACCATACTGCCTCTTAGGCCTACGATTTTCGAAGTATTTTTGGTTGGTTCGGCCGTTCGATGATAATAGCCATGAGGTAAATTGAAATTGGAAAAATAGTGTTAAATATAGGTAGGTACCTCTAGAACCACAGAGTCTAACGCTTTTGCTCTGTCCTGTTCTCTATTGATATTCATAAACAACCCAGATTTCTGCGAGAATGTAGATTGACCTGGGGCAGTTTGAATTGGGAAAATTGTGTTGTGTCATTGAGAAATAATCAAAAGTTGAGTTACTTTCAATTATTGGATTTACTACTATGGGTTAGTGGAATTTAAGAGGAAAAACTCTGGAAAACTTTTAGCTGCTCTCAACTGCTTGGGATACTAGAAGGTAAGTGGGAAAACTATGGAACTTGAAAGGGTTGTTTTTGGTTATTTCAAAATGGTTTTATACCCATCGCAGCTTATTGGATGGCTTATAATAATGAGGATACAGGATCTGTCACTTTTGAAAAAACTTGCATTGTGAACGAATTTTCAAGCTGGAAAATCTCATATTTCAACTCATTTTGAAATCTGATGGCAATTCGAGTCAAACTAGAAATTCTTTGGATTTATATTGCTCTTAGTACCTCCGGAATCCACGGATTTCAAATCAATGTGTCTTTCCTCATTTTCCCTCGAGATTTATATATAACCAATATACCTGCGAGGTTAACTTGGATGCAGTTCGAACTGGAAACATTAAATTGTTGGCTTGTGGTATAAATGTAAGTTGAGTATCTTCCAATTATTGGATTATCCAGTTTGGATCAGTGATATTGGAGAGGAAAACTTGTGCGAAAATCTGAGTTTTTTCAGGCTTTATGCACTAATAGAACTCAAGTGGAAAAACAGTTTAGCTCCAGAGGTTCGTTATGGAGATTCTGGAAAACCTCAGCTAGATATTGCGATATATTGAATACTTTAGAGGCATCTAACCTAACCATCTAATCTAAGGTATTCGAAAAGGTATCATCCAGAAGTTTTATTTCTTGCTGTAACTGATCTTGAATTCTGAAGGAAGCTCAGTATGAGCTGAGAATGCTTCAGATGTAGATTACCATACTGCCTCTCAGGTCTACGATTTTTTTAGTATTTTTGGTTGGTTCAGCCGTTCGATGTCATTTATTCCCTAGCTGATTCAAGTATATCTTCAGATATATTCAAATATATCTTCAGATATATGGAATTAGCCATGAGGTAGTTTGAAATTGGAAAAATATTGTTAAATATATGTAGGTACCTCTGGAACCGCACATAGTCTAACGCTTTTGTTCTGTCCTGGTCTCTATTGATATTCATAAACAACCCAGATTTCTGCGGGAATGTAGATTGACCTGGGCAGTTTGAATTGGGAAAATTAGGGAAGAATAATCATAAGTTGAGTTTCTTTCAATTCTTGGATTTACTAGTATGGATCAGTGGGATTGAAGAGGCAAAACTCTGGAAAACTTTTAGCTGCCCTCAACTGCTTGGGATACTAGAAGATAAGGGGGAAAACTATGAATCTTGAAAGGGTTTTTTTTGGTAATTTCAAAATAGTTTTACACGCATCGCAGCCTTTTGGATGGCTCATGATAATAAAGATCAAGTGTCTGTAATTTTTGGAAACACTTCAGCAATTTGAACGAATATTTCAAGCTTCAACTTATCTTGAAGTCTGATGGCAACTCGAGATAAACTGAAAATTCTTCGGATTTATATTGCTCTTAGCGCCTCCTGAATCTGCGGATTCCGAATTAATATTTCTTTCGTAATTGTTCCCTAGAGATTTATGAACAACCAATATATCTGCGAGAGTTCAGGTTAACTTCGGTGCAATTCGACTCGGAAACATTGAATTGTTTGCTTGCGTTATAAATGTGAGTTGAATACCTTCCAATTATTCGATTAACAAGTAAGGACCAGTGGTATTGGAGAGGAAAAACTTGTGGAAGAATTTGAGCTGTTTTGAGCTATATGCCCTAATATAACTCAAGAGGGAAAACAGTTCAGCTCCAGAGGTTCGTTATGGAGATTCTGGAAAACCTCCAATAGGTTTTGCGATATGTTGAAATCTTTTTGAATACGTAAGAAGTATCTAACTCATCCAAGAAGGTCTCATACGGAAGTTAAGTCTAGTGCTTTAACCGATCTTGAATTCTGAAGTCAGCTCAACATGAACTGATAATTCTTCAGATGTAGATTACCATACGGTATCTTAGATCTGCGATTTTCGAATTATTTTCGGTTGGTTTGGACATTTCGAAGTCATTTATTCCCTAGCTCATTTGAGTATATCTTCAGATATATTCAAATATATCTTCAGATACATTTGAATCACCAATGGGGTGGTTCGAATTGGAAAACTTGTGTTGCGTGATTGAGGTACTATCATGAAATATGAAATTGAAGAGGAAAAACGAAATTTTTAGATGCTCTCAACTGTTTGGGGTACTAGAAGGCAAATGGAAAAAGATGAAAATTGAAGGGCCGATTTCGAATATTCCCGAAGGGTTTTGTACCTGCTAAAACTGGTTCGATGACTCATTATCATGAAGATCCTGGATGTGTTGTGTTATGTAGTTCGAGCGAATATTCAAGATGGAAAATCTTTCACTTCAAGTCATCTTGAACTATGAGGGCAGATTCCCTAAACCTACAATTTCCAAAATATTTCTATCGGTTTATCAGTTGACACAGCCAAATGATTTGGTTAGTTTCTCTGTTCTCTCGGAGTTCATAAATATCTGAGATGTGGGCTGAAATGCAAATGTCCCTAAAAACTGTTCGAATTGCAAAAATTGGTTCGTATTATTCTTGGATTAAGCAGTATGGATCACTTGATCTAAAGGAGGTCAGTTAAAAAAAATTCTCGAAAGTCTTTGTATAGACTAGATCTGAGCATTAGAAGTTATAACATGAAACACCCTGCATTATTGACTTTTGATTTAAAACTGAAATAATTTAGTGATGTGAGGAAACCTGTTGTTTTTTCTCTATTAATTAAGAATAGACGACTTCGGCTCAAGTTGCCAACCCACAATTTTCTTAATAAATTTACTATCACAGGGGAACGGGAATTTCAGGACAAATTTGACATGTTAAGGTTCGCGTTATTTATAAATATCCGTGAAAGATGCCTCGGCTCCTCAAACAAGCTGATTCCTTCCAAATATAGGGTTTTGTTAAGATCATCTCTGATTGGTTGAAATTTAAGTTGGGATTTCTGATTTCATGTTAATAGTGTAAAATTTATATAGGATATGTTCCGCTTGGTTATTTCGCTTGCCGGTTTTCTATTCCGTAAATATAAAATATCTGGTTGGTTCCTGAAAAAAAGTTAAATACAGAATTTGATTGATGAAAAAACGTTCTTTCTGTCACCAGAACGACGGTTAATGTTCTATGGTAACCTATCTATAGCATAGAATAATCTTTATCTACTTTATGATCCAAAGAACATAGAAGAGACAACAATCAACAATGGAAAAATTACTAGATATGGTCGATGGATCATAAGGTAAATAGAGATTGTTCTGTGCTATGGATATGTTACCATAAAACATTGATTGTCGTTCTGGTGCATAGACTTAATATGTCTATGTTCTGGTAACAGAAAGATTGCTTTTTCATCAATCAAATTCCGTAATTAACCTTTTTTTTCAGGAACCAACCAAATATTTTCTATTCAAAGAACGGAAAACCGGCAACCGAAACACTCAAGTTGATTTGCGGAACATATCCTTTATAAATTTGACACTATTAACATGAAATCAAGAATCCCAACTCGAATTTCAGCCTAACAAAAACCTCTATTTGGAAGGAATTATCTTGTTTGAGGAGCCGAGGCACCTTTTACAGATATTCATAAAGAACGCGAACCTTATCATGTCGAATTTGTCCTGAAATTCCCGTTCCCCAGTAATAGTCAATTTGTGAAGAAAATTGTGGGTTGGCAACTTGGTCCGAAGTCTTCTATTGGTAGCCTGCACGTTTGTCAGATTTAACACCATCAGATTCTCTGTCATATTTGGTTAAATTATTAGAATCCAACCAGTATCAAGAATCTAACGCAAATTTACATGGTGTCAATTGAAAAATTCATCGAGATAGATTTCGATTCGCACAAACGAGATATTACCTTTATGAAAAATCTGGGTCACGCATTATAATATTCCTCATGCAAATCAACATTAAGACATCGAGTATCGATGGCATTGCCGAAATTACCAAATATCGAAATATCTTGGAATCTGGTTCTTCTTTCAAAAGCTGTTTTGGACCAGACGAAGCCACTTTGTTTCAATAGTCGATCAAGGTGACTTGGTCAGATCGTGCTTGATTCTGTTGCTTTCGACTTGCCATAAAATTGAATTTACGAGTACCTACAGGTGATTGAGCCATTGGTATCTCGGCCAACGCGATAAACATGATTTACACGCTTTTAAAGATCCGATGTATCATTTGATATTAGCTAATAATTGAATGGTTGATTTTGCATATATCGCTGTTGATCAACACATAATTTGCATTCATATTAATGTTTCAAACTGCGCATTTTTTAAAGAATCAATAAATAACACAATTTGCATTAATTTTCATTGGTAATTGAAGTATCAGTTATGACATCTATATACGAAAAATAATATCTGTCAAATGGCCTCCTCTTGCAGCTCTACAGACGTAGAAATTGTTAAATTTGTAGAAAATGTTAAAATTTGCAATGAAATTTTTACATAATTGAGGCTCTATCGTACTAATGACACGAATAATTTCATCCTTTAGTTCAGGAATCGATTGCGGATTATTCTTATAGACCTGGCTTTTCACATAACCCCAAAGAAAATAGTCCATCGGTTTCAAATCACATGATCTTAGTGACCAATAGACGACTTCGGTCGAAGTTGCCAACCCACAATTTTCTTCACAAATTTACTATTACTGGGGAACGGGAATTTCAGGACAAATTCTACATGATATAAGGTTCGCGTTATTTATAAATATCCATGAAAGATGCCTCGGCGCTTCAGACAAGATAATTCCATCCAAATATAGGTTTTTGTTATGCTGAAATTTAAGTTGGGATTCCTGATGTCATGTTAATAGTGTCAAGTTTATGAAGGATATGTTCCGCAAATCAACTTGGTTATTTCGGTTGCCGGTTTTCCGTTCTGTAAATATGAAATATTCGGTTGGTTCCTGAAATAAAAAGTTTATTACAGAATTTGATTGATGAAAAAGCAATCTTTCTGTCACCAGAACAAAGACATATTAAGCCTATGCACCAGAACGACAATCAATGTTTTATGGTAACATATCCATAGCATAGAACAATCTTTATTTACCTTATGATCCATAGACCATACATAGTAATTTTTCCATTGTTGATTGTTGCCTCTTCCATGTTCTATGGATCATAAAGTAAATAAAGATTTTTCTATGTTATGGATATGTTACCATAGAACATTGACAGTCGTTTTGGTGACAGAAAGAACGCTTTTTCATTAATCAAATTCCGTAATTAACCTTTTTGTCAGGAACCAACCGAATATTTCATATTTACGGAATGGAAAATCGGCAACCGAAATAACCAACTTGATTTGCGGAACATATCCTATCAAATTTGACACTATTAACATGAAATCAGGAATCCAAACTTAAATTTCAGCCAATCAGAGATGATCTTAACAAAACTCTATATTTGGAAGGAATTATCTTATCTGAAGAGCCCAGGCATCTTTTATAGATATTTAAAAATAACGCAAACGTTATCAAGTCAAATTTGAACTGAATCCGGTTCCCCAGTGATAGTAAATTTGTGAAGAAAATTTTGGGTTGGCAACTTGGGCCGAAGTCGTCTATTGACATCATCATAAATCATTTGCGCCATCCTGTTGAAACCAAATATCCTCTAGATTAATATTTATTAATTCAGGTCACAAAAATTCGATTATCATCCAACGGTATCGACCACCACAGTTACAGTTTCACCAGCAGCATTTTCAAAGAAGTGAGGTCCAATTACACCACCTGACCATAATGCACACCAAACAGTGACTCGTTTAGGATGCATAGGTTTCTCATGAATAATCCGAGGATTTTCCCCACCCCAGATACGGCAATTTTGTTTGTCAACAAAGCCACCAAGTTGAAAATGTGCCTCATCGGAAAACATGATTTAATGAGAAAAATCAGCTTTTGTTGTTCATTGATAAAATTGACAAATGAACGAAGTTTTAAATGATCTAATGTCTTTAGTTCCTGTGTTATTTGAACCTTATTTATCTTCAGACCTTAATCCTTGTGTAAAATACGCCGTGTTGCGGACCCACTAAGTCCAACTTGTTGTGAACGTCGTCTAATGGACATTCCAGGGTCCTCAGCAACACTTTCACGAACCAAATTCATATTTTCTTGTGAACGACCGTTACGACTGTATTTTGCACTTTTCTGATCTTCCACCGAACCGGTCTCTAAAAATTTTTTAATAATTCGACCAATAGTGCTTTGAGATGGACGATTATGTTAACCATAAAATTCACGTAATTATTTGAAAACACTTTTCATAGAACGCTGATTTTCATAAAATAATTCAACGATTTGAACGCGTTGTTGTATCGTGTATTAAGCCATTTTTATAGATATCAACATCACACTACTTAAATGTCAAAATTCCCAGACTACGGTGACTATATTACCATATATTACCGTACTAAAGTCACTGTAACCCAGACGAATTCAGTGCAGTATCTTTATATAAAAACCGCCCAATTTGAAACACCCTTTATATGAGTTTAAACGATATATTATTTTCGATATTTTATACAGGAGTAAGACAAGGTTTTGCGTTTGCTTTGATCTCGCAAATGTAAACTGAAATAAACAGACAAAATTCTTCAGGGACCAGAAATCATTTCTGATCTTTCTTGACCATTTCTGGGGATCTCCGGGAAATACATGATTACCTTTGAAGGTATACTATTATTCCAACCTATAGGTAAAGGGTTTTCCAATAAGATACGATCTTTTGATATTCAAAGAAAAATGCCATTTTTCAATATAAATGATGTTTATTTCATTATGAAGAAGAAGCTATGCCGTTAATAGTGGAAAATAACATAAAGCAAATGACCACCACGACCACGCTTACAGGACCATATCCTTTTAATGAAATTTTCCATAACCAAATCGCAAAGTGGCTGCCCTATGTCCTCGATAGCCTCACGAATTCCATCTATGAGGTCTTGACCTTCTCTTTCACGTGGCCCCAAAGGAAGAAGTCGCAAGGTGTTAAATCACAAGATCTCGGTGGCCAATTGTGATCACCTCTTCGAGAGATAACACGGTCCGGAAGCTTTTCCCGCAAAAGATCAATGGTTTCGTTGCTTGTGTGGCACGTAGCGCCGTCTTGTTGAAAGTAAACGTTGTCCAGATGAAAATCATCCAATTCCGGCGATAAAAAATCATTAATCATCTCTCGATAGCGCAATCCATTCACCGTAACTGTTGCTCCAGCCTCATTTTCAAAAAAGTAAGGTCCAATGACTCCGCCGGACCATAAACCGCACCAAACAGTCACACATTGAGGATTGAGAGGCTTTTCAACAATAACTCTCGGGTTTTCCGAGCCCCAGATGCGACAATTTTGCTTGTTGACGAAGCCACCGAGGTGGAAATGGGCCTCATCACTCAAGATGATTTTTCGATGGAATTCCGGATCATTTTCATGTATTTCAACGACCCAATCAGCAAAGACACGACGTTGTTAATGATCGGCCGGCTTGAGTTCTTGTGTTAACTGAACTTTATAAGCCTTAAGTCCCAAATCTTTATGCAAAATACGGTGTAATGACGTTTGTGGAATGCCTAATTCCATCAAAGAATGACGAGGAATGGACAAACCTGACTTTTCTTCAACACTTTCGGCTGCAGCAGCAATATTCTTGGCTATTCTTGAGCGATGTGCCGGGTTTTATTCTTCACATCACCAACTTGTCCCTACAGCTCGAATTTTTCCACCAATTTCTTTATTGCGGTCCGACAAGGTGCTTCACGACGACCCAAACATGTTCGAGTTTTACGAACCGTCTTGAAAATTTCAATGCATTGTTGAAGCGTGTATCGTTCCATTTTTATTAATGGCGTACTTTCTACTCGTCGAATGTCAAAAAATGACAGCTTCAATAGTGACATCTACCGAAATAGCGGGCTATTCAAAATAACACCTCTTATTGGAAAACCCTTTACAATGAGAAATGATAAACAAGATCAAATGCAGTAATGTATACAAGTTTTCTTTCGAAGCGATAAAATCTATAAATAACCGATCGACAGAAGATGAAGATTATGACATGTCTATATCTACGAGAGTGAATCTATACTTTCACTTAATTCACACGCCAATATTTCGACCAAGAATTAGATAATCACACTTTCTTTCCTCAGAACCATGCTTTATGATTTAATGTTGTTTACGTTCAAGTAACTTCGTTTCTGAATTTGGGTTATTGGGATTTTCGTAATACTATAATATATGAGTCTTATATACAGGGTGTTTCATCATTGCATTCTGAACTTTATTATTTGTATGAATTCGGTATTCAATTTCTGTGAGACTTGGTGTTAGAATTTTCAATGACAAACTTCGAGAAAAGCGCAAACGTGGAGTCGAAAGTCTTTCGAACGATTTTTCTGGGCAACAAGAGCTTTATAGTTCAAATGTCTGTAATATCCTTATTCTACACTGAAAATGATCTCAAACGATTATGTTGTACTTTGAAACTTCAGGGTAGATTTGAAATTCGAATAATTCACCTAAGTTCGTTTGTAGGCTGCATTTACTAAGACATTTATTGTGTTTACGTTAACGCAATAACTTCCGGGAGAAACGACTTTTGAACTCGATATTTGTAGAGTAGGTTTGGGGCTTGATTACGAAGGTCGAATTCGTGAATGGGTAAACTCCACCCAATGATTCCGCAGATTTACCCATTCAAAATTTTGTTTTTCCAATATTTCCAAAAATACAGATAAGATCGAATAGACGACTTCGGCCCAAGTGGCCAACCCACAATTTTCTTCACAATATTTACTATCACTGGGGAACGGGAATTTCAGGACAAATTCTACATGATAAGGTTCGCGTTATTTATAAATATCCGTAAAAGATGACTCGGCTCTTCAGACAAGATAATTCCTTCCAAATATGAGTTTTTGTTAGGCTGAAATTAAAGTTGGGATTCCTGATTTCATGTTAATAGTGTCAAGTTTATAAAGGATATGTTCCGCAAATCAGCTTGGTTATTTCGGTTGCCGGTTTTCCGTTCCGTAAGTATGAAACATTCGGTTGGTTCCTGAAATAAAAAATTTATTACGGAATTTGATTGATGAAAAAGCAATCTTTCTGTCACCAGATTATAGTCATATTAAGTCTATCCACCAGCACGACAATCAATGTTTTATGGTAACATATCCATAGCATAGAATAATCTTTATTTACCTTATGATCCATAGACCATACCTAGTAATTTTTCCATAATTGATTGTTTTCTCTTCTATGTTCTATGGATCATAAAGTTAATAAAGATTTTTCTATGATATGGATATGTTACCATAGTACATTGACAGTCCTTTTGGTGACAGGAAGAACGTTTTTTCATTATTCAAATTTCGTAATTAACCTATTTGTCAGGAACCAACCGAATATTTCATATTTACGGAATGGAAAACCGGCAACCGAAATAACCAAGTTGATTTGCGGAACATATCCTATACAAATTTGACACTATTAACATGAAATCAGGAATCCCAACTTAAATTTCAGCCACTCAGAGATGATCTTAACAAAACCCTAAATTTGGAAGGAACTATCTTGTCTGAAGAGCCGAGGCATCTTTTACAGATATTCATAAATAACGCAAACCTTATCATGTCGAATTTGAACTGAAATTCCCGTTCCCCAGTAATAGTAAATTTGTGAAGGAAATTGTGGGTTGGCAACTTGGGCCGAAGTCGTCTATTGAAATCCAGTACCTTATAGAAAAATGACAGTTTGAATGTTCATATAGAATCTCATGAGGAAAATATTATCAGAAGATCATAGAATATTGAATAATTGAAAAAAACAAATTTGAATTTTTTTTTCAAATTGTTCTAATGACAAGATTATCACGAAACTTTGCACAAAGTGGCCTATCAGCATTTTCAAACTAGCTGCCAACTTTCATCATGATTGGAGCAGAATTTTTCTGTTATTCCGAAAAAAACAACGATATCGAGAAAAAACCACGAAACTTACAATATTTTTTCCCGATATCTCCAGAAATTATGATCGTATCAGAATCAAATTTTGTACACTGCTGTGAAATCTGATGTTCTGAGTATGAATATAAGTTTTTTCTGGTTATAATGGACAGTTTCCGAAAAATGAAATTGTTTCAAAATTTACTGACAGTTTGATCCCAACGAAATTTCGTGAAAAATTGTGCGTTGTTATGCCCTAACTAATTGTCAAGTTTCAATTCAATCGCTTGAGTAGTTCATGAAATATCAGGGATTCAATCTGAAAATTTCAAATGCACGACCTCACCTGAAAGTTTCAAGGCGCTAGCTCGCTCCGTTCGACAGTTATCGTGTCTACGGCCAGCTGGACGGACAGAATCGATTTTGATAGCGGATTCGTCATCAGTGAGTCCAACCTATTCGTTTGAGACCATTTTCGGTTCAAAATTCGAAAATTACAGACATTTGGACAAAACGATAGCAAAATGAGAGATATCATTGAGTATTATACCATTTTGGTTCAATACTCAATTCGAAATTCAAAAGGCCTGGGAAATCGGCTGTTCCGCAGTTATTCCCGAGAAATATAAAAATCGAATTCAAATTGTTTTTGCGCGCATGTTCTTAGGGAACAGCGTGCTATCATTTTGTCCAAATGTCTGTAATTTTGGATGATTGAGCCGAAAATGGTCTCAATCGACTAGGTTGGACTCACTGATCACGGAGTCAAAATCGATACTGTCCAGTCGTCCGACGACACGATAACTGTTGAATGACGCAAGCAATTTGAAATTTTGAGGTTGTTTCCCTCATATTTCGGGAACTACAATAGCAATTGAATTGTAACTTGACAATTTGTTGAAGTATAACGACTCACAGCTTCGAGCAAAATTTCATCGAAATCGTATGGTCACTCAGTTTGAAAAAAAAATATTTTTTTCAAAATTTTTTTTTCGAAAAATTTTTTTTCCAGAAACAGTCGATCATATCCGGAAACAATCGGGCTCATATCTTGAGCTTCATATTTCTCAGTAGTGTTCCGAATTTCAATTCGATACGGCTATCCGTTTCGGAGATATTGCGAAAAATATGTAAAATTTCGTGGTTTTCTTCTCGATATTGTTATTTTTTTCAGAATAACTCAAGAAAGTCTCCCTCAATCATGATGATACTTTGCAGCTAGTTTGAAGATGCTGAAGGACAACCTTGAGCGAAATTTCGTGATGATCGTGTCATTAGAACAATTTGAAAAAAAAAAAATTTTTTCTTTCAAATATTCAATATTCTGTGATCTTCCTATCATATCATTCTCATTAAATGGGGGTTTGTCCTTTTTCCGAAAATGCAGTAATTTTCATGAAATACCTTTAGAACATCACATTTCAGACATATAATTTCAATATTATATTTTTAAAAAAATGTTTGATCATCTAAAACTGAAAAATAAAATGGGGATTTGCATTTGAAGGGATTTGTCTTGAGTGCACGATAATGCAACGTCGAATTCAGCTTTCTCGGAAAGAAAAGGAAGTCAAATGTGTTACTTTGCTTAGGAAAACAGAGATAGCTATACTTCGATCTGGTTAGAGTAGAAGACAACGACCAAGGGATAGGAATAGAAGAGCACAGACTGTCATACTGTCATATTACTGAGAAACCGCAAACGGAAATTGTTCGGTTGTACTGACAAAGAACACGTGTGTACCACAGAATAGGAATTAATATTTCATTATTCTATAGCAGAAAAAGCTATTCTACTAAACACCGTTGTCACTTCGTGCATGCCTGGGAAATCCAAAACCCCAATTTTGAAATCTGATTTTGAATACTTTCTTAACGTAATTTGGGAAAATGATGAATCAAACCCAAAATAATTATGTTCAAATTTGCATTTGCAGTAATAACAGAAATTCAGGAAAAACCCCCATTCTGTATAAAACCTCAAACTGTTATCTTTCGATGAAAAAACCCAGAAAAGCACTGCTGTGAAGGCAGCAGCTTTCGCACGCATGTTCAAATCAGTTGCCAAAGCGGCCATCTCCATTGAACATGCGCGCAAAAGCTGCTGCGTTCACGGCAGTGCTTTTCTATGTTTTTTAAATTATTTCATTCTCTCTTCTTCTTCACTCACCGTTCTGTAAACCTCTGTAACCAGTAAAAATGATCTACCGATATAGCAACAAAAACGCTAACTAACAAAAGTCGTTCTATCATGCAAAAACACATATTAGCATAATATAAATACTACCAACCATTAATTACATCGATCAACCGTGGACATTCAAAATCTTCGAGAGGAATATTTCATACATTCATTTCTCATATATTTAAAATCAATTTCCTGTTAATACAAGATGAAATTACGGAATTAGTAACGCTCTCAATTCATAATTGTTTGAACTGACATCACTTCCCAGTGTATCACAATGCAATAGCAATATCAATTTGAATCATTACTGGAATTCAACATCAGTTCCTATTCAAGTATTCTCTAATTGCTTGTTCATGGGTGGCAATGTATGACTGTTATTATTGAATCTCTCACTTGAAACGATGCAAACAGATTATGTTCTATCGGAAGGAATTATAACTGCCGAGAAAATAGTCAATTTATACTATATTTGGTTATGTTTGATCGTCAAGGTATAGGTCGTGAATTTAGGCAATCAAATTAATTTTGCGGAGGTGTTTTGAGTGTAGTTGTTTGTTTGGAATAGAATCACGTTCGTCCTTTGGTGATGCGTCGTTTGTTTTCGATTCATTTTAGTAATGACAGACCAACCCTGGCTTCGCAAGGGCAGTCAATAGAAGATTTCGGCCCAAGTTGGCAACCCACAATTTTCTTCACAATTTTACTATCACTGGGGAACGGGAATTTCAGGACAAATTCGACATGATAAGGTTCGTGTTATTTATAAATATCCGTTAAAAATGCCTCGGCTCGTCAAACAAGATAATTCCTTCCAAATATACGGTTTTGTTAAGATCATCTCTGATTGGCTGAAATTTAAGTTGGGTTTCCTGATTTCATGTTGATAGTGTCAAATTTATATAGGATGTTCCGATCAACTTGGTTATCTCGGTTGCCGGTTTTCCATTCCGTAAATATGAAATATTCGGTTGGTTCCTGAAAAAAAAGTTAATTACGGAATTTTATTGATGAAAAAACGTTCTTTCTGTCACCAGAACGATAGTCGATGTTCTCTGGTAACATATCCATAGCATAGAACAATCTGTATTTACTTTATGATCCATAGAACATAGAAGAGACAACAATCAACAATGGAAAAATTACTATGTATGGTCTATGTATCATAAGGTGAATAAAGATTGTCCTATGCTATGGATATGTTACCAGGGGCGTTCGTTTTTTACATCAGATTGCTCCTGAGTCGTTCGTTAATTACATCTAGATGTTGGAGACCACATATGTCAACCGATTGTCAAACAAAATCAGAGCGAGTCGATGACGATCTTTTTCGTCGGTATCATAGACAAGAACGGAATTTTTTAATGGAGTAAATTTGACATCTTGTTGATATCAATTATCCAGAAATAATTTCCGTTCAATTCTCATTTCGTGTTGGTTTTTTTCGTTTGCACAGTTCGGACAAAAGTATTTTTTTGAGTGGGAATATATATAATTAGCTTTATTGGCGTTTGTCCATTCTTAGTTCATTTTAAAAAAATACATCAGAAATGCCAACCGTCGAGAATAATTATGTTCAGAATTCCATTACTACACCTAGGCAAAAGGCTCAACATCTGGAATATTCCGGTCTTAATAATAAATAAACAATTCTCTCCACTAAGGACGCCTAATTTACAGAGGTCAAGTAACTTCAACTCAGACAAGATTCTGAGGACCAAATTTTTATTGATAGCAAGGTGGATATCACTTATTATTGAATTTCGTCTACTTGTATATGAATAATGATTTAAACAATTATCGGTGAATTCATATAACTGTGAAATCTTTTTCTGTTGATTTGCAAATAAGGGCCATGTTTCTTCAGCAAGCCCCTGTATTTTTTTCAGAACTGTTCGTTCGTCGTCCTCTTCAACAGGATCGATCATTATTTGATATTCTTCTCTAATCAGCTCTATTGAAGTTACATTTATCCTCATTTTCTTCCAACGAGCTGAGAAATAAACACTACAGATAATAAAATATATGATTAACAATTTTGATTTGACATCATTGATACACAGATGAAATGATATCAAATATGTATGGTCTGTGATTCTCATTTCGTCTGGATCGTTCGTTTACTTCAGATAAAATCTGATAAATCCATGAGATCTGTGGTCACGTGACCAAAAAATCTGTCGCCTCTCGGATTCAATAAACGACCGGAGC
Organism: Myrrha octodecimguttata; assembly: GCA_958510865.1. Taxonomy (NCBI): domain Eukaryota; kingdom Metazoa; phylum Arthropoda; class Insecta; order Coleoptera; family Coccinellidae; genus Myrrha; species Myrrha octodecimguttata. Next base: position 54,870,194 of record OY294058.1, on the reverse strand, counting down.
AACCATAAAACATTGATTGTCGTTCTGGTGCATAGACTTGATATGTCTATGTTCTGGTGACAGAAAGAATGCTTATTCGTCAATCAAATTCCGTAATTAACCTTTTTTTTCAGGAACCAACCGAATATTTCATATTTACAGAACGGAAAACCGGCAACCGAAATATCCAAGTTGATTTGTGGAATATATCATTTATTAACTTGACACTGTTAACATGAAATCAGGAATCCCAACTTGAATTTCAGCCTGACAAAAACCTATATTAAAAAGGAATTATCTTGTTTGCGGAGCCGAGGCATCCTTTACGGATATTTATAAATAACGCGAACCTTATCATGTCGAATTTGTCCTGAAATTCCCGTTCCCCAGTGATAGTAAATTTGTGAAGTAAATTGTGGCATGGCAACTTGGGCCGAAGTCGTCTATTAAGGAGTCAGAAAAAAGAACATTATTTCAGCCACTACTTCCGATTCTGCAATTAAAGATTTCAGACTCGTGGCGTATTGGAATTTGGATAATTTCATTCCTTTGAGTTTCATATGAAAAAGTGTATTTCCATTTTCAGTAAGGTTCCTTCATATTCTCAGCTTTCAACTAAATGCCACTGTGTTCAGTTTGTAAACACTCTAGTGTTTGATTTAAAAATCGAAAAAATATAAATGCAACTTTAGTGAATGTTAATGTAACATATGTGAATATTACTCATTTCTTATATTTCATTTATATTTTCGATATTCAAAGTGTATTTCCCAATTATTTCATTCACTATTTTCTTCAGTGGTTATGAATTGGAGTTGGGGTAATATTCCTTCCATGAATTTCACATAAAAGTTTATTATGTCCCCCATCAAACTACATATTTCCATCATGAATTTTTTCTTCACATACTCAGCTTTCAATACAATTCCACTATTACTAGTTTGCGGACAATTGAAATCGAAAGGAAATAAATGTAACGTTTGTGAATATAAACAGAACTTATGTGAATAAGAAGTAACCTTTGATAACATTACTAACTCATTTCGTTCTGTCCCATTATACACTATATATTTTCGATATTCAAAGTTTATTTCCTAAACTGTGTCCAATTCTTGGCAATTAGGACCACAACAAAAATCCGTTGAGCCGTAACTATCTAGTATTATTATTTCAAACGAGAGGTTCTCAGCGCATTCGCCTTTTTGATAAATATATTTCACGGAAAATCAGGCCTATTCTGTTTGCAATATTGTCAGGAAAAAGATATGGCTCCGAAATATTGGTGTTCTGATCATCGATTCTGAGCAATATGATCATTTTTTGCCATAAATTACTGGATTTCAATTCGATCTGATCTGTATTTTTGGAAATATTGGGAAAATAAAATTTTGAATGGGTATATGTGTGGAATCATTGGGTGGATTTTACCCATTCACAATTTCGGCCTTCGTAATTAAGGTCCAAACCTTCTCCACAAATATTGGGTTTCTTAGTTGTTTCTTTCGGAAGTTATTGTGTTTACGCAGTCGGCCGCTAGGCCGATACAGTTCGAAGGTTCATACAGAATTTAATGGGGATGATCTGAAAATCACAGAAATTTTTTTTTCAAATTATTCTAATGACACGATTATCACGAAATTTTGCAAAAAGTTGTCTTTCAGCCTCTTCATACTATCTGCGAAGTTATATCAGGATTGAATTGGTATTTCTTGAGTTATACCGAAAAAAAACAACGATATCGAGAAGAAAACCTTGAAATTTTTCCCAATATCTCAAAAACTTATGATCGTTTCGAACTGAAATTTGGTACACTACTGTGAAATATGGAGCTCAAAGTCCGTGTGGAATTTTTTTTGGGCAGCGGTTTCCGAAAAAGAATTTCGAAAACAAATTTTTTTTGAATTTACTGACAGTATGATCCTGACAAAATTTGGCTCAAAGTTGCGCGTCGTTATACTCCACCTAATTGCCAAGTTTAAATCCAATCGCTCAAGGAGTTTCTGAAATAAAAAATAAATAACTTCAAAATTTCAAGTGGCTATAACTCTGAAATTGTTCGACCGATTTGGCCCATTAACGAACTTAACCTTATCATTCCAAGGTGCGATCTATCCTGAAAATTCCAAGTCGCTAACTTGCTCCGTTCGTTGAGTCCAACCCAGTCGTTTGAGACTATTTTCGGCTCAATCATCGAAAATTACAGACATTTAGACAAAACGATAGCACGCTTTTCCCCTAGAACATGCGCGCAAAAATTTACGCAGGAAAGTAATTTTTCCTGGAACAACATGTTTTGTTCACAAAAAATTTTGCATTCATTTGCCCTTTTGTATTTGTAACCTGTTGATTTTATAATTTTAAAAATTTCAAAAAGCACTGCCGTGAAGGCAGCAACTTTTGCGCGCATGTTCAATGTAGATGACCGCTTCAGCAACGAATTTGAACGTGCGCGCGTACCAAATTTCAGTTCGATACGATCATAAGTTCTGGAGATATCGGGAAAAAATATGTCAAATTTCGAGGTTTTCTTCTCGATATCGTTGATTTTTTCGGTATTACTCGAGAAATACTGATTCAGTCCTGATTAAACTTCACAGCTAGTTTTAAGATGCTAAAAGACAACTTTATGCAAAATTTCGTGAAAATCGTGTTATTAGAACAATTTGAAAAAAAAAATTTATATGATTTTCTCATCATATCATCCTCATTAAATTCTGTATGAAACTTCGAACTGTTATTTTCGATGAAGTACTGAATTTCAATTCGATCTGATCTGTATTTTTGGAAACATTGGAAAAATAAAATTTTGATTGGGTATATCTACGGAATCATTGGGCGGATTTTACCCATTCACGAATTCGACCTTCGTAATTAAGCCCCAAACCTACTCTACAAATATCAAGTTTCTAAGTCGTTTCTTCCGGAAGTTATTGTGTTTACGGTCAGCCTAACGGCCGACTGCGTAAACACAATAACTTCCGAAAGAAACAACTTAGAAACTCGATATTTGTAGAGAAGGTTTGGACCTTAATTACGAAGGCCGAATTCGTGAATGGGTAAAATCCACCCAATGATTCCGTAGATATACCCAATCAAAATTTTATTTTTCCAATATTTCCAAAAATACAGACCAGATCGAATTGAAATCCAGTACTTCATCGAAAATAACAGTTCGAAGTTTCATACAGAATTTAATGAGGATGATGTGATGAAAAAAACATATAAATTTTTTTTTTCAAATTGTTCTAATAACCCGATTATCACGAAATTTTGCACAAAGTTGTCTTTCAGCATCTTAAAACTAGCTGTGAAGTTTAATCAGGACTGAATCAGTATTTCTCGAGTAATACCAAAAAAATCAACGATATCGAGAAGAAAACCTCGAAATTTGACATATTTTTTCCCGATATCTCCAAAACTTATGATCGTATCGAGCTGAAATTTAGTACACTGCTGTGAAATTAGAAGGTCAAAGTGTGAGTATAATTTTTTTTGGATATGATGAATGGTTTCCGAAAAAAAAATTTTTTTGTAAAAAAATTTCGAAAAAAATTTTTTTTTTAATTTATTGACAATATGATCTTGACGAAATTTGGCTCAAAGTTGCGCGTCGTTATACTCCACCAAACTGCCAAGTTTGAATCAAATCGCTCAAGTAGTTTCTGAAATTAAAAATAAATAACTTCAAAATTTCAAATGCCTATAACTCCGAAACTATTCGATCGATTTGGCCCATTAACGAACTTAACCGCGGCATTCCAATGCGCGACCTACCCTGAAAGTTTCAAGTCGCTAGCTCACTTCGTTCGACAGTTATCGTGTCTACGGCCGGCCGGCCGGACAGAATCGATTTTGACACCGGATTCGTCATCAGTGAGTCCAACCTAGTCGATTGAGACCATTTTCGGCTCAATCATCCAAAATTACAGACATTTGATCAAAACGATAGCACGCTGTTCCCCTAGAACATGCGCGCAAAAATTGATTACCGTCCTCCGTATTCCAAATGTTCCTCTGCAAGAGTGAGTATCAATCGAAAAGTGTTCATTTTCCAAATTATAATTCCGAATTTTTCGTTGCAAATCTTTTTTCAAAATAAAGTCTTCAGTCAGTTACTTTTTGGGTGCACCAATAGAAGGAAATTCTTTGTCGTCTCTGTCACTTAAATCTTCTTCATTGTGGTGATGTGCAGCTGAGAAATTAATATCTGTTCACATAAAATATAATTCCTTGGTTTTCACTCACATACGACGAAACTGTTGGATAGGCTGTGATAAATTATTGATTCCAAATAATCAGGGTTACTATCAGAAAAAGCAGATTACAATTCTACACAGTGTCTCTGCTTCTTCATAACTACTTGCGACATTTTTAGTTTCCAAGCGTGATGTTTATTTAGGGATTGAGAGTAGAAATTTTCATCGGCATTTGGCAACGTCGCTGAGAATTATTTTGACACTGCCGATATTTCACGAGTACCAACCTGCGTCAGTTTTAAGTAAAAAAACTTGATAGACCTAAATCATGGCCAACCGGGATAGTTTATAAAAGTGAATGGAGTATACACATCCTTTCATCGATCGCCTGATGATGACCCAATGAGTTATTCGAAATTTTGACTACACACTCGCATACTTTCATTGCTAACGAATGCGCTATTAATGATTTAATGAAACAAAAACCTTCACTCATCTATTTGGATACGAAAATGAAAGTTACATCTAATCAGCTAATCGTGATGATGAAGCCAGTAATCGAATTCATTCAGTCCGAGGATTGCAGTGAAAATAATTTCGTATTTCGTACCAGAAAGGACAAATCTGACGGCGTGGAACACGGTAAAAGTACGAGGTTTGAAGAAAGAAAGAGGGACATCACGCACAGTCGAAGTCGACGGAATACGGCTTGACCGACCGTGACAAAAATTACCTCTGATGGGTTTCTCTCATTATGAGGAAAGTTTTCAGGGCATAAGACAGGTAGCGTGAAAAAGAAATTCTGTTATATATAAGCCTAATCAATAAAAGACTTACAATGACCGGCAACCAACACTACACAAGTTGCTCCATGCTCCATACAGCAAATTTTGCACAGGGGGTTTATTGTCGAACAAAATTTGTAGATGGCACTAATTGTCGCACGATTTTGAATGTTTGTATTCTCAACGAGTTTCGACTTCAAAGTCGCAGAAGATAATTGATTGATTTGAAGTTCTGATTCTCATTTTTTGCGCGCGAGTTCGAGGGGGACAGCGTGCTATCGTTTGGTCCAAATGTCTGTAATTTTCGAATTATGAGCCGAAAATGATCTCAAACGGCTAGGTTGGACTCACTGATGATGAATCCGGTGTCAAAATCCGACCGAATGCACGATTACGGGCGTACAGAGAATCCTATCGACTTGAAACTTTCAGGGTAGGTTGCATTTCTGAATGCAACGGTTAAGTTCGTTAACGGGAAAAATCGGCTGATTGGTTTCGGAGTTAGAGGTTTTTGGAATTTTGATTTTATTTCCTGATATTTCAAGAAATAATGGAGCGTTTGGATTGGAACTTGGCAGTTAGTTGGAGCAAAACACGCGCAACTTCTCGCAAGATTTGTTGTGATCGCTGTCAGATAATTCATAAAAAATTATTTTTTAAAATTTTTTCGGAATTTTTTGAACTATTTTTCATATTTGGTAAGCAGTTCGCTTAGACCATGAGCTCTATATATCACAGCAGTGTACCACATTTCAATTCGATACGGTTATCATTTCCGGAGATATTGGGAACAAATTTGTGAAATTTTGTGGTTTTTTTCTCGATATCGTCGTTTTTTCGAAATATTTCAATGCAGCTTGTTCGAAAATGCTGATGGATAACTGTTTGCGAAATTGAAAGTCATTAAAAGAATTTGAAAAAAAAAATCAAACTTTTGTTTTTTTCAAATATTCAATAGTCGGTGATCTTCTGATCATATTATCTACATGAAAGTCCGTATGAATCTTTGAACTGTCATTTTTCGATGAAGTACTGGATTTCAATAGACGACTTCGGTCCAAGTTGCCAACCCACAATTTTCTTCACATATTCACTATCACTGGGGAACGGGAATTTCAGGACGAATTCGACATGATAAGATTCGCGTTATTTATAAATATCCGTTAAGGATGCCTCGGCTCCTCAAACAAGATAATTCCTTCCAAATATAGGTTTTTGTTAGGCTGAAATTTAAGTTGGGATTCCTGATTTCATGTTAATATTGTCAAGTTTATGAAGGATATTTTCCGCAAATCAACTTGGTTTATTTCGGTTGCCGGGTTTCCGTTCTATAAATATGAAATATTCGGTTGGTTCCTTAAAAAAAGGTTAATTACGGAATTTGATTGATGAAAAAGCAATCTTTCTGTCAGCAGAACATAGACATATTAAGCCTATGCACCAGAACGACAATCAATGTTTTATGGTAACATATCCATAGCATAGAACAATCTTTATTTACCTTATGATCCATAGACCATACCTAGTAATTATTCCATAATTGATTGTTGTCTCTTCTATGTTCTATGGATCATAAAGTTAATAAAGATTTTTTTATGCTATGGATATGTTACCATAGCACAGAATAGAGAAGTATTCTATACTTCTCTATTCTGTGACCATAGTACATTGACAGTCCTTTTGGTGACAGGTAGAACGTTTTTTCATTATTCAAATTCCGTAATTAACCTTTTTGTCAGGAACCAACCGAATATTTCATATTTACGGAATGGAAAACCGGCAACCGAAATAACCAAGTTGATTTGCGGAACATATCCTATACAAATTTGACACTATTAACATGAAATCAGGAATACCAACTCAAATTTCAGCCAATCAGAGATGATATTAACAAAACCCTATATTTGGAAGGAATTATCTTGTTTGATGAGCCGAGGCATCTTTTACGGATATTTATGAATAACGCGAACCTTATATAATGTCGAAATTGTCCTGAAATTCCCGATCCCCAGTAATAGTAAATTTGTGAAGAAAATTGTGGGTTGGCAACTTGGGCCAAAGTCGTCTATTCGATCTAATCTGTATTTTTGGAAATATTGGGAAAATATCATTTTGAATAGGCATAGTATAAGAAAAATATTGTAATTTATCTACCTCGAAATGCTAAGTTGGCTGAGATGATATTCGTTTCCTTCCATAAAAAATGGGATTCTGCCAAATATTATTATTCTTGACATAATAATTAGTTGTGCAATGTGCTTATTTCCAATACTGATAAATTATAGCTTTTTCCAATCATTCACAGCCTTTATCTTGTAAACTAGCAATATTTATATGAGAACTTTATGTTTTTCGTTCGACAATTCCACACATGTGATTTTTAACCAATCAGAATATGTCGTGTATTTCTGACAGATCACCATAGAAACGAGTGAATTTTACTGGAAATTTTTGCCTCGTGGGAACCCAACAGCGAATTATACTGGAAATTTCTTTGACGTTTATAACAGAATATTATCTCAATTCGTCTGATGATAGTGCGGATGAGTGCGGTGACTTGTCTTTCTCTTGGTTGGATCTATGTGTAGCTTCCGACGCTTAGCATTTTTTGCAGCTCTTGCATTGACAAATTCTATGTCAGAGAATGGATTAAATTTGCGATTATACTTTTCGAAAAACTATTCCTGCAACTGCTAAGCTGTAGAATTCCATAGAACTTTGATAACACTCTCCTTGTAGTCTCCGGAGTTCTATTTTCGCATGTTAAGGCATAGTCTTCAATAATAAGGGCCAGTTCTTCCACAGGTATATCCGCTCTGTCGAAATCATACGCTTTTTCGGCGCAAAAGTTTATAAACTGCTTCCATACACTTGCCTTCGATTTCCTAGTATTCGCGGGTGTCAACTGCTTAATATTCTGGCGAATATTTTTTTCTACGTCGTGCTGTTTTTGACAAATTCAAAACAGAAATAATTTCTAGCTTAGAGTTTCACTGAGTTGCCATGGTAACTAAATAATCAAGTCGACAAAACCTTCTATGCTTTGCAAGTACTTGATGAAGACGAAAATTGATGTTGTTGGAAATAAACGCATTTGGTGTGGACTTTTCTTATCGAATACCACTTGAGGTCAAATTGAATCCTGAAATTTTTTCTCGCTTTTGAATATTTTCAGAAAACTATCCCTCGTCTTCGACACGGGATAATTTTCTTAAATTCATGAGCTCGAAAAAATTTCCGGAAATTATTTTACCTCTAGTGGTATTACTAGTGACAATTTTAAAATATCGCATGCAACACAATCTGTCACCCATAAATAATTACTCCACCTTCAAATATCAAGTATCTAAATTGTTTATTTCGGAAGTTGTTTTGTGTTCTATTGGTTACAAGCCCAAGTATAGCCTGACGCCAGCATTCAATGAAACCTACAATACTCCACATCGGTAGAAGGTGTAATACTTTCACAAGATCATGATGAACGACGTTGCTAAGATGAAAAAATGTAGAGGTCAGTTCTTAGCTCATCGTAGTCGACTCTTGCTTACACCTCGAACTGTTGTTTTTGCGACACGAATGCAAATATTACGGTTACTTGGACGAAAATTCCAACTTTTCTTCATGTTACGAAACCGAGAAACTTCGCACATTCCTTCAGTAGACTGACTGCTTACAGTGTTCACACTTAATTATAACATACAGAATTCTACATAGAAATATTTGCCACAATTCGATATGAAGTTGTGAATTTTCTGAAACGTGAATACTTTCTCTTTGAACTAAAGATCGTATAAATTACTGATGTAATGGTAAGGTTAAGGGTAAGGGTAAGAGCTCTGAATGAAGAACATGTTCTTTATTCAAAGGGTAAAAGTAAGGGTAACCTTAACGGCAAGGGTAGGGGTTAGGATAAGTGTAAGGGTAAGGGAAAGGGTAGGGGTTAGGGTAATAGATCACTAAGGGCTGAAAATTCGAAAATTACAGATATTTTGGCAGAATATCATGGCTTCTGTTCCCTACAACCTGCGTGTAAAAATTGAAATTAGTCTGATTACTCTTCTCATATATCTCGTTTTCATAAATTTCCAAAAAGTCTAGTGAATCATCCGTTTTCTCAGGATTAAATAAATATGTTTCTATCGATAAGTCTTCGTGGTATATTTTTCATTGGTAGTTTTTAAGCGCTTATTCTAGGGGACAGCGCGTTATCATTTCGTCACGATGTCTGTAATTTTCTAATTTCGAAGGAAAATGGTCCTAAACGATTGGGTTGAACTCCCTGAAGAAGAATTTGTGGACAAATTCAATTCTCTCCGTCCGTCAGTCCGTATGTGCTCTAACTTTCGAAGGATATGACCTAGCAACTTGAAATTACCAGATTAGGTTTAGAATCCAAATATCTCAGTTAGGTTTGTTGATGAGTAGAATCGGTTGGATAGTTTCGGAGTTAGGCCCATTTGAAATTTTGAGGTTAATTCATATCTCATGAAGTATTGACTCAATCAAATTGATATTTCGTGGACAGTTATAAAATACCAATGCGCAACTTGAAGAAAAATTTCGTGTGGATTCAGTTGTTGAAAAATAACAAAAATCGAAAATTTTTGAAATTTTTAAAAAATTTTTTTTCATTGAAAATATTGGATAGATTTTTTTGGAATTCAACAAAAACCTTAGAGTCAGTATTTAACAACAATGTTCTAAATTTCAATTCGATTCGATATTTACTTTCGGAGATACGAGGAAAAAATATGCCAGATTTCGTTGTTATTTGGAATTTTGACGTTATTTCCGAAATATCTCAAGAAGTACAAATGCAATCAGATTTAAACTTCGTAATCAAGTGGAAAGTACCAACAGACAACTGAGTGCGAAATTTCGTGTTTATCTAACACATATAATGGGGGTTTTTCCTTTAAACGAAAATGCAGTTATTTTCATGAAAAACATTCAGAACATCACATTTCAAACATATAATTTCAACATTATAATTTTAAAAAAATGTTTGATCACCTAAAAGAAAGAAAAGGACGTCAAATGTGTTACTTTGCTTAGGAAAACAGAGATAGCTATACTTCGATCTGGTTAGAGTAGAAGACAACGACCAAGGAATAGAAAAAGAAGAGCAAAGACTGTCATACTGTCATACTACTGACAAATCGCAAACGGAAATTGTTTGGTTATATTGACCAAGAACACGTGTGTACGACAGAATAGGAATAAATATTTCATTATATTCTATAGCAGAAAAAGCTATTCTACTAAACAACGTTGTCACTTCGTGCATGCCTGGCAAATCCCAAATCCCAATTTTGAAATCTGATTTTGAATACTTTCTGTAGGTAATTTGGGAAAATGATGAATCAAACCCATAATAATTATGTTCAAATTTGCATTTGCAGTAATAACCCAAATTCAGGAAAAACCCCCATTCAAACAAGCGCGTGAAAGCACCTGAACTCACGTCAGTGCTTTTCTAGATTTCTTAGATCTGACTATTTTTGAAAATATTGAGAAAAGAACATTTCTGATGCATCCACTCACTTATAAAATTCCTTTTTTTAGGAAAATGGAACCTACATATCGAATTACATTTCTCCTTATGGTTTTGGTCAAATTATCCACCTGTTCCAACATCCTGATGATAACCCTTGGCGGTACCAAATCACACAAAATACCATTTTGGGAATTGGCTGGTGGACTCATAGAGAGAGGACATAACATCACATTCTTGAACGCTTTTCCTCCTGATTTCATTCAACCAGGCCTTGAGGAAATCACCCCTGCCAATCTAGTCTTTTTCGTCAGAAATTTCACTAACTGGGATCTTGTCGGAGCCAAGATGAGGAACGAACTGCCTGTACATCCTTTGGACATGATCAGATATGGATACCAGGTGGGTCACAAAAATTTGTTGGGTGTGTTGGTAGAGGGTGTGTTTCAGTTTATTTTTTGATAGAATCAAATAATAAGCTTTAGTGACCGACCCTGAAAATTTCACAGTTCACATTTTGAAGTATGTAGATTTGAATGAACTAATGAATATCCGGGGCTTTTCGCTGAAAGTACTCAACTGAAATCCGTCAAACTTGGTAGAAATATTTTGTGTCGCTCCAGATTGATCCTCCAAGCTTTTCAGCAGGATCGGTGTACGCTGCGGGCGCAAACTGGGCGTTGGAGGAAAAAAATTATTTCTCGATAACTTACCTCCGAATTTTCCTGAAACTCTCAAAGTTGGTTACTTTTGCATAACTCAACCTAAAAATGTTCACCCGGATGATTTCCGGCCAGTGGTCCCTGAGTTATAAAGAAAAACACTGCAAATTTTGGTGTGAAGTTTTATTTAAGTTATTAATGCTATTGGGTTATTTAACTGATAAAATAATAAACCCTTGTGCAAAATTTGCAGCGTTTTTTGAGATTGAGAACTAAAAACATAATACGAGACAGGAATATTGTTGAAATGAATATTTTATATTATAATCGGGTAGATGATTCGATGGCATTTATTATTTAAATACAGGGTGATTCCGGAGGAGACCATCAGATTTTGGGTTAAGTATACACTAGTCAAGACAGTCTCGGAACAATGTTTGGTTTATGGTTGGGGGGTCTCTATTGAGAATGTACAGGGTGATTTGTCCGATTCGACCGATTTTACTTTTATCGATAACTTTGGTATGGCTCATTCAATTTTAATGAAATTTTCAGCAAATTATGATATTGATGAGCACATTCATTAATTTCAAAGTTTTTTTCAAAATAAGCGGTTGTTATTGTGATAAGTCCAGATTAATTGTGCAGATTGAAAAAACACCCTGTACATCGCAATTCCTAAACTACGCTATCTGTTTACGATTCGACTATGATAATTCATCATTTGAGAGTTTCTAATTTTTTTAGCACACTTCTAGTTTTCCGAGGAACTTTTTTCAAAAAAATATAATGTCGCAATATCGCTCCAATCGATTATACTTTTATTGATAACTTTGATATGGCTCATCCAATTTTGATGAAATTTGCAGTGTAGAACAATCTGAATAAGTACATTCAATAATCACATCAATCTCTCGAAATACAGGGTTGTGATTGTGATAATTTCAGAATTTCAGATTAATTGTGCAGTTGAAAAAAACCACCCTGTACATTGCTTTTCCAAAACTTTTTATTCCTTTCAGATTCTTCAATAATATGTCATTATTCAGCGGTTTTTAATTTCTTTGGCACACCTCCGGTTTTCCTAGAAACATTTTGGAAGAAGAGCATTATCGAAATTTGGCTCACAAGCAGTGAGAGTATTCGCACTATGTGGGAAAGCTGCACTGTCCAAAGATGCGAAGTTGTTCGTCGCTTCTAAAATATGTTTTTCAAATTTGAAATATATTCTGAATTGAATGATTTCATACAGAATATGAGCAACTAAATATGAATTTGGAATTTGAAAAGAATATGTAAGAATTTAGGAACTGCTTTGCATCCTTGGAATATACAGCTTTACTACCTAGTGCAGAATATTCTTACTGCTTTTGCGCCAAATTTCGATTATGCTCTTTTTCAATCATTTGTCTCGGAAAACAGGGAGTGTTCCGGAGAAATTGAGAACCTCTGAATGATGAATAATTATTGTAGAATCCGAAACGAATAAGAAAGTTTTGGAAAAGCAATGTACAGGGTGTTTTTTTTTTCAGCTGTATAATTAATCAGAAATTCTGAAATTTTCACAATTACAACCCTGTATTTTGAGAGACTGTTGCGATTATTGAATGTATTCATTCAGATTGTTCTACACTGCAAATTTCATCAAAATTGGATGAGCCATAACAAAGTTAGTAATAAAAGTAGAATCGATTGGAGCGAAATTTCGACATTGTCTTTTTTTGATGAAATTTTCTCAGAAAACTAGAAGTATGCCAAAAAGTTTAGAAACTCTCAAATGATGGCTCATTTTAGAAGTATCGTAAACAGATAGCGCAGTTTTGGAAACGCGATGTACAGGGTGTTTTTTCAACCTGCACAACTAACCTGGAAGTATCACAATAACAACCGCTTATTTTGTAAAAAACTCTGAAATTAATGAATGTGCTCATAAATATTGTACTTCGCTAAAAATTCCATCAAAATCGAATGAGCCATGCCAAAGTTATCAATAAAAGTAAAATCGAACGAATCGGACAAACCACCCTGTATATTCTCAATAGAGACCCCCAACTATAAACCAAACATTGTTTGTAAACTTATCCTAAAATCTGACGGTCTCCTCCGGAATCACCCTGTATATATGATTTCCGGCGTATGTCCACTGCGTCGACGAGTTACATAGCCCTTTCGGCCAATTTTTCATTACTTTTCTCAGTAAATTTGGCCCTATGGCATCAAGTATAGCCTGAATATTGGTTTCCAATGCTTCAAGAGTTGAGGGTACTTCGGCATAAACCAATAACTCAACATAGCCTCATAAAAAGTGATCAAGAGGAATCAAGTCGTACGAACGAGAAGGCCATTTAACAGTACCACTTCTGAAAATGTTCTTACCATATTCATTTGGCAATAAATTCATGCTCTATGAATTTCGCGAACAGATATATTTTCCCCAAAGTAAATTTCTTCTATTTGAAAGCGTTGTCTGCCATTGAATGATACCTAATGAATTACCAAACTTAACTGAATAGAAATACAGTTTGACTTAAACTTAGGTTTACTTACATCATGATAACACCCATTACAATTCTATACAGTTCACACCAGTTGTTTCACCTCACCGTATTGCAAGAGCCTCTTTTGACTCGGTTGATCTATGGAAACAGCACATTATAACTTTGCCCAAATGTCTGTAATTTTCGAATTCTACGCCGAATATAATCCCCAACGACTTTCTTCTATTCAATGCTTCAACTTTCGAAGTGAAAGAACTAGAATTTAGCTTTAGAGCCTAAATGTTTGGATTAAGTGAGGTTATGAGCAAAATCATTCCGAGTTTTGAGGCACACATGATTTTTCCTGTGAAACATTGGGTTTTTCATCTCATGAGCTCACAGAATCAGGAAGTCGTAGAGAGTATGCTTCAAACATATACCGGGAAAAGTATCGGACCTTAGACTGACTCTTGGGGAACACCAATCAAAATGTTCAACAGGATTTATACATTATCAGATAAACCTATCTTTCAGCACCTCAAACCATAGGAAATGATCTTTCATATCTGTCAGTTGCTAGGTTAGTTCAAATTCTTATAATTCTGATTGTGCTTGTCTCAAAGAAAATTCAAACCTTCAAATTTTTTCTAGTTTTGAGTTTAAATAGTGTAAATGATTGTAATATTGATTGTGATGTCCCGTTGAAAAATCCTCCCATGAACATTTTCACTGTTTTACAGTCCTGTGAAGAGACATTAGAAGACCACGAAACCGACGAAATGCTCCATGTGCACAAATCCTTCGACCTGATCATCTTGGATGGTGCATTCCCAGAGTGTGGTCTTGGATTTGTCAAACACTACAATGCACCTTTCATGTATATCAACACTGTGGCGATGTATACTGGTAGTTTATCGTTGGCTGGTAATCCCAATCCTTACTCTGTCACTCCGTTCATAGGCACATCGTATACAGACAACATGAAACTTCACCAAAAGTTATCTAACGCCTTTTGGTTTTGGGCTGGGAACATGCTACATGCAGCGATGACAAGATGGATGATACAGGTAAGACTACCATTATACACGGTGAGTCTTCAAGATATACATTAATTGAATTGAATAAATTGAACGCTTTTTTCGTTTGCCATTTTTCCAGATTCGGCTCAGGTAAAAAGTTATAAGCATTTAAATATTTTTCAATGTTCTAATACACTCCTGAGCTCTGTTTGTAAGTTCACCACAGATATCTCTTACGGTCATCTATTTTGGAGAATAGCCAATCCAAGGGTTGAAATTCAAAGAACAAGATTGAGAAAACTCATTTACTCACTTAATTATTATGATGTGGTGCTTTTTGCGATATTATCCCAAGAAAAACATTTCTCTACACTGGACTTGAAAACACTGATCTTCAACTTGACGTTCATGCAATATCCAATTCCATTCTACTATAAGATTATACACAATTCCATCCTTGCCCATTCTTATATTGAAAATCCATAATTATACTTTTTTCACGAAATTTATAAATGAATTATATATATGAAATCGATCAACTAACCTAGAAACATTCTCTAGAATGTTATGGTTATGTAAAATCTAGTCCATAGACAGGAACTATGTCTGTGGTGTGGTCACGAAATAGCATATACCCGTAGCATTTATAACTTAATAATATATCTATGCATATACCTACCTAATATAAGTGCTATGCGAAAAAGATGAATATTTCTGTGTATTCTATGGTCCGGATAAATGTGAACCTAGCTTAATTCACTTCATTTACTAGATGAGGGGCGGATCCATAAATATAAGGAAATTTTCAAATTTATCCGATTTTATAATATTCAACGTTGAATATCTGCAAAACGGTGCGTTTGAGGAGAAGTCATAAAAGATAAACAAATACTTTAAAATGATTGAAGATTCTTATGATGACATAAGATAAACTTTATCTGCATTCTTCATGCTAATTTCGTATAGTTTTATGAATCGGCGAGTCTATAACTCGGAAACTGTTTGAAGTAGGATGAAAGTGATTACTGAAAAATATGTGTCATATTTATAGAAAACTTCACACCAAAATGCATCTCATTCGGAGTTACCATGTCAAAGCTACAAAAGAAAAACTGTTTTTTTTTGGAAATTTGAACAGCTTGTATCTTTTTGCTTGATTCGAATCTGAAAAAATGATAAATGATAAAAGTGGTTCATTTGATGAGAGCAATCTTTGGTTGAAATTAATGTAGGTACAACCATTATACAATGGTACAACTTAAGAACTCACCCTGTATATTGCAGTTTTTTTTGTGATCAGATAACATAATATCTTTATAGCCATTCAAGCACCAAATCTTGAACGACAAAAAATTACATTAACTGGCATTTAATGATTGAAATAGAAAACTTGAGAAAACGGCAACACAGAAAATATAATCAAGAAATAATACAAACACATTGTTTCATCTTTTATTTTTCGATTAAGAACAACAACAAAACTTGCAAACTTGCCAAACGAACGACTGAACGAGATCGATATGAAACTGCCAACAAGCTTGCCAAATGCTTGTGCATAGAACAATATTGCAGTTAGTTCCACACCTACTTCTTTCTTTGATAAATGAAGAATATAAGAATAAGAATGCAAAAAACGTCTTTGAAAAATCTTTATAACTTTAATTGGATGGCAGTTGATGACTACTCTATAAAAGTTTATATTACTTCAAATATTATATTGTGTTGTCGTGTTCTCGAGTTTTGTGGCCTTACAATGGTTAGGAGTAGAAGACAAGAAAATTCTATGATGGAAATCTTTCTCGTAAAGAAAAATCTAGCGTGGTGAAAGGAACACGTTGTGAATGCAACCCAAGTTACTTATTATTGCCAAGAAACGATAGATTGATGATATGGGGAATTCACTAATGAACTAAATAATATTTGCAATTGATTCTATATTTTCAACGTGGTTTTTTTTCAGGGTATTCTATCGAAGAAATTTGGATACGACATGCCAGAAATATATAAATTATCGAGTAACGTCAGTTTCATACTGCAAAACTCTCATCCTGCTGTGACTTATTCGAAACCATATCTGCCCAATGTTGCAGAAATTGCCTGTATACATTGTAGAAGTCCTAAACCACTTCCCCTGGTGAGTATGTAGAATAAGTGTACGGATATATTTCCATAAAATGGTGGAAAATTTCAAAATGAAATTAATGAAACTCGAGAGAAGTCGAATTGTGGACATGTTGGAGTCTATAGTCAATCGATCGAATGATCTTCACGAAATTGTTTATACTAGCGGGTATTCCATCCACAAGAATACTGAAAAAATTAAATTGCCGTCAAAAATTTCATTTCAAACGAAAAATTGATATTTTGAATTAGGCTCCACTTTACCAAGCAAATGGACAGCGTCTGCTGTATCGATTATAGATAGAATCGAGCAGTAACGAGTGACCTACGAGGCGATCTACCGCGTTTCACTTTGACTACCGAATTTTTCAAAATTCGCGAAACGTAAAAGTGTGTGGGGGCATACATATTATGATTCAATATTAAAACAAATAAAAACACTTGACTACGTTCACAATTTTTAATTTGAAATATCTTGTTGACATGCATGTTTCGGGTTTTACCCCATTATCAAAACCGAAACGAAAATACATGGGACCACACAAATATACATCACATTACAGATGTTAACACCGGAGATAAGCGGAACTCCAATTGATCATTAACAATTGGTAGTTTTTGTTTATGTGCCGATGATATTTCTAAAATTTCTAGAAGGTCTAGTCTTTTTCCTTTCTCTCCTTCATGCAAGATTGTTGTTTTATTAAAATCTATAAAATGGTTGCAAGTTATACAATGTGTGGAGAAGCCAGTTGTGGATTTGTTTTGAAGAATTGACTTCTTATGTTCTTCCACTCTGACTTTGAGAGAACGACAGGTCTGACCAATATAAAATGCAGGGCATTCGTCACAGAAATGTTTATATACACCACTCTTTTCTGAATGATTCAGTCGATCCTTACCACTAGAAAACATTGATCTTAAGTTCTTCTTATTTGTACATATAATATCAATACTATTTTGTCTTAACCTATTACAAATTTTGTCGCTTACTTGCGGAATATAGTTGACATATACAAATTTCTTTATATGGTTTTCGAAAGGACCTGGGTCAATACTTCTTAACAGTCTATCATATTGTTTTCTAAATATAAATTTATCTATTATGTCAGGGGAGAAGCCATTGTTCTTCGCTAATAATTTTAACACTCCAACTTCTTTTTTGAAATTATTATCTGACAATGGAGTTGAAATTAATCTATTTACAAGGGAATGTAACGCTGACATTTTAATTCGATATGGATGTGAACTACTGTTATGAATCAGAGTGTCAGAAAAAGTGGGTGACATAATAGATAAATTTATATTTAGAAAACAATATGATAGACTGTTAAGAAGTATTTATCCAGGTCCTTTCGAAAACCATATAAAGAAATTTGTATATGTCAACTATATTCCGCAAGTAAGCGACAAAATTTGTAATAGGTTAAGACAAAATAGTATTGATATTATATGTACAAATAAGAAGAACTTAAGATCAATGTTTTCTAGTGGTAAGGATCGACTGAATCATTCAGAAAAGAGTGGTGTATATAAACTTTTCTGTGACGAATGCCCTGCATTTTATATTGGTCAGACCGGTCGTTCTCTCAAAGTCAGAGTGGAAGAACATAAGGAGTCAATTCTTCAAAATAAATCCACAACTGGCTTCTCCACACATTGTATAACTTGCAACCATTTTATAGATTTTAATAAAATAATAATCTTGCATGAAGGAAGGACAGGAAAAAGACTATACCTTCTAGAAATTTTAGAAATATCATCGGCACATAAACAAAAACTACCAATTGTTAATGATCAATTGGAGTTCCGCTTATCTCCGGTGTTAACATCTGTAATGTGATGTATATTTGTGTGGTCCCATGTATTTTCGTTTCAGTTTTGATAATGGGGTAAAACCCGAAACATGCATGTCAACCAGATATTTCAAATTAAAAATTGTGAACGTAGTCAAGTGTTTTTATTTGTTTTAATATTAAATACGATGTTTCATCAGGTGTTGAGCGAGCAATCAATTTCAATTATTATGATTTTGTATCGAAATAGAATGAGAAAACAAAATATGATCATTCGCGTTACATGAAAGAGACCTATTGGTATAATGTATGGATTATTGTGCCATCTATCGATTTTTATATGCCGCACCACGATTTTCTTAATTACTTTCAAACAAATTGATCCTTCAAGGCTCTGGAAGAATTTGTTAATGGAAGTGGCAACGCAGGTTTCATCTACTTCAGCATGGGATCTTCAGTGAAGGCTTCCAACATGCCGGAATATTTCAGAAGAATGCTCATACGCGTATTCAGTCAACTTCCACAGAGGGTACTCTGGAAATGGGAAGGTGAAGATATGGATGATCTACCAGACAATGTTAAGCTGGGACGATGGTTACCGCAACAAGATTTACTTGGTGAGATGTTTTGTGATGCCTCTATACGTTGATGTTGCGTGAATAAAGCTTACGCTATCTGTTACGAAAAAAAATTAGAAAAGCACTGGCGTGAAGTCAGTAGCTTTTACACGCTTGTGTAAATTCGTTGCTGAAGCAGTAACCTGTTCGCTTATCTGTTCTTCTTGAAATATTGTGGATATAACGTCGAAATTACAACAAAATTCGTCATATTGCTTTCCTTATATGTATATCCGGAAGTAAATATCGGATTGCATTGAAATTCGAAACATCATTGGTGAATTCTAGTTCTAAGGTCTGTGCCAAATTTGGTTGAAATCTGATCAGTGTTTCCGAGAAAAAAAAATTTTCAACAATTTTTTTTTTATTTTGGATTATTTTTTTTATTTTCTGAAGACTGGATCAACTCGAAATTCTGCACTGAGTTTCGCGTTAATATTCTTAAACTGTGTACAAAATTTGATTCTGATCAAAACAGTACTTCATGAATTATCGGGGAGTTAACCTCAAAATTTTAAACTGTCCTGACGCCGAAACTTTCCGTTCGATTTTACCCATTAACGATCTTAACCGAGGTAAGGTCAGGCGACCGAGGTGGCCATGAAATGTCTCCAAACTTGCTTGTCAGTTTATTCGGCAAAATTGACCTTAACTTTTTCATCGGCATCCTAAAACTGTGTTAGGGGTTGCACCATCCGTGTTTAGTTGTTGTAAACTTGATGAAGCTGTAATGGGGGTTTTTCCTGAATTTGGGTTATAACTGCAAATGCAAATTTGAACAGAATTATTATGGGTTTGATTCATCATTTTCCCGAATAACCTTCAGAAAGTATTCAAAATCAGATTTCAAAATTGGGGTTTGGGATTTGCCAGGCATGCAACGGTGTTTAGTAGAATAGCTTTTTCTGATATAGAATAATGAAATATTTATTCCTATTCTGTGGTACACACGTGTTCTTTGTCAATATAACCAAACAATTTCCGTTTGCGATTTGTCAGTAATATGACAGTATGACAGTCTGTGCTCTTCTTTTTCTATTCCTTGGTCGTTGTTTTCTACTCTAAGCAGATCGAAGTATAGCTATCTCTGTTTTCCTAAGCAAAGTAACACATTTGACGTCCTTTTCTTTCCGAGAAAGCTGAATTCGACGTTGCTATATCGTGCACTAAAGACAAATCCCTTTAAATGCAAATCCCCATTTTTATTTTTCAGTTTTAAGTGATCAAACATTTTTTTTAAAATATAATGTTGAAATTATATATTTGAAATGTAATGTTCTTAAGTTTTTTCATTTCAGTATATTCTAGGGGAACAGCGTGTCTGAATTTTTCGATGGTTGAGCCGAAAAATGGTCTTAAACGACTAGGTTGAACTCACTGATGACGAATCCAGTGTCAAAATCGATTCTGCCGTGACCACGATTACCCTCGTACGGAGGATTCTATCAACTCGAAAATTTCAGGAAGGGTTAAATTTCAAAATACGAAGGTTAAGTTCGTTTATGGGCCGAATCGGCCAAATAGTTTCGGAGTTATAGCCATTTGAAAATTTGAGGTTATTTTCCTCATATTTCAGAAACTATACTGAAGCGATTGGATTGAAACTTGGCAGTTAGTTGAAGCATAATGACGCGCCATTATGAGCAGAATTTCGTTGAAGTCGCATCGTTACTCAACTCGAAAAAGAATGTTCCAAAAATTTTTTTCCAAACATTTTTTTTTTCTGAAACTATTGTTCATATTCCAGAAAAATTTCAGTTATAACTTTCACAGCAGTGTACCAAATCTCAATTTGATACGGCTATTATGGTTTTGGAGATATTGGGGAAAAATATGTAGAATTTCGTGGTTTTCTTCTCGAAATCGTTGTTTTTTTCGGTATAATTCAAGAAATACTGATTCGATCATAATGAAATTTCGCAGCTAGTTCGAAGATATTGAAGGACAACATTGTACAAAATTTCGTGATGATCGCGTCATGTCGGCCGATAGGTCGAACGTAAATACAATAACTTTTCCGGAAGGAACGACTTAGAAACTCAATATTTGTAGAGAAGATTTGGGGCTTAATTACGAAGGTCGAATTCGTGATTGGGTAAAATCCGCCCAATGATTCCGTAGATATTCCCATTCAAAATTTTATTTTCTCAATATTTTCAATAATACAGATTAGATCGAATTGAAATCCAGTACTTCATCAAAAAAACCTAGAAAAGCACTGCCGCGAAGGCAGCAGCTTTTACGTGCATGTTCGCAAATTCGTTCATCTCCATTGAACATGCGCGTAAAAGCTGCTGCCCTCACGGCAGAGGTTTTCTAGGTTTTTATTGCTAGTATTCTCAAAAACCCGAAGAAACGATCATTTGAACGTCTATATTATATTTCTCGTTCCAGGTCATCCAAAAATCCGAGCTTTCGTAACTCACGGAGGCTTGCTAAGCATGTTTGAAACAGTCTACCATGGCGTTCCCATCGTTACCCTTCCAGTATTCTGCGACCACGACGCCAACTCAGCAAAATCTGAAGCAGACGGCTACGCTATCAGACTTGACCTAGCAGAAATCAACGCAGAATCTCTGCTATGGGCAATCCGACGTATAATCCACGACCCCAAATATCTATCGGAAGTTTTACGAAGACAGAAAGCCTTCAAAGACCAAAAAGAGACGCCTCTGGAAAGAGCAGTTTTCTGGACTGAATACGTGCTGAGAAACAGAGGAGCAGCTTACCTCCAATCACCTGCTAGGTTCCTGAGTGCATCTGAGTACTACATGTTCGACGTAATTTTCTTATTCCTGCTTCTGTCTTATTTAGTGTACTACGGTTTTTTAAAACCTGCTTTTTCTTGGATTCCAAAAAGGTTGAGCATGAACGAAGACACCAGAAAGGAGGTGAAAGTAGATTGAAGGAAATTCTAGTTTTAGAACTAATAAGAATTTATCTCTATTTGGAGATGAAGATTCTATTAATTGTAATACAATAAATTCCTGAATATGAAAATGTGGGGTAACATCTGAATAGATTCTCTCGTATTTTGAAGAACTCAAGGTATGTAGAGAAGTTTTTTGAGGATTTTATGGAATTATTGGTTGGAATATTTTGTATATTCTGAATTGAATACCTTGGAAATGTGTGATTTAGTTTTAGTCCTTTTTGATGAGTGAAAATATGTGTGTGTATAGCGTAGAATTATGATATTTACAAATAAATCCCATGAGGGAAATTTTAAAGAATAATGAGAATTTCATTGATTTGTCAGTGTTGACAATTTTTGGGAAACTGATACATATTCATTATTGAATATGTGTTTTCCTGACTATTTCCCTCGTCGTAATTTCCACCAATCAGAAACGCGCAATTTTGAATTACAAATGGTTTCTAGGTGGAAAAACTGTTTGGCAGGAGCCAGTGCCGGATCTAGGATTTCAGCGCCCGTGGCAAGTTATCGAAATGCGCCCTTTTCAATTTTTTTTTCAATGGCTACATACTTTTCATGAATGAAAGTATTTATTCTATTGCTAAGATATTTTACTATTATTATATTCTTTCAAGAACGACCATTAGATTCTTAGGTATATCAAACAATATGTGTATAGAAATTTCTATAATCTCCCATGGATCTTATAAGGTAGTGAGAACTCACAAACGTATTAATATACGAAAATGAGGGTATGAAGAAAACAAAAAGAAAGCGAATAGAATAATTTATTCTCAAAATAAGATATAAGCATTCAAAGCTTCAAAAAACAATAAATGAAAGTGTAAATGAAAAACTGAAATACATTAGAGAACACACATGCCAAAAAAGGTCATATTGAACATTTCAATATTACTTTTTGTAATTCGCCATGATGTAGGTCATTAAAATCAACTTGTTCAGGTTTAACCTCAGTAAGTACTGATTCCTCGTCAAAAGAATTTTCCTTGTCCGAATTATCCGAAATGGAATACTTTCTTACGATAGGCTCGGTACTTGAAGAAGTAGAAGGAAATTCCGCTACATGATGGTCTTCACTAGTGGAACCACTTTTTGTCGACACAATACCCGCATCGTTCTTAAAGAAACTTGAGATATTACTAGTATTTTTTTTTAGGTCTAATAATTTTTTATCCCTGATCTTACGAGATTGCGATCCTGATAGTTTCTTGGGCGGCATTTCAGTTGGTTATATCAACCTAAAATTATATAAGATTCTGAAAATGCATGGACGTCGAATCTGAATGTTTTGCGCGCTCGTTTATATTCATATCTGAATTGTCTCAATGCTCGACAAATGTCAGGAGGACAGAAAAAGGTTTCATGTTTCAGTGAAACTCAAGAATTATACTATTCATTTGATCGACATTTGATAGTCTTTCTGTAGTACCCATAGCTAAGAAGCTGATTAATAAAATACTAGAGATACGATAAATGTATCGTATTCTTCTCAACATTTTGATTTTTTTTTCTAACTTCTTCTTATACATATAAAAACTCGTGTTATTATGGTACAACACAAATAAAATTCGAACGATAATTTCGCCGAAATATTCCTAACCCAAACATAACCTTAAAAATTTTGGAGTCTCTGAGTTATATCTTTCGAAAATGATTGACTCTCGTGTGCACGGACAGAATATTTGACCGAGCGCGCAAAAATCCTCAACTCAAAATTTAATTATTCAAACATACCTGATGGAAATTTTTAAACTTTTTCCAGCACGAATAATTTCCCGGCCCGCTTGCACGATCACGTTATTTGCGGTATTGCACATTATATAAAATATAATGATAAGTTCCTGGTTCCTATTTTTTTGATCGATGGCATCAACTGCGCCGCTGCATGGAAGTACCGTACTTGCGAGAAAAAAAGTAGTTTTAATAAGACTGGGGTGATTTCATCGAACCTATCGGCCGTAAACGTCTTCGAAATACATTACCCTTATCAAAGCCGGTGTGATGAACGATTCGGCGAATAATGTGGACGGTCTGAATCTCTTTGTGATGCCGTCAAGAAACCGACCCTAGACGAGACGCTTCCGCCTCTAGCTCGAACTATTAAACTCCCTCTGAACTTGCCGCTAATTGAGGTCCTCAGTGTTCGAATAACAAACATCTGGTCGCGATCGGGAATCGTGTAGGGCGACCGACAAGGGTAAATTTATCATCTGTTAGTTTATTGGTAACTACTTGTCGCCGCATATTGTACAACAGGTGCATGCACTATTGGACCGCTCTAAAATATGAATGGACTTCTGAAGTGAAAAAACATCATTTCCAGAAAAAAAAATCATAATTTTGCACCCCTAGTTGGTTGGCGCCCGTGGCAAATGCCTCCCTCGCCACGTCCTAGATCCGGCTCTGGCAGGAGCTGTCAGCAGTTTATTCGAGTTTACCCGCGGCAAAACTTGACAGTTGTCACCAAAAATTACAATACCTTTGAAAACAAACGTAAAATTAATAAGATACCTGTTTTTCAGTTTCCAAATTAATACCTATACATAATGCATGCAGAATTATCTGTTACTCATGAAATAGTCTTGTCAAATACCATTTGAGCATCTAATTTTTCCTGTGAAAAAAATCGAAAAAACTCATTGCAAAGTAATATTTTTCAACAAAAAGCATTCGTGTAGGTGCAAAAATCCTCGTCTTCGACTCGGATTTCGTTGCCACCAGCACTCATGCTTCTTGTTATAATATTACTTAGCAACGTGTTTTTTCGATTTTTTTCGAAAAAATTAGATATCCTTATGATATTACTTACGAAATATTGAAAATTCAGTAAAAATCTCTGAATAAAGAACAACAGGAAGCAGAATAATGCCTCACAAAGTGGGTCCGGGATGGATGTTGCATATGGCCGACTTTCCTTTCACTTTGAAGAGAGAACAACTTGTTCCGAGACTTCTTTGTCTGAAGAAACTAACTAACATGAGTCATACTTGGAGGTTCAATATGGGCGCCTATGTCCCACTAATATACGAAGTAGAAAAGCGTTATGCTTCTTCCTGTTGTTCTTTATTCAAAGGTAAAAATATTATCCTATTCTATTGGCGCTCAAGCACGACATTTGAATTGTCGCGCAATTGTTTTCTTGCAGTTTGATGATTTCAACTTCAAGAGAATGGCGGGATATTCAAAAGATCAAGAGATTGATTATACTCGTCTGTCATGATCATAGGTACTTGTAAGGAAACTAAGTTCTAAGTTCCTGGTCATTATGAGCTCCTAGAGTACAGTGAAAATGATAAGGAGTTGATAAGTATGTTTAAGTGTATTTTCTCTACCATTGTCCTTACAGAATTTATGTACTTAATTTCAATTATGAGTGACCGATGTGGCAGTTCGATATATGAATGTAAAACTCAATATTAAAGACGAAAATAAAATGTAACTTTGGTTTATTATTCGATAAAATCAAATAATAAACCTTAGTAATCGACCAACAAAAAAAAAATTTTCAACCCCCCCCTGAAAATTTCACAGGTTACGTTATGGAGTATGTAGATTTGAATAAACTAATAAAAAAAAATCCGTCCGTCCGTTGTCCGGGGCTTTTCACAGAAAGTACTGAACCGAAATCAGTGAAACTTGGTAGAAAAATCGTGTGTCGCTCGGGATTGATCCCCCAAGCTTTTTAGCAGAATCGGTGTACCCTAAGGGCTCAAAATGGGGGGTTGGTGGGAAACAAAATTATTTCTCGAAAACTTCTCACCGAATTTTCATGAAACTCTGAACGTTGATTACTGTTGCGAAACCAAACCAAAACAATTTCACCCGGATGATTTCCGACCAGTGGTTCCTGAGTTATAAAGAAAAACGCTGCAAATTTCCAATAATGTCGAAAATGACATCATCGCATTCGGTTCTAAGATTGGAATTCACTGAAATAATCGGTTTACTTTTCATCCAGAATCATACATCTAAAAGTAGATGAAAATATTGATTACCAAATTTTCAACACATATCGAGAAATTTTTAATGGATGCGTTATTATTTTATAAACACAATTTGCAAATGCCGCATCGATGTTCTTGACAATTTCATAATCGTAAGTAGTTTAGATTAAATATTTTTGGGTTTTCTCTCCCAACATCTTAAACATAACTACTGAAAATCGGATCAAATTATTATTTATAGAAATCACCCTGCGGATTACGGGATTTAAGATTAAATTTCTTCATGAAGCTCATCCATATCTTGAATAAAACTTTTATTTTCTTCATAAATCATTGGTTTTTCAGAACACAAAAACCAATTCCATGAAAAAATTCATTTGAAACATTGAAATCTCAATGAATACTCTTTTATAACTGAATAACACTTTTACATGCAGAACGCGAATTAAGTAGCGTAATTTAAAATAATGCAGATTTCCAAAAAAATTCGGTTGATCGGAGGTTTCCATCAATTTCGGTTTGCGTAGTACAATTATAGTCAACATGTGGATATCCGTTACTGGTTTCAATCGAAATCCAATATCTTTCGTACTGACAGTTTGAAATAAGCGTGAATATAAAAAATAATGAGCATTTATATGATAAATCAAATTGGAGGATGTAATATGCAAAAAAATCAATAACAAACCGCAAATCTCATCAATTGTCGAGAATCTAATACTGAGGGTTGGAGCCTTAGAATAAAGTTAGGAGCCGATGATCTATCTACCTGTTCTGAATGGGGTCTGCGCCGGGTCGTGACCTAAGACAAGGGATATAGCGTACACAAAAATATTCCGCATGTATCATCACCTGGTTGTCGGCAAACTACTTGTTTGAATTTCACGTCTTTACATCAAACAGACTTTCGGATTAGACACACTCGTGGTTGAGTATCTGACAACGATAACAACGAACGAAATTTATAATCTAGAATTATTCTTTGGAATTCAACCTGATGAGGTTCACGATATATTTAATTGTTACAGAAATGAAAATAACTTTAGTTTTTCAGTTTGTGTGGTGGATACTTTGTGAATCAAGTGAATCGGATATCTGCTGTGGAAAAATTTTTTTTCAGATCAATTGCACAGGAAGGTTGAGTTTTTTTCATTTCATTAATATTTTTCAGAACAAAGTTGAATCCTAGTAGAAATCACATCTACACATTTGATATTAGCGGAAAGTCTTGAATTTTGTTTTACGTATTGGTGTTAGTTTGAAAGATTGAGTTTATTTCCTCAGTGTCAAGAAATACGAACGCGTTCGGATTGAAACATCATGACTAATTGTGAAATATAGACACTCGATTTAATGCAAAATTTCGTGAGAATTGTATTGGAAAAATCGATTTTTTTTTAAACATTTTTTTTCGGATACATATTCATCAATGAAATTTGGTACAGGTTTCAGAGTCAACATTTAGAAACAGTGTTTCAAATTTCAGTTTTGACCGATATTTATTTGTGCAGATATTTGCAAAATATTTCGTGACCATTATGAATAATATTGAGGTTATTTCCCTAATATCTCAAAAAGGGCAAACCCTATCTGATTTGAAGTTCATTTTCAGTTGTAGAATACCGACACGAAATTTAATAATTGTGGAAAATAGTTAGATTTTCAAAGAGGTGAAACGACTGTGGAACGTCTCTTCTCATTCAAAATATTATTTTAAATTTTGCTACTCAGTTAGCGTTCTGCATGTGGAAATGTTATTCAATTATACAAGTGTATTCATTGAGATTTCAATGTTAACATGAATTATTTCATGGAATTGGTTTGTGTTGTGAGAAACCAATGAGTTATGCATAATAAAGGGTTTTTCAACAAGAACTGTGTTTTTTAAAACAAAGAATTTAGTGGAAAATGAATAAAATTTTTATTGTATTACAAAGAGAAAAGTTCGGCAATTATGAATGAAAAATGATATCTGACAAATGTCCACCACGACCACGCTGACAGACGTTGATTCTTTCATCAAAATTTTTAATCACTTTTTGGCAAGATGGAGGGTCTATTTCGTTAATGACATCACGAATTTTGAGTTTTAAGGCTGCAATCGATTCGATTGGCTCCGTATAAACTCTGTCTTTAACATAGCCCCACAAAAAATAATCCAGTGGTGTTAAATCACACGATCTGGCCGGCCAGTTAACAGCTGAATTTCGCGAAATTATGCGATCGGGAAATTTGGTTTGCAATAAATCGATCGTTTCATTGGCTGTGTGACATGTGGCACCGTCTTGTTGAAACCACATTTCAGTGACATCCATGTCATCAATGATAGGCCAAAATTCAGTTGTTAACATTTCGCGTTTATGTTGTCCGAAAATATCACGAATTTTACGAAATGTAACTTTAACAGAACGACCATTTTCATAGTGGATTTGAATTATTTTAATGCGATTTTCGAGCGAAATTGAATTTATTTTAACAATTGCCAAAGCATATACTGCGAATACGTCAAAAAACTAAATGTCAAAACTGTCATGTGGTGCCGGTGTTACCACATTGAAAAACAAAGTTCTTGTTGAAAAACCCTTTATATAAGTTTTTTAAGATATCCATGGTATATTGGGTTATTTAACTGAGAAAATAATAAATCCTTGTGTAAAATTTGCAGCATTTTTCCTTTATGATGATAATTATATGTTACCATTAATCATGTCCATATTTGTGATAAACTGAGATGTATCAGAGATATGTGGAAAAATCAAACTAGTTTGATTCGTCCAAATATCCCGGGTAATTATTATATTGATTTATTTATCTATAACTTAAATAATCATTTCTGCAGAGCACTCTCTCCAGCAAAAAATTTTTTTTCGATATCGATGTTCATGTCTAAGAAATCTAAAGGAATCATATCATTTAATTCCTTTGAAAAATAAAGGTGATTAAAAACAATATACTATATACTTGTTGAAGTATATGAACTCACCGGATCCATATGAAAATGAATTTGTAAAACGTGAAATTTTACATTTTTGCCAGCTACATATTATTACTGACATTTTGCAGAAAATCACGCGATTTTTATTTTTCATCGCGTCTATGAGCACGAGCCCTAATTGTCATGAACATGTTGACGTATCGATCAAACTTTTATACGCCACGGAACACTACAGGTCAGAAGGGAAATTAATTTCCGTTACCTGTTACCGTTAAGTGAGCGTTGGCCCTCATACGTCGATGTACAGTATACAGGGTGAGTCTTTGACCTTGCAGAATATTTTAACAGAAGATTTTTGAAGCTGAAAGAAACACATTTGTCCTCCACCATTTTTTCCGATTCAGCCTAGATAAAAAGATATAGGCATTATAAATTTTCATAATAGGCTAGCCGCCCCTGGAAACCTGAACACTGAAGTTTTTCCAAGCCTAAGATATACCATTCAAATCTTCCAAATAAGCAACTCTGTTATGAAAACAAGCGTCAACTTACTTTTTACATTCCAGTTGGTGAAAAAAGTTGTATTTATAGTACAATAAACAAGTTAGCAGGTATTCCAAATTTCGTGGGCGATAAAAGTTGAATATTCTTCTCTTGGTTGGTTCTTGGAGGAATTCATCTAGCTATCACTCATATCAGCTTTGAGATTCATCTTCAATTTGTAATTATTAATTTTCTTTGTATATTTGATTTTCTCCAAGAATTATCAGATTCAGACATAACCCATTCAAACTTTCATTTTCATAAATAAATAAAACAGATGTACCTAATTTATCTATGAACGTACAAACGTTTCCAAACTGACGAACAGAAAGAAAGAACTCTTCGAAATCAAACAACACACAATATGCTAATTCTATGTATACACTCCTATAGTCTATGATTCTGAACTGAACTATAAATCTATGATTCCATTCTCAACTTTTAGACGTGGCAACGCGGAAAAATTGAATTCTGTGAATTTTTTGAACAGAGTTGCAATCAGCCAAAGTACCCAATTCTCGGGATTTCACAGATATTTTTTATTTTTGAATTTCATATTACTCGAAAATGGCGCATCATACGAAAAAAATTAAAGAATACTTTTACTTTCCAAAATGGTCAAAAATTCGTTGAATAGCATTCAAATTATTTTTAAAAGTTGGATTCTTTGAATTTCTGGTATTTTTATGAAATGTTAGGGTCATATTAAAGAAACTGGAGGATGTGGATGAAATTTTGTAATCTAGGAACATTTATCGTATCAATAAAAAACTATATTCCAAAAATCATCTCATTCGGTGATATCGTTCGCGAGATATAATCGAAAATTAAATTTTTTTATTTTTTTATGGATTTTCAACAGTCTGTATCTTACGAACCAAGCCGAATCGGAAAAAATGGTAAGGGAAAAAAGTGTTTCTTTTGGCTTCAGGAATCTTCTGTTAAAATATTCTGCAAGGTCAAAGACTCACCCTGTATCTTGTCTAAGGGACAGATTACAAACAGATAAGAAATTCTTCGTTTGTAATATGTGCGTCAATGCCCAACTTCACTCGAGACAAAAGTGAAATTCCATTATTTCTTGAATTCAAATCTTTTGAATTGAACATTTGGATTGAATCGTCGCAAATGATTGCCACAGTTTCAAGAATGATCGTACTCACAAATAATTGTTAGTTATGTTCTTGAAGTGGAAAAAATATTCCGAAAATTAACTTTCTTGGAACTTCGATGTCCTATATCTTCGAAACTTAGACTGCAAAAATTCGACGACAGCATGTTTGGAAGATCAACGAAGTATATGAAAACAAACATCCATCAGTATATGGAAAACCAAAACCTGTAATAATCATTCCTTGTAAATTGAAATGCCTGAAGTCATTAAAGAATTTTATTGCAAATATTTCAAGAGTAACAAATATTCTTTTAGACGGGATATAAAATGTCATAATGTCCTGGACGATATAGAAGATGAACAAATGGCACACAACCTTCTGGAAGATCATGTTCTGTAACAGACTTTCCAATACCTCGATCCATATAAACAACACGCACTCCAGTTTCAAGCGCAGCACAAGCAGCTATAATGTGAATGTGATCACTTTCTTTATACATAGGTTCTACTTCTTGATGACAAAAGTCCTCTACCTAAAAATAGGAATACAAATTTGCCAATCACGATTTTGATATTATTTACCACATCTTTGAATAACTCTACGACTGAAATACTTACAGTTCTGTGACCTTCAATAAAACAACTATAAAAGTCTTTTTCTTTTTGTAGTTGGCCACTTGTTAACAGTCGTAAGTAAACTACCATATAATCTGAGTATCCTTGATCATTAAATAAATTGAGTAGTTCCGCTTTAGCTTCTTCCTGATTTTCAATTTCTCCTACCCTTCGTAAAACATCCATATACTGTAGAAATAAAGAAGAAATAAGCAAACAAAATGAAGAAATAATTCCTTCACATTCACACTATTTGAAACAAACTGAATTTCTACAATGAAAGAATAACCTCTTCTCACTATAAATATTTCAATGCAATCAATAAACTTACAGTGTCGTAGAAGTCTTCTACTGTGAATTGTTGAAATCCCAGCTCCACCAAAACGTCTTTGCTTTTCTCAGCCCTTTTGAAGAAGGCATCAAATTCTTCTTTATTATTTAGAAGTCTCTCAATATAGGCAAAACTGAAGGCTCTAAAGAAACAATTACCATCCGGCCTAGTTCTCCTAATATTTCCAAATTTTAGTGATAAATTCCTTATTTTATCTTGGTAAACAACATCATTAGAATATTCTCTTTCTAAAGATAGGATGTTTTCTAAATTGCCTACGAGAGGTATTGTCTCTGAAATCTAAAAACAGAAAACTTCATTCTCATTTACTACGGTATCAATACTAACGTCAAAAAAACTCATATTATTCAACATTTTATCTAAACGTGAAGATATGATTCCTTTCATTCTGCACGTTAAACCTTTTCATTATTACATACTTCTTTCTCTATTTGTCTTTGCTGGGCCATTATTAGTTCATCTTGATTATATTGAGGAGCTTCTTCGGTGGCAGTTGATGAATTTTTTGCTTCGTCACCCATAGTTGCAGCTTTAAATAAGCAAAGATTAAAGAAATTAAATTGGTAATTACAAAAATAATCAATTTCAGCAAACCCAAACGCAAATCGCGAATTTTTGTTTATACTATCATAGAACGAAATTTTTAACTATGGATGACAGATGGCAGGTTGGCAGCTATGGCGGATTTGACAGTTTTGCGTGAATTTTTTTATCGTGAACACAATATCTTCTCCTTTAAAAAAATACATATCTATGACACCGTCGTATCCATTCATGGATTTCTTTAATTACTGATAATTTAATTATCCAGTTCATATTGAGTTAAGGCAGTATAAAGACGGTAGATCTAGTTAAGTAAATTAAACCACAGAATACAAATATATCAAAACCAATGATCTAATTAATAGAGCTTATAGATCATAGGTCATTGGTTTTAAAAGATTTTGCATGTAACCTCAAATATTTTTTTCATTTTCAACTTCTAGGAAAGAGAAAAATATATCTTCAATTGCTATCCACATTCGTAGTCAGGTGATAACTCCCAATTCGAAATGAAAACTCTCAACTTTTTCAGAAACAAATCATCACTCTAAACTGTCCCTGCATATAGTTAGAGATCATCACTCATTAACATTCTCAAGCAATAAATCTAAAAGAATATTTTACAGATGTGAAAGAAGGAAACAATGGCTTACAAGATATGGGCATCAATTTTTCTCATAATGGGCTCTTTAATATTACCCACTTCAGGTCAAACCGATGTACTATTTTTCGACGAGTATGAGCCAATTATAGCTAACACTAATGAAAATTTTTTGAGTATTGGACTGGATACCTCTGTAATTCAGAACGGTTTTAAGAAATTCAATATGTCGTAAGTGAATTTGTTTGGAGGAATATTTATTATACATTCTATTTTATAAAATTTCTATTGAAGAATGTGCCATTCTGAATGTTTGATAACCCTCTATAGGAATGAATCTGTATTTGTAGGAATCCAAAGTTGGTTAAAATGATTGGACATTTATCTCCTGCATATTTAAGGGTGGGTGGAAATATGGCAGATCGATTGATTTTTGAACCGTATGGTAATGAAATGGAAGCTAAAAAATCAAGTCATCCACTGGAAATCAAAAGGTGCTGTGATGAATATCTTGAAAATGTCGAGCCACTAAACTTTACAATGAGTGGTAAGGTTCAATATTGTTTTCAATGAAATCTTATGAGAATTTATAATTTCTTATATTACTTTGAATTCAAATGATCTTTCACAATCATAACATTTCATTTTGCTAGGAAAGGAATGGTTGATGTTGAATAATTTAACAAAAGCAACAAATTTAGAAATGGTATTCGACCTGAACGTATTGAGAAGATTACCAAATAACACCTGGGACTCCAAAAATGCTGAATTACTTTTAAATTTCTCTGATAAATTTAAATTAAATTTAAACTGGCAACTAGGAAATGGTAAAATATTTCTCATTCACAAAAGATTTTCTTGCATCTCATTATTTAAGAGCCCAATGCATTTCGACATAAATTCAACCAAGAAGTGAATGCTAGCCAATTGGCTGCTGATTTCTATAAACTAAGGAAAATTCTGAAAAAATACAAGAGATATGTAAATTCATATCTGATTGGTCCAGATACTACAAGGCCTGATATTAAAAACAAGGAGAGTATGAGGTATTTGACTGAATTCCTGAAAAATGGTAAAAATGCTATAGACATCATCAGTTGGCACCAGTAAGTTGAGCAGATTTCTCATTTGTGTCGCTTTTTTACGATTTTTCTGGTTATATTATTGATTTTCAGATATTATTTCAACGGAAGAACTGCAAATGCATCTAATTTTCTTGATCCATTGATTTTTGATATTCTCACATGGCAAATTGGTATCATAAATGTGATTCAGAAGGAAACATATTCAGAGGATAAAAAAGTTTGGCTAGGTAGGTACCCAGAAGTACGAGCACCAATAGTTAAACTACAGAAAAAATACATATTCGGTCGATCTAAAATTTGGACCTCAGTTGTGAAGGCTTGATCTTTCATTCAAAATTTAAGCACAATGTGACTAAAATGAAATTTGTGAAAAAAAATTGAGAATTTCCATCCTACTGAGCAATTATGAGGTTGGTATCTCCAGCAGTAGTAGTCTTTAATTTCACTCTCATCCGCCATCTCAACGTTGGGTACTTCTAGGTGACTTCTTGTGAAAAGGTCTGAAAAAATCTTTTTTTGCAGCTGAAACTGCATCTGCATGGGGTGGAGGATCCCCAAAGTTCTCTGATAGATTTTTAGCTTCCTTCATATGGCTGGACAAACTTGGAATAGCAGCCAAAAATGGCATTGATGTTGTGGTTCGTCAATCTATTTTCAACGGATATTATGCCCTAATTTCAGACCAATTCGAACCGAATCCTGTGAGTAAAATCTTCAAAATTACCAGTCCCATATTATGAATAGAGTCTGAATAACATGCAGTATATTTTGTATATTATGTTAAGACATGTAAATTTATTTCCATTCCTGCAGGATTATTGGATCAGCATTCTTTACAAAAAATTAGTTGGTACACAGGTTTTATCCTGTTTTAATTCCACTGCTAAAAGGGTGAGACTTTATTGTCATTGTTCCAAGAGAGATGAGGGAACTTACCCATTTTCTTCCATAACAGGTAATTATCAATTTTTTTTGACTCGTTATAATATTTCATCTAGATTTTCATCTTTATCATGATAATTTTAACTAATAGATTGTTAAACCTTAAAAGTTCGGACTCCAGCAGATATTGATCCGGTTTTTGGCTTGTTGTATTCAATTCGGTCTCCTGAATACAAATCTGCAATCAAAATGTGGCACTCTAGCTTAGTTTCGAAGATATGGGCCCCCAAAGTTCCAAAATGTCACCTCTTCAGTTCACATTTTCCACCATAAAATGCTTTCATCACTTCCTCTTTATAGATCACAAATCACCTTCGAACAT
Source organism: Myrrha octodecimguttata (assembly GCA_958510865.1). Lineage (NCBI taxonomy): Eukaryota > Metazoa > Arthropoda > Insecta > Coleoptera > Coccinellidae > Myrrha > Myrrha octodecimguttata. Next base: position 54,835,114 of record OY294058.1, on the reverse strand, counting down.
TTTTACAATCATAAGTAGCACTTTCTCGCGATAATATTCAATATTACAGTGAAAATTATCGAAAATATCGGAACACCATTTAACCTCAAATTACCCTGAATTTCAATTCTTTTGAAGTAAAGTTTGGCATCGCCGCAATTTCAATTTTGGGGTAAATTACAGAATCAGCTGATCGAAGCTGTCAAAGCGCATGCGACTAATACACGACCGCTATCCAAGGAATTGGTGTCAATGCCAAACTTCACCTTTAGTATGAGGAACATTTACCAAAATAAGGGTTAAATGGTTGTCAGATATTTTCGATTAATTTCAATGAAATAATGGATATTCCAGCGAGAAAGCGATACTAATGATTGTGTAAAAGTTCGAAGGTGATTTGTGATCATTAAAGGGAAGTGATGAAAGGTTTTTATGGTGGAAAATGTGAACTGAAGATGTGACATTTTGGAACTTTGGGGGCCCATATCATTGAAACTAACTGAGAGCGCCAAGTTTTGATTGCAGATTTGAATTCAGGAGACCGAATTGAATATATTAAGCCAAAAACCGGATCAATATCTGCTGGAGTCCGAAATTTTAAGGTTTACCATCCCGGTTTGCCATGACATCCTGACAGATTTCACCGTGTATAGTTCGAAAATGTTAGGTTATAGTCATTTTCCTGTCAGATAACTATGCAACGTTGTCTTCTCTACATAGAGGTCGTAGTAATTACTTATTTTTCAAAATGTGAATCTACATTGATAAAGTAATGAATTTGAGAAAATATTATTTGAATTCAATAATTCCAAACACCTGGCGAATGTTTAAACTTTTGTCTCTGTTAATACTGGAAATATTTCACGTATATAAACATGGTTGGAAGATTCAGTTATGCTTTTTTCTTGTACGGAATCAAGAATCGAGTGTTTTGGAATTTTACTGAAAAATTATGGATAGAGTAATCCGTTACTTTGTGATGGTTCATTCGAAAAAAAAAATAAAAGTACTCGAATAACCCTGCAGTAAAACTTTTAAACGAACCAACAAACCTATGGAATTCCCTACTTTTCGAAATTCTCAAGAAATAAGCCTACAGAAGACATTTAAAAACATTATTGCACAACTTGAAATACTCCAGTATCAAAATGAAGTAGTAGGTACTAAAACCTGTCACCTTGAAAGAACTAACCCAATTTTAAGTTCTCTGGAATCTATGTGAACGATACACTGAATTGGGTTTTCACTCACATACGTCGAAAATGTTGGATAGCTTGTGTTGAATTATTGATTCCAAATTATCAGGGTTACTATCAGAAAAAGCAGATTTCAATTCTACATAGCACTTCCTGATACTTTGGCTCTGCTTCTTCAAAACTACCTTCGGCATTTTTAGTTTGCAAGCGTTATTATGTTGAGATTAAGAAATCTAGAATCGATTGAGATTGATAATAGTAGAAATTGATATTTGGCAACGTCTTTTGACATAGCCGATATTTCATGAGTGTCAACCTGCGTCAGTTTTAAGTGAAAAAACTTGATAAACCTGAATCATGGCCAACCGGGCTACATTATAAAAGTGAATGGAGTATATATACATAATTCTGCCCTCTGCAGAAATGAAAAAGAACTAGCATTTATGTCGACATATTTGACACAGTTTCGAGTCTGAAATAAATCACATCAGTGATACCACCAGTATTCTAGACAACATAATCGCGCATATAAGCTGTCTAGGTACCTTAGTTCATTCTTACATGATACAATATATACCCGTTTTTTTCAGTGTACGGGATGAATATGCAAAATGTATCTGCTCAAATACGTATTATAGGTTTGGATAAAGGATTACGAGCACCTTTGAAGGTTGTTTCCTACACCCTTTTGAGCGGAGGATCATTACTAGGAAAGTAAGCTGAACATTACTCATTTGTTCTTTCTAAAACGAAGAGAAAATGGCCAGAGAAGGTCAAAATATATTCAGTATTTCCAACAACTTATTCTTAAATGAAATATTCATATTCTTGAAATAGATTCAATGTCCTTATGGTTAATTATATATTTCAATAACTAAAATTGTATACTGCTTTTTTTTCAGGAATGTTTTCCTGAATGACAAACTTCTCAGGCTCACATCTTCTAATGAACTACCTCCCTTTCAACCCATAGTAGTGGACGCAAAGCCTTATGTAGTTATGCCGCCATTTTCGATCGTATTTTGGATTGTACCAACCAAAAATAGAATATGTTATGGAAAATGATCTCCATTTTGAATTTGTATGTTCTACTTCTTGGATTTTTTTCTTTTCCTCATGAACTGTACTCCAGCATTTAATCTGTCTGTGGAATTTTATAATCAGTTAATATTATTAGTATCGAATTGTGATAAATGATTGGAATAAACTGCTTCAAACTGAACTTGGTATGTTGATTTAAACTTATTAATTGAATATTGTGAAGTGTAATCTGTGTATTGTACTGAATTCTTGAGATACTTGGGGTTCACATTTGTTGATCCTGGAGCAACATAGACTACTCTATGTCTATGACTTAGTCTATGTGGACGTGGAGCAACATTGTATATGATGCTCTCTGATTGATTAAGCAGTCTCTGGTTCTAACCATAGACTCGTGACTGCTTTTCAGTCACCGTCTGGGCCGTGTTCCATAGCCAGTGGGTCTTTCCCCGGAGTAATACGCACCTGACTGGAAAGCACTTTATGTCTATGGTTCTGACCACAGAGTCCACTCTATGGTTCTGACCATAGATTCCACTCTATGGTTTTGACCATAAACTCTAGTTCTATGGTCCTGACCATAGACTCTAGTTCTGTGCTCCTAACCATAGACTTCATGTCTGTGATTCTAACCATGGAAACGGAGTCTATGGTTTTAACCAAAGACCCTATATCTATGAATTTGGCCATAGATATGGTCTGCGGCTGGGGTGGTTCCTTGTTCACATTTCTATGGGCTATTTATAGAACATTTTTGCTGATTCGAGAACACACAAACCACAGAAAAAAACCTTCGGTTGTCTTTGCTACTCGCCTTAATTTAACCTCGAAATTGGATTTCTGATGATTTAGCCAAGATGCTTGAATCATGATTTTAGCTCTAGAAGAAATTTAAAATGATGTGAAAATATGTTCATAACCTAGAAGTGCTCATCAAATTTCACTGGATCTCAGTATTATTTATCACTCCAAATCAACAAAGACTAATGGTCATCAGATTGATATATTCATCTTTTCGGGGTCGAAGAATAAAAATGAAATCAGCGTAGGATGGCTTTATTAATTATTCAATTCGAACGGAATTTTTATGACGTAGTGAGGGAGAAACTTGTGATTGGAGTAAAATGCCTGATTTGTTGGCTGAGTATGGAACACCTCGCGCTGACTTGGCTGATATTAAAAGAAAATGGAAGAAATGGATTTCAAATTCGCCATCGAAGTGGTAAGAAACCTGTTAAATATCAGAAATTTTCTAAAACACGTAGATAACATATGTCATAATAATTGTATCGAAAACTAGGCTGAAACGATCTGTCGAAATCCAATGACGTCTTCGACAACCCTCTCCAAATAGGGTCGGCTCGAAAAATCTGCATCGTTCACGGCTGACTTGGCTTTCAATTTCGACCTAATAATTTTCCTCTGACTCCGTTACAAGTACACGTCAACATGGACACTTTTCGATATCAACTCGTGGGAAGGCAGTCCGTCCTGCTTTCTACCTTAACGATTCCATGTCGAGAGTGCCTGAGACCTTTCGATCAAGCCACTCAAATAGTGCCGACGCCAAAATCCGTGCTCGAGTGCTTGTTAACTGCCGAGTTCTGGCTGCTTCTCCGTCAATGAGTGTCAAGCGAAAAACCTTTTGTTTCCAGTGCTTGCCCATTCATCAGAATCGCAAATTACACAGGACTACTGGCAGGATGACGATCCGGAAACCGAAATAACTTCTGAAGAGTGCATTAAATTGGAGCCGTTCGATTGGGATCTGTTCAAGAATTTGAATTTTACGATGAATTCTCCATCAGTAATTCTATTTCGATCGTTAATTTTTGCGCGCAGGTTCTGGGGAACAGTGGGCTATCGTATTGTCAAAATGTCTTTCTCTTTCGAGTTTTGATCTCTCAAATTACTAGATCACTGATGACGAATCCGGTTTCAAACTCAATGGGGGTTTTTCCTTTAAACGAAAATGCAGTAATTTTCATGAAAAACCTTCAAAACATCACATTTCAAACATATTATTTCAATATTATAATTTTAAAAAAATGTTTGATCACCTAAAACTGAAAAATAAAAATGTGGATTTGAATTTAAAGGGATTTGTCATGAGTGCACGATATGGCAACATCGAATTCAGCTTTCTCGGAAAGAAAAGGACGTCAAATTTGTTACTTTGCTTAGGAAAACAGAGATAGCTATACTTCGATCTGGTTAGAGTAGAAGACAACGACCATGGAATAGAAAACGAAGAGCACAGACCGTCATACTGTCATATTACTGACAAATCCCAAACGGAAATTGTTTGGTTATATTGACCAAGAACACGTGTGTACCACAGAATAGGAATAAATATTTCGTTATTCTATAGCAGAAAGAGCTATCTACTAAACAACGTTGTCACTTCGTGCATGCATGACAAATCCCAAACCCCAATTTTGAAAACTGATTTTGAATACTTTCTGAAGGTAATTTGGGAAAATGATGAATCAAACCCATAATAATTATGTTCAAATTTGCATTTGCAGTAACAACCCAAATTCAGGAAAAACCTGTCCGGCCGTCGGTTGGCCATAGGAACGATTACGGGCGCACGGAGAACCATAATTGAAATTTACTTTATGCGGAGAATTTGCATTTCAAAATGCGACGATGAAGTTTGTTGAAGGGAGAAATCGGCAAAACTGTTTCGGTGTCATACTCATTTGAAATTGTGAGGTTAAAACCTTGATATTTTACGAACTAACTGAGTGATTGGATTGAAACTTAGTAGTTAGTTTGAGCATAATGCCCATCTTTATTGGAATCGAACTAAATATAAGTAAATTGGGAAGAAAATTCGAAATATTTTTCGAAAAGAGTTGTTTTTGCGCGCATGTTCTGGGGAACAGCGTGCTATCGTTATGTCCGAATGTCTGTAATTTTCGAATGTTATCCCGAAAATGGTCTCAAACGATTAGGTTGGACTCACTGATGACGAATCCGTCCAGCCGTCCGACGACGAAGCAAGAAGCAAGCTAGCGACTTGAAACTTTTCAGATTAAGTCGCGCATTGGAATGCAGCGGTTGAGTTCGTTGCTAGGAAAAATCGGTCGAATGGTTTCGGAGTTATATGGTCGTTTGAAATTTTGAGATTAATTACCTGATATTCAGGAACTACTCATGCGATTGAATTGAAATTGACAGTAAGTGGGAGCATAACAACGCAGAATTTTGCACCAAATTTTGTGCAGATCACACTTTCAGTAAATTTTTAAAAAAAAATTTTTTTTCGGAAACTATTCATTGAACCCGAAAATAACTTCTTCTCATACCTTGAAAATCATATTTCACAGCAGTGTACCAAATTTCATTCCGATACAACAATAATTCCTCGAGATATTCGGAAAAAAAATATAATTTCGTGTTTTTTTTCGATATCGTTGGTTTTTCTGGATTAACTAAAAAATACTAATTTAATCGGAATGAAACTTGGCAGCTGGCTGATTTACAACTTTGCGCAAAATTTCGTGATGATCGTGTCATTAGAAGATTTTGAAAAAAAAATTTCAAACTTTTTTCAAATATTCAATATTCTGTGATCTTTTGATCATATCATCTTCATGATATTCTGTATGAACCTTCGAACTGTCATTTTTCGATGAAACACTGGATTTCAATTCGAACTAATCTGTATTCTTGGAAAAATAAAAATTTGAATGGGTATATCTGCGGAATCATTGGGCGGATTTAACCCATTCACGAATTATGCCTTCGTAATCAATAATATCGCTTTTCTCAGTTGTTTCTTTCGGAAGTTATTGTGTTTACGGTCGGCCGAGAGGATGACTCTTAACATAATAACTTTCGAAACAATCTACTCAGAAAGGGTTGGGGCTTATTTACGAAGGTCGAATTCTTGAATTGGTACAATCCGCCCAATTATTCCGTAGATATATTCATTCAAAATGTTATTTTCCCAGTATTTTCGAAAATACAGATTGGATCGAATTGAAATCCGGTACTCGTTTGAAAAATGACAGCTTGAAGGTTCATGCAGAATTTCGTGAGGGCAATATAATCAGAAGATCACAGAATATAGAATACTTGGAAAAAAATTTAAACTTTTCCTTTTAATGACACGATCAATTTTTCTAGAGTGTTGCATCAGTATTTGAAATGATAGATTTGAAGGCATGTGCGAAATTTCCTAGAAATCTGATGAACAGATTTTGAAAAAAATTTTTCTTGAGAATTTAATTTTTTTCCGATTCACTAGCCATTCAATACCGACAACTTCGAAATTTCTCTTTTTAAGTTGGCCCTATCCAGTTCAGGTGGAGACCCAGATGTTTTCTACTATTCACTATTGTCTATTCATTCCAGTTCAGAAAGAAACGGCATCATCTAAACTGACTAATTTGCCTCATTTCGTTTTTTCGGGAATTTATCATGTCGATACACTTGTTTTTCGTACTTGCAACACAGTCAACTTGTAACAAACAGTCAGTTCAAATAGCTTGAATCAAAAACGACACAAAGAACAAATTTCCGTTACAAAACAGCATGGCCGACGACGACGATTGACAACGGCTCAACCGGCACAGTAGGTCTGTGGTATAGCATCAAAGACAGAGACAGCGTTGTCTCATACAGCATTTCGATTTTGTTGTACAAAAGCTGTACAGCAGCTGTATTTAAAAGACTGCATTTAGGAAAGCAGTATCACCAATGCAGAGATTGTGCAGTATCAATACAACATTTTATGTACTGCATTCCGATGGTACTTGTAATGCAGTAACTGCACAATTGCTGTATTTTGTGTTTGTTGTGTGGTGTGCTGATCTGCTCATCTGTGATCGTATTTAGCAATTTACCAATGATGACGTCACTTTTTTCCTTGAAATTCAAAACACAGGATATATATTTTCTTGTATTTTAATCTTGCCGACGTCACTTTTTTTTCAGATGAGGAAATAACCATGTTTTTGCGCGCATGTTCTAGGGGCACAGCGTGCTATCGTTTTGTCCAAATGTCTGTAATTTTGGATGATTGAGCCGAAAATGGTCTCGAACGCCTAGATTGGACTCACTGATGACGAATCAGGTGTCAAAATCGATTCTGTCCGGCCGACCGTGGACACGATAACTGTCAAACGGAGTGAGCTAGCAGTATGAAACTTTCAGGGTAGGTCGCGCATTGGAATGCCGCGGTTAAGTGCGTTAATGGGCCAAATCGATCGAATAGTTCCGGAGTTATAACCACTTGAAATTTTGAAGTTATTCATTTTTTATTTCAGAAACAACTTGAGCGATTGGATTCAAACTTGGCAGTAAGGCTGAGTATAACAACGCGTAACTTTGTGCCAAATTTTGTCAGGATCATATTGTCAGTAAACTTAAAAAAAAATTTTTTTCAAAATTTTTTTCCAAAAGAATTTTTTTTTTGGAAACCATTTATCATACCAAAAAAAATTTCACTCAGACTTTGAGCTTCATTTTTGACAGCAGTGTGCCAAATTTCAGTTCGATACGATCATAAGTTTCTGAGATATCGCGAAAAAATATGTTAACTTTCGAGGTTTTCTTCTCGATATCGTTGTTTTTTTTTGTATAACTCGAGTAATACTGATTCAATCCTGATAAAACTTGGCAGCGAGTTTGAAGATGCTGAAAGACAACCTTATGCAAAATTTCGTGATGATTGTGTCATCAGAACAATTTAAAAAAAAATTCTGTGCTTTTCTTATCATATCATCCTGATTAAATTCTGTATGACCCTTCAAACTGAAGTTTTTCGATGAAGTACTGGATTTCAATTCGATCTGATCTGTATTTTTGGAAATATTGCGAAAATAAAATTTTGAATGAGTATATCTGCGGAATCATTTGGTGGATTTTACCCATTCACGAAATAGGCCTTCGTAATTAAGCCCCAAATCTTCACTACAAATATCGAGTTTCTAAGTTGTTTCTTTCGGAAGTTATTGTGTTTACGCAGTCGGCCGTTAGGCCTACCGTAAACACAATAACTTCCGGAAGAAACGACTTAGATACTCGATATTTGTAGAGAAGGTTTGGGGCTTAATTACGAAGGTCGAATTAGTGAATGGGTAAAATCCGCCCAATGATCCCGTAGATATACCCAATCAAAATTTTATTTTTCCAATATTTCCAAAAATACAGATTAGATCGAATTGAAATCCAGTAATTTATCGAAAAAAAATCTAGAAAAGCACTACCCTGAAGGCAGCAGCTTTCGCGCGCAAGTTCAAATTCGTTGCCGAAGAGGTCATCTCTATTGAACATGCGCGCAAAAGCTGCTGCCTTCACGGCAGTGCTTTTCTAGATTTTTACATCATGATTTATGCATGGTGTGTATAATATTCATTATACGCACCTATTATCCAAGACTTGAGTAATGACTATCATTTTCCTTCAACAAGAGCTATTGAATTATATTTATTATTCAATGGTCGTGGACAAATTAAATTAGTCATTAGTGAATGATGCAGAATGATGAACCCTATTCAACTATTAATGTACGATATCGTTATAGAGCTCTTAGCTCAATACACATATCTTCTTTTCCAATTCTTTTGAATTTGCTCTGTTTTACATCGAGAATGAAAACAGAAAACAAACCATTCGAGGAAGTCTTCCTATTCGTTCGGGGCATGCGCGAGAATTAAAAAACTTGGATTTATGCGCCTGATCCTTATAATTCCTACCACTTTTTTGTTCTCTTCAGTTCCGTTTGAAATTTAGAATGCAAAAGTTGAAGTAAAATTGATTCCGATACATATCAAGGCGGGTTTTGGTACAAGTCTGTGATTGAAGCAATGGTATTGTGGAAAAATTGCTTTTTATATATATTCCTCACTGTGTTCGAATTGTGTGTTGGGGACAATCCGTAAGTAAATATACAAATTCAGGAATTCAAAAATTTTTTTGAATACACCTGAATCGACCTTCAAAAATTCGCAATATTTTTTTCAAGTTCTATGCAGGGTATTCTACAAGCTCTATGACAAACTTTGACAGATGGTAGCTGTGCCTATTATGAACATTTTTTTTCCTATGAACATATATCCGATTCGTTTTTGTTAAGAAGATACAAGCATTTGAAAAATTATATTTTCATGTTCAAATCATAATTATAAATGGAATATTTTTTTCAAGTTCTATACAGGGTGTTCTACAAGCTCTATGACAAACTTTGACAGATGGTAGCTGTGCCTATTATATGAACATTTTTTTTCCTATGAACATATGTCCGATTCGTTTTTGTTAAGAAGATACAAGCATTTGAAAAATTATATTTTCATGTTCAAATCATAATTATAAATGGAAATTTTGATATTATAAAAATTTTTCAAAATGTCCACCTTCGGCTTGAATGCAAGCTTCACATCGATGAACTAAAGATGCCGTTACTCGGCGGATCAGATTTGGGTCGTTTCGTATTTGGTTTGCTGCATCTTGAATTCTATCAAGTAATTGTTGATGAGATTCGATTTCAACATGATAAACAAGCTGCTTCACATGTCCCCAAAATAAAAATCTAAGGGATTTAGATCAGGCGAACGAGGTGGCCATTGTATTGGTCCTCCTTGACCTATCCATTTATTCGGGAAATGTTCATTCAGCCAACTGATTATATTATTTGTCTCTCTCTATGTGGTGGTGCACCATCGTGCTGATACCACATATTTCCTACAATCTACAATATTTAGCTCTAAGTCATCAATGAAGTCGGAAAGGTTCTGCTCCAAAAAATTTTTATACAAATCTGCTTTTAGACGGTCATTTATAACATGTACTGGCATCAAATCATTGTTGAAAATCCCTCCCCAAACGTTTACACTGAAACGTTGCTGAAATCTTCTTTGTCTAATGGCATATGGATTCTGCAGTGCCCATACATGTTCATTGTGGTTATTGTTGATACCGTCCTTAGTGAAACAAGCCTCGTCAGACCACATGACAAGCGAAATAAATCTATTATCTAGGGCATGTTGTTGAAGTAACCATCTAAAAAATTCTAACCTTCGTAACCCATCGTCAGCATGTAAAGTCTGTACATTTTGTCTATGAAATGTATGCAACATTTCTCCCTTCAAAACATGCCATACGAAATTTGGTGATAAATGAAGATTAGTAGCTATACGTCGAACACTAATCGAAGGGTTGTCACGGATAGCATCTATTACATTTTCCTCATTTTCTACATTCACTTCAGTTGGCCGAATGGCTTTCTTTGGAGCAGGATTGCCTGTTTCTGCACAAAATAATGTGTGAGCAGGTTGGTGTCTATTAGGATACTTTCTTCGGTATTCTCGAGCTGCTCTTCTGGAGTTACCATTAGAATACCCATATTCAAATACAATACCTGCATATTCCTGAGTCGTGAAAGAATGCATTGTTATTCAACACGTACACCAAGTGTCAAATGAATAATTAAAATATATTTTAGTTCGGTCTACTTGATCAAAATATGGAAGTGAATTTTTTCAAATGCTTGTCACTTCGAAACGAGAATGAATCAGACCTATATCCATAGGAAAAAAAATGTTCAGAATAAGCACAGCGACCATCTGTCAAAGTTTGTCATAGAGCTTGTAGAACACCCTGTATATAGTTTTTTTTGCGCGCATGTTCTGCGGAACAGGGTAATTTTCGAATTTCGAGCCGGAAATGGTCTCAAACGACTAGGTTGGACTCACTGATGACGAATCCGGTGTCAAAAAAAATCGTTGGGTGGACAGACATTGTCTAAAATGACAGCAACGCAGATTCATTTTATATGAAAAGTTTGTGATTCTACTTTCAGTAAATTTTGAAAAAAATTCCGAAATTTAAAAAAAAATGGCAGTGTACCAAATTTCATTTTGATACGACCATTATTTCTGGAGATATTGGGAAAAACTATGTGAAAATTCCGTTTTTTCTGGATATCGTTGATTTTTCCGGAATTTCTCAAAAAATACTAATTCAATCGAGATGTTACTTTGTATCTAGTTTCAAAATGCTGATGGACAACTTTGTGTAGAATAGAGGACTTCGGCCCAAGTTGCCAACCCACAATTTTCTTCACAAATTTAATATGACTGGTGAACGGGAATTTCAGGACAAATCCGACATGATAAGGTTCGCGTTACTTATAAATATCTATAAAATATGCCTCGGCTCCTCAAACAAGATAATTCCTTCCAAATGTAGGGTTTTGTTAAGATCCTCTCTGATTGGCTGAAATTTAAGTTGGGATTCCTGATTTCGTGTTAATAGTGTCAAATTTATATAGGATACGTTCCGCAAATCAACTTCGTTATTTCGGTTGCCGGTTTTTCATTCCGTAAATAAGAAATATTCGGTTGGTTCCCGAAAAAACGGTTAATTACCTTTCATTCACCAGAACGACAGTCAATATGTTCTATGGTAACATATCCATAGCATAGAACAAGCTTCATTTACTTTATGATCCATAGAATATAGAAGAGACAACAATCAACAATGTGAAAATTACTAGGTATGGTCTATGGTTCAAAATGTAAATAAAGATTGTTCTAGTCTGCCTCGGTAGTGCAGTGAGTTAATCGTTTGCTTGTAAAACCAAAGGTACTGGCATTGTATAAAGACAATGTCTTTATAAAATGGTACTGGGTTCGAATCCCGGCAAGGACATGGTTGTTGTAAAGTGTCTAGGTGGTGGTGATTTGTACAGAATCTTAACCAATGATATGTTCGATGTGTCGATGGTTTGAAATGGCCAAGCACAGTAAAAAAAAACAAGATTGTTCTATGCTATGGATATGTTACCCTAAAACATTGATTGTCGTTCTGGTGCACAGATTTAATATGTCTATGTTCTGGTGATAGAAAGATTACTTTTTAATCAATCAAATTCCGTAATCAACTTTTTTTTTCAGGAACCAACCGAATATTTCATATTTACAGAACGGAAAACCGGCAACCGAAATAACCGAGTTGATTTGCGGAACATATCCTTTATAAACTTGACACTATTAACATGAAATCAGGAATCCCAACTTAATTTTCAGCTTAACAAAAACCTATATTTGAAATGAATTATCTTGTTTGAAGAGCCGAGGCATCTTTCACAGATATTTAAAAATAATGCGAACCTTATCAGGTCGAATTTGTCCTGAAATTCCCGTTCCCCACTTATAGTAAGTTTGTGAAGAAAATTGTAGGTTGGCAACTTGGGCCGAAGTCGTCTATTTCGTGATGACTGTGTCATTAAACCAATTTGAAAAAAAATTTAATTTTTTTTTAAAATACTCAATATTCTGTGATCTTCTGATCATATTATCCTCGTGAAATTCTGTATAAACCTTCGAGCTGTCATTTCTCGATGTTGGATTTCAAATCGATTTAATCTCTATTTTCGGAGATATTGGGAAAATGAAATTTAGAGTGGGTATATTTGCGGAATCATTAGGTGGATTTCACTCATTCGCGATTTCGTTATTCATATTTAGGTCCAAACCAACTCTAAAAATATCGAGTTTCTAAGTTGATTCTTTGGGAAGCTATTGTGTTTACGAATTTGCCTAACTGCCGATTTAGCAATCGTCAAATGCCCGATTCTCACGGAATTTTGCATGAACCTTCAAGCCATCATAGCACAAGCCAGCCATGAATTGTTCAAATTTAGTCAGCACGCATTTCCACATTGTAGATTCTGTTTTTTTACGCAATCAGAGATATCTATTTTACAGAGAGGTTCAATGTACCGCCAGCAACATTTGTCACATTGACTGAAACATTTTCCAGGATTCGGTTCCGAGGAGCCTTTAATAGTTAGTTGTGGTCATTGGGCTCGAAAAAATTCTTTTTGCAATGTGGTCTATAAGATATTTTGAGTTCTTCGCCATAATTTGGAGATAATGAACATTTTTAGCCTCATCTCGGTATTTTCATCGAATAATATGACAAGTTACGGTATTTCCCTAATTTCCATGATTCCTCACAACCTTATAAAGGACCTTTTAAAATCTGTCCTAAACTCACCAGAAAAACCTTCACGAAATTAGAATCTTAATTATTTGGACTACAGAGAGAGAAATAAATCTGTACTACATTTCACCGCGCATGATCTGTGTTATATTTAATTGCTCTGAAAAACGAAATTACGTTGAAAAAGTTCGGCCAATTACTTCCTTTGATCTGCGTTATCCCGTTTTCTTGCATTTACACGGCAAAACTTAAATGTTGCTATGAAAATGGAGAGAGCCCTCATGATGACCGGAATATAGATTAGAATACTTTGAAGCTTGAATTATGGTCAATAAACACTGAATCATGTTTGTTAGGAATTTTTTACCAATTTTTTATATTTTTCATAGAGGAAAACCAATAAAAATGAAAGTCCTTTCGTACTAACCCAACCAAACACTTCTTCATCCAACGTTTTCGATTATTGTTCAGAAGAAATCTCGGCCATTTTGCAGCCTAGAAAATCTTCCTAACCGACCTCTCATACACACTAACTTCCGAAAGAAAAAACTAAGAAACACTTGTAGGTAGAGTAGGTTTGGATCTTAATTACGACGGCCGAATTCTTGAACGAGTGAAATCCCCCCAATGATTTCGCAGATGTATCCATTCAAAATTTTCCCATATTTCCAAAATACAGATAAGATCGAATTGAAATTCAGTTCTTGGCCGAAAAATGAAAGCTTGAAGGTTCATACAGAATTTCGTGAGGATAATATAATAAGACGACCGCAGAAAAATGAATATTGGAAAAGAAAAATATATCCCTTTTCAAATTGTTTTAATTAGACGATCATCTCGAAATTTTGCCCAGCGTTGTTCACCAGTATTTTCAAAATAGTTACTAAGTTTGATTCCGATCGAGTCAGTATTTTTCGATACCGGGAAAAAAAAACTTGAAATTTGACATTTTTTCCCCAAATATCTGTGATAATTATAACCACATTAAACTGAAATTTTGCGAAATGCTATAAAATCTGGAGCTTAGGATCTGAGCGGAAGTTTCCGAAAAAATTTATTATTTCGAGAAAAATTTTTAAAATTTTTTTTTAATATACTGACCACTGTACTGGATTTTATGAGAATTCGGAATTTTCTGAGAATCTGCGAAACCGAATACGACAAAATAATAAGGGGCCATAAAGTTATCTTGAAAAAATTCGAAAATTACAGACGTTTGGTCTAGACGATAGCTATTTCCCAGAACATGCGCGCAAAAAAACATCCAGTTAGATATTATGCCGCTATGTTTTTGGTAAACGTGAGATTTTTACCGTTTTTAATTAAACTAGGCAGTGTTTAATATTTCGAAGAGTAGCAATTTTACTTTTCGAGGGCAGAATCAGAATACATCAACCAACTTGAAACAATCCGAGCGTTTTCAAGAAAATTGTGAACGTCAAAGCAATCAGAAATATATTGGGTGGTGTAACGAAAACTTAACACCTCGAAATTGGTCTCAAACGACTAGGTTGGACTCACTGATGACGAATCCGGTGTCAACATCGATTCTGTCCGGCCAGCCGGCCGTCCGTATGCACGATTACGGGTGTTTGAAGAGTCCTATCGACCTGAAACTTTCAGGGTAGGTTTCGTTTTGAAATGCGACGGTTAAGTTCGTTAATGGGCGAAACTTGGCCGAACGGTTTCGGAGTTTAGAGCCTTTTGAACGTTTTGAGGTTGTTTTCGTGATAATTCGCGAACTACGATTGGATTTAAACTTGGCAGTTAGTTGGATTGAAACGACGAGCACCTTTTTATGAAATGTTGTTGAGATATAACTGTAAGAAATAATAAAAATAATAAATTTGAAAAAATTCAAAATATTCTTCGAAAAATTGCTTATACTTTGAACTCCATACTTCACAACAGTGTACCGAATTTGAGTTGGATAAGATTATAATTTTTGGAGATATTGGGAAAATAAAAGGTTTTTCAACAAGAACTTTGTTTTTCAATGTGATAACACCGGCACTACATGACAGTTTTGACATTTAGTTTTTTAACGTATTCGCAATATATGCTTTGGCAATTGTTACAATGAATTCAATTTCGCTCGAAAATCGCATTAAAATAATTCAAATCCACTATGAAAATGGTCGTTCTGTTAAAGTTACATTTCGTAAAATTCGTGATATTTTCGGACAACATAAACGTCCTTCTGAGACCGCAATCAAGCAAAATTGCCGCATTTGGGCTTCTGAAAATCCTAACGCAATTATTGAGAAGCCTTTGCATGCTCAACGTGTCACTGTGTGGTGTGCTATGTGGTCTGGAGGTGTGATTGGGCCGTTTTTTTTCGAAGATGAGGCTGGACATGCGGTAACAGTCAATGGATCACGCTATCGCGAGATGTTAACAACTGAATTTTGGCCTATTATTGATGACATGGATGTCACTGAAATGTGGTTTCAACAAGACGGTGCCACATGTCACACAGCCAATGAAACCAAATTTCCCGATCGCATAATTTCGCGAAATTCAGCTGTTAAGTGGCCGGCCAGATCGTGTGATTTAATACCACTGGATTATTTTTTGTGGGGCTATGTTAAAGACAGAGTTTATACGGAGCCAATCGAATCGATTGCAGCCTTAAAACTCAAAATCCGTGATGTCATTAACGAAATAGACCCTCCATCTTGCCAAAAAGTGATTAAAAATTTTGATGAAAGAATCAACGTCTGTCAGCGTGGTCGTGGTGGACATTTGTCAGATATCATTTTTCATTTATAATTGCCGAACTTTTCTCTTTGTAATACAATAAAAATTTTATTCATTTTCTACTAAATTCTTTGTTTTATTTTGTTTTAAAAAACAAAGTTCTTGTTGAAAAACCCTTTATATGTCGAATTTTGTGGTTTTTTTTCCCGGTTTCGTTGTTTTTCTGGAATAACTCAAAAAAAACTAGAAAAGCACTTAGGTAAAGTCAGCATCTTTTGCGCATGATAAAGGAGATGACCGCTTTGGCAACCAATTTGAACATGCGCGCAAAAGCTGCTGACTTTACCTCAGTGATTTTCTAGATTTTTTTTTTCAAATTGTTCTGATGACAAGATCATCACAAATTTTTACACAGAGTCGTTCATCGACATTCGCAAACTAGTAATCAAGTTCCATCCTGATTTAATTAGTAATTTTTGAGTTATTCCGAACGGAACAACGATAAATACCGAGGGAAAAACCAAGAAATTTGATTTATTTTTGCCGTGGGCACGATAACTGTCGAACGGAGTGAGCTAGCAACTTGAAACTTCCAGGGTAGGTCGCGCATTGGAATGCCACGGTTGAGTTCCTCAATGGGCCAAATCGGTCGAACAGTTTCCGAGTTATAGATATTTGGAATTTTGAAGTTATTTATTTTTTATTTCGGAAACTACCTAAGCGATTGGCTTCAAACTTGGCAATTAGGTGGATTATAACGACGCGCAATTTTGAGCCAAATTTTGTCAGGATCATACTGTCGGTAAATAAAAAAAAATTTTTTTGAAAAAAATTTTTTTTTCCGGAAACCGTTTATCATATTCAAAAAAAAATTCCACTTGGACTTTGAGCTTAATATTTCACAGCAGTGTACCAAATTTAAATTCGATACGATCATAAGTTTTGGATATATCGGGAAAAAATATGTCAAATTTCGAGGTTTTCTTCTCGATATCGTAGTTTTTTTCGGTATAACCCGAGTAATATTGATTAAAACCTGATAAAACTTCGCAGCTAGTTTGAAAATGCTGAAAAACAACTTTAAGCATAATTTCGTGATGACCGTGTCATTAGGACAAGTTGAAAAAAAAAATTTCTGTGATTATCATATCATCCTCATTAAATTCTGTATGAACCTTCGAACTGTAATTTTTCAATGAAGTAGTGAATATCAATTCGATCTATGTATGTATGATATGTATTTTTGGCCTAACGGCCGGCTGCGTAAACACAATCACTTCCTAAATAATTAACTTAGAAACTCGATATTTCTAGAAAAGGTTTGGACCTTAATTACGAAGGCCGAATTCGTGAATGGGTAAATTCCGTAGATATAACCATCAAAAATTTTATTTTTCCAATATTTCCAAAAATACAGATTAGATCGAATTGAAATCCAGTAATTTATCGAAAAAAAATCTAGAAAAGCACTGCCGTGAAGGCAGCAGTTTTTGCGCGCATGTTCAAATTCGTTACCGAAGCGGTCATCTACATTGAAAATGCGCCCAAAAGCTGCTGCCTTCACGGCAGTGCTTTTCTAGATTTTTCTAGTTTTTCTCGGTATCGTTATAATTTGAAAAATTCTGATCAATCTCAATGTATCGGAGCAATAAAAAAATCAACATTTTTCAATACGCGAGCATGAACATGCGTGCAAAAAAAGTTTTTTCTTTTAAACAAGAAAAAATAATTAACTTCATTGTCATGAGATCATTTCGATTCATTTCGAATGTCAAAGCAACCAACTACAGAATTAACCACCTACAACGGCCTCTAGAACTAGGTAGGCGCAGCAATTCTGAGATATCTTTCGAAGAAATGGAACGAAAGATATCCGATAAGTATGATAGGTCCGACTTCTCCTTTGAAACTCTTTTTAGGGGCGCATAAAAGAAGGTTAAGGTCATCATCTACGGAAGTTACTCTCGTTTTCTTCGACTTTAAACAGGATGGAAAAATGCTTAATCGTACAGAGTGAGGTAAATGGTAAAAAATGGTTCATATTTTCCATAAGGAAACAAAAATTCAATTTTCTTGAATGTCAGCTTAATTGCTATAGAGCTCTGAGAAATAATAAATGTTCATACTCATACAGGATCTTTTTTTTGGGCGAATCGCCCTTTTGGTTTCTTGGATTGGTATGCTATAATTTTAAGTTTTGCTGTTTTCTGAAAAAACACAATAACTTGCGAACAGAAAGAGCTGTGACGAAAAAATTTACGAAAATAACTGAAAAGTGTAGTGTTTTTCATAATAAATCTATATATATTCGAATACATTTATCAGTTCTTGAGATCTTTTTGAGTTTCAATCATTATAGTTTTGAAGCCTAAGGGTAACACGTTTCGAGGAAAATATTCCAAAAATGATAAAAGATAAACTTTTGAAAATTCGTGGGACGGAAGTTATTGTGTTTACGGTCGGCCTAACGGCCGGGAAGTGAACACGATAACTTCCGAAAGAAACAACTTAAAAACTGGATATTTATAGAGAAGGTTTGGACCTTAATTACGAAGGCCGAATTCGTGAATGGGTGAAATCCACCCAATGATCCCGTAGATATACCCATTCAAAATATTATTTTCCCAATCTTTCCAAGAATACAGATTAGATCGAATTGAAATCCAGTACTTTGAATGACAGTTTGAAGGCTCATACAGAATTTAATGAGGATAATATGATTAGTAGATCACAGAATATTGAATATTAAAAAAAAAAAAATTGAATCAGCTGCGAAGTTTCATCACGATAGAATCAGAGTATTTCTTTAGTTATACCGAAAAAAACAACGATATCAGAAGAAAACCACCAAATTCTACATAGTTTTTCCCAATATCTCCAGAACTCATTGCAGTATCGAATTGAAATTCGGTACACTGCTGTGAAATATGAGGTTCAAGGTATAACTGAAATTTTCCCTGAATCTGAACAAGAAATTCAGAGAAAAAAAATTTTTTCGAAAAAAATTTTGAAAACAATTTTTTTTCAAATTGATTTCAACGAAATTCTGCTCAAAGCTCTGCGTTGTCATGTTCCAACTAACTGCCAAGTTTCAATCCAAGCGCTGTCGTAGTTTCTGAAATTAACCTCAAAATTTCAAATAGCTATAACTCCGAAACTATTCAGACGATTCGATCCATTAACGAACTTAACCTTCGTATTTTGGAATGAAACCCTTCCTGAAAGTTGATAGATTCCTCCGTACGCCCATAATAGTGGTGACGGCCGGCCGTTTGGCCGGACAGAATCGATTTAGACACCGAATTCGTCATATGAAGTCCCATCTAGTCGTTTAAGACCACTTTCGGCTCAATCATCGAAAATTACAGTCATCTTGGCAAAACGATAGCACGCTGTTCCCATAGAACATGTGCGCAAAAAAAATCCTCGCAGAAATCCAAAACTACACTAAGATAACTCAGAATTTCACAAGGAATCTAGTTTCATTATGAAATATGAGGCTTCCCGTTTAAAATCGAAACTTGGTGTCACAACTGGTAAAACTGGAAGTCTCATGAATCTCAAAAAATTTACAGGAATTCATCTTTTCAGTCAAAACTGAAGTTCGAAATTGCAAATGTGAATTTCGATTCCTTCCCCATAATATTCTAACCATCGTAATTAGTGGGACACCCGGTATGTGCTTATTCAATACCATTGTGCAAAAAAAAATTACAGTCAAAATGAAGATTTTCAAAAATAATAGAAAAGTTCCACCATGAACTGTTTTTCCCTTGTGAAAACGATTTGAAATGAATTTTTACCCTTGTCTTTCTATTCAGATTCGACTATGATAATTCAAACTTCATACATATTATCATTGTATGCAGATTATTATCATCAATAATGATTAATATTATGTTGGATCCCTTTAATGATTCATATTCTAGAGCGGTGCTATAGTGCATGCACCTGTTGTACAATATGCGGCGACAAGTAGTTACCAATAAATTAACAGATGATAAATTTACACTTGTCGGTCGCCCTACGATTCCCGATCGCGTCCAGATGTTTGTTATTCGAACACTGAAGACCTCAATTAGCGGCAAGTTCAGAGGGAGTTTAATGGTTCGAGCTAGCGGCGGTAGCGCTCCGTCTAGAGTCGGTTTCTTGACGGCATCACAAAGAGATTCAGACCGTCCACATTATTCGCCGAATCGTTCATCACAAAGGCTTTGGAAAGGGTAATGTATTTCGAAGACGTTTACGACCGATAGGCTCGATGAAATCACCCCAGTCTTATTAAAACTACTTTTTTTCTCGCATGTGGGGTACTTCCATGCAGCGGCGCAGTTGATGGCATCAATAAGAAAAATAGGAACCAGGAACTTATCATTATATTTTATATTATGTGCAATACCGCAAATAACGTGATCGTACAAGCGGGCCTGGAAAAAGTTAAAAAAATTCAATCAGGTATGTTTGAATAATTCAATTTTGAGTTGAGGATTTTGGGCGCTCGGTCGAATTATATTCTGTCCGTGCACACGAGAGTCAATCATTTTCGAAAGATATAACTTACAGACTGGAAAATTCATAAGGTAATGTTTGGGTTGGGAATATGTCGGCGATATTATCGTTCGAATTTGATTTGCGAGATCCCAAATTATACCAATTCAATTAAAATTGTGTTGTACCATAATTACACGAGTTTTCATATGTAGGTATAAGAAGAAGTTATAAAAAAATCAAAAGGTTGAGAAGAATACGATAAATTTATCGTATCTCTAGTATTGTATTAATCAGCTTTTTAGCTATGGGTACTACAGAATGAGGATCAAATGTCGATGAAATGAATAGTATGATTCTTGATTTTCACTGAAACATGAAACCTTTTTCTGTCCTCCTGACATTTGTCGAGCATTGAGACACTTCAGATATGAATATACACGAGCGCGCAGAACATTCCGATTCGAAGTCGACGCATTTTCATAATCTTATGTAATTTTAGGTTCATAAAACCAACTGAAAACAAACTATCAGGATCGCAATCTCGGAAGATCAGGGATAAAAAATTATTAGACCTGAAAAAAAATACTAGTAATATCTCAAGTTACTTAAAGAACGATGCGGGTATTTTGTCGACAGAAAGTGGTTCCAATAGCGAAGCCCAGCATGTTGCGGAATTTCCTTCTACTTCTTCAAGTACCGAGCCTATCGTAAGAAAGTATTCCATTTCGGATAATTCGGACAAGAAAAATTTTTTTGACGAGGAATCAGGACTTACTGAGGTTAAACCTGAACCAGTTGATTTTAATGACCCTACATCATGGCGAATTACAAAGAGTAATATTAAAATGTTCGTTATTACCTTTGTTGGCATGTGTCTAATCTACTGTATTTCAGTTTTTCATTCACATTTTCATTTATTGTTTTTTTGAAGCTTTGAAAGCTTATATATTATTTTGAGAATAAATTATTCTATTCGCTTTCTTTTTGTTTTCTTCATACCCTTATTTTCGTATATTAATACGTTTGTGAGTTCTCACTACCTTATAAGATACATGGGAGATTATAGTAATTTCTATACACATATTGTTTGATATCCCTAAGAATCTAATGCTCGTTCTCAAAAGAATATAATAATAGTAGAATATCTTAGGCATAGAATAATTACTATCATTCATGAAAGGTATGTAGTCATTGAAAAAAAAAATTGAAAAGGGCGCATTTCGATAACTTGCCACGGGCGCTGAAATCCTAGATCCGGCTCTGAATGAAATTTAACAAACTATGTATAGTTCTTTTTTAGCCCATGCCCCCTCGATTACTACTCAGAGAGGGATTATAAGGAACACGAAATAGAAAAAGAAAAAAATCCTGATGAAGGCGGGGAACAACAGTAGGTTTAAATATAACCACAGAGTAGAGAAATTCTCATTCGATATTTTAGGAGTGGACTCTCAATAAACGATATCATGCCAGAAGATCCGAATAACTATGATAAAATGAGACCTCCGAAAAAAAATGGAAACCCGACCACTGTATATTTTCACGTCACGGTTATGGGCTTGGACAGCATTGACGAAGGATCTATGGTGAGTACAGGCGAAAATATAATGGGAGTTCTAGTTCACTTATAAGATCTAGTTCAATCGTTCTCGTCACAGATTACAAAGAGTAATCTATAATCTGTGGTCTGTACATACTTCATGAACTAGTTCGTTTCGTTC
Organism: Myrrha octodecimguttata; assembly: GCA_958510865.1. Classification (NCBI taxonomy): domain Eukaryota; kingdom Metazoa; phylum Arthropoda; class Insecta; order Coleoptera; family Coccinellidae; genus Myrrha; species Myrrha octodecimguttata. Next base: position 54,813,027 of record OY294058.1, on the reverse strand, counting down.
TTCATAAAGAATAGTTCATTCGAACTAGTTCGTTCACGAACTACCCACCTCTAATGGGCAACATTGAATAAGCTGGTTCAGTGGGGATGGATGTGGCCAAAAATTTGGACAAGCATGAGGATGCTGTTGACTTCACATCAGTACTTTTCTCGATTTTTTTCTTCATTTTTCATTTACGAAATTTTTACGTGGAAAACTGTGGAAGAAAAAAACGGTCTACAAAATTCATTATATTATCATGACGCCCCTGTGTACTATTCCATTTTTCAGACATATGCCGCAGACATATTTTTCGCTCAGACTTGGAAGGATTACAGACTTCGTTTGCCCGAAAACATGACGACTGAGTACAGATTGCTCGAAGTAGACTGGTTGAAGAACATGTGGAGACCTGACTCATATTTCAAAAATGCGAAATCCGTCACTTTTCAAACAATGACAATACCCAATCACTATATGTGGCTTTATAGAGATAAGACAATTTTATACATGGTTAAGTAGGTATAATTCTATCTACATCCATGCAATGATGCTATATCAATGGTCTGATTCTATTTATTTGAAATATCGATTACAGATTGACACTGAGACTATCATGTGCTATGAATTTCATGATATACCCACATGACACACAAGAATGCAAACTTCAAATGGAAAGTCGTGAGTATTCAAATTCAATTATTTCAGATTGCTCAGTCTTTCTCAATTCGTCTGATTCATTTCTATGAACTTATTCTAGTTCTGTGTTTCATGTCTGTGATACAGGATACTTTCTCTTAATCTATGAATATTCACTATAGACAAATATTTATTAATGTCTATGGTTTACACCAAATCAACATAAGATACTCAAATGATTATTCAGTTTTCAGTTGTGATGTGAACTTTTTCGATAAGATATACATATTGTGACTGTTGTGGATTTATTTCACTAATTGTCACACAAACTATTTTTGAAATCATTGAACTGCAGAAGAATAAACTCGTGCAATTCACATTAGATATCATTGTTAATATTAATTTATATTTTTACAGTTTCTCATACTACTGCAGATATGGTTTTTCAATGGGATCCTGATGTTCCTCTAGTTGTGGACAAAAATATAGAATTGCCTCAGTTGGCACTAGTGGAAAACCATACAGCGGATTGTACTCAGGTGTATTCAACCGGTAAAACTGCAATTCCAAAATTTTAGTTCCTTTCTACCCTACTTATTTTAGGTAATTTTACGTGTTTGGAGGTGGTATTTCAACTGAAAAGGCGATTAGGATATTATTTATTTCATACGTACATTCCGACATGTCTTATAGTTATTATGTCGGTAAGTGTAATTTATATATTTTTCACGATGCTTCTTTGATATGTGATAATGGAGGTTTTTCCTGAATTTGGGTTATTACTACAAATGCAAATTTGAACATGATTATTATGGGTTTGATTCATCATTTTCCCAAATTACCTTCAGAAAGTATTCAAAATCAGAATTCAAAATTGGGGTTTGGGATTTGTCATGCATGCAAGAAGTGACAACGTTGTCCAGTAGAATTGCTTTTTCTGCGAATAACGAAATATTTATTCCTATTCTGTGGTACACACGTGTTCTTTGTCGATATAACCAAACAATTTCCGTTTGCGATTTGTCAGTAATATGACAGTCTGTACTCTTCTTTTTATATTCCTTGGTCGTTGTCTTCTACTCTAACCAGATCGAAATATAGCTATCTCTGTTTTCCTAAGCAAAGTAACACATTTGACGTCCTTTTCTTTCCAAGAAAGCTGAATTCGACGTTGCCATATCGTGCACTCATGACAAATCCCTTTAAATGCAAATCCCCATTTTCATTTTTCAGTTTTAAATGATCAAACATTTTTTTTTAAATATAATATTGAAATTATATGTTTGAAATGTGATGTTCTAAAGGTTTTTCATGAAAATAACTGCTTTTTCGTTTAAAGAAAAAACCCCCATTATATAAAAAGGAATTCAGATAAGGAATAATTCAACTCTATTTCATATTTTGGCGATATTGAATATAAGACATTTATGGTCTTGTGATATGTGCCTAATTTCCTGATAATTTGAGCTGGTAGTCAATTGAAATTATTATTACAGTGGGTATCGTTTTGGATAAAACCTGAGGCTGCACCTGCTCGAGTTACCTTGGGAGTTACTTCTTTGCTAACTTTATCCACTCAGCATGCTAAAAGTCAAGCAGCGTTACCACCGGTATCATATTTGAAAGCAGTAGACGCTTTTATGTCAGTATGCACCATGTAAGTGGATTGTTCTCTTCTAACTAGATTTCCTCAAGACGCACTGTACCCAATTTTCCGGAAGAATCGTAAATTTTGTATGACAATACATAAAGTTGGCCACATTGACATACAAAAATTCAGCCCCTTCAAGCCACAGAATATGATTATGCTCATCTCACGATGAAGATTAAAGGCCAGTATTATATAACTTATTTTGACCATAGAAAGCAGTTTACTCTCATTTTTGAACTATATTTCACGAGTTAACTTTAGGTTAATTGTCAAAATAGCTTTATAATACCGGGTCTAGGTCTGATTTCAACCCATAGATACGTCAGTAATAAGCCATAAACTCATACAGTCTATGATATAGCGCATAGATATAGTGATTCAATGCTTATGATATAGAAATAGAGTACAACGAAAATCCACCATGTTATAATTCTCTCTGCACATGACTCTATGCATAGGCCATAGAAATAACATGTAAAATTAATTATTCCATGACTCACAGTCTGTGATTTCATTCTAATCGTTCGTGTTCCATTCTAAATGATAAATACGAATAACCTTTTCGCGTTTCAGATTCGTGTTCATGGCATTGATGGAGTACTGCCTGGTAAACATTGTTTTAGGTGATTCTGATCTACCTAAACCTCCACAGCCCACTCTGAAGATTGATTCCGTTCTTGAAGGACCAACTACGAGAGAGAACTCTTTCCTTCTCAGTGGAAAACCTAAAATTGCACCCACTATTTCACCTGCACAAAGAGCAAGGAACCAAGCTATATACATCGATAGATTTTCTAGGGTGTTTTTTCCATTGCTTTTTGCTGTACTCAATGGTACATACTGGATTATGTTCGCTGAGTATATATAAGTTGTATCCTTAATCACGTTTGAGTAAGGAAACATATGTTTGTGATTGTTCTTGAAAATGAGTTTTTAACAATTGGCGATTAAAGTTATATCATAATTCTGAAGTTATACGTTACGGATAAAATTTTAGAGATCCTTTGTATTTCGAATCCATAACAATTCATCAGTGGCGTAGCTCGAAACCAGAAGAGTTACATAATTTAATTACTGAGTTTCTCTGATCGCTGTAGAAGTAACTTCTACCATTGTATAAAGACAATGTTGTCTTTATTCAATGCTTCTACCACAGATGCATCTTACTTGTACCCTTGTCACGCCACTGCTCGTCAATTTAATGTTTCATTCGTATTTATTTTTATCTAAATTGTATTGCATGTATATAACTGAATGTATATAAATAAAAGTGAAGTTCATCGTTGAATTTTTTTATTACCTGAAACCATCAATTTACGTTGAAGAATATGTTCGAGAGCTCTTGATTAATTTATTTTGTTATAACCGTATCCGTTAGGGGAAGCCGCAGGACATCAAAAAACGGGGAAGCTCCAAAAAGCATGGAAGTTGTGAAAAAGAAGAATGTGCATAATACCATTGTCTGAAAACATATAAGTTGTCTTTGTACTGATACTGCCGAATTTGATTAGCCAAAACTGAAATAAACTCCTATATCAGGAAAATTAATTAAAAAAAGAATATATTGAATATCTTTTGGATTCATCATTGTTTAAACAATGGATTCATCATGAAACAAACTATTTCCAAGATGTAGTCCAGATTTTATATAGGCCTAGTGCCTAGTAGACCAAGATGAAAGTCAAATTAGATCTACTCCCCTGTCAGGAATTTACGAATGTCACTGTCATCTTGAAGGCTGTATGTTTATGGAAGAAGGAAAAAAGGGAAAGAACAATAAAAAACTGTCGTCATGATAAAAAATTGAACAAAATAGTGCTATCTCAATCCGTCAAACATGAGGAAATTTGTTTAAACGAACATACACATAGTAGAGGTACATCTGCCAGCATATATCATGGGTGGTTTGTAGATATAATTATATACATGTAAAACTAATAACATCCAAATAGTGAAATAAGTAGTTCACCAAACACCAACAAGTTTTCGAAAACACATATATGTTTTCTCCATTTCTTTCGTATTTCAACATGGAACACCTTCAAATGAGGGACTTTTCAGAATTCTGCGAACAACTACACGACATGCGACTTAAATTCCATAGATGGGATAGCTGTGAAAGAACTATAGCTTTGTATTATCTAATGGCAGGGCTACCTTTTCCTAATGCAAGATTTCTGCAACATGCCATTGAGGGTTGTATAGCTATAGTCAATACACCTGAAGCACAAAACCTTGAAAAAAATGCAAACGATACAAATTATATATCGAAGATTCTCGCTGAACAACCTCAGAATGCTCTATCAATTCTTCTTAAAAATTTGCCCCTTCTCAGACCTGGAAACAAAGAAACAGCGTACTGTTATTTGAATGCCATTAAGAAGGTTCTGACTGGATCTATAACCCCACCTTATAAGATTCATAATGAGTGTGTAGAACTGATGTCGTATGTTTTTGTACATCCAGCATTTGATAAAAATGACAAGAAAAATTTCAAACATTTATTGAAGCAAGTGTTGAACAAAGTTAGTCCTGAAACGTTTGTTCCTTCTCAAACTAATGGAACCAGTGAAGATAATGTGAGTCCTAACCATGAACCTGCCCAGAATACATTGAGACAAAATAGAAGGTCCAATAGTTTAACTCCAGCTCAGACGAAATCTTTTGATAATTTCCAACATAATCAAATTTGGTCTTCACAAGAAAACTTGGCCCAACCTTCTCCAAAACAGCGCAGTTATTCATTATCGAATGATAAACCATTAGTTATAAACATGCCCCCAATTCAGGTTAGTAGTTCAGAAACAAGACTTCAAGATATCGAAGGCATCAAGAACTATCCTGTGATGAAGAGTATAGTATCTTGGTTGAAAAGTCTTCGGTTACATAAGTACAGTTGGATATTCACCAATCTATCGTACAATCAAATGTTGAACTTGGATGAATCCACCCTTGAGGGTATAGGAATCACAAAAGGTGCTAGGCATAAGTTACTTCTCAATCTGGCCAAACTGAAGGAGAGATCTGCTTTGTTGAATGAACTAGAAACTGAAGTTATAAATGGGGGCGATTTGGTTGGTGCGTTGAAGAAGCTGAAGAATCTATTGCAGACTCCTCTACAAGTTTCAGTGGGAGAGGATTTACCTACGAAGTTTGTTCGAGTTATGGGAAAAAGTAAGTTTCCTATAATGTCTTTTTTGATTTTTAATAGTCTAATTTTTGTTTGAAATAAATTTTTCTTTGATGTTTTATTCTGTAGATTTATTATTTACAAATAATGAACTAAAAGCTTGCAAAACTGAATACTGTCTTTCTAATCTTTTTTTTTTAAATATTTTCTAGTACTTGCTACAAGTTAATTTAATTCTTGATAAACCAATTGTTTAACGTTTTCATGCTACTTACTGTTTTCTTTTTCAGTATTTACTCAGTTGCTGATGCTGAGGAAACCCACTGATGAAACTTTGTGCTTGTTCAGTACAGTATGCGAAAGAGCTGATTTGTCAGATTCCTTCACAGTTGACCAAAAACACAGACTTGCCATGTGGCAAAATCAATTGACCAAGGGACCAAGCCAACTGCCATTCTCCATGCAGTTAAATGGTATTCCACAGAAGTAAGTTCAAGGCTATCTAATTTTATCTATATCATTCACTTTTATAGCATCATTCGGTAGGCTATGGAAGTTTGAAACATTTCACTGTGTATGATTAGTTTTTATGTAACTAAATTAAACCATAGAGTCATTGATGTAGGAATTGATAACATCTGGCTAAGTTATCCTGTTCTGTTCTAATTTTTTTTATAATTCACAATATTCATCTTTATACAGGGTGAGTCTTTGACCTTGCAGAATATTTTAACAGAAGATTCTTGAAGCTGAAAGAAACACATTTGTTCTCTACCATTTTTTCCGATTCGGCCTAGATAAAAAGATATAGGCATTATAAATTTTCATAATAGGCTAGCCGCCCCTGGAAACCTGAACACTGAAGTTTTTCCAAGCCTAAGATATACCATTCAAATCTTCGAAATAAGCAACTCTGTTATGAAAACAAGCGTCAACTTACTTTTTACATTCCAGTTGGTGAAAAAAGTTGTATTTATAGTACAATAAACAAGTTAGGTATTTCAAATTTCGTGGGCGATAAAAGTTGCATATTCTTCTCTTGGTTTCATTTTCGATAATGAGGAATTCATCTAGCTATCACTCATATTAGCTTTGAGATTCATCTTCATTGTGTAATTATTAATTTTCTCTGTTTATTTCATTTTCTCCAAGAATTATCAGATTCAGGCATAACCCATTCAAACTTTCATTTTCATGAATAAATAAAACACATGTACCTAATTTATCTATGAACGTACAAACGTTGCCAAATTGACAAACAGAAAGAAAGAACTCTTCGAAGTCAAACAACAATATGCTAATTCTATGTATACACTCGTATAGTCTATGATTCTGAACTGAACTATAAATCTATGATTCCATTCTCAACTTTTAGACGTGGCAACGCGGAAAAATTGAATTCTGTCAATTTTTTGAACAGAGTTGCAATAAGCCAAAGTACCCAATTCTCAGAATTTCACAGATATTTTTTATTTTTGAATTTCATATTACTCGAAAACGGCGCATCATACGAAAAACAATAAGGAATACTTTTATTTTCCAAAATGGTCAAAAATTCGTTGGATAGCATTCAAATTATTTTTAAAAGTTGGATTCTTTGAATTTCTGGTATTTTTATGAAATGTTATGGTCATATTAAAGAAACTGGAGGATGTGAATGAAATTTTGTAATCCAGGAACATTCATCGTATCAATAAAAAACTATATTCCAAAAATCATCTCATTTGGTGAAATCGTTCGCGAGATATAATCGAAAATTAAATTTTTTTATGGATTTTCAACAGTCTGTATCTTACGAACCAAGCCGAATCGGAAAAAATGGTAAGGGAAAAAAGTGTTTCTTTTGGCTTCAGGATTCTTCTGTTAAAATATTCTGCAAGGTCAAAGACTCACCCTGTATATAAATCTAAACAGGGTGTCCCAAACTTGATGGTCTGTTAGGACTCCTCTGGGAATCAGGACATGAGATCATTTCAAAAATTTGGTTTCTTGAGTGATAATTTCTGCTTTGATCGTTGTATTGATTTTGTATTTTATTTTGTCCATCAGTGTACAATAATTGTTTTTCATATACTTCTTCAGACCTGCCCACTGTCAGCCTGTCAACTCGTCAATTGCTAAGTCTCATCAGTCTGCCTATTCCACTAAAAGTTCATCGTTCCCAAACGTTCAGATTCCCCCACCTCATACAGGTCATCGTCATTCCATCGGTAGTGTAACTCTACAAAATCAGCTGACCAATTTTCCTGTTATGAACCCATGGCATCAAGAAAGGTGAGTTTTTTTCGTATAAATAGGTTATTTTTTTAATTTTTTTTTTCAATTGTCAATTGGCAACACTGAACGTATTTTCCCTTTTCAGACAGGTTATGGCAACAGTTCCATGCGAGAAATCGATGACTTACAAAGAGATAGGTCAACAGCATCAAGTTCGCTTTCAAAATGTAGAGGAGATTGAAGTTCGAAGAAAGCAACAAATTTTGAAAAATCTCGATATTGAGAGCAGTCTTGAGTCGCTTTGTCTCCAGATGATGGAACATGCGTTAGGACCTTGAAAACTAACATAAAGAACTTCGTTTCGTAAAATTATTGCTAAGGGTGAATGAAAGAAATGGATTGAACAAGAAGAAACCCTTCCAAAGAATCGTTTTGTAATTAAAAAAAAATTGATTTTAAACTTTTCATTACACATTGACGTACTCGGTGAATAGAAATGAATATTTTCATTATTGAATTTCCAGTCAAATTCCCAGTATGAAAGTGTTAGGAAAGTTTAATTGTATATTTTGGCATAAAAATATGGGGAAAATAATTTTTCAACAAAGGATTTCTTCTTTGATCTAACATATATTTCAAGAAACTTGAAAACTATTTGACTATGGCTGATTAAAGCAGGTGTGATTTGAAAGTACTGACTTATAAGGTAAAGAGATATCCTAGATAATTATTGTAGTTACGCCCAGTGAGAAACTTGAATTTGTTTAAAATTATTTTTTTCACTTAATTCGAAAAATTCAATATTGTAGTTTAAATCAATTTTTAGGAGACGAATTCATTGTCTATTGCAATTTTCTATAACTGATGACTGAAATTAAGTAATTTCTATTTTTATATTCGCTCTAGACATCGAAAATTATTAATTTAGGATAACAGCTTTTTATACATTTTTCCATTCTGTTATATTTTCCTTTTTGAATAGTTGAATGTAAAAACTATAAAATTAATTTTGGTGATGAGATTTTACGTGAATTCTCCCGTAATATTTTTAAACCTCAAATTGCTGAGTACACTTTAAGTCTCGTACTGGACGTCAATCTGTTTACTTATTTTTAAAATAACTGCTGGCAGATATTTTAATTCAGTTTCTGTGACACATTTTAACATATAGATTTTATATTATATCTTGAATTTATTTATAGCATTAAATATCTATAAGGTTCGCTTCGATTTATAGACTGGATTTTTACAAATGTCGATTTATTGTTTAGTTTTTTTTTTAGTAGTTGTTTAGTGATGATAAAATCTTAGCTTCTATAGTCTACAAAATTGGTCGATTTGAATTTCACAAAATTCTGTTGTTGTGTACTTGTGGATGTTTTTGATTGTCTCTGTGTGATAATATTCGTCTTTTGGCGAAAACTGAAGTTAAAAGACTGATATATGAATAAATTGGTATATTTACTTCGCTTTTGTTCGTTTTTTTTACCTCACTAATTCAGAAACTTTTGTAGTATAGTTCAGTTTATACAGCAAATAAAAAAAAGTAAAATTAAATTAGATAATTGATCTCGTAGACTGGAGACGCGATAACTGAAATAATATAGGAATTAACAAGTAAAATCTGGCTTTTTTTCTCAACCGTTGGATATGGAATTTGTTCAAGCTAACTCAGCATTCGGCTGTATCTGTGCAAGTCGATTAAGAGAGGACCATTTGGCACAAAATACAAATATATGGCCATTTGGCCAAAATCTGACGAAAGCATTTCCAACAAATTTCAAATGCCTTGTCTTCTTGTCTATGATGGAATTGTTTTCTCTGGTTCTACTTATTCTGTGAATTTCATTGTTTACATTTGATTTTGAATTGGAAGGTTATTTACTGTTATCTGCAAATTATAATCATATTGCGAAATATAGATAGATTAGTAAGTGAACACCTGATACTAGAGATACCTCGCCGAAAGTTTCTTAGTATTTCTAGTTATTCAAAATGTCGAAGTTAACTGATGTTGAAATTGCACCACTCGGAGAGTCAATCTACATGAAGCCCTTCAGTTTGTTATTCAAAGAAAATGGAATAAAGAGAAAATGGGATCTTATAGAAGTACACGATAGCGTCGCTATCATTATCTACAATATATCCAGAAATGTTTTAGTTTTAGTAAAACAGTTTCGTCCTGCGTTATACTATAGTCAAATTTCCCATGAAGATAGAAAAGGCAAAATAGATAGTACGAAATATCCATCTAATTTAGGTATGAGTATTGAATTGTGTGCTGGAATTATTGATAAGAAACTACCTATTGATGAAATAGCAAAGGAAGAAGTTCTTGAAGAAACCGGATATTCAGTCTCAACTGATCAAATAGAGTTTGTCAGCTCATATGCATCTGGTGTCGGTTGTAGTTCTAGTCTCCAAACCTTATATTATTGTGAGGTTAAAGATGAAATGAAAGTCACCAGTGGTGGCGGTGTGGATGATGAGTGCATTGAAATTATTGAAATGACCGTACCACAAATAAGAGAATATATATCAGGGAAAAATATCAAGAGTCCACCTAGTTTTCTATTTGGGATATATTGGTTTTTAGTTAATAAGGCCAAAGCAGAGGTTTGATGTAAATTGACCTAGTTGAATTCATGAAAGTAAACATTTCGAATACACTTTTTAATAGATAGTGATTTTTTCAGTATAGATGACAAGTGTAATGGGTTTTATAAATTGAGAAGCAGGTTATTTCAGGATTCTGTTAATCCTCTGTAGCCTAATTATGTTCTGTTATCAAATTAGTATGGTATAAAAGTAAGAACAATGCTTGGCAGAAGTGATGTTATTATTCATAAATGCAGAATAAGATTGTTCATATGTTATGAAATATTTACTGTTGAATTTTATTTTATAATGAAAACGCTATGGAATAAAAATAAATCAGAATAATAGGAAATGTGTCTAACATTATTCCTTATTGGAATCCTCCCGGTATAGTGTGGTCCCTAATTTTGCAGTTATATTCTATAACTATTTTTGAGGGGCTTGAAATCAGGCTCCATTCCATTTCGATGTTTCAACACGGTTTCATTCCGTATTCACGACAAAAGACCGAAATTTTCGAAAATTTCTGCATCATATCATTAACATTTGTGAAGGTACGCAGGCCAGAAATCAGTATATCTTGTCTATGCCAGAAATTAAAGGGCTATGCATAGAATCAAGATGCATATATTCTTTGCATCTCCCATAGAATGTACCTCAGAATACAAATATATCAAGTTTCCTATCTATGAATTCATTTCTGCCAAGGCCCCTATTCTTGAATCGGGGAAGGGAGAAAAAATAAGGCGTGTCGACGCTGTTGAAAGGGCAAAAACGCGGTCATGAATGAATAGGATCCCAGATATCTTGACTCTACAGCATTTTGTTCTATGCATCCTGATAAAATTCCTATTCTATGGATCGGGCTCATAGATATTTAACTCCTATTGTCTATGGTATGCACCATAGAATAATATGTAACCACAGAATTGAAATGAATGATCATAATCAATCATATGATGAATTAATATATGTCATATGTGACTTCAAACAAGACGATCTAAAAGCCATATTTATAAATTTATATTCCGATAACATTTTTGTAGCCCAGGGTCGTTCAAAGGATATTTCATCAATGAAATGGTTTTTCTATTAGTATCAGTTTCATGAAACTATTGGTCTCTTTTCACTCTGTAGGTATGTATCAAAAATGATGGAGGGTACTACAGCTCAAAACGCTATCGCTTATGTGACCAATGTGGATTTAACTATTTAACATCGAATGAAATAAATCGCTTTCCAATATTTTTTCAACTATCCTTACTTGCCCATAGATATTCATATATGCATTTCGGACGATTCCTAAAACGGTCATAAATCTAAATCACCTCTATATCTTCATTATAAAATCTTTCGAAATCTAATTATGCATGTTATGCATCACCTTTCACTCTTAAAAATATCCAAATCCGTATTATGATAAGGAATCCAATAAATTGTCACTTTTCTTGATTGTATTTCTGATGCGCGATTTCCGAAAATGTCAAATTTCATTTTCAAAGTTCTTGAACATTTCTAAAGGCGTTGCCTAGAAAGTGGCAGAGGGTAGCACCGAATTATATAAAATTATCTTAAAGTTTTAGTTATATTATAGTTTTCGCGTGTCCTGTTTCTAAGCGAACGAAACTGAGCAACCGTATGTGCTCTAATTTCCGAAGGAAAAGACCCAGAGGCTTCAAATTTACAGCTTGAATATGACACGATTATCACGAAATTTTGCTCAAAGTTGTGAATCAGCATTGGTCAACTAGTAACCAGGTTTCTTCATAATCGGATCTGTATTTTCCGAGTTATTCGGGAAATAAGAACGATGCAGAGAAAAAACACAAAATTGACATATTTTTCCGCAATATCTCCGAAAACTGACATCGGGTCGAACTGAAATTTGGTTTACTGTTTTATTGTTGTAATAGATTGATTTCAATATTAGCGCAAGATGTCATTGAGATCTGATGGATAGTTTCCGAAAGATAAAAATTTTCAACAAAAGATTTGGATTTTTTTATATACTAGATACTACTGTATTCTACAAGTAATTTTCAAGTTTCAATGAAATCGAAAAAGCAGTTCCTGAGATATTGAAACAAACTCAAAAATTCAATTTGGTGTAACTCCAGAACTGTTTGAGTCAAGCAGCGTTGAGCAAGGTCATTATTTGGATGGATAGATTGCCAGGATAACTCAAGAACGGAAAGAGATAGAGCCTTGAGACTTTTAGGGTAGGTTGAATATTGAAAATGCGCCAGTTTGCTCCGTTAATCGGTCAAATCGGTTTGGGAGTTATACAGGGTGAGTCAATAGTTCTCCATCGGTAGATAACTCTTGGAGGAGCTGGTCTAGGAGAATGTTTCAGATTTTGACGTACTCGACAGAACTCAGGGTATAAGATTGAATTATTTATGACTCTACAGGCTGTCCGAATGTGGTGAACCACGATAACACTTTTTTACGTGGGTCACTTTTTTTGACGAATTTAATTGGTAATGCCGGTTGGTTTTTCAGTTTCTGGTATCATGTGAATCCAAAATGGCTAATTGAGTCATTTTTTAATCCTATTCTTGGTTAAGTTTTGTCCTAAACTGTTGAGGAGATTCCAATGAAGTCTATTAGGGATATGTACCATATTTTTCAGTTTGATATGACACTAATCTTCGGATTAACTCAAAAATTACTAATCCGATCATCACGACACTTGGTAACTAGGTGGCAAAAACTGATGCACAGTATGGTGCAAAATTTCATGAACATATACTGTCATCAGAACAATAAAAAAAACAAATTTCGAGTTTTTTTCGCCAACGAATTCATACATACGCGCAAAAGCTGCTGACTGCACGTCAATATTGTTGAAATTGATCTTCTTCGGCTCTTAAAATTTCCACTGACCAAAAAAAAATCTGAAATCAGAATCAGAACCAATTAATCTCTCGAACGTAAAAAAAACTGCATATCTGATCCGGATTACATTCTAATACACATCCATATATAAATTATTTTTCATCAAAACTTACAGCGTCCGTAACTAATTGCCGTTGCATTGCAGATTACAGATTGTCCTTTCTACTGAAAAGCACTTCCTGCGCTCTGCTTCGGGGGTCACACCTATCGCGGTCCAAGATATGTTAGTGATGGAGATGAAGGTGAAAGTCTTTCTCATTGTCTTCAATTATATAAACCCCACCGGTACAATTCTGAAGTCAGTTCAGTTCGCACACACATCTGAGCATCTAGCTTGCCAAAACAGACACGATGAAATCTTTCGTGAGTATTTTTCTACAGACTCTAAATCAGTCATAACATCCTTGTCGATTTTTTCTTTTTGAGATGTTTCAGTACAATCCTCTTTGGTAGAGCATCCACAAGAATGTCTCGAAAAAAATCTGCCTAGAAAACTTTTCATGGACTATAGCAATTAACAATGATGGTCATTTGTTTCACGGTTTTGTCAACCTAGAAGTCTATTTTTGATTTGACCTTGAACTACGTCTGCATCTGTATTTATTTCTGCAATGGTGGCAGAATATAGTGTTTGCCAAAGCAGCAGAGATAATAGTGAATCTTTGGTTTCATGCTAGTGATTTAATGACCAAAAACGAACTTAAATTCATGGTTGTCCTTGAACCCTTATTCAGACATCTTCATCTTCCTAGGGAACATCGAATCTTTCTTGCGCTTTCTACCTTCAGAACTCAAAGTATTGCTCTATTTTGTTCAATCTTCCGATTCAATATTGGCTGAACAAATAGAGAATGAGAAGATCACCCCTTGATTTGAGTTTTCTATCGTCAGATTTTTCTTATAACCTTCAGCCATATAAGTCCAAATCTATCTGTATTTCTCCAAATCTAGCAGTTTATTTAATTTGTCAGTTCAGCAGAAAAATGGTTTCTTTGAACTCATGACTATCCTTAGAGAGCCATGAGTTCACACAATGGTCAGTTTTGGTCTCAAAATCACTGGTTTAATACCACAGATGTACCATTTTTTCTGCTAGCCTGACGAATGGAATATTCTGCCAACATTAGGGGAATACAGATATACCTATATTCCCAATGAAAATCGAATCTTTTGCAATTACTTGAAGAAATACTCTTTTCTGACCATGCTTTCAATTTAATATTTGATGACCATATCTGCCCTAAACGCTATACCACCCTCTGATTTAGGTTTCTTGTCTTAGTCAGATCTAACATTTTCCATTCAATGTAATTGCTAATGAGATGGACTTTGAAAGGAAATCTACAAGAACTTCTTCCAATATTGATCAGTCATCAATGTTGCTTATTGAAATCGAGCTAGGCCTAGAAATTTCTTCAAGAACTAGAAAAATTTACAATAGTCCTTTGTTCCATCGTAATTTAGTTATAACCACATTTTAGTCTGTATCTGTTCGTATTTCCTCGATGTTGGCAGAATATTGCTTTGGTCAGACAACTATAAAATATGTATCTGATGAGTTAAAGGTCAGTAATTTCATGACCAAGAACAAACTAAGATTCATGCCATGGTGGTCCTCAAGGTATAATTCTAGACTTCCTCATCTTCTTGTTAAGATCAAATATTCACAATTTCTTCTTCCCGATCAAAACTCCAATTCAATATTGGATCACCAAATATGGAAACTTTCTTCCAACCTCAGATCACTCTCTAATTTAAGCTTCTGTTTCATCAACGTACTCAACCATAACCAACATGTCTTCTTACAGGTATACATAGCAGTCCTTTCAGTGCTAGCAACAGTAAATGCCGGTTATGCTGGTAGTTACGGAGGCCACGAAGAAGGAAGCTATCAAATCCAGCAGTCAGGGTACGGTGGAGGTCTAGAAGAACACCATGATCCTCACCACCAGATTCACCATACAGTTGAAATCACCAAACCAGTTCCAGTACCAGTTTACCAGCACGTCAGTGTACCAATTCCCCATGCAGTTCCTGTACCAGTTCCCAAACCAGTTGCCGTTCCTGTCCCACAGCCTTATCCTGTCCACATCCATGTGCCACAACCAGTTGCAGTGCCTGTTATCAAGACTATCACCATCCCAATTGAGAAACCAGTACCTTACAAGGTAGAGAAAGAAGTGCATTTCCACGTAGAAAAGCCAGTGCCTGTGAAGGTTGAGAAGCATGTTCAGATTCCGATCCCAAAACCAGTTCCTGTTAAGGTTCCAGTTTACAAGGTGATCTATCACCACAGCAAATCTCATCACCATCACTGAGATGTGACCCTACAAGACTGCTTTAATTTCAGATGTCTGATTTTAATTTATCAATTTTCATTTCTTGTTATTTGTTGTACTTGTTGCTTATTTTGTAAGTAAATTAATATGAATCTTTAGAAGAGTTGTTTTACCGGAGATTTTTTCACCTGAGTTGTTGTCGAAAGTGGTTTTGATGGTGCGATGGTACTTCCTGATATGAATCGATTGCCAGTAGGAAATTACCGTCTAGAATATATGAATATGGAGTTAATTGGTACACATTACATCATCATTGAGTAATATTCACTTAATCTCGGTGTAATTACAGTTTTTTGCTAATTCTGATCAATGGTATTATTATTGAATTCAACTTCAGGAAGTAAAAGTGATTTTGGATGTTAAATCGAACGGAAATAAGGAAAAAAGATTACTCAATACTATATGTAAAAAATACAGGGTGTTCTCTAACTACAGTACGGTATTTTGGAAAGTGACTAGTTGGGTAGTTTTACGAGTAAAAGTTCTTATGAACATATGTTGTTTCTTTTCTAAGATACACAGAGCGTTTGAATTAAAAAAAAATGGTATTTATAAAATATCAAAAAATTTTTTTAATCCATTTTGTTGAAATTAAGTGG
Source organism: Myrrha octodecimguttata (assembly GCA_958510865.1). Classification (NCBI taxonomy): domain Eukaryota; kingdom Metazoa; phylum Arthropoda; class Insecta; order Coleoptera; family Coccinellidae; genus Myrrha; species Myrrha octodecimguttata. The sequence goes on along the minus strand of OY294058.1, from coordinate 54,796,977 downwards.
TGTTGTTTGATGTGATAAAGCGTTCATTAGGTCCTAATTAGATTGAAATTATTTTATCCAGACAATCATATTGGGAAAAAAGTACGCTAGTGAAATTTTTTTGTATTTTTTTAAATTCCATACAACACTGATTGTATTGTCATGTTGGTAAGAAGGATTTTTTTCATGGAAGAGATATTCTTTAGTCTGAAGAAAAGACCCTCAGTGTGCGTCAAAATTATGGAACAAATTCATTTTCTCAGAAGAAAGATATTTGGCAACAAAATCCTGAAACAGGTCAATTTTTGTTTCACTTTCACCAAATTTTATGCATTTTTGAAGGATTTTTGTTGCACTTGTGCTATTCCAATCAACCCTCTAAATTTTTTGAATAGGGAAAGTGGGTCATGTGGTACTTTTTTGGCAAGGTCTTTATATCTTCTTTACAGGCGTGCAGAAAATTTCAAGAAAAATTTTTCTTTTTTGAAAAATTAGTTACTTCAAAGAGTTTTCAGTATGTGCACTTTGTCATGACTCATTTACTTTGAGACGATGGTACCTGATGAAATTTGTCACCGAATGAAAGTCGACCATTATAGTTTTGTTCATGCAAAACTTTCAACTCCTACGAATCTTTTAATGGGGGAAAAAAAAATTCAGGATTCAGGATTCTGTTGCCAAATATTTTTCTTCTGAGAAAATGAATTTGTTGCATAATTTTGAAGCGCTTCATTGTTTGTTCAACTAATGGAAATCACACTATAGATTAGGATAAAACCAAAATACTGGTGATGGAACCAGAAAATCTGAAAAGAAAAAGCAAAATTCTTTTTGGTTTTGTGTTGAATGGGGGAAATAATATATATTTGGCCAAATTCACTAAGGAAAAGAATTAGAATTGAAAAATGTTTGTATCAAGTGAATCTGTCTTGCTGTGATTTTCGAAAACGTCAATTCAACAAAAGTTCTTGAAATACAAAATTATTGCAAGAAAATGATTCTGAAGATTTCCAATTTATTATCTGATGGATTCCGATTTAGACCACGAACCGTATCAGTACCATCCGTTATCGCTAATGGTTCGCATTGTTCATTCGAAACTAAGGCACATTTTTTCAAGAAAATGCCCTTGAAAAATAGTTTAAACCCCGCAATCCTCAAGGGCGTGTCTATAAATAATTTCTATAATGAATATAAATTTTTATGTAATTTTCAGATATTTTTCCGTCAACGGTTCTCTCTAATTTTTAATTCTGATGCATATCAAAGTTCCTGGATGCCATTGTAATTAAAGAGAAAGCAAACTTCGTTGGATGTAGTTGAATTAATTGTTTAATAAAAATCTGCAACCCAAGCGACTTAAATATTCAGATGAGATAATGTTTTGTGGAATTCACGTTGGCTGATTCTTGATCCTTCATGTGTGTTAAAAATGTACTTTTTACTGAAATGAGATTATATCATCAAGTTTCATATGAGAGTACCATCGATTACCTGAGTTTATTAGTTTTTGTTCAATTGTTTTAGGCAATGTTCGTTTATGGCCAAAATCACCGGCGTAATGGCCGGGCCGTAAACACAATAACTTCCGAAAGGAACAACTTAGAAACTCGATATTTGTAGAGAAGATTTGGACCTTAATTACGAAGGCCGAATTCGTGAATGGGTAAAATCCACCTAATGATTCCTGACATATACCCGTTCGAAATTTTATTTTCTCAATATAACCAAGTAAGAAAGTCTTAATTAATGCTGCCTCTGCATAGCTGAATCTTGTCTGGACCGAGTATATCCGCCTCCTCATGTTTCTGTTTTATTCTTTATATAGTGGTGAGAATTTGTAAATTAATTTGATTACCGGCTACTGCATTATATATATTGTATATTTACAGGTCATGTACAGGCTCACGCCTCAGTGACTATTGTTTATACCTTGTAGTTTCTTGGAATAAACCTTATTATTATTATTATTATTATTATTATTATTATTATTTCCAAAAATACAGATTAGATAGAATTGAAATCCAGTACATTATCGAAAATAAAATTTTTAAAAAATTGTTCTAATGACGATCATCACGAAATTCTGTCCAAAGTTTTGTTTCAGCATCTTCAAACTAGGTGCGGAGTTTCATCGTGATTGAATCAGTATTTCTTGAGTTATACCTAAAAAAAACAACAATATCGGGAAGAAAATCAAAAAATTTCATATATTTTTCCCACTAATATCTCTAAAACTAATAACCGTATCGAATTGAAATTTGGTACACTGCTGTAGAATATGGGGCTTAGAGTTCACGTGTATTTTTTTCAAGAGTGATGAACAGTTCGCGAAAAAAAATCTTTCCGAGAAAAAACTTTGAAAACATTTTTTTTTCAAATTTACTGATAGTATGATCCCTACAAAACTCCGCGAAAATTTGCGCGTTGCTGTACTTCAGCTAACTGCCAAGTTTCGATCCAATTATTTCATTAGTTTTTGAATTATCGCCAGAATGACATCAAAACTTCAAAAGGCTCTAACTCCGAAACCGTTTGGCCGATTTTGCCCATTGACGAACTTAACCGTCGTACTCCAAAATGCAGCCTACTCTGGAAGTTTCAGGTCGATAGGATTGTCCGTACGACCGTAATCGTGCATACGGACGGCCGGACTTTCCTCTGATAGTACTGAACTGAAATCCGTGAAACTTGGTAGAAAAATCGTGTGTCGCTCGAGATTGATTTTCCAAACTTTTCAGCAGGATCGGTTTACCATAAGTGCTCAAAACTGGGGGTAGGAAGTAAAAAAAATTATTTTCGAAAACTTACCACCGAATTTTCATGAAACGCTCAACGTTGATTACTGATAACTCAACCTAAAAATTTTCACCCGGATGATTTCCAACTAGTGTTCCTTGAGTTATAAAGAAAAACGCTGCAAATTTCCAATAATCCCGAGGATGAATCATTGCATTTGCTTCTAAGATTGAATTCAGTGGAAAAATCGGTTAACTTTTCATCCAGAATCATATTTCTAAAAGTAGATGAAAAGATTGATTACCAAATTTTCAAAACATCGAGTTTTTGTTTTCGTGAAAATCCAATGAGTTATGAATAATATAAAAAAAGTTTTATTCAAGATATCAATGGTATTGGATTATTTAACTGAGAAAATAATAAACCCTTGTGTAAAATTTGCAGCGTTTTAGAACCGCAACAAGATCGAAAGTGAGCATAAATTTTACAACTCATCAAAACAAGAAACATATTGTTATTCGCCAATGGGATCAAAAATGAACATCTAATAACATTTCGTCAACATAAATTTCGCATATATTATAGATTCATCCACATATGGTCATCACTATATCGGAAGTAATTTTCACAGGAACTGCTTGTCTCTTTCCAAAATATATCCTCTGAATATTCATAAAGCTTTTACTTCGAAATGGACAGACGAGAATCTGAAATATTAACACTTTCGATAACTCTTAAAAGGTCAAGAATTAAATGAATCAGAGTGGTCGATGACATTGTAGAATTTCAGAAAGGCGAGATACAATCTAACTCGAATCGCTGAAATTATTGCCTCGATTTACTTTCACTGGTCAGTCTCATTAGACGGAGAAATGGATGTCTATACGATAAGTTTATTATGTACTTGAAGAAGCAGGCATGAATTTTTTCAGTTTGTCCTGTAAATCAACTTATGTTCATAATTTTACATCCGGAAGCTTGCATCTGCGGTATAGCTATAGGCGGTAAGTATAGGCATAGTATCTTTATACAATGATACAGGAAATATAACTTGGTCAATGGGTGCAGCTGTTGCATATATACTCCATTTACTTTTATAAACTATCCCGGTTGGCCATGATTTAGGTCTATCAAGTTTTTTTACTTAAAACTGACGCAGGTTGGCACTCGTGAAATATCAGCAATGTCGAAATAATTCTCAGCGACGTTGCCAAATGCCAATTTCTACTCTCAATCTCAACATAATCATCACGGTTGGAAACTAAAAATGCCAAAGGTAGTTTTGAAGAAGCAGAGACAAAGTATCAGGAAGTGCTATGTAGAATTGAAATCTGCTTTTTCTGATAGTAACCCTGATAATTTGGAATCAATAATTTATCACAAGCTATCGAACACTTTCGATGTATGTGAGTGAAAACCCAGTGTATCGTTCACATAGATTCCCAAGAGCTTAGTAAATTGAGTTAGTTGTGTTTAAGGTGACACAGGTTTTGTAGTACTACTACATTTTCATACTGGAGATTTCAAGTTGTGCAACAAGGTATTTAAATGTCTTCTGTAGACTTATTTCTTGAGAATTCCGAAAAGTAGGGAATTCCATAGGTTTGTCTGTTCGTTTAGAAATTTTACTGCAGGGTTATTTGAGTACTTTTTTTTTCGAATTAACCATCACAAAGTAACGGTCTACTCTATCCATTATTTTTCTGTAAAATTTTAGCACTCGATTCTTGATTTCCGTACAAGAAAATAGCATAATTGAATATTCCGACCATGTTTATATACGTGAAGTATTTCCAGTGATAACAGAAAAAAAATTTCTTAAACATTCGCCAGATCTTTGGAATCATTGAATTCACATAATATTTTCTCAAATTCATAATTTTCCCAAAGTAAATTCACATTTTGAAAAATACGTAATTACTACGACCTCTATGTAGAGAGGACACGTTGTGTAGTTATCTGGCAGGAAATCGACTCTAACCTAACATTTTCAAAATATACACGGTGACATGTGTCAGAATGTCCTGGCAAACCGGGATAGCTTATAAAAGTGAATGGGAGTATACACCCCTGGGGCCTTATTCTTGAAATCCGATGGTATAGAACGTTCTCCATGGCACAATCTCCCGTTCGACCTTCCTCCCATTTGTCAAAACGTCAATTCCGTATTCTTGAACATCAAGAAGCGCTATTCATGAATTATGGGAAGAGAGCAAACGTGGCAAAATGCATTTATGATGGAACGATAGAGAACGTTTATACCATCGCGGTCAAGATGGGGAGCAGTCCGAATGAACGGTCATAGACGAACAATTATGCCAAATGTTCTAACCAATCAAAAACAAGTATTTTCGACAGACATGAAGCTAACTTCATTCATGTAGCCAACTTTATGTATAATACGTCGACATAGACTCTATTTCTGTGATATATTGTCATAATTCAAATTTGAAATCATACAGTTGTCATGAGAGTTGGGAGCGTATTTCGGAAAAAAAAAGCTCACTTCCAATCCACTAAAAACAGAAGGAGCTGATCACCGACTACATTAAACGAAGACCTGAAATGTACATAGGTCGGTTAAATTCAGATTATACAAGGGAGGATATGAAAAAAAAGGAAATCACAGTGTTCCGAGTTGACCTTTAGTTAATCTAAACATTTTGATAAATTTTGGATCAGATAGATCAAACGGGTTCCATTTAGAAAGCACATGGACACCCATTTGGTATTGTTGTTATTCATCTTCCACATTTTCATTCAGTACTTTCCACATAATTGCACTCGCCATGTCCATTTCCGAGTGAAAACAGAAATTTTGTAGTGAAAGTTGATTGAGATTGTTAAGACTTATTGCCAAACAGATCAAAATTGTCAAATACCCAAAACATGATTAGCGTCATCTATGTATCGTTCCATCACAAATCGTAAGAGATACATCGCTCGCTCTCTGTGAAGCTCTCATTCATTTCAAGAATACCGTTTTCCTGAAAAACTCGTAGACACGCCCTCTTTCGATTAATCGTTCTCTTCCCCGTTTTCAAGAATAGGCCCTGGTAATTTTAGCTCCCGGCCAGCCAGCTCCAAGGGGCTCTTCATTCCACCACGGTTCAATACACTTTCGTGATTTTTATGATATCTGGACAGGTGAACGTAATGAATTTGGGTTCATCTTATATATAAATGAAAGAGCAAGGAATAGACAATTTTTCACATAACTTAAATTTGAGGCCAATTTCAAGATATAATTATTAGGATTTCATGACAGTCAAAGAGATTTATGTGATTTTTATATTTTCATGATGATCAACCAAAAATAAAACCTAGTCCAACTTATACAGGAATGAAAATTATATATATATCAGCAATTTATCATTCAGATGAGTTACCTCTAAGGGTCGAACAGCAATGGCCGAATTGAATGTTCTCATGCGACCGAATAGATTTTCGTAATTTTGACATTTTCCGAATAGGCAACCAAGAATGAATTTGAGTGTCATTCATAGAGGAATGAATGAGCTGTAAGCAGTTAATTTTTCATAAACATTGGTGACGTTTAAGGGTCCAGCTCCAAGGGTAGATTCTCATGCCGACCGAACGAATTTTCGTGATTTTTATGTTCTCAGAATAGGTGGCCAAGAAAAAAAACTCACTTACTATTATGCAGGAATGAAAGAGCTATGGATAGTTAATTTTGTGTTCACATAGATAACCCCCAAGGGACCAGCTCCAAAGATTCAAATTATATGATCTCATGCCGGCTGAATATAGATTTTCGTGATTTTCATACTTTCCGAATGAGCATTCAAGAACGAAAGAGCTATACATGACAACGGATTCGTCATCAGTGAGTCTAACCTAGTCGTTTGAGACCATTTTAGGCTCGAAATTCGAAAATTACAGATATTTGGACAAAACGATAGCACGCTGCTTCCCTAGAACATGTGCGCAAAAAACTGTAGCATGGATTGCTTTATACTCTATGGAAGTGTCATCTAGTGTTTATTTTCGCTGATCTATTTCAATCTCCATAGAAGTTCCCTGTTAGGTTAGGTTAGGCTCGAAATTCGAAAATTACAGACATTTGGACAAAACTATAGCACGCTGCTTCCCTAGAACATGCGCGCAAAAAACTGTAGTATGGATTGCTTTATACTCTATGGAAGTGTCATCTGGTGTTTATTCGCTGATCGATTTCAATCTCCATAGAAGTTCCCTGTTAGGTTAGGTTAAGTTAGGTTAGGTTAGGTTAGGCTCGAAATTCGAAATTGCAGACATTTGGACAAAACTATAGCACGCTGCTTCCCTTGAACATGCGCGCAAAAAACTGTAGTATGGATTGCTTTATACTCTATGGAAGTGTCATCTGGTGTTTATTCGCTGATCGATTTCAATCTCCATAGAAGTTCCCTCTTAGGTTTAGCGCCACGTACCTCAAAAAAGCGACAGTTAATAAACCTTTGATGATGATGAAAAGTTACTGTAAGAAAAGCTACAATAACTATAGAACATATTACATACAAAGTAAATAGTTCGATGACGATACCTTTTCCGAATATAATAAGTTTCTGTTCTGTTGAGTGATCCTTCTGTAGGCTGAGCCCATGATATAAGGAAAACATCGTTTGCTCATCTGTGATCGTATTTACCAATTATGACGTCACTTTTTTCATTCAAATTCAAAGCACAGAATATATATATTTCCTTGTATTTTCAACTAGTTGAAATCACTTTTTTGTCAAATGAACACACCATGTTTTTTACATCTTAGCTGAGCCCATAGATCACTGATGACAGATGTAATTTTTGACTCTGTAACAAAGATTACAGATTTTCTTCGTAGTCTGTGTCTACTAAGAAACGCTGACATTAAAAGGATACTATTCTATTCTTGAAACCACATCACAGACCACATTACTATTTATCTAGGTTTTTTCTATGCCAATATACAAATATTTCTATGGTACAATATGCGTTCATTGAAAATTTTTCGGACACAAAAAAATCATTGTTTAAACAATGGTATCATGAGAGTTTCCATAATTATTGCATGGAGGAAGCTTTTTATACAATGCTAGAAAACTTATTTAATTCGTTTTGAGCGGCAGATATTGTCTCTTGAGATTAATAGACCTTAATGATTGAATTTCCTGGATCTATTGTTTCTTTCTGATTATTCAATACACTTCTAAAGAAGCATGCAATACTCAACATGTAAAAATTAAACTCAAGTACAAACAACACAGCTATATCATTTTATTTTCATTATTCAAATAAATTAATAAACAAGTTCTTTTATTAGAATTCAATTACAGGACCCGTAGGTGGAGGCTTGAACTCCCTTCTTAGCTCTGGCTTAATTTTACCCTTTCTCAAGTGATCAAGATTCGATGTTACTTTTCTTGGATAAAGCAAATTACCTCTCACACCTGAAATATGCTTAACATATTTGTGCTTTCCCCGATATTTCGGAATGGACTCATGCTGTAGGTGGGGTATCATCATATGCTGTACGAAACCTTGTTTGGGCATTTGAGACAGTATAACTTCGTGTTGAATCTGAGGTTTCAAAGGTGTACCATCAACAGGTTGTAGAAAACTTGATGGGGCAATTTTCAGGACTTTGGTTGGCGCCTGAACTTTTTGTGGTACACTCTGGTAAATTGTTTCATGTTCCGCATTTTTGTTCAGTGCAAACATCTCAGGGTCGGCGATGATCTTCGTTTTCATTGGAGGTTCATTTATTTTTTCTTGTACATGCACAACACGAAATTCTTCTGGTACAGGAGCTGTAGCAGTGTGTTTTACATGGTTTTGTTTGGTTTCTTTAACAGAGTAAACGTTGGTGTTCAAACTTTCAGATCTCATGGCATCTGAAAATCCGAAACCCTCACTTTTGGATAGAGCTTTTTCATGGTCGAAATCTAGTGCTCTGTTTTCGATACGCTCTGCAGGTATTTCAGTACTTCTGATGATTTTGACATTTGGACTCAAGTTCCTCCAGGTGTATTTCTGTTGGTAAAGCTCTGATAGTTCCTGTTGATTATCCACATCTTTGATTTTCCCTAGAGCCTCCAGACTCTTCTGGGTAGTTTCTGAAATGTACGACTGCCCCATATTCTCTAAATACGTATTGGTGAAACTCTGAGAAGTCGGAGCCAATTTAGAGCCGAAAGCTTTTCGTTTTTTAACCTCGTTCTTGATGATGAATTGAGAAATTTCATTCGGACTGCTTGGGAGATCTATTTCGACATTTTGTTTTCTGGTACCTGTGATGATGTCTCCGTTTTGGTTGTTGGTGAATTGAACCTTTTCTACAGCGTTTTTCATGTTTTGGTTCTGTTGGTTCTCGAAGCGAACGCTGTAGCCCAAGTTGAAGAGTTGTGGTTGACCGTTATTTTGTGGCAGTTTAGATTTGATGAAGTTCTTGGATGAAAAGATGCTTTGAGATTGTTGGAGTTGTTTGGGGTTCCTGTATGTGCCCAGATCAAGAAGGTGTTGTGCTGGGACCATGGTCGACTGGGTTTGGGGAAGGTTCCTTTCTGTACTAGCATTTCCAAATATTCCACAGCTCAGGATGACGAATAGTGGTACCTGGAAAAGATTGGAAAGGATCATGTTAAAGACAATACGGGTATATCGTAAGCTATCAATGTCTAAAGATATTATGTGAAGGTAAAACAGAAAAATCTATCTTTTTAATGATTGTATCGAAAACCTTTATCAAGTGAATTATTAATTAATTTAATGTTTGAAATAAAACAAATAGTTTTATAGAGCCAGAATCAACTCCCATATAATTCTTGAAGATTTTTGAAACTGTTGTTCACTACATTTCATTCATCAAAGGAACAAGATGGTGTGAAACTTTTCATCAAAATTGTTTAATGCACAAATATTCGTATTTGACAAGTTTGCTCGAGGTTCTAAATCAGCAGTGTCCGTTTGTAATCAGGTAGGGAATAAACAAGGTAATATTTTGACATATAATATGAAATAGGTGCTACTGTAGATTCTAAACCGAAAAATTTAAAAAAAAAGCACATTGTGGATGACCGCTTCAGCAACGAATTTGAACATGCACGCAAAAGCTGCTGCCTTCACGGCAGTGCTTTTTGAAATTTTTTACTGATGAATTACTGAATTTCAATTCGATCAAATCTGTATTTTTGGAAATATTGGAAAAATAAAATTTTGAATGCGTATATCTACGGAATCATTGGGCGGATTTTACCCATTCACGAATTCGACCTTCGTAATTAAGCCCCAAACCTACTCTACAAATATCGAGTTTCTAAGTCGTTTCTTCCGGAAGTTATTGTGTTTGCGGTCAGCCTAACGGCCGACTGCGTTAACACAATAACTTTCGAAAGAAACAACTTAGAAACTCGATATTTGTAGAGAAGGTTTGGACCTTAATTACGAAGGCCGAATTCGTGAATGGGTAAAATCCACCCAATGATTCCGTAGATATACCCAATCAGAATTTTATTTTTCCAACATTTCCAAAAATACAGATCAGATCGAATTGAAATACAGTACTTCATCGAAAAATAACAGTTCGAAGTTTCATACAGAATTTAATGAGGCTGATATGATAAGAAAATCATATACATTTTTTTTTCAAATTGTTCTAATGACACGATTATCACGAAATTTCCCATATAGTTGTCTTTCAGCGTCTCAAAACTAGTTGTGAAGTTTTATCAGGACTGAATCAGTATTTCTTGAGTTATACGATATCGAGAAGAAAACCTCGAAATTTGACATATTTTTTCCCGATATCTCCAAAACTTATGATCGTATTGAACTAAAATTTGGTACACTGCTGTGAAATATGAAGCTCAAAGTGTAAGTGAAATTTTTTTCGATATGATTTTTTTTTAAATTTACTGACAATATGATCCTGACGAAATTTTCCTCAAAGTTTTAAATGGCAAGTTTGAATCCAATCACTCAAGTATTTTCTGAAATAAAAAATAAATAACTTCAAAACTTCAAGTGCCTATTACTCCGAAACTATTCGACCGATTTGGCCCATTAACGAACTTAACCACGGCATTCCAATGACCGACCTACCCTGAAAGTTTCAAGATGCTAACTTGCTTCTGTCGACAGTTATCGTGTCCTCGGCCGGATAGAATCGATTTTGACACCGGATTCGTCATCAGTGAGTCCAACCTAGTCGATTGAGACCATTTTCGGCTCAATCATCCAAAATTACAGACATTTGGACAAAAGGATAGCACGCTGTTCCCCCAGAACATGCGCGCAAAAATAGATGAACCACTGTGTCTAGTATCATTTTTGAAGATATTTTATTTTTTATTTTGTTACCGGTTTTTCGAGTCTTTTACTGCAATCATTATATGTCAGGTGATATAATAATTGAATTTGTTTTTCATACGTAGTACGTCGAAGATAATACAAGAATATCGTAAGATATCAATATTGAAAGATATTATGTAAAGGAATTCGGTTCTTTTCAAGATTGTATTAATGAACTTTTTCAAGTAGACTCGTCTTAATTCAATGTATATGAAATACTCTGTTGGTCCCTGAAAATAAAGATTTACGAAATTTGGTTGCTGAAAAAGCGATAGCTAATAGAGAGATATGGCAACTTTCGAAAAGCACGAACGTTTTGTTATCACGGTTATGCTAAATATAACGTTTTGGATTTAACGGTCGTTAGAAAAGCAGACATATTGCTACACGTTTTTGTTACTGTTGTAACTGATAACAGTTTGTTTGGAGAGGTTATATGAGACGTCAGATTTTTGTGTTACAATATTGTGTTACATTATTGGCTGGCAACGATCACGTGATCGTCGTCGGCCAATAGGGAAGAATCTCTGATTATCCAAATACCCGAATCTCCCTCGCACAAAAGGTAGCTCAATACCGGCCCTGAATCAGGAATCCATGGATATATTACCATAAAAAATCGACTGCCGTTCTGGTCACAGAAAATCTACCGCTTTAACATAAATTAAATTCTGTAAATACCCTTTGTAGGAACTTAAGCTATCTTTTGTGCGATGGAGATTCTGGTATTTGGGTAATCGGAGATTCTTCCCTATTGGCCGACGACGATCAGGTGACCGTCGTCGACCAATAGAGTGAATCTCTCGACCAATAGGGTAGATCTCCAATTCTCCAAATACCCGAATCTCCCTCGCACAAAAGGCCCCTTAATCGAATATTTCATCTTACGGAATGGAATAGAAGTAACCGAAATATCCAAGATGATTCGCGGAACAAATTTTATATCAACTTGACACTATTGACTTGAAATCACGAACCCAAACTTGAATTTCGGCGAATCATGAATGATCTTAACATATACCTATATTTGGATCCCAATTACATGGTTTCAGGTTTTATTCATGAATAACGCGAACCTCATCGTGTCGAATTTGTTTCAAAATTCCTCTTCCCTAATGATAGTGAATTTGACAAAATTTTTGGGCTGGCAATTTGGACCGAAGTCGTCCATTCATTTTTTATTCATCGACATTAATCGTATACACTTGTCAAATCGTCCTCCACAAGATCTGTGATTTAAGTGTCAACATATTTGTATTCTGTGGTGTAGACACCTGTATATTCTATGCAACTTGCGTAGGACAATAGACGACTTCGGCCCAAGTTGCCAACCCACAATTTTCTTCACAAATTTACAGCACTGGGGAACGGGAATTTCAGGACAAATTCGACATGATAACGTACGCGTTATTCATAAATATCCGTACAGCATGCCTCGGCTCCTCGAACAAGATAATTCCTTCCAAATATAGGTTTTTGTTAGGCTGAAATTCAATGTTCATAGTGTCAAGTTTATAAAGGTTATGTTCCGCAAATCAACATGGTTATTTCTGTTGCCGGTTTTTTTGTTCTGTAAATATGAAATATTCGGTTGGTTCCTAAAAAGAGGTTAATTACGGAATTTGATTGATAAAAAAGCAATCCCTCTGTCACCACAACATAGACATATTAAGTCTATGCATAGAACAATCTTTATTTACCTTATGATCCATAGACCATACATAGTAATTTCTCCATTGTTGATTGTTGTCTCTTCTATGTTCTATGGATCATAATGTAAATGAAGATTGTTTTATGCTATTGGCGAATGAAGATAAGCGCTACTCCCTCTGGTGACTATCCGAGTAACCCGAGGTACAGACATTATCATTGACAAGTTAAAAGAAATGTTAAGAAAACGAGAAAGTTTTGCATTTTTCTTGGCGTTTGTGTGATTTTACGAGTGCTTTTACTGAGGAAAAGTAAACTAAAATGTCCCTTCCCATAGATTTCGACAGCCCGGTAAAAAATTTGGAGTTAGGGTGAAAGAAACTTCCTTCAAGAAGTCGGGCCTGAAAGTGTTGAAGAATCGATAAAAAACCAACAAACTAGATTCTGTTACCTGCATTTTACCGCTGATGATCATTTTCATAAAGGTAAGCACGAATTGCTCATGAAATATTAGATCACATTTATGAAGACATTTTTTTTCCGGGCCGATAATCCAAGCAGAGAAATTTACTTAAGAGGAATGCTATGCCTTCCAGAAATCTGCCTGTTGAACTGATCATTAAGGAACAACGTAAATGTTCTAGTGATAGAACTGACTATTGAAAAAAAAAAGAGTCTGAACAAGGAAATATCTGGTGATGAATACTGTTCGCTCGAAGTGCTTCTGCCGATGGAAGCAATGTTGTACAGGGCTTATTTATCACAGCTTTTTCAAGACCAATCATATGAGTGTTGGAAAATTTATTTGTTAATCCATAATGAATAAGGCTTACGGTAGAAGTAGCATTAATCTCATGTGAATGTAATCATTTTATCCACAATATATTGACTATTTAGTTTAGTTATGAGTATTTGTCTATTATTCCAAAAAGTATGTTTTACAATACTATCTGTTTTTCAACTTTTAAGACAGCCTAAAAAATTCACCAAAGTCAATCTTGCCATTTGGATCTGAAAATAAATAATATTAAAATACTGTCTAACCTTGGAGATATCCCCGTAACTTTAGAGTTGCTACACTCAATTAGATACATACCTACTTTATAAGAATGAAATATGTACTCTCAGTAATACACTCTTCAACTATAAAAGTCTAAAAAGTCTTTGAATAAATTGTGAAATCAAAAATTATCAAACACTAACAAACAGTACAAAATCGAATATCAAAACAAAATCTATGTCTGTATGTAAAGTTCTAAAACTGGCCACCGTGGCGCTGCAATCTTAAATTCAGACGCCAATGGATACGTTATGATAGAACATTGACTGTAGTTCTTTTGACAGAAAGAACGTTTTTTCATCAATCAAATTCCGTAATTTACCTTCTATTCAGGAACCTACCGAATATTTCATATTTACGGAATGGAAAACCGGCAAGCGAAATAACGCGAACCTCATCATGTAGAATTCGTCCTGAAATTCCCGTTCCCCAGTGATAGTAAATTAGTGAAGAAAATTGTGGGTTGGCAACTTGGGCCGAAGTCGTCTATTGGACAATCGTGTAAAAACAGTTCACTCACAAACTTAGCGGCCTTCATTTTCATCTCAATGTCCTTCTCTGCCTTTGGTTCTTCAAGCAATCCTTGTTGAACGAACAGTAGGCATACTCAACACGCACAAACACCCGCTATGTGACCCTGACCGACCGAACACTGGAAAATACGCATACAGCAGATTTGTTTAAATCCGGCCGAATATTTCTTATTGTTTCCCCCGTAGACCGCTTCTTCTCGGCATATGCACCCGATAATTTCACCCGAGTGCAAGCGCGCTTTCGGATTTTACTTTCATGGGTAGCTTGCGAGTTAGAAGTCGAGATTATTCATATTTTTCCGCTGAAAAATGCGGTAATGAAGACGAGGGAAGAACTGGTAACGTATTGTGTAGAAAAGAGCATGCTAACTGTATGTCATACGGTCGGTTGTTGTGACCACTGAGTGTGCAGTCAGAGAAAGTATCTGTGCAGGATTGGAATTGGGTACGTTCTGTGGAATTGCAAGTTTTGCATTAGACAATCAGGTCGATTCTGTTTGCAAATAGCAATATTGCCATGAAAAAGATATGGCTATCATAACAAGATTGGAATTATTGGTATTCTGATCAACCATTTTGAGCAATATGATCTGTCACTTTAACAAGAATCTTGCTATCAACATTGCTATCTTAGCAACCTCAAAATAGTACTTGCTATGCTTCATAACAAGAAAGTTTAGAAAAGGAATCTCTCAGAGATCCATTTGTTTCAGTATTATTTCTTCCAAGAATTCGAAAATATTGAAGATAGGGAAGAATGTGCTAATAGAAATGTGTTCAAGGTTCTCTAGAATATTTAATTTTGAGGATTCTTAGACTAAAACACCGGCATAGTAAGCAACAGCTGACCTGATTATTCTAATGATCTCAACAACAGCCATCCCTTTGAATTCCAAACGGAAAAGTTCATCGAATTTCGAATTATTATCGCCTGCATAAAATTGCATTTGATTTCTGGAAACCAAAATTCTATCGGTATCCAGGAAATAGGTCAATTTGACTTGAAATTGTTTTTTCTGTTTCATAGCATTTTCGAATAAGTCGATGTTTACATGAATAAAAAAAAGTATATGCTAATGGAAATGTGTTCAAGGTTCTCTAGAATATTATTTAATTCCAAGGAAAATTCTTAGACTAAGATAGAGGCATAGGCAACAGCTGAGATGATTATTCTAATCATCTCAACAACAGCAATCCCTTTGAAGTGCCAACGAAAAAGTTTATCGAATTTCAAATTATTAACGCCTGAATAAAATTGCTGCATTCGATTTCTGATAACCAATATTTTATTGGTATCCAGGAAATTGGTTATTGGTCAATTTGACTCGTTTCGTTTCCTAACATTTTTTATGTCGATGTTTACATGAATGAAGAAAGAAGAAAGCCGTAGATAGAGGTTATGTATGCGAAACCATAAAGAAAACTCACGAATTAGGATTATGATAAGTCTATGATAGCAATTTGTTATGACAAAATTCATAACAAACATTGCTATAACACTCGAAACAGAATACGTAACATCATGGCCATATTGCTATAAATTAGAAAGATAGCAATATGACTAGAATAGCAAGGTTCATAGCAATACGCAAACAGAATCGACCTGATTAAATAAGAAAAAAATTTGTAGAAAAGCACTGTCGTGAAATCAGCAGCTTTTCCGCGCATGTATTCGTTTCCAAAGCGGTCATTTTTTCACTAGTAATACCACTAGAGGTCAAATTATTTCCGGAAATTCTTTCGAGCTCATGAATATTTTGAAAATTATCCCGAGTCGAAGACGGGGGGGGGATAATTTCCTAAAAATATTCATGAGCGAGAAAAAATTTCTGGATTCAATTTGACCTCGTGTAGTATTCGGTTAGAAAATTCCACACCAAATGTGTTTATTTCCAACATCAATTTTGTCTTCATCAAGTACTCGCAAAACATAGAAGGTTTTGTCGACTTGATTATTTACTTACCATAGCAACTGAGTGAAACTCTGAGCTATTGGCGAATGAAGATAAGCGCTACTCCCTCTGGTGACTATCCGAGTAACCCGAGGTACAGACATTATCATTGACAAGTTAAAAGAAATGTTAAGAAAACGAGAAAGTTTATGCATTTTTCTTGGCGTTCGTGTGATTTTACGAGTGCTTTTACTGAGGAAAAGTAAACTCAAATGTCCCTTCCCATAGATTTCTACAGCCCGGTAAAAAATTTGGAGTTAGGGTGAAAGAAACTTCCTTTAACAAGTCGGGCCTGAAAGTGTTGAAGAATCGATAAAAACCAACAAACAAGATATATGTGAGTCTGTTACCTGCATTTTACCGATGATGATCATTCTAATAGAGGTAAGCACGAATTGCTCATGAAATATTAGATCACATTCATGAAGACAATTTTTTTCCAGGCCCATAATCCAAGCAGAGAAAATTACTTAAGAGGAATGCTCTGCCTTCCAGAAATCTGCCTGTTGAACTGATCATTAAGGAACAACGTAAATGTTCTAGTGATAGAAATGACTATTGAAAAAAAAGAAGGAACAACAAGGAAATATCTGGTGATAAATACTGTTCGCTCAAAGTGCTTCTGCCGATGACAGCAAAGGTGTACAAGGCTTATTTATTACAGCTTTTTCAAGACCAATCATATGAGTGTTGGAAAATTTATTTGTCAATACATAATGAATAAGGCTTACGGTAGAAGTAGCATTAGTTTCATGTGAATATATTCATTTTATTCACAATATATTGAGTATTTAGTCCTTCTTTATAAAAATAGTAAAGTTATGAGTATTTGTCTATTATTCCAAAAAGTATGTTTTACTATACTATTGTTTTTCAACTTTCAAGACAGCCTAAGAAATCCTCCAAAGTCAATCTTGCCATTGGATCTGAAAATAAATAATATTGAAATACTGTCTAACCTTGGAGATATCCCCGTAATTTTAGAGTTGCTACACTCAATTAGATTGAAGGATGATACATACCTACTTTATAAGAATGGAATATGTACCCCCAGTAATACTCGCGTCAACTATAAAAGTCTTAGAATAAACCGTGAAATCAAAAATTATCAAACCAACAAAAAGTACAAAATCGACTATCAAAATAAAATCTATGTCTGTATCTAAGGTTCTAAAACTGGCCACTGTGGCGCTGCAATCTTAAATTCAGACACCAATAGATTATTTCTGTTTTGAATTGGTCAAAAACAGCATGACGTAGAAAAATGTCTCGCTTCGGTCAAGAAAGTAAAAAAAATATTCGCCAGAACATTGAGCAGTTGACACCAGCGAATTCTAGGAAATCGAAGGCAAGTGTATGGAAGCAGTTTACAAACTTTTGCGCAGAAAAAACGTATGATTTCGACAGATCGGATTTACCTGTGGAAGAACTGGCGCTTATTATTGAAGACTATGCCTTCAACATGCGGAAAAAGAACTACGAAGACTACAAGGAGAGTGTTATCAGAGTTCAATGGAACTCTACAGCTAAGCAGTTGCAGGAATATATTTTCGAAAGGTATAATCGCGAATTTAATCCATTCTCTGACATAGAATTTGTCAACGCAAGAGCTGCAAAAAATGCTAAGCGTCGGAAACAACAAAAAGATCCAACCAAGAGAAATGCAAGTTCATCCGCACTATCAGCAGACGAATTGAGAAAATACTCTCAGAAAAATCAACTTAGGAACTCGATATTCTCAAAGAAGGTTTGAGGCTCAATTACGAAGGTCGAATTCGTGAATGGGTTAAAACCACCCAATGACGCTGTAGATATATCCATTCGAAATTTTGTTTCCCTAATATTTTCAAAAATAGAGATCAGAGAGAATTCCAGTACTTGAGTGAAAAATGACAGATTGAAAGTTAATTCATTCAGAATTGGGTGAAAATAATATGAAAAAAGTTATTTTTTTTTCGAATTGTTTTTATGGAACGATCATCATGAAATTTTGCACCATACTGTGCATTTTCCAACTATTTACCAAGGTTTATCATGAACGGATTAGTATTGTTCGAGTTTTTTTTAGCAAATATCAAAGATAACACAGAATTTGACATATTTTCACTAACATTGCATCAATTAATGCAAGGTTTGTTTGGTACAGTCGAAATCAGAACAGAGCTATTGAATTTTTCATTCAAATTTGGACTAGGAGAACCTAGGAATTATTCTTCAATGCCAAATTCAATTCTTGACCGTAGTTAAATTCCCTAAGACGACAGGTGAAAGAGTTATTCGACATTGACGATTTTGCAATTTTTTCTCAACATATGGTCTTCACGAAATTACACACATGAACCTCAAGCTGACAATTTTCACCGAGTCTCAACTATGAATCAATTCGATCTTATCTGTATTTTTGGAAATATTTAGAAAATAAAATTCTGAAAGGTTTCATTTACGGAATTATTAGTTGGATTTCAACTTTTTCCGAATCCAGCTAGTCATTTTGTTTACGATCGACCGAAATTTATTCATCTGCTCGATTTTAAAAAGTTCAAATTCATGTTTCGTAAAATTATGACATTATATTTCATTAACAGGATCGAGTTTCATCATCCAAAACATTTAAATTATCTACTCATTCGTTTCATTTTTTCTAATTCATAGACAAGATATACTTTGGTCATAACTTGTATCAATAAGTTGTCAAATGAATGAATATTATAAGAATGATTTCTGCTGAATCCGTCTCTGCGCCGACCATATCCATGTTTGCGTATAAAAGAGAAGATTAGTAATTTTGAAGCAAACCGTGTAAAAGAAAACATTCAATTCAATTATTTTAATCGGAATAGCACGTAAAAATTCATGAGCAATGTAAATTTTCTACAATGTACCGTTGTTCAAGTACTGTTGTTGTACAACGGATAGATTTTTCGCTTTCAGATTTAGATCACACGAATATGTATTTCCCAATTACATTAACTTGACCCAATTATTTTTTCTCCAAAGTTGATTTCTAATTTTCGTTTGATCAACTTTTCAGGAAGAATTATTTGAATTTTTATTGGGCAGATTTGATGAGCACCCTTCTCTACTTCATTCTATTTCGTCAGAACTTGGTAACCAATATATAATGAAATATCTACAATGGGTATATTTGTTGAAGAAATTTGAATATTTTATTATTCTATATAAGTCACGAACTGAAATAGAAAAACTTTGAACTAATTATGGCAATATTGATATTTGATTGATTATTTATTCCAGCTATTTAGAATATCATTAAGTGATATTTTTCTCTATTTTACATAGCATAAGACATAAATAAACATTGCAATTTGATTAATTTTTCGAGAGTTTGCGCTTTTTGAATGGAGAAATGTTTCTGTCAAATTTGGTTATCCCCATACAGAAGAAACATTCAGATCTATGAATACAGAATCAAAAACATAAATAATGGAATTTGACAATTTGCCAGAATCACACATTTATAAAAAAACAACAAATATGAATATTGCATAGAAATATTTTTCCTGCCAACGAATGTGAGCTGATTTTTTTTTATTACCATGGAACTAATTATTGTAAAAAATTAATTTGATTAAAAAGCTTGTACAATTCAGAAGGCTGGATGTTTTTCAATTGCACTTTTCCGCCACTCAGATAAATATGTTGAAAAAGTCTTGAAGATAAATATTTAGATTTTCTTCTAATCCTTTTTCGTTTATAAGGTATCGACATAAAGTAAATATATATACTTGTTCTATGGGTTACTATTTTTTTGATCTGTCATATTATGGTTTATATATAATTCTAATCGGGGATCGCTATATACCTTCATACAGATTCCAGATTTCTCTGATTTATTCTATCGGTGGCACGATTGTTGGCATTACAGTTTTCTATTATTCGCATCAATCCACTTTACACATAAAATGATGATTGCAAACTATGTACATAGAGGACGCCAGTGAAAATTTGTTGAATGCGCTATCTTCCGAGTACATTCAATACAAAATTGAAAAATGTCTTAATGCGCCATTTGAAAGTGGGGCTGGGCTCCCTTGAGATTTTCTGAATCTAGGAGTAGTGATCAATCTGAAATATGCAATTTTGTGACAAATTACCTGGCCGATGAACGGATTCATCCGATTAGTGTATTCTAGAATGGATAAAATACTCAGGTCACAAAATGACGAATGCGCTGGTAATTAATTATCCTTGAATGTAGAATGGGGGTTTTTCCTGAATTTGGGTTATTACTGCAAATGCAGATTTGAACATAATTATTATGGGTTTGATTCATCATTTTCCCAAATTACCTTCAGAAAGTATTCAAAATCAGGTTTCAAAATTGGGGTTTGAGATTTGTCATGCATGCACGAAGTGACAACGTTGTTTAGTAGAATTGCTTTTTCTGCTATAGAATAACGAAATATATATTCCTATTCTGTGGTACACACGTGTTCCTTGTTAATATAACCAAACAATTTCCTTTTGCGATTTGTCAGTAATATGAGAGTCTGTGCTCTTCTTTTTCTATTCCTTGGTTGTTGTCTTCTACTCTAACCAGATCGAAGTATAGCTATCTCTGTTTTCCTAAGCAAAGTAACACATTTGGCGTCCTTTTCTTTCCGAGAAAGCTGAATTCGGCGTTGCCATATCGTGCACTCATGACAAATCCCTTTAAATGCAAATTCCCATTTTTATTTCTCAGTTTTAGGTGATCAAACATTTTTTTAAAAATATAATATTGAAATTATATGTTTGAAATGTGACGTTCTGAAGGTTTTTCATGAGAATAACTGCATTTTCGTTCTTTCCATACAATCACTCCAGTAGTTTCTGAAATATCAGCGAAATAACCTCCGAATTTCAAATGGCTATAACTCCGAAACCATTTGGTCGATTTGGCCCATTAACGAACTCAACCGCGGCATTCCGATGCGCGAACTACGTTACAAGTTTCAAGTCGCTAGCTTGCTCCATTTGACAGTTATCGTGTCCACGGCCGGCCGAAGAGAATCGATTTTGACATCGGATTCGTCATCGGTGAGTACAACCTAGTCGTTTGAGACCATTTACAGCTCGAAATGGAAAATTATAGACATTTGGACAAACCGATAGGACGCTGTTCCCTTAGAACATGCACGCAAAAACTATTCGAGTAGATTCTACAAAATGAAAAAAAATTAATATTTTTTTTCTGTTTTCACTCCACTATTCAGAATGAAGGTTGGTTCAACCTTGAGAGAATCCAACAATTGTTAGTGATATACTTCTCGCTGTAAACATAAGAAAAAAGTTAACTTGGAATTTTGGGAAAATTTTTTCAAGGAAAATCTCAGATAATCGAGTTCATTGAAATAATGCTGCCCAATTCAGCAAGTTTTTTTTCAGAATGCTACAACATAATTGAATTTACCACCAAAAAAACTAAGATGTGATCAAAAACCGTTATTTAAAAGGTCATGCTATACAGCTATCAGATTATTGCTCAAAGTTGACATTAAACACCCTGTATCTCGCTTATGCTACGAAAACGCGGTAAATGTCGTAATTAGGATGCACAGAACAATAGTTCTCTTATTTTCCCTACTAAATCTTTAGGCCAAACTGGGGAAACCGGATGTATTTCATACTCTCGCCATCGACACAAACGCCACCAATAGACCAATCAAAGCGCATGACGCTATTAATGGGAATTCGGCAATTGTCATTTTGAATTTATTTATGTTTTCTCATATTATTATTTAGTTATTGTTAAGTGCGTGACATCTTTTTGTGTTAGCTTCGAAGAATATTGTGTACATCCTAAAATACTTTTAAATGGGTCCCTTTTGTATTTTGTTTGGACAATGCAGATGTAAATGGAAATAAGTGTTCAAATGAGGAGAGAATCATATTTATAGAAGGTATAAACCTAATGAAACTCAGCAGCATATCATTCTTTTGACAATTGTTTTTCGATCATTTCACTTAATCGAGGATCAGTTATCAATCCGCAATTAAGCATATTATTTTCACAATGTGTTGTATTTTTCTTGGTTCTTTATTGAATATACATGAATTGTTTAACAATTTTGATTTATTTGAAACTAATACTAATATATGCTACTATCAAGTGCTACGTACTAGAAAACCTCAGTTTTCAAATCTGATGAAATAAAATTAACCATTGAATAAAACACCTATTTCCTAATTGGAAATCTTAAGAATTTAAATGGAAAAGAACTCAAATTGAATTGATTCGATAATATAGCCAATTCAATGAGTTTTTATTCTCTCTGGAACTCCAACTATTGATAGGTCTCAGTCTGACTTGAAGTAAGGATGATGCTTGTTCTGTATCAACTTCCATAAACTTTCCGCCGCTTTACCAGATTCCTTTGTTTATGTGCACAATCTGGAAAATATTAATATATTTGAACAAGCTACCAAATGATATAGATGTATCAGTAGATTCTGTAGAATAATTTCACATTGCTTTCCTAATAAGTTCACTCCTCGCTTGCTATAATATAAGAAAACATCGAATGATAGTGTATATTAGCCAAAAATTACATGGTGTATTCAATTCTTAGAATATATCCCACTGAAAATTATACGAAACATAATATGGTAGAAATTCATTCATCCAGATATTTTTTACCTTTATATCTTGTCTGATGTAAATTCAATTCTGACAGACAGTTGCCTTTACGACCGGTCGTAATTTCTAAATAGCGCCACCTTCAGTGGAAAAAACGAATTCTACTAAATTCCCAAACATTGGCGAAACAAAAGCGCATCTTTGAATTCACCTTATCTTCTATGTACCTTAGTCGTAATGCAGAAATGACTTTCCCAATGTCATATCACAGACCAACAAAACAAATCACTTCATCGTTTGCGGGAATCGCGTCTTTCCGACCTTGAGAAATACAACAGACATAACCACACTTTCTTCTTCCTAAAAACAGCTGTCTTTGGAACTGACTTTGGAATATCTAAAATCGAAATGTAAAAACGGATTTGTTGGGATTCAGGAATCACAAGATTAAAATCAGACTAAGATTTTTCGAGGAAACCACTTGAAAAGAAAATTTCCAATACCAACGCGAGTGTTTTCTCACATCTTAAACCCCTATAGAAAAACTCGGAGTAAATAAAAATTTTGGAAAAATGATATGGAAAACCTGTTTACCTTAATCAGAGAATCTTTGTAGTGACACTTATAGGTCTCTAGAAAAACCCCCAAAATCTTCTGGGAGTTTGGGTGTGTTCTATTACATTGCAAACCTTTTTCTAATATGTGTGAATACAATCGAATTAATGTGTGAGAAATGAAGAAACTTTAAAAATTTATAAACAAGAAATAGACTTCCTTTAAAAACTACATTGTCTTATCTTTTCCATAACACTATCAATTATTACTCATATAAATATGTTATTCCTTAAGTTTTCAGTAACTATATTGTAGTAAGAATAAGTATACCATGTTTACGTGAAGTCTGCCAAACTGTTTCAGACACTGGTTTTTACATAATTTAACTCAGCAAGTTGAGTATAATTCATAATTGCCTCACTATTTTTTAATAAAGAATATTACAACAGTAATTCATTAATGAGGTATTTTTTGGCGAAAACTTGTTCTTTGAAATCAATATATCAAGCAAACAGAAACATTCTATTGTATTAAATGGAAAATGTATAGGTTGTGATACTTTCACATCAGATAAGATTCATTTCAATATAAAATCAAACAATGAATAGACCAACTTTGCTCGATTCCAATCCTTGTGGTTGTGCAATGATATACAATTTTATTATAGACATCCCATCGTTTTAATTGAATAATGGAGGTTGTAATTCTTTTACTTCAAGTGCGATTCCTTTATATTATATAAACTGAACATTATGAATAAGTCCACCTAAGTTCGATACCAATTCTTGTTGTTGTACAATTAAAGCATATAATGAGGACTGTCATCATAAAATAGAACCTCAGAGATGATGAACAATTGATTTTGTTGTAAAAACTGTTTGGATTATATTCTAAAGCGGAACAGATACGAAATTATTCATCAAATAAATAGGACAAAAATTAATTTCAGTTTGTTTACATGTTTATAACCTCTTCAAGCGAGTCTGAAAGCGGCGAGAGTGACGTAATCCTATTCTTGCAATCTGATTGGCACCCCAAAGCACCCCAAACGCCTGCTAAAATTCTGATTAGCTCGATTCAGGGTCATATCTGCGTTGACATAGATTTCCTAAGTAAATGACGCGAGTGGTTCATCTGGTTAGTCTGTGGTCATATACACTATATTTCTGTGTCCCGTTTATGGTGAAACACACTGTTTACTCCGATCTTATGTACTCTATGAAAACAAATCATTCAGAAAAATAAAGCGAAGCCAGCCTTTCTCAATCCTGAACTGTAGTCCTACCCATCTTTATCGATTTTTGACCATATTTGCGATGAACTATATACGCACTTACGACAATGTTACATAAACAAAATGACCACTGAGATAGTAAACTCCAATTGGGTCACCTTCCTTTGAATCTGAATCGAGTTCCCCTGTCACAGAAAATTTTTTCGACACATCTAAACGTGCTGTGCACTTTCAAATCTATTATCAGAGGCTATAAGAAGCCTCTCTCTTCCAATAATAACTTCGCTATCTGTTCGGAATTCATGTAAATAGCGAAAGATTAACTATTCAATATCATCTGAATTCCAATCGCCCGTACTGGACTATCTCTCGTATCTTCATCAATAATAATTATACTTCAGATTTCCGTCCACTCACTTGCGTAGCAGTGAAGTAACTATGTATTTCTTAAACGGGTTAACTACTTCAGATTGCAGACTATTTGGGTGATTATCGAATTAGAGCTTTTTTTTCGATTGATAATTGAAATTGATCTAGTTGTGATGTTCCGAGTGGTTTCGTAAACCCAATGATGCGAAAGGATGGCTCTAGACTATCAATAGGTTTGTTCGTTGTATCTGCATGAACTACACTAGCTCACTAACTACACCAACTCCACTGACTTCCAATGGAGGTTTTTCCTTTGAACGAAAATGCAGTTATTTTCATGAAAAACCTTCAGAACATCACATTTGAAACATATAATTTCAATATTATGTTTTTAAAAGAATGTTTGATCACCTAAAACTGAAAAATAAAAATGGGGTTTCGCATTTAAAGGGATTTGTCATGAGTGCACGATATGGCAACGTCGAATTCAGCTTTCTCGGAAAGAAAAGGACGTCAGATGTTACTTTGCTTAGGAAAACAGAGATAGCTATACTTCGATCTGGTGAGAGTAGAAGACAACGACCAAGGAATAGTAAAAGAAGAGCAGAGACTATCATACTGTCATATGTCTGACAAATCGCAAACGGAAGAGTTGTTTGGTTATATTGACAAAGAACACGTGTAGACCACAGAAAAGGAATAAATATTTCGTTATTCTTTAGCAGAAAAAGCAATTCTACTAAACAACGTTGTCACTTCGTGCATGCATGACAAATCCCAAACCCCAATTTTGAGACCTGATTTTGAATACTTTCTGAAGTCAATTTGGGAAAATGATGAATCAAACCCATAATAATTATGTTCAAATTTGCATTTGCAGTAATAACCCAAATTCAGGAAAAACCCCAGTTCTCAGTGCAGTTGAGTGTAGTCACAGATAACTACTGGTTGAGTGGTCTTAGTGTATTCTATGATTCTCACAGAATACAAATATATGATGGATGATTTTACGCAAACCAAGATGACAGAATTCTATGCTTCTTTTGTTTTCGCTACCATTTCGAGGTGATGTAGATTTGTCGTAAAGTTTTTCTGAAGTCTTCACGGACAAATATTCCATTTCAAATAACGATATGATGAAAACTAATTTCGTCCAAAAATAACTACACATAGAGAATAAAACGAGTCCATCCAGGAACCAGAGACAACCAAAGATTTCTATGATTATGAATTATATTTATGCAAAACGATCACAGAAGATAACCTCACTCTATGCACTGCACACGTTATCTGTGACTACACTGACTGCCAATATTACCGCAACGAACAGAGTGCAAGTTTACAACAAAACACACCGAACAGTACCAGTGAAGTTATTGTAATTACTGTAATTCATGTAGGTACAACGAACAAATCTAATATTTGTATAGCAGGTTTGGACTTCAAAAACGAATTACGATACCATGAATAGGTCCACCCTTGATTTCGTAGATGTACCCATAAAAAATTTTATTTTTCGAATATTTCCAGAAAAACAATCCGGATTGAAGTTAAATCAGGGCAGTAGTTAAAAAAACCTAGAAAAGCACTGACGTGAAGTCAGCAGCATTTGCGCGCATGTCTACTTTTGGTGATATCCTTTAAACATGCCCGCCAAAGCTGCTGGACTTCACGTCAGTGTTTTTCTAGGTTTTTTTCGATGAAGTACTAGAATTCAATTTGATGTAATCGGTAATTTGGAAATATTGGGAAAATAAAATTTTGAATGGGTATATCTACGGAATCATTAGGCGGATTTTAACCAGTCGCGAACTCGAAATTCGTAATAAGGCCTAAAACCTACTCTACAAACATAGAGTCATTTCTTTCGTAAGTAGTTGTGTTTACACAATTAACAAGACAATGTGAATCCGCCCTATGATTCCGTAGATATACCTATACAAAATTTTATTTTCCCAAATACAGATTAGATCGAATTGAAATCCAGTACTTTATCGAGAATGACAGATGGAAGGTTCATACAAAAATTCATGAGCATATTCTGATCAGAAAATCACAGAACATTGGAAAAAAAACGATCATTACGAAATTTTGCAAAAAGCTATCCATCAGCATTTTCTAACTAGCTTCCAAGTTTCATCATGACTGAATTAGTACGTTTTGAGTTATTCCTAAAAACACAACGATATCGAGAAAATTTGACATTCATTCACAATATTTCCGAAATTAATAACCGTATCGAATTGAAATTGGGTACACTGCTGTGAAATTTTGGTTACAAGATATGACCGAAATGCTTTCTAATTTAATGAACATTTTCCGAAAGAAAAATTTCGAAAAAACTGTTTTCAAAATTTACTGAGAGCACGAGCTCAACAAAATTTTGCAACTTTTGAGTCCTTATTATGCTCCAACTAACCGTCAAGATTCAATTCAATCGCTTTCGCGTAGTTCACGAATTATCACGAAAACAACCTAAAAATTTCAAATGGCTTTAACTTCGGAATCGTTTGCAGATTTTGCACTTTAACGAACTTAACTTTCGCATTTTGAAATGCAACCAACCCTGAAAGCCTCAAGTCGATAGAATCCTCCATAAGCCGGGGATCATGAGTATGGACAGAATCGATTTTGACACCGGATTCGTCATCAGCGAGTCCAACCTGGTCGTTTGAGACCGTTTTCAGGAAGAAATTCGAAAATAACAGACATTTGGACTAAACTATAGCACGCTGTTTCCCAGAACTTGCGCTCAAAAATGACGGCATGAACCTTCATAGGAAATTTTAGCGGAATCTGACTGATACTTTCTATTCTACAGGTGGGTCATAAATTATCTATCACCACACTTTGAGATATAAAGGTCATTTTATTCGAAACAACGTACTTTTCGAGTGCATGTTCTAAGGAACAACGTGCACAAATGTCTGTTATTTAAGAATTTTTTCCGGAACAGATTCCGTCAGGCTTGCCGGCTGACCGCAGGCACGATAGCGGACGAAAGGAGAATACTATCGACTTGAACCTCTCAGGGTGGGTTGCATTTCAATATGCAAACGAAAACTTCGTTTATAGACGAAATCGATGAAACGGTTTCAGAGTTTTGGATTTATTTCTCAGATATTTCAGAAACAACTGGATTGATTCCATTGAACCTTCGTAGTTAGTAGAAGTACAGAGACGCACAATGTTTCGCTAAATTCTGTTGAGATTATACGGTCAGTTTTCAAAAAATCTTATTTTCAAAATTTTTTTCGAAAACATTTTTATTCGGAATTTATTCATCGTATTAGATGTTCATTCTTGGAGTTTCTTATTTCAAAGCAGTATATTAGATTTCTGTGCGATTCGATTATATATTTTGGAGATATTGAAGAAAAATTTGTCAAATTCAGTTATTGCTCCCTCGGTATCGTTGCTTTGTCCATGATATCTCAGAAAATACTGATTTAATCATGATGAAACTCGACAACTAATTTAATAATGCTGATATGAACAACTTTGTGCAAAACCTGTGATTATCGTGTCATTAGCACAGTTTGAAAAAACTTCATTTTGTTTTGTCAAATTTATCCATTGATCCTCACGAAATTCTATATAAACATTCAAGATGTCATTTTTCAATCAAGTACTGGATTTCAATTCGATCCAATCTGTATTTTTGGAAATATTGGAAAAATAAAATTTTGAATGGTGTATATGTATTTCTACCGGCCTATCATAAACACAATAACTTCCAAGAGGAACAACTTGCAGTAGATTTAGACCTTGATAAAGAAGGTGGAGTTCGAGAATAGGTAAAATCCGCCGAATGATTCCGTAGATGTACCCATTAAAAGTTTCATTTTTTCAGTATCCCTATAACAGATTGGATCGAATTGAAATCAAATGTTTGATTGAATAATGACAGCTGAAAGGTTCAGGCGGAATTTCGTGAGGATAATAGGATCAGAAGATCACAGTATATATTGAGTAATTTCGAAAAAAAATTGTTCATCGGCACCATGATGTAAATAAACATGGTGTGCTCATCTGAAAAAAAGTGACATCAGCAAGATGAAAATAAAGGAAAAATATATCCTGTGCTTTGAATTTGAATGAAAAACGTGACTTCACCATTGTTAAATCGATCACAGATGTGCAGATGAGCACACCATGTTTCACTTACATCATGATCGGTATCAGCAAATAACCACAAATATTTTGATTCATCGCTTGCAGTTGATCTAGGTCTATGATTGACATAAAGAAATACAGATCCAAACTACAGAACATGAAACCATTTCTTGACATCGATGAAGAGTTACTCAATCACAAAATATATCTAACATCAAGGATATGTATAGAAATAATTGAATTCACTTCAAGATTCTAAAACCAAATTATCCTGCAACAAAAAGTATATCATCATAGATCTGGAATCTATATGCCTTTGATTGACATAGAAAGGAATCCATAACAT
Organism: Myrrha octodecimguttata; assembly: GCA_958510865.1. NCBI lineage: Eukaryota > Metazoa > Arthropoda > Insecta > Coleoptera > Coccinellidae > Myrrha > Myrrha octodecimguttata. The sequence goes on along the minus strand of OY294058.1, from coordinate 54,767,536 downwards.
GGAACATAAAACCTTCTCTTGACATCAATGAAGAGTTATATATTCCCAATCACAAAATTTATGTCGATAGATTCATTCTATTGAAAAATCCATCCGAAACCGCTTAAAGCGACAAAATAATCTGCTCATCAGCTTCTCGGTCTAACAGAAGACTTATTGACTCATAAATCAGAACCACCTATGAAGCTGCGTTCCACCTTTCCAATTAACAACCGTAATTATTCCAACATTCGTCCATTCATTGGGAGTCAACGAATTTCGGCCGGCATAAAGGAAGTCACTCAGACAAAACAATGGTCCTTTTCGAAATATCGCACCTTTTTCAAACCAGTTTGATGATTTTGCGATCCTGCAATCGCTGGTAGGGCGATCGGAATAGCCAAAGAAAGTACAAATAAATGGCGTCCGGACCACAGATCCTCATTTTGTGATCTCCATTCCACCTGATCATATCGATTTTCAGACATGATGGTAAGTTTATCCCATTTCTTCGGCTTGATGGTGTGTCTAGTGAATGTGAAAGTGTTTAGTTTTTTTTTCTTGAAGCGCGTAATCGGATATTCTTGGTAGTGTGGACTGTGTCCGGTTGGGACACTTTTTAGGTTCGTCCGGTTTATGCAATCTATCGAGAGAGCAAGATGAAGGTTGATGGGGTGTAACGGATCAGCGCTTTCATGTGTTTTTTCCCTTATTGAAAATTCTTTGCAGAATGAAAGTTTTAATTTGAAAGTTCAATTTGTTTTCGTTGATTACTTCATGTGGGTTGCTGTTGAGAATTTTTGGGATGTACAGAAATTTATGGTTATTTTTGAATTTTTTATGGTTCGATTGCTTCCAGAAATTAATTTTGGATTGGAAAAGGTGATTACTTGAATGATAACAAGTATAAAATCCTCATGAACGCTTCGTTTTCATAATACATATGGTGTTTTAATTTTAATTTTTCGAAAAATGTTTTCTCAAATTTTCTCCATTGGCCAATTATATTCAGCTCAAATTTGGCGAAAATATTCCGCTTATTCAATTGCTCGTTTATGGGGTTATTTTTTTGAGCATATGTCCTTTTCTTGCTTCTAGATCTTTTTATGGTGCGCCACTGGTAGTTTAGAAAATTTGATAGAGAATTCTTGTTTTATTTTCAAATATTTTCAATACATTTTTTTCTTATGCTTTCGTTTTAGAGATTACATGTTGTTTAATTTCTAATTTTTCCAAAAATGATCTCTCAAATTTTCTTCATTGGCCAATTATATTCGGTTTAAATTCGGCAAAAATATTTTGCTCAGAAGTAAAACTCATACAACATGTCAATTGCTCGTATATAGGGTTATTTTTTTCCTGGAGCAATATGTCGTATTCTTGCCTCTAAATCTTTTCATGGTGCGCTACTTGTAATTCAGAAAATTTGAGGAAGAATTCTTGTTTCATTTGCAGACTTTTTGAATGTTTGCGATCTTGTTTATGCTTTCGCTTTCGAGAAAAAATATTATCCACTGACGAAATCGATGAACACACGGACTGAGGAAAATTGATATTTTTCTGACGAATTAACAGTAGATTTTTTTTCATTTTTGGTTTATTATTTGTTAAAATCAAATAATAAACCTTAGTGATCGACCAACAAAAAAAAATTTTAACCCCCTCTGAAAATTTCACAGTTTACGTTTTGGAGTATGTAGATTTGAATGAACGAATAAAAAAAAATCCGTCCGCCCGCCGTACAGTACAGAACGAAAATCCTTGAAACTTGGTAGAAAAATCGTGTGTCACTCGGGGTTGATCCCCCAAGCCTTTCAGCAGGATGGGGGTTCCGCGGGGAAAAAATCATTTCTCGAAAACTTACCACCGAATTTTCGTGAAACTCTGAAAGTTGATAACTGTGGCATAACTAAACCTAAAAAATTTTACCTGGATGATTTCTGACCAGTGGTTTCTGAAACATGAAGAAAAACGCTGCAAATTTCCAAAAATATCGAAAATGAATCATCGCATTCGATTCTAAGTTGTTTAAGATATCAACGGTATATTGGGTTTCTTAACTAAGAAAATAATAAACCCTTGTGTAAAATTTGCAGTGTTTTTGATAATGATAGCATTCTAGTTTGAATCCAGAACTCGGAAAATAAACGTTTCGTCAGGATCTTCTTTTTCAATTTGGAGTTCTTACGATTTTATGTCCATTTATTTCGTTACCAATGTGTCAATTGACTTTAATTATTGTTATCGAGGAACAATGATTATAGTTATGCTCAAATTGTTTCATAATCATGCTGAATTTGGTTCATTTTGAGAATGGTTTTTTCAAGTCTTTGAAACGACTGATGATAAAACTACAGATAAAATTCTGAAAAAAAACTGACGTAAAATCAGGAGCTGTTTTTTTCAAATTCGTTGTCAAAGCGGTCATCTTTTCAGCCAAACGAAGCCTACTTGATGAAAAGAGTTTGCAAATTCTATCGAAAGCTGATGCATAGAGTTACTAGATAAAAAAATATATATTCTTCAAAAAAATTTAAGAAATTCAAAAACATTTTCCAGAAAACATCCTCACGAATTTTCAAACTAAAACAAGGGTTGATTACTATCACTCAAGTATTTCTTGGTATATCTAGGAGATAGCTTCGATGTTTCTAATTAACAACGAGAACATTTTTTTCAAATATCTCCGGAAATGAACATCGGATCGATAGAAATTTGAAATACCCTCGTTAAAAATCAACCTCAACCAAATTTTATCATGATCTGATGAACAGTCTCAGATAGCCCTAGTTATTTCAACAAGAATAAGCAAGAACATTTCTGAAAACATTTTTTTAATATTTTTCCACGAGTGAATCCCCACGAAAATTCTCACAAAGTTGAGCGTTGGTATTCTCCTATCAATTTAGAAGTTTCGAACTGAACGCATCAGCACTTCTTGAGATATTGAGGAACAAACTTGATAATTACAAATGCGTATAATTCGAAAACCGTTCGACCGATTTGTACCCATTCACGTACTCAATCGAGTATTTGAACCCCAATCACACTCTGATATTCTCTGTGGTCAAGGAAAATACAGACATTTTGAAAAACTGACTATTTATTGATTAGTCATTCACGTTCTGAAACAAATTACATCAACCCATCATCCAATCTACGTACTATAATTTTGATAAGTTAAAGAGCCTCTGAAGAAACTAGGAAGCACCGCTTGTGCTCTGAAATTATCTTCGGCAAGTAAGAGAGCACAATCATGAAGGCAATTTATTAATCAACAGCGTCTCACTTATCGTCGTCTGTGAGGTGAGCTGCCTCTCGAACCATATCATAATTTTTTCAACTATGTTACGATAATTCGGTAGGATGAAAATAATCAACAGGTATCTGCTTCTTCTCTACTTTCATTTCGTCCGTTCAAAATAGATATTAAAACATCAGGAAGTGTATCAAATAACAGGATGTAAGATGTGCTCTAACGAGAATAATGAATACTGCAACAGATACTCTATTTTTTTTTGAATTATGGAGAAAAAAATCAGATGGTTACATCTCCTGAACCATTGGGTGGACTTTGCCCACTTGCTCATTCAATAGCGTTCAAAATTAGGAATAATTTAAAAAGAATGTACAGGTGGGCAAAATTCGTTGTCTACTGAAGGGATCTCGAGAACTATAGCAGCTAGAAGAAAACTGATAACACATTCTCGAGCTCTTTTTTCTTGACTAATCGGAATCTGAAAACTGATCCAGCTTATCGTTCATAGAACTTGAGTTATGAGCTAAAACTGAGAAATTGTCATTTTCAATAATGCTGAATAACTCGCTTGTTTGAACTCGTATTCGAAATCTGTTGATACATTCTACAGGCACTTTTTTAGGAGTAATTTAAATATAATATGACTGAATTTTTTAATCCAGCCATTTTCGAATAATAAGAAGGATTTTGAATATTTCTAATGTAAAGTATAGTCGAAAGTTCTCGTATCTTGCTGCAAAATTTCTGCTGATTTCAAAAATGTATTATATGTCGCTATTTACATGAAAATTACATGAGAAAAAATTCAATACTTTTTTCTTGCTTTTCTATTCACTGTTGAATTATGAGAAGGACTGACGTTACCATAGCGACGATTGAATATGCATTATCTTTGTGTGAACTTGCGCCTCTATGATCAGAATCAGCGATTGCTGAATAAATATTTCTATGGTTAATTTGTCATAGTTCTGAAAATTTGCAATAGCAAATCGGTTTATTATCCCTTATGGCCCGAAATATTCCAAATTATGAAAAATTCGATATGCGATATATTCAAGCGAATGGAAATAGCTGCGTTACAAGGGAAGTCTATTTCGAGAAAAATCCAGAACGACATATATAATAATACATATAATGCAAATTCAATGGTCGCTATGGAAACGCCAGCCTACTTATAATAATTCAACAGTGAATAGAAAAGCGGGGAAAAAGTATTGATTTTTTTCTCATGTTATATTCATGTAAATAGCGACATATGATACATTTTTGAAATCAGCAAAAATTTTGCAGCAAGATAAGAGAACTTTCGACTATAGTTTACATTGGAAAAATTCAAAATCCTTCTCATTTCTCGAAAATGGCTGGATTAAAAAATTCAGTCATGTTATATTTGAATTACTCCTAAAAAAAGGCTTGTAGAATGTATCAACAGATTTCGAATACGAGTTCAAACAAGCGAGTTATTCAGCATTATTGAAAATGACAATTTCTCAGTTTTCGCTCATACCACAAGTTCTATGCGCGATAAGCTGGATCTGTTTTCAGATTCGGATTAGTCAGGAAAAAAGAGCTTGAGAATGTGTTATCAGTTTTCTTCTAGCTGCTATAGTTCTCGAGATCCCTTCAGTATTAAACGAATTTTGTCCACCCTGTATAATAGTTTTATTAGTCTCTTATATCAAGAAAAATTTGTGTTTCTCATGTAGCGCAAGGAATAACTAACATGGCCTACACAGAACACACCCGGTATCCTAACCCGCACAAGAATAAGCATCTGAGGGGTTCCACAGTGAAACCTACGAGAATCGGCAACAATACAATGCAATTCTTTGGCAGAAAATATTTTGAAATAATCAGCGTTTTTATTGTGTTTTTTCTCTTATTGAAAATTCTTTTCAGAATGAAGGTTTTTATTTCAAAATTCAATTTGTTTCTGTTTATTGAGTACTTCATGTGGGTTGCTGTTGTTAATTTTTGAGTTGAGAAATTTTATATTTGATTTTCTAATTTTTCGATGATTCTTTACAACTGCTTCAAAAAATTAATTTTGGATTACTAAAGGTAATTACTTGAATAATAACTAGTATACAGCCTCATTAACATTTCGTTTTTTAGATACAGGCTGATGAATTTTTTCTGATATTTTCTCCATTGGTCAATTTATTCAGCTGAAAATTGGCAAAGATAACTCGCTTAGAAGTTAAACTCATAAGACATGTCAATATTGTCAATTGCTTGTAAAGGTTTACAGGGTTATGTTTTTCTGGAGCAATATGTCTTCTTTTTGCCCCTAGAACTTTTTCATATTGCGCCATTGGTAATTTAGAAAATACTAGAAAGAATTCTTGTTTCATTCACAAATTTTTTCTGAATAATTTTTTTCTTATGCTTTCGTTTTCGTTTTTATTTTTTGAATTGTGGAGAAAAAAATCAGATGGTTACATCTCCTAAACCATTGGGTAGACTTTGCCGACTTGCTCATTTAACCGGTGCCCAAAACTACTCTGAAAATTTTCTCTTGTTCATGAAAATTAGGAATAATTTTTAAAGAATGTATTATAGTTTGATTAGTCTCTTATATCAAGAAAAATGTAGGTTTCTAATGTGGCGCAAGGAATAACTAACAAGGCCCACACAGAACACACCCGGTATACTAACTCGTACAAGTATTAGCTTCCGAGGGGTTCAACAGTGAAACCTAGGAGAATCGGCAACTATACACAATGCAATTCTTTGGCGGAAAAATATTTTGAAATAATTTTCGATAAAATTGTTTTAATGATTAGATCAGCACTAAATCCTGCACAAAATTGGACATCAGCATTGGCCAAATAATTAATGAGTACTGAGATAAAATCACGAAATTTGACATATGTATTTTTTTCCCAATATCTCTTCCGAAATGGAAATTTTGGAAATATTTCGAATTTTTTAGAAATTAACTAACCATATGATGCTGACAAATCATTCCATGCAGTTGAGCGCCAGTATCCTACAACTTACTACCAAGTTTCAATCCGTTCGCTAAAGTGGTTTCTGAGATAACCTACAAAATTCAAATTCGGTTAACTCCGAAACCGCTCGAGAAGGATTCGGCATATTAACGAACTTTACTGTGTAATTTTCGTCCTCAAGTTATCGTGCCTACAGTCAGCCGGACAAAATCGATTCGTCGAAATTACTGACACTTGTGCGAAAGGATAGGACGGTCATCACTTGTTAACGTCTGTTTCTAACACAAATCTTGAATTTATCGAAATTTGATTTCATCAAAGAATAAACCAAAATCTTACTCCACCACCGAAGAGGTAGAGTAAAAGGCGCGTTTTTCTTTATTACACAGGGACCACTTGTCGGAAATCATCCGGTGAAAATTTTTAGGTTGAGTCATGCAACAGTAATCAACGTTGAGAGTTTCATGAAAATTCGGTGGTAAGTTTTCGAAAATGATTTTCCTACCCCCACTTTTGAGCCCTTAGGGTTCACTGATCCTGCTGAAAAGCTTTGAGGATCAATCTGGAGCGACACACGATTTTTTTACCAAGTTTCACTTATTTCGGTTCAGTACTTTCAGAGAAAAGCCCCGGACAACGGACGGCGGACGGACGGATTTTTTTTATTAGTTCATTCAAATCTACAAACTTCAAACTGTGAAATTTTAAAAGGAGGTAATTTTTCTGTTGGTCGATCACTAAAGTTTATTATTTGATATTATCAAATAATAAAAAAGACGCTCTGCTGTTTCACTATACTGGATGGCGTCCTTTAATTTTGTCGTATCTTATTCCGATTTCAAGGAAAAAATTAGATTTCCACGAAATCCTTCGAATTAACATAAAATCCATCAAGTAAGCTGAGGTGAATGAATGAATATATTATTAATTTTTATGCATATTTTCCGATTTGTAGCAATGATTCATGAATATTCTATGAACTCTTAAAATCATCTTGTGAAGTGCAGATACTATGAGAAAATTTAAACCTCAACACCTGTAAAATGATGGCGTGAGAAAAAAGCTTCGAAATCGAATGAACCCGTAAAACTCCTGATTTCACGGATCGATTAAAGCTTATTTTGGAAAGATTTTGCATCATTTTTTAGGTTTTTATGGGTTTTCACTCCCAATATCTGAAACAGAACTATTGAAATGAAATAAAAATATTTTTTTTCATGATAAACGCTCTTGCTTTCTTTATCATTTGTATTGTTTCTGTATTGTTCAGTAGGCAATCTTTTCTGTAAGAAACTGCCCTTGACAAATAGTTTGATACTGCAATCCGCTAGGGCGTTTTTCATGAAAATATCAATTTTTATTTAATTTTCAATAGTTCTGTTTCAGATATTGGGAGTGAAAACCCATAAAAACCTAAAAAATCCTGATTTCACGTCAGATATTTTCTAGAATTTTTTAACTATGTAACGATAATTCCGTATGACGATAACCAGAATGAAAATAATCAGCAGGTACTTAAAGCTGCTTCTCTACTTTCATTTCAACTGTTCGAGCTAGATATTAAAACTTCAGGAAGTGTATCGGATAACAAGATGCAAGGTGTGTTCTAACTAGAATTCTGCAACAGATAAATATCAAGAAATTATATCGGATATCGTGGATATCCTGGAAAAAGTTGATATGATAGAATGACTCGCTTTATTACGGCGATACCGGAACAGCTATAATCGTTTTTGCTTGTCCGATATTTTATCTACGATGCGAATTGTTATCGCTTCCATCTTCACGGTTTGAAAGGTTCATCTAGTTTTTCTGATACCGATGGCGTAGGGACAATTGTTTCCTTTCACGAAGAACAAATTGATGGTTAGGAGCAAAACAATAGTTCAATTTCATCCATGTTAATTTTGTTTAGCATGCTTTCTACGATGTATGAGCTTTTTGTGTGTTGATTTCATGGAATAATCGAAATACAGGTTATGGAAATTACATTAAAGAAATTAACTGAGAAGTCAGGAGGTTATTCTATTGTGTCATCACAATGCCTGTAATTTGATTCAGTCCGTCCGGCAGGCCGTCTGTGTTGTTGTTGTATTTTTGTTGTATTTTTTTCGAATATCCTAGGCTTCAGCGAAACCCCTCAGAAGCTTAAAGCTTGTGCGAGTTAGGATACCGGGTGTGTTCTGTGTAGGCTTTGTTACTAATTCCTTGCTCCACGTTAGGAACAGCACTGTTAATTGTTTACCCAACAGCGAATGGTTGGGCGGTCCCCTGAAAACCGGAAAAGTTATTTCCCGGCCAAGGGCTTGAACCCCAGACCTTACGATCATGGGGCTTGCGCTCTAACCACTGAGCTACCGCCGCTACCGCCGTGTATGCTGTAACTTTCGAAAGAAAAGGCCTAAAGTCTTGAAATTCTCAGGCTAGGTTTTCATCTTGAATATCTCGGTTGGGTTCGTTAATGGGCAAAATCTGACGAATGGTTTTTGTGTTATAGACATTTGAAATTTTGATTTTTCAATAACTCGAAAAATATTCTTCTGATCGAAATGAAACTTGATTGGTGAATGGACAGTATCAATAAGAAGAATAATCCGTACAAAAATTAGACAAAAAATTTTTCGGAATTTTTTTTCAATTCTTTGAAATTTTGAAATTTTATTCGCAAGTATTACCAATAATGCAGATGTGTTCAAATAGAAATTCTTCACTTGCTAGAAAAATGACGTAGTGAAGGTTCGTGCAAAAATGTCTTGAGGCTTCAAATATGAACAAGCGCGTAAAAGTTACTGTCCTCAGCGCGTAAAAGTTACTGTCCTCACGTCAGTGCTTTTCTAGATTTTTCGTTTAGTATGCTTTCAACTTTTTATGCGATTTCGTGTGTTGATTTAATTGAATCATCAAAGTATAGATTATAGAAATTACAGAAGGTAAATTAACTAAGAAGTTAGGAGGTTATTCAAGTTTGATTTTTCACGCGCTTATTCTGGGAAACAGCGCGATATCGTTTAGTCACAATGTCTGCAATTTGCGAATTTTGAGCTGAAATTGGTCTTAAATAACTAGGTTGGACTCACTGATGAAAAATCCGTGGTCAAATTTGATTCTGTCTGTCCGGCCTTGTGTGCTGTAACTTTCGAAAGAAAAAACCTAGAGTCCTGAAATTCTCAGGTTAAGATTTGATCCTGAATGAATATCTCTGTTGAGTTCGTTAATGGGCCAAATCTGCTTGATGCTTTTTGTGTTATAGCCATTTGAAATTTTGATTTTTCAATAACTCGAAAAATAAATATCTGGTTGAATTGAAACTTGGTAAGTGGATGAACAGTATCAAAAAGAAGAATAATTCATAGAAAAATTTGAAAAAAAAGTTTTCGAATTTTTTAATTCATTGAAATTGCGAAATTTGTTTTTCCCTATTTTGCATATGATGGTATCAATCTGAAATTTGGAATACTGCTGTGAAATGTAAGGCTCTGGGTTTGAGCAGAATTTTTCCGAACATGGTGGAGATTTTCCAGAAAAACACATTTTTAGAAAAAACTGTGGATTTTTTTTTCAATTTACTGAGTTTACGATCTCAACAAAGTTTTGCTCAGAAGTTGCGTGTCTTTATGCTTCAAATAACTGCCAAGTTGTAATCCAATCGCTTCAAGAATTTTGAGAATATGATCGAAATTTCAAATGGCTGTAATTCCGAAACCGTTGGGTCGATTTAGCCCATTAACGAACATAACAGTCGCATTTCAAAATACAACCTACCCTGAAAGTTTCAACTCGATAGCATCGTCCGTACGCCCGTAATCGTGCATATGCACGGCCGGACAGAATCGATTTTGATACAGGATTCGTCATTAGTGAATCTAACCTAGTGGTTTGTGAACATTGTCGAGAAGAAATTACAGAAATATTTGGACAGAAGCATACACGTTGTTTCCCTAGAACATGATCGCAACAATTAATTTTTTCAATTTGACAAAAGATTCGAAATACGAATGTATTGAAGGAAATGAAAATTTTCGGTCCATTGTCTTATAAAGTAGTCAGGTATATAAACTGGAATGTTATAGTTCAATTCGTTGATCGTTTACGCTGTTCCGATATTGTTCATTAGGCAAAATTTTTTTCGAAAAACTCCCACTGACAAATAGTTTGAATCCCACAATCCTGAGAGTGTTTTCTATAAGTGATGATTTTGTTTAATTTCATAAGTTCCTCTTCAGATATTGGGAGTAAAAACGTAGGAAAAGCCTGAAAAACAAATTTGAACATGCGCGCAAAAACCGCTGACTTCACGCCAGGTTTTTTCTAGATTATTTCTTCAATTTTCAACCTACAAATCACAAGAATATTATATTAAATTTATTGAGCACCTAATTTCAAACGTTTATTTTCCACGCAGTTGATTGGTGTAGATATCGATACTACAGTTTACATGAAGACACTAGACGACTTCGGCCCAAGTTGCCAACCCACAATTTTCATCACAAATTTACTATCACTGGGGAACAGGAATTTCAGGTCAAATTCGACATGACGAGGTTCGCGTTATTTATAAATATCCATAAAAGATGCCTTGGCTCCTCAAACAAGATAATTCCTTCCAAATATAGGGTTTTGTTTAGATCATCACTGATTGGCTGAATTTAAGTTGGGGTTCCTGATTTCTTGTCGGTAGTGTCAAGTTTATATTGGATATGTTCCGCAAATCAACTTGGTTATTTCGGTTGCCGGTTGTACCGTTCCGTAAATATGATATATTCGGTTGGTTCCTGAAAAGAGGGTTATTACGGAATTTGGTTGATTTGGCTCTTTCTGTCACCAGAACGGCAGTCAATGTTCTATAATAATATATCCATAGCATAGAACAATCTTTATTTACTTTATGACCCATACCAGGATCCATAGAACGTAGACGGGACAACAATGAAAACATTACTAAGCATGGTCTATAAGGTAAATATAGATTGTTCCATGATGTAAGTAAAACATCATGATGTTAGCATCATAGATTGTTCCATGCCACGGATATGTTATCATAGAGCCATGTTTTGCTTACATCATGCATAGAACATTGACTGTTGTTCTGGTGACAGAAAGATAGCTTTTTTATCAATCAAATTCCGTAATTAACGTTTTTTCAGGAACCAACCGAATATTTCATATTTACGGAACGGAAAACCGGCAACCGAAATAACCAAGTTGATTTTCGGAACATATCCTATATAAATTTGACACTATTAACATGAAATCAGGAATCCCAACTTGAATTTCAGTCTAATAAAAACCTATATTTGGATGGAATTATCTTGTTTGAGGAGCCCAGGCATCTTTTTCGGATATTTATGAATAATGCGAACCTTATCATGTCGAATTTGTCCTGAAATTCCCGTTCCCCAGTGAAAGTAAATTTGTGGGTTGGCAACTTGGGCCGAAATCGTCTCTTCAAAGTCGACGACGGATCTGCCAGCAGCAAATTCACCATGGAGAAAATATGAATTCCCCTCATCAATATTCAAACATCCGGTATAAAATGACCGCATCTGCCTCAAATATTGCGCGAAATCTAGAAATAATAAAGAAATCAGCTGTCTCCATATGAATATGAATTAGAGGTATTTCTTAAGCGGACAACCATCCACTATCCGGACATTGCCAACGCATTTGCATCAATTAAACCTACATAACTTCAGAACAATCGTCCGGAGATGACAAAGATCAGAATTTATCGACATGATTTAAATTTTAATACCTACACGGAGAAAGTTAGTCCAGCTTTATATAATCTACATAAGAGACTCTCCCTGAAATGTGGAATCATAATAAAAATGACCATCATTCCAGGTCATTTCACTTTCGAGTCGTCTTAAGAAACCAGTGGTATCAATCTTGGCACTTCGGTAGTTAGGTTTGATGCGATAATTATAGTCATGATAGCTTTAGAATGTCTGGTTATTAATTTTAATTATGATACTTTTATATCATTCGAATGAGATGAGAAGTTTTATTTATAAATATAATAAAATACATAACTTGCCTTCATTTCCAAAAACTTTTTATTGTTAATTGAAGTATCAGTTATGACATTTATATCCGAGAAATTAAATCTGTCAAATGGCCTCCTCTTACAGCTCTACAGACGTCCACTCTTTTGTTAAAATTTTCAATGACATTTTGACATAATAATTGAGGCTTTTTCTCACTAATGACACGAATTATTTTATCCTTTAGTTCAGGAACCGATTGTGGATTATTTTATAGACCTGGCTTTTTCCATAACCCCAAAAAAATAGCCCATCGTTGTCAAATCACATGATCTTGTTGGCCAATTGACATCACCGTTTCTAGAGATTATTCGTCCAGGAAATTTTTGTCTCATTAAATCAATTGTGTCATTTGTAAAAGTGAGGTGTTGCGCCATCCTATTGAAACCAAATGTCCTCTAGATCAATATTCATCAATTCAGGCCTCAAAAATTCGATTATCATCAGACGGTATCCATCACCATCTACAGTTACAGCTTCACCAGCAGCATTTTCAAAAAAGTGAGGTCCAATTACACCACCTAACCATAATACACACCAAAAAGTGACTCGTTAAGGATGCATAGGTTTCTCATGAATAATTCGTGGATTTTCCTCACCCCAGATACGACATTCTTGTTTATCGACAAAGCCACCGAGTTGAAAATGTGTCTCATCGGAAAACATGATTTTTCGAGAAAAATCAGCTGGTTGTTCATTGATGAAATTGACAAATGAAGGACGTTTTAAATTATCTAATGGTTCTAGTTCCTGTGTTATTTGAACCTTATATGCCTTCAGAGCTAAATCATCATGTAAAATAGGCCATGTTGTGGACCCACAAGTCCAACTTGTGAACGTCGTCTAATGGACATTCCGGGGTCTTCAGCAACACTTTAACGAACCAAATCAATATTTTCTTGAGTGAATGAAATAGAAGTACTCAGTGTGGGTTTTTTATTATAGTCGAAAACCAAGAGCTTTCAGCCAATCACAAGGCATCATCAGGGTTTTCCTGGAAGGGTTATTGAATTCATAAAAACAGAAATATTCACAACATCAGGATGATCACCTGTCCAGGAATTATCCCAAGTCACAGCAAAGAGGAATGATACAGCAAATAACAATCACGTACATTCGTAATAATCAAGTTAATAAAATCAATGAAATTCAAGCCATTTTTTTCGTCCGTGACGCCAGTTCATGCAAAATTGCGTGAGGTAATGGATTTGACTTTGAAAATGCTCGTTAAAACTCTTCACGTACCAGTGCTTTTCGCTAAATTTTTTGTATATATGATACTCAAATGTATACTCAAATTCAGTGAGGTTTATTGAATTTAATGTTATCATTCTGTTCATTGTTCGTGTCCAATTCAGTCATTCTCAATAATTTTCCGAGCACCACACATATAAGAATCATTATGAATATTATTTCTTTACGGAAACCAAATTGATATTTATATTTTCCTAATTTTCAATGACTAATTACAATATTTAATCCACAGAATACCCTACCACTTCTTCTGGCATTCGCTATCTGCCTGATCACATTCTCAAACGCTGAATCTACAACAACTCAAAGTCCCCCTCAGAAAAAGACGAGAACAGTAGACAAGGAGACCGCCTACGCTCCAAAACAACGAGTCAATTCACCAACAAACTTCGGTTTCGTCCCGGTGAAATCTTCTGAAAACTACATCCAGAAAGAACCACTTGGAAGATACGTCTTCCCCGACCTCTTAGGACAAACCCAGGCATTCGCATCTAAATACCAGAGCAATGATAAACCTCAAATAACCTACCAACAGTTGGCTCAATACGCTCAACAGCAAATTGTGCCAAGTTACAACTTTGCTCAAACACAAGCAGGACAACATTATGTTTACCCCCAACAGTACACAACTTTGCAGCAACATGTTCAACCAGCTCAGGATTACTCTCAAAACTACGAATATCAGTATACAAGTCAGCCCCAATACTACCAAGAACAATTGACGAAGAATGTGAATTATCTAGCTGCCAACAGTGTTCCTCAATATGTTTATCTACAACAACCAACCAATGCAATTGAAAATGTTCTCAGTTCTAAGGACCAAGGTGTGAGGTACATCATGTTCATTCCAAATTATGTACCACAGCAAACTGTTCAGAATTACTATGTTTCTCAACCAACAGCTCAAGACTACACCACAGCAACCATAAACCAACAACCTGAACAAGTGCAGTATGTTTATAATACGGAATCTAATGTAGCTCCTCAAAAATCAACATACCAGAAGGAACCAAGTAGCCTTTTGGATTCATACGTTCCTTCAGTGTTGCAAGTTCAGTATTATAAGAAGTTACAGGCACAGAGTCAGGCGAATCAGATTGTAGACACTGAAAAATCAACTTCTCATAATGCAAAAGTAAAGAATGCGAAACATTGAAGATAATTCTACCTCTTCAGATTTCAGAGTGGAATGTTTTGTGATATTTGCAAAGAGAAGTTGATGTTCAAAGCGTCTTTGCTATGTTATGTTGTAGTAATTATTTTATTATTATTGCTTGATTTAATTTTATTTTTTTTAGTATGAATATGTACATATTGTATTGAACTATACGTAGTCTATACCGATTTAATAAAAAATTAGTTTTCATTTTGAAGCTTTTTTGATTTTCTACATCTATAGCTCTTATTGTATCCCTATCGATATGGTGAGTGATAAAGGTTGAAAAGAAGGAAGATCAGTTGATTGAAACATTTCACATTTCACAATTCCACAAACTAGTCGCAAATGAATAAAATTGATGATCGAATGTAACAAGCGCATTCGCCATTTTGTAAAAATTCTTACGTCGTGTTTCAATTTGAATCATTTTCATTTTTCGTCTCAAGTATTCTTTAATTTATTTTCGGAAGTACTTACAAGAAAGGCAAGTGTACGGCTTTTCAAAAAAACCTTCGACTTACCTTCAAAAGAAGGTCCCACTCAACCCACCTCCCCATTTCGGGTGCAAGGGGTTGCTATTTCAATGTTCCAATCGAATTGCTCGGAACTAAGCATATAAAAATCCCCCTAAGATCTGAATTTCGTCTCTTTTGCATTTTTTCTGATTTCGCCCGGGGCGGTGATACTCAGGGTGGTAAGTTTTCGAATTGACACCCTGTATATGTTTTTGCATGGTAAATGCCAAGGTTTGATAATAAGGTAAATCAGTTTATTTCAAACATTTCGACCCTGGCAACCTAGGTATGTGTACCAGACGCCAATGAAAAGAAATAACTAGGTATGAAGTAGCCTAAAAGTGTAACCAGTGCATTCGCCATTTCCCGAAAATTCCTTTCTTATACAATAAAATCATTCACATAAATTGTTTTCACGGAGACATGAAGGCATTCACTGTGGATAAGAGTAGTTTGAAAATCTGAATTATCGAAGTGAACACAAGTTCGAATATTCATGATTTAATGGACAAATATTCCACCTTGATAGCTCAACTAGTCATACAACAAAACAATGCTCCTACAAAGAGAAAGTATCGAGAAAAAGAATTCTTTCACCGATAATGAGCATGACTCATCTTGTCCGATGCCAAAAGAGTTGTAGGCCTGTTGGATGGTCGGTTTGTGATAAAAATTTCAATAGCGCCATCTCAGGAGAACCTTACGAACCTTAACTACTGTATGACTAAACTCTGAGCGTTGTACATTCATATTCATTGAACTGGATTTCTGTCTTCTCCATGAAACATTCCTTTAATTCTGTGTATACTTTATTTTCTGAAGAAACTGTTTTAATTTAATATGGTTTACTTTAGTTGAATCTGAGATTTGATTTGAAAAAAATACATAACTCATTTGATGAGAAGTAGTCAATTTTTTTTGGAATAGCAATAATGACGCCTGTTATATTTGTTAATATGAATTTTGAACTAAATGTGGTATGTAAATTACTGCTTTCAATGTAATAGATATTTCATGTTCATTTTTTTGATTTTTAATGATATGCAGCTGCCTGACCCCAAATGGATCATATATTTTCGAAAGATTGGTTAAAATGAATTCAATGTCGCAGAGGCGAACAGAATCCTAGGAGTTCTACATTGTTTAATGCTACAACAAATAATATTTGTTGAATGAAGATAAAACATATGCTGTAAAATATTCAAACTAACCATTGCGTGAAAAATAAATAAAAAGTGTCGAAACATAAATATATTTAAAAAAATAAAATAGCACGAAATAATAACAAAGTTAACCTCTATCCTAAAATTACTTTGGCATCAGTCAAAAAATTACTAACAATTTCAAAATTCCAAACTTCAAGGCTGCTGTGTCGCCGGTATCCAATCTGATTGCTGAGTATACTGATCTCTCGAAATTTTACTCGAATATTTTCCAGTATCTTGAGATTCGCTCTTCGAAACAACCTCCCTGTGCTCAACTGTATCTTTCTCCTCTTTACCATCTGCATGCGAAGTTATATAATTCTTCAGGTGATTCTTTATTTGGTTCTGTTGCTCAGGACTGAAATTTTCAAGCCCAGCAATTATAGCAGGTGCTTTGAAATTCGATGGAGACTTGGAGTATTGCTGGGCAACAGCTTGAGCAAGTTGGTTCAGGTATGAGTCACCTTGACCTTGAGTAGTTGATGGAGGGGCGTAATAAAGTCCTGGATTGGCTGCTGCTACATAATTGTTCACTGGTGGGGGCGCCACGATCGGTCTTTCTGGAACAGGTTGAGCTGTGGAATAAACTGGAACCGGTGCTTGGGCAACGTTGTAATGCACCATTTGTATATTGGGTATTCTCGAAGATACATCTTGATGTACAGAGGTCTGGTGAGCTTGTATATGTGCTGCCTGAGATGGTGATAGCAAAACAGGAAAAGCTTTCACAATTATTAGAGCTGCTTGAGGCTGTTGGGTATACATTGAACGATGCAAGAGTTGAATAGGTACAGGGACGTAGTGTTGGTGGTAATTTGGCACCAATACAGGCCTTTGTTGGACTAGATACTCTTGATTTTGGTTATTCTGGAATGAAAGGTCGTTGTGCAGGTGGTTACGTTGTATGTCATCTTGCAGACCTATTGTTGATCCTATGAGGCCAAAGGTAAACAGGAATGAAATCTGAAAATTGGAATGTATGTTACAATTCTTGTAGACCCTGGTGTTTATATTTTTTGGTGAAGTAAACTCAATATGACCAATATGAGTGGTGGAGAATTTTTAGACAGACTGAACACATGAAATAAGATGTTATCAGAATTCTAAGACTATCTGACGTTGAAAAAAATGATCATTTTAATTTCAATTTTATTGGTTACTTGGGGTACATTAAGATCCCTAGGTGTTGGAACTTTCCTGTTGTTACCCACTAACATTGTGGGTCCAAAATGCTAAACTAGAATTGTAAAATATTGTTCTATTGTCACTATAAACATTGATGGCATTATGGCACACTTTGTCAAGTCTATACAATTCATTGCATAGAATAACTGGTGCGAACACTCTTTGACATATTTTGGGTCCGAAATGAGGTCCAAATATTGTCAAAATACAGCTTTATTGTCCTAATTCAGTTTTCGTCGATAGATACCGATATCGGGAAATCTGCCTTGAAATATCTGAAATATATTCTGAAGTTACCGACCTGTTGTATCCAAACTAGTCAACTCAGAGCTTCTTTTGATTTTCCGAGTTGGACCACTCATTTTTTTCGAGAATTTCCGAAAGTAAATTCATTTTGACAATTTTAAGTAATGAACTCCCATTTGATTCAGTCAGAATGGCGAAAATGAAGGTTTCCTTCGTCTCTGAATACACAAGTCTGAAACTTGATATTTTTCAATACGGGAGGTATTTATTATTTCAATATTTAGTTAATGGAGAAGATGTCCTCCAGAGTTGCGTACTCCAAAATACCTTTTGGAACAATAGAGACTAAGATTGATTTGTCAGATCTGAAATTCTCCTGATAAATTTGTATGAACATGAACAGCAAAGTGAATAATTCATATTTCAATAAAAATAAACATGAACATATCCTCCATGTATTTTCACAAGTACGTAACAAATTCAACACTTTTGAATTGAATAATTATTAATAGCGGAACGAAATTTAAAATGAAAAATTGCTTCGTTACAGTTCATAAAAAATTTATGAACCAAGTTTTTATGAAAGGAGATCCAAACTATCCCATAGAATACATTTGTTATACTCCTCTTATATATTAGTAAGAATCCATCATTTCAAATATCTTATTCATATTTCGGGAAATAATTCCATCAGATCTAATAGATTATTGCTCAATTCGTCTTTATACAGCGGAATTAATTGTATGGATTTGACAAAGGGTCCTTAGCGTCATCACCGTTCACAGAGCCAACTAGTGCAATATTTTACAATAGACGACTTCGGCCCAAGATGCCAACCCACAATTTTCTTCACAAATTTACTATCACTGGGGAACGGGAATTTCAGGACAAATTCGACATGATAAGGTTTGCGTTATTTATAAATATCCGTAAAAGATGCCTCGGCTTCTCAAACAAGATAATTCCTTCCAAATGTAGGTTTTCATTAGGCTGAAATTTAAGTTGGGATTCCTGATTTCATGTTAATAGTGTCAAGTATATGAAGGAGATGTTCCGCAAATCAACTAAGTTATTTCGGTTGTAGGTTTTCCGTTCTGCAAATATGAAATATTCGATTGGTTCCTCAAAAAAAGGTTAATTACGGAATTTGATTGATGAAAAAGCAATCTTTCTGTCACCAGAACATAGACATATTAAGTCTATGCACCAGAATGACAATCAATATTTTATGGTAACATATCCATAGCACAGAACAATCTTTATTTACCTTATGATCCATAGACCATACCTAGTAATTTTTGATTGTTGTTTCTTCTATGTTCTATGGAACATAAAGTAAATAAAGATTGTTCTATGCTATGGATATATTACCATAGAACATTAACTCGTGTTCTGGTGACAGAAAAAACGTACTTTCATCAATCAAATTCCGTAATTAACCTTTTTTTCAGGAACCAACAGAATATTTCATATTTACGGAATGGAAAACCGGTAACCGAAATAACCAAGTTGATTTGCGGAACATATCCTATATAAATTTGACAATATTCACATGAAATCAGGAATCCCAACTTAAATTTCAGCCAATCAGATTCGATCCCAAGAAAACCCTATATTTGGAAGGAATAATCTTGTTTGAGGAGCCGAGGAATCTTTAACGGATATTTATAAATATCGCGAACCTCATCATGTTGAATTTGTCCAGAAATTCCCGTTCCCCAGTAAGAGTAAATTTGTGAAGAAAATTGTGGGTTGGCAACTTGGGCCGAAGTCGTCTATTCGTTTATGACCCAAAATTTAAGTGAGTAATTTTAGGAGAGTGTAAATACTTGAAATATTATATGCATCTTGTGCCGGCATCTATCGGTGAAAGTCGGGTAGTTTTTAGTGAATATCCCTGTTCCGTGGTTGTCATAGAGAAATCAATGAACTCTATGACGTTTGTTGAGCATCGAAAAAAAAGTATAATAAACCCGTTCAAGGTCTAAATAACCAATCACCTGTATTCGAGAAAAATGAAAAAAATGGTACAGAACCGAGAACCGCTTGAAGGCATGGCTGCTCTCAAGAATTCTAATTTCAGCTTCCGAAGAGAAGAAAGAAGTAAATGCATGCGGTTAATATTACATGCACTTTCATTAACTCTACGGAAAGAGACCGTTTCCGCATCATATGCGGAAGAAATGAAATGACATTTCCTATAAATCAGAGCACAGATGAATCGAGTTCATGGACCATATCGAGAATTGATACTGCATCTTTTTCATGGTGAATATACAAAGCCTTCCTTAATTGCAGGTGCAAACGGACTAAGACCTCCATAAAAGTATGTTGTTTTTTCGAAAGACACCCGTATTTTTTAAGATAAATTTCTGAAAATCGACAACGATGTTGCATTTGAAGGTTTTAATGTGTAACGTGTCGTGTGAATTGCCTGTGGAACTCAACAGGGTGTCGTTTTTTCGAGGCTAATTCCCCTTTTCTTGCGATTTTTTTTTGTGGTGTGCCACTGGTATTTTGCAAAATGTAATGAAGGAACTTCGTTTTATTCGTGAACCCTGTGATTTGCTGCAATTTTTACGATTAGAGGGCCATTTCTTCTATATTTAAGATTTAATTTCGGTTTTCAGTTCGTGAAATTGACCAAGTAAAAATTCAGAAAAATGGATTATATCATTTCAGCTAATATAATATAGGCATATGCCTCAACTCTCATTCGTTATTCAAATAAATAAGTACCTGAAGTTCGTCTACTTTGAATAGAATCACCCTGTATATATGACGAACGATGAATCATAGAGAGTTCTCAAACTACATGAGAGCACCGAGTTTTAGTAAATGTTTTTTGTAATTATCGAATTCACAACTATTTACTTGTAGCAAAATCATACGAGTTAAAACTATGCCATACCTTTATTGTTTGTAGAGGCTTGGTTTTTCTATATGGAAATATCTTCTGTTCTGTTCTACTTTGATCGAATAGAGCTTCAGCTGGGGTAAATGAATTTCTACCATAGTAGATGTTTTCCACTTCCTTTTGTGGGATAACCCTTTACTCGCATAATGGATGGTATGATATTCCAAAAAATCATCCAAAGAATAGATCCGTAAATGAAGAGAGCCGTATAAAACATTGGATTTTGAGGAAATTTTGACAGTTTTTGAGAAAAATTTGTATTATTGACTTGAAAGTCAATTAATCTGATGATGCATAGAATATATTTTTTCTATGCATCTATTATTTGAAGATTCATAGAACTTAATTATAATTGGAATCAAATTTTATTTTTGTGCACATATTCTGGGGAACAGCGTGCTATCGTTTTGTTCAAACGTTTATAACTTTCGAATTTTTTCCTGAAATGGTCAATGTTGGACTCACTGATGACGACTCCAGTGTCAAAATCGATTCTGTCCGGCCAGGTGGCCGAAGGCACGATAAGGGGCGTACGGAGAATCCAATCGACTTTAAATAAGTTGCATTTCAAAATGCGACGGTCAAGATCGTTTATGGGCGAAATCGGCCAAACAGTTTTGTAGTTCTAGCCATTTCAAATTTCGAATTGAATTGAAATTCAGTAGTTGATTGAAAAATTACTGCTTGAAGGTTCATACAAAATTTCGTGAGAATAGTATGATTAGAAGAACACCAAATCTTTCCATCAGGAAATTAAGGTGCATTTTGCGGAGTCAATACGTGAAAAGATGACCGTGTTGGCAACGATTTGAACATGTCCAAATGTATGCAATTTTCGAGTTTCTTCCCGAAATTGGTGTCAAGCGAATAGGTTGGACTCACTGATGCAAATCCGGTGTCAAAATGATCGATTCGCTCTGGCCGACCGTCCGTTTGCACGATTACGCGCGTACGGAGAATCCTATCAACTTGAATCTTTGAGGGTGGGTGACGAAAATTGACGGTACAATTCGTTAATGGGCTCAATCAGTCAAAGTTGTAGTCATTCAAATTCTTGAATTTATTTCCTCGATAACTCGAGAAATTTATGCGATCGGATTGAAACTTGATAGGAAGTTGAAGAATGCCAACATGCAATGTTTGTAAAATTTGTTGGGATCGTATGACTAGTCAATCAAACCAATTTTTTTTGCTCTGAATTTGTGTTGCAAACATTTTTTTTCCGGATTTCATTCGTCAGATTTAAATGGAATTCAGCAAAGACCTTGAAGTCGATATTCAAAAACAATTTACAAAATTTCAATCCGATCCGATTTCAAATTCTGGAGATGTTGGGAAGGAAATGAACTCAAAAAATACTGATACTATCATTATGAAACTAAGTGACGAGTCAGTAAATTCAGATGCACAATTGTATGGAAAATTTTGTGATGATCTTGTCATCCAAATAATTAAGAAAAAATTCAGAATTTGAACAAAACTTCTGACTTTACATTAGTGCTCTTTAGACTTTTTTCAACACGTGCAGATAACAATTAATTGTGCTGTGAATTTCTTAAATTTGTCATATTTTTCTGCTGAAGCAAATCTTCAAAATTAATGGTCTTGAAAAGAGTAATAATTTTCACCTGAATATTTTTCGTCCATTCTATTAACCTTATAAACTTGAATTCCGCCCCAAAGGAATGCAATAAGTTTTAAAATTCCTTATTAGTTCACGACCGAAACGAAACAAAAATTCTTATTATAACACATTCCTTAAATTTGATACTCACTATAAAACTCATATCTTTTTGGAATACGACACTCTCTACTTGTTGAGTTTCAACAGATGACTGACTGCTTTAACTCTTCTTCTTATGAAAGTAAAGCAAAAGAATAATCCTTCCTCATCGATTCAAATTAATAAAATCGGAGAAATTCCATTATGGTCATTTCATTGATGGAAGATCATAATTTATTAAATGTATTTCTCGAATGTCCGAGAGTGTTGAGCAATGAGGAAGCGCTCCAACACACATTTCCGATAGGAATTGAATGAATAATAAGATTGAGAGCATTTCATTAAGAATAGGAGAAAGGAAACGTCTAGAGAATGTTTACAAATTGAAAATGTGCTCAGACGAGTCTCGATGGTAATTCAGAATAATTAATATAATGACATTGATACAACGTGTATACGGGATGTTCCGGATTCACGGAATAAAATCAGTTTCTCTTTAGATTCTACGAGAACAATTTTCAATAGACGACTTCGGCCCAAGTTGCCAACCCAAAATTTTCTTCACAAATTTACTATTACTGGGGAACGGGAATTTCAGAACAAATTCGACACCATAAGGTTCGCGTTATTTATAAATATTCGTAGAAGATGCCTCGGCTCCTCAAACAAGATAATTCCTTCCAAATATAGGTTCTTGTTAGGCTGAAATTTAAGTTGGGATTCCTGATTTCATGTTAATAGTGTCAAGTTTATGAAGGATATATTCCGCCAATCAATTTGGTTATTTCGGTTGCCTGTTTTTCGTTCTGTACATATGAAATATTCGGTTGGTTCATGAAAAAAAAGGTTAATTACGGAATTTGATGGATGAAAAAGCAATCTTCCTGTCACCAGAACATAGACATATTAAGTCTATGCACCAGAACGACAATCAGTGTTTTATGGTAACATATCCATAGCATAAAACAACTTTATTCATCTTATGATCCATAGACCATACCTAGTAATTTTTCCATTGTTGATTGTTGTCTCTTCTATGTTCTATGGATCATGAAGTAAATAAAGATTGTTCTATGCTATGGATATGTTATCATAGAACGTTGACTATCGGTCTGGTGACAGAAAGAACGTTTTCTCATCAGTCATATTCCGTGATAAACCTTTTTTTCAGGAACCAACCGAATATTTCATGATTA
Source organism: Myrrha octodecimguttata (assembly GCA_958510865.1). NCBI lineage: Eukaryota > Metazoa > Arthropoda > Insecta > Coleoptera > Coccinellidae > Myrrha > Myrrha octodecimguttata. Next base: position 54,743,900 of record OY294058.1, on the reverse strand, counting down.
CGGAATGGAAAACTGGCAATCGAAATAACCAAGTTGATTTGCGGAACATATCCTATACAAATTTGACAATGCTAACATGAAATCAGGAATCCCAACTCAAATTTCAGCCAATCAGAGATGATCTTAACAAATTCGGTGGTAAGTTTTAGAGAAATAATTTTTTTTAACCCCCTACCCCCCATTTAGAGCCTTAAGGGTACACCGATCCTGCTGAAAAGTGTGGAGGATCAACCCCGAGTGACACACGATTTTCTACCAAGTTTCAAGGATTTCCTTTCAGTACTTTCAGTGAAAAGCCCCGGACAACGGACGGCGGACGGACGGATTTTTTTTTATTCTTTCTTTAAAATCTACATACTCCAAAACGTAAACTGTGAAATTTTCAAGGGGGGTTAAATTTTTTTTTTGATGGTTGATCCTAAGGTTTATTATTTGATTTTATCAAATAAAATAATTAACCAAAAAACCATGTCGGTGTCATAGCTATAACCATTACACCATGTTCCATGCTATGGATATGTTATCATAGAACATTGACTGTCGTTCTGGTGACAGACAGATTGATTTTTCATCAATCAAATTCCGTTAGTAACCTTTTTTCAGGAACCAACCGAATATTTCATATTTACTATTTCATTATTATTTTATTTCATTTGCGGAACATATCCTATATAAACTTGAAACTATTAACATGAAATCAGGAATCCCAACCTAAATTTTAGCCGATCAGAGATGATCTTAACAAAAATCTATATTTAGGAGGAATTATCTTGTTTGAGGAGCCGAGGCTTCTCTTACGGATATTTATAAATAACGCGAACCTTATCATATCGAATTTGTTCTGAAATTCCCCTTCCCCAGTTATAGTAAATTAGGAAGAAATTTGTGGGTTGGCAACTTGGACCGAAGTGGTCTATTGCAGATAGCTGAACAGAAGTTGCGAACTAAGCAGAAGTTTTTTTTTTCAATAGACGTTTGATAACTAACATTGCTATGGTTTCATTCACCATACCAACCTCCAGAGCCTACTCTATCGAAATATGTAAAAATATAAGGGGTGTCCCACTTGAAAAAATATTTTCATACTGATATATCATAAAATATCAGTTGGCAGGGAATTCAATTAACAGAAAATTTCAAACTGAAGAAGAGCTACAGCAGTATACTTCTAAAATGAACATTCTCGAAAAACAGCCGGTAACTACGTAACGGTGAAGGCTATGGAGTTGAGGTTTTTGCCAATGAGTTCCTCCTTAAAATTAGCCCTTAGACACCGACATTAGTTTTTCCCTATCTAGTACAGAAATGAGAGTTCCCCTTCAAAATTGTCCAATTGCCCACCCTGTACAATAGTCCGATTAATTTCGATAGGGTGTTCAGTTTCTGAATGAACAGCTAAGCCATGACATGAATTTGGGATTCATTAACTCCCGAATTAAAATTTTTGGATTAATTTTTTTGACATTCGAATTAAAATATATTCCTTCAGGATTCTACTCACAACAATCTTCATTATCTCAAAATCAACAAGTACACTCTGCTGCAACGTATACAATTGACCACTCTCACTATCTGCGCATAAATGTACCTCTGAATGTAATGACCCTTTCTTTTATACACATCAACCGAGAATCCGAAGGTATCAACTGCAGTTTGCCAAAGAATGGCGTTACACATTCAGCAAACGAGAGGTATATCATAATTTCACCACTGTCTTTTGCCTCAAAAGTACTTTCGCCGGTACGATCATTTTTTGGACCGCACGACTTGGTACCGTCTAGTTTACAGGGAGAGCAAAGACAATAAGATGTTTTTTCCACAGCAAGCGCGGCTAATCGTAATTATAAGCTAATTTTGATACGGAAGTGAGTCTTCTGGGTTAATATCAGATGATGCCTCTCTTGTTTGCGTGCTTGAGTTGAATTACGAAGTGTGTGGCGTAAGAAATTCTTTTTTGAAGGGGATATGTTTCGCGAAATGTTGGAATATGTGTGGATCATCAAATATTCATTAGTTGTGTAATACGGTTGTCTCATCTGCATTCCGTATAGTATAAAATTGAGGAGTCTATGATGGTTTGTGGTGCCCAGGAGGCTTTTTCGAGGCAAGGGCAGTTTTAGCTATCATTTTCGGGGGAGGGGGAAGGGTTGATAAGTCTTGGAAAAATTAGTGTAGTAGGAGAATGATGAAATGCTAATTCAAAAACTATTTTTTCAAGCACAACATGTCTCAACAAAAACCTAGAAGAGCTCTGACGTGAAGTCAGCATCTTTTACGCGCTTGTTCACATTGCGAAATGGCTACTTGGAAATTTCGATGAAATTTGAATGAAATATGAAAATTTTCACGAAAAAAATTTTTCTTTGATACTTTCCATCTTCCAACCAAGTTTCATTTCGATCAGATGAATATTTTTCGAGTTATTGAAAAGTCAAAATTTCAAATGGCTGTAACACAAAAACCATTCGGTAGATTTGGCCCATTAACGAACCCAACCGAGATATTTAGGATCAAAACCTAACATGAAAATTTAAAGACCCTAAAGCCCCTATTCTTGAAACGGGGAAGGGAGAAAATAGGCGTGTCGACGCTGTTGCCAAGGAAACCCGGTGCATTTTTGATGGAACGATAGAGAACATTCATTCCATCACATTCAAGAATTGGGTCTTAGGTCTTTCCTTTCGGAAGTTATAGCACACACGGCCGGCCTGACGAACATAATTAAATTTGACCAAGGATTCTTCTTCAGGGAATTAAACCCAATCGTTTAAGACCATTTTCGACTCAAAATTTGAAAATTACAGACATCGTGTTCCCTAGAACAAGCGCGTAAAAAATTAAGAAATTTTGATCGGTCATTTCCTTAAAACCTCAGTGTTTTTCAGGCCACCTGTACAAGGTGGGCGAAATTCGTTGTCTACTGAAGGGATCTCGAGAACTTTAGCAGCTAGAAGAAAACTGATAACACATTCTCGAGCTCTTTTTTCCTGAATCTGAAAACAGATCCAGCGTATCGTTCATAGAACTTGAGTTATGAGCGAAAATTGAGAAATTGTCATTTTCAATAATGCTGAATAACTCGCTTGTTTGAACTTGTATTCGAAATCTGTTGATACATTCTACAGGCACTTTTTTAGGAGGTAAATATAATATGACTGAATTTTTCAATCCAGCCATTTTCGAGAAATGAGAAGGATTTTGGATTTTTTTAAATGTAAACTATAGTCAAAAGATCTCTTGATGAGAAAATATCCATTACTTTTTTCCTGCTATTCTATTCACTGTTGAATTATGAGTAGGCTGACGTTACCATAGCGACGATTCAATATGCATTAACTTTGTGTGAACTTGCGCCTCTAAGATTGTAATCAGCGATTGCTGAATAAATATTTCTATGGTTAATTTTACTTAGTTCTTAGGATCAGCAATATTTCGGGACAGTAGGGATAAAAAATAGATTTTCTATTGCTAATCTTAAAAATTATGACAAATTAACCATAAAAATATTTATTCAGCAATCGCTGATTCCAATCATTGAGGCGCATGTTCACACAAAGATAATGCATATTCAATCGTCGCTATGGCAACGTCAGCCTACTCATAATTCAACAGTGAAAAGAAAAGCAGGAAAAAGTATTGACAATTTTCTTATGTAATATTCATGTAAATAGCGACATATGATACATTTTTGAAATCAGCAAAAAATTTGTAGCAAGATAAGAGATCTTTCGATTAAAGTTTACATTTGAAAAATCCAAAATCTTTCTCATTTCTCGAAAATGGCTGGATTAAAAATTCAGTCATATTATATTTGAATTACTCCTAAAAAAGTGCCTGTAGAATGTATCAACAGATTTCGAATACAAGTTCAAACAAGCGAGTTATTCAGCATTATTGAAAATGACAATTTCTCAATTTTCGCTCATAACTCAAGTTCTATGAACGGTAAGCTGGATCTGTTTTCAGATTCGGATTAGTCAGGAAAAAAGAGCTCGAGAATGCGTTATCAGTTCTCTTCCAGCTGCTATAGTTCTCGAGATCCCTTCAGTAGACAACGAATTTTGCCCACCCTGTACAGTTCTCCGTAAATTTGCGAAAAACTTCGAAAAGTTAAATCGTACGGTTAAAAATCGTACGGTTTTCAAGATTTAATCCCTAGTTCAAACCATTATGATCATGAAATTTGTCGAAAAACCTAGGAAAGCACTGATGTGAAGTCAGCAGCTTTTGCGCGAACGTTCACCATTGGTGATATCCTTTAAACATGCGTGCAAAGGCTGTTGACATATTTTTTCTCAAAATCTCCAGAAATTATAATCCTATTGAACTGAAATTTGGTACACTGCTGTGAAATATGATGCTCGAAGTCCGAGCAAAAATTTTTTTCAAATATGATGAACAGTTTCCGAAATTTTTGGAAATTTTTCTCAACAAATTTGAGTAGAAAGAAAACTGCGAAGTTTCAATCCAATAGTTTCAGTAGTTTTAGTTTTTAGAGGAAGAAGGTCTGGATTTCAAACAAAACCACTCTTTCAAAAACAAAGGCCTTTGTTTTTGAAAGAGTGGTTTTGTTTGAAATCCAGACCTTCTTCCTCTAAAAAAATACCTACTTAATATTGTAAAAAAGGTCTCAAACTGTTCAGTTCTCAGAATATCAGGGAAATGATATGATCAGAAGATCACGGAATATTGAATATTTGAAAAAAAAATTTGAAATATTTTTTTCAAATTGTTCTAATGACATGACCATCATGAAATTTCACACGAAGTTGCCCATCAGCATTGCAGAACTAGCTGCCAAGTTCCATTCCGATTAAATCAGTATTTTCTGAGTTAATCCGGAAAAAACAACGATATCGAGAAATAAACCACGAAATTTATATATTTTTCCCGATATCTCCAGAAATTGTGGTTGTATCGAAATGAATTTTGCTACACTGCTGAAAAATATTATTTTCAATGTATGAGCAGCAGTTTTTTCCGGATTCAATGAAAAGTTTCCGAAAAACAAACTTTATCGAAAAAAATTTCGAAAACAATTTTTTTCAAAATTTATTGACTATGTGATCTGAACGAATTCCTTGAAAAGTTGTGCGTCATTATGTTTCAACCTACTGTCAAGTTTCAATTCAATCGCTCGAGTATTTCCAGAAATATCAGAGAATCAATCTCAAAATTCCGAAAAAATTTTACTGATTTATCCCATTAACGAACTTAACTACCGCATCCCAATGCGCGACCTAATCTGAATGTTTCAAGTCGCCAACTTTCTTCTCCCGAAAGCTATCTTGTCGTCGGCCGGCCAGCCAAACAGAATCGATTTTGACAACAGATTCGTCAACAGTGAGTCCAACCTAGTCGTTTGAGACCATTTTTGGGAAAAAATTCTAAAATAATAGACATTTGTACAAAACGATAGCATGCAATTGTTCTCGAAAAAAACCGACTTCAACTAATATCCACGTGATGGGGCCAAACTAGGTTATTGAAATGAAAGCATAACTAAGTGAATCAGCGTTACATAAGTATATTTATGTGCTACGGTGTTGATAATAAGTGAGATATAGTTATTTCAGTTCAATAATCTTTTCAGAATACTTTTTAAGATTGCTTAATTTTTTTTTCAATAATGAAAAACACTATAGCAGTCAGAATACCCATAATCCATATCATAAAAGGTCCTTCTACATGACTCAAATCCAACCTAGATTCAATTTGCACATCAGACTGAATGTTGTCACCACCAGTTGAATACTTCAACTCAATAATTTGAAGAAAACCATGATCTCTAAGCCTGTTGATGAAGTCTGGGAAACGCGACAAAACCTGATGACTTCTCAAATAGTACACACCAAACAAAACTTTGTTGAAATATTCCTCAAGCATATGAATCATTGGTTTTCCGTTCTGATCCAAGTAGAGCTTTCTGAGATATCTGGAACTCACCAAAGTCTTCACTGCTACTGTATTTCTTTCACGTGCGACCAAATCAGTCCAGTTCTCATTATCAGAAGGGACGAAATGTGAAGAAAAGTAATCTCGCAAGTTAGGATAACGATTTTGAACATCCTTCATCATATGAGATGCGAATGTTACTGATAAACCTCTATCGACGACATCTTTGATGGTCGAAATTAGGTTAGAATCATAGTTTGACCCCAACAAAAGATAGGTGAAACGTGTTTTGAACGCTGAGTTCATTACGGACATAGTAAAAAGGCAAACAAAGGAAAGTATCATGTCTGAGTTCCGATTGAATTTAATGTTCGTTCCTTGTTCCAGGAATATTTTTGATGTAATCACAAGCAGCTCGAAAAATTGGTAGCAATGATGTCTTCTGTGAGTGATTCTTTTCGTAGTCCATACCAAAATCGAAGCTATGATGATCGTGGATATCCAAGCAACCCAGACGTCTTCAGGAAAAGCAATAAACATGTACCTCCAATGAGGAACAGTAGAAGGACTGGGTACAAACCAGTAGTCATAGTCATCAGTCCAGGCTAGTTGGAGGGCCATCAAGCGGATCTCTCCTCGTAAGGGACAATTGAATAGATTACAGCCATAATCTAAGAAATCATCGAAAGCTGTACAAGCCTTCCATTTCTTGTAACTGACAGTCACGTTGAAATGCTCAGCAAACATGTCGATGGTATCAAGAACAAGACCTTTGTTTTGTGTGCAATTGTAACCTCGGCATATTTCGTAAGGTGGCCAGTTGATATCATAGCAGTATGCTAAAGAAGTAGGTTTTGCAACCTTTGGAATAATAGTTTGAGAAACATCTTCTTCAGAACCAAACACACATTGTGCAGAGTTGCCTTGGCTACCAGTGAGATTCAGCAGCTTCAAATTCAAGAAGATAACCTTTGAAGAGTGGTGGGACTTCAAATTCTCATCAGAATTTCTTAAATCTCTTGATGAAATCAAGAATATAGCATCAGGATTGAAAGTTAAGCTTGTGGACCTTTCGTCCAAAAACTGCTCAAGTTTTGACGTGTCAAGATCTGACAAATATAATTGTGGCTTTACGTCCACTTTTAATGCAGACAAATCTGACAATGTATTGAATCTTGTTGTGGGAAATGGGAGATTTACTTCCAAGTTTATTATGAAAATGCTATTTATAGGTTCTTTCGTGAATAGAGTTTGGATGAACAAAAACAAACATCTTGACAACTTTTCAGAGTTTAGGAGTTGGTTTGAATTTACAGAATTGAATGAGTACATTTTATTCATCTGTTGGTTTAAGCTCAAAGCAAGTGAATGATTAGGAAATGGGTATATGTACCATTATATACGTTTCCTTAAAAAATCCAATTCGTTAAATCAGGAAGTAATGATTCTTTTTCATTTCACTGATAGATATGGATTCGAAATAGAGATGTTATAATATGTTACTGTTGGTTTTCAATGCATTAAGTGGGGTTATCATCGTTTCATTTGATGAGCCTTTATATGGGCATTCATCAAAGTAGAAAATATCATTTAAAATGTAACATTATAAAATTACTACCTAAATTTTTTTTACGATTGTTTATTTTCACCATGTACAATTTTCAGTTGAAATAATTCTCAATTCGATACATGATATTCCATCTATAATTTGGATATAAAAGTGATCAAACAATGTGTAATATGCATGTAGAGATCGGTTGATGCTGGTACTTGGAATTTGATGGCTTGCGCACACAATATGCTGAAACAAAAAAAAAGATAATTATCGCAGCGACATTCATTCCAATTAAGAAATTCAAACGATTCAGATATCTTTCTTTGGCAGAACATTATACTCTCTAAGAGGATTAGAAATTTTGGAAAAGTTACTTCAATTTGAGAGATTTAGTTTTGAATAGTGATACCCTTTCTATAAGGTGAGTTTACATTGAATGAAGTTCTCAATTTTGAGTAATCGTGAATGAACTTGCAGGGATTTCTGGTTACCGCAAAGAGCAGTTTCTGCTTGCGATATCAATGTCGTATTTGTTCTTTTTATTGAGAATTCACCTGTAGATGATACTTACCTATTTCAACACGAAACATCCAGCCATATACCGACGTCCAGTTAAGAGTCACTTCCAGCTGCCATACCAACGGTTCATCGTACATATAAGTGAGTAACGAAGTTTCGATCCAGGATCAAATAAAGACATTTTCAAGCAATTATTTTCCTGTTACTCCTTGTGTGATTTTCTTAAACCAGCTTTCATTCCTGTTCGTGAGTTTATTGGTTCATCACGAAAGCAGAACATTTTATTCATAATAAACTAATTGGCGCCCTAAATTTATTCATAAGTAAACAAGAATGATATTTTTTTTATTGGTTATAATAAAACCCATCCATAAATGCTCTCCGGTCAACAGCTGCCGTTCGCTTTGTGCAAATTCACCAACTATATAGTTCAAATAAATTTTTCTTAGATGAAAAATACGTGGCAATAACACCCGAAACAAATGAATTGGGTACTTGAATTCAATTCTCTTCATAATAAATTGAAATGTTTACAACGATGAAACCCAAAACATTCGCCATTTTGTAACTATAATGATTTTGTTGAAAACTCGTCTTAATTCAATGTTTGATATAAAATAAATAGTTTAATAGAGTCAGTGTCAACTGTCGTAAGATTTGAAGCTTTGAGGGTTTCGAAAGTGTTGTTCTATGCACAAATATTCGCATTTGACAAGCTTGCCATAGGTTCTAGATCAGCGGAGACTATTTGTAATCAGGTGGGAGTGAGTACACGTGGTGAGATTTTGACATTTTATATTATAGAAGAGATGCTACCATGATGTGAGTAATACATGGTGTGCTCATCTGCGTATCTGTGATCGTACGTTCACAGGATGACGTATTAAAACTATATAAAATTCAAAGCACAGAATATATTTCCTTGAATCTTCAACTTGCTATAGAATAGATGCAAATGAGGATATTATATCGAAAGATGGAAGATACTTTTGTATTGTATTTCATTATGTTACCGTTTTCTTAAGTCTTTTACTTCAATCATTATATGTCAGTTGATAAAATAATTAAATTCGTCATTGATACGTAGTACCATTGTTTAAGGTCCTTAAACAATGGTAGTACGTTCATATGCAATATATTAATATCGCAAGATATTTTATTTCATACTGTACTGTAATGTTCCATTTCCCGTACTCATTTGAGTCCGGGAAATAATATATTACATAACTAGGCCGGTAAAGTAACTTTACCGGACTGGTATATTTTAACACATGAACTATTTTTATTACAATTTGAGCATAAAAAAAAGAAATGAATCACCACATCCAAGAACTTTGCGCGTTTCTCAGAATATCTCGTATTCTTTTTGATATCGTCCGGAAGACTTGGCCCGGATAAAATTCTCCGTCGCTTCAGAACTTTTTTTCAAAATCTCTGCATCCATTTTATTTGGAATTATTCAAAACCAAGAATTCAAAACGATACTGAACTGACAGGCAAGACAACCAATAAAGAAACCTTTGTTACTGTTAGCAACCGATTCAAAGCATACTACATTATCACCCTATATTAATGGATGGTTTTACATCATGTACTGACACATTACTGACATCTTTGAACTACCTGAATAGACAGTTCAATTTTCGTGCCAAAAATTTAAGAAAAATATTGACCAGTATGAAATAAAACGTTGTACGATACACGGCCGTGAAATGTCATTTAAATACTCGTCTAGAAATTCCATGAACATCTAGACTCGTACTTTAATGAGCCATTTCCCGGCCTTGTAACGTAAATTAGTATTGTAAAAGTATCACAGAAAAATCTGTACGATTTGTCACATCAACTTCGAAGAAAGATTTGATTGATGAAGAAAATCCATTTGTTCTTAAAGAATTTGGAAGAATTCTGTAACAAAAGTATCCTTTTCCATCAAAACTGCCATATTTCGGTGAAAAAATGTTGTAACGACGTATTAAGGATATTGAAGCAGAATGATAAAGCTGCCGGGTGATGTATACTTAAAGAAAAACAGTCAGCACTATAAAACATTTTTCATAATATTTCATCTATTATTTCAATGGTATATTATACATATGAACAAAATATTTATCCATAACGATTGTATCTCTTTTCATCTTTTTCTTTTCTCAAATTTGAATCTCAAAGGTCCATCGGGTGTATACATAGGATGAATATGGTAATCCAGAGGTGTATAATTGTATGAAATTCTGTAGTTAGTGATAACCTATAGAAAAAATATACCATTAAACATTACGTAACAGAATAAATCTATGTTTTCTGAAATTTATTACCTTAGCTATCACAATCTGCATCTCCAAATCTGCGAAGCGCCTTCCTAGGCACATTCTTTTTCCAAATCCAAATGGTAACGAAGCAAAGTTGTGTCTAGCATTGTTTTCATCTTTGGATAACCATCTTTCCGGTAAAAATAAGGAACTTTTTGGGAAATACTCTTCCAAATTACTGATCACATAATGTTGAAATATAACTTGAACCTAAAAGTAGTCAATATATCAATATAACAATAGTAAATTTCAATTGAATAGAAAAACTTGCTGTTGAACTTTTGAAAAAATACTTTTATTGTTCTTATATTAAATTGGCAACTAACGATTAAAATTAAAATTTAAGAGAGAAATCAGTGGCAATTTGTATTGAACTGTCACGAAATTAGTACCCAGTCAAAATAAATTAAATGCTTCTTAAGACCTGTAAACAGAATATTGCTCTGTCGAGAAAACTTTTTCGAAAAAAAAACTTCGATAGTTTTAATCGTAGAATAAGGTATTGCAATATTGGACTATTTCTCCAATATTCGATCTTGATAATTAGCCGGTTGATCACTTTTTTTTAACTAATGAATGAATTGAATCTATCAATGAACCTCATTGTTGCTATTCATTACAATTTTGAATTAACTTTTCGTAGATATGTCCTCATAGCACAGGACTCATTTATCTACAGAAGTCGTGTAAAACCTTAAAACAATCGGTTCTAGATTTATTCGATTTTTTTTCAACCTTGTCAAGATACAAATTAAAAAAAAAACATTAATTTCGGAAATATTTTGAACCTTTTTTTTTTCAGTTTATTCGACCTGCACTTGGCGTTACTCGAAGATAATTTGTTTTTCATCACTTACTCCTTTAGGTACTTGATAACCCCCTATAACATAATTACTTGTAGTACATCTCCCATTTCCTATTACCACAGGAAACATTCTGAAATTTTAAAATTTTTGTTCATATTGCATTGACTTGAAATATAATAATATTATTTCATGATACGAATACATGAATTGAAATGAATGAATACAAATCTAGAATAGCACAGCCATGAAGGCAGCAGCTTTTGCGCGCATGTTCAATGTAGATGACCGCTTCGGCAGCGAATTTTAACTTGCGCGCGAAAGCTGCTGCTTTCACGGCAGTGCTTTCTGGATTATTTTTCGATCAATAACTGGATGTCAATTCGATCTAATCTGTATTTTTGGAAATATTGGAAAAATAAAATTTTGAATGGGTATATCTACGGAATCATTGGTCGGATTTTACCCATTCACGAATTCGACCTTCGTAATTAAGCCCAATTTCGTAATATTAATTTTCCGAATATTTCCAAAAATACAGATCAGATCGAATTGAAATCCAGTACTTCATCGGAAAATTACAGTTGGAAGGTTCATACAGAATTTAATAAGGATGATATGATAAGAAAATCGCAGAATTTTGTTTTCAAATTGTTCTAATGACACGATCATCACGAAATTTTGCATAAAGTTGTCTTTTAGCATCTTCAAACTAGCTGCGAAGTTTTATCAGGGTTTAATCAGTATTTCTCGAGTTATACCGAAAAAAGCAACGATATCGAGAAAAAAACCTCGAAATTAGACATATTTTTTCCCGATAACCCAAAACTTATAATCGTATCGAACTGAAATTTGGTACACTGCTGTGAAATATGAAGCTCAAAGTCCTAGTGAAATTTTTTTCTTGATATGATAATCGCTTTTCAAAAAAAAACTTTTTGGAAAAAAATTTTGAAAAAAATTTTTTTTTAAATTTACTGACAGTATGATACTAGCAAAATTTGGCTCAAAGTTGCGCGCTGATATACTCCACCTAATTGCTAAGTTTGAATTCAATCCTTCAAGTAGTTTCTGAAATAAAAAATAAATAACTCCAAAATTTCAACTCCGAAACTATTCGACGGTTTGGCCCATAAACGAACTGAACCGCGGCATCTCAATGCGCGACGTACCCTGAAAGTTTCAAGTTGCTAGCTTACTCCGTTCGACAGTTATCGTGGCCACGGATTCGTCATCAGTGAGTCCTATCTAGTCGTTTGAGACCATTTTCGGCTAAATCATCGAAAATTACAGACATTTAGACAAAACGATAGCACGCTGTTCCCCTTGAACATGCGCGCAAAAATGGCATAATCCTGAAATTATAAGGAATTCTGAAGAACATTTTAGTTTTCCCTGGTAGATATCAACTGAAAAAGAGTCAATTCTGAAAAACATAATTTCGGACAACTTTTGTTGAAGAAATAATTCTCACCTCATTGTTTCCTTGATGCATGCTTTCAAATATTGAATATTTTTGAGTTTTTCGAGATCTATATTGCTCTCTGCGGTAAATCCCTCAGATGTTAATGTTTCACACAATTTTTCTTGAACATCTTGATGCAGAGCAAGTTGGTATAAAACTGACGCCACAGCATTGGAAGTCTTAAATTTAAAACAGAAACAATGGTTCAAAAATTTCATAGTTTTCAAACTTCAAAGTGATAAAAACATTCTTCAGTTTCTTCGGATGAACTCAAAATTGTGCTGAGGAAATGTATTCAACAGGACTACGCTTTTTTTAATGAATAAATATATTCTAATCGCTTTGTCAAGCTTTTAATTTTTTTTCATTTCATTCAATAAAATTCCGTATAGTTTGTGAATCTCAAATGAACTTACTGTGTCTATTCCTACAAGAAATAAATCAAGGGCTAAATTCTTTGCAATTTTTTTATCATGATCTTTGAGAACTCTCTGCAGGACAGACTTTTTCACATTTGATGTTGACTGGTTTGCTAGTGCATCCTCAATATGTTGATTGCATAATCTGGAAAATGAGGACCAATAATGTACAACACCTATAATTTCTTAACACTTTTTTATTCTTTGTAAATTGCAACATTTGGTATAATTACAAAGCGAAATATTTCATATTATGCATGAAATAGTAGTAGTAGATGAAGCATAAATAATTAAGAACATCATCGAAGCATATTTGTAATTTCTGAATAAACACCACATTTCTCATGGTGTATTCTTTACTTTAATTTGTCGAGATGGCGAAATCAGTTTCTCAATAATAAAGTAAACTATTGCCACTAGAATTCCTATGGTCCATACCATAAAAGGTCCTTCTACATGACTTAAATCCAACCTAGATTCAATTTGCACATCAGACTGAAAGTTGTCACCACCAGTTGAATACTTCAACTCAACAATTTGAAGAAAACCATGATCTCTAAGCCTGTTGATGAAATCTGGGAAACACGACAAAACCGGATGACTTCTCAAATAGTACACACCAAACGAAACTTTGTGGACATATTCCTCCAACATATGAATCATTGGCTTTCCGTTAGGGTCCAAGTAGAACTTTCTGAGATACCTAGAACTCACCAACGACTTCAGAGCTACAATATTTCTGTTGTATGCGACCAAATCTGTCCAGTTCTCGTTATCTGAAGGGACAAAATGTGAGGTAAAGTAATCTTTCAAGTCAGGATAACGATTTTGGATATATCTCATCATATGAGGTGCACATGATACTAATAAACCCTTGTCAGCTATATCATTGATTGTCGAAATTTTTTTAGAGTCATAGTTTGGTCCCAATAAAAGATAGGTGAAACATGTTTTGAACGCTGAATTCAATACAAACATAGTGAAGAGGAAAACAAAGGAAAGTATCATGTCTGAGTTTCTATTGAAATTCATATCAGTTCCTTGTTCCAGGAATATTTTTGAGGTATCTATGATGACCCTAAAAAACTGGTGGAAATGGTGTCTTCTATAAATGATTCTTGTTGTGGTCCACACCAAAATCGAAGCTATGATGATCGTGAATATCCAAGCCATCCAGACGTCTACAGGAAAAGCAATGAACATATACTTCCAATGAGGAACAGTAGAAGGACTGGGTACAAACCAGAAGTCATAGTCATCAGTCCATGTTAGTTGAAGATCCAACAAAGAATGTTCTTCACGCATGGGACACATAAAGAACTCACATCCATATCTCGAGAAATCATCAAAGCAATCCCTCCATTCTTGGAAAATAATGGTTGCGTTGAAATACTCAGCAAACATGTCGATGGTATCCAGGATAAGACCTTTGTTTTGAGTGCAATTGTAACCACGGCATATTTCGTAAGGTGGCCAGTTGATATCGTAGCAGTACACCAAAGGGCTCTCAACCTTTGGAATAATTGTATGAGAAACATCTTCGATAGAATCAAACTCGCATTGTGTAGAATTGACTTGGCTACCAGTGAGATTCAACCGCTTCAAACTCAAGAAGATAACCTTTGAAGAGTGGTGGGATTTCAAATTCTCAGAAGAATATCTTATATCTCCTGTTATAAGCAAGAATATAGCATAAGGATTGAAACTTGAACTCGTAGACTTGTCGTCCAAGAACTCCTCAACTTCGGGGAAGCCTAATTCTGTCAAATACAATTGTGGTTTCACGTCCACATCAAATTTAGACGAATCTGACAATTTGTCATACCTTGTTGTGGGAAATGGAAGATTCACGTCCATGTTAATGATGAAAATGCTATTTATTGATTCATTCGCGAATAATGTTTTAATAAATAAACTCAAACATTCTGATAATGGTTCTTTTGTCCGGATATGTGGTGAACTAACATAGTTGAATAGGAACATTTTGAATAGGTTGATTTCTTCTGGATGTCGGTGAACATAAGTGATCGGAAAATATGTACCATTATATATAATTCCGATGCATTCAAACATAGGAGTTATGATGGTTTTTATTGTCCCTATCATAAATGACAATTCGAATGTCGTTATTAGTTTTGTTCGGGAAAGAGTTAACAAGAGCAGACAAAGGGTGAGTTTCTAAGTTGCACATTGATTTTAACCATAGATATGATTCTGGTTGCCTCTATTAGTTTGAAGACTTCGTTCATTCATAATTTATAAAGTCCCAGTATTTCATTTCGAAAAGATACCAGGTACCACTTTCTTAATCTCGGTCCCCATGCAGAATCAGAAAAAAAACCTATAAAAGCACTGCCGTGAATTCAGCAGCTTTTGTGTGCATGTTCATTTTTGGTGATAAGTACTGGATTTCAATTCGATCAAATCTGCATTTTTGGAAATAATGGGATAATTAAGTTTTGAATGGATATGTCTACGGAATCATTGGGTGGAGTTGGCCCATTCACGAATTCGAACTTCGTAATCAAGCCCCAAACCCAAACAAATATCAAGTTTCTAAGTTGTTTCTTCCGGAAGTTATTGTGTTTACGTTCGATATTCATACAGTAGGTTCGGACCCTAATTACGAAGGTCGAATATCTTATTGGGTAAAATCCACCCAATGATTCCACAGATATACCTATTCAAAATTATATTTTTCAAATGTTTCTCAAGACCTGTAAAAAGGATATTTCTTTGTCGAGAAATTTTTTTCGAAGAAAGAACTTCGATATTCCTAATCAATTATTGACCACTAATGCGACGACCCCTGTTACAAATACAGTATTGCAATATTAAACTATTTCTCCAATATTGGATCTTGATAATTAGCCGGTTGATGAAATGTTTTAAATAATGAACGGTAAATTGAAGACAATAAAGCATTAAAATACGTTATTACAAGTTTCACAAAATGCGAAGCACTATCTAATTTGAATCTATCGATGAACCTCATTGGTGAGATTCATTACAATTTTGAATGAAATTTTGTAGCACATGACTCATTTATCTACAGAAGACGTATTAAAACTTAAAACCTTCGGTTCTAGATTTATTTGATTATTTTCCACCTTATCAAGATATGTATTCAAAAAAAACATTTTCTCCGAAATATTTGGAACCTTTTCTTTTTTCAGTTTAGTCGACCTGCACGTGGCGTTACTCGAATTTTGCCCATTCACGAATTCGACCTTCCCAAAATTAGTCTACAAATATCAAGTTTCCAAGTTGTTTCTTCCGGAAGTTATTGTGTTTACGTTCGATATTTATACAGTAGGTTTGGGCCCTAATTACGAAAGTCGAATACCTGACTGGGCAAAATCCACCCAATGATTCCACAGATTCAAAATCTTATTTTCCCAATATGTATTTCCAAAAATACAGATTAAATTGAATTGAAATCCTGTCCTCTATCTAAAAATTACAGTTCGAATGTTCATTCAGAATTTCATGAGGAAAATATGATCGAAAGATCACAGAAAATTGAATTATTAAAAAAAAATTTAAATTGTTCTAATAACACGATCATTATGAAATTCTGCACAAAGTTGTCCATCCGAATTTTTTTTTCAAACTATCTGCTGAGTTTCATCATGACTGTATTAGTATTTTTCGAGTTATTCCGAAAAAAAGAATGATAACGAGAAAAAAACACAAAATTTGACATATTCTTCCGAATATCTCCGAAAATAATGATCGAATCGAACTGAAGTTTCGTACACTACTGAGAAATATGAAACTCAACGCCTGACCTTTTTTGCGCGCATGTTCTAGGGGAACAGCGTGCTATCGTTTTGTCCAAATGTCTGTAATTTTGGATGATTGAGCCGAAAATGGTCTCAATCGACTAGGTTGGACTCACTGATGACGAATCCGGTGTCAAAATCGATTCTGTCCGGCCGGCCGTAGACACGCTAACTGTCGACAGAATCAAGCTAGCAACTTGAAACTTTCAGGATAGGTTGCGCATCAGAATGCCGCGGTTAAGTTCGTTATTGAGCCAAATCGGTCGAATAGTTTCGGAGTTATAGGCACTTGAAGTTTCGAAGTTATTTATTTTTTATTTCAGAAACTACCTGAGCGATTGGATTCAAGCTTAGCAGTTAGGTGGAGTATAACGACGCGCAACTTTGAGCTGAATTGCGTCAGGATTATATTGTCAGTGAATTTAAAAAAAAAATTTTTTCGAAATTTTTTTCCAAAAAATTTTTTTTTCCAAAACCATTCATCATATCCAAAAACAAATTGCACTCACACTTTGAGCTTCAGATTTCACAGCAGTGTACCAAATTTCAATTCGATACGATCATAAGTTTCGGAGATATCGGGAAAAAATATGTCAAATTTCGAGGTATTCTTCTCGATATCGTTGATTTTTTCGGTATAACTCGAGAAATACTGATTCAGTCCTGATAAAACTTCACAGCTAGTTTTGAGATGCTGAAAGACAACTTTATGCGAAATTTCGTGATGATCGTGTCATTAGAACAATTTGAAAAAAAAATTCTATGATTTTCTTATCATATCATCCTCATTAAATTCTGTATGAAACTTCGAACTGTTATATTTCGATGGAGTACTGGATTTCAATTCGATCTGATCTGTATTTTTGGAAATATTGGAAAAATAAAATTTTGATTGGGTATATCTACGGAATCATTGCATGGATTTTACCCATTCACGAATTCGACCTTCGTAATTAAGGTCCAAACCTTCTCTACAAATATCGAGTTTCTAAGTTGTTTCTTTCGAAAGTTAATGTGTTTACGCAGTCGGCCGTTAGGCTGACCGTAAACACAATAACTTCCGGAAGAAACGACTTAGAAACTCGATATTTGTTGAGTAGGTTTGGGGCTTAATTACGAAGGTCGCATTTCGTGAATGGGTAAAATCCGCCCAATGATTTCGTAGATATACCCATTCAAAATTTTATTTTTCCAATATTTCCAAAAATACAGATTTGATCGAATTGAAATCCATTAATTTATCGAAAGAAAATCAAGAAAAGCACTGCCGTGAAGGCAGCAGCTTTCGCCCGCAAGTTCAAATTCGTTGCCGAAGCGGTCATCTATATTGAACATGCAAAAGCAAAAGCTGCTGCCTTCACGGCAGTGCTTTTCTAGATTTTGAATAATCCATTTCCTCAACTTCTTTGAAGATACGTAAATTATACTTACTCGTAAATAGTGTCCAACGCACTTATATAGCTTCTGAATGTGGCCGTAGAGACGAACCTCCACATGGGATTTTTCAGTTCCAAAATGGGAACGCCCATGAAAAAAGTATTAACTGCGTCAATCAACTGTTGAGTGTGCTGCTTTGGGCTCTCTTTCAAACAGTTCAGCTTGATGTCCAGAGCAACTCTTGCTAAGGCTGTGGAGAAAATGTCGGCCTAACGTCAACTGGACAAAATTCATGGTGCTATACTCACATTCCAGTGACCATTTGTGTATCTCATTCAGGAAGTCTCCTGGAACTTCTTCGTGAGCGTCCTTCAGGAATTCAATTCTGTGAAGCATAATTTTTATTAGAGAAAATTACAGAACTTTTCGAATTTTGCCTATGAAATAGATCAATGCAAAAAAATTAGATGAAATATTCACTATACTCCATTCACTTTTATAATGTAGCCCGGTTGGCCATGACATCGTGACAGATTTCACCGTGTATATTTTGAAAATGTTAGGTTATAGTCATTTTCTTGTCAGATAACTATGCAACGTTGTCCTCTCTACAAAGAGGTCGTAGTAATTACTTATTTTTCAAATGTCAATCTACATTGATAAAGTAATGAAATTGAGAAAATATTATTTGAATTCAATAATTCCAAAGACCTGTCGAATGTTATGCTTTTTTCTTGTACGGAAATCAAGAATCGAGTGTTTTGGAATTTTACTGAAAAATGATGGATATAGTAATTCGTTACTTTGTGAGAGTTCATTAGAAAAAAAATAAAAGCAGCCGAATAACCCTGCAGTAAAACTATATATAGTGTATTAATCGAAAAGTGTTCATTTCTCAAATTATAATTCCAAATTTGTCGTTGCAGATCTTTTTTCAAAATAAAGTCTGTAATCAGTGTCATTTTGAGTGCTCCAATAGAAGGAAATTCTTTGTCGTCTCTTTCACTTAAAATCTTCCTTATTGAGTTGATGTGCAGCTAAAAAATAAATATCTATTCATATAAAATATAATTCCTTGGTTTTCACTCACATACGTCGAAAATGTTGGATAGCTTGTGTTGAATTATTGATTCCAAGTTATCAGGGTCAGTATCAGAATAAGCAGATTTCAATTCGACATAGCACTTCCTGATACTTTGCCTCTGCTTCTTCAAAACTACCTTCGGCATTTTTAGTTTGCAAGCGTTATTATGCTGAGATTTAGAAATCTAGAATCGATTGATATTGATAATAGTAGAAATTGAAATTTGGCAACGTCCTTTGACATTGCCGATATTTCATGAGTGCCAACCTGCGTCAGTTTTAAGGGAAAAAACTTGATAAACCTAAATCATGGCCAACCGGGCTACATTATAAAAGTGAATGGAGTATAGTAATGCCACTAGAGGTCAAATTATTCCCGGAAATTTTTTCGAGCTCATGAATATTTTCAAAATTATCCCAAGTCGACGACGAGAGATAATTTTCCAAAAATATTTATGAAAGAAGAAATTTCCGGATTCAATTTGACCTCGTGTGGTATTCGGTAAGAAAATTCCACACCAAATGTGTTCATTTCCAACAACATCAATTTTCGTGTTCATCAAGTACTTGCAAAACATGAAAGGTTTTGTTGACTTGATTATTTAGTTACCATGGCAACTCAGTGAAACTCTAAGCCATGATGTAAAAAACATGGTGTGCTCATCTGAAAAAAGAGTGAAGTCAGGAAGATTAAAATACGAGGAAATATAAATTCTGTGCTTTGAACTTTTTTCATTCAAAAAGTGACGTCATCATTGGTAAATCGATCCCAGATGAGCAGATAAGCACACCATGTTTTACTTACATCATGTTTTGAGCTAGAAATCATTTCTGTTTTGAATTTGTCGAAAACAGCACGACGTAGAAAAATGTCTCGCTTCGGTCAAGAAAGTAAAGAAAATATTCGCCAGAATATTAAGGAGTTGACACCCGCGAATACTAGGAAATCAAAGGCAAGTGTATGGAAACAGTTCATAAACTTTTGCGCAGAAAAAACGTATGATTTCGACAGAGCGGATATACCTGTGGAAGAACTGGCGCTTATTCTTGAAGACTATGCCTTCAACATGCGAAAAAAGAACTCCGAAGACTACAAGGAGAGTGTTATCAAAGTTCCATGGAATTCTACAGCTAAGCAGTTGCAGGAATATTTTTTCGAAAGGTATAATCGCAAATTTAATCCATTCTCTGGCATGGAATTTGCCAACGCAAGAGCTGCAAAAAATGCTAAGCGTCGGAAGTTAAAAATAGATCCAACCGAGAGAAAGGCAAGTTAAGCCGCACTATATGCAGACGAATTGGGAAAATATTCTGTCATCAAAAACGTCAAAAAAATTTCCAGTATAATTCGCTGTTGGTTACACACGAGGAAAAAATTTCCACTAAAATTCATCCGTTGCGATGGTGATAAGTAAGAATACACGTTCTGATTGGTTTAAAATCACATGTGTGGAATTTTCAGAAAACTAACTGACATGAAGGCAGGAAGTTTTAAATGGTAGTTAATTCAATTACTTCCAATTGAACGGTTGAAATTCACACAATGATTATGTAGATATACCCATTCTCGCAATAGTTCCATGATTATTTATTTTATTCCGATCGATTTGAAATCGGGTACTGAGTTGTACACTGATAGTTTGAAGGTTAATGCAAAATTGGATCTTATTTGTCAAGCAACGTTCGTCGGGATCAGTAGCTGAATGGTCACCCTGGTTTATGAATTCGATAAAATGTGGAAAAGCTTCGGAATTCTCGTCAGTGTTCATCACGAATTTCTGTGAGGAAACCAAAGAGAATAGTCTTATTTTCCATAACATATAGCAAAAACTCCAAACTCTGTTGACATAAATTGAACAGAATGAAATTTAGATGGCATTTTGTATGAACATCTCTTCAATTTCTGTCCGGCTGTCCGTCCGATCGTATGTGCTCCAATTTTTGGAGGAAAAGACCTAGAATTTTCAAATTTTAAGGATATATTCTTAGCCTTGAAATCTCGACTTCGGAGTTATAGCCAAGGCCAGCCCAGTATAACTTCAAATTTGTTAATTTTTACCTACCTTTTGATAAATTGGTCACTAGCTTCATTTATGTCATTGATATATTGGTAGGACATAGTCGGTTGTAACATTATCCTATTCACTTTAGATCTGAATTTCTGCCACTCTTCGCCATGCCTGAAAAAGATACATAGTATATATTTTCATACTATTACCGAATCTTCTATTGAGTAAACGTAAAACCACGGCCCTGAAATACGACAACATGCCATTCTGCCTGCCACTGCACCAGTTCAAACGTCGATGACAGTTGTCCACAGTTAAGGCATTGTATAAAGATAATGGTTAAAGGCAGCACTAATCATGGATTGTATGATAACACTCCAAAGGCTTGGATACAGCGATATAATCCATGATGTAAAAAACATGGTGTGTTCATCTGTAAAATGAGTGACGTCAGCTAGTTGGAAATACAAGGAGTTATATATTCTGTGCTTTGAATTTGCATGTTAATTCGAAGCACAGAATATATAACTCCCTGAGTTATCAACTTGCTGACGTCACTCATTGCGCATTTTCATTGAAGAATCAAGTACAGGGTGGGCAAAATTCGTTGTCTACTGAAGGGATCTCGAGAACTATAGCAGCTAGAAGAAAACTGACAACACATTCTCGAGATCTTTTTTCCTGACTAATCCGAATCTGAAAACATATTCAGCTTATCGTTCATAGAACTTGACTTATGAGCGAAAATTGAGAAATTGTCATTTTCAATAATGCTGAATAACTCGCTTGTTGGAACTCGTATTCGAAATCTGTTGATAAATTCTACAGGCACTTTTTCAGGAGTAATTCAAATATGATATGACCGAATTTTTCAATCCAGCCATTTCCGAGAAATGGAAAGGATTTTGGATTTTTAAATGTAAACTATAGTCAAAAGATCTCTTATCTTGCTACAAAATTTTTGCTGATTTCAAAAATGTATCATGTGTCGCTATTCACATGAATATTACATGAGAAAAAATTCATTACTTTTTTCTGCTTTTCTATTCACTGTTGAATTATGAGTAGGCTGACGTTACCATAGCGATGATTCAATATGCATCAACTCTGTGTGAACTTGCGCCTCTATGATTGGAATCAGCGATTGCTGAATGAATATTTCTATGGTTAATTTGTCATAGTTCTTAAGATCAGCAATATTTCGAGTCATTAGGGATAATAAACAGATTTTCTATTGCTAATCTTAAGAACTATGACAAATTAGCCATAGAAATATTTATTCAGTAATCGCTTATTCCAATCATAGAGGCGCAAGTTCACACAAAGATAATGCATATTCAATCGTCGCTATGGCAACGTCGGCTTACTCATAATACAACAGTTAAAAAAAAGCAGGAAAAAAGTAATGACAATTTTCATGTAATATTCATGTGAATAGCGACATATGATACATTTTTGAAATCAGCAAAAATTTTGTAGCAAGATAATTTAAAGATTTCGACTATAGTTTACATTTGAAAAATCCAAAATCTTTCTCATTTCTCGAAAATGGCTGAATTAAAAAATTCAGATCCGGATTAGTCAGGAAAAAAAAACTAGAGAATGTGTTATCAGTTTTCTTCTAGCTGCTATAGTTCTCGATATCCCTTCAGTAGAAAACGAATTTTGCCCACCCTGTACATCCCAAAAACAAAGTTTAAACAATATTCACTGAAGCCTGCAGAATGACACACCGTTTTCTCCTAAATTTCTGATATTTCTGGCGTATATTGGCAACGTTAAATTAGACAGGCAGGGAGAAGGAATATTGACCTTGAGATATTAACGAGATTTAATGAAACTCGCCTGTGCCTGTGTTGCCGAGCCATAATTTATCAACACGTGGTAGTGTTTGCTCTTAAACATGGTCAATCTGTTGACAAGAAATGAAACCGCAAAATCATTTCTTCTGGATCAATGTCACTAAGTATACATTGAAGCAAATATCTAAACAATATCTTCACGACAAAAAAACGAAAAAACGTTAATAAAATACTATGATTAGTTTCAGGAATATCTTACACAGCTATAACCCCTCCATTCTCTCCAAAGATGTCTTTCTTGTACTTGTGCTTGTAGTACGTCAAAGATGGCATGGAAGGCCTGTAAGGCATTGCATCTTCTTGCCTAAACACACGTTCTATCAAATCTGGATCGAAGAGGAACAGCATGTCAGGTCTTCCTAGAAGTCCTTCCATTTTGACGATTTTTCCGTATCTTTGGTATAGTTTTTGGCATAATTTGTCTATGTGTTCGATTTGGAAGTCTCCTGTGAAATAGAATGAAATATAAATAGCCTAATACACACTCCGTCTGGAAATGTAAAACACCCTTGAAGGCATTATTGAAATTTGAAAATATCCAGAACCTTTCGAGTTGTATATATGTACTGGGGAACGGTGTGCTCCTGTTTCATCCAAATGTCTGTTATTTTCGAATTTTGAGCCAAAAATGGTCTCAAACGACTAGGTTGGACTTACTGATGACGAACCCGGTGTCAAAATGGATTCTGTCCTGCCGGCAGGCCGTCCGTATACACAATTACGGGCGTACAGAGGATTCGACTCAAATTTCAAGGTGGGTTGCATTTCAGAATGCGAAGGTTGAGTTCGTTAATGGGCAAAATCGGTCGAACGGTTTTGGAGTTATAGCCAATTGCAGTTTTGAGGTTATTTCCGTTATATTTCGAGAACTTCTGAGGCGCTTGAACTGAAATTTGGCATTTAGTTGGAGCATCAGGACTTGCAATTTCTTCAAAATTTTGTTGAGAACGTTCTGTCAGTAACTTGAAAAAAAAATATTCTTCATAATTTGTTTCCGATGAAAAAATTTTCTCAGAAACTATTCATTGTATATGGAAAAATTTCCGGTCTTATCTTGAGCTCTATATTTGACAGTTGTGAACTGAATTTCAGTTCGATATGAATGAAAATTTTGAAGATAGATAGGAAAAATATAACAATTTTCGTATTTTTCTCTCGGTATCGAGGTTTTTTCCAGAATAACGAGAAAAAATCTAGATAATCACCGACGTGAAGGCAGCAGCTGTTGCGCGCAGGTTCGAATTCTTTGCCAAAGCGTTCGTTTTTTCACTAATTGACTCCCTTTCCCCCTTTCTTCGTGATGGAAAGATTTGGCGTAAACACAATAACTTCCAGAAAAACCTATGAAAGCACTGACGTGAAGTCAGCAGCTTTTACGCGCTTGTTCACATTGCAAAATGATGACTTGGACATTTCAGTGAAACTTAAATGAAAATATTTTTTACCAAATTTTTCCATGGCTAATTCTTCTTATTGACACTGTTCATCCTCCAACCATTTTGTTAAGATGAATATTTTTCGAATTATTGATACATCAAAATTTCAAATGGCTGTTACACAAAAATCATTCCGCAGATTTGGCCCATCAACGAACTTAACCGAGAGATTCAGGATCAAAACCTAACCTGAAAATTTCAAGATTCTAGGTCCTTCCTTTCGAAAGTTAGAGCACGGATTCTTCATCATTGAGTCCAACCTAGTCGTTTGAGACCGATTTCGGCTCAAAATTCGAAAATTACAGACATTGCGACGAAACGATAACGCGCTGTTCACCAGAACAAGCGCGTAACAACTCATTACGAAGGTCGAATTATTTTTATATATATGGGTATATCTATCTGACTTCATCAGCCGTTCTAGCTTTTTCTCTTTTTCACTTGAAAGCCTCTTTTTGAGGATTCTTGTCTACCGAATAATTAGGAGACTCTCTTAATTTTACATTGCCAATCGAGACTAACTGAAGATTATACAAGGCAATTATTCGTGTTTACCTTTACACTTTCAGTTGGATATGTGCGAGATTCTATTGGAAACAAAACAATAAAGAATAAATGTCATAAAAGTATTAATAGACAAATAACTTATGCAACAAACTTCCTTTCGATTATAAATACAACCTTGGCACAATTTGAACTTGAAAATGATCTTGTTATTCGGGTCAAGGATACTTTTGTTATTATAAGATAGGTACTCGATTATTTCAACGAAACCTATTCAAAGATATGAGACAAATAAATTCAATTGAAAGAAAAATAGTCAGACAGAGTCGCATTCGACAATAGGGTGTGATATTTAAATTCAAATTTATTATATTCTTTTGATTTTTTCAATAGATATCACTTTATAAAATACAAAGCGGTAACCTCGTCAGGTATTAAACTTTACCGCGGCTGCTTAACTAAATAACAAATAAAAATAATGTTACGATCTTGTAATCAAATGATCTTCACAAAACTCTGCATGGATCTTCTAGCACCACTCAAAACGAGAATCAAAATTCAATTAGATTCTTTGTCAATTTTAGATATGAAACAAAATTTCGAATGGGAATGTAATTATAATTGTCCTTTCATTATTTTTATTATTAAGTTCACGTACCAATCAACACACAAATTACAACTTAATTGCAATAAGTTTTAAACTTCAATGATTTCCGACTGGAGCACAAGATGTGAACATTTTACAGTATCAGATTCCAAAAAATATTAAGAAAATATAATTATACAATAATTGGGCGAATTTTACCCATTCACGAAGTGGAGCTTCGTGATTTAGCCCCAAATCTACCTTACGAAGATCTAGTTTCTAATAGTTGTTTCTTTGAATTGATATATTTATCACTATCGCCGGCCGAACTTCCTTAAGACACAATCGAATTGAAATCCAGAACTTGATTCAAAATGACAGCTTAAAAGTTCATAAAGAATTTCGTGAGGATCGCAGAAGATTTAAATTTTTTCATTGCAAATTGTTCTAATGACACGATATTTCGCACAAAGTTGATATCAGCATTTTCAATCTAGTAACGAAGTTCCATCATGATTGAATCAGTATTTTTTGAGTTATTCCGAGAAAAACAATAATACCGAGGAAACAACCACGAAATTTACATATTTTTTCCCAATATCGAACTGAAATTTGCTGCTGTGAAATATGGAGCTTAAGATATAAGCAAAAACTTTTTCAAATATACTATATAAAGGGTGTTATTATTAGAGGTATAGAACTAAGTTGGCAACACTATTCTAACTGGCGACCATTTTGTCAAGTGATTTTTGTTCAGTTTGGTCTTGAATTTCAACATGAATAGACTGACACCTGAGCAACGCTCCCGAATTGGGAACTTCTGCGAAGATGCCAGCGCCCTAACGGATAAATTTGAAACCTGTGCAAGCTAGTAGTTTTATATAAACAAACCTTAGAAATGTGGTGGAGAACGAATATTTATTAAGCAGAGCTTGAATATTCAAAGAAATTATTACAATTTTGTGTAAGATTTGTTGGGAAGGAACTTTTTCTTTGGATCACGATATAAAATCGTACTTTAAATCGTTCCTGGAGGATAATTTCGGTGTTATTTTAGTGTATGTTGCTTGGTGGATCAAAATGAACCAATATCTAAGTTTACTTGAATTTCTGGAAAAATAGGCACCTCAATAAGTAATTTAAGGACTCTTATTTATGTGAAGAGGTGCTGAATGCAGGCTATATTATGTGGTAAATCTAGAATCAGTCTAAATGATATGACTTGTTCTTTGTTCACAAACGAGTGGATCAATAAAATGAAAACAGATTTTCTGTTTTAGTTCTTTTGCATCGTATTTCTAAAGAAAAGGAAACAGATAGACATATAATTGATTTCATCTTCATATTACAGCAGCTCAAGATACACATACAAAATGAAAAATGTCACAGCTGGTTCAACCTATACCTATATATAGAAATAGAAAGTATTAATGTATTTACATGAATAACTTCAGCTATTATCAACTCTAACAGTATATCTAGTTTTTGTCAGATTTTCAACCAGATCACTCTTTTAGAATATGATTTTGTGTAGTATGTGAATTAGGTAGCTGCAGAAGTGCTCGGTAGTTTCTCTGCAGCATTTTTCTTCAAAATTCTCTTATTTTCATTTACACCTGAAAACATCATGACATGAAGTTGTTTCGAAATGAATACATTGTAGGTAATTTACCTTCATGAAAATAAACATCTTCAGAGAAATGCAGTGAACATACTTTCATGTATTTCGTGACCTGTTTTCCAATCTTCAATTTCTAAAGCTATTCTTTTCTTCTATCATTGAGTTCCCTGCCAAATGCTGTTTCCAAATTAACTTGACTTTCATTTGGCTTTGGAAAAAAAGGAAAACTTGAGGCAGTAGATAATCCTTTCTTCTTTGACCATGAATAACATTGTGTTGAGGCACACAACAATAGTCATTTCGGGAGGATACCATTTCGAATTAATACAATCGAAAATTTTAATCGAAAAGTAAGGAATCGATTGATGAATATTCCAAACACTTTCGGTATACCAAAATTCCAACTCGGAGAACAACACAAAATCTCGAAAATGAACTCCAAAAGTAAGCAAATTACGTTAGAATAACAGGCACGTCGAAAAACTACTATGGACCGTTTTCGCATCGCGTTTACTCGAACTGACTGGTGTGTTTGGGCTGTTGAAATCATTGGTCCGTACTTCCTTAAAGTATTGTCTTTATACTATGCTTGAAGACGATGCTGGCCAGAACGTTACTGTCAATGGCGACTACTATAGAGCCATGATTACTGACTTTTTCGTTCCGCAATTGAACAACCATGATGTGCAGCAGCTGTGGTTTCAACAAGACGGCGCAACATGTCTCACAGCTCATGCCACAATTGATTAACTGAAGGAAACGTTTGATAACCGTATAATTTCACGTTTCTGGCCCTTGAAGTGGCCTCCAAGATTTTGCGATTTAACGCCGCTTGACTATTTTCTGTGGGGAAATGTGAAGTCGCTAGCCTACGCCTTTAAGCGATCGAACACTTGGAGGATAACTTTTGCCGCGTTATTGCCGATATATGGCCACAAATGTTACAAAAAGTTATTGAAAATTGGCCCTCCAGATTAGATAGCCAGAATTTATTTTTTAATTATAATGGCAAAAGATCATCTTTTGAATAAAGTCAATTTCTTGTTAATTTTTAAAATTCATCCTTGTTTTATTCCATTTCAAAGTTCTATACCTCAAAAAAACACGCTTTAGTTTCCCTTTAGTTAGTTTAGTTTAATTTAAATTTACTGACAGTACAAAATTCCGGAAAAAGTTGCGTATCATTTTGCTTCAACCAACTTCCAAGATTCACTCCAATCGCTGAAGTAGCTACTGAAATGTTAAATTTTCAAATAGCTAAAACTCCGCAACCGGTAAAGTGCCTTTTGTGCGAGGGAGATTTGGGGATCCGAGATTCACCGTATTGGCCTACAACGATCACGTGACTCCAGCTAATCTCCGTTTACCAACATACCCGAAAATTCGATATTACTTCGGATTCTTCATCAGTGAGTCCAACCTAGTCGTTTGAGACCATACGAAATTCGGAAATTACAGAAAGTGTTTCATTTGGCGAGACGAATTTATATGGTTGAAATAAATGTACAACTCAAAGACTCACCTGTATAATCATCAAACCGGAGTAACATATTTACTTGAAAAATGATTGATTGACCTCACAAATTACTTAACTGTGTGATGCAATATTGAAAATGATATGGGGACATTCGAGTAAATTCAGATTCATAACTTGATTGAATGTTACTCAACGAATTTTAATATTCGTAGTGGACTGAACTTTCCTCGATAAAGTAGGTCGAATGTATCGTTTAATTTCGTCCAAATCATTACTTAACGATGATTGTTGTCTTTCAGCGATGGTCTCTTCGATTTTTAAACCAGAAATCGAATTGAGAAACTCTTTGTAATGGGTTTTGCTTTGTGAATATTGATGATTTCGGAAATGAAACATTTTTTATGCGCTTTATCATTTCTCCAGTGACTATGATTCTTGATTTGTCGAAAATATTCTTAATAGTAAACAATATCTCGAATATGACAGAGTGACCATTGGAGGCCAGAGTTTTTTCAAAAAATTTTTTTGGTCAAATGGTCGAAAAAATTGTAAGAATTTGCAATGTTGCCCCTTTGTTATATTCAAGAAATTTCGCGAAAATAAAACTGAAATGGCGTGAAAAATGGAAGAATAACCAATATTGCTCATTTTCACAAAAGAATTAAGTACATCCCAAAACAAAAATTTTCGAAAAATATTCACTGAAGCCTGCAGAACGACACCTGGTTTTCTCCTATGGACGTCGAAATTTCTCCGAATTCTAATATTTCTGGCGTCTATTGGCAACGTTAAAGCAAGTGTACCGTAAGCAGGTGCCTAACCTTGAGATATTAACGAGGTTTAATGAAACTTGAATGCAGAGCCGGATCTAGGTCGTGGCGAGGGAGGCATTTGCCACGGGCGCCAACCAACTAGGGGCGCAAAATTATGATTTTTTTTCTTGAAATTATGTTTTTTCACTTCATATTTTAGAGCGGTGCTATAGTGCATGCACCTGTTGTACAATATGCGGCGAAAAGTAGTTACCAATAAATTAACAGATGATAAATTTACACTTGTCGGTCGCCCTACGATACCCGATCGCATCCAGATGTTTGTTATTCGAACAGTGAGAGAATTAGCGGCAAGTTCAGAGGAGGTTTAATGTTCGATCTATCGGCGGTAGCCCTCCGTCTAGGGTCGGTGTCTTGACGGCATGACAAAGAGATTCAGACCGTCTACATTATTCGCCGAATCGTTCATCACACCGGCTTTGATAAGGGTAATGTATTTCGAAGACGTTTACGACCGATAGGCTTGATGAAATCACCCCAGTCTTATTAATACCACTTTTTTTCTCGCATGTGGAGTACTTCCATGCAGCGGCGCAGTTGATTGCATCAATAAGAAAAATAGGAACCACGAAACTATCATTATATTTTAGATTATGTGCAATACCGCAAATAACATGATTGTGCAAGCGGGCCGGGAAATTATTAGTGCTGAAGTTAATAATTCAATTTTGAGTTGAGGATTTTCGCGCGCTCGGTCAAATTATATTCTGTCCGTGCACACGATAGTCAATCATTTTCGAAAGATATTACTTAGAGACTGCAAAATTTATAAGGTTATGTTTGGGTTGGGAATATGTCGGCGATATAATCGTTCGAATTTTATTTGCGACATCCCAAATTATACCGATTCAATTAAAATTGCGTTGTAACATAATTACACGAGTTTTCATATGTATAAGGAGAAGTAAGAAAAAAAATCAAAATGTTGAGAAGAATACGATAAATTTATCGTATTTTATTAATCAGCTTCTTAGCTATGGGTGCTACAGAAAGATGATCAAATGTCGATGAAATGAATAGTATAATTCTTGAGTTTTACTTAATCATGAAACCTTTTTCTGTCCTTCTGACATTTGTCGAGCATTGAGACAATCCAGATATGAATATAAACGAGCGCGCAAAACATTCCGATTCGACGTCCATGCATTTTCAGAATCTTATATAATTTGAGGTTGATATATCCAACTGAAATGCCGCCCAAGAAACTATCAGGATCGCAATCTCGGAAGATCAGGAATAAAAAATTATTAGACCTAAAAAAAAATACTAGTAATATCTCAAGTTACTTTAAGAACGATGCTGGTATTGTGTCGACAAAAAGTGGTTCCACTAGCGAAGCCCATCATGTAGCGAAATTTTCTTCAACTTCTTCAAGTACTGAGCCTATCGTAAGAAAGTATTCTATTTCGGATAATTCGGACAAGGAAAATTCTTTTGACGAGGAATCGGGACTTACTGAGGTTAAACCTGAACCAGTTGATTTTAATGACCCTACATGATGGCGAATTACAAAAAGTAAGATTAAAATTTTCGTTATGACCTTTGTTGGCATGTGTGTTCTCTAATGTATTTCATTAACTTTGAATGCTTATATATTATTTTGAGACTAAGTTATTTGCTTCCTTTTTGTTTTCTTCATACCCTCATTATCGTATATTAATACGTTTGTGAGTTCTCACACACACATTGTTTGATATACCGAAGAATCTAATGCTCGTTCTTAAAAGAATATAATAATAGTAAAATATCTTAGAAATAAAATAAATACTATCATTCATGAAAAGTATGAAGTCATTCAAAAAAAATTTGAAAAGGGCGCATTTCGATAACTTGCCACGGGCGCTGAAATCCTAGATCCGGCTCTGCTTGAATGTGGCTGTGTCGGCAAAAAGCCGAAATCCCTAATTTACGAACACATCGTAGTGTTTGCTGTTAAGCCAATAGTTTGAACTCCCTAATGAAAAATCCGATTTAAAACTCAATTGAGTCCGGTCCTTGTCACGATATACTTTGAGTGGAACAAACTTAGCGTCTAATCCTTTCAGATATCGATTAAAAGATATTTTGGCAGGATTTTGCATTATTTTTCAGGTTTTATTTGCAGATTTTTCCGCTCAATATCCGAAAAAGAACTATCGAAAATTAAATAAATTTATTATTCATAAAAAACGCCTATGCGGATTACAGGACTGAAACTACATATGTATTTGTCAAGAGCAGTTTCTTCAGAAACATTTTGCCTAATCAACAAGCCCTAGAATCTTGAAAAGAAAGGGTGTCAGAGACACCTTATTATTTTGAAAGTGTGCCGATGACCTTTTCAGACTTATTTATTGTTTATATATTTTTCTTCAATTTATTATTCTGAAGAACACAACTCAAGAATGTTACAATAAATGTTTATCATGGCATCTGGAAGTTATTTTATATTTGTTATTTGTTTCATATTTTGCTGGTATTCTAGGAAATGCCGTTATTGTACTCTTACTATCGTAACTATTCTATTTTCTTCAATTTTCGATAGAATTACGAAGACAGTTGAGTGGCATTTTTGGAAAGGCAACCAAATTGCCTTTGAAACAAGGTCTCTTTCAACTCATCTTGCTCACAGAGTTGAAATGAATTGTTTGGCCCAACCGTACGAAATGTCCCACTAAAATCTATAAAAGCAATGCCGTGAAGGCAGCTGTTTTTGCGCGTATGTTGAATGTAGATGACCGCTTCGGCAACGAATTTCAACAGGCGCGCAAAAGCTGCTGCCTTCACGGCAGTGCTTTTATAGATTTTTTTCGATAAATTACTTCTAATCTGTATTTTTGGAAATATTGAGAAAATAAAATTTTTAATGAGTATAGGGAATTATTGGGCGGATTTTACCTATTCACGAATTCGACCTTGGTAATTAAGCCCCAAACCTACCCTACAAATAATGAGTTTCTAAGTTGTTTCTTACGGAAGTTATTGTGTTTACGCTAAATGATTCCGCAGATATACCCATTCAAAATTTTATTTTCCCAATATTTCCATTCGACCTTCGTAATTAAGCCCAATTTCGTAATCGTAATTCTCCCAATATTTCCAAAAATACAGATAAGATCGAATTGAAATCCAGTACTTTATCGGAAAATGACAGTTTGAAGGTTCATATAGAATTTAATGAGAATAATTTGATAAGATCACAGAATATTGAATATTTGAAAAAAAAAAATTTTGAATTTTTTTTCAAATCGTTCTAATAACACGATCATCACGAAATTTTACACAATATTGTCCTTCAGCATCTTTGAACTAGCTGAATCAGTATTTTTTGAGTTATATCGAAAAGAACAACGATATCGAGTAGAAAACCACGAAATTCTACACATTTTTTCCCAATATCTCCAAAACTAATAGGCGTATCGAACTGAAATTTTGGTACGCTGCTGTGAAATATGAAGCTCACGGTAAAATTGAAATTGTTCTCGAATATGTGCGATAGTTTAAAAAAAAAAAAATT
Organism: Myrrha octodecimguttata; assembly: GCA_958510865.1. Taxonomy (NCBI): domain Eukaryota; kingdom Metazoa; phylum Arthropoda; class Insecta; order Coleoptera; family Coccinellidae; genus Myrrha; species Myrrha octodecimguttata. The sequence continues at coordinate 54,710,866 of OY294058.1, read as the reverse complement.
CGAAAAAATTTTTAACACCCTTATTAAACTGAAACACCCTTATTAAACTGAAACGCTCACCAACATAGGGTATAAATCTCCACGTATTCCCCAATATGGGCAGAGCTTTCGGTCCAGGAATATCCTCATAAGGCAAAGCATTATTCCACTCAGAACTTTCACTATCAACATCGACACTGGGGGCTAAAGTTTGCACACAACGTATTCTCAGGCACTTCCTAAAAAAATTTCTCGATTTCGACAACATTTCGAAACCTATACGCCACCGAAATATACGCGAACTGTATCGAAGAAGTGTGTTAAAAAGTTTGATTCGTATTCGTGCTCCCAAGAGATACCCTGACCATCCATATTCCCACCCAATTATTCTTTGGATCCACTTGGGTGCCTTCAGTAACGCTCCATGAAAGACAAGAAACAATGGAACATCATTGTGATCTCTTCATCGAAATTAAAAAAAATCCATATATCATGTTACCAATCGGAATTTTGCACTCGATTTGTATCGCACATTCGATATAATTATGTATTCATCGAAAGTGTTCGAATTTATTCTGTTTCCCACTGAAACAAAGAAGGTATAGCGAATTTTTACTGTTATCTGAACCACATGTTCCCATTCTGGATAATATCGCTTGAGTTAAGCGAACTGTTACATTGAAAATTGTTAATGTAAAAATAATAACAGATTCAACAATTATCTTGAGTGAAATCCTCCGCTTTGAACGAGATTGCGTTACCCAGGGAAAAACTGCTTCATTCCGTAAGCTTAATTATTGTTGCCTAGATCTTTAGCTGTAACGAATTGTTCAATTTCAATCTTTGTGTGGGTTTCACAGAAGTTTGATTGTGTTGATTTTTATGATCATAGACAATAAGAGCTTTGTCTATGGTTATGGTTAATTTAGTTTTGTGTTTAATTCGAAATCATTGAATAACAATATAGACGAAAAGGAAATTAAGCAGAGAATACATGGTGTGGATCATAGACAAGGCGCCTTTCCTTCAAGACTCCGACCAAAAGTTGATTATAGTGTGAGAGAGACGAAGCAAAATCCTCCTCAAGTAGACGGGATATAAAGATCTCTATGATCTATGGAGGAATTATAGGCTTGTCTCTTTCCTTAAGAAATCGATTCTGTGGTAAAGCTATGAAAACTCTTTCTTGTTTTTTTAAATTTTAGTTGAATGTTTGAGTGAATCCTACTGAAAACTAAAGTTCTAACTTCCAAGCCTTTTCTGAGTATATTTGAGTGATTTCAGGAAGCTGCGTTATTTTTTTCTCAGAACAACATCCAGGGTGATCATGTCACCAAGGAAAAATCGGCGAAATATGTACTAAATAAATAGATATAAATTTTTGAAACTCCGCTGGCCTAATACATTGAAAAAAACACAAATAAAATCATCAAAACTCGAAAATTACGAAAAATCGCATAACATACATGGGGTGATTTTGGATACCTCTAGGTAGGATGAGGAATCTAAGAAAAAAATATTTAAGTCACTACTTGAATCACCCTGTATACACATATATTTGAAACTTGAAATTTTTATCATTTCATTATCTACATCGGAAAGAAGTATTCCAGAGTTTCGTATTCAAAAACACCTACAGAAAATAATTGGAACGTAAGACACCATTAATTCTTCTGGTTACATCCCAGAATAAAAAATTCGTATGAACACACGAAAAGAAATCAATGATTACTTTGGCGCAACTTTATCGTTTCAGACTATTTTCGGCTTGAAATACGGAAATTACGGGCATATGGGCTAATTAGAAACATTCACACTTGACTACATCAAATCATCCTTAGAAACTCCACTCCAATCCAAGGTGAATCTGTTCCTCTGAATAAAGAACAACAGGAAGGAGCATAATGCCACAGATCTGTGATAATGCCATAGACCTAAAATAATTAGGTCTATGGATAATGCCTGACAAAGTGGGTCCGGGATGGATGTTGCATATGGACGACTTCCCTTTCACTTTGAAGAGCTTGTTCCGAGACTTCTTTGTCTGAAGAAACTAACTAACATGAGTCATACTTGGAGGTTCAATATGGGCGCCTATGTCCCAACATTGTTTAAGGAGAAGATCTTCTCCTTAAACAATGGTCCCACTGATATACGAAGTAGAAAAGCGTTATGCTCCTTCCTGTTGTTCTTTATTCAAAGATCTGTTCAGAGTTGACAAAGGAAGACGAGTGAAAACGATGAGAGCGCCACCTGCAATGATGTGGATTCTCACTGAAACGCAGAGTCCTAACACTTATTTGTACTGCAAGTTTTAACTTTTTGGTTAGAAATAAGTAAAGGCCTGATAGAGATGTATATATTGATATCTTATTAGAACAGTTATTATTATTTTTATTAAATAATTTCGAAGAAACTTTGCGTAATGATTCTTCAGAGATCTGTGATATATGAATCTCTGTGCAAGCGCATCGAAGACTTGAGGCCCGTCGAATGAGCCCACAATAAATTTTATACTCTGGAATACAATCAGTAGACCTACATTCCTATATCTTGTCTGTGATTTTCATGAGTTTCGAAAGCCTACCGCTGTACCTCTATTACATTTTTGAAACCGCCATAAAGATAAGGAGACCAACTAATTCGATTGACCTGCCATCTACTTTCCAGAATTTTCGACCATCATTTAAAAGTCAAAGCACCAGTCGTAGATTTCTGTGGTAATAAGTGAAAAGTATATTTTCTATGAGGCAAACTGATTATTATTTATTTAACGGTTTTTCCCGCTAACTCAATAATTTTAACCTATTGTCGTTTTTAAATTCCCTCCATTTATTGGGCCGACTTGAATTGCTGTAATTTTTAATGCAAAATGCAATTATGCATCCAGTAATAAGCCATTTCAATCAGCAGTATGGTTATGGTAATAAACGGAATCTTTTATAAAAAACCATGTAAATACTGTCTTCCTTTTAGCTAGGAACAGAAACTATGAGCCTTATTTGGAAAGATTGAGATGTACAAAAGAGGACGACTTCACCCAAATTTACCCCAATACAGAAGGATACCCAGATTCGCCAATTTTTGCTTGCAAATTCTCTGAAAGACAAAATTTCGAACATATTCTGGCACTTGCTAATGAAGATGGAAAAATTGGCATTCATAACATTAAAAAACCTAATGGAGAGGAGCGAATTGGACAACGGGCTCACAATAATGCAATTTTCGATTTAACATGGCTTTACCAGCAGATGAAAATTGTGACGGCTTCAGGTGATCATAGTAGTAAACTTTATGACATCTCCAGTTGTGGAATAAGGGAACTGAATACATATTTGAAACATGAAAGATCAGTGAAGAGCATAGGATCTAGTAGAGAAGATCCAAGTATATTTGCTACAGGTAATTTTCTTTGTGTCATTCAAATGCCCATTTCAATTTCTCCTTGTTTTGAAGGTGGACGCGATGGTAACATAATCGTTTGGGATATTCGAGCAGAAAGTTCTAGAACAGATAACTTCATACTAAAGAGTGATATCATCATCAGTAAATCTCATGGCACCAAACCACTGACACCATCTCGAAGTAAAAAAAACATTTTATTGAGTAGTCAAAATAATTCTGTAACAGGTTTAGTATTCCAAAATTCAAATACTCTGATTTCCTGTGGAGCCGGAGATGGTTGTATTAAAGTGTGGGATCTTCGAAAAACACACTATAATAGTAAACGAGATCCTACACCAAAATATACATTGCCATATCCTGGGAAATCGGCAAAACATGGATATAGCAATTTGGTTGTAGATTCATCAGGTTTGAGGTTATATGCCAATTGCTTAGACAACAATATTTATTGTTACAATATAGGAACTTATGATACTAATCCAGTGATGACCTACAAAGGTCACCAGAATAATACTTTTTATATTAAATCGGCGCTCAGTAGAGATGGTGCTTATTTGATTAGTGGAAGCAGCGATGAAAATGCTTACATTTGGAATTTGAAGAATTCAGAACCAATATGTAAATTAACAGGACATACAGCTGAAGTTACTTGTGTAGCTTGGTATCAAAGTTCAGAAACCTGCGTTGTTACTTGTTCTGATGATATCAAGCACAAGTTATGGAGATTGGGAACGGAAGATTTACCAGAAAATTTTGAAATCGTTGGTCAAGGTAAAACTGAGATATTGCCATTATTCAACAAATGTGATAGGAAAAATTTGAAAAGACTGCTTATACGTAGAGATGAAGTTAAAGAGATTCCAAAGAAATTCATAAATTCTTGTGAGAGATGCTTATGTAGTACGGATAATGGAAGGTTTTGTGAAAATTGTAATCGTTCTGATAAAAGGAAGTTCAGTGAAATGGTTAGTCCGACTAAAAGATTAAGCACAGAGTTTGGACCTCGTAAACTATTCGCTAATCTGATTGACCCTCCGAACAGTGACTCAAACAGAAACAAGAGAAAATTCGATGATTTATCACCGCTCAAGGATTTACCGAATTATGTCATAGATGGAGTTGCCCCACACCTAAATTATTCTCCTCCGAAAAAGAAGCATTGTGATTGGCTCACGAAATTGCGAATCGAATATAGTTTTAAGAGAAAAATGCTAGAGGAATCCAGTGATATTAATCAAAAAATCGCTAAAATTGAGACTACCCCCAAAGCTAAAGTCTCGACGAAAACGATAGCCGCAAAAAGTCCACTTCTGAGATACTTCAAAATGACAAATAACAGTTCTAAATGTGAAAAACATCCTCCATCTTTGCGGATGTGTGATAATTGTGATAGTTCGAACGATAATGAGAGCATACAGAAATAATGACTCAGGTCAAAAATGAAGTGTTTATATTTTCGATGAAGCTAACTACCATAACAACCTGTTTAAGGTATGAAAATTGATGTGGTTTAATAGACGACTTCGGCCCAAGTTGCCAACCCACAATTTACTCAGCAAGTTTACTTTCACTGGGAAACGGGAATTTCAGGACAAATTCGACATGATAAGTTTCGCATTATTTATAAATAACCGTAAAACATGCCTCGGCTCTTCAAACCAGATAATTCCTTCCAAATATAGGTTTTTGTTAAGATCGTCCCCGATTGGCTGAAATTTAAGTTGGGATTCCTGATTTCATGCAAACAGTGTCAATTTTCATAGGATACGTTCCAAAAATCAACTCTGTTGTTTCGGTTGCCGATTTTCCGCTCCGTAAATATGAAATATTCGGATGGTTCCTGGAACAAGCGCGTGAAAAAGGTTATTTACGGAATCTGGTTGATGAAAATTCGGTCGATTTACTGTCACCAGAACTATTCTCTATGGTATCCATAGCATAGAACAATCTATGTTTACTTTAGGTTTGTTTTGGTTCCGAGTTCAGATCTGTTCGGGACGGCTCTAGCATAGACCAATAGTCTGTGGTTCTGAACTCGGAACCAAAACAAACCTAAAGCAAACATAGATTGTTCTATGCTATGGATATTTACCATAGAAAATCGTTCTGGTGACAGTAAATCGACCGCATTTTCATCAACCAGATTCCGTAAATAACCTTTTTCACGCGCTTGTTCCAGGAACCATCCGAATATTTCATATTTACGGAGCGGAAAATCGGCAACCGAAACAACAGAGTTGATTTTCGGAACGTATCCTATGAAAATTTACACTGTTTGCATGAAATCAGGAATCCCAACTTAAATTTCAGCCAATCGGGGACGATCTTAACAAAAACCTATATTTGGAAGGAATTATCTGGTTTGAAGAGCCGAGGCATGTTTTACGGTTATTTATAAATAATGGGAACCTTATCATGTCGAATTGGTCCTGAAATTCCCGTTCCCCAGTGATAGTAAATTTGTGAAGAAAATTGTGGGTTGGCAACTTGGGCCGAAGTCGTCTATTTGATATATGCGTAATGTTATTTATTAGTATTTCATACAACTCTACACTACCTATATTTTTGCATTCGCTATACAAGATGATGAATAAGTAGGTCGACAAACTTTGAAATGTGATCCTTTGGAAGATTACAGAACACAACATTTCATATAATTATCACAAATTGCTTGGATTTATGTAGTTTATTTACACATTTTCCACAATATTCGATTAAAATCTAAAGTACAACACAATTCAATAAGGTATTTTTATCACTTGAAATAAGTTTATACAATTAACCTCATGAGATCTTTCAAAGAATGTCCCCTTGAAATTTGTAAACATACTAAACTCCCTGTATATCATAATGAGTGAAAGTTTAAGTGAGATTATTGACATAAATTTATTCATATATCAGAATTCATTGTTATCCAAATTTCTAGCATTTGGGTATTTTATACATTGGTAGTTTTGAGCTGAATGATGTTTTCTTCTGAATATTTATATAAAACCTTATCAAATATTTCACACCTTTTCTGGTAATATGATTATTTAATATCCATTCAAGTGAATTCTGTATACAGAGTGTAACAGCCAAATGGAATAAATTCGATAACGAATAAATGAGGGCGTGTTGGGAAAAACGCTCGGACACGTCGATTTGTAATTTTAAATGCGCATATTTTTCAAGAAAATAATATAGGGTGTTCCATGTGACCGTGGCCAATACCAACTTTCTTATTTCAAATGCAACCCCCTGTATATTATTTATTTTTTGGATTCTTCAGAGAAATCTAGACACAATTTATGCACAATGTCCTATACCTATCTTTAACTATTTCGGAAATATTAAGTGTTTTCAGATTTAGTTCAAAAATCAACGTTTTGAATAAAAAAAAATTATTTTATTTCACAAATTCGGTACATTACACTTAAAACCTAATAAGTAATACTGATTATTTCTTAATAATTAAAAAAAAACAAGAAAAAACATTAATGTCAATGTAGGAAATGTTCAAAATGCTCGCCGCGAACGTTTTGGCCACATGCTAATCTGGTGTAGAATTGTCTTCAAACGTTACTCAACATTTCTGAAATCACTTAATATTTCCGAAAAAGTTGAAGATAGGTATAGGACATTGTACATGAATTATGTCTAGAATTTTCTGAAGAATCCAAAAATAAATAATATACAGGGGGTTACATTTGAAATAAGAAATTTGGTATAGGCCACGGTCGCATGGAACACCCTATATAATTTTATTTTCTTGAAAACTATGCGCATTTAAAATTACAAATCGACGTCTCCGAGCGTTTTCCCTAACACCCCCTCATTTATTCGTTATCGAATTTATTCCATTTGGCTGTTACACTCTGTATAGTAATAGACGAAAATTGATATTTAACACTTTATGAACTGATAGTTGAAGCACAAATATGCACAACTTTTTCTGCTATCAGTTTTTGTCTCATTGTACTGCATGACTTTATTTGGACTCCCAGTGTTTGATAGGCATCAATAGAAGGTGAATATGAAAACAACTCATGAGATTAGTTCTTTAATATATTTACAGAAATATTTTTATCTTTGTATTACTTTCTTTAATGAACCCTTGCTGTTTCATCAATTTTGAAGTTAGTGCAGTTAATTTCTCTCAATATCTTCAAACTATTCTAATAATGCTTTCACTATTTCACATACAATATAAATGGAAGAATCAAGAGAAAGTATAATAAGAATAGCTTAAGATTCACATTGTACATCTTATGCTCCAAAGCATTAATTTGTACTGTTCAGTTTCTATAAATTTTGATACATATTAACAAAGCATTCCATTATTACAAATTATCAAATATGAATCTGAAATATCAAATTGGCTAGCGATGAGTAAGAAAGTCACTGTATTCCTACTAAGCAGTTTTATATATGTTTTATTTATTATTTAAATATTTTGGTGAATTTTTGATTGATCTCCTTGCCTCCTGCTATTTCTAAGATTGCATGAACAATGACGTAGTTTAAAACTTGGTTTGTTCATTCTTGTATATTTTACTGTAAATATGATTTGAACATAAAGATCTGACTAGTATTTTCAATATATAATATGGAAAATTCCATTTATGTCTGTTTTATTTACGCAACCTTTGGAGATAACAAAAGAATAAAGTGTTTAGTAGAGTGATTAAAACCATAAGTTTGAAAAAAATTAATGAAGAAGTAGATGAAATCGAAGAAGAGCCGATATTTCCAAAAATGAATATCGGTTCTAGCAGAAATTTGGCTCAAGATTTGTGCCGAATTTCGATGGAATCTGGATATTTCCATGAATATAGAAAAAGTGACCTGAAAATACATATTTTTAAAACTTTGGGGGCGTTTATCCTTCAAACTATGAAAAACAACCTATATAGTTTTTGACTGAATATTTTCTGTTCAGAAGGACACACTGCGTTCATCAATGCATTTTATTGGCGTAGGGAAAACTTGCGCAAAAAATTATACACTCCGTGTATACCAAGGTAAGGGCATTGTATAAAGACAACTTGTCTCTATACAATGGTAAGGGTTCCAATAATCAGTCCACTTTACCCTTAATCTTCATTTTGTCATACTTAACATGGAATCGGTTGTTTTCTCAGTATTTTTCTTGGCGTTCACTAACCATATCTGAGAAAGAACCATTAGAAATTGAATAAAATTCAAAGAAAACGCTCTTGCGGATTGTAACATTGAAACTATTTGTCAAGGCAGTTTCTAGGAAAATTAATGATTCATGAACAATACCGGAATTATGCGAACGATTAACAAAGTGACCTGTAGCGTTTCATAGTCTTTATCTTAGTCCTTCATCAGACAATAAAGAAAAACCTTGTAACGTTTGAGAAATTTTACCCGCAACACTTAATCGTCTTGTTTGTCAGTTGTGTTGCCTATGAGCCGCATTTTGATTATTTCTGTTTATTAGATTTATTAGATTATCGTCCATATATGTTTCACATATGGAAGAATCGGTTTTTTTTTGATACATTATTTCATTGTTATAAATTTCTGCCGTATCGGAATTTACTTATTTTGCTGGAGCAGCTTTTCTTAGGTTAATTTACAATTTTTTTTTCCAGTTTTTTTTTTTTTGATCTTTTGCTCTGACTCGCTAGGATAAAATACGTTGGCGCCCTATTGTAATGAATGAACTCACCCCCATCTCCTTTATAAGCAAAACCGAGGTGCTCCTAGCGTTTCTTTTTTTTTTGTTGTTTTTATTATTTTTCGACTCAAATTATTTTGGTCATTGTGAACTTGAGTAATTTTATTTAGGGGCTATAACCTGCAGAATGATTTTCTTTCATAATTTCGAAAATAAGTCTGCAAATTTTCTCCACGTTGTCCACTGAAGAAGTCAGATATAGACTCTGAAACTTTACAAGTTCATTCGTTGACATTGTTAAATTATTTCGATATTGTTAATCAAGCAACATTTTTTCTAGAAACTGTCCCTACAAAAAGTTTGAATCCTGCAATTGCGGATATCAATGTCGTTCTCTATAAACACTAATTTTCATTTAATTTTTAATCTTTTTTTCCATTCTCCCATACTATCCTCAATGGATTATATATATCAGAATTTTTTTCGTATGTATATTCATATCCTTAACTGTTGTATAAGAGGAAAACATTTCTCAATTAGGGGATTAAAAATTAAGAGGTGGGTTGCTCATCTTCCACTTCGTCTTGCGCCTCAGCATGCCCAACCATTACAGCATCTTGCTCACCCCCTCCATCAGCTTCGTCAGCTCCAGCTGGCACAGTCCCCCCACCTCTATCTTGCTCTGCCCCTCTACTAGTTCGAGCTGCCCCACCACCAGCTTGCTCAGCTCCCCCACTTCCTTGGGCTCCCCCTCCACTAGCTTGTGCACCTCCCTCACTGGGCTTATCTTTTTTACCACGACCCCACCATCCCCCTCCACCAGAACCCCCTTCCTGAGCACCAGATTCCTGCCCTCCCCCTCCTGCTGATCTTCCCTCCCATTCTGTATTGCGCCAAACAATGAAGGCAATTAATACGTTGAAAGCAACGAGTTGAAACACGGCGTTGTTGGTGAATTCGCAGGTTGTCACATATTCCATTTTTTTCATCGATGTGAAATTGTTCTTCCGCGGGAAACTTCAGGGTCGTCTGTAAAAGAGATAATTGGTTCACGAACTATTTAAAAGATATGAAGGTACATAAATACAGTGCGGGTACAAATTCATTTTCTCAGAAGAAAAATATTTGGCAACAAAATCCTGAAACAGGACAATTTTGTTTCACTTTTACCAAATGTTTATGCATTTTTGAAGGATTTTTGTTGTACTCTGTGCCATCCCCATCAACCCCCTAAATTTTTTGAACAGGGAAAGTGGGTCATGTGTCACTTTTTTGGCAAGGTCTTTGTATCTTCTTTACAGGCGTGCAGAAATTAAAAAAAATTATTTTTTTTGAAAAATTAGTTAGTTCAAAGAGGTTTTCAGTATGTGCACTTTGTCATGACTCATTTACTTTGAGACGATGGTACCTGATGAAATTTGTCACCGAACGAAAGTCGACCATTACAGTTTTGTTCATGCACAACATTCAACCCCTACAAACCCTGGAAGAAAAAAGTGAGTGACATTGGAAAGTCATTTCAGCATTGAAATGCCACCCAGAGAATCACTAACTAATTCTTCAACAACAAAAATTTTTTCTTGAAAATTTCTGCACGCCTGTGAAGAAAATACCTACAAAGATCTTGCCGAAAAAATACCACGTGACCTACTTTCCCTATTCAAAAAATTTAGAGGGTTGATGGGGATGGCACAGGGTGCAACAAAAATCCTTCAAATATGCATATAAATTTGGTAGAAGTAAAACAAACATTGACCTAGCTGTTTCAGGATTTTTTCTTCTGAGAAATGAATTAGTTCCATAATTTTGACACGCACTGTATACAAGGGAATTCAAAACGAAATGGCGAAATGGGGATCAAGGGACCAGAGATATTTTATTGAATATTATTCTGCTCATGTTCTGGAGAACAACGTGCTATCGTTTTGTCCAAATGTCTGTAATTTGGATTTTTTCCAGAAAATGGTCTCAAACGACTAGGTTAAAGTCACTGATGACGAATCCGGTGTCAAAGTCAGTGCTACCATTTTAGAGGAAAAAGAGGATATATTGATGCATAAAAAATATCACCATGTAGATTTTTTACTTGCAGTTGACATGTCAAACGTTGTAGAGCCTCGAAGTGTAATATCTTTGCCAAATTCAGATGAATATCTTGATAAACGCGAATGCTATGAGACAAAAAACTTCTAGAATGTTCAAACCTAAACACCCTGTATAATATCCATCAGACTTTCATTCTATATATTATCCACGTGATCACAATCTGCGCTTGTAACTCAACTTTAGGAATACCCCCCGTATAGGCAGTTCTAATGAATATTTCGAATTCAACACAAGTTCGAATTAAAAATAATAATAATAATGCTACGAAATAATCCTAATGGCAAAAGATAGAGTCAAGGCCCTACTTATCAAAATTGAAGGAAGTGGAAAATCCTATAATTGTCTGTACTTACGCCAAAACAATTTATTTCTCCAAAAGCATTCAGAGCTAACAAATATTTTCTTTATTCCAGAGTAACATTCCATTAATTTCAATCATATAATGTGTTCCAAGAAAAAAATATCGACATATTCGAATTATTCATTTGACGACTACATCAAAAAGATTTCAACTTGACAGAATTTCAGATGGAGATTTTTTTGTTGATTGATGAAAATGGAAAAAATATTCCATTCACTCCAATTTATTTTACCTTCGATTGAAATATTCTTAATCTTGACTATCAAAATAGATTTAGGTGAGTTTATTCAAAAAAATATCCTATTTCGTATTACAGCAGTCGGTTCCATTGCCACAGAATTAGGTGAATTTTGAGTCTACGTTATTTTTTTTAGTTCTTCTTATGTGTAATATAGCTCTTTTATTGAAAAAATGTAATGACCTTTTGTAGGAAAAATTGTTGTTGATAAGTAATAGAGACGATTTGAATATTTTAATGGAAAAACTGATGCATTTTTGTACAATATTTGCAATTTTTTGTTATAGTGAATTACCGACATTCAATATGCGGTCCCATTTCCCAGAAAGTTATTTTCTTTTAATCTTGTACAATTCGTGGTCTGTCACACACCGAAGAATGAATAATAGAGTCGATAAACTTCCAAAACATATCTGAGGAAGGAAAAAAACAAACTATATTTCCAGATATTTGGTGAACGATATGAATAATGCAACCAGTTTCACTATATTCATTCATTGTTAAGTTTTTGTGGCATTATGATTAGTATCAGTTTCCTTCAAATAAACTAATTATAATGAGTTTGTTCTGTTGGACACAGAGATGACCCCCCTGTCTTATTTAATGGTAGTTTTGGCTTTTTTGCTCCCAAAATATAGTGAGTATACAATAAACAAGTTATTTTACAGAATTTTTTCTTTGAATCATTCGAATATAACCGATTTAGGTATTACTAAGGAAGGAAGGGTACATAGTTTGAATTTTGTTGGTCATTCTGGGAAATGTTGGTATTCTCTCATAAGAAATTTGGTGAATTGACTATACAAAATTTCGGATCAAGGAACAAAAATTAGAGACAACTTCACATGCAACGTTTCGACAACTCTTGTTCTTCTTCAGGCAAATGAAATGTTTAACAGGTCACAACATAATATCTAGTCATTAAAATATTTGAAGAAAACAATGAGATTTCCTTCCAAATTCTGACACCACTTCTTTGTTCGAATTCATTAACAATACTCCCAAAAACAAAAACAATACAAATTAGAAGGATTGTTTTTTCGATGCTTGTATTCCTTAACAATATTTGATGCATTCGCAGATTTTTTATTTCAAAAGTCATTATCATTGTTGATTGTTTTAAGGATAATTATCTCAAACAATAAGTATACTCCATTCACTTTTATAAACTATCTCGGTTGGCCATGACATTCTGACACATTTCACCGTGTATATTCCGAAAATGTTAGGTTATAGTCGTTTTTCTGTCAGATAACTATACAACGTCCTCTCTACATAGAGGTCGTAGTAATTACGTATTTTCCAAAATGTAAATTCACTTTGGGAAAGTAATGAATTTGAGAAAATATACGAATTCAATAATTCCAAAGACCTGGCGATGTTGAAAAAACTTTTTTCTGTATTAAAACTGGAAATATTTCACGTATATAAACATGGATGGAAGATTCAGATATGCTATTTTTTGTACGGAAATCAAGAATCGAGTGTTAAAATTTTACTGAAAAATAATGGAAAGAGTAGTAAATACGTTACTTTATGATAGTTCATTCGAAAAAAAAAATAAAAGTACTCGAATAACCCTGCAGTAAAACTTCCAAACGAACAGACAAACCTATGGAAGTCCCTACTTTTCGAAATTATCAAGAAATAATAAGCCTACAAAAGACATTTAAATACCTTGTTGCACAACTTGAAATACTCCAGTATGAAAATGATGGATAGCTTGTGATAAATTATTGATTCCAAATTATCAGGGTTACTATCAGAAAAAGCAGATTTCAATTCTACACAGCAATTCCTGATACTTTGTCTCTGCTTCTTCAAAACTACTTTCGGCATTTTAAGTTTCCAAGCGAGATGATTATGTTGAGATTTAGAGTGGAAATTGGCATTTGGCAAGGTCTTTGAGAATTATTTTGACATTGCCGATATTTCACGAGTGCCAACCTGCGTCAGTTTTAAGTAAAAAAGATTGATAGACCTAAATCATGGCCAACTGGGATAGTTCATTAAAGTGAAGGGTGTAGAGGTGTGTAGATATTTATGTGACTTCGTTATTGAAGGAAAAACAGTTATTACTCTGGAATTATACAGAATTAAGAAATATTTTGTATTTGATGTATTTTATTGTTTATTTTTTTCCTCATTTCTCATAAAGCTTTTTTTCAAGAGGTTCAAAGCTGAAATTTTTTTTTGGATTTACAGCTTTTTCGTTACTAGAATGCGTATACTGTCCAGGTCACTCGACAGAAGCTGAGTGTAACGAAATGAATATGACACAGATATGTATCAATGAAACCAAATGTGGGTTTGCAAGATTCATCGAAAAACGTAGAGGTGAGAATGAAATTATCTACGAATTTATTCATGACACTAAGTTGGTGGGTAACTTTTTGATTTGGAATTCATTCTTTATTCATTTCATACTGTTTTAGATTTTTAAGCGCTTGATCTGGGGGAGCAGCGCGTTATTGTTTCGTTACAATGTCTGTAATTTTCGAATTTTGAGCCGATGATAGTCTTAAACTATTCGGTTGGACTCAATGATGAAGAATCCGTGATCAAATTCAATTCTAGCTTCTAGCCGTCCATCTGTAAGTGCTCTTACTTCCGAAGGAAAGGACGCAGCGACTTGAACTTGTCAGATTATCGGTTGAATAGTTTCGGAGTTAGATCCCTTCGAAATTTTGAGGTTATTCGCACGTAATAGCTCCTGACCTCACGTCAGTGCTTCCTTAATTTTTTCCTATTTAAACAAGTATTCATGAAAATCTAGAAAAGCACTGATGTGAGGTAAGGAGCTTTTACGCGCTTTTCGAAATTCGTACTCTTAGATCAACACGAAATTTCGCACCTAGTTGCGTGTTGATAGGCTCCACCTGATTACGAAGTTTCAATCTGATTGCATTTGTACTTCTTGAGATATTGCGAAAATAACGTTGAAATTCCAAATAACAACGAAATTTACCACATTTTTTTTCTTTATTTCTCCGAAAGTAAATATCGGATCGAATCGAAATTTCGAACATTGTTGTTGAATACTGACTCTAAGGTTTGTGCCAAATACCATTGAAATCTAATCAATATTTCCAGAGAAAAAAAATTCTCATCAAAAACTTCAAATATTTTCGAATAAATTTTTTTTTTATTTTCTAACAACTGGATCCACACAATGCTCTAAGTTGCGCATTGGTTTTCCAAACCTGTCAACGAAGTTTCAATTCGATGGAGTCAAAACTTCATGAGAGATCGAGTAATTAAACTCCGAAACTATCTAACCGATTCTACCCATTAACGATCTTAACCGAGATATTTGAACTCCAAACCTAATCTGACAATTTCAAGTTGCTGACTCTTTTCCCTTCAAAGTTAGAGCACATATGGACGGACAGAATTTGACCACGGATTCTTCTTCAGAGATTTCAACCCAATCGTTCAAGACCCTCTTCGGCCAAAATTCGTAAATTATAGACATCATGACGAAATTTTAACGCGCTGTTCCCTACAACAAGCGCGTAAAAATGCGAAACGTATTATAAAACTGTGACTTGGTTCTATGGTCTTCGAAATCAATGAATAAGGTTCCGAAGCATTTTTTTTATTTAACAAATCGAAGAAGTATGTAATTAGTCGGATAATCAAGAGTTCAATAATATACATATCCTCAATCCTGCTTCATATTTCCTCTGATATTGAGATCTTACAGTTTCAATTATGATTATTCTAGATCTTGGGGAACTTTATCCAGAAGATTTTAACAAAGAAGTTCATCTTGTAACAGTTAAAAAAGGTTGTATGGAAGAAGATTACTGCACTAAAATGAAAGCAATGGAGAATAGCTCGATAAATTCTACAGAGTGTATCTTTTGTGACGAAGATATGTGTGATCTACGTAAGTGTTATAAACGATGGTTCAATTCAAGGAACTATGTATAAAGACTTCAAAAATAATATTGATTTGCTCTTACAGAAGACCTATTGGGAACTTCTGCGAAGATGCCAGCGCCCTAACGGTTGAATTTGGAACCTGTCTAAGCTAGTAGTTTATGTAAACAAACCTTAGAAATGTGGTGGGAAACGAATATTTATTAAGCAGACCTTGAATATTCAAAGAAATTATTATAATTTCGTGTAAGATTTCTTGAGAAGGAACTTTTCGTTTGGATCACGATATAAAATCATGCTTCAAATCGTTCCTGGAGGATAATTTCGGTGTTATTTTAGTGTATTTCGCTTGGTGGATCAAAATGAACCGATATCTAAGTTTACTTGAATTTCTGGTAAAATAGGCACCACAATAAGTAATCTAAAGGATTCTGATTAATGTGAAGAAGTGCTGAATGCAGGCTATATTATGTGGTAAATCTAGAATCAATCCAAATGATATGACGCGTTCTCTTTGTTTACAAACGAGTGAATCAATAAAATGAAAACAGATTTTCTGCCTTTAGTTCTTTTGCATCGTATTTCTAAAGAAAAGGATATGGATAGACATATAATTGATTTTATTTTCATATTACAGCAGCTCACGATACACATACAAAATGAAAAATGTCACAGCCTAGTTCAACCTACCTATATAGAAATGAAATGAATGTTTTCATATGAATAACTTCAGCTATTATGAACATGACAGTATATCTAATTTTTGTTAGGTTTTCAACCAGATCACTCTTTTTGAATATGATTTTGTGTAGTATGTGAATTAAGTAGCTAGAAGTGCTAGGTAGTTTCTCTGCAGCATTTTTGATCAAAATTCTTTTATTTTCATTTATACCTGAAAACATCATGACATGAAGTTGTTTCGAAATGAATACATTGTAGGTAATTTGCCTTCATGAAAATAAACATCTTGATAGAAATGCAGTGAACATACTTTCATGTATTTCGTCCTTTTTTCCAATCTTCAATTTCTAAAGCTAGGCCTTTCTTCTATCATTGAGTTCCCTGCCAAATGCTGTTTCCAAATTAACTTTACTTTCATTTGGCTTGGGAAAAAATTAAAACTTGAGGCAGTAGATGATCCTTTCTTCTTTGACCACGAATAACTCGAGTTGAGGCACACAACAATAGTCATTTCGGGAGGATGCCATTTCGAATTTATACAATCGAAAATTTTAATCGGAAAGAAAGGAATCGATTGATAAATATTACAAACACTTTCGGTATACTGAAATTTCAACTTGGAAAACAACAAAAAAGCTATAAAATTAACTCCACAAGTAAGCAAAATACATTAGAATAACAGGCACGTCGAAAAACCACTAGCTTGGAAGTGTTCGAATTTCTATCGCCAGAGGGCGTATCGCTCTTAACAATAGTTGCGAATAATGCAAACTGTTGTCAGTATGATTTTTTTTGTTTTTACACGCTTGTTTTGGGGAACAGCGCATTATCGTTTCGCCACAATGTCTGTAATTTTCGAATTTAAACCCGAAAATAGTATTAGACGATTAGGTTGGACTCCCTGAAGAAGAATCTGTGGTCAATTCTGTCCGTCCGGCCGTCCGTCCGTATTTGCTCTAACTTCCGATAGAAAAGACCTAGCGACTTGCGATTGCCAGGTTAGGTTTGTAGTCCAAATGTCTCGGTTAATTTCGTTAACCAGAGAAATCCTGACATAATATATGTCACAAGTTTTTCACTTTATTCCCGATATTTTATTAGATTTCTAGTTCGAAATGAACAATTTTGGATCTATGGGAGATGATTCCCCAATAAAGGGGCCTGTAGTGTTCTTCGTTTATCTGAGGATCTGAAAATCATCGCTTGGAGGACTGAACCTGGTCGAAAGACCCTCTCGGTCATGAGCAAATGTAGGTGATATTATTTACTGCTTCCTTCTGGTTTTCTCTCCCTCTTTCTGTTTCAGATATTTTGTCGAAATGAATTCAAGATGACGAAAAAATTATTTTCCAATGAAAAAGATGCCATCCATCTTCTATAAACAAATTACTACACTTATACGGGGAGACAGAATTTTTCCTGAGGTTTTTATCTGTGCTCTTGTATCATACGCAAATATGTGTGGTACAGCGTTTACATTTCCTCTGCTAACACTGTGATATATCTTAGAATGTAATGCTCGTTCTCAAAAGAATATATATATATATCGGTCTAATAGTTTCCATTTGAAATTTTGAGGTTTTGAGTTTGAGGTTGGTATCTCGATATATCATGACTCAGTGCGAAATTTCGTTGGATCCAGTTTTCAGAAAATTTTTTTGTCGTTAAATATTGATCAGATTTCAATAAAATTGCGCCGGAACCTTCGGGTCAGTGTTCAACAACAACTGTCCAAAATTTCAATTCGGAGATAAGGAAAAATATATGCCAAATTGTGTTGTTATTTGAAATTTCAACGTTATTTGCGCAATATCTCAAGTAGAAAAGATGCAATCAGATCGAAAATTCGGTATCAGTTGAAGAATACCAACGTGCAACTTATTGCAAAATTTCCTCTTGATCTAGTAGTTAGAAAATGTAAAGAAAAAATGTCTAAAATTTTCGAGATTTTTTTTTCTCGAAAAGTGTTGATTAGATATCATAGAAATATGACACATACTAAAATCAGTAGTATTCAACAAATGTTTCAAATTCAGTAAAACTTAAAATCCTCCACAACGATTTCGACAATTTCCCAGTATTCCCAGTATTATAAATAACGCAGTGTTCGAATCGACATTCTGCACTTGGTTGAAAAATTATGTCGTGAAGGTTCATGCAAAATGTCTTGAGGAAATAGCTTCGAATGTGAACAAGCGCGTAAAAGCTTCTGACCTCAAGTCAGTGCTTTTTTAGATTTTCTTATTCAATAAGCGCTATCTACGGCTAGAATTAATGAACATCTTTAAGACTCACACTTTTTCACTCGAGTTAAATACCTTTGAATGTGTTATTTTCAGAGTTGCCGATCTTATGTGTGGAGTGTGACGAAGCAGAGGACAAATACTGTGAAATACAATCTGGACCTATAAAACAGTGTTCTCCAGGAGAAGTTTGCTTCAAACAACGACTTCAAGGTACCATCAGTGATTGTTTATACAGGGTGTTTCATTGGTAAATGAACATACGGTAACCTGAGCTAGAGCTACCCTAGGCGAGTCCAAAAAATCTATATATGATAGGTCTAAGCAATTCCATAACCGAGATACAGGCTGGTTCATGTTTTCACTGATCATTTCAATTTCTCATAACTTTTGAACCACCGAGTATATTCGGTTGATATTTGGAATACATGTTCAAGCTTCACAGGTCGATCGATTCATATTTAAATTACCAAAAAGTTCCAGGTCCGTATCTGAAAAATATTGGAGTTCTTGCAAGCTGAGATATATTGAAATTTTGGGATTTAATTGAGAAATTCGAAAAGAGCAAAAAATGTTCAATGGGGTTCAGAAGATTCCATCGTCTCGCACGTTATTTTGCTCATAGAAAACTTCAGGGAAAGATTCAATTGAATATTTGAATTCCAATAAATTCTTAGCAAATCAGTTCATTGTAATTAAATTGAGAAATTTTTTCTTGAAATGATTGAATATTTGTATTTTCCGATATTCTGATAGAATTAAAAAAAAAATAAAAAATTGAATTGTGAGAAATTTATTTGTATTGTATCCCACAGGGGATTTTTCGAGTAGACTGCGGATCAAGGTATTATTTGTCTGGGTTAGTTTTATATATAATCCATATCATCATAATGCCTCATAAATTTTCGAATCCATAATATGCTGATATTTTTTTTGTGAATAGTTATTGTGATGGGAATGGTAGAGCAGCAGTTCGGGAATATCAATCAAGATTCTCTAATAAATGATTACCATATCATAGAACTTTATCTACAGTTTTCAATCATGTTCGCGAAAATGGCCGGTTTCCTACATCGAAAGTGAATAATACACAAGAAGAAAGGCGACACCTTGACATCGAAAAAGACATCCTTGATATGGTAGGGACACATCCAGAAGTTATAGCACTAGAAGAATACAAATATTCAATCATTTCAAGAAAAAAATTTCTCGATTTAATTACAATGAACTAATTTGCTAAGAATTTATTGGAATTCAAATATTCAATTGAATTTTTCCCTTAAGTTTTCTATGAGCAAAATAACGCGCGGGAAGATGAAATCTACTGAACCCCATTGAAAATTTTCTGCTCTTTTCGAATATCTCAATCAAATCCCAAAATTTCAATATACAGGGTATTGAATCTCAGCTTGCAAGAACTCCAATATTTTTCAGATACGGACCTGGAATTGTTTGGTAATTTAAATATGAATCGATCGACCTGTGAAGCTTGAACATATATTCCGAATATCAACCGAATATACACGGTGGTTCAAAAGTTATGAGAAATTGAAATTATCAGTGAAAACATGAACCTTCCTGTATCTCGGTTATGGAATTGCTTAGACCTATCATATATAGATTTTTTAGACTCGCTTAGGGTAGCTCTAGCTCAGGTTACCGTATGTTCATTTAGCAATGAAACACCCTGTATATCCGAATAAATATCAACCTCAATACAAGTGCGAATATTTATCGAAAAATCAACCAATATTCTACCTCCATCTTTGCAAATCATATCATCAAGCCAAGCATCTATAAAGCATTCGTACTTTATATAGGTTCACGACTCTTCTTGTCTGATACCAAAAAAGCGCTAGGTACTTTACGTCCTGTTAGATGACAGTTTTGTAAAAGAAATTTCAATAGCGCCATCTCAGGAGAACATAACGAACTGTAATATTCAGAGATGTTGAAATCCTCAAGGCATTTGTCGTTTAATTCATCGATGGGTTAATATTTTGATTATTTTTTGCAGGGGGAAATTACACCCAGAAGAGAGGATGTATGGAATCATCCCGTTGTTTGAAACAAGATTTATGCGAATTTTGTGATACTGATATCTGCTGGACAGATCCGATACCAGCGCCTTCACAACAAACGCACCAATCACAACACCAAGGAAACGTAACAATACAAGGAAAGAAAATATCCCTGGACATATCTCACAGCACTAGTCTTAAACCACATTTATTTATACTTACTTTTTTGTTGCAGTTTTCTTATAAATGCATCTGATATTATTACAGGTTTTTTCTTCTTTAGAATAATTACCACCTACCTTCAAGAATAGATATGGTATAACAAAGTGAATCTCTTTGTCAGAAAAATTTTCTTCAACAAGACTGCTGAAAAATCTTGAAATTCAGTCCAAAACATTCCCAAAAACATGACAATTTTATCCGCAACATACTAAAAAACAAAGTTATTTCGAAGAGTCTCAGTAGTACTATAGGTATAATTATCAATAAAATATTACAAGGACGAATACCAGTCGATAAATCAACAAATATTACATGTTGATTAGAGCTAATCATCCAATTAACCAAAACATCTACTTCGAAGAAGCGGGCCTAAGGAGAACAGTTACTGCACTTTCACGGTCCTTACCGATCATCAGACTTCCTTACCTATGGCAAAATTATTGTTTGATGTTGTTTTTCCCTGGCTCAAATTTATTCAGTCATATTAAACGTTTCTGATTTCTTCAATGTAAACTTCTTAATGTATTTCTTTGTCTGGGATTCGCATATAGAGAATAAGTTTAGGGCAATGAATTGATAGACGTATTGCATTTACGAATAAAACTGGAACATACAGAAGACTATCCAAAATAATAAATTCAGATTTATGTGGAATGAAATCATCAACTCTAGATTAAGTTTTAAACTATTTTTATTCTATCACATCTATATTGAGCAAATACATAATAAATATATTGAATTTAGAACACTCAATTTAGTTCACAATTGAAATAATATGCAGTTATGAAAATAGAAAAACACACATATAAGTAAATATACAAAAGTATACATTTATCACCGATGTAAAATTCTGGAAGAATCACTCCTTTCAAAAAAGTTGAATAGTTCTTACATATACAGTGTGCTCCGTTTCGATGTCAGACGACCCTGTGAAAAAAGCACAGAGCTGTTTTGCAAGAAATAATTGAAGGTAGAATTCAGGACGAAGATTCTTTATGAAGGGTTGGTATAATAATCGCACTTATAATGAAAGTGAACACACTGTATATATTATAAACTGATATTCAGCCAAAATCGTGTTTATTATAATTTAGAGATAGTTTCCAAAATTTACCCTGCATACACACACATAATTAGGTATATAAATATATAAATTAGAGCCCTTCGTTTTGAGAAATATACATTATAAACGAATTGGAATCTAAATAATTTGTTACAGACGTTGAAGTTTCACAACCTCTTACTTCATCTTTTATAATTCGTTCATAAAAGATGAAATTTCTGAGACATCAAAATGAGATGTGGATTTGATTATTTGGTTTCCCAAATAAGGTAAGGTTCATGTCAAAGGGACGGTGATTGCGTCAATGCTCTGCTAGATGTCACTAATAATTTTCTATCTTCTGAACTCACTGGGGCATGTCGAAAAAATATATGTAGAATCAATTATAAAAACATATTATTTTTCTGTTTGAAAATCATATTTTTGCTGGGAGAATTCTTCTGTAACTCGAATTTCACATTTTTAATTAGAAGAAAGTCCAAAAATTCAAAAAAAAACATTGAATATCAATGAACTCACAGTGAAAATTATTAGGAAACTCATGTTTCAGTTTTTCAAATGATCCAAAAACAGAAAGACAAAGTTTTCAGATCCCACTGAAAATCCGGTAATAAATTTCTTCGAAATTTTGCTGGTAAATCTCGAATATTGAATAATTTTTCAGAATTTTTGAACGTGTAGTTTTTTCATAAAGGACACAGGGGTTGACATGAACCTTGAGTTCAACAATATAAAACTGATCAAATTAATATTCTAATTTTTGTACGTATACTGTGTATTCTGTATGGGGTTCGTCTGGATTGAACACAACTTTTCCGTCAACTTTGTAGTCGGAGTATTTCAAGGAATAGATCTTCTCGAATCCTAGTCTTCTCATGATTTGTGCTGAGAAATAACTGGTACATTCCACGTACATAAGTTTGCACCCTTTCTCTATCGCAAGTTCCCTGCAAAGAATAAAGATCAAAATGTCATTATATTTTTGGCATCATACAACTATTAAGAATTATATCTGTAAGAATATGTTGCATTTAAAATTGTGACGACTAAGTTCTTTATTCATGGGCGAAATTGACCTATTCGGAATTAAAGTCATTTGAAATTTCGAGGTTATTCGCCTGACGTTTCAAGAACTGGATCGATTATATTAAAACTTGGCAGTTAGTTGTTGAATGACGACGAGCAATTTTCAACAGAGTTTTGTTGAGATCCTACTGTCACTAAAATTTGAACATTTTTCAAAGTTTTGTTCGAAAAATTTTTTTTCGGAATAAAATATTCATCATATTCCAAGAAATTTTGCTCAGACCTTCAACTGTACATCTCAAAGCATTGTATCGTACTTCAGTTCGATACTATTGTGGTTTTTGAAGGTATCGCTATTTTTTTCGGAATAACTCGAAAAATACTGATTCAATTATTATGAAACTTGCTTACTAGTTTGAAAATGCGGATGAACAACCCTCTTCAAAAGTCTGTGGTGATCGTGTCATAAGAACCATTTTGAAAAAAAGGAATTTCGAATATTTTCCAATCAAGTACTGGATTTAAATTCGATCCTATCTGTATTTTTGGAAATATTGGGAAAATTTTGAATCGGTATTTCTTAGAAATTATTGGGAGGATTTTACCGATTCTCGAATTCGGCCTTCGTAATCAAGGCCCATTTCATGATGATTAATAGAATACCTACTCCTTATTCCCTTATACAGGGTGGGCAAAATTCGTTGTCTACTGAAGGGATCTCGAGAACTATAGCAGCTAGAAGAAAACTGATAAAACATTCTCGAGCTCTTTTTTCCTGACTAATCCGAATCTGAAAACAGATCCAGCTTATCGTTCATAGAACTTGAGTTATGAGCGAAAATTGAGAAATTGTCATTTTCAATAATGCTGAATAACTCGCTTGTTTGAACTCGTATTCGAAATCTGTTGATACATTCTACAGGCACTTCTTTAGGAGTAATTCAAATATAATATGACTGAATTCTTTAATCCAGCCATTTTCGAGAACTGAGAATGATTTTGAATTTTTCAAATGTAAACTATAGTCGAAAGATCTCTTATCTTGCTACAAAATTTTTGCTGATTTCAAAAATGTATCATATGTCGCTATTCACATGAATATTACATGAGAAAATTGTCAATACTTTTTTCCTGCTTTTTTTCACTGTTGAATTATGAGTAGGCTGACGTTGCCATAGCGACGATTGAATATGCATTATCTTTGTGTGAACTTGCGCCTCTGTGATTGGAATCAGCGATTGCTAAATAAATATTTCTATGGTTAATTTGTCATAGTTCTTAAGATTACCAATAGAAAATCTGTTTATTATCCATAATGACCCGAAATATTGCTGATCTTAAGAACTATGACAAATTAACCACAGAAATATTTATTCAGCAATCGCTGATTCCAATCATAGAGGCGCAAGTTCACACAAAGTTAATGCATATTGAATCGTCGCTATGGTAACGTCAGCCTACTCATAATTCAACAGTAAAAAAAAGCAGGAAAAAAGTATTGACAATTTTCTCATGTAATATTCATGTGAATAGCAACATATGATACATTTTTGAAATCAGCAAAAATTTTGTAGCAAGATAAAAGATCTTTTGACTATAGTTTACATTTAAAAAATCCAAAATCCTTCTCATTTCTCGAAAATGGCTGGATTGAAAAATTCGGTCATATTATATTTGAATTACTCTTGAAAAAGTGCCTGTAGAATGGATCAACAGATTTCGAATACGAGTTCAAACAAGCGAGTTATTCAGCAATATTGAAAATGACAATTTCTCAATTTTCGCCCATATCTCAAGTTCTATGAACGATGAGCTTGATCTGTTTTCAGATTCAGATTAGTCAGGAAAAAAGAGCTTTAAAATGTGTTATCAGTTTTCTTCTAGCTGCTGTAGTTCTCGAGATCCCTTCAGTAGACAACGAATTTTGCCCACCCTGTACATATTTCATATTATTAATGAGGAGATGTTCCACATTTGTTCAACTCCTCTAATTTATAAGTGAGAATCCATCATTTCAAATACCGAATTCATAATTTGGGAAATAATTTCATCAGATCCAATAGATTATTTATTGCTCGATTCATTTTGTCCACGACCACTGAATAATAAATATATTTCGATAGCTCTTGTTGAAGGAAAATGACAGTCATTAATTAAGTCGTGGATAATAGGTGTGTATAATGAATATTTTACACTCCAAGCATAAACTCCATTCATTTTCATAAACTCTCCCGGTTGGCCATGATTTAAGTCTATCAAGTTTTTTTACTTAAAGCTGACGCAGGTTGGCACTCGTGAAATATCGGCAATGTCAAAATAATTCCCAGAGACGTTGCCAAATGCCAATGTCAATTTCTACTCTCAATCTCAACATAATCATCACGCTTGAAAACTACAAATTCCGAAGGTAGTTTTGAAGAAGCAGAGACAATAAAGTATAAGGAAGTGCTTTGTAGAATTGAAAAGTGCTTATTCTGAAAGTAGCCCTGATAATTTGGAATCTAAAGTTTATCACAAGCTACCCAACATTTTCGACGTATGTGAGTGAAAACCAAGGAATTATTTTCATTATGATTAGATATTAATTTTTGCGCGCATGTTTTAGGGGAACAGCGTGCTATCGTTTTGTCCAAATGTCTGTAATTTTCGATGATTGAGCCGAAAATGGTCCCAATCGACTAGGTTGGACTCACTGATGACGAATCCGGTGTCAAAATCGATTCTGTCCGGCCGGTCGGCCGTAGACACAATAACTGTCGACAGAAGCAAGCTAGCAACTTGAAATTTTCAGGATAGGTTGCGCATCAGAATGTCGCGGTTGAGTTCGTTAATGGGAAAAACCGGTCGAATAGTTTCGGAGTTATAGGTACTTGAAGTTTTGAAGTTATTTATTTTTTATTTCGGAAACTACTCAAGCGATTGGATTCAAACTTGGCAGTTAGGTGTAATATAACGACGCGCAACTTTGAGCCAAATTTCGTCAGGATCATATTGTCAGTGAATTACAGAAAAATTTGTTTTCGAAATTTTTTTCCAAAAAAATTTTTTTTTCGGAAACCATTCATCATATCCAAAAAAAATTCCACTCACACATTGACCTTCTAATTTTACAGCAGTGTACCAAATTTCAGTTCGAAACGATCATAAGTTTTGGAGATATCGGGAAAAAATATGTCAAACTTCGAGGTTTTCTTCTCGATGTCGTTGATTTTTTCGGTATAACTCGAGAAATACTGATTCAGTCCTGATTGAACTTCACAGCTAGTTTTGAAATGCTGAAAGACAACTCTATGCAAAATTTCGTGATAATCGTGTCATTAGAATAAAAAAATGTCTATGATTTTCTCATCATATCATCCTCATTAAATTCTGTATAATACTTCGAACTGTTATTTTTCGATGAAGTACTGGATTTCAATTCGATCTGATCTGTATTTTTGGAAATATTGGAAAAATAAAATTTTGATTGGGTATATCTACGGAATCATTGGGTGGATTTCACCCATTCACGAATTCAGCCTTCGTAATTAAGGTCCAAACCTTCTCTACAAATATCGAGTTTCTAAGTTGTTTCTTTCGGAAGTTTCTGTGTTTACACAGTCGGCCATTAGGCTCCAAATTTTGTCGTTGCAGATCTTTTTTCAAGATGAAGTTTTCAGGCATTTTTTATTTCGGGTACAACAACAGAAGGAAATTTTTGTCGTCTTTTTCACTTAAAATCTTTCTTATTGAGTTAATGTGCAGCTAAAAAAAAATTTCAAAAAGCACTGCCGTGAAGGCAGCAGCTTTTGCGCGCACATTCAAATTCGTTGCTAAAGCGGTCATCTACATTGAACATGCGCGCAAAAGTTGCTGCCTTCACGGCAGTGCTTTTTGAAATTTTTTTTTAGCTGCACATTAACTCAATAAGAAAGATTTTAAGTGAAAGAGACGACAAAGAGTTGTTGTACCCAAAATAAAAATGCCTGAAAACTTCATCTTGAAAAAATATCTGCAACGACAAATTTGGAAGTATAATTTGAAAACTGTACACTTTCCGATTGATACACTACTCACTTATGCAAAGGAACATTTGGAATACAACGGAGGACGGACATCACATCTTAAAATTATAAAACCAATGAGTTACAAATACAAAAGGGTAAATGAACGTAGAATTTTTTGAGAACGAAAACATGTTGTTGCAGCCAAAATTACTTTCCTGAGCAAATTTCTACAGTATAAATCGTTGGATGAAAATCTCAGATTTGTGTGAATAAACATTTTGATAAATACGTAAAATAACGTAATTACTACGACCTCTATGTAGAGAGGGGAACGTTGCATAGTTAACTGACAAGAAAATGATTATAACCTAACATTTTCAAAATATACACATTGGAATGAGTCAGAATGTCATGGCCAACCGGGATACCTTATAAAAGTGAATGGAGTATAGATCAAGTGGAAGTTTTGACGTTTCTAGTGAGCATGAGAGTTTCCAGCAGTCACAGAGAATTGAGTTCTCGATTCTGACAACTCTATTGTAGGTTGTAGAAAATGCAGAATTATTCCAATTTTACCGATGAAGTCGTGGACAAAGTATAGTATTTAAATCGAATATACTTGCTATTATAATGGGTGATTTGCGAAACTCGCTTGCGGCTCTCGTCGCAAAATTATGGGACAGCGTTTTGGACAAAAAGTTTTAGGGGGTGATAGCAGGTGTCGACACCTGATATTTTTACTACGCTTCCTCCTGCTGTGAAAGCTCCCGAGTTCACTTCTCTGCTGTTCCCGAATTTTAATCTCATTTCCAAGCATCCGAACTGTCTTCGTACGAACGGGACATCTTAGATCTCGATTCGGGAATATCCTTTCATTCCGGCGTCAGGTCAAGGACCTGTTGATTTACCCCAAGGTTAGACCTTGTTGAAATAGGGTCCTGTGCTCCTTCGGTTTCTGTTTACGCTGCACTCACTCGGAAACGTGCCTTTCTTGTCGTTTTATTATTGACGAAAAAGGAATTTTCGTCTTTTCCTGCGAATTTCCTAACGACGTGAATTATCCCTCGTGTCGTTAGTTTGAGCCTTCCAGAGAAGTTCCAGACGATTGAGGACAAGGTTACGATAAGAATGTCTGACGGATGTTTCCGGAAGTTGAAGTGGAATTCGGCATTTCCAATGTGTAAGAATGCCTAGGTATTTATAGTGTAAACCCTCAGTTCACGCATACCGACTCATTTTTGAGTACTGCTAAATGGCGCAGGAGACAGCGTTCTAATAGGAGCTTTTTCTTGATTGTCTTTACTTGTCGGAAATTCATCTTGATGATTAAGAAGTAAAATAACTTATTTCCGCTTTATATATTTATTTTCACAACAATTGTTTCGTCATGATAACATGACTTCATCAGGTGAGCATGGTAACTGACTACATATTTGGGATACAGATCTTTAAATAGTTGAAAAAAAAAATGAAAAAATATGGTGCGAAATACAACAAATTATGGGAATTCCTGGGTTTCAAAATAGGTAGAGTAAGGGAGATTTATTCAGGTCCGTTTGGTCGTTGCGGAGAATCTGTTTTTTATTGTACCTATTCATCTCCATTGCTTCCAGGAAGTTCAATTTTAGGGTCTTATTTTCCACGTGCAAAATTTCGAAATTGCTGTCAAAATCATGGCCAGGCTCCAACAAATGTTTTGCATACGTGGAATTATGAGCTTCGCTTACGTATGCTTTCTGATGTTCTCCTATCCTAGCCCCAAATGATCTTCCCGTTTGACCAACGTATACATATGGGCAAGTACCGCAGTTTAACTTATAGACTCCAGACATTCTATCTTTAGCGACTTTATCTAGATTCTATAGTTGCAAAATGGCGAATGATACAGGATATATTGCACTATGTGCCGGATTTGAGAACAAGCGCGTAAAAAATAAATGCAAGAGACCTTTTGATGAAATACACTTAAGGTTACATAAAGGACCCAAAAAATATAAGGATTCAGTGGAAACTGATGTATTCTCGAGAAAAATTACCTTCACAAATCACGAAGGAATTTGGAAATCAGCAAAAAACTTTTTCGAATATAAAGGGTCTTTCACCACGAACTGGATGAACATGTATAGCCCTGTAGACGACATTGGAAAAGTTATTTTTGCCTTATGACAAATAACCCGTTTTCGAAGCATAAGCGATATAATGTCAACTTTGAGCAATATTCTGATAACTGTGGTGAGTTATGCGTGACTTTCGAAATAACGGTTTTTAGTCACATCTTCTCAGATTTGGGTGACAAATTCAACTGCGGTGTAGAGTTTTGGAAAAAATTCAAAATGGCGGTAAACCAGCCAAACTGGAATTTTTTTTCGATTGCTAAATTAGGTAGCATCATTTCAATAAATATATCCTTTAGTTTTCATTTTGTAGCCTTCCAAAGATTCTGCTCAGAGTACTTAAATAATTTCTATTAAAAAAACTGGTGGCCTTACGGAGGCCAAAATTGTGCCAATCGGCCTCCAGAATGACCTGGACAGAAATATGAATTTATAAACAAAAATAAATTTCTTCAAAATACCTTTGGTGAGAATCGAACTCTTTCTACTTTCGGAATGTAGCGTCACGTTACCTCACGAGTATGAATGAGGTTTATTGTTATCATAATATGTCCGTTACCAAGCAACTGTAATTTATTGAATTCGATCCTAATGTTCAAATGTGGAGAGATTTAGATTCCCAGCAAAGTTTTATTGAAAAATTTTTTTTTGTTGATAAATTCATGCCCAAGTCTTTCCGGAGGCCTACTGGCGCAATTTGGCCTCCGTGAATAAGTCACCAGTTTGTTCTTTGGTTGGCTAAAAATGAAAACTAATGGATATTTTTTTATTCTGTTTTCACAACAGTGTTCAGACTGAAGGGGAGTTTAACCTTGAAAGATTTCAACAATTATGATTGAAATTTTGTTTCCACTGTAGACATGTAAAAAAGAGTTAACTTTGAACTTTGGAAAAATTTTTTGACGCAAAAACTTAGAAAATCGAAATCTTGAAAAAATGCTATTTAATTTGGCTATCGAAAAGGAGAAATTTCAACTTTGCAGGTTTTCCGCCATTTTGAATTTTTTTCCAGAATTCTACACCACAATTGAATTAATCACCGAAAAATACTAAGATGAGACTCAAACCGTTATTTCAAAGGTCACGTTCAACTCACCACAGTTATCAGAATATTGCTCAAAGTTGATATTAAACACCCTGTATCTCGCTAATGCTTCAAAAATGGGGTGTATGTCAGAAGGCAAAAATGATTTTCCCAATTCAATCTACATGGCCATATACAGGGTGATTCCGGAAGAGACCGTCAGATTTTGGGATAAGTTTACACTTGTCAAGACAGTCTCGAAACACTGTTTGGTTTATGGTTGGGGGTTTCTGTTGAGAATATACAGGGTGATTTGTCCGATTCGACCGATTATACTTTTATTGATAACTTTGGTATGGCTTATTCGATTTCAATGAAATTTTCAGCGTAGTACAAAAGTGTTGAACACATTCATTGATTTCAATTTTTTTTTTCAAAATAAGCGGTTGTTATTGTGATAAATCCAGATTAATTGTGCAGGTTGAAAAAACACCCTGTACATAGCGTTTCCTAAACTACGCTATATGTTCATGATTTTACTATGATAACTCATTATTTGAGAGTTTCTAATTTTTTTGGCACACTTCTAGTTTTCCGAGAAAATTCTCTCAAAAAATGATAATGTCGAAATTTCGCTCCAATCGATTCAACTTTTATTGATAACTTTGGTATGGCTCATCCAATTTTGATGAAATTTGCATTGTAGAACAATCTGAATGAGTACATTAAATAATCGCAAGAATCTCGCAAAATACAGTGTTGTAATTGTGATAATTTCAGAGTTTCAGATTAATTGTGCAGTTGAAAAAAAACACCCTGTACATTGCTTTTCCAAGAGTTTCTTATTCGTTGCAGATTCCACAATCATATGTCATCACCCAGAGGTTTTTGATTTCTTTGGCACATCCCCGGTTTTCCTAGAAAACATTTTTGAAGAAGAGCATTATCGAAATTTGGCTCACAAGCAGTGAGAGTATTCCGCACTAGGTAGGAAAACTGTATATTCCAAGGATGCAAAGTTGTTCCTCACTTCTAAAATATTCTTTTCGAATTCTAAATATATTCTGAATTGAATGATTTCATACAAAATATTAGCAATTAAATATGAATTTGGAATTTGAAAAGAATATTAACTTAAGAATATACAACTTAAGAACTGCTTTGCATCCTTTGGACAATACAGCTTTCCTACCTAGTGCGGAATACTCTCACTGCTTGTGAGCCAAATTTCGATCATGCTCTTCTTCAAAAATGTTTTCTAGGAAAACCGGAGGTGTGTCAAAGAATTAAAAACCTCTGAATGATAACATATTATTGTAGAATCTGAAAAGAGTAAGAAACTTTTGGAAAAGCAATGTGCAGGGTGTTTTTCTTCAACTGCACAATTAATCTGAAATTCTGAAATTATCACGATTACAACAGTGTATTTTGAGAGACTTTTGCGATTATTGAATGAACTCGTTCAGATTGTTCTATACTGCAAATTTCATCAAAATTGAATGAGCCATACCGAAGTTATCAATGAAAGTAGAATCGATTGGAGCGAAATTTCGACATTGTTTTTTTTTGATGGAATTTTCTCAGAAAACTAGAAGTGTGCCAAAAAAATTAGAAACTCTCAAATAATGACTTATTATAGTAGAATCGAAAACAGATAGCGTAGTTTTGGAAATGCGATGTACAGGGTGTTTTTTCAACCTGCTCAATTAACCTGGAATTATCACAATAACAACCACTAATTTTGAAAAAAAACTTTGAAATTAATGAATGTCCTCATCAATATTGTACTTCGCTGAAAATTTCTCTAAAATCGAATGAGCCATACCGAAGTTATCAATGAAAGTAAAATCAGTCGAATCGGATGAATCACCCTGTATATTCTCAATAGAGACCCCCAACCATAAGCTAAAAATTGTTTTGAGACTGTCTTGACTAGTGTAAACTTATCCCAAAATCTGACGGTTTTCTCCGGAATCACCCTGTATATTTGTCCAGTTTATGGTGAAACATCCTGTATAAAAATTCAACAAATTCCGAAGAGCAATTAAGTTCTCACCTAGTTTTCGCAACCAATTTGGTCGCAACTCCCCTCCCCCTCATACAAGGATCCACAGACAAAATCTTCACGGTCATCGCCTTGTCCACGTCAGGAAACTTGCTGAAAACATCGCATTCAACAGTGTTGTACAGAAGGAAATCCAAAATCATCTGGAATTTCTGGCTATCCACACACGTTTTCTCGTTAGGGTCGTCCCTGGAAACAACCCCGTTCATGGAAAAAGCAACTAATTTTCCTTCTGACACGGCTTTGACAGACGTTCCTTCCTCCATGGTTGACAGGATGTAGGCTTCCACATCCGGACACCTTCCGTCCGGTCCGGTAAGTTTGATGTAATCGTTCAAGGGTTCGTCTTTGTTGAAAAACCTTCTGGCTAGATCTATAACGTCCTTTTTGTCCTCATCTTCGATTATTTTGATTTCTAGGCCTCTGTCTGTAGAGTCTTCGGACATGCTTCGAACCTGAAAATTCGGGATTGATATGAAAATTCGTATGACAAAAAAAATACACTTTCATTTCCAGAAAGGCAATGGGGGTTTTTCCTTTGAACGAAAATGCAGTAATTTTCATGAAAAACCTTTACAACATCACATTTCAAACATATAATTTCAATATTATATTTTTAAAAAAAATTTTGATCACCTAAAACTGAAAAATAGACATGGGAATTTGCATTTAAAGGGATTTGTCTTGAGTGCACGATATGGCAACGTCGAATTCAGCTTTCTCGGAAAGAAAAGGTCGTCAAATGTGTTACTTTGCTTAGGAAAACAGAGATAGCTATACTTCGATCTGGTTAGAGTAGAAGACAACGACCAAGGAATAGGAAAAGGAGAGTACAGACTGTCATACTGTCGTATTACTGACAAATCGCAAACGGAAATTGTTTGGTTACATTGACAAAGAACACGTGTGTACCACAGAATAGAAATAAATATTTTATTATTCTAAAGCAGAAAAAGCTATTCTACTAAACACCGTTGTCACTTCGTGCATGCCTGGCAAATCCAAAACCCCAATTTTGAAATCTGATTTTGAATACTTTCTGAAGGTAATTTGGGAAAATGATGAATCAAACCCATAATAATTATGTTCAAATTTGCATTAGCAGTAATAACCCAAATGCAGGAAAAAAGCCCATTGTAATAATATAGAGTGTTTGACATATACTTAATATATCGGCCACCATTCGAGGTCATGAAAGATGAAAAAATAGGTGAACTTCGTTTCGTAGGTTTTTTTGGGGTTTCACTCCCAATATCTGATACAGAACTATCAAAAATTAACAAAGATTAACATCAGAACAAGCATCATGGACAACCCAATTTATTGAACGTGATTCCTTATGAACATGGCCTAAACAATAAATCAGAAGAATTGGTGCTAAATTCAATATGGGAACAGTTTTCAAATCGAAAAATTATTTGAGATCCATACATAAACTAACCGATTAACGAGAAAGAAAAATAAAAAATTGTGTTTATAGTATTTCCTGTGAATACTGATATCAGAAAACGAGAACAGAAAAACAACTTAAGGAATAGAGACATACAGAAATCCCAAATAACTAACCATGTATGTTCTACCATAGGTAATCACATTATATACTGCGACAATACAAATATACAGATGTCGGAACCAGATGATTTGAAAAAAATCTAGAAAAGCACTGCCGTGAAGTCAGCAGCTTTTGCGCGCATGTTCAATGTAGATGACCGCTTCAGCAACGAATTTGAACATGCACGCAAAAGCTGCTGCCTCACGGCAGTGCTTTTCTAGATTTTTTTTCGATGAATTACTTGATTTAAATTCGATCTAATCTTTATTTTTGGAAATATTGAAAAAATATAATTTTGAATGGGTATATCTACAGAATCATTGGGCGGATTTTACCGATTCACGAATTCGAGTTTCGTATGCCCCAAACCTTCTCTACAAATATCGAGTTTCTGAGTCGTTTCTTCCGGAAGTTATTGTGTTTACGGTCAGCGGAACGGCCGACTGCGTAAATACAATAACTTCCGAAAGAAACGACTTAGAAACTCGATATTTGTTGAGACGGTTTGGACCTTAATTAAGAAGGCCGAATTCGTGAATGGGTAAAATCCACATCGCAGATATACCCATTCAAAATTTCATTTTCCCAATATTTCTGAAAATACAGATCAGATCGAATTGAAATCCAGTACTTCATCGAAAAATTACAGTTCGTAGGTTCATACAGAATTTAATGAGGACGATATGATAAGAAAATCACAAAATTTTTTTTTCAAATTGTTTTAATGATACGATCATCAGGAAATTTTGCACAAAGTTGTCTTTCAGAATCTTCGAACTAGCTGCGAAGTTTTATCAGGATTGAATCAGTATTTCTTGAGTTATACAGAAAAAAACAACGATATCGAGAAGAAAACCTCGAAATTTGACATATTTTTTCCCGATTTCTCCGAAACATATGATCGTATCGAACTGAAATTTGGTACACTGCTGTGAAATATGAAGCTCAAGGTCCGAGTGGAATTTTTTTTTTGGATATGATAAACGGTTTCCGAAAAAAAAATTTTTTGGAAAAAAATTTTGAAAAAATTTTTTTTTTAATTTTCTGACAGTAGGATCCTGACAAAATTTGATCAAAGTTGCACGTTGTTATATTCCAACTAATTGCCAAGCTTGAATTCAATCGCTCAAGTAGTTTCTGGAATAAAAAGTAAATAATTTCAAAATTTCAAGTGGCTATAACTCCGAAACTATTCGAGCGATTTGACCCATTAACGAACTTAACCACGGCATTCCAATGCGCGACCTACCCCGAAAGTTTTAAGTTGCTAGCCCACTCAGTTCGACAGTAATCGTGTCCACGGCCGGCAGGCCGGACAGAATCGATTTTGACACCGGATTCGTCTTCAGTGAGTCCAACCTAGTCGTTTGAGACCATTTTCGGCTCAATCGTCGAAAATTACAGACATTTGGACAAAACTATAGCACGCTGTTCCCCTAGAACATGCGCGCAAAAATTCAAATGACTATAATTCCGAAACCATTCGGCCGATTTATCCCATTAACGAACTCAATCGTCCGAATCGAATGCACGATCTTCCCTGAAAGTAGCTCATTTCTTGCGACAGTTATCGTGCGCCTGGCCCGACAAATTCGTATTCGTCCTGCAGAGTTCTAGAATTACAGACATGTACATAGTATAATGCTTTATTCCTTAAAAAAGGTACAAATCCTCAAAAAGGAAAGATGAGGTCTCCGCACGCTGTTGCTCCTGATCCAGACCCTGAATTTAGGGAACAGTATCATCCTGGGTGACCCAAATATCGATTGTGTCCGGGATAATGGTCGAATTGTGTATAGTATAATGTGGAGAGCTAATTTCAAGTGGAAACCTCGAAATTTCCTGGATCGAGATTGGGTTTCCGAGGTTAGACTGTTGCTAAGGGTTACATCAAAATCGAAACAACGGCATTGTTTTATGTAAGCGACCGTTCAACAACTTCTCATCATTCAGGGGGGCCGGTATTATAAAACTTAATGGGAAGTTAACTTTAACTTTAACCGACAGTTAAAGTTATGCTCAAAAATGTCGGAATTATAAAAGTCTCATTTCTATCATAGACAAGAAATACTGTGACGATTTCTATGAAAAGGAGAATGAAATAGTTTGGGATTCTGTAATAAATCTAACCACCAATTTCTGGGTTGGAAAAGCTGGACTTTGGCAAAATACTCCCTTTCAAAATATTATAGGAATAAACAAATCCTTTATTGACAAATATTCGCACTATGTATCAGGGAGCTTAATGGATTGTGGTTTCCATAAAAATAGAATTACTGATTTGAGGGAGAGTTGCAATGATCAATTTTGAATTCTTATACTTTTTACAATATGGAAGGGGTGTTTGGGTATTTATTCGGTCACCTAACTAAAAAAACTACTTCCGCTAATGAATATATTGGAAATGAAAGCTTAAAAGGAAAAACTTTGACAGTAATGAGATACATTCAATTCAGGAATTATATAACAATTACAATAAAATTTGTCCAAATCCAATTAGGTACAGAATTTTTTACAAATACTTCACTCTTCACCAACGGGCAAGCACTTTCAACTGACACTGGGAGTGGTAATAATCTACACTAAATTTGCAAAAATTGTCATTCAATTAAAAAATATGGTAATGTTTTGTGTGGCTCAGAGTTATCGAGCCCTGATATCTAGAATTTGTACAGCTACCAGCTTGACCATTACTATAAGAAAAGTATCCATTGCAATTGTGATGATTTCCTTTTATCTTGAAAGTTAAATAATGTGTATAAATTATTATGCTTCATTACGCATTTATAACTTTTATCTGTTATATTAGACACCGGAAAGAATAAATGCCAATGATTTTTTTTTCATTTACATCTTATAATAGTTGAACAGAAAGAGTAACTGATATTTTCATTACAATACTATGCCATGAGGAACTCTCGAGATTGGATTATTACTTGAGTGAGGTTCATAGCAGGTATTTTGATGTAAGTAGATAATAAGTATGCAATTTTCCATGAGACATTTCCGATAATACAGCCAGTATAGTTGGTTTGTGAAAACCCCTAAAATCTCCAGCAACTATCAAGAAAGAACAAGCTGCATAAACTCTGCGTGTAATCAACACATTTGCATCACTAGCGTCACAGCACGATTTCTAAGAATATGTATTCCATTACAGGCGTGCAGAGTGTCCAGATAAGCGAAATCGGTTTTTGAATTCCGTTTCTTCCCATAAGTTCAAATGGTTCAGCCGATTTCTAAATATCCTTTCTCAACAAGGATATTCAGCAATTTTCATGGCATCATCGTCATAGTCAGTTAAAAGTTCTTCAAAAACGAAGTGAATATCTCTCAACGAGGATGTTCAACAATATTCATGTCATCTTCGTCATCGTGAATTAAAAGTCCTTTAAAAATGAAGTGAATTATATCTTGCTAACAAATCGAGGTTATATTCCCCTTATGTCAGCCGAAAAGACAGAGAATCTGTGGAAAATAACGATTTTACTTTAATTTTAACTATAATTGATACCCAAACCACCTGATAAAGATAACCCTGCAAATCTAACTTTAACTGGAAATTACTGCTTAATTTTCAGTTAAAGTTAAAGTTAACTTCCCGTTAAGTTTTATAATACCGGCCCTCAGGGGTATTTTTTTTGTCGATGTTGAGACTCTTTGATTGTTTCGATTTCAGAGTCTCGATTGAATATCCATGTGCTTCAGGGTAATTTGAAAGCTAGGTTTTATTCGATAAAACGAAGGATTGATGAAAAATATTTTTCATATGTTGGAATTTGTTGGAGATCAGAAATGCATCTATTTATTTTCATATTGATGTAACAAGTAGTGTTACATCCGGAATTTCTTT
This sequence comes from Myrrha octodecimguttata, assembly GCA_958510865.1. Lineage (NCBI taxonomy): Eukaryota > Metazoa > Arthropoda > Insecta > Coleoptera > Coccinellidae > Myrrha > Myrrha octodecimguttata. The sequence continues at coordinate 54,673,413 of OY294058.1, read as the reverse complement.
GAAAAATATATAGGAAAATTATAGAAGGTGTTACTGAATTGGAGGTACAATAGTATAAAGAAGAAAATCCCATAATTATGGCACCTAAAATGTTTCGCTTTCGAGATACAGCGTGCTAAGGTTTGAATATTTGTCAAGTTTTTCCCATAGTATCTGCACTGCAAAAGAGTATTAAACGATTTTATCGAAGCTTCATAAATCATTGCTACAGATGATTAAAATTTCCAAATAAACTAATAGTGATTTTATCAAACGCAGCTTAATAACTGGATTTTCAAGACGATTTGGATTTTTCTAAGGATTTCGTTCGAAGTTTTTTTCGAAATCAGTAGCAGGTAGGACAAAACTACAAGAGACCATAAAGTTGAGCATAACAACGAAGCTTCTTATAATTTTCAAACTAATAGTGGTCCGCCAAAAAAATTTTCAGCGGAAACCACGGAGAGTGTTCAAAAAATATTATCACCCTGTAGATTTTTTTAACTGAATTTTTGTCAATTTTGACAAAAGTCTCAAAAATAGAAAATAATCTGCAGAAAATAATTCTCGATTATTTTCGACGGATTTTGAAAAATTTTGTATATTTATTCTGGGCCTTTCACTCCCACTATCTGAAACAGGACCATTAAAATTTAATAAAATTGTCTTCCTATTTCTGATATTTCAGAGTACAAATCTGACTCTTTCATCAGCCAATCGAGAAAATTTGGAGAATCATCTTGTTTCTATTCTTCGTTTTTTGAGACTTTTGTGAAGTTGGTATTTTCAGAAAAGCACAGCAACACAGAATTATCTGGTATAAAAGTTTTTAATTAATTTTGGCCATTAAGTATCAGGAAGCGAGAAAACAAAGACAATCAAAAGAATAGAGACATAGTAAGATCCCAAATGGACCTTGTATGTTCGACATTTTAAAATCATATGATAGATTGGGACAATACACAAAAATACTGTTGTGGGAACCAGATGGTCTGAAAGGAAAAAGTCTTCTTGCGTTTTGTTGCATGGAGAGGGTGATTTTTCTCATTTTTCTTTCGTAGAAATTGAACACACATGGCTGAATTTACTGAAAAAAAGAGGTAGATTAAAAAATGTTCTACCAAAGGATTCTGTGGTGCTTTGGTTTCAAAGTTATACAGCAACTTTTTTCCTAGAAACTTTCCTTGACATATAGGTTAATCCTACAAGGGTATTTTCCATAAAAACAATCTTCATTAAATTTTTTTGGAAACCCAGGAAACACGTACAAAATAATGCAAATACTCAGATAATAAACTTTAATCGATACATAGGGACAATGTTTGCTGAACATATTCATATTAAAACATACAGTCAAATATTTTTGATTACTTGGAATCATCTGACCAAACTGAAAAATTAACAATGAAACGATTTCATAATGTCCTCGAATATTTTGATATATCTTTTATATAAAGCTAGGTAACACAAACCCCACCTTTCTTTAAGAGTCAATACTTATTTCTACTTTAGAATCTCCATAGAAGAATGTTATGCTTGCATAGATGCATATTGTGCTCCTTACATGCATTTTTGTTTGTTCAGATAAACCAAGGTATAAGATTCGATGATCAATTGAAACTCGAGGAGATAGCTCCGAGATAGTAATCAGATGGTACATAAGGCATAGTCGTAGATTGTAAACACTTCCTGTATTTAAATAAAGTTGATTTCTTGAAAACAAGCTTTCTTTTCTTGAAAACATAATTATACATGTTCCATATCATGACAACACATTCAACATTTGATTCAAAATTCAGGAATTCAATAGATATAAAATGCAAATTGGCGAATGCGCTAGTTTATTTAAGATCAGGTAAAAATTCAAATCAAGAGAGATTGGGTAGACTTCCCCAGGAACAGTGGTTTTCTATACACGAAACCAGTTCCAACAAGACAATGTTCACGTTTCCTGAAACAATTTCGTTGTTTTCTGTTTCGATATTGTATTCAATTTAGTTCCCTTCATGGAGACCTCGATAGACGCCACGTGTGTTAAGTTTCCACAATTCCGTGACAAAAGGGTGGAAATCGCCAAGAAAACAAATAATCAATCAAGTGTATGTAGGTCAGACCTCATGCATATTTTTTTTTCTTTCACCGAATAAATACCTAGGTAATATAAGGGAGTATATATAATGGAAATTAAAGCTTCCGATTTATGCAGTACCTACTTCTTGTGAATTTTCTATATTTATAACCAAGGTTAACAGAAAAGGAACCTATCGATTGAAGTATAAGTTTATTCTGAAAAATAAAATGTCTTGCATTCATGAATACAATTCAGAACATGAAGAGAAGAAGAAATTATATGAAAAATGAGGTGGGATTTCTATCGCGCTAATAGGTCAAAACTTCGGAAGAATATTTGTAGCTATGTGATTAAAAGAAATATTTTACAAGTTTCTTAAAATTTTATTTTCGAAACAATTACCTGTATGATACGAAGGCGTAGAAGGGCCACTCTGTGTCGACAAAAATTTTTCCACCTAATTCCGACTTTAATCTCGGAATTAGACTAATTCCGACTTTGAACTCGGAATTATAGACTAATTCCGACTTCAAACTCGGAATTATACATAATTCCGACTTTGAACTCGGAATTATACTAATTCCGAGTTTGAAGTCGGAATTAGTCTATAATTCCGAGTTTAAAGTCGGAATTAGTCTATAATTCCGACTTCAAACTCGGAATTAGTATAATTCCGAGTTCAAAGTCGGAATTATTTATAATTCCGAGTTTGAAGTCGGAATTAGTCTATAATTCCGAGTTCAAAGTCGGAATTAGTCTAATTCCGAGATTAAAGTCGGAATTAGGTGGAAAAATTTTTGTCGACAAAGAGTGGCCCTTCTACGCCTTCCTAGTATGATGCAGTGGCAAAATTTCCATGAGATTTATTGGGTAACTAGTCAAGTTTGAAAGTTTTCGACAAATGTCGAAAATGTCCTCGAAAATATTTTTTTCGAATTTCAGCCAACCTTGCAATTCAAACATTTTTTGTGTTGTAACGTGTTCATCGTTCCAATATTGTTTTTTATCTGCAACTCAAGCTATCCACCTATGTTGGAGTAAAACAAGCATGTACTCGAATTAGAAATGTATCTTTGAGTAACAATATCTCATAAGACAATCAGGTCGATTCTGTTTGCAAAACGCAATATTGCTAGGAAAAAGATATTGCTATCATAACAAGATTGGAATTATTGGTATTCTGATCAACGATTTTGAGCAATATGGTCTGTCACTTTAACAAGAATCTTGCTATCAACATTGCTATCTTAGCAACCTCAAAATAGTACTTGCTATGCTTCATAACAAGAAAGTTTAGAAAAGGAATCTCTCAGAGATCCATTTGTTTCAGTATTATTTCTTCCAAGAATTCGTAAATATTGAAGATAGGGAAGAATGTGCTAATAGAAATGTGTTCAAGGTTCTCTAGAATATTTAATTTTAAGGATTCTTAGACTTAAACACCGGCATAGTAAGCAACTGCTGACCTGATTATTCTAATGATCTCAAGGACTGCCATCCCTTTGAATTCCCAACAGAAAATTTCATCGAATTTCGAATTATTATCGCCTGCATAAAATTGCTGCATTTGATTTCTGGAAACCAAAATTCTATCGGTATCCAGGAAATAGGTCAATTTGACTTTAATTGGTTTTTCTATTCCATAACATTTTCGAATAAGTCGATGTTTACATGAATAAAAAAAAGTATATGCTAATGGAAATGTGTTCAAGGTTCTCTAGAATATTATTTAATTTCAAGGAAAATTCTTAGACTAAGATACAGGCATAGGCAACAGCTGAGATGATTATTCTAATCATCTCAACAACAGCAACCCCTTCGAAGTGCCAACGAAAAAGTTTATCGAATTTCGAATTATTAACGCCTGAATAAAATTGCTGCATTTGATTTCTGGAAACCAAAATTCTATCGGTATCCAGGAAATAGGTCAATTTGACTTTAATTGGTTTTTCTATTTCATAACATTTTCGAATAAGTCGATGTTTACATGAATAAAAAAAAGTATATGCTAATGGAAATGTGTTCAAGGTTCTCTAGAATATTATTTAATTTCAAGGAAAATTCTTAGACTAAGATACAGGCATAGGCAACAGCTGAGATGATTATTCTAATCATCTCAACAACAGCAATCCCTTCGAAGTGCCAACGAAAAAGTTTATCGAATTTCGAATCATTAACGCCTGAATAAAATTGCAGCATTCGATTTCTGATAACAAATATTTTATTGGTATCCAGGAAATTGGTTATTGGTCAATTTGACTCGTTTCAGTCGTTTCGTTTCCTAACATTTTTTATGTCGATTGTTTACATGAATACAGAAAGCCGTAGATAGAGGTTATGTATGCGAAATCATAAAGAAAACTCACGAATTAGGGTTATTTTCTCATCCCTTGTAGTTCCAAAGTCACAAAATCCAGTGTTGTCAGCTCTAAAATCACCAATTATGGAAGTCTATGATAGCAATATTGTTATGACAAAATTCATAACAAACATTGCTATAACACTCGAAACAGAATACGTAACATCATGGCCATATTGCTATAAATTAGAAAGATAGCAATATGACTGGAATAGCAAGGTTCATAGCAATACGCAAACAGAATCGACCTGAATATCTGACGGAATTTATATGTTAAAAATGGCTCATCTTCGGAGTGATGCAAGTATTTTTCGTTATTTGATATAGGTGGATACTATGGCTTAGCTATATGAAATAATTCCAATACCAAAGTTACCTTAATTATATTCTATTTTATTCTTCAGGAAAATTGAAAAAAAATTACTCATAAAACATCAGATTATTTTTTTTGGAAACTTCTTAATTTCATCAAATTTTTGCTGTGAATTTTATCGACTGTTTTTTTCAAATTTCAGCGAAATTTTTTTTGGATATCTGAAAGGAAAAATTCGGTTGTGAACCAAATCAATGACTTGGTATGCCCCATTTTGGCTGACAGGCCGAATATTTAACACCCTTGTTGGAGAGTGAACAATTAATAAAACCGGTGCATTCGCCATTTTGTACCGCCTTTATCGACAAACTCCATAAAATCACGAATTATTCATCATTAATTGTTTCGATATTTGATTATTAAAGGCTAATAATCAAAAATCAAGATTCATAACACAAAGATAGCTTATTCAGAAGAAAATTTAAAAAACCATGTCTAGTCACGGTTGATTTGTAGTCACTGTTCCTTAGCAAGTCATGCGAATGATTTTGTATTATACTTGTCTGGTTCTAAATAATGGAAATATTTCCGGTTGGTTTATTCATATTATTGCGCATTTGTATTCAGATGTGTGTGCTTTTCATTTGCAAATGCCAGATAATTTTTAATGCTGATTGATTTGTTACCTATTCATCCTCAGATGCTGAGAAAATCTCATGGAATGAATAGTATCTTGTATTATTTGGATGTGGGGATAATTCCTATAGATCCTTAAAACGCTATTTTTTCAGATGTAATAAATATCATGAAAAATCCTAATGATGAATTTGTGAAAATACAGTTGTGTTATGCGCCTCAAGTTTTCCTGCATATGAGTTTCATAATAAATACATATTCCTTAACATTTATTTTTTTGTGTACAATAGTTTGATTGATTGAAAGTGGCAGCAAAAAATAAGGAAATATTTAAATGTACCCATGCGAAAAAAGAAATCTACACAGTCAAATATGAAATCAAAGTCTCTCATATTTCTGCACCACAAGCTGCAATTGGAAATGTTGAAACATATTTTCTTTCATGATCGGTTTTTTCTAATAGTTATCGATCGAAATCATTTTTCCCCATTATATGAACACCTATCCATTCACATAATTCATATGAATAGAATAATCGAAAGAAGGTCGTTTTGTTAATATTTAATAAACCCGATGATTTGCAGTTTCCGAGATTTATAAAGTTATAAATTGATTAATTACAGCTGTTATCAATTCTGTTATCGAAGGAGTATACAGGTAGAATGAATGACAGTATACAGGGTCTTTCACGAGGAACCTCACCCATATTTGTACGGGAAACTACTGAACGTATTTTCATGAAATTCAGCACTTATGAGTATTTCACGATGCCGATGAAATCTAAAATATTTTCAAGGCATAAGCACCTCCGGTTTTTCCGGAAATGACGTCAACTTCCGTTTTTCAAATTAGAACACCATTTTTTTATTGCAGAAATAGATTCCTTAGAAAATTTCAATTTATTTTGATGTAACATTTTTCAGTTTTGGTTGGAAAATTCTCTCTGAGCGGGAAAATTCGAAAAAAAAATCGAAAATAGAGTTCCGCTGAAACAAGAATGACTTCGAGGTTTTTGGATGAAAAATTTTCATTTTTGAGATTTTTCAAGATGTAAGATTTATGTATCCACTTTAAAAATCGGAATCGCGATTCATGATACAGGGGGTGAAAAAATCGCTTTCAAAGTTAGGGATGACAAAATTGTTAAAAATCAATTTTTTCAAATTAGAACCCCATTTTTTTATGGCAAATATTGAATCTACGTTAAAAAATAATGTGAGTGTATGCATCACACCCTTGCCCTAAAGTGGATATTTTCTGAGTTATTCACAAAAAACTGTTTTTCGTCTTGAATTTTCAGCTATTTCTTTTCCCTTCACGCCAAAAAGATGACATTTTCAGGAACTGTTACTTAAACCATGTTTTAGATTTTACTACCCTAATATGCAAGAGAAAAAAGTTACAGGTTGTTCCTAAATAGATGGCGAATTTGGATTCGAATTTGTATCGGAAACCTCTTTATTTCAACTAATCGGCCATCGGTTTTCTCTCCAGTGATAAATAAATAATTCCTTATGAACCATATGCAAAAACTTACCATGTTTTACATTATTTTTTTTTAATGATAGATATCATTAATTACATCTGCCAAATTCCTCTTTATTCAGTAGCATTTTGTGTTTACTATTAATTTGGTGATAATTCGTATTAAGTTATAAAATCGATCACTATGCCTAATTTTACCAATGAAGATTATTTAAATCTCATTCTACTTCATGGAGAATGTAATAAAGTTGTAGATAGAACGATTCGACTGTTCATTGAGAGGTTTCCTGACCGACCCAGACCAACGAGAGATACCATTAACAGAACCATTACAAACTTGAGAAATGTCGGATCTTTCGTTAAGAAAACTACACACAGAGAAAAAAGTGTAGTAGAAGATGAGAACAACGAAATTACAGTTCTTGCATATTTTCGTGTGAATCCTCAAAATTCTCTCAAAGATGCCGAGATTGATCTGGGATTATCTCAATCGAGTGTTTGGAGAATATTAAAAAAACATAAAATGCACCCATATAAATTCAATAGGGCACAGCATTTGAAGGAAACTGATTTCGTCAGGAGAACAGAGTTTTGCGAAGCTATGATGATTCGATTTCAAGAGAATGAAAAATTTTTGGACTGTATAATTTGGACAGATGAATCTAAATTCACAAAGAATGGTTCTTTCAATAGGCATAACAGTCATTATTGGGATGAAGAGAACAACCACCACTTCAGACAATGGAACTTTCAAGAGACCTGGAGTTTCAATGTTTTTTGCGCCATCAAAAATAATGCAATTCTCGATGTTCACATTTATGATGGGACTTTAACTGGTAAGATAGAACACTACACATGTTTGCATTATTTAAAGAATGTTCTCCCTTAGGAGATAGATATTCTGACATATTGACTCAAATAATTGAGCCGCTAGTACAGAACCATAATGACTTATGGTATCAACAAGATGGCGCGCCTCCACACAATTCACTCAATGTGTCAAATATCCTCTACAGGCTATTTGAAGATCGATGGTTGGCGAACAATGGTCCACATCTTTGGCCACCACGTTCTCCCGATTTAACTCCTTTAGACTATTATGTTTGGGGTAGGATAAAAAATATTGTCTACTCAACTCCCCTGACTGATAAAGAGGACTGCATAGAACGAGTCAGAAATGCGTTCAGGTTTGTTTAGATTTTTAGATTCATAGTTTTGAAACTCAATTTGGTTTTTAAACACTTTTGCAGATCTCTTCCTCCCGATGAAATAAGAAGAGCAACGCACGAAGCATTCCTGAGACGTATAAATAAATGTCTAGAAATTAACGGTCAAAACTTTGAGCATCTTCTCTAGTTATAACTGCGAGAGTTTGCCATGGTTCTCCTTATAGTAACTTGAAGTCGGTTTCAAGAAGGGGTGAAAAATCTACAGCATGGTTCAAATAACAGTTCCTGAAAATTTCATCTTTTTGGCGTGAAGGGAAAAGAAATAGCTGAAAATTCAAGACGAAAAACAGTTTTTTGTGAATAACTCAGAAAATATCCACTTTAGGGCAAGGGTGTGATGCATACACTCACATTATTTTTTAACGTAGATCAATATCTGCCATAAAAAAATGGGGTTCTAATTTGAAAAAATTGATTTTTCACGATTTTGTCATCCCTAACTTTGAAAGCGATTTTTTCACCCCCTGTATCATGAATCGCGATTTCGATTTTTAAAGTGGATACATCAATCTTACATCTTGAAAAATCTCAAAAATGAAAATTTTCCATCGAAAAACCTCGAAGTTATTCTTGTTTCAGCGGAGCTCTATTTTCGATTTTTTTTTCGAATTTTCCCGCTCAGAGAGAATTTTCCAACCAAAACTGAAAAATGTTACATCAAAATAAATTGAAATTTTCTAAGGAATCTATTTCTGCAATAAAAAAATGGTGTTCTAATTTGAAAAACGGAAGTTGACGTCATTTCCGGAAAAACCGGAGGTGCTCATGCCTTGAAAATATTTTAGATTTCATCAGCATCGTGAAATACTTATAAGTGCTGAATTTCATGAAAATACGTTCAGTAGTTTCCCGTATAAATATGGGTGAGGTTAGTCGTGAAAGATCCTGTATAATTGTATAAAGTTTTATATTCGAGGAGCTCTCAAAGAGTTTGAACTGTTTAAATGATACAATTTTCTTATATGAAATTGAGAATATGGAGATGCTACTTCTGCCCCATAGAAATTTTGCTGGTTTCGGGGATACAAAGTGTGAAAGTTGTTTCGGAAAATCTCAAAAATTGCTATAATTATTATAGTTATGATGTCGTCTTCACGGTAGATCGAAGACACAATAAATTCCGAAAGAAACAACTCAGAAACTCGATATTGGTCGGGGGGCTTGTAACCTTGATAATGAAGACCTTTTTCGTGAATTTTCATAATTTTACTTTCTCTTTTCGTCCAAAAATATAGATGGCATCGAATTGAAATCCAGTACTCAATTGAAAAATGAAAGTTTGGTGGGTCATGCGGAATTTCGTGAGGATAATGTGACGAGAAGATCACAAAATATGAAATTTTTAATAAAAATGATTTTTTCTTATTTGTTCCAATGAAATGATAATCACCTAGGAAAAATTCACAACATTTGACATATTTCTTTCCAACATCTCCGAGAATTAAAATCGTCATGATATTACTGCATATAATATCACCCTGTATATTTCTAGGGCCAATAGACATGCCATATGATATGAACGTTAATATGTCTTAGCTTGGCCAACTTTGAGCTGAAAGTCAGAATAAAGAAATATAGATGCTATGCGAGGAGACCCAAACTCTTACACCCTGAATCTGAAAAAAAACGTTTGCGGGGTGCAAATGTTAAAAATTGAACTGAACAATGCGTGAACTTCGTACAAGTATTTGGATCAGGAAAAATCCTCAACAAAAAACCGTATTTTCAGTACATAATGATTTCTTTCTGTCTTTCGTTCAATGAGTAAACAAAACTTCACTCCACTGTGGAATCTCAAAATGAATAATGCGGGAACTTAATTCAAAAAATTAGATCAGGATAAACCCTCGACAAATATCATTCTGATTTTTTCACACTGAATATTCCTCCTATTTTTTTCTCTTACTCCATTCACAAAGTGAAATAACCAGTGGTCACAACCAATACAAAAAAAAAACTCAACTGTGACCATAGAATAACAATTGAATTCATAAATTCACAGAGTGAACCAACCAGTGGTCACAACCTCACAAAAAAAATCCTCAAGTGTAACCATAGAATAAAACTCAAGGCAAACAAATCCTTACCACATTGTTCTCGAATTTCATTCTGCCGAATTTTTCGGTCAGAAAATTTGGTTGTAGCTGCACCGACATTTTCAGTTGTCACCACTAGTTCGAACGACGCGAGAAAAACGAAAATTTCCTGTTTCTTATCAGTTCAACCGACCGTATCCGTTCACTGCAGTTGTTTGCGTCCGGGCCAGCAAAAGCGCCTGCTTTTATAATATTCCTGAGCCTGCTGCGACGACGGCAAGACCAAAAACTACGATACGCACACTCGAAGATTTCAAGACCGACTTCGATTGTTTTTTTTCGCTTATTGGCTCCGTTAAAAATTAATGCCATACTTAGAGATCTTGAAGTTCGTGAGTCGATTGGATTTGTCGAGGAAAAGGAAAGAAAAAAGTTTATAAGGAAAATTCGTCTAGATTGCTGTTTTTTGTTGAGTGCTGGGATGTGATGTTTCAGACATTATGAATGAAAAATCTGGAAATACAATGAGGTGAAGCCAGATGCTTTCACGCGTTCGTTTAAATTCACGGAAATAAATATCGGATCGCACTTTTGTGAAAAATTAATCTAAAGGTCGTTGCCAAATTTCATGAAAATTTCGTTGTCAGTTTCAGAATTTTTTTCTCGTTCCCAAGGTCGATCGTAAACACCATGACTTCCAAAACAAGCAACTCAGAAATATCGGAACAATTCAAAAAATAGTGATCTAATCATGATGGAACTTGGTGGGTAGTTGAAAAATTCAGATGCACAACATATTGCAGAATTTCTTGATAAGCGTGTGATTTGAACAGTTTCAATAAAATATTTTCTTCATAATTTTTTTCGAAAAAAAAATTGTTATCGGAAAGTATTCCATGGATTTCGAAAAAATTTTGCACGTACTGCAAAATCCGTATTCTATGATACTATACCAAATTTCAGTTTCGTCTGATTTTAATTTTTGGAGATATTAGCAAAAATATGAAAATTGTAAAATTAGCTCGGTAAAAAAAGTACTGATGTAAGCATGATGAAACTTGGTTACTGATTGACATTTTGAATGAAAAATCTGATGTGAGGTCAGAAGGCTTTCACGCGTTTTTTCGAAAAAATTTTTTTTAGAAATTAAGTCATCGTACGCATTCAACGAGATTTTTCCCAAAGTTGTGCGTTGTTTTGCTTCAACTAACTGTCAAGTTTCAATCCAGTCGCTCTATTGGTTTCTGAAATATGAGGAAAATAATCTCAAAATTTCAAATGGCTATAACTCCAAAACTATAAAGCATATTTTGCCCATTAACGAACTAAACCGCGGCATTCCGATGAGCAAACTACCCTGCAAGTTTCGATTTTGACACCGGATTCGTCATCAGTGAGTCCAACCTAGTCGTTTAATCATCGAAAATCACAGACATTTGGACAAAACGATAGCACGCTGTTCCCCTAGAACATGCGCGCAAAAATATGAGCAGGTCTGAGCAAATTTTTTCAAATCTGATGAATAGTTAGGCTTCAACGCGCTTTTTAAAATTCGTTTTTCCAAAGCTGTCATCCATTCATGTATTAAAATGCTATTCTAGGTTGAAAAATTATGCGTTAACTCATAATTAAAAATGAAAGGAATACCTATCGAAATATCTATTAACAACGGAGTTAAGATGGAGTAATATGAAATTTGAAAATATTTTTACAAAGTTTTAGGTCAGTATTTCATAACTGTAAATTTTGGTGAGAAATGGAGAGATTTTTTCTCATATTACTCATATAAAGGTTTACGTGATATCTTGTAAGTTTAGTATTCTTCCTTGTCACTGTCAATTCGTATCATAACTTTTTGGAAAATGAAATATTCGAAAAATCCTTTGAAAAAATTTTTCTTAATTTTGTGATGGAATGAGCCTCACAAAGTTTCATATATTAATCTGGTTCAACTTCATGTATTGTGTGGTAGTTTTTCATGAAATGAATATATAGTTTGTTCTGTTTCATGTATTTTCATGTCTTAGGAGCGGTAATTACCCCTGTCCAATCCTCCATAAATCTGCCCTTGCATAAATGAATATTGAGAATCAAAAAAGTGATATGATTCTCAAAATATTAATTATCACGGAAGCGAGCACAAAATTTGTTCCTCCAAATTTTTTCACGATGAATATTTTATATTTATGAATAATGATGCATCTCATCAAATATAATTAGAACGAATGTATCGAATTCATCTCTTAAATAATTGATAAAGTCATTAACGAAAATAAATTCAATTTATATGAATGTTATCTTTGGGGAACATCCTTCAGAGGAAACACTTCCTACACCAATATACTCCATTTTTCACACTCTTTCTTCGAGGTTGAGATAAGCTTAATGAGAATGTTTTTATTGGTGATTATTCTTGGTTATTTTTTTGTGTCAATCATTTATTATTTAATTCCTGCGAGTACTTAATATTTCCATTCTCATATAATCGAAGAAATCAACATTGAAACATTCCAACAATTTTTGGTGATTTTTTTTTTACTTTGAACATGCAATAAAAAGAAATTTAAGTTTGAATTTCGAAAAAATGTTCTCAAGAAAAATCTCAGAAAATCGATTACATTGAAAGGTAATGCTATCTAATTTGGCAATCGACAATAAAAATTTGAACTTTGCAAGTTTTCCTCCATTTTGAATTCTACACTTCAAATGAATTGACCACCAAAAATATTCAGATGCGACCGAAAACCGTTATTTGAAAGGTCACGCATAACCAAGCACGGAATATTGTTCTAAGTTGACATTAAACACCCTGTATCTCGCGAAAACGGGGTATAGGCCATTCTAGAAAGGGTAAAATCCACTAAATGATTCCGGGGATATAACCATTCCAGATTTTATTTTCCCAATATTTCCAAAAATACACATTAGATCGAATTGAAATCCAGTATTCCATCGAAAAATTTCAGTTCGAGTGTTCATGCAGAAATTCATGAAGTTATTATGATCAGAAGATCAGAAAATTTCGAAAATTTGAAAAACAAGTTTCGAAATGTCTTTTCAAATTGTCCTCTCGACACGATCATCAAGAAATTTTGCAGAAAGTTGCCCATTAGGATTTCCAAATTAGCTGCCAAGTTTCATCATGATTGGAATAGTATTTTTGAGATATGCCGGAAAAAAATAACGATATCTTGAAAAAAAATACGAAATTTGACTTATTTTTTTCACAATATCTTCGGAAATTATGATCGTATCAAACTAAAATTTGGTACAATGCTGTAAAAGTTCAAAGTACGACCGAAATTCAGTTCAATCCAAGAAAAAAATTTTTTCGAAAAGAATTTCGAAAAAAAATTTCCAAAATTTACTGACTGCACGATCTCAACAAAATATTGCAAAACATCGAACGTCCTCACTCTCCAACTAACTGTCAAGTTTCAATTCAATCGCTTCAGTCATTCCCGAAATATCAAGGAAATAACCTCAAAACTCCGAAATCATTCTACCGATTTTGCTCATTAACGAACTTAACGTTTGCATTTTGAAATGCAACCAACCCTGGAATTTTCAAGTCGATAGATTCCTCCTTACGCCCGTAATCGTGCGTACAGACGGTCGGCCGGACAGAATCGATTTTGACACCGGTATCGTCATCAATGACTCCAACCTAGTCGTTTGATACCCTATTCGGCTCGAAATTCGAAAATGACAAACATTTTGACGAAACGATAGCACGCTGTTTCCTTAAAAATTTTCGGGAAAAATTCGAGAATTACAGACATTTGGACATGGAGTTCTTCCGTACAGAATTTCAGCTTTCTTTTCACTGAGTACCTTTAACAACAAGGTAGTCGACAAATTAACTGCACTTTTTGAGTAGGTAGTGTATTTGATTTATTCACGAAATTAATCCAGTCTTGCGAACGGAAATAATTCAACTATCCATATCAAAACAAGTGAACTTAAAATTCGGTATTGCTTATGTCAAAACTGACCACTGAAAAAACAAATCATTGGGAATATAAGCGTTGCACCTATAAAAGCAACCTCTGGTGAAGGGTAGCAAGGTTGAAGTTGAACGCGAAAAATGTTCGGCGATAAGGAGATAGATCATTAATATTTTTACGATTTCGATACTTGGAGATAGATCATTAATATTTTTGCGATTTCGATACTTGCTGACTTTCTCGAAAAAAATTATACGCTTTCAACAATCTCTATAAAATCTTGAAATTTATTCGAGTGTCAGGAGTTTGAGTACATTCATTCAGGTACGTGAAGATAACTATTATTGATCCAATCACAAAAAATCTAAAAAATAACCGGAAGTTAACTTCCGAAAGAAACAACTTAGACACTCGATATTTGTAGAGAAGGTTTGGACCTTAATTACGAAAGCCGAATTCGTGAATGGATAAAATCCACCCAATGATTCCGCAGATATACCCATTCAAAATTTTATTTTCCCAATATTTCCAAAAATACAGATCAGATCGAATTGAAATTCAGTACTTCATCGACAAATTACAGTTCGAAAGTTCACACAGAAATTAATGAAGATGATATGAATAGAAAATCACAGAAATTTTGTTTATTTCATATTGTTTTGATGACACGATCATCACGAAATTTTGCATAAAGTTGTCTTTGAGCATCTTCAAACTTGCTGTGAAGTTTTACCAGGATTGAATCCGTATTTCTCGAGTCGTACCGAAAAAAGCAACGATATCGAGAAAAAACCTCGAAATTTGACATATTTTTCCCCAATGTCTCCAAAACTTATGATCGTATCGAACTGAAATGTGGTACACTACTGTGAAATATGAAGCTTAAAGTCCGAGTGGAATTTTTTTCTGGATATGATGAACGGTTTCCGGAAAAAAAAGTTTTTAGGAGAAAAATTTTGAAAAAATTTTTTTTTTGAATTTACTGACAGTATGATCCTGAAAAATTTGGCTCAAAGTTGCGCGTCCACCTAATTGCCAAGTTTGAATTCAATCGCTCAAGTAGTTTCTGAAATGAAAAATAAATAACTTCAAAATTTCAAGTGGCTATAACTCCGGAACTATTCGACCGGTTTGGCCCATTAACGAACTTAAACGCGGCATTTCAATGCACGATCTACCCTAAAAGTTTCAAGTTGCTAGCTCACTCCGTTCGACAGTTATCGTGTTCACAGCCGGCCGGCCGGACAGAATTGATTTTGACACCGGATTCGTCATCAGTGAGTCCAACCTAGTCGATTGAGACCATTTTCGGCTCAATCATCCAAAATTACAAACATTTGGACAAAACGATAGCACGCTGTTTCCCTAGAACATGCGCGCAAAAATTCTAGAAAAGCACTGACGTGAATTCAGCAGCTGTTGCAAGCATTTTCAAATTCGTTGCCAAAGCAGTCAAGGTTCTGTATGAACCTTCAAGCTGACATTTTTCAATCAAGTACTCGATTTCAATTCGATCTAATCTGTATTTTTGGAAATATAGGTAAATAAAATTTTGAATGGGTATTTTTTCCGACGTTATTGTGTCTGGGTCAAATTCTTTAATGGGTAAAATCCACCCAATGATTCTGTAGATATACCCATTCAAAATTTTATTTTCCCGATATTTCCAAAAATACAGATAAGATCGAATAAAAAGTGATAACTTGATCGAAAAATGTCCACTTGAAGGTTCAGACAGAATTCCGTGAGGATATGATCAGAAGTTCGTAGAAATTTGAATATTTGAAAAAAAAGTAATCTTCTTCCCGAATTTTTCTAATGTTACGATCATCACGAACTTTTTCACAAAGTTTTTCAGCAGTATTTTCGAACAAGTAACCAAGTTTCATCATGATTGAGTCAATATATTTTGAGTTATTCCGGAAAAATCACGATACTTGACATATTTTGATTTATTATCTTATAAAATTAAAAGATACACCTTGATGATAGACCAAAAAAATGACCCCTCTGAAAAGTTCACAGTTTATATTTTGAAGTATGTAGATTTGAATGAACTTATAAAAAAATCCGTCAGTCCGTTGTCCGGGGCGTTCCTCTGAAAGTACTGAACCAAAATCCGTGAATCTTGGTAGAAAAATCGTGTGTCGCTCGAGATTGATCCTCCGAGCTTTTCAGCAAGATCGGTGTACCCTAAGGGCTCAAAACTGGGGGTAGGAGGGAAAAAAATATTTCTCGAAAACTTACCACCGAATTTTCATGAAACTCTCAACGTGATTACTGTTGCATAACTCAACCTAAAAATTTCCACCCGGATGAATTCTGACCAGTGGTCCCTGAGTTATAAAGAAGACGCTGCAAATTGCGTTATGAAAAACCAATGAGTTATGAATAATATATAAGTTTTATTTAAGATATAAATGGTATTGGGTTATTTAACTGAGAAAATTATAGACCTTTGTGTAAAACTTGCAGCGTTTTTTCCCAATTTTTCGGGGAATCATAACTGAAATTTGGAACACTGTTATGAAATATAAAGCTCAAGATTTAAGCAGAATTTTTCGAATCTGATGAAACGTTTCCGAAAAAAAAATTTTTTTCAAAATACAAAAAATTAAGTCACTGACAGTACGATCTCAACAAAATTTGGAAGAATTTGCGCGTTGCTAAAACAAAACTTTTATATGCCATGATGAAGATTTTTCCACAATATTACTGAATTCGTTTTTGCATTCTTCAGTTTTTTCTTTCTTCTTCAGAAAAATAATTTTAAGAAGTACTAGTGGAAAGTTCAGTTGTACGGAATTCTTGAGAAGGCCATAGAATTACCTTCAAAACAAGGTGTCACTCAACTCCCCTTCACATTCAAGATTCAAAGGATTACTGTCTTCACACTCACATGGTTGATACTAATTGATTTAAACCAACCGTATGAAATGTCCCCCTGAGACCAAAAGTATGTTTGCATTTTTCCTGATTTCCGATGGAAGCCAATCACTTCTTAAGGCTAAACTAAAAATTCTCTTGAGTTTTTCCTTTTGAAAGCTAAATATTTATATCATAACGGTCACCCACCCAGGTAGACATCCTTCCAAGTACTGCTTAGCTTCGAGACTAAAAATATCCAATCGACTAATCATACAATCCTCACGAAATTTTCATAGATCCGTCGTGTGTTTGTTCCAGCATTATTGAATATTCCTTTTCATCCAAAACATTCCGCTTTTAGGAAAAACTAGCTTGGGATGTGGATCTACCTTGCGCCCAGATCTACCTTTCGTTTAGATACGCCTTTTATGTAGTTAAATGATTATGCACTTATATGACGTCATCGAAAAAATTTTGTGAACTCGCAAAAAAATGCTCTGTACCCTCGCAAAAAGCTCTCTATGACTTGTCAAAACATAGGTCAAGGTTCCTTCGGAATTATAAACTTTCAGATACATTTTCTAGAGAAACGGAAATGAATATCGTTGAAAGGGGATCGAAAACGAATAAAAGGATATTTAATCTTCAAAAACTTACCAGCAAAAGTGACCTAGCTCGTACACAAAGGTAGGATTCCAGTAAGAAAAATCGTTCGGCACAAATTATGCTGAAATTTTGGAAAAAACTCAAAGTTGGTGGTAAAACACTTAATAGGATTCAGTACCAACCTCTAATCGATCCATTTCAATATAATATATTCCATATTGCAGTTGATTTAGTCGAATTTCATGTTAAAATTCCTTATAAGGAACTCTCGTTCATAGGGTAGATTTATGGAATTTCCTTTGTAATTATCACCAATCGCTTCATTCTTTTGCTTGGAATCGAAGCCCCGTGCTTAGTTTTTGCCATTTCATACAATATTTGCCAGTATTTTGGCGTTTTTCGGCCAAGGTTATTCATTTTCTACCTGACAGCCATGAGCCGGGCTGTCTGATACGAATGTAAACAAAGATGGGAGTCGATGGTCTGTCAGAATTTTTCCGACAAAAAAGAAACGTCACGAAATAAACAAACTTCTTACGCATTTTTAATACACTTCCGTTCGTTTTCTAGGAACGAAAAAAGCCTATATTGGAATACGGTCTTTGTAGTTTCGTTTGTCACCATCGGTCTCGGCCGAAATGCCTCGCCTTTGGAGGAGATGGCTTTTTCCTGACGGTCCATTTGACGAAATCGAGCAAATTCGTCAACTTTAGGAATTTTTTTAAGTATCTTGGAATTCTTTGATATTTTCGAACGCGGTATCGACGGAAAGAGGGTTCTTTCTTGTTTCAGATCGGGAAATCGCCTTCGGCGAGTTCCCTCTCTCGGTGGCTCGAGATGCCGCTTCGCGGCATCTCTCGCCACCTTCGAACTGTCAAAGTTTAGAATTTCGTGGTTCGATGATTTTTGCTTGTTCGTTTAGATATATAGAAAAAATATAGAAAACAATCACTTCTTCCATTCGCGTTCATCTGAATATCCAAAAAATCTATTAGTTCACCTAGTTAAAATTTCAAAGAAAGGCGAAATTTTTGCTTATTTAATGCACCAACTTTCCTCAATTGTTAGTACTTCGCGAATCGAGTGATACTAATCTGTAATGAACCATAAAATGAAAGGTGAAGTTGAAGGCCATCTGAGTGAAGGTTGCCAGATCTGCAATTCTATCTATACCGAAATACTTGTCAGATCAATTAATAGGTACATGAGCGATATGACTGTCTATTGTTTTGAAAGGCTAGGTAACCTTAGTTTGTATTATTATGTTGAATGTGAGGGTTTAGATGGTCGTACATCAACTTCTTTAATGAATACGTGTTCAAATTAATTATATATGTCCATATAGCTTATGATTTATCGCGCAAGGAAAGTGGGAGGGTTTTCGATGAAAATTTTTGCGCGTATTTTCTAGGGGAACAGCGTTCTATCATTTTGTCTAAATGTCTGTTATTTTCGAATGTTTCTCGAAAATGTTCACAAACGACTGGGTTGGACCACTGATGACGAATCTGTCCAAAAAATCAATCTAGCGACTTGAAACTTTCAGGGTAGATCGTGCATCAGAATGCCTCGGTCGAGTTAATAGGTCAAATCGGCAAAATGGTTTCTTAGTTTGAGTCATTTGAGATTTTGAGGGGAACCTGATATTTCAGAAACTGAAGTGATTGAAACTTGACAGTTAGTTGAAGCAAAATGACGTGCAACTTCTCGCAAAATTTCATTGAGATCGTAATGAACCTCGATCAAAAAAAAAATTTTCATAATATTTTTTTTTTGGAAGAAATTTATCATGTTCAAAAAATATTCCGTTACCTCTACGGTCGGCCGAATTCGTGAATGGCTTAAATCCACCCAATGATTCCGGAGATGTACCCTACAAAAGTGTTATTTTTCCAATATTTCCAAAAATGCAGATCAGATTTAATTGAAATCCAATACTCTATCGAAAAATGATAGTTCGAAGGTTGATAGAGAATTTCATGAGGATAATACCATCAGAAAATCAGTGAATATCGAATATTTGGAAAAAAAAATTGAAAATGTTTTTTTTGAATGTTCTAACGATACAATCATCAGGAAATTCCGCATAAAATTGTCAAATCAGCTGCTCCAAACGAGCTGCCAAGTTTCATCATGATTGATTCAGTAATTTATTACGAATAAAACGATATCCAGAAATATAATGGATAGTTTCCGACAAACAAATTTTTCCTAGTTTTTTGAAAATTTACTGACAGCACGATCCCAACGAAATTCCTCGAAAAGTTGCAAAATCTTAGGGTCAAACCATCTGCCAAGTTTCAATCCAATCGCTTCAGTAGTTCTCGAGATAGATAGATAGATAGATAGATAGATAAGTTTATTCATTCCATAGTATACCATACATGTAAATACGTAGAAAAAATGTCAAAATAAAATCAATTCAACTATAGCCATTATTACATTTGCAGTAGTCAAGATATTCCTGCAAGTTATAAGGTTCACATTTCATGATAAATGAAAACAACTCTTTAATAAAAACCTTATCATTGCTTATAAAACGGAAATGTTTTGGAAGAGTGAGACTGTGTATAGGATACATATATTGATCCACCTGCCTAGTTTTGACATTCTTATTTTTAAATTTTTCAAATAACTCTCTGTGTTGTATGAGAAATTTAATACAATTGAAAACATAAAGTTCTGTGAAAGTATGAATATTATTAGCACGAAAGACACCCCTGCACGTCTGCCTGTATTTCATGTTTAGCATTGATCTTAAAGCCATTTTTTGTTTCACAAAAAGGCATGCAGAGCAGGAACTGCCTCCCCTGCATACAATACCATACGACAAGATAGACTGAAAATTAGAGAAATAAATAATCTTCAGGATGGATATATCCACTGACTTTTTCAAAACATTAATAGCATAGATGGTAGAATTCAATTTTTTATTCAAGTAGTCAATATGATTTCTCCACTTCAGATTGGAATCAACATACACACCAAGAAACTTTACACAATTCATCATCTTAATTTGAGAACCATCTAGTGAAATGATATTAGGACGCATTATTTTCAATCTCTCGGTTTGGAACATTATGCAATCCGTTTTCTTAGCATTTAATTTTAAGCAATTTGCTGAGCACCATTCTTTCACATCTATATAAGCATTATTCAATTCTTGCATTAAATTAAGGATGTCATTGATAATTTGTACAATATTAGTATCATCAACATAAATGATCAAATACAGCAAGCTACTTATATTAAGGGGAAGATTGTTTATATATATTATAAACAATAGCGGACCTAACACACTACCTTGAGGTACACCCGAAAAAACCTCTATTTCATCCGATACAAATGTTTCAGTGTTGACCGTAACAGACACTTTCTGTTTTCGGCCTTCCAGGTAGCTTTGAATAAATTTTAGCTGCTTGTCTCTTTGATATATGCTTCTAGTTTCTCCAACAATTCACTGTGATTTACACTTTCAAATGCTTTGGATAAATCTAGAAACAAACCAATCTGAATTTCTTTTTTTTCTATCGCTTCTAATACCCTTTGTAAGCTCAAAAATAGCCGTGCTTGTATTCTTATTATTCAAATAACCGTGCTGAGAAGAGCAAAACAATTCATGTTTTTTAAAGAATTTGAACAGGCGATCTACAAGAATTTTATGGGTCTATAGTTACCCAAATTATCCACGGGACCTGATTTGTACAAAGGTGTTATTATTGACAATTCGAGTGCAGATGGAAATTTTCCTGCTTTGTAAATAATAATATATCTCACAGGTTCAACTACAATATGAATTACTTTTTTTTTAATAGTGCTAGGTATTTGGTCATATCCTGATGAGAAGGAATTATTTAATTTTTTGACAGCTCTTAAGACTTCCGTGGCTTCTATGTCAAATACAAAAAAAGACTTTTGTGCACGTTTTAACGTTGACTCGGAATGACCTTGTGCAGGGTCAGACATACTTTCAGAAGCTACATTCACAAAAAAGTCATTTAAATCATTTACTGTTACCTGTGGACCACTCGAAGGAAGTATTAGCTGCTCAGAATTATTTTTGCCAGTTAAAGATTTTATTAAACTCCGAGTTGTTTTAGTTTTATTATCTGACTTTATGATGTTACTTCCAATATATTCCTGGTTGATTTTTGTCAATTGTTGATCATAATCCTTTTTAGTTTGTTTGTATTTTTGAGTATATTCAGGCTTGTGTTGCGACATTATAAACATAGCATCAAGTTTGCGCTTTAAACCAATTATTTTTGGATTAGATTTACATTCAGATGTTACGTTTAGCAAGAATTGACCATTATCATTAGTTTTGATTTCACTAATAGGGATATCAGGGAAACGTCCTCAAAACTTCAAACCGTGCAACCGATTTTGCCCTCTAACGAACCTAACCTTCGAATTTTGAAATGCAACCTACCCTGAAACTTTTCAAGACATTGGATTCGTTATCAGTGAGTCCAACCTAGTCCATTTTCGGCTCAAAATTCGAAATTCACAGACATTTAGACAGAACGAAAGCTCGCTGTTTCCCTAGAACATGCTGTTCATCTAGAAAAGCAATGCCGTGAAGGCACCAGCTTTTGCGCGCATGTTCAATGTAGATGACCGTTTCGGCAACGCACTTGACCTTGCGCGCGAAAGCTGCTGCCTTCACGGCAGTTATTGTGTTTGCGTAAACACAATAACTTCCGAAAGAAACAACTTAGAAACTCTATATTTGTAGAGAAGGTTTGGACATTAATCACGAAGGCCGAATTAGTGAATGGGTAAAATTCACCCATTGAATCCGCAGGTATACCCATTCAAAATTTTATTTTCCCAATATTTCCAAAAATACAGATAATATCGAATTGAAATCAAGTACTCCATCGAAAAATTACAGTTCGAAGGTTCATACAGAATTTAATGAGAATGATATGATATGAAAATAACGGAAATTTTTTTTTCATATTGTTCTAATGACACGATCATCACGAAATTTTGCGTAAAGTGGTCTTTCAGCATTTTCAAACTAGCTGCGAAGTTGTATCAGGATTAAATCAGTATTTCTCGAGTTATACCGAAAAAAACAACAATATCGAGAAGAAAACCTCGAAATTTGACATATTTTTTCCTGATATCTCCAAAACTTATGATGGTATCGAACTGAAATTTAGTACACCGCTGTGAAATATGAAGCTCAAAGTCTGAGTGGATTTTTTTTTGAATATGATGAATGGTTTTCGAAAAACAAATTTTTGGAACAAATTTTTGAAAAAAAATTTTTTTTGAATTTAATGACAACATGATCCCGACAAAATTGGACTCAAAGTTGCGCGTCGTTATATTTCACCTAATTTCCAAGTTTGAATCCAATCCTTCGAGTAGTTTCTGAAATAAAAAATAAATAACTTCAAAATTTTGGCCCATTAACGAACTCAACCGCGACATTCCAATGCGCGACCTACCCTGAAAGTTTCAAGTTGCTAGCCCACTTCGTTCGACAGTTATCGTGTCCTCGGTCGGACACGGATTTTGACACCAGATTCGTCATCAGTGAGTCCAACCTAGTCGATTGAGACCATTTCGGCTCAATCATCCAAAATAACAGACATTTGGACAAAACGATAGCACGCTGTTCCCCTAGAACATGCGCGCAAAAATGATGCAGAAGCCTCCCAAAATAAGCTCTTATCGATAGTACTTAATAAATCTCTGTTTCCAATGTGACAACCAATATTATCCTTCTGCTAACGTATTAACACCTTTCATATAATTAGCTTCATTATGAGAACGTACACTACTTAGATGAAATCTCTGTTGACAATTCTATCAAGGTCATGTTCGTTATTACGCAAATCAAAGAATTATCCAGTACAACTGCGTTCATTTCCTGGTAATAAACGAACAAAGACAGTTGTTCGTACTTTTTATCAAAAGTACCGAAAATTGATTAAATATTTTTAATTCGGTTAAAAACTTCAGTGTCAAGGTTGTGCTCAGTCAGCTAAAAATGACGACATATTTGATTTCTTTCTTGATTGTTGATTCACTATAAAATATAACTCCGAATTCAAGTAAAACTTGAAATATAAAGCAAAACGATGACTTGAAGCTTCTTTGAATCCGTAGCGAGAGCGATCAACCATCCATGTATCGAACACTGTAATAGCAGCTTACATTCTGGACGAAAAATCCAAATTTACCAAGTACTGGATTTTTATTCAACCAGGTCTGAATTTTTATTAAATTTACAGAATAGATTTTCGAATAACATATCTGCGTATTCATTAGGCGGGTTGTACGCATTCACGAATTCGTAATCCACCCAATGATTCCGTAGATATAACAATCCGAAATGTTGTTTACGAGAACTTTCCAAGATCTGAAGGAATTAAGGCTCAAGGTTCATGAAGAATTCAGCAAAATCTGATAAAAGGTTTACTGAAATATCAAGTTTTTTATTTTTTTTAATGCTTTTAGCAATATGGTTCTTACGGAGCTGCATCAGGTTTTTTCTGGGTACTTCAAGTTCCAATTAGAATTCATTGTTTCGAAATTTGAATGAAACAATTCTGGATTTCATCTATCTATCTATCCGGTAAATTCAAAGTCTCTGAAGATTTTCCTTGGAATGAGTTCACAGATCAGACTCATTTGTCCCAAGATTCAAAAATAACCGATATTCGGACGAAACGATAGCCAGCATGTTACTTGTGAAAAACGCATAAAAATCTTATTTTGATTTTCTCTCAAAGATTGAGTTCGAATCTGAAATAAATCTTCAGACATCAACTCCTAATAATAAATTGAAGTTATTGTCTTAACACTGGATGTAATAAATGTATGGTCAATTAATTATTATTGAAGCTTCAACAATACAAAAAGAATTATGCAGATTAAATTGAAGGTTTCATTTCAATCCAAGTAAAAATTATCACCATTATTATCAATTCAATTCAATTTCCACTACATCAACAATACATATTTAATAAATAAAATATTATATCTCGAAAATTTGGAAATGGATAAAACCTTCAGGTGGACAGTATATTATTTCCAAGCACGCAAGTTTCTCAATTGAAATTCAATAATAATCATTAATTGAACAATTATCCTCTTTCGGTTCCCAGTAATTTCTCCTGAAGTGATGGTAACACGGTTAAATTACCGATAATTGTTAAATATTTAGATAAAGAGGAAATTTGCATAGCCCCCGTGATATTGAACTTGGTTATTACACGCGTTTATGAACGTACTTAGTTGTTCCGAATTCCACTTTATTATGCAAGGATTTTCTAATTATTTGGTTCTTTGAGCTTCAAGCAGAATTGTTGTTATACAGTGCGCGTCAAAATTATGAAACAAATTCATTTTCTCAGAAGAAAAATATTTGGCAACAAAATCCTGAAATAAGTCAATTTTTGTTTCTTTTTCACCAAATTTATATGCATTTTGGAAGTGTTCTTGTTGCACCCTGTGCTATCCCCATCAACCCTCTAAATTTTTCGAATAGGGAAAGTAGGTCATATGGTGCTCCTTTGGCAAGATCTTTGTATCTTCTTTACAGACGTGCAGACATTTTCAAGAACAAAATTATTTTTTGAAAAATTAGTTAGTTCAAAGAGGTTTTCAGTATGGGCACTTTGTCATGGCTCATTCACTTTGAGACGATCGTACCTGATGAAATTTGTCACCGAATGGAAGTCGACCATTATAGTTTTGTTCATGCAACACTTTCAACTCCTACGAACCCTTTAATGGAGAAAAAAAAATTCAGGATTCAGGATTCTGTTGCCAAATATTTTTCTTCTGAGAAAATGAATTTGTTTCATAATTTTGAAGCGTTTCATTGTTTGTTAAACTAATGGAAATCACACTATAGATTAGGATAAAACCAAAATACTGGTGATGGAACCAGAAAATCTGAAAAGAAAAAGCAAAATTTTTTTTGCTCTTGTGTTGAATGGGGGAAATAATAATTATTTGGCCAAATTCACTAAGGAAAATAATTAGAATTGAAAAATGTTACAGTTTGGTTCATACACAACTTTCAGCCCCTTTCAACCCCTTCAGATGAAAAAAAAAATTTTTCTCGATTAAAGGGTTCATAGGGGTTGAAAGTTGTGCATGAAAAAAAATGTAAGGGTCGACTTTTAGTCGGTGACAAATTTCATCATGTACCGTCGTCTCCAAGTGAACGCCAAAAAAGTACCACGTGACCCACTTTTCCTATTCAAGTACCTAATTTAGAGGGTTGAGGGGGATGGCACAGGGTGCAACAAAAATCCTTCAAAAATGCATAAAAATTTGGTAAAAGTGAAACAAAATTGACCTGTTTCAGGATTTTGTTGCCAAATATTTTTCTTCTGAGAAAATGAATTTGTTCCATAATTTTGACGCGCACTGTATACGAGTGTCCCGAAATGAGGAAATGTTATAAAAAAAAATTTAAAAATAATATCTTGACATTTGTCCAAAAGGGGACAATCTTTTCAGTATATCTTCATCGGAATGGGTTAATGAAAAATTTTTACATCTAAATCACCAAATGAAAATTGGGAATTCCCTAATATTTTTGAAGTAAATCACATTATCCTATTGAGATTCTTGCAGAAAAGCCAAACTTTCATCACATTGGCTGAAGGTTTCAAACAAATATCCATTATTTTTTCGATTCTATACTTTTACTCCATTCTCTGGAAAATTATTGAATTTTAACTATTAATATGTAAAATACAGCAAAAATTTCGCATTCCGAAAAATAATTTTTTCAGTATTTCAGAAAACTAATTTCCACTAGGGCTGGCATTAGGTTTTTTGAATGTCGAAATCTGAGAAGAAGTTTTCATTATTCTTCGTTTTGAGGTTATCTGCTCAAAATCACATCGAAACAAAGGCAAAAAAAAAATTTTCCTAAAATCAGATTGAAACTTGGGATAAACTTAGAAGTCAATACTTCAACAGTGCTTTGAATTTCAGGTTCATCCGTTATTCATTTCCAGAGATATTGAAAGATTGAGGTTATCAGATTTAAAATATGTAGAACTGGAAGAGTACCAACGCAAAATTTCATGAGGATCGTAGGGGTCGAAAACTGAAAAGAGTATTCGAGAATTTTGGAAATTTTTGTTGAAAACATTTTTTACTGGAAACTATTCAGCAGATTTCAATAAAATTGGCAGAAACCTCGAGTCAATATTTAACAAGAGTGTTCCAAAGTTCAATTCGATCCGATATTCATCTTCGGAGATATTGGGGAAAAACGTGTCAAATTTGTTGGTTATTTCCTCGGTATTGTTGTTATTAACAGAGTTACCCAAAAATACTGAAGTACAATTTGCGTATTCGGTTTTCGTAATTGAACCGGTTAAACAAACTTAAGTCTCTAAAAGAATTTTTTCATTTTACGGTTGGCCGACTTTAACCACAATAGCATCCGAAGAAATGACTCAGAGACTCGATATATTCATAGCAGGTTTGGGAGTTAATTAAGAGAGACGAACATAGATATAAACATTCAAAATTTCATTTTCCCAATCAACCAATAATGCAGATATGATCGAATTGAAATTCTGAACTAGTTTGAAAAATGACAGTGGAGAGGTTCAGGAGAAATGTCTTGAGGAAAGGGCTCCAAGTGTGAACAAGCGCATAAAAGCTACTAGTAGTGAGGTCTACTGGGGTTGTCCAGTGTTTTCAGATATTGTAAACCTAACTAAATCTGAAAAGTAAAGCAAAATCCTACCAAAATATCCTTCAACCGACGTTTGATTAGTTTTCAGGTAAAAATTCCGACAATTTTCTAAAAGAAATGTACAGGGTGGGCAAAATTCGTTGTCTACTGAAGGGATCTCGAGAACTATAGCAGCTAGATAAAAACTGATAACACATTCTCGAGCTCTTTTTTCCTGACTAATCCGAATCTGAAAACAGATCCAGCTTATCGTTCAAAGAACTTGAGTTATGAGCGAAAATTAAGAAATTGTCATTTTCAATAATGCTGAATATCTCGCTTGTTTGAACTCGTATTCGAAATCTGTTGATACATTCTACAGGCACTTTTTTAGGAGTAATTCAAATATAATATGACTGAGTTTTTCAATCCAGCCATTTTCGAGAAATGAGAAAGGTTTTAGGTTTTTCAAATGTAAACTATAGTCGAAAGATCTCTTATCTTGCTACAGAATTTTTGCTGATTTCAAAAATGTATCATATGTCGCAATTAACATGAATATTACATGAGAAAATTGTCAATACTTTTTTCCTGCTTTTTTTTCACGGTTGAATTATTTATCTTTGTGTGAACTTGCGCCTCTATGATTGGAATCAGCGATTGCTAAATAAATATTTCTATGGTTGATTTGTCTTCTTCTTAAGATTAGCAATAGAAAATCTGTTTATTATCCCTAATGACCCGAAATATTGCTGATCTCAAGAACTATGACAAATTAACCATGGAAATATTTATTCAGCAATCGCTGATTCCAATCATAGAGGCGCAAGCTCACACAAAGTAAATGCATATTGAATCGTCGCTATGGTAACGTCAGCCTACTCATAATTCAACAGTGAATAGAAAAGCAGGAGAAAAGTAATGAATATTTTCTCATATAATATTCATGTGAATATCAACATATGATACATTTTTGAACTCAGCAAAAATGTTGTATTAAGATAATAGATCTTTTGACTATAGTTTACATTTAAAAAATCCATCGCCCTTCTCATTTCTCGAAAATGGCTAGATTGAAAAATTCAGTCATATTATATTTGAATAACTCCTAAAAAAGTGCCTGTAGAATGTATCAACAGATTTCGAATACGAGTTCAAAAAAGCGAGTTATTCAGCATTATTGAAAATGACAATTTCTCAGTTTTCGCTCATAACTCAAGTTCTATGAACGATAAGCTGGATCTGTTTTCAGATTCGGATTAGTCAGGAAAAAAGAGCTAGAGAATGCGTTATCAGTTTTCTTCTAGCTGCTATAGTTCTCGAGATCCCTTCAGTAGACAACGAATTTTGCCCACCTTGTATATATATTCTGACTATTCGATCCTCACGAAATTTTGCATTGGTTTGCACAAGGTTATTTTACAACTAGCAAGGTACTAATTTCGTACCAAATCGCATGGATATTTTTCGAGATATAAATATAAATATCTCCAGAATCCAAAACAGTTTTAACCCCGAAACTTTTGTGCGCATTTTACCGAAACAAACCGAGATAGTTAAGATTAAAGCAACCATGAAAATTTCAGGTGTCCAGGATTTTTTCTTCGAAAGCTAGATTACAAAGAAATGGCCGGTTGACAAAATTGAATTCAATCGGCTCAAAATAGCAAAATAATAAAAAATTGAAATAATTCGAATAATATTATGAGATAAAATCAGCTCCTATAAAAATGATCGTGTTTCTGTCGACATATTATATTTTATTTCAGTAGGAACGTTTTATTAATTATGCATGTATTCCGGATATCTAACAATAATTTCAATTCAATTAAGTATTCTAGAGGTTGGTGCAACTGTAAGTTTATCCATGGATTAATCACTGACAGTAATTGCTAAATTTAAACAGCGAATCGACAACTAATAAAGAGCTCAACATTACAAATGTTAACTCAACCATTTCCTTTGCCTGCAATCGTATGCAATTTTTTGATTTTGAATTATCTCTCAACAAATATACATCTCAATGAAATTGATTGACAACACCACAAGTACGTTCTCTGTGATGGATTTGGTATAGTGTATTACTTCGATGATTTTTGTCCCATCAGAAATAAAAAAAACAAAATATGCACTCCAAATTCTAGAAAACCATCGACGTGAAATAAACAGCTTTTGCGCACATGTTCAAATTTGATGCCAAAGAGTTCATCTTTTCATTCATTGTCGGTTTAACAAAACTTTGACGGCCGATTAAGTCGTTGAATAGATGCATATAATATATCAGGTATCGACACTTTCCTACTATTACCCACTAAAATTTTGGGTCTAAAACGAGGTCCTAGAACTGTCAAATCTTGGGCTACTTGGCTCTTTAAACGATGAGGGCGCTTACGTCGATTTGGCAAGTGCATACATTTAATTCCGCTGAATAAAAATGAATTGAGCTATAATCTGATGGAAGTATTTCCCAAAAAATGAATCAGATATTTGAAATTATGAATTCTCACTAATACATACGAGGAGTTTAACAAATGTGGAACATCTACTCATAAATAATATGAAATATGTGTAAGGGAATAAGGACCAATATGAGGTTTATTGTTAGAACACTTTCATGGATGGATACAAGAAGTAATTTCGAAGCCAAAATAACGGTGAAAACAAAACGGGAAATTGATATTACTAATGAATTCTATTGGATAGTTTAGATCTCCTTTAAATTTTGTATGTACCTATTAATATATATTCAATTCAAAAGTTATGAATTAAATTAAATACCTACTTATGCAAATATTTGAAGAAAATGTTCATGTTTATTATTATTATTGAAATTGCTATTTAAATTTTTACTTTGCTTTTCATGCTCATACGAATTCATCAGACGAATTTCAAACCAGACAAATTAATTGTAGTATCTATCGTTCCAAATGATTTCTTGTGGTATTTTTGAAAACACGACTCTGGAATTCTTCCTCTCCATGAACTGATTATTGAGATAATAAATACCTCTTTTGCAATAAGCAGATATTCAAAAATATCAAGTTTCAGACTTGTGTATTCAGAGACTAAGGATATTACCGCCATTCTGACTGAATGAATTGAATAATCATAATTTAAATTCGTCAAAATGAATTTATTTTCGGAAATTCTTGAAAATAATTTATGGTCCAACTCAGAAAATCAGAAAGAAGCTCTGATTTGACTAGTTTTGATATGACAGGTCGGTAACTTCCCTAAATATTTCAGATTTTATATGGCAGATTTTCCTATGCCGGCATCTATCGGCGGAAACTGAAGTAGGCCAACAAAGCCGTATTTTGACAACGTTTGGACCTCATTTCAGACTCAAAATATGTCAAAGTGCGTCCGCATCGTATGTATTCTATGCATCTATGTCGTTGATTACGGTTTGCATTCAATGGTTGGGCTGAAAATGAACTGAAATCGAGTACAGAATTCACTGTTGATTGACAATCAGGCCCTTGATCGGGCAACCAAAGTTTTGTGAAACCGACCGTTAGGTTTTTTCCTGATGGAATGATTTGGCGAATTACTTTTCATATATAGTCCTCATGAAATTCTGCATGATTCTTGGGGCTATTATTTTTCAATCAGGTAAAATATAATAGATTTCAATTCGATCAAATCTGGATTTTTGGAAATATTCTTGAAGTGAAATTTTCAATGGGTTTATCAACGCGATCATTGGATGAATTTTGCACATTCATGAAATCGATCTTGCTAACTGAGCCCCAAATCTACTCTACAATGATCGATATTTGTATAGTTGGTTTGGACCTTGAAAACGGAGGACGAATTCGTAGATGGGTAAAATCCACCAAATGATTCCGCAAATATAACAATTCTAAGTTTTATTCTCAAATGAATATTTCCAGAATACAGACTGGATCGAATTGAAATCCAGAACATGATTAAAAAATGACAGCTTCAAGGTTCATGCAGAACTTCGAGAGGATAACAGAATTTGAAGATCACAGAATGAATAATATTTAAGAAAAAATTTTCAGATTTTTTCAAATCATAATAACGATACGATCAGCACGAAATTCTGCGTGCGCAATTGTCCATCAGGTTCTTTCGCTAGTTAACAAGTTTCATCATGAGGGGGTTAGTATTTTTTGAGCTATTCTGGAAATATCAACGATACCGAGGGAAAAAAATTGGAAATTTTACATATTTTATCCCAATGTCTCCAAAAACAAAAAAATTCAATTCATATTTAAGTAATTGTTGAGAGATATCGAGGAAACACTGTCAAAAATTTAAATGACCATAAGACCAAAATAATTTAGCCGATTTGGCCCATTAACCAATTTTTACTCTTTCGTTAGTTATCGTGACCCTTGCTGTACAGACAGATTCAGTTTCTGTATCAGTGAGTCCAGCCTAGTCGTTTCAGACCATTTTCTGGAAATAAATCGAAAATTGGTCACCCTGTTCTCTTAAACATATGTTCAAGAACATCACAAAATCGGCAAAAGTAAATAGATACAGTTCACACAAGCAAGACTTGTTCTGTTAACTTGAAAGACTCACAAATCTATAGGATTCAACGGGCGAGCAAGAATTCCTGATTCTTTCGAATTATTTATTTGGTTTTCCAATTGCGGTCAGAGGTGAAATATGCCTGTTTCGAAAGCCCCAGTACTTTCATATGTTAAGACGAATCTTCCATTCTTATTTTATGAAAGGGATCACTCACACGAGAAGTTGGATTTTCCCTTATACGAAATGAAAGTTTCCTATGATATAAAATCGGAGCAAAATTCCCGAATGTACAGTAAGTATTATTGTTTGGGAATCAAGATAGTTACCACAGAAGATACTAAAATAATTTTCGGGTTAAATCATCTTGGAATGTACCTGTATCTGTCGAATACATGTTACTTCTTCAATCAAATTTAAAACAGGTTGAATTGACATCATAAGTTCGACATTTATATGTTATTCATTCATGAAAGAGATTTATGATGTTGATTGCATTACAATAGCAGCACAAGTAAATAGTGTATACAGTGTGAAAAAAAACCAATATTGAAACGAATTCATAACTCTTGAATTCAATATTCATTAATACCTACATACAAAACTCATAAGCTACATATTTATGATAGGAGATCCAAACTATCCAAGAAAATTCATGATTAATATTAATCTTCCGCTCCGTACTCACTGTTGTTTTAGCTTCGAAATGTTTTCTTGTATCCATGAAAGTCTTTCAACAATATATCCCATATTGCTTCCCATTTCTTCATACATATTTCATATTTTGAATCACTAGTTGTTCCACATTCGTGATACACTTCTTTTTCAATGAGTATCCAACATTGGAGTAGTCAAACTGATGTAATCAACTAGACATATCCATTATTCCAAATATCTTATTCCTATTTTGGGAAATAATTTTATCAGATCTAATAGATTATAGCTCAATGCAGTTTTATTCAGGGGAATTAATTGTATGTGCTGGACAAAGCGACGCTAGCGCCATAATCGTTCATTAATGAAAAATGTTAATTTGTAGCGTTCCGATATTCCCAATCAGTACAGGCCAGTATCAGTAATTTCGGAACGCTTCGTACTGATACGTAGAATTACCAAAGCAGTGCCAGTAAAATCGACTGTCAAAATCAACTGACAAGTACTGGCCAGGAATATCGGAACTCAACTGTTATACTTAACCAAGATGCATAGGATATAGAAGGTAGACACTTTCCTACCATTAAGGAGCGTTTTGTGCGAGGGAGATTCGGGTATTTGGGTAATCGGAGATTCACCCTGTTGGCTGAGAGATTCACCCTATTGGCTGACAACGATCACGTGTTCGTATTCGGCTAATAGGGAAGAATCTCCGATTACCCAAATCCCCGAATCTCCCTAGCACAAAAGGTGGCTTTACCGACAAAAATTTTTGCTCCAAAACGCGGTCCTAGTATAGATGACTTCGGCCAAAGTTGCCAACCCAGAAATTCTTAACGAATTTACTATCACTGGGGAACGAAAATTTCAGGACAAATTCTACATTGTAAGGTTCGCGTTATTTATAAATATCCGTAAAAGATCCCTCGGCTCCTCAAACAAAAAAATTCCCTCCAAAAATAGGGTTTTGTTAAGATCATCTCTGATTGGCTGAAATTTAAGTTGGGATTCCTGATTTCATGTTAATAGTGTCAAATTTATATAGAATATGTTCCACAAATAAACTTGGTTATTTCGGTTGCCGGATTTCCATTCCGTAAATAGGAAATAATCGGTTGCTTCCTGAAAAAAAGGTTAATTACGGAATTTGATTGATGAAAAAACCTTCTTTCTTTCACCAGAACGACAGTCAATGTTCTATGGTAACCTATCCATAGCATAGAACAATCTTTATTCACTTTATGATCCATAGAACATAGAAAAGACAACAATCAACGATGGAAACATTACTAGGTTTGTTCTATGGATCATAAGGTAAATGAAGATTGTTCTATGCTATGGATATGTTACCATAAAACATCGATTGTCTTTCTGGAGCATAGACATAATATGTTCATGTTCTGGTGACTGAAAGATTGTTTTTTCATCAATCAAATTCCGTAATTAAACTTTTTTTTCAGGAACCATCCGAATATTTCACATTTACAGAACCCAAAACCGGCAACCGAAATAATCAAGTTGATTTGCGGAACCTACCCTTTATAAGCTTGACACTATTAACATGAAATCAGGAATCACAATATAAATTTCAGCCTAACAAAAACCTATATTTGGAAGGAATTATCTTGTTTCAGCAGCCGAGGCATCTTTTACGAATATTTATGAATAACGCGAACCTTATAATGTCGAATTTGTCCTGAAATTTCCGTTTCCCAGTGATAGTAAATTTGTGAAGAAAATTGTGGGTTGGCAACTTGGACCGAACTAGTTTATTCCAGGACCGCGTTTTGGAGCCAAAATTTTAGTCGGTAATAGTAGGAAAGTGTCTACCTGCTATATTCTATGCATCTTACTTAAGTATAATAAACATATTTCATTACTTTCCCACTCTCGATGGAGGAAACAAAAGCCTTATCATCTTATAATCTATCATGATTTTCAAATCCGTTCGTCCGCCTTTATGAACTGTAACTTTCGGAGGAAAATACTTAGACTCTTGAAAAAAATCGTCCCAATGGTTTCGGAGCGATAACTATGTAAAATGTTGTAGTTTCAATATCTCGAAAAATATCAATGCGATAAAATTGAACAAGGATTACGATTATGAAGTAGAGATATGAAGATTTATAGACAATTTCATGAAGACATGCTATTGAAATTTTGCTTCAACATAAAGGGCATGAATAATATCAGTTTCCTACATAAAAGCGCATACCCACAGGTGGAAAGAAAAGTGTGTTTTCTGATTTGATAACTGTCCGAACCCAAGAAGGACATTTTGGAGAATTCGGAGTTTTGTAAGGTTTATTTGCGATATTTCGGACAGAATCTAAAAAATCCGACTATGTGGGTAGATAGAGGCAATATGAAAATTACCGGAACTGCTCAACACAACGAGAAAAAAATCTAGAAAAGCACTGCCGTGAAGTCAGCAGCTTATGCGCGCATGTTCAATGTAGATGACCGCTTCGGCAACGAATTTGAACTAGATTTTTTTTTCGATGAATTACTGGATTTCAATTCGATCTGATCTGCATTTTTGGAAATATTGGAAAAATAAAATTGAATGAGTATATCTACGGAATCATTGGGAGGATTTCACCCATTCACGAATTCGACCTTCGTAATTAAACCCCAAACCTACTTCACAACGGCCGTCTGCGTAAACAGAATAACTTCTGAAAGAAACAACTTAGAAACGCGATATTTGTAGAGAAGGTTTGGACCTTAATTGCGAAGATCGAATTCGTTAATGGGTGAAATCCACCGAACGATTCCGCAGATATACCCGATTATTTTCCCAATATTTCCAAAAACACAGATCAGATCGAATTGAAATCCAGTACTTCATCGAAAAATTACAGTTCGAAGGTTCATACAGAATTGAATGAGGATGATATGATAAGAAAATCACAGAATTTTTTTTTTCAAATTGTTCTAATGACACGAACATCACGAAATTTTGTACAATGTTGTCCTTCAGCATATTTTAACTACCTGCGGAGTTTAATCAGGATTGAATCAGTATTTCTCGAGTTATAATGAAAAAAACAATGATATCGAGAAAAAAACCTCGAAATTTGCCACATTTTTTCCCGACATCTCCAAAACTTATGATCGTATCGAACTGAAATTTGGTACACTGTTGTGAAATATGAAGCTCAAAGTCCGAGTGGATTTTTTTTTGGTATGATAGACGGTTTCCGGAAAAAAAATTTTTGGAAAAAAATTTATGAAAAAATATATACTGACAGTATGATCCTGACAAAATTTGGCCCAAAGTTGCGCGTCGTTTTACTCCACCTAATTGCCACGTTTGAATCCAATCGCTCAGGTAGTTTCTGAAATAAAAAATAAATAACTTCAAAATTTCAACGGGCTTTAACTCCGAAACTATTCGACCGACTTGGCCCATTAACGAACTTAACCGCGGCATTCCGATGCGCGACCTACCCTGAAAGTTTCAAGTTGCTAGCTCACTCCGTTCGACAGTTATCGTGTCCACGGCCGGACAGAATCGATTTTGACACCGGATTCGTCATCAGTGAGTCCAATCTAGTCGTTTGAGACCATTTTCAGCTCAATCATTGAAAATTACACACATTTGGACTAAACGATAGCACGCTGTTCCCCTAGAACATGCGCGCAAAAGTATCGTCCATTTTTAAAACGATAGTCAATTCATCTAAAAATTTGAAAATAAAGTTCAAATAGCTCTCAAAATGGGATTGGTTGCCAATATATGTCGAAACATTCATATCAAAATGAAAGTACTCGATTCCTTTGCGCATGTTATAATTATTTCCTGATTCCTTTCATTTTCTTCAGAAACATTGTTTCAAATTCACGAAGAAATGTCATTTGTTAGAGAAGGTTATATCTTGAGATGTATCCTTTTCGTTGGGACACTCTGTATAGAGTATCGTTTAATTACAACCGTTGGTTTGCCTGATATTTATGGCAGTACTTGTCATTCGCAGTAACAGGATATGGAATCAGATCTCTAAGTATATTATATATCTGCATTTTTCTTGTTCTACTTCGTAGCATTGTTTCGCATTAAGAACGACAACTTGATATTTACGACTTCACAAACCACATATATACAGGGCTGCCCTGCCGGGAAATCCATTGTTGAGTATGTCGAAAAACAAAAGTGTGTATATGTGGGTGAGACTTGTAAGGTCACAGCTCTCTAAAATGTTGAAGGTTGAGTAGCAATTCCTATTATATTTTTCTAAAAGAACATCCTGTATATTCTGACATTTCTAGAATCTTCACTGAACTCCAAGGATATCTCGTATATGAAACGTTCTATGGATATTTCTGCAATATTGGGAGATGAAGTCCGTATCAGAATTAGGAATATAGGAGATGAAACTGAAATTATTCAATATGTCACTATGAGCCGTCCGTCCTGATTATGTACTCTCAATTTCAGATTAGATTTGCAGCTTAAATTTCACGGTTGAGTTTGTTGCTGGGTAAATCCGCCCAACAGATTGGGAATAACACCTCATAAACTTCTAGTTTATTTCTTCGATATGTCCAACATCAGATTGAGACATCGGTATTGGCGTCTGAATTTAAGATTGCAGCTCCACGGTGGCCATTTTTGGAACTTTAGATACAGACATAGATTTTGTTTTGATAGTCGATTTTGTACTGTTTGTTAGTGTTTGGTTTTATAATTTTTGATTTCACGATTTATTCAAAGACTTTTTAGACTTTTATAGTTGACGAGAGTATTACTGCGAGTACATATTCCATTCTCATAAAGTAGGTATGTATCATTCTTCAATCTTATTGAGTGTAGCAACTCTAAAATTACGGGGATATCTCCAAGGTTAGACAGTATTTTAATATTATTTATTTTCAGATCCAAATGGCAAGATTGACTTTGGTGGATTTCTGAGGCTATCTTGAAAGTTGAAAAACAGATAGTATTGTAAAACATACTTTTTGGAATAATAGACAAATACCCATAAGTTTACTATTTTTATAGCGAAGGACTAAATACTCAATATATTGTGAATAAAACGAATACATTCACATAAAACTAATGCTACTTGTATCGTAAGTCTTATCCATTATTATGGATTGACAATTAAATTTTTCAACACTCATATGATCGGTCTTGAAAAATCTGTAATAAAAAAGCCTTGTACAACTTTGCTTTCATCGACAGAAGCACTTTGAACGAACAGTATTCATCACCAGATATTTTCTTGTTGAGACTTTCTTTTTTCAATAGTCAATTCTATCACTAAAACATTTACGTTGTTACTTAATGATCATTTCTGGCAGATTTCTGGAAGGCAGAGCATTCCTCTTAAGTAAATTTTACTGCTTGGATTAGGGGCCTGGAAAAAAATTGTCTTTATGAATGTGATCTAATATTTCATGAGCAATTCGTGCTTTCCTCTATAAAAATGATCATAATCGGTAAAATCAAGGTAACAGACTGTCATAAATCTTGTTTGTTGGTTTTTATCGATTCTTCAACACTTTCAGGACCGACTTGTTAAAGGAAGTTTCTTTCACCGGGCTGTGGAAATCTATGGAAAGGGACATTTGAGTTTGCTTTTCCTCAGTAGAAGTACTTGTAAAATCACACAAACGCCAAGAAAAATGCATAAACTTTCTCATTTTCTTAACATTTCTTCTAACTTATCAATGATAATGTCTGTACCTCGGGTTACTCGGATAGCCACCAGAGGTAGTAGCGCATATCTTCATTCGCCAATTGCTCAAAGAATACTGACATGCAACTTTATGCAAAATTTCGTTAGGATCATATAATGTAGAGATAGAAAATTTTTATAATTTTATCTTAGAAACTATACATAAGGTTTCTAAGAAAATTGGCACATACCTGGAAGTGAGAATGTCACAACACTACAGAATCTTAGCTCTACCCGATATATATCTTTGAAACTATTCGGAAATAAAATGTCAAAATTTGCTTTGAACAAGCGCGTAAAAGCTCCTAGCCTTCTTGAATTTTCGATGTTAGTTTTCGTTTGCATGGATATCCCACTCCAAACCTGCCTTTTTATTAATTTCTTAATTGTACTCCGTCACATGCTCCATGAATTCGTGGCACGTATTATTTTAAAACATGTAAATGCTGTTTGTCGATTCTCGACGACGCTTATCTACTGAAGTTCATATTCTTCTTATGGCTTGCATCCATGAAAGTCTTCTCACAATAAACTCTTTATTATTTCTTCCCATATACATAATTTATGATATAAATCAGTAGATGTTCAATATTTGTTATGAATGGTGTTTTTTTAGAAGTATATAACTTTAAGTTGGCAACACTGTTTTTATTGGGGGCCATTTTGTCAGCTGTCAAGTGATTCGAGGTTAGTTTGGTCTGACATTTCAACATGAATAGACTGACGCTGGAACAACGCTTCCAAATTGTGCAAATTCATTTTGAAAATAATGGTTCTGTTCGAAATACGTATTGCGCTTTATGTTCATTTTATAGTCAACATAATCAATTAATTCGACTATTCTGGACCGTTTTCGTGAAGATAATACACAGTTGAATAGATACCGTTACATCCAGAAAAACTGACTGTTAGGAATCATTAGTTCGTACTTCTGCAAAGACGATGCTGGCCAGAAAATTACAATCAATGGTGACCGCTATAAAGCTATGATAACTGACTTTTTCGTTCTTCAATTGAACAAACATGATGTGCAGCAGCTGTGGTTTCAACAAAACGTCGCAACATGTCACACAGCTCGTGCCACAATCGGTTCACTGAAGGAAACGTTTGATTACCGCACAATTTCACGCTCCTGGCACGTGAATTGGCTTCCAAGATCGTGCGATTTAACACCGCTAGACTATTTTCTTTGGGAATATGTAAAATCGCTAGTCTACGCCGATAAGCCGAAACGATCGATCACTTGGAGGACAATATTTGCCTCATTATTGCCGATATACGGCAACAAAGTGATTGAAAATTGGACCTCCAGATTAGACTACGTCAGAGCCAGCCTGGCGGTCATATGTCAGAAATTATATTTAAATTATGAGGCCAAAAGATGATCTTTTGGATAAAGTCAATTCCATTTTAATTCTAATAATTCCTCCTTGTTTTCTACTATTTCAAAGTTCTATACCTCTGAAAAATACACCATTTACTTGAGTCGATTAGAAAGAAGATGAATTCAAAGATGCGCATTTGTTTTCAATGTAGAGTATTTTGTGGCGTCCTGGCGTCTGTCGGTGGTAATAGTAGGAAATACAACTGATATACCCAGTTTGGTCTACGAATTGATTAGGAAAACAAATGAAAGTGAAACCACCATTATTCTAATCATCTTAGTTTTACTGATCTTATATATTAGTGAGAATCCAACAAACAACTGAATGAATCAACTCTACAGATCCATCATTTCAAATATCTTATTCATTTCTTGGGAAATAGTTTCATCCGATTACAGCTCAATTCGTTTTTATTCAGTGGATAGACTTGACAAAGCGACCTGAGCGCCATCATCGTTTAGAGAGAGAAGTAGAATAATATTCGACAATAGGAGGTTTTCCTGAATTT
Source organism: Myrrha octodecimguttata (assembly GCA_958510865.1). Taxonomy (NCBI): domain Eukaryota; kingdom Metazoa; phylum Arthropoda; class Insecta; order Coleoptera; family Coccinellidae; genus Myrrha; species Myrrha octodecimguttata. The sequence goes on along the minus strand of OY294058.1, from coordinate 54,633,477 downwards.
GGGTTATTATTGCAAATGCAAATTTGGACATGATTATTATGGGTTTGATTCATCATTTTCCCAAATTACCTTCAGAAAGTATTCAAAATCAGATTTCAAAATTGCGGTTTTAACATTTAAAGACATTTGCCAGGCATGCACGAACTGGCAACGGTAGTAGGATAGCTTGTTCTACTTGAGAATGATGAAATATTTATTCCTATTCTGTGGTACACACGTGTTATTTGTCAATTGTTGAGTTCCGATATTCCCAATCAGTACTGGCCAGTATCAGTAATTTCGAAACGCTTCGTACTGATACGAAGAATTACCAAAGCAGTGCCAGTAAAATCAACTGTCAAAATTTACTGACAAGTACTGGCCAGGAATATCGGAACTCAACTATTATAACCAAACAATTTGTTTCCGTTTGCGATTTGTCAGTAATAACAGTCTGTGATCTTCTTTTTCTATTCCTTGGTCGTTATCTTCTACTCTAACCAGATCTAAGTATAGCTATCTCTGTTTTCCTAAGCAAAGTAACACATTTGACATCCTTTTCTTTCCGAGAAAGCTGAATTCGACGTTGCCATATCGTGCACTCAAGACAAATCCCTTTATATTTCAAATCCCCATTTTATTTTCTAGTTAGGTAATCAAACATTCTTTTAAAAATATAATATTGAAATAATATGTTTAAAATGTGATGTTCTGAAGGGTTTTCATGAAAATTACTCTATTTTCGTTCAAAGGAAAAACCCCTATTCTAGGACAGCGTTTTGGACCCAAAATGTTAGTGGGTGATAAGAGAAAAGTGGCGACATCATAGACCTTTAATTCTATATCTATGGTTAACGCCTGTTATATTCTATGCATCTAGTTCTCAACTGTGAAACCATAGATAATAACCATCGAAACTTATTTTATGAAGCATTCAATTCAGTAGACTCACATTTCCAATAAGTTCTTTAGTGATCGCGATAAAAACGATCCACGTTACAATAAAAACGTTTCAGTGCGTCTTCAAGGAGCCAGGGTATTCGTTCCAAATGCCGAAGCTGAAAGCTTTTAATGTTGATTGATTATCCTACACACTCGATGGAATTGTGGAAGCTTCTCGCAAAAGCAGAATGTTTTGTTAGTCATCGATCTTCCTCTCAGCATTCAGTCCATTTGAGGAACCATAAAATTTATTTCATGGGTGTTATTTTAGCTGTATGAGAGGTTCCGATGGGTTTTCTCTATGGTTTGATAGTCGAAATGCATAGAATATATCAGGTATCGACATATTCCTACTATTACACACTGAAATTTTGAGTCCAAAACGCGGTCCCAGTATTGTCAAATAATGTATACTCCATTCACTTTTATGGACTATCCCGGTTTGCCATTCTGACACATTTCACCATGTCTATTTTGAAAATGTAAGGTTATAGTCATTTTCCTGTCAGTTAACTACACAACGTTGTCTTCTCTACATAGAGGTCGTAGTAACTACGTATTTTTCAAAATGTGAATTTACTTTGGGAAATTAATGAGTTTGAGAAAATATTATGTGAATTCAAAAATTCCAAAGACCTGGTGAATGTTGAAGAAACTTTTTTCTTTGTTAATACTGGAAATATTTCACGTATATGAACATGGTTGAAAGATTCAATTATGCTATTTTCTTGTACGGAAATCAAGAATCGAGTGTTGAAATTTCACGCAAAATTAATGGATAGAGTAGTCCGTTATGTTGTGATAATTCATTCGAAAAAAAAAATTTAAAAATGCACTGCCATGAAGGCAGCAGCTTTTGCGCGCATGTTCAATGTCGATGACCGCTTCAGCAACGAAATTGAACATGCACACAGAAGCTGCTGCCTTCACGGCAGTGCTTTTTGAATTTTTTTTTCAATAAATTACTGGATTTCAATTCGATCTAATCTGTATTTTTGGAAATATTGGAAAAATAAAATTTTGAATGGGTATATCTACGGAATTATTGGGCGGATTTTACCCATTCACGAATTCGACCTTCGTAATTAAGCCCCAAACCTACTCTACAAATATCGAGTTTCCAAGTCGTTTCTGCCGGAAGTTATTGTGCTTACGGTCAGCCTAACGGCCGACTGCGTAAACACAATAACTTCCGAAAGAAACAGCTTAGAAACTCGATATTTGTTGAAAAGGTTTGGACCTTAATTACGAAGGCCGAATTCGTGAATGGGTGAAATCCACCCAATGATTCCGCAGATATACCCATTCAAAATTTTATTTTTCCAATATTTCCGAAAATACAGATCAGATCGAATTGACATCCAGTACTTCATCGAAAAATTACAGTTCGAAGGTTTAAACAGAGTCTAATGGGGATGATATGATAAGAAAATCACAGAAATTTTTTTTTCAAATTGTTCTAATGACACGATTATCACGAAATTTAGCATAAAGTTGTCTTTCATCATCTTCAAACTAGCAGCGAAGTTTTATCAGGTTTGAATCAGTATTTCTCGAGTTATACAGAAAAAAACAACGATATCGAGAAGAAAACCTCGAAATTTGACATATTTTTTTGCGATATCTCCGAAACTTATGATCGTATCGAAATGAAATTTTGTACATTGCTGTGAAATATGAAGCTCAAAGTGCGAGTGGAATTTTTTTCCGGATTTGATGAATGGTTTCCGGAAAAAAACTTTTTTGGAAAAAAATTTCGAAAAAAAATTTTTTTTTTATTTACCGACAAAATGATCCTGACGAAATTCGGCTCAAACTTGCGCGTCGGTATAGTCCATCTAACTGCCAAGTTTGAATCCAATCGCTCGAATGGTTTCTGAAATAAAAAATAAATAACTTCAAAATTTCAAGTGCCTATAACTCCGAAACTATTCGACCGATTTGGCCCATTAACGAAATTAACCGCGGCATTCCGATGCGCAACCTACCCTGAAAGTTTCAAGTTGCTATCTTGCTTCTGTCGACAGTTATCGTGTCCACGGCCGGACGGACGGCCGGACAGAATCGATTTTGACACCGAATTCGTCATCAGTGAGTCCAACCTAGTCGATTGAGACCATTTTCGGCTCAATTATCAAAAATTACAGACATTTGGACAAAACGATAGCACGCTGTTCCCCTGAAACATGCGCGCAAAAAATAAAAGTACTCGAATAACCCTGCAGTAAAACTTCCAAACAAACAGACGAACCTATAGAATTCCCTGCTTTTCGAAACTCTCAAGAAATAAGCTTGAACTACTCCAATATGAAAATTAAGTAGTACTACGAAACCTGTGTCACCTTAAAAGAACTAATTCAATTTACAAAGTTCTTGGGAATGTAGGTGAACGATGCACTGCATTGGGATGAACATTTTTCTAAGTTGGGATGCAGCTTAGCTTCAGTCTGTTTTCTTTGGGTGTTGGATAGCTTGTTATAAATTATTTATTCCAATTATCAGATAGTAATATCAGAAAAAAGCAGATTTCAATTCTACAAAGCACTTCCTGATACCTTGTCTCTGCTTTTTCAAATCTTCCTTCGGCATTTTTATTTTCCGAGCCTAATGATTATATTGAGATTGGGAGTAGAAATTGGCATTGGCATTTGGCAACGTCTCTGAGAATTATTTCGACATTGCCGTTATTTCATGAGTGCCAGCCTGCGTCAGTTTCAAGTAAAAAAAGTTGATAGACCTAATTCATGGCCAACCGGGATAGTTTATAAAAGTGAATGGAGTATACTTCTTGGCTCTGTAAACGATGATGGCGCTAACTTTACCTTGTTAATTCCATACAAATAATTCCACTGAGTAATAATGAATAGAGCTATAATCCATTAAATCTGATGAAATTATTTCCCAAAATATGAATGAGGTATTTGAAATGATGGATTCTTACTAATATATAATAGGAGTATAATAACAAATGTGGAACATCTACTCATTAATAATATAAAATATTTATAAGACAGTAAGGAGCAAAAGGTTTATTGTTGGAAGACTTTCACGTATACAAAAAGTCATTTCGAAGCCAAAGAAACGGTAAAAACGGATCGAGAGATTGATATTACTCATGGATTCTATTGGATAGTTATGATATCTCTTTTCTAAAATATGGTTGTATGAATTTATATTATTATTAATAAATAGTCAATTCAAAGTTTATGAATGTGTTATATACTTGTGAAAATATTTCAAGGAAATATTCATGTTTATTATTATTGTATTAAAGTATGAAATATTCACTTTGCTGTTCATGTTCATACGCAAAGAAGAAGAAGAAGAATTTCAAACCTGACAAATTAATCCTAATATCTATCGTTTCAAATGTTTTCTATACCTGGGTTTTCTTGAATACGCAACTCTGGAAGACTTCTTCTCCATGAACTAAATATTGAAATAATAAAAACCTCTTTGTTATGCATAAAAAAAATATCAAGTTTCAGGCCTATTTCTGCCTATACCTATTCAGAGACGAAGAAAACCCTCATATAAATTTGTCAAAATCTTGTCACCACTAAAAAAAACACCCTCTAGTTTTCGAAATTCTTGTTCATTTATGAGCTAGAGGCAACTTGAGTTCACATCGAAGAATCCTACTGTTTCCTAACGGCTGATGGTGCACACAATAGCTTCCTGAAGGAACAACTCGAAGATTAGATATTCGTGAAGCAAATCTGGAACTTGGTTACACAATAACCTCTGAAAGGGACAACGTAGAAATCCGATATTTGTAGAGTAGGTTTGGACCTTAATAACCAAGGCCGAATCCGTGAATGGGTAAAATCCACCCAATGATTCCTCTGAAATACCCATTCAAAATTTTATTTTCCTAATATTTCCCCACACACAGATTGTATCGAATTGAAATCCAGTACTTGATTGAAAATTGACGCAGAATTTCGTGAAGTAAAGCTGGTAACGAATTAAGACATGCAAACAAACGCTGCTGAGTTCACGTTGTACTTTTCTAGAATTCATATCATTTCTGTTTCAGATATTGAGAGAGAAAATACATTTGAAGTTCACAAAAAAATACTCATGTTGGAATGAGTTCAACTAAAACAATATTATTTTTTAGGTTTTTTATGGGTTTTCACTTCCAATATCTGAAACAAAACTATTGAAAATTAAATTGAAAAAGGTTTTTTTCATGGAAAATGCCCTTGGGTATTGCAGTATCAAACTACTTGTCAAGGGCAGTTTCTTGCAAAACAGATTGCCTAATGAACAATACAGAAACAATACAAACGTTAAACAAAGGAACTGTGACGTTTCAGAGTACAAATCTGACTCTTTCATCAGACAAAGCAGAAAATTTCGAGAATTATTTTCTTTCGATTTTTCGTTTCGATTCGAGACTTTTGCAAACTAACAGTCTTGAGAAAACACAGTAACACAGATTTATTTGTTTCGAACGTTTTTTAATTCTACCTCTTTTTTAAGTAAATTCAGCCAATTAGGGTCTATTTCTACCGAAAAATGAGCACAACTACTCTGTCCGTCTAACAAAATGCAAGAGGACTCTTTGATTTTCCTTTTAAAATTATCTGATTCCAACATCAGTATTTTCGTATTGTCCCAATCTATCATGTGATTCCCAAAGGTCGAACATACATGGTTCGTTATTTGGGATTTTTGTATGTCTCTATTCCTCAGGTTGTTTTTGAGCTCTCCTTCTCTGATATCTAATGGTCTTGACGTTTTTCCTGTATATGTCTTTCCACAAATACAGGAAATACTATATACACAATTTTTTATTTTTGTTTCTCGTTAACTGGTTTCGGTTTAGTCAGTATGGATCTCAAAACATTGAATTGAAAACAGTTCTTATATTGAATTTAGCAGCAATTCTTCTGATCTTTTCTGAAAGTCCATAAAAAACCTAAATAATGATGCGAAATACTTAAAACAATATTGATTCAGCATATACCTAAAGGCATTACTAAAATAGATCAAATGTAAAGAATTGGTTGTTTTTATAACACATACATATATTTATACGAAATCCACGCATATATCTATAACTGCTCTGCTATACAGGGTGATTCCGGAGGAGACCGTCAGATTTTGGGATAAGTTTACACCAGTCAAGACAGTCTCGGAACAATGTTTGGTTTATGGTTGGGGGTCTCTATTGAGAATATACAGGGTGATTTGTCCGATTCGACCGATTTCACTTTTATTGATAACTTTGGTATGGCTTATTTGATTTCTGAATCATGATGAAATTTTCAGCGAAGTACAATATTGATGAGCACATTCATTCATTTCAATTTTTTTCAAAATAAGCGGTTGTTATTGTGATACTTCCAGATTAATTGTGCAGGTACAAAACACCCTTCACATCGCGTTTCCAAAACTACGCTTGCTGTTTACGATTCTACCATAATAAGTCATTATTTGAGAGTTTCTAATTTTTTTGGCAAACTTCTAGTTTTCCGAGAAAATTTTTCGAAAAAATATAATGTCGAAATTTCGCTCCAATCGATTCTACTTTCATTAATAACTTTCGTATGGCTCATCCAATTTTGATGAAATTTGCAGTGTAGAACAAGCTGAATGGGTGCAACAATCTCACAAAATACAGGGTTGTAATTGTGATAATTTCAGAGTTTCAGATTAATTTTGCAGTTGAAAAAAAACACCCTGTACATTGCTTTCCCGTAACTATCTCATTCGTTTCAGATTCTACAATAATATGTTATTATTCAGAAGTTTTCAATTTCTTTGGCGCACCTCCGGTTTTCCTAGAAAATATTTTTGAAGAAGAGCATAATCGAAATTTGGCTAACAAGCAGTGAGAGTATTGCGCACTAGGTAGGAAAGCTGTATCGTCTAAGGATGCAAAGTTGTTCGTCACTTCTAGAATATTCTTTTCAAATTCGAAATATATTCTGAATTGAATGATTGCATACAGAATATTAGCAATTAAATATGAATTTGGAATTTGAAAAGAATATTTTAGAACTTAAGAACTGCTTCGCATCCTTGGATAATACAGCTTTTCTACCTAGTGCGGAATGCGTTCACAGCTCGTGAGCGAAATTTCGATCATGCTCTTCTTCAAAAATGTTTTCTAGGAAAACCGGATGTGTGCCAAAGAAATTAAAAACCTCGGAATGATGACATATTATTGAAGAATCTGAAACGAATAAGAAAGTTTTGGAAAAGCAATGTACAGGGTGTTTTTTTCAACTGCACAACTAATCTGAAATTATCACAATTACAACCCTGTATTTTTAGAGACTGTTACGATTATTGAATGTACTCATTCAGATTGTTCTACACTGCAAATTTCATTGAAATTGGATGAGCCATACCAAAGCTATTAATAAAAGTAGAATCGATTGGAGCGAAAGTTCGACATTGTCTTTTTTCGATAAAATTTTCTCAGAAAACTAGAAGTTTGCCAAAAAAATTAGAAACTCTCAAATAATTGTATAATGTGTATAATAATTTTGATCCAAACATTGCATACAACAATTTTTTGTATAAACTGAGCCAACTAGTAAAAGAAACAACCACATACTGTGTAATAACATCTAAAACTCGGAAAATTAAACCCTGGATTACAGTCCTGGGTCCACTACTCTTCTTGTTATATATTAATGAGTTATTATTAATTGACATTTCTGGCAAGCTGATTTCTTATGCTGATGATACGGTGATATTACTTAAGGGAAATACTTGGACTGATGTTATTGAACAATATGCATTGGACTTTGCACAAATTCATCAATGGCTAAACAACAACCTCCTAACCATTAATATCGAAAAAACAAAATTTATGTCCTATAGTTTATACACTAGCCATCAACCCAATATACAAAAAATTAAAGTAATAAGTAATAATTAAAGTAATTAAGTAGTAATAATTAAAGTAATTAAGTAGTATGGAATGTTTAAATAACATTAAATTAAATTGTTTATGTTCTGACGTTTTGGAAAAAACAAACTCAATAAAGTACCTTGGAATTACTATAAATCAAAACATGAAATGGGAACAACATATAGAAAATTTAAATATAAAAATTCGAAAATTAATATGGAAATTCTATCAAATTAGAAATACAATGCCACTATCAATTTTAAAAATGTTGTACATTGCTTTGGCTGAGTCAATAATTAGGTATGGTATTTCAATCTGGGGTGGTGCATTTGCTACATCTATGGATCTTATTAATGTTTCTCAACGATATTTACTCAAAGTTATATTCGAAAAAGAAAAACGATATCCAACACAGCAACTTTTTCAAGATACTCAAATGTTCTCAATTATTCAACTTTATATAAAAAGTATACTCCTATTTGTATTTAAACGCCCTGAATTAAAAATACAAAATCCTACACCTTACGAAACAAGAAACAAAGATGGTCTGCTTATTCCGCTGCACACGAAAACCACTACACAAAGGTACTTAACCTATTTTGGTGTAAAGTGTTTTAATTTGTTGCCTGTTTCAGTAAAAAATGTCAAAAGCATTCACTTATTCGCAAAAAGAATGGATAGATTAATCAAAACAAACTTTGAAATATTTCATAACATCTTAAAAAGATAATCTTTTTTATCTAATGCTGTTTTTTCTTTCTCTCATCTATTGGTTTTTCTGTTGCGCATTAACTTATATGAGTGTCGGTCATGAATGGCTTGGGTTCTTGAGTTCTGCATAGTATGTAAGGATAAATGAATGGAATACTTGCTTGTACATCTGAAATTCAAATTTTTTTTTTGTTCATTTTTTGAAGATTTTTTTTTGTATAACGCTATTTTTATAACTACCTAGATTTAATTTAGTTATAAACTTTTTTATTTAATAACAATACTCGTGGATGATATTGCACACACAGACAATTTGTCTAGGTGCAATAAAACAAATTATATCTAAAATGCATTGTAATCTATATCATTGTAATATAATAATATAATATAATATAATAATAATATAAATAAAATAATAATATATAATATAAAATTACTTATCATAGTAGAATCGTAAACAGATAGCGTAGATTTGGAAACGCAATGTACAGGGTGTTTTTTTCAACCTGCACAATTAACCTGGAATTATCACAATAACAACCGCTTATTTTGAGAAAAACTTTGGAATTAATGAATATACTTATCAATATTGAACTTCGCTGAAAATTTCATTGAAAACGAAGGAGCCATGCCAAAGTTATCAATAAAAGTAGAATCGGTCGAATCGGACAAATCACCCTATATATTCTCAATAGAGAGCCCTAACCATAAACCAAACATTGTTTCGAGATTTTCTTGAAAAGTGTAAACTTATCCTATAATCTGACGGTCTCCTTCGAAATCACCCTGTATATCACATGCATATATTTATACAAAATCCACGCATATATCTATAACTGCTCTGCTAAATAGGCCCTCATAAAACAGAATTATGATTTTTACGGCATTGAATGGAAATCTATGTCTTAATCAGTTGTTATAAAACGTTTGGAAAGGACTTTTGCATTTTGTTAAGGGTGAACTAGCCAATCAACATAAATAAATTGATAATGATGTATTTTTTATCCGATTGACAACCGATTTATGATTTATGCGGTAATGATACTTAATCATTAAGTGTACATATTTCTGAGCAAATGTCCATAACTGTGTGAAAAATATCACGATTTCATATCATATGTAGTGAATATATTGTTTATGCATATTTCTTAACTGGCGCTGTGTAATAAACCATTGATAGACGCAAATCACATAAACCATTCTTAAATATTCGGAATTATTCAGCAGATTTAGAATTATTATCAACATTATTCAAATGCTGTCATGTAGTCCGCTTCATCGATAGGATAAATATATAAATTAACTACCAGTAATATTACCTATGTTCATTTGGAGCACGCGATGCCTTATCGGTAAGAAAGAGAGGGTTATCAATTCATTCAAATGTCTGTAAGACTAGGAGACTTGAAATTTTCAGGGAAAGCGGAAGGTTTCAATGCTTCAGTTTTGTTGGTTGATTAAAAAAAATCTGACGGATGGTTTCTGCCCAATAAAAATCTAGAAAAGCACTGACGTGAAGTCAGCAGGCTTAGCTAGCATAGGATAATCGGAAAATACAAATACAAAAATACTGATTTATTCCAGAAATATTATAGATACCGAAGAAAAAGGCACGAAAGTATGTTATTCTCTCCCCAATATCTCGACATATTCGAATAGACGACTTCGGCCCAAGTTGCCAACCCACAATTTTCTTCACAAATTTACTTTTACGGAATTTGATTCATGAAAAAGCAATCTTTCTGTCACTAGAACATAGACATATTAAGTCTATGCACCAGAACGACAATCAATGTTTTATGGTAACATATCCATAGCACAGAACAATCTTCATTTACTTTATGATCCATAGACCATACCTAGTAATTTTTCCATTGTTGATTGTTGTCTCTCCTATGTTCTATGGATCATAAAGTAAATAAAGATTGTTCTATGCTATGGATATGTTACCATAGAACATTGACTGTCGTTCTGGTGACAGAACGTTTTTTCGTCAATCAAATTCAGTAATTAACCTTTTTTTCAGGAACCAACCGATTATTCAATATTTACGGAATGGAAAATCGGCAACCGAAATAACCAAGTTGATTTGCGAAACATATCCTTTATAAATTTGACACTATTTACATGAAATCAGGAATCCCAACTTAAATTTTAGCCAATCAGAGATGATCTTGACAAAATCCAATATTTGGAAGGAATTATCTTGTTTGAGGAACAGAGGCATCTTTTACGGATATTTATAAATAACGCGAACCTTGTCATATCGAATTTGTCCTGAAATTTTCGTTCCCCAGTGATAGTAAATTTGTGGAGAAAACTGTGGGTTGGCAACTTGGGCCGAAGTCGTCTATTGGGTCAAACTGAAATTCGGTACACTGTTGTGAAATATTTACTTAAAGTTATGGGCGAAATCTCATCGGAATCGGATAAATATTTTCTTAAAAAAATTTGAAAAAAATAGTGAACCATTTTTTTTCACTTACCTACTCTTGATTCTAATATGAATTTAATTGCAAGCAGTTGCGTGTTGGTATTCTACAACTTAGTATCAAGTTTCAACCTTATCACATTAGAAGATCTTGAGATATTGAGGAAATCACCTCAAAAATTCAAATCGGTTTAACTCCAAAACTGTTCGGCTGATTCAGCTCATTAACGAACTCAGCCGGCGCATCCATTTACGCATCCTAGCCTGAAATTTCGAAGTCGTTAGCTCTTTCCGTTCCCAGAATATCTCAGCAACGACCGACCGGCCATAATTCCTGAAGAAGGCCTGTCAACAGCCAAAACGTCGCAATTTCAATCAGAGCTACATCCTAAAGATATAATGTCCTGTATATTCACATTATGATAATACAGGCGAAGGGTATATATGTGGGTGTAATCAATATCCGTTACGAACATATATAAGAATGAATTCCTCTATAATGATAATGCAATTGTCGTGCAATGAAAAAGTAAGTACTCTTTCGATTCGAAGCGAAGGCGTAATATTTTATTGTGATGGAAACCTTGATACCGAAGGTTTAGCTGGTGAATGTTCAAAGAGAAACATTAAAATAAATCCCTCCTTATTTGATTCCATTGTAAATATTCATGGATGATTTTTTTTCTCACAGGAAAATCGTATTCGTGATGAAAAGTGTTGAAATGAATAAATCATCAATTATTATGTCATACATATCATCGCAAAGATCCTGAGATAAGAATCGCGAAAAGTCAACTTTTGCTAGGAAGCTGAAGCTTTTTGTCAAATTGGTAATCATTTCACGTATATATAGACGACTTCGGCCCAAGTTGCCAACGCACAATTTTCTTCACAAATTTACTATGACTGGGGAAGGGGAATTTCAGAACAAATTCGACATGATAAGGTTCGCGTTATTTATAAATATACGTAAAAAATGCCTCGGCTCCTCTTACAAGATAATTCCTTCCAAATATAAGGATTTGTTAGGATCATCTCTGATTGACTGAAATTTAAGTTGGGATTCCTGATTCCATGCTAATAGTGTCAAATTTATATAGGATATGTTCCACAAATCAACATGGTTGTTTCGCTTGCAGGTTTTCCATTCCGTAAATATGAAATATTGGGTTGGTCCCTGAACAAAAGGTTAATAACGGAATTTGATTGATGAAAAAACGTTCTTTCTGTCACCAGAACGACAGACAATATTCTATGGTAACATATCCATAGCATAGAACAATCTTTATTTACTTTATGATCCATAGAACATAGAAGAGACAACAATCAACAATGGAAAACTTACTAGGTATGGTCTATGGATTATAAGGTAAATAAAGATTGTTCTATGTTATGGATTTGTTACCCTAAAACATCGTTCTGGTGTATAGACTAAATATGTCTACGTTTTGGTGACAGAAAGATTGCTTTTTCATCAATCAAATTCCGTAATTAACCTTTTTATTCGGGAACCAACCGAATATTTCATATTTATACAACGGAAAACCGGCAACTGAAATACCCAAGTTGATTTGCGGAACATAACCTTTATAAACTTGACACTATTAACATGAAATCAGGAATCCCAACTCAAATTTCAGCCTAACAAAAACCTATATTTAGAAGGAATTATCTTGCTTGAGGAATCGAGGCATCTTTTACGGATATTTATAAATACGTGAACCTCGTCATGTCGAATTTGACCTGAAATTCCTGTTCCCCAGTGATAGTAACATTGTGATGACAATTGTGGGTTGGCAACTTGGGCCGAAGTCGTCTATTCCGCCAAACGCATCATTTCACTACATTGAATATTTGAGAACTAACATTTTGAATTGGTTTCCACGAAATCATTAAGCGAATTCCGCCCATTCCGAATTCGACCTTGGCAATCAAGGACCAAACCTTGACAAATATCGGCCGGTCGTTAACACAATAACTTCCTCAAAAACGAATAAGAAACTCTATATTCATATACCCAGTAGGCTCGGGGCTCAATAATGAAAGTCGAATTCGCGAATGGGTAAAAACCACCGAATGATTCTATAGATACACCTATTCAAATTTTTCTGTTCAGTATATTCCCAAAAAAAACTAGAAAAACACTGCCGTGTGCGCATGTTCAATGGAGATGACCGCTTTTTTAGCAACGAATTTGGACATGCGTGAAAAGGCTTATTTACGGTTTACGGTCCAAAAATTCCATGTTGTGCGATCGTCTGAACATAAAATCCTCACGAAATTCTGCGTGAACCTTCAAATTGCCATTTTTGAATCAAAAACTGGATTTCGTGAAATTCGTGAATGGGTAAAATTCGCCTAATTGTTCCGTAGATATACCCAATCAGAATTTAATTTTGCCAATATTTCCAAAACTACGAAGTGGATTGAATTTAAATCAAGTACTTGATCTGAAAAAATTTTAGCATGCAAAATTTCATGAGGATCATATGAAAAAAAGATTGGCAAATCTTTCTTATAGGAAGTACAGCTTCGTTTGTCGGGGTCAATGGGTCAGCAGCTGCTGACTTCACGTCAGTGTTGTAGAATTTCTATTGACGCGTTTACATAAATTAAATGTTGTTGAGGGTGATAGATCATGTCTTTTCATTCCATGATTCTTCCCATTTTTTTCAGGTCGATTCAGGAAGGACATCATTAAGAAATAATGATCTGAATATAGGAAAAAAATTGTAGACATGGTTAACCTCCAGACAATTTCCAAACTTGAAATCAGTAACACTGCTTTCGTAATTCAATTACTTGTGAATAAATCTTATTACAGAACACAAATACCAAAAAAAAAATTGCACTAGTCCGTAGACCTTACATCTTTGATAGTGATCATCTAATTTATTTATAATTCTCGAATGTTAATATCTCAAAATAATGCATGTAAATCATGCCAGCTTCATTTCGAAGGTTATAATAGCAGAAATCACTGCAGGTAATATCTTATAGCACAATCATTTCATACAAATACATCATTGACAGCAAACCAAGCCCAAATGCAAGGTAGGAAACGGAATTGTTTCGCCTTCAAATTTTTATTAGTTTCCGACAATGTACCTGACTGATAAGAGCAAATTGACAAGTCATCTCTGAACAGAGGCCAAACTTGACTATAAAATTGATAGTCGGTATTGTTCCCTTAAAATGTAACACATCGAAATTTATGTTCAATCGGCAACAATAAAATTGACCAATGTCGAGAAAATTCAAGGTTGATCTCTCGATATCAACGAAGAATTGTCAGATAAGAATGATATATTTTATAGGACATTTCTCGATTTCATCGATTTTTGGTCATACCAAATTTAGTTCCGGTATAACACGATGGATGAATTTAAATGGCAAATGTATAAAAAGTACCTGGAAATCGAGATAAGCTTATGGTAAATGTTATGTAATAGAGACAATGAGGGTTTTTCCTGAATTTGGGTTATTACTGCAAATGCAAATTTGAACATAATTATTATGGGTTTGATTCATCATTTTCCCAAATTACCTTCAGAAAATATTCAAAATCAGGTTTCAAAATTGGGGTTTGGGATTTGTCATGCATGCACGAAGTGACAACGTTGTTTAGTAGAATTGCTTTTTCTGCTATAGAATAACGAAATATTTATTCCTATTCTGTGGTACACACGTGATCTTTGTCAATATAACCAAGCAATTTCCGTTTGCGATTTGTCAGTAATATGACAGTATAACAGTCTATGCTCTTTTTTTTTCTATTCCTTGGTCGTTGTCTTCTACTCTAACCAGATCGAAGTATAGCTATTCTGTTTTCCTAAGCAAAGTAACACATTTGACGTCCTTTTCTTTCCGAGAAAGCTGAATTCGACGTTGCCATATCGTGCACTCATGACAAATCCCTTTAAATGCCCATTTTTATTTTTCAGTTTTAGGTGATCAAACATTTTTTTAAAAATATAATATTGAAATTGTATGTTTGAAATGTGATGTTCTGAAGGTTTTTCATGAAAATAACTGCATCTTCGTTAAAAGAAAAAACCCCCATGGTGGCGATCTTCTAATCACATTAAACTCACGAAATTCTTTATGAACCTTCAAGCTGTCGCTTGCCATACAAGTACTGAATTTCAATTGGTTTCAATCTGCTTTTTTGGGAATATATGAAACAGAAAATTTTGAATAGGTATATCTACGGAATCATTTGGTGGTTTTCGCCCATTCACGAATTCGAACTTCATTAATAAGCCCCAAACGTAAGTATATGAATATCGATTATCTCAGTCGTTTTTCTGGAAGATATGGTGTTCAATATCGGCCGTTAGAATACTACAACCATTATCACGAAATTTTGTACAAAATTGTGAATTAGCATTCTGAACTAGCAACTAAGTTTCATTATGATCGGATCATTATTTTTCGAATAATACCGGAAATTACAACGATACCCTAGAAAAATCCACGAAATTTAAAATATTCTTGCGCGCATGTTCTAGGGGAACAGCGTGCTTTCGTTTTGCCCAAATGTCTGTAGTTTTCGATGATTGAGCCGAAAATTGGCTTGAAAGACTAGGTTTGACTCACTGATGACGAATCCGGTGTCAAAATAGATTCTGTCCGGCCGGCCGGCCGTCACCACGATAACAGGCGTACGGAGGATTCTATCAACTTGAAAATTTCAGGAAGGGTTGCATTTCAAAATACAAAGGTTTAGTTCGAAATGGGCCAAATCGGCCAGATAGTTTCGTAGTTATAGCCATTTGAAATTTTGAGGTTAATTTCCTCATATTTCAGAAACTACTGAAGCGATTGGATTGAAACTTGGCAGTTAGTTGGAGCATAAAGACGCGCTACTTTTAGAGGAATTTTGTTGAAATCGTATGGTTACTCAATTGAAATTTTTTTTTTCAAAATTTTTTTCGAAAAAAATTTTTTTTCTGAAACTATTGTTCATATTCGAGAAAAAGTTTCATATATACCTTGAACTCCATATTCCACATCAGTAGTTTTTTTTTCGGTATAACTCAAGAAATACTGATTCAATCGTGATGAAACTTCGCAGCTAGTTCGAAGATGTTGAGGGACAACATTGTGCAAAATTTCGTGATGATCGTGTCATCGGAACAATTTGAAAAAAAATTTTTCAAATATTTAATATTCTGTGATCTTCTCATTATATTATCCTCATTAATAATCATATATGAACCTTCAAACTGTCATTTTAAGTACTGGATTTCAATTCGATGTAATCTGTTTTCTTGGAATTATTATTAAAATTTCGAATGGGTATATCTGCGGAATCATTGAGTGGATTTTACCCATTCACGAATTCGGCCTTCGTAATTAAGGTCCAAACCTACTCTACAAATATCGAGTTTCTAAGTTGTTTCTTTCGGAAGTTATTGTGTTTACGGTCCGGTCGTTAGGCTCCGAAATATCAGAGAAATAACCACTAATTTTTGTGAGTTATTTCTTGGTTTTCAATGCCAATATCCAAAACAGAGTTATTAAAATTAGATGAAATTGTTTTTCGTATGCAAAATGTTCTTGCAGATTGTAAGATTGAACTATTTGTCAAGAGCAATTTCTTGAAAAACAAAATAGTTAAATCCTGCAATCCACCAGGGCGTTTTCCATGAAAAAACAATTTCATTTGATTTTTAATAGTCCTGTTCCACATGTTGGGAGTGAAAACTCAAAAAAAAAACCTACAAAATGATGCAAATTTCCTCCCAAAATAAACCATACCAACTAACCATAACCACTAGATTTCAAGCGACTATAACTTAGAAACTTTCAGACGATTCGGCCCATTGTTTAGTTGAATATTCAATGATTTCTATTTAAGAGCAAACTTTAGCGCGTCATCAAAATAGGTCGAGTTTATCTATTGTTTCAGAAATGATCTGCTTGAATTGAGTCCTAGTGGGTTTCGGCAACACAGCCACATTCAAGGTTCATAAAACCTCATGAACATCTTCGGTTTACATGCTGCAACGATGCCAATAGCAGCAAGAAATATTCGAATGAGTGAAATTTCCATGGATCTCGACGTTACTCGAGGAAAACATTTGCAGGCTTCAGTCATTATTTCTTCATTTATCACTCCATTTCAGTTTTTATTTCTCAAAGAATCCTTGAAATTAAAAAAGTGGCAACATTGCGCATTCTTACTATTTCTTCCAACCTTTTGCACCAAAAAATTTTTGGTAAAAAAACTAACTGTGGCCTCCAAATGTTTTCCCGTTTTATTCGAGGTAATGTATGCTTTCAATATTTGAACGTAAATTTTACGCTGTACTCTGTGTAGGCTTTATTACTAATTCCTCGCGCCACGTAAGAAACAGCACTGTTAATTGTTTACCCAACAACGAATGTTTGGAAGGACCCCTAAAAACCGGAAAAGTTATTTCCCGGCCAAGGGCTTGAACCCTAGACCTTACGATCATAAGGCATCAGCGCTAACCACTGAGCTAGCGCATTATAGGTTACAATTGGTCATAGAAGTCTTCGACCAAAAATCATGAAATAATAACGTCAATATGAAGTCATTTCTAGGTCACTCTGGTAAACCCGGGAAATAACAACCAAGAAATTCTCATGGCTCCCGTAAGTTTCATGCTGACCAACTTAATAGCGCGATTCTCAATTCTAAAGCCACACTAATCGATGGTATCAAGTTTTTCCGTTTCACTGATCGCATGTACCTTAGACACGTAACACAACTCTAACACGAAGAACTGAATACAAATAACTTTCTACATCCCTGGCGAAAATGAATCACCTGTCCGTTTTCCTGGTGCAAGCTAAACTGCATTGCTTTGAATTCAAATATGGGTGTAGCTGTATAAAAATGTAATAAGGTAATAGGGTTAAGGCCTGATGCAAATCTTAGAGTTAAAGATAAATGGGTAAATAAAAGTAACTGCGTGTTTGTAGTGGAACAACAGTAAAAAGCAATTAATGTTCAGGATAAATGAACCGACAGTATACAGGGTGTTCCTGAGTTGGAAAACAAACTAGGAGAATATAATATTTATTGAATAGCAGTCACCTACTCGCGTATCTGTAGTTCTGGAGATATTGCGAAAACAACTTCCAAATTTCAAATTACAAGGAAATTTGACATATTCCCTTATATCTCCGAAAGTAAATATCGGATCGAATTGAAATTTGGAACATTGCTCTTGAATACTTCTTCTGTGCCAAATGCCATTGAAATCTGACCAACATTTTCGGATAAAAAATGTGCAGCAAAAGTTTGAAAAATTTGGGAGTAAATGTTTTTTGATTTTGTGGTTACTGAATCAACCAACTATATACAAAGTTTCAATCTGATGAAACCAGTACTTCATGACATATCGAGGAGTTATCCTCAAAATTTCAGATGCGCCTAAGTCCGAAACTATTCGACCGATTTCAACCATCAATGAACTAAACCGAGACTCCAAGTCGATAGGTTTTTTTCTCAGGAAGATAGAGCAGATAAGGACAGACAGAATTTAATTTGACGCAAACGCTTTATTTTCGCTATATGGTACAGGGTGCTGAGTTTAAATTTTTCGAATATGTTTACACGTTCATATCGTTCGATATGACATAATATATGTCACAAGTTTTTCAATTTATTCCTGACATTCTGTTAGATTTCTAGTGTAAAATAACCAATTATGGATCTATGGAAGATGATTTCCCAATATAAGGGGCCTGTAGTGTTCTTCGTTCATCTGAGGATCTGAAACATCATCGCTCGGAGGACCAGACCTGGTCGAAAGACTCTCCCGGTCAGAGAGCAAATGTATAGGTAATTTTATTTACTGCTTCCTGTTGGATTTCTGTCCCTGTTTCTGTTTTAGATATGTTGTCAAGATATTGGGTCAAAATAAATTCAAGATGACGAAGAAATTATTTTTCAATGAAAAAGATGTCATCCATGTTCTTCAAACAAATTACAACACCTATACGGGGAGACAGAGATTTTGCTGAGGTTTTTATCTCTGCTCTTGTATCATACGGAAAAATGAATGGTACCCCGTTCACATTTCTTATGCTAACACTGTAATATACCAAAGAATGTTATGCTCGTTCTCAAAAAATTTCAAAAACAACTGCCGTGAAGGCAGTAACTTTTGCGCGCATGTTCAATGTAGATGACCGCTTCAGCAACGAATTTGAACATGCACGCAAAAGCTGCTGCCTTCATGGCAGTGCTTTTTGAAATTTTTTACTGATAAATTACTGGATTTCAATTCGATCAAATCTGTATTTTTGGAAATATTGGAAAAATAAAATTTTGATTGGGTATATCTGCGGAATCATTGGGTGGATTTTACCCATTCACGAATTCGGCCTTCGTAATTAAGGTCCAAACCTTCTCTACGAATATCGAGTTTCTAAGTCTTTCTTTCGGAAGTTATTGTGTTTACGCATCTTTGGTTTTCTCTGGTTCCTGGTTGGACGTGTTTTGTTCTCTATGTGTGGTTATTTTTGGACGAAATTAATTTTTATCATATCGTTATTTGAATTAGAATTTTTGTCGGTGACGACTTTCGAAAGACTTTACGACAAATATACATCACCTCGAAGTGGTAGCGAAAGCAAAAGAAGCATAGAATTCTGTCATCTTGGGTTGGCGTAAAATCATCTATCATATATTTGTATTCTGTGAGAATCATAGAACAAATTGAACTACACTAAATCCACTCATTCAGTTATCTGTGACAACATTGAGCTGCACTGAGAATTGGAAGTCAGTGGAGTTGGTGCAGTTAGTGTAGTTCATGCAGGTACAACGAACAAACCTTTTCTATGCAAGCGAAAGGACCTTATAATAAAAGAAGAAATTTGTGGTGTTTGTGGTTGATAATTGTATTTATGACATGAGGTTTTTCGTGGGGTTAGGATTTTCTGTGTTCGACCATTTTATGGTTAGGTTTTTTCGTGTAGCTTGATGTACCTTTCTGAATATTTGAAAAATTGCTTGTGAATTGACTTTGTACCTCGGAGTTTGATGTTAGACTTATTCTTTAGTTTTAGAACTTCAAATTTTTATAGAGGTAATTTGCTGTTTTGTTTGTACTATTGTTTTCCATATTTTTGTAGATTTTGTTGAAAATCGTAAGAAGGAGCTCCCGGTCATCTGATTGGTTCGTGCAATTTCCTTCAAAAGAATCTCTTATTTCCTCGTCCTCCTGCTTGAAATCAATGAGCTGTGCTTAGTTTTGCCATTACATACAATTTTTACCAGCAATTTGGCGTTTTTCGGTCAATTCTATTCAATTTTCACCTGACAGCACTGACTCAGCCTGTCAGACCCGTGACATCACAAAACATATGACTTGTCAGAAATTTTGAGCCAATTGAAAAACGTCAAAAAATAACCAACTCACTTCCGTATTTTTCGTACATTTCGGTTACTTTTCGAGGTATGAGAATTCAACGGGAAATACTCCAGTCCACAAAAATTTTTTTCCCACCCTCTGTCGGTTCCGAGAAACTTTGCTTTCTGAATAGAGAGCCGATTCTCGATAGTCTACCAGATGAAAGCGAGCAAAACTCGTTAAGTTCAACAATTTTTTTCGTTATTAAGGAATTATTCGGCTCGTACGAATGAGGTCTCGATGAATGAGAAGGACGATTCTAAAACCTCGTCGACAGATACACAACACTTCTGAACTTGCTGAAATATCTAGAACTCACAATGTGAAAATTTCTAGTTTCTGTATCGACCATGTGGGTACAGCCATGAATTTATTCAATTCTGAATACTCAATTTTCAGATAAGCAAAAACATTCGCACTTATCACAAAACAAGTAATGTGCTATCAAATTATACGGTAATTCACGATAGTTCTAGCAATAAAAACCACAGCAACGACCTAAATAATTGAGACGAAAAAACAATTAAAACTCACTTTGCGAAATTCACTGTGCAAAACAAATATAAAAGCACTTGCACTTATACTTCGCCGAATACTAAAAAATAAGATATATCCCAGTGACTTAATTTAATTTCTCTCTTATCAGAGACATTCACGAAACCGTTATCAGGAATAGTATTACGAATGGATCGTAGGCTAGGTACCTACTTATTTGTTTATCAGAAACTTCGTCAGTTGTAATTCAATATCCTTTGTACTAATTATTAACATACTCGGTGGATTATTGCTGTACGTCATGTCAACAAATTGATTCTTCCGGACGACGTTATGATATTGTCCAATTGAACTTTTAGATTGAGTTGATGATGTTTTGTGTGCCACATGTGTCGTATAGAAGTCGTAAAATCATTAATCAGTACGACAATGAATATCAAATTATATTATGAGAATACTTGGAGTATCTCATTAAGCAATTGTCGTAGTAGCATCTCAGGCTAGCTATAATTTGAATATGTGACCTGAAGATGTCAGGGTCAGTCCGAGCTAGTCTTACGTATCCATAACTTATTTAAAAAATTCTAGAAAAGCACTGACTTGAGGTCAGAAGCTTTCAACTGCCTTTACAATTGGTTTTCCAAATCTGTCATCTTTTCACGTATTGATCCCGCAAATACAGCCTTACTTACTGATTGAATGTTTTCCCTATTATACGGTTCTCACGAAATTCAGCATATAACTTTAAGCTTTAATTTTTCAGTTAACTACTGGGTTTCAAGTCTATCCTTTCCTTATATTTGGAGAATAACCAGCATTTAAGGAGTTTCTTTCGGAAGTTATTGTGTTCTTAGGGCCGGCCTTATCACCGATCGTAAACACAATGACTACCAGAACATTCCGTTCAGAGACTAATATGCGAATTAATTACATCCACCCAATGATTCCAAAGATATAGGTATCCATTCCAAAGTTTATTTTTCGATCGAACCTAATTCAGTATTTGTGAGAAATGAAATTTTAAAGATTCATTCTCAATTTCTTTAGGACCATATGATCAAAATATCGCGAAATATAAAATAGTAGAACATTAAATTTCGAACATTTTTTTGTTCAATAAATTTTGCCCATAAACACTTGCAAGTTAGTCACCGAGTTTCATCATGATCGCATCAGTATTGTATGAAATATCATGTAAATAATTATCAAATCGAACTGAAATTTGTTCAATTTTAACGTCAAGATATGTGCCAAAATCGAAATCTGATGAACAGTTCTCCGAAAAAAAGGAGTTTTCTCAAGAAAATTTTTCGAAAATATTCGAAAAAAATTGTTTCTTGCAATGTATCTACTCAATTCTCACGAAATTATTCACTGAGATGTACGTCGGTATTTTACAACCGTTAGTTTAGAAGTTTCAAAAGATAGCTTCGCTGTTTCTGGAAATTTTGAGGAGATTTTAAATTAAAAACGAAATTTCAGGTACATTTTAAATATCGGAGCGAATTGAAATTCTAAACGCGAAATTCTAAGAAACAGACATTTGGGCAAAACAATATAGTGCTTTTTCCCATAACAAGCACGCAAAAATATGAGAAAACTGAAAAGGACTGACGTAAATCAATGTTCAAACGAAATCTTCTGAGTAGTTTTCAAGATAAAATGCTTTTAATTTTTCAACATTGTTCTTCGTATTTTTTCCACTGATTCGATCGCCACGGAATTTTTGTATAGTTTGCATGTTAACATTGGTTCATGCTAGTGTGACATGAGTTCATTCCAAAAATTAGTTTTTCGCTAATATTTTATATTCATTATAAAAGTTAATTTCGTCGCATATCGAATTTTTGAGATAATTTAACTGATCTACTCACCCCCTAAAGGAAAAGAATCGGCGAACAGAAGAAAATAAACAAGGAGAGCTGTGAGCTGATTGATCATAGCTTCGAAACGGATAAGTGCTTACTATTTTTGAATCCAATGAACATTTGGCAGGAGACTGAAACCGCACTCAAAGGGAAATAAAACTGAGTGAAACTATTTATATGATGGAACAGTTTGTAGAAGTATCTATTGCTTGGTGTGGTGCTATATAGATCGGGAATTTTATGTTCAAACGAAAGTTATTATTTTTGTGGTTTTATTGATTACTTTTTGGTCATCAAGATGATTGCACTTTTCGAATAAAATTTCAGTGATATGCTTTCGAAAATTACTCAATTCTTTCGATAAATTGAACAAAATTTCCATTATACAAACTAATGACGCTCAAGGTATGATAAGAAACAACATTGAAGACTAACTCGATTTTTATATTTTTTCAGAAATGAATTCATTTTATTCAAAACAGAAAAATAGAGAGACATATGTTCGTACTAAATTACTCCAATATCATTAATAATATTAGAAATTTCTATATTAAAAATTCCAGGAAATTGAGAATAGCACTGACGAGCCGTCGGGAGGTTCGGGATTCTGCACAATTGTTAAAATTTGTTGGCATACAAGTACCTATACAAGGTATTGGCCTTGTCCATAGCAACTTAACTTCCTGATAAAAATAATCTTGCAATTTTCTAATAGCTTCACGAATTTCAGCACAAACTGTAATTTTTCAACCAACTTTTACATATAATTTCAGCAGATCGAATTCCCAAATGGGTGATATCCTCCCAATTATTCTGCGAATTATTCTATTCGAAATTTTATTCCCAGAATGTTTCAAAAATGAAGATCCGACTGTATTATAACCTTGTATGGAAAACTAGGGCATTTAGGTTCAAGAAAAAATTTTGAATAATTCAAAATTCAATTTTGATTTTTTTTCATTTTTAGTGCAATAATCCCTACGTACTTTCACATGAGCCGTTTCAACACTCCACACCTAATTGAGTTCTTTTGTTTCCTTCAATAAGTACGTTAAATTGAATTTCTACAAATTTGAACGGTATTTCGATTCTCTTGAATATTCAAATTGAAATTGAAACCTTCACACACTACCTTGCATATGAATTAAATTTCCTTACCCTTATAGCAAATCACAACACTAAATCTTTAATGTTTAAAATACATCCCATACAATCGATGAAAGACGCCACTTCAATGAAGCAAATCTCTAGATTCATAAGTGGAATCAAATATTCTCCATTATACTATTTATATTGGATTGACTTGGATTAACAGGATTTGAATCGTGTTGTTCTATATTTGAAATTGGAACCCTGCTTCCTGTGTTTCCGATAATATTTAGTTCGAATCAATTGAGTGGACAGAGTTCATTCAGAATCATAATTTTAAAGGCATGATAATTTTGAAGAGTATGAGCTTTTAAGTTTCGACAAGAAATGGCACAAAAGCTAAGACATGATCCAATGACGATATGACGAAACATAAAACCATTGTATAAAGACAACTAGTTGTCTTTATACAATGATAAAACATAACAATTATTGTTGTTTTCGTCGATTAGCCCTCTAATTGTATAGATTCCTGCTATGCGGTTCCACAACCATCTAGTAGAGATTGTGGGAACTAGAGATTAGCCTCAGCCATACTCCAAGAGATGCTGCGTGCATAGAGATTCATATTCCTGTTCCTTACAGATTCCTATTTCTTAAAGATTCTTGTTTCTTACAGATTCCTGTTCCTTACAGATTCCTGTTCCTTACAGATTCCTTCTCTGCGTTTTGACTAACATCTAGAAGGAGAGTTTCGAAATAGGTGGAAACTTTTCAGATTCCTCGACATGAAATTGTTGATTCGAAGATTTGTCGAAAGATAGCGCAGAGTACGAAAATATTTATATCACCATTGTTTAAGGAGTTGTTTAATGATATTACAATACACAGTTATGAATCGGAGGGAATCTGCATTTTCTCAAAACTTTCCAAATCTCATTCTTGGTTGAAAATTGACTGCTTGAAATTCGTACTAGATTTCTGATTTGGTTTCTGATAATAATTTTTGCGCGTATATTCTAGGGAACGGCATACTATCGCTTTGTCAAAACGTCTTATTTTCAAAATGGCATCACACTAAGAGGGTAGCTTAGTAATGATGAATAATCCTATTTCACATTTGATTATGTACTGCCTTGGGCTTGGCGTCTTCCGGCCGAGTACACATACACAATAGCTTCATTCGGGTTCCACTTTCTGGACTATCCTAGGATTGTTCCCGAACTGCGCAGAACCGATGAGCAGACCTTTCGAGTCCTAGAACTATCCTAGGACAGTTCAAACTACATGAAAACCCGAACAGAACTTAGAACAGAAAGTGGCAGAGAAGAATAATTTTTTTTATTTAAATCAGCTCAGTCATAGAATGAATTCAATCTGGCGATAGGAATGCAATCAACAAAACGACATCAAATCTCTGGACCAACCAGATGAGTATGAAAAAAAAACTCTTTCCCATTTTTGATTCCCACAAAATTCTTATATTCGATTTTTTTTCACAATACACTTCCTTGTCGAATATAAGAAATAAAAAAATCTATAATTCGATTCAAAACGGAAATTTAATTGTGTTGAATATTAAAACACAACTTTGAAATTGTCATCGGCATTTTTCTGATTGAAAGAAAAAATATACTTTTATACATTAACGATTAGGGAGTCAATGATAGACCAATTGATAAAAATCAAAAAAAAAGGCCCCAAACACAAACATAACTCTCAACTAATATATTCAACTAATCGGATTTCAATGGCATTGTTAAAAATATAAAATCTGACCATGCGGCGGTAGAAATCCTAGAACAGTGCCCACTCGAAAGCAGGTACTGTTTTCGGACAGTTCTAGGACCGTCCGAGGATAATTCTGACAAAACCCGAACACAGATCAAGTCGGTCCTGAAACAGTTCGACAAAACCCGAACGAGACCAACTCTACTGCGCAAACTCCTGACAGTTCTAGAACAGTAATTGTTGGAACCCGAATGAACCTAATAATTGTCCAACGGAAGGAGCTATAGCTACTTCAAACTTTCGCGCATCCGATTGCGACGGTGCAGTTCGCTAATGCGTCAAATCGGCCAAATGGTTTTGGAGTTATACTAATTTGAATGTTTGAATTTCTCCACCCAATGTCTCAGGAACTACCTCTTCGAAAGGCTCGAATTTTGTTGTTACTGTATGGTAAATAAATCGAAAAAAATCCGACTAATCTCCTAATATTCCTCACGTTTGCATTTTACTTGCAGAAACTATTTACCGAATTTCAAAATTAATCTTGCACATATCGGTCAGAATATATTCTGGTGATTCCGCGAAATTCATTAAATTGTAATTTCGATTCTGGGTGGTGATATGTTTACGAAGTATGTACTCAATTTAATAGGATGACAGAATTTCAAATACGTTTATCTACTTCTTTTTGCGGATTCTTCGCATTCTGAACTAGACCCTCGTATATAATCTTCAAATCTGCCCTGAAAATTTTGAGTCTGCAAGTTATTGCTTTGAAAGCAGTTATCATGTTTACAGTCGGTAGGAGACCACCCGTAAACGCGAGCTCATTTATGTTTGGGTTTTTCATACCAAATCCAAAAATTGTTCCCATATTCCATCAGAATCAGATCTATATATCATAATTTTTTCTGTGGAGCACAGTGGCATTGAGTATTAAACCGTGTTCAATACCCAATGACAGGGTAATAACATTGAGTATGATGCTCAATGGTAATAATCAGGAAATAACAAATGGAAACGCAATTCCAATAACTGCATATCAACAATAACCAAGGGACAGAAGGTGCACTGCGCATCTAAATCGAATTCGCAAAATTCGACCGCACTGCGCGTACACACAGAATCACAGAGTGTACCATACGATCCCGATCCGAATACCGAATAGATTTGAAATTCAGTTCAACTTCGACCATCGACGCGAGAGGTGCTGAAGCACCATGCGCGATTTGGCCAGTAAGATGGCCGAGCTAAAATTCGAGGCACCCCTAGCCCAATTCGACGACGGAGACGAATGGGGCTCTACAGAGTTTCAAAACGGGTTCAAGAACGAGACCACAATGAACAACATCAATCTGAACAAAAAAACTAAGGATCTGGACGACGTCCTCAACGAAAACGAGGATATTATCAATAATCCTACCCTAGATACGATCTCACAGAACAAGAAGAATATTTTGACGAATGGGGATGTTCCGTCCGTGGCCGACAATTTCACAGAGACTTTTTCGGGTTCTCTGGAGGATTTAGTGAATACTTTCGACGATAAAATCACCAAGTGTTTTGGAAATTATGAGGAATCTGTGGAGAAGCTTGCACCAGTCCAGGTTAGGACGCAGGAGGAGATTATGAACGAATGCCAGTAAGTCCAAAATGAATATTATAACCAGGAGTAATTGTTTACATTGATGCATGTCGTAGGAATCTGAGTATTGGGTTGAATAAACAAATCCCTAGCGTTGTATTGTCGGAAGATATCGATGCTGACAAGGTGAAAGGTCAAAGCTACCCACAAATAGTGTCAAATTAATCTTAACAAGGTTAATTTTGATGCGAAATCCTGCCAAAATCGAACAAATTCAAAGTTAATTCATTTTACCCAAATAAATACGGTTAAAGTATCGATTATCGTGTTCTTATCGGTCAATATCCAAGGCTTCGAGGTAAAAATTGCCAATATCACGGGATGAATTATTCTATATTTCTGAACTTTAGACAGGCCTGTATCGGATATTCCATTCATAACTGGTACCTGGAATCCTTGAATTTCCAAAATCGAGGAGACCTTCGATTTTGAAGCTAGTGGGTCTCGTATGCTTGCTTTGTTTATTTTGGATCGGGCAAACATACCTGAGGTTTAATTTTAGAACACAGCTGATGTTCACGCGCGTGAAAACACCGATGGATTCCCAGCGATGGCTCCGCCGACGGGCGACGTATGGCAACATTGCGTTCTAGCTCCGCGAGGCGTTAGCAGTGGCTAGGGACGTTCCGTAACGGATCTGTACTCTTCGAACGACTACATTTACGCAGGCAATTTAAGGTAGAATGCAATATCTATCGTTTTATGATTCCATATAGGGTGGGACATGGCTAATAAAGGTTTGATAATTACTGAATATGGATTATTCTTGATTACAGTTCAGTATTTTCGTTTGGAAGTGGTAAGATAATATCTGAAATACGTTTTCTGACTGATAGCCCTGATCGAGATCTGACATTTATGCTTTGTTATCATCCTCTTCATCATTTTTGACATACCAAACTGATTGTACGTCGTTCCGAGAGCGATGGCGGCGGACTTGATATCGAAGAAAATGGGAAAAATTCAAATACACGTGAAATACTTTCTGGGTGTTGGCCCAGGTGGACACCTGATTCTTATGCTTTGTTATCATTCACTTTATCATTTTCGATACACGAAACTGATTGTACGTCGTTCTGAGAGCGAGGGCGGCGGACAACATATGGATGAGTGAAAAAAATTCAAATACACGTGAAATACTTTCTGTGTGTTGGCCCAGGGGGACACCTGAGTCTTATGCTTTGTTATCATTCACTTTATCATTTTCGATACACAAAACTGATTGTACGTCGTTCTGAGAGCGAGGGCGGCGGACTACATATTGATGAGAATGGAAAAAATTCAAATACACGTGAAATACTTTCTGGGTGTTGGCCCAGGTTGACATATGATATTTATGCTTTGCTATCATTCACTTTTTCATTTCCGATACACGAAACTGATTGTACGTCGTTCTGAGAGCGAGGGCGGCGGACAACAAATGGATGAGTGGGAAAAATTCAAATACGCGAGAAATACGTTCTTGGTGTTGGCCCAGGTGGACACCTGATTCTTAGGCTTTGTTATCATTCACTTCATCATTTCCGATACACGAAACTGATTGTACGTCGTTCTGAGAGCGAGGGCGGCGGACAACATATTGATGGAAGTGGAAAAAATTCAAATTCATGTGAAATACTTCCTGGGTGTTGGCCCAGGTCGACATATGATATTTATACTTTGTTATCATTCACTTTATCATTTCCGATACACGAAACTGATTGTACGTCGTTCTGAGAGCGAGGGCGGCGGACAACATATTGATGAGAGTGGAAAAAATTCGAATACACGAGAAATACTTTCTGGGTGTTGGCCCGGGTGGCCACCCGATATTTTTGCTTTGTAATCATTCACTTTATCATTTCCGATACACGAAACTGATTGTACGTCGTTCTGAGAGCGAGGGCGGCGGACAATATATTGATGAGAGTGGAAAAAATTCAAATACATGTGAAATACTTTCTGGGTGTTGGCACAGGTCGGCATATGATATGTATGCTTTGTTATCATACACTTTATCATTTCCCATACACGAAACCGATTGTACGTCGTTCTGAGAGCGAGGGCGGCGGACAACATATTGATGAGAGTGGAAAAAATTCAAATTCATGTGAAATACTTTCTGGGTGTTGGCCCAGGTCGGCATATGATATTTATGCTCTGTTATCATTCACTTTATCATTTCCGATACACGAAACTGATTGTACGTTGTTCCGAGAGCGAGGGCGGCGGACTACATATTGATGAGTGGAAAAAATTCAAATACACGTGAAATACTTTCTGGGTGTTGGCCCAGGTGGAAACCCGATATTTATGCTTTGTTATCATTCACTTTATCATTTCCGATACACGAAACTGATTGTACGTTGTTCCGAGAGCGAGGGCGGCGGACTACATATTGAAGAGTGGAAAAAATTCAAATACACGTGAAATACTTTCTGTGTGTTGGCCCAGGGGGACACCTGAGTCTTATGCTTTGTTATCATTCACTTTATCATTTTCGATACACAAAACTGATTGTACGTCGTTCTGAGAGCGAGGGCGGCGGACTACATATTGATGAGAATGGAAAAAATTCAAATACACGTGAAATACTTTCTGGGTGTTGGCCCAGGTTGACATATGATATTTATGCTTTGCTATCATTCACTTTATCATTTCCGATACACGAAACTGATTGTACGTTGTTCCGAGAGCGAGGGCGGCGGACTACATATTGATGAGTGGAAAAAATTCAAATACACGTGAAATACTTTCTGGGTGTTGGCCCAGGTGGAAACCCGATATTTATGCTTTGTTATCATTCACTTTATCATTTCCGATACACGAAACTGATTGTACGTTGTGCCGAGAGCGAGGGCGGCGGACTACATATTGATGAGTGGAAAAAATTCAAATACACGTGAAATACTTTCTGTGTGTTGGCCCAGGGGGACACCTGAGTCTTACGCTTTGTTATCATTCACTTTATCATTTTCGATACACAAAACTGATTGTACGTCGTTCTGAGAGCGAGGGCGGCGGACTACATATTGATGAGAATGGAAAAAATTCAAATACACGTGAAATACTTTCTGGGTGTTGGCCCAGGTTGACATATGATATTAATGCTTTGCTATCATTCACTTTATCATTTCCGATACACGAAACTGATTGTACGTCGTTCTGAGAGCGAGGGCGGCGGACAACATATTGATGAGAGTGGAAAAAATTCAAATTCATGTGAAATACTTTCTGGGTGTTGGCCCAGGTCGGCATATGATATTTATGCTTTGTTATCATTCATTTCATCATTTCCGATACACGAAACTGATTGTACGTCGTTCTGAGAGCGAGGGCGGCGGACTACATATTGATGAGAGTGGAAAAATTCAAATACACGTGAAATACTTTCTGGGTGTTGGCCCAGGTCGGCATATGATATTTATGCTCTGTTATCATTCACTTCATCATTTCCGATACACGAAACTGATTGTACGTTGTTCTGAGAGCGAGGGCGGCGGTCTACATATTGATGAGAGTGGAAAAAATTCGAATACACGAGAAATACTTTCTGGGTGTTGGCCCGGGTGGCCACCCGATATTTTTGCTTTGTAATCATTCACTTTATCATTTCCGATACACGAAACTCATTGTACGTCGTTCTGAGAGCGAGGGCGGCGGACAATATATTGATGAGAGTGGAAAAAATTCAAATACATGTGAAATACTTTCTGGGTGTTGGCCCAGGTCGGCATATGATATTTATGCTCTGTTAACATTCACTTTATCATTTCCGATACACGAAACTGATTGTACGTTGTTCCGAGAGCGAGGGCGGCGGACTACATATTGATGAGTGGAAAAAATTCAAATATTTTCACCCCCACCGTTCTTGTTCTTTATCCAATTCAATGTCCAAATTATTGACTGTACCATAATGGTAATTCTATAAAGTTGACATACATATCGTGACATTCACTCAAGATTCTATATCACTTATATGCATTTTATCTCAATTTTAATCAGGAAAGCTAGAAATTTCTTGAATTCATAATTTTTCATGATAGCTGTACTCATTTTCATTCATTTGTCAGCTATCTTGAAGAAAAATCTTTCATAGTTTCAGATCAACAACAGCAGCTGTTAAATATTTATGAAATTTCATGTAGAATGAATATTGTCAAAATATATATTCTTCAATATCAGAACATTCGCTGGCTCAGCAATAATCGATAAATAATAATGTGTTTTCACTTTTATAGGAGTGTGCTTTCAGTAAACAATTCATCCAATTTCTTAAATATTGTTCCGAAGCATGACATTTTAACCTCTACTATCTCGTTATATTTACAACTGGATATGGATCCGTTTTCGATTATTTCTCCTCAAATTCTTCAATGGTCAGGTAATATTCACTGTTATATGGCATCATTAGTTTTATGTTACGCTTACAAAGAAAATGAATACCCAAAAGATGTGGAATTCTATCAACTAATGAGATATGCAATTATCCCTATGAAGATTAGGGCTGCTAAATGTAATTATTGTTCAGAAACTGATAGATATCTCTAGGTGGGACCTCAGGCTATTGATTTCCATCTTGGGGGGAGAATGAATTTCATAAGGTTTAATAAATAATGAACACTCAGATTCTCACAGCCTAATTGTTAGGAATCGTACTAGGTACAAAACTATAAAAACTGTTTTTTGTGCATGTGAAAGAGCATTACTGATATGTTCACAAATTTCTTTTTTCGTGCAAGTTCTGGGAAACAGCGCACTATAATTTTGTCCAAATATCTGTAATTTTCGATTTATTCCGCGAATATGGGCCTCATCGATGAAGAATCCGGTGTCAACATCTATATAAGTTAATTTTGAAAAAAAAAAAAATTGAAATTTTCGTTCAAATTTTGTTTTCAGAAAGTATCCATCAAATTTCGCAGGAATTTGAGACAGACCTTGAGGTCAATAATAGCTTTAATGTACCAAATGTCAGTTCGATCCAATTTTCATTTTCGGAGGAATTGGGGAAAAATGTGAAATCTTGTGATTCTCCTGGGTGTCCTTATTCCTGGACTTACTCGAAGGATACTAATTCGATCGTGATGAATAACACAATAACATATTATTTGCGATCTTCACTCATTTATAATCACGAAATTAATCCCCCAACCCACTCCACAAATATTATGTTCCTAAGTCGTCTCTTTGAATTTCATGAGGACCATATGAAAAAAGATAGAAAATTTCATCAGGATGTGCAGGTGCGTAGTAAATACGTGAATTGTTGACTGCTTAAGGAAATATTCAACGTGCGCGTAAAACCTACTGATGATAATACACTGATCTAGAAATCCCACCTCTTAATGAAGAAATCATCGAAGAAATAAAATTGGATCAATCGAACAATCTATTAACACAAAAAAACGCTGAAAGGGTTCTCATTTGTTAGTATATTCTTGGAAATTTCAATACGTCATTTCCACTGTCAGTTGATAATTTGAAAACCCACAAAAAATACATCACACTCGTTTCGAATAGCCTTCAAGGCTAACTGATGGTGCAACGAAGGTTTCCTTATGCTTTTTTGAAATTTCCAAATCGTTTACAGTTTCCCGCCGTGCAGTAATGGTTTTGCCGCATTCGTTTTAACATGAACCAACCTTTAACATTTCACATCCAAATATTTGACCATATCATAGGGCAAGTTGGAGATGAATGAGAAAAGCGCAAAATTGGTAAATCAAGAACTCATACTTACTGAACATTTACATTTTCCAAACTGTAATCAGATGACAAGAAACCAGGTAACTGAATTTGAGGCAAGTCGATGATCCCGTCAACAAAAAATAAGGGTGACAAAAGTTTACGACAAAATTCCGCACAGCAACTTCCTTCTTTAAATTTGAGCTCGAAACCGCTTCATTTGAATGATTTTTTTCCATAAAAATGTGCCACAGATGGGCATATTGCAAAGCGATGTCTTTCTTCCTACCTTTTATGTGAGAAAATTGTTTTCATTCACAGTATTTCTCAGGTATGATAAAAGAAGCGATACTTCGCATTTTGAAAGACGCCGCCGTTTCGTGTATCGGAAATGATGAAATGAATGATAACAAAGCATAAATATCGGGTGGCCACCCGGGCCAACACCCAGAAAGTATTTCACGTGTATTCGAATTTTTTCCACTCATCAATATGTAGTCCGCCGCTCTCGCTCTCGGAAGAACGTACAATCAGTTTCGTGTATCGGAAATGATAAAGTGAATGATAGCAAAGCATAAATATCATATGCCGACCTGGGCCAACACCCAGAAAGTATTTCACGCGTATTTGAATTTTTTCCACTCTCATCAATATGTAGTCTGCCGCCCTCGCTCTCAGAACGACGTACAATCAGTTTCGTGTATCGGAAATGATGAAATGAATGATAACAAAGCATAAATATCATATGCCGACCTGGGCCAACACCCAGAAAGTATTTCACGTGTATTTGAATTTTTTCCACTCTCATCAATATGTAGTCCGCCGCCCTCGCTCTCAGAACGACGTACAATCAGTTTCGTGTATCGGAAATGATGAAATGAATGATAACAGAGCATAAATATCATATGCCGACCTGGGCCAACACCCAGAAAGTATTTCACGTGTATTTGAATTTTTTCCACTCTCATCAATATGTAGTCCGCCGCCCTCGCTCTCAGAACGACGTACAATCAGTTTCGTGTATCGGAAATGATGAAATGAATGATAACAGAGCATAAATATCATATGCCGACCTGGGCCAACACCTAGAAAGTATTTCACATGAATTTGAATTTTTTCCACTCTCATCAATATGTTGTCCGCCGCCCTCGCTCTCAGAACGACGTACAATCGGTTTCGTGTATGGGAAATGATAAAGTGTATGATAACAAAGCATACATATCATATGCCGACCTGGGCCAACACCCAGAAAGTATTTCACATGTATTTGAATTTTTTCCACTCTCATCAATATGTAGACCGCCGCCCTCGCTCTCAGAACAACGTACAATCAGTTTCGTGTATCGGAAACGATGAAGTGAATGATAACAGAGCATAAATATCATATGCCGACCTGGGCCAACACCCAGAAAGTATTTCACGTGTATTTGAATTTTTTCCACTCTCATCAATATGTAGTCCGCCGCCCTCGCTCTCAGAACGACGTACAATCAGTTTCGTGTATCGGAAATGATAAAGTGAATTATAACAAAGCATAAATATCGGGTGGCCACCCGGGCCAACATCCAGAAAGTATTTCACGTGTATTCGAATTTTTTCTACTCTCATCAATATGTAGACCGCCGCCCTCGCTCTCAGAACAACGTACAATCAGTTTCGTGTATCGGAAATGATGAAGTGAATGATAACAGAGCATAAATATCATATGCCGACCTGGGCCAACACCCAGAAAGTATTTCACGTGTATTTGAATTTTTTCCACTCTCATCAATATGTTGTCCGCCGCCCTCGCTCTCAGAACGACGTACAATCGGTTTCGTGTATGGGAAATGATAAAGTGTATGATAACAAAGCATACATATCATATGCCGACCTGGGCCAACACCCAGAAAGTATTTCACATGTATTTGAATTTTTTCCACTCTCATCAATATGTAGACCGCCGCCCTCGCTATCAGAACAACGTACAATCAGTTTCGTGTATCGGAAACGATGAAGTGAATGATAACAGAGCATAAATATCATATGCCGACCTGGGCCAACACCCAGAAAGTATTTCACGTGTATTTGAATTTTTTCCACTCTCATCAATATGTTGTCCGCCGCCCTCGCTCTCAGAACGACGTACAATCGGTTTCGTGTATGGGAAATGATAAAGTGTATGATAACAAAGCATACATATCATATGCCGACCTGGGCCAACACCCAGAAAGTATTTCACGTGTATTTGAATTTTTTCCATTCTCATCAGTATGTAGTCCGCCGCCCTCGCTCTCAGAACGACGTACAATCAGTTTTGTGTATCGAAAATGATAAAGTGAATGATAACAAAGCGTAAGACTCAGGTGTCCCCCTGGGCCAACACACAGAAAGTATTTCACGTGTATTTGAATTTTTTCCACTCATCAATATGTAGTCCGCCGCCCTCGCTCTCGGAACAACGTACAATCAGTTTCGTGTATCGGAAACGATGAAGTGAATGATAACAGAGCATAAATATCATATGCCGACCTGGGCCAACACCCAGAAAGTATTTCACGTGTATTTGAATTTTTTCCACTCTCATCAATATGTTGTCCGCCGCCCTCGCTCTCAGAACGACGTACAATCGGTTTCGTGTATGGGAAATGATAAAGTGTATGATAACAAAGCATACATATCATATGCCGACCTGGGCCAACACCCAGAAAGTATTTCACGTGTATTTGAATTTTTTCCATTCTCATCAGTATGTAGTCCGCCGCCCTCGCTCTCAGAACGACGTACAATCAGTTTTGTGTATCGAAAATGATAAAGTGAATGATAACAAAGCGTAAGACTCAGGTGTCCCCCTGGGCCAACACACAGAAAGTATTTCACGTGTATTTGAATTTTTTCCACTCATCAATATGTAGTCCGCCGCCCTCGCTCTCGGAACAACGTACAATCAGTTTCGTGTATCGGAAATGATAAAGTGTATGATAACAAAGCATACATATCATATGCCGACCTGGGCCAACACCCAGAAAGTATTTCACATGTATTTGAATTTTTTCCACTCTCATCAATATGTTGTCCGCCGCCCTCGCTCTCAGAACGACGTACAATCGGTTTCGTGTATGGGAAATGATAAAGTGTATGATAACAAAGCATACATATCATATGCCGACCTGGGCCAACACCCAGAAAGTATTTCACATGTATTTGAATTTTTTCCACTCTCATCAATATATTGTCCGCCGCCCTCGCTCTCAGAACGACGTACAATCAGTTTCGTGTATCGGAAATGATAAAGTGAATGATTACAAAGCAAAAATATCGGATGGCCACCCGGGCCAACACCCAGAAAGTATTTCTCGTGTATTCGAATTTTTTCCACTCTCATCAATATGTTGTCCGCCGTCCTCGCTCTCAGAACGACGTACAATCAGTTTCGTGTATCGGAAATGATAAAGTGAATGATAACAAAGTATAAATATCATATGTCGACCTGGGCCAACACCCAGGAAGTATTTCACATGAATTTGAATTTTTTCCACTTCCATCAATATGTTGTCCGCCGCCCTCGCTCTCAGAACGACGTACAATCAGTTTAGTGTATCGGAAATGATAAAGTGAATGATAACAAAGCCTAAGAATCAGGTGTCCACCTGGGCCAACACCAAGAACGTATTTCTCGCGTATTTGAATTTTTCCCACTCATCCATTTGTTGTCCGCCGCCCTCGCTCTCAGAACGACGTACAATCAGTTTCGTGTATCGGAAATGATAAAGTGAATGATAGCAAAGCATAAATATCATATGTCAACCTGGGCCAACACCCAGAAAGTATTTCACGTGTATTTGAATTTTTTCCATTCTCATCAATATGTAGTCCGCCGCCCTCGCTCTCAGAACGACGTACAATCAGTTTTGTGTATCGAAAATGATATAGTGAATGATAACAAAGCATAAGACTCAGGTGTCCCCCTGGGCCAACACACAGAAAGTATTTCACGTGTATTTGAATTTTTTTCACTCATCCATATGTTGTCCGCCGCCCTCGCTCTCAGAACGACGTACAATCAGTTTCGTGTATCGAAAATCATAAAGTGAATGATAACAAAGCATAAGAATCAGGTGTCCACCTGGGCCAACACCCAGAAAGTATTTCACGTGTATTTGAATTTTTCCCATTTTCTTCGATATCAAGTCCGCCGCCATCGCTCTCGGAACGACGTACAATCAGTTTGGTATGTCAAAAATGATGAAGAGGATGATAACAAAGCATAAATGTCAGATCTCGATCAGGGCTATCAGTCAGAAAACGTATTTCAGATATATTCTTACCACTTCCAAACGAAAATATTGAACTGTAATCAAGAATAATCCATATTCAGTAATTATCAAACCTTTATTAGCCATGTCCCACCCTATATGGAATCATAAAACGATAGATATTGCATTCTACCTTAAATTGCCTGCGTAAATGTAGTCGTTCGAAGAGTACAGATCCGTTACGGAACGTCCCTAGCCACTGCTAACGCCTCGCGGAGCTAGAACGCAATGTTGCCATACGTCGCCCGTCGGCGGAGCCATCGCTGGGAATCCATCGGTGTTTTCACGCGCGTCTGATGTTCGATCGTATTTCTTTTATTTAGTCGGGGAAATATGAGTGAAGAATCGTGTGAATATGAAATTTCTTTTTTTATTCAAGTCGTATCAGAATTTTCTCATATCATTAGGTACATAGTGAACCGACATTATTTCTACAAATATCGAGTTTATAGCTCGTCTGTCCAGAAATTTATGGTGTCGTACAAAAAACAATGTTTGTTGTACAATTATTACAGATTTCTACACGAATTTTTGTGATGGTAACGCACACATTCGGTTGAAGTTTGAATAATATCTGATCGGCATTTCTGTTGTTATTGAGAAACCAATATTTCAGAAGCTTTTTACTTTGAAAAAAATAGCCAGATTTCGTCCATTGACGAACGCAACCGGTGCATTTGAACACTCAAACTGAAATTTTCGGATTTGTAGGTTGCTTTATTAGGAAGCAAGAGTGTTTACTGATGTAACGAAACTTTCGACCGCAATATCGAAAATAAGACATATTGACAGAATGATACTACTCGTGTCCGAAAGAAAAAACATACATAAACAACGAATAATACCTGACAAATACATTTATTGAACGGTTCACTTTCAAATCCAATTTTCAAAACCATTTAATAATTCACCACTTAAATAGACAATGCCTTCAAAACAATTTTTCAATTCCCATCTTGATTGTACTCTTTGTTTTCTACTTTCATTACCCAATTTGAATTCATGCTCGTGAATTGAATTCTGACAAATGAATATTACGTGAATTTACACCTCATAAATAATTGATTCAAGTGAAATTACATATACATCTTACCTGTTCACTTTCTGCATTCCTAACATAGTGGCAGTATATCGAACGATCTAAAATCTGAATGGAAAAATAGGATATAGAACGACAATGAAGAAACTACTTCGTGAAAAAATGTTAAGGTGTTAAGTATGTCGCTGAGTATTTAATTAGTATGTTAATTAATGCCTGTGATATTTTGTCGCATCGAAATCTTGCTTTGTGATGACTCTGTTTTTTGTCATATCTCTGACGAATAAAGCTCAAGATGTAGGTATTAGAATTGGAAAAAGGTTTATACAATAACAGAGCTGCCTCTGTTGCAGTTTAAATTTACATATAAAAATTTTTGGAAGTTTGATATGTTTTCCAGAAAAAAAAATATTTTTAGGTGCTTGATAAAGGGAACAAGAGGGTTAACGTTTTGCCCAACATATGTCTGTATGTCTCATCGCAGATTGAATCGTTGAAACTTGAAATGTTCGTGAATGAAATAAAAAATTCCGAAATAAAAATGACAAAAACTGTATTCAGTGCTTTTCTAGAAAATTTTCGAACTGGATTTGATACAAGAGCTAAACTAGAAGTGTACATAGTCAAAAATCCAAAGAAAAAATATTCATAATTCAGGGAAAACATTTGTATCCATTACTTGTCTGAGCTGAAAAACTAAATGGTGTCACAATGTACTCAGTGCGGCATTCAACTTTCAAGATATCTACTATATAAACATTGTATTACGTAACATGCGAATGATTCCATATGAAAACATTCAATATTTGTTTAACTCATTTTGGTGTGTAATAAATTCCTTGCCGCTGCGGTGTTTTCAATCGAATTTGACACCGATTCTCATGTATATTTTCTTTAAAATGATTAGTGATAAATTTTAAATTGCATTACATGAACAGAAAAAGATTTGCAAGAACTCTTATTTAACCATCCCATGCTATTTGAAAAACATCTTAATTTTACGCGCTCGTTCTAAGCAACAAGATCGTTATAATCTTTTTCTTGAAAATATCTCAAACTCAATGATGGTCAAGTTCAATTCTATCCGTTCTACCGGCCAGTAACACTGTAACGTCTGGAGAAGAATATCTACATTCTCGTCCTTAATTACGAAAGCTGAATTCGTGAATGGGTAAAATCAGCCCTATGATTCCGTAGATACACCAATTCAAAATTTTATTGTTCCAATATTTACAAAAATACAGATGAGACCGAATTGAAATTCATTGCTTGATTGAAAATGACAGCATTAAGGTTCATGCAGAATTTCGTGAGGATAATATGATTAGAATATAACCAAATGTTCCCATCAGGAAGTAAAAAACATTCGCGCAAAAGTTGCTGACTTCACGTCAGTGCTCTTCTAGGTTTTCTTCTGTTAGTACTTCGTTGATTTATTAATATGAAGAAGAGAACTGAATAATGCAACAACAAATTCAGTAATATTGTAGAAATACGGTTGGCCTAACCGCCGACTATAAACCCAGTAACTTCCGGAAAAAACGAATTAATAACTCGATATTTGTAGAGTAGGTTTGGGGTTTAATTACGGAGGCCGAAGCATTGTATCTTCTTTACAAGTGTGCAGAAATTTTCAGTCTTTGGAAAATTAGTTAGTTCAAAGAGTATGTGCACCTTGAGACGATGGTACCTGATGAAATTTGTCGCCGAATGAAAGTCGACCATTACAGTTTTGTTCATGCACAACTTTCAACCCCTACGAACTCTTTAATGGAGAAAAAAAAATTGGGGGTTGAAAGGGGTTGAAAGTTGTGCATGAACAAAACTGTAATGGTGGACTTTCATTCGGTGACAAATTTCATCAGGTTCCATCGTCTCAAAGGAAATGAGCCACGACAAAGTGCACATACTGAAAACCTCTTTGAAGTGAATAATTTTTCAAAAAAAAAGTTTTTTTTTCTTGGAAATTTCTGCCGCCTATGAAGAAGATACAAAGACCTTGCCAAAAAAGTTCCACATGACCCACTTTCCCTTTTCAAACATTTTAGAGGGTTGGGGATGGCAGAGGGTGCAACAAAAATCCTTCAAAAATGCATATAAATTTGGTAAAAGAAATAAAAATTGACCTGTTTCAGCATTTTGTTGCCAAACATTTTCCTTTTGAGGAAATTTATTTGTTCCATAATTACGACGCGCACTGTATATCTCAATATTTGTTATGTCGGGATGAACGACAAAGAAGTTAATGTTAACTGATTTTTGAAAATTCAACAGGGGCTTGAAAACCAGCAGAAACACCCTGTATAATACAGACACACTCAAATTACTCAACAATTTTACTGTCTAATGAATCGCTTCGTTTCTCTTTGCCAACTTTGTTGTTTGTTTTGATTCTCATTAAATTCAATAAAGGTTGTTTTGCTGACGTAAAGCCGAACTTTAACCTTTTGTCCCACGAACACGGCCACTAAAGGAGGAGAATATCGATAAAAGGAGCCTAATTTAGCATCGAAATTAGCTTTTAGGGAGGAACGTAAACAGTGTACCCCGAAGTAAATGTATCGGAAAACCCTGTCCGAAGTATCAATTTCACCCCACTATTGATCGAAAGGTTGATTAGGGGTGGGTAGATTGGCAAATTTACAACTCAAAGATTGTAGCCTGCAGTAATTTAGATGTTTTAGATTGGTTATCAGACCGACAAAACAGAAGGTTTGTTTTGGTTGCGAAATTCAGAACTGTCCTAGGACAGTTCTAGAACTGCGTAGAATCGATGCGCTGTTGAAGCCAGATTCTGAACTATCCTAGAACAGTTCTGAAAGCGATGAAACCAAAACACGAATTAAGTTCGGGTTCTCATCCGGATTGTAGAGGAAGAAAAATTTCCGTTTAAGTTGCCAGAAAAGAGGGATGTTAATCAGGTCTTATATATTGCCTGTGGTTTAATTAAAAATATGCGAAAGTCCTTGTCGCACTAGGTAGATAATATATAAATATTTTCGAGGATACTTCCGTCCACTTAATTTTTTTTGTAAAAATCGTTTTTCTGAACTTTCTTCATTAGTTAAATTATATTTCAAAATGAACCAACGAATTATCGATTGATATTATAATGAATTCAATGAAATGAATCTTTTTCATAAAAATCGTTTTTCTGAACTTTCTTCATTACTTCAATTATATTTCAAAATGAACCAACAAATTATTTATCGATATAATAATGAATTTAATGATGAAATTATTTCAGATATGTGCTTTTCAGAAAAAATATCAATCGAAACATTATTATTCAATAGGGGAAGAGGACTCTTGCATTCATAGGTTTATTTAAGAAATATATATTCTGATGCGCAACCTATCCTGAAAGTTTCAAGTTGCTAGCTTGCTTCTGTCGACAGTTATCGTGTCTACGGCCGGACGGACGGCCGGCTGGCCGGACAAAATCGATTTTGACACCGAATTCGTCATCAGTGAGTCCAACCTAGTCGATTGAGACCATTTTCGGCTCAATCATCCAAAATTACAGACATTTGGACAAAAAAAATATCTACAAAAGCTCTGCGTGAAGGCAGCAGCTTTTGCGCGCATGTTCATTGTAGATGATCGCTTCGACAACGAATTTGAACTTGCTCGCAAAAGTGTCTGCCTTCACGGCAATGCTTTTCTAGATTTTGTTTCGATAAACTACTGGATTTCAATTCGATCTTATCCCATATACCCAATCAAAATTTTATTTTCCCAATATTTCCAAAAATAAAGATCAGATCGAATTGAATTTCAGTACTTCATCGAAAAATTACAGTTCGAAGGTTCATACAGAATTTAATGAGGATGATATGATAAGGAAATCACAGATTTTTTTTTTCAAATTGTTCTAATTCCACGATCATCACGAAATTTTGGATAAAGTTGTCTTTCAGCTGCGAAGTTCGATTTGGCCCATTACCGAACTTAACCGCGGCATTCCAATGCGCGACCTACCCTGAAAGTTTCATGTTCCTAGCTCACTTCGTTCGGCAGTTATCGTGTCCACGGCCGGCCGGCCGGACAGAATCAATTTTGACACCGGATTCGTCATCAGTGAGTTCAATCTAGTCGTTTGAGACCACTTTCGGCTCAATCATCGAAAATTACAGACATTTGGACAAAACGATAGTACGCTGTTCCCCTAGAACATGCGCGCAAAGAGAGAAAATGGTCATGTTTGGCGTATATTCAGTAGCAATAAAGATAAAAGAGTTCCATTGTTTAAAATTCATTCAGACCTGTTCAATAACGGAGACCTCTCGTATTATTACTCACCGCGGCGACATTTCGTTCCTTGAAACATGAAATTACGCTTGTAGAACGTAGACATCTAGGCGCCTAGCGTCCCGACGCTATGCAGTGATCGATATGGCCGAAACGAAAGCAGGGAAATACTTTATGCATAATTAAATTCGAAGAGGGGGGTCCTTTTTCTTGATCTTGAAGGGTGTTCTCAGAGCGTAACTTCTGTTAACCTATAGGAAACTTGCGTTGCTATGACTAAGGGGTGAAAAGGTTATACTTCTACAGCTGACTGGAAAAAGGGTAACATTTCTTGTATAAAATTGGGACACAAAATGCTACAAAATTTGCGAGGACAGTGTGAGAAATGTCAACCGATAAAATATACCTTAAAATAACTTTTTACTCTTTTTACGGTAATGTTATAAGAAACCATGTATCGTTTTGCCCGAATGTCTGTAATGTTCGATTGTTTCCCCGAAAAGGGCCTTAAACGACTCACTGATTATGAATCCGATGCAAAGATCGATTCTGTCTGGCAGGCCAGTCTTAAGCACTATAACTTGGGAACGGAAAAATCTTGCGATCAATATAATTCCAATGATTTATTTAATACAGAATGTTTACACCATTCACTTCGGTCTCGACTTCGGTAGGCCATGGAATGATGACTCATACCATCGTGTACAGGGTGGACAAAATTCGTTGTCTACCGAAGGGATCTCGAGAACTATAGCAGCTAGAAGAAAACTGATAACACGTTCTCGAGCTCTTTTTACTGACTAATCCGAATCTGAAAACAGATCTAGCTTATCGCGCATAGAACTTGAGTTATGAGCGAAAATTGAGAAATTGTCATTTTCAATAATGCTGAATAAATCGCTTGTTTGAACTCGTATTCGAAATCTGATACATTCTACAGGCACTTTTTTAGGAGTAATTCTAATATAATATGACTAATTTTTTCAATACAGCCATTTCCGAGAAATGAGTAGGATTTTGGATTTTTCAAATGTAAACTATAGTCGAAAGTTATCTCATCTTGCTTCAAAATTTTTGGTGATTTCAAAAATGTATCATATGTCGCTATTTACATGAATATAACATTAGAAAAAATTCAATACTATTTTCCCGCTTTTCTATTCACTGGTAATTTATTATAAGTAGGCTGGAGTTACCATAGCGATCATTGAATATGGATATTTCTCGTGATAGACTTCCCTTACAACTCAGCTATTTCTATTCGCTTGAATATGGCATACCATACATATCGAATTTTTCGTCATTTGCAATATTTCGGGCCATTAGGTATAATAAACAGATTTTCTATTGCTAATCTTAAGAACTATGGCAAATTAACCATAAAAATATTTATTCAGCAATCGCTGATTCCAATCATAGAGGCGCAAGTTCACGCAAAGATAATGAATATTCAATGGTCTCTATGGTAACGTTAGCCTACTCATAATTCAACAGTGAAAAGAAAAGCAGGAAAAAGTATTGACAATTTTCTCATGTAATATTCATGTAAATAGCGACATATGATACATTGTTGAAATCAGCAAAAATTTTGTAGCAAGATAAGAGATCTTTTGAATATAGTTTACATTTAA
The DNA here is from genome assembly GCA_958510865.1 of Myrrha octodecimguttata. NCBI lineage: Eukaryota > Metazoa > Arthropoda > Insecta > Coleoptera > Coccinellidae > Myrrha > Myrrha octodecimguttata. The sequence goes on along the minus strand of OY294058.1, from coordinate 54,589,431 downwards.
AAAATCCAAAATCCTTCTCATTTCTCGAAAATAGCTGGATTGAAAAATTCAGTCATATTATATTTGAATTACTCCTAAAAAAGTGCCTGTAGAATGTATCAACAGATTTCGAATAAGAGTTCAAACAAGCGAGTTATTCAGCATTATTGAAAATGACAATTTCTCAATTTTCGCTCGAAACTCAAGTTCTATGAACGATAGGCTTGATATGTCTTCAGATTCGGATTGGTCAGGAAAAACGAGCTCGAGAATGTGTTATCACTTTTCTTCTAGCTGCTATAGTTCTCGAGATCCCTTCAGTAGACAACGAATTTTGCCCACCCTGTATATTTCAAAACTGTTAGGTTGTAGTCATTGTTTATGAAAAGATTTTGTCCTTGACGATATTCTAGTTGAAAAAACTTGATAAACCTATTTCAAGGCCTGAAGACTGACTTTATGAAAGTTCATAGAGTATAACATTATTGCAGTATTCGAAGAGAGAATAAGTTCGGTAAACCCGCAAGATTTCCCGTCGCGGAGATATTGAAAAGATATTGACATATTGTACGCAGTGTGTTTTTCTGAATCAAAAATGTGAAATCGAACATAGGCGGTCTCCCTTAATTTGGAAGATATGGGCCCCCAAAGTTCCAGAATGTGTCGTTTTCAGGTCCCTTTTTCCACCATAAAAACAATCTCTCACTTCATCTGTATAGTTCGCAAACCACCTTTGAACCTTCAACCAACGTTAAGCAATACTTTTTTTCAAGAATAATCAATATTTAATGAAAAAACAATGAAATTACTGGACAACCACTTGACCTCTATTCCTTCTGATTTCGACTCAGTCTTAAAGTGAAGTTTGGCAATGGCGCGAATTTTATCGGTCGGAATCGTGCCATCGTGCTTATTCGTGAATGGCAGATTATTGCTGGCGAGAAAAATTAAATATGTTCTTAGTTCTTACTGCTTACTGCGATACTCTAAATCTTCCAACAGGAGATTTCGTTTCTAATGAAATCTACGAGGTTGAAACACATAGTAATGGAATGAGAATACACCCTGATATATATTTCAACGTAAATTTTTTTCATATGTGATAGATCGCGCCCTTCCCAGATTTCCAATGAAATCGAGGTCATTATATAACTCATTTTATTGGAATTGCCCGAATTTCATTCTAAACTGGGACCATCTCGAAGACACAACAAAAAAACGATCTCCCTATTTTGAAGGGGATAGAAAGAAAGTTCAAACGAAAATATTGAGAGTGAAACCTCAAACAAATATTCTCAATGATTCTGTTTTTATGTTAGAATAACCACCTTTTCTTCAGTGACAGAAACATTTTCCTTACAATCATATCCTTCAACTGTCCATCATTTCATATTTCCCGCTAGCAACTACTCTTCTGTCATAATACGTTGGCCAGCGATGAAAAGACGCTATAGCCAAGCTGCGCTTCAACATTGACAAGTATTTCGTATAGGTTAAGTGGTTGTCTAATATTTTCACTTTTCTTCCTTTAAATTATGAATATTCTTGAAAGAAAGTGTCGCTGTTCGTTGGTTGAAGGTTCAAAGATGATTTATGAACTAGATTTGAGAAGTGAGAGATCATTTTTATGGCGGAAAAAAGGATCTGAAAATGCAACAATTTGGAACTTTGGGGGCCCATATCTTCCAAACAAGGAGAGACCGCCTATGTTGGCCTTCATAATTTTTGTTCAGGAACTCACACTGCTCACAATGATGTGAATATCTTACTTATAGCTTCGCGACAGGAAATCTTGCGGGTTTACCATAAGTTCTATATGGAAGCTCATATCTACATAAAAACTGGGAACATCTGCTACCAAATCTTGAAATGACGTTCCTTGTTCCTTCGAGAAGTAACCATAATAGAATTCAATTTGGTCCGGTCTCTCTTGAAATAATAATTTTAATGAATGCAGCGGGCGTGAGTCCCTGCCCCCACATATGAATCACTCTAATCATAATAATAATAAATTCCCTGCTACATCCGACCGAGTTAATACGGACCATGAAATTCAATGAGAGCAATATAGCGTACATCTTGATATTCATACATTTGGGGTTGCTGAATGGGGGTTTTTCCTTTAAACGAAAATGCAGTCATTTTCATGGAAAACCTTTAGAACATCACATTTCAAACATATAATTTCAATATTATATTTAAAAAAAATCACCTAAAACTGAAAAATAAAATGGGGATTTGCATTTAAAGGAATTTGTCTTGAGTGCACGATATGGCAACTTCGAATTCAGCTTTCTCGGAAAGAAAAGGACGTCAAATGTGTTACTTTGCTTAGGAAAACAGAGATAGTTATACTTCGATCTGGTTAGAGTAGAAGACAACGACCAAGGAATAGAAGAAGAGCACAGACTGTCATACTGTCATATTACTGACAAATCGCAAACGGAAATTGTTTGGTTGTATTGACAAAGAACACGTGTGTACCACAGAATAGGAATAAATATTTCATTATTCTATAGCAGAAAAAGCTATTCTACTGAACACCGTTGTCACTTCGTGTATGCATGACAAATCCCAAACCCCAATTTTGAAATCCGATTTTGAATACTTTCTGAAGGTAATTTGGGAAAATGATGAATCAAACCCCTAATAATTATGTTCAAATTTGCATTTGCAGTAATAACCCAAATTCAGGAAAAACCCCCATTGTGAACGAATGACACTGAATAGTCTCATGGCAGTCTATCGTCATAGGTGTTAGTTTTTTAACGTTTTCTTGATTTTCCAAAACGTTCAGGATAATTAAACTATTTATTTATTCTAATAACACGTAACTCAACAAGTAATTATATCAAAGTCTGTGCACAATTTATTTCCGCACTATTTATATAAGAGGTGTTATTTTGATATTCAAAGAAAAACGACATTTTTCAATATAAATGATCGGATGTTTATTTCATTATAAAGAAGAAGCTATTCCGTTAATAGTGGAAAATAACATCAGGCAAATGACCACCACAACCACGCTTACAGGACCATATCCTTTCAATGACATTTTCCATAACCAAATCGCAAAGTGGCTGCCCTATGTTCCCCTGAACAAGCGCGTAAAAATTGTTGGCGATTCTCAATTCCTCCGTTCAACCTTTTTCTGGTAATAATCTGTGCTTGTGTTCCAGTCAACTTTTCAGACATCAAAACGATTCAATTTCCTTCAAATTTCCTGTGTCCTGTATCTGTGATCATTCTAGTCATTCAGTTCTGAATTTTCTGAACTATTTTCTGGCTATTCAATGAATAAATCACAAGACCTTTTGCTGATTCACTCTTCTGGACGTTCAAAATCGAGATTCTTCTCCTGTAATTCAACTTAGGAAATTGGCTATAAATACAACTTCCTGTATTTTACAGAAGAGAACTATTATGAATGCAGACGGCAAAGTATCCGAAATGACGTCTCATTCAGACAAATTTCGCATTCATGTCGAACGAAGCTCGTATCGAAGGCATGCGCCAACAATTGCACCGACAGAGAAGATATAATCATATACCACAGTTGTCAAACAGAACCCAGAGTTCATAAAAAGAGGGGTTGGACAATGTCATCAATTTTGTGCTCCATGTCGTGACGTCATTGGTGGGCGCTCTATATTTGAATGATGTACACAACCCTATTCAAAAATGAGTTCTTGATATTTGCTTTAATAGACGACTTCGGCCCAAGTTTCCACTCCACAATTTTCTTCACAAAATTACTATCAGGGGGGAACGGGAATTTCAGGACAGATTCGACATGATAAGGTTTGCGTTATTTATAAATAGAGAGATATTGCAGTGTCAAATTTGTTTTACGTTATTACAGCAAACGATATTTTTGACATCTAAGCATGCGCAGATTCATTTTCAGAATAACGCGACGTTAATAGCGTTAGCGTCTAACGTTATTTACGGAAAATTGCGAGCCGCAATTTACGTTGCGCTATTCTATATCGGAAGGAATATTAAGCTTCGGGCTCTTCCGGCTCCGATCACTGTCATAGAAAAGCTGTTTGTTAATATGTTTTTCGGAATTAATTACACAACTTCCTCAGATTTTTCAAATCTATTTTACAATACCTCTTACACACAACTGATATTAGACATTAAGATTTATTAGTGCTACCTAAGCAAATTTTTTTCACAAATAGGTATTTGTTACTTTTTCACGAATTAAGAAATACTTTTGGAAGCAACATGAAGGGTTGGAAATTAGGAATAGTTTGAACCATGCCAATTATATTGTGTAATATAACTAGTTCCACTTCTTCTGCATTAGCACCACGTGAAATTACCGCTTCCGATTCCATTTTCATTTTGTCCAGAATAAAAAAACTAATGCAGAAATGCAAATTATCAAGCTTTAGGAGTTTAAACGTGAGTTTGTAACACAAAAATCTGACGTCTCACATAACCCAACCAAACAAACTGATAACTAACGTAACGGTAACAAAAACGTGTTGCAATACGTCTACTTCTGAAGCGACCGTTAAATCCACGTTAACCACCAAAACGGTATACATAGCGCTCCGTAAAAGATGCCTCGGCTTCTCAAACAATATAATTCCGTCCAAATATAGGGTTTTGTTAAAATCATCTCTGATTGGCTGAAATTTAAGTTGGGATTCCTGATTTCATGTTAAAAGTGTCAAATTTATATAGGATATGTTCCGCAAATCAACTTAGTTATGTCGGTTGCCGGTTTTCCATTCCGTAAATATGAAATATTCGGTTGGTTCCTGAAAAAAAGGTTAATTACGGAATTTGATTGATGAAAAAACGTTCTTTCTGTAACCAGAAGGACAGTCAATGTTCTAAGGACAGTCAATGTTCTATGCATGATTTAAGCAAAACATGGTTCTATGGTAACATTTCCATGGCATAGAAAAATCCATGATGTTTTACTTACATCATGGAACAATCTATATTTACCTTATGATCCATAGACCATACTTACTAACGTTTTCGTTTGTTGTCTCGTCTATGTTCTATGGATCATAAAGTGAATAAAGATTGTTCTATGCTATGGATATCTTATCATAGAACATTGGTTGTCGTTCTGGTGATAGAAAGAACGAATTTTCATTAATCAATATCCGCAATTACCCTTTTTTCAGGAACCAACCGAATATTTCATATTCACGGAACGAAAAACCGGTAACCGAAATAAACAAGTTGATTTGCGGAACATATCCAATGTTAAAATGACACTATTAACTTGAAATCAGGAATCCCAACTTAAATTTCAGCCAATCAGAGATGATCTTAACAAAACCCTATATTTGGAAGGAATTATCTTGTTTGAGGAGCGGAGGCATCTTTTACGGATATTTATAAATAACGCGAACTTTATCATGTCGAATCTGTCGTGAAATTCCCGTTCCCCAGTGATAGTAAATTTGTGGAGAAAATTGTGGGTAGGCAACTTGGGCCGAAGTCGTCTATTACAAAGAAATCAGATCGATCAAGTTAGGATATCAATAATGAAAGCAATTTCAATCTGATTACTAGAGGGAGTAAATGAATAAACAAAGGCTTAGACAATAAAATTATATTTTTCAAACATATCCTATAAAAAATTAAAGTTCTTCGTACCAATGTTGGATTCATATCATGGAAAGCAATGAAAATCACTTAACAGGCTCGCCAACATAATTTTCCACCAACCTCTTCCTTACATAAGGTACTCTCTGGTCAAAAAGCCCATACTTATTATACAACCCCCGTATCTATGAACCCTGCACATAACGAAATATACTAAGTTCGTAATATGTGCACGCAGTTGTTCTGTGATTCTATCACTGTCCAATCTATGATTCTACGTTCTGCTTCCTGAAAATTTCCTAAACAAGATCTACAAACTTGAGTGGGCAATTTTCTTTGGAACTTCGATAATTCAAGGTGGCTTGTCCCGTTCGAAATCAATACATTTCGAAGTCAACTTATATGAAAATATGATGTTGGATCCCCTCAAAAGCCGTTCGCCTTGTCTTACGTAATATTCTACACGCAATGTTGCGAGTAGTCCTACTAAATATGGATTTTCTTGTACCACCATATGACGCGATCGATACCCATCACATGGTGTATGGGAGGAAGTTATTTTCCGAGATTATTATGAATGAAAATACTTTGCTTATTTGATTTCAAACTGTAAAAAGTGGTCTTATGTTCTTTGCTGACGAAGAAACATAGAAAATATAACTATAAATTTTCTTGAGATGGTAACACTGAACCACAAAAAAAAAATTATCCAACTTTTATAATGTCTATTTGGAACTCAAACATTCAACCATAGAAATGAAGAATCTATCTTATATCAAATCTAAATAAAGTTTACTGCATTCAAGAATTATCGACATCCTAGGCGGCTGTGGAAAATCGAAATTATATATTGGTTATAGTAGTCTCTGCTGTATTCTTTTGTTTTGTAGAATTGATCAGAGAAATTTTGTATTTTGTTCGATTGTGTCATTGGTTCTGATGAAATCAAGTAAATTGCTGAAAATAATTGTGTCAATTTCAAACACGCCGATTCTGAATTTAAGTATTTCTTCCGCCTTGTACTGTTAAAATCGGGCTGGAGTTCCGAATGTCCAGGTTTTCTATTCACATAATATATAATTTCTATGAAAAAAGTTCGGAATCTTTTTATGCGCTTGTTCTGGGGAACAGCGCGTTATCATTTCGTCACGATGTCTGTAATTTTCGAATTATGAGCCGAAATCGGTCTCAAACTACTAGGCTGGACTCACTGATGAAGAATCCGTGGTCGAAATTGATTCTGTCCGTCCGTCCGGCCGTGTGCGCTGTAACTTTCGAGAGGAAGGACCTAGAGTCTTGAAATTTTCAGGTTAGGTTAAGATCCTGAATATCTCGGTTAAGTGCGTTAATGGGCCAAACCTGCCGAATAGTTGTTGTGCTACAGCCATTTGAAATTTCAATTATTCAATAATCTTTATCTAATCGAAATGAAACTTGGTTGGAAGATGAACAGTGTCAATAAGAAGAATTATTCATGGAAAAATTCGAAAAAAAATAAAAAAATTTTTCGAAAATTTTATATTTCATTGAAATTTCACTGATATTTCCAAGTCACCATTTCGCAATGTGAACAAGCGCGTAAAAGCTGCTGACTTCACGTCAGTGCTTCTCTAGATTTTTTCATATTTTATTCAAAAATGAAGCTGCGTCTAGACTTTCAAGGTCCACTTCGGTGTCAATAATTCTTGAACAAAGAATAAATCGAATTCATCACATGATTTACGAGAGGAATATATTCGTTATATTTCAAACTGCCGATTGAAGTTTTTCTAATGTTCCTAGCTGGCGTTATTGTGAGAATATACATGTTTCTAGAATTCGTATCACTGAACCAAAGAAAACATGATTCACATATTTCAGTGTCTGTTTGGAACTTAACCACTAAACCATAGAAATGAACTGACTGCATGTCTATGCCCTCAATAGAAAATCAACAGTTTTACTTCTGTGGTTGTATATTCCTAACCTCAGAAAAAATATGTCGAAAGTTAGCAGCGAACTCCTTCGTTACTTACGTCTCAGTTTTATCGAAAATATTTTCCTACCGAACTAAGTTCATCTCGAAAAAAAGAGAGATCATTCAGTACTTGGAACTATCAGAAACCAGTTTCTTTTTCCTTATGGACAAATGGAATCTTAAAAATGCTCATGGATGATTCTTCGTGAGTGTCTAGCCAATAAACTTTCTTTAAATCCTCACGGATTGTGACAAGCCTACTCTTGGTAAGTTAAATTTGCTTCGTATACCTGATGTATTGGCATAATTAGTGAAAGCAGTCGATTTTCGACTGGTTTTCGTTGCAGGATAATCTTGAAAGAATTTGGGAGGGATAATTGAACCAATATCGTTCACGATGAACTTTTGATGTCTGCACGTCAATAATATTATAAGAATGAGTATTTTTTACTCGCTTACTCTAGGGAATGTTATCATTTGCACAAATGCCTGTAATTTGAGGATTTTTTGCCGCTTACTGTCTCAAGTGTGATGAAGAATCCCATGTCCCGTTTGTTGCCACGATATCTTTCGAACGGAACGAGCTAGCGACTTGAAACTTCCAGGAAAGGTTTCGTATTGAAATGACACGCTTGAGTTCGGTAACGAGCGAAATACACTGAACGGTTTCGGAGTTGTACCCATTTGAAATTTTTATGCTTTTCCCTCCATATCTCAATAAGTGATACTGACCTTTCAAAAAAATTGTGTTTCATTTTTGTGCGCATGTTCTAGGGGCACAGCGTGCTATCGTTTGGTCCAAATGTCTGTAATTTTCGATGATTGAGCCAAAAATGGTCTCAAACGGCTAGGTTGGACTCACTGATTATGAATCCGGTGTCAAGTGGGCCAAATCGGCCAAATAATTTCGGAGTTATAGCCATTTGAAATTTTGAGGTTATTTTCCTCATATTTCAGGAACTACCTGAGCGATTGGATTGAAACTTGGCAGCTGGTTGGAGCATAACGACGCGCAACTTTGAGCAAAATTTCGTTGAATTCGTATAGTCAGTCAACTTTAAAAAAAAAAATTTCAAAATTTTTTCCGAAAAAAATTTTTTTTTTGAACTATTGTTCATATTCGAGAACATTTCCTGTTATAACTTGAACTTCATATTTCACAGCAGTGTACCAAATTTCAACTCGATACGGCTATTAGTTTCGGAGATATTGGGAAAAAATATGTAGAATTTCGTGGTTTTCTTCTCGATATCGTTGTTTTTTTTCGTTATTACTCAAGAAATACGGATTCAATCGTGATGAAACTTCGCAGCTAGTTCGAAGATGTTGGAGGAAAACATTGGGCAAAATTTCGTGATGATAGTTTGATTAGAACAATTGGAAAAAAAAATTCCAAATTTTTTTTTCACATATTTAATATTCTGTGATCTTCTCATCATATTATCCTCATTAAATTCTGTATGAACCTTCAAACTGTCATTTTTTGATGAAGCACTGGAACCTAGAAAAGCACTGCCGTGAAGGCAGCAGCTTTTGCGCGCATGTTCAATGGAGATGACCGGTTTGGCAATGAATTCGAACATGCACGTAGAAGCCGCTGCCTTCATGGCATTGTTTTTCTAGGTGTTTTTTCGATAAAGTACTGGATTTCAATTCGATCTAATCTGTATTTTGTGGCAATATTGGGAAAATTTTGAATGGGTGTATCTGCGGAATCATTGGGTGGATTTTAACCATTCACGAATTCGGCCTTCGTAATTAAGATCCAAACCTTCTCTACAAATATCGAGTTTTTAAGTTCTTTCTTTTGGAAGTTATTGTATTTACGGTCGGCCGTGAGGTCTATCAGAGATTCTACGAATTTGGCACAGACCTTGACTTCATCATTCAACATCAGAATATCAAATTTCAATAGACGACTTCGGCCCAAGTTGCCAACCCACAATTTTCTTCACAAATTTACTATCACTGGGGAACGGGAATTTCAGGACAAAATCGACATGATAAGGTTTGAGTTATTTGAAAAAACGTTCTTTCTATCACCAGAACGACAACCAATGTTCTATGATAACATATCCATAGCATAGAACAATCTTTATTTACTTTATGATCCATAGAACATAGACGAGACAACAATCAACAATGGAAAAATTACTAGGTATGGTCCATGAATCATTAGGTAAATAAAGATTGTTCTATACTATGGATATGGTACCATAGAACATTGACTGTCGTTCTGGTGACAGAAAGAACGTTTTTTCATCAATCAAATTATGTAGTCAACCTTTTTTTCAGGAACCAACCGAATATTTCATATTTACTGATCGGAAAACCGGCAACCGAAATATCCAAGTTAATTCGCGGAACATATCCTTTATGAACTTTACACTATTAACATGAAATCAGGAATCCCAACTTAAATTTCGGCCTAACAAAAACCTATATTTGGAAGGAATTATAATGTTTGAGTAGCCGAGGCATCTTTTACGGATATTTATAAATAACGCGAATCTTATCATGTAGAATTTGTTCTGAAATTCCCGTTCCCCAGTGATGGTAAATTAGTGAAGAAAATTGTGGGTTGGTAACTTGGGCCGAAGTCGTCTATTGGATCTAACATTTTTTTTCGGAAATATCGGGAAAAAATTACCTATGTCAAATTCCGTTTTCGTAACGAGTTTGAACACGCGCGGAAAAGCTCTTGATTTGTCATAAGTGCTTTTCTAGATATTTCGATATATTTCGAACATTCACAATTTTTTCTACCGAAAAAGTCGTTGTATCAGTCAAATTTGATCTCGAAAAATCCATTCTTTCGAAAAATCATAACTTCCGTTCACATCCACATCAAGTACTCGTTTCAGTCGATAAATCTGAAACTACCCCTATAAGAAACATTAGATTTCAAGCTTGATTTCACTCATCCCTTAGTGACGCAAGCAACTCGATACATATCTTCAAATCGGTCGAAAAAGTGAGTAACAAGTGTACACAGAACATCGCGGAGGGTTTGCTTTAAGAATCCACCCTTATTTTAGTATTGATTTCCCCAGCATGAACGTATCCCCTCGTTACGATGCACCCTACGCATGCCTGACAACTTACTACGCACACTTCAGGGGGTAGTTCAGGTGGGATGTTTTTACTATTTTATTAATGGCATGGGGGCGAGACAGACTTTTTTTGGTTATCTGATGTTTTATGATTGGGTGGGTGTTTATTTATATTCGGAGAGCGTGGATATACAGGGTGTTCTACAAGTTCTATGACAAACTTTCACAGATGGTAACTGTGCTTATTCTAAACATTTTTTTTTCCTATGATAGGTCTGATTCGTTCTCGTTTCAAAGTTACAAGCATTTGAAAAAAAATATTTCCATGTTTTGATCACGAAGACCTACATAAAATATCGGTTGATATGGTAACTGACGTTATTTTAATTATTGATTTGACACTTGGTTTACGTTTTGAATAACAATGCATTCTTTCACGACTCAGGAATATGCAGATATTGTATTTGAATATGGGTATTCTAATGGTAACTCCAGAAGAGCAGCTCGAGAATACCGAAGAAAATATCCTAATAGACACCAACCTGCTCACACATTATTTTTTGCATCATTCCGAAGACTTCAAGAAACAGGCAATACTGCTCCAAAGAAAGCCATTCGGCCAACTGGAGTGAATGTAGAAAATGAGGAAAATGTAATAGATGCTGTCCCTGACAACCCTTCGATTAGTGTTCGACGTATAGCTACTAATATTCATTTATCACCAAATTTCATATGGCGTGTTTTGAAAGGAGAAATGTTGCATCCATTTCATAGACAAAATGTACAAGCTTTACATGCTGTCGATGGATTACGAAGGTTGGAATTTTGTAGATGGTTACTTCAACAACATGCCCAAGATAATAGATTTATTTCGCTTGTCGTGTGGTCTGACGAAGCTTGTTTCACTAAGGACGGTATCAACAATAACCACAATGAACATGTATGGGCACTGCAGAATCCATATGCAATTATACAAAGTGGATTTCAGCAACGTTTCAGTGTAAAAGTTTGGGGTAGGATTTTTAACAATGATTTGATGCCAGTACATGTTATAAATGACCGTTTAAATGCAGATTTGTATAAAAAATTTTTGGAGCACAACCTTTTTGACTTCACTGATGACAGACCTAAACATTGTAGGAAATCTGTGGTATTAGCGCGATGGTGCACCACCACATAGAGGGAGACAAGTAGTCAGTTGGCTGAATGAACATTTCCCGAATAAATGGATAGGTCAAGGAGGACCAATACAATGGCCACCTCGTTCGCCTGATCTAAATCCCTTAGATTTTTATTTTGGGGACATGTGAAGCAGCTTGTTTATCATGTTGAAATCGAATCTCATCAACAATTACTTGATAGAATTCAAGATGCAGCAAACCAAATACGAAACGACCCAAATCCGATTCAGTTCGTCGATGTGAAGCTTGCATTCAAGCCGAAGGTGGACATTTTGAACAATTTTTATAGTAACAAAATTTCCATTTATAATTATGATTTGTACATGAAAATATAATTTTTCAAATGCTTGTATATTCTTAACAAAAACGAATCGGATATATGTTCATAGGAAAAAAAATGTTCAGAATATGCACAGCTACCATCTGTCAAAGTTTGTCATAGAGCTTGTAGAACACCCTGTATATCGGATGCATGACTCTATTTTTGATGTCTATATTTTGCGAGGATTTGCATGATTTTTTTAGTTTTTCTGGTTTTTTAAGTTCCAATAGCTGAATAAGAATCATTTGTTGCCAAAGCGGACATCTTTTCAGGTAGTGATCCCACCAAACGCACCTTTACTTCCTAATGGAGATATTTGGTGGTCTTCTAATCATATCATCCCTACGAAATTCTGTATGAACCTGAAAGCTGTAGTTTTTCAATCAACTCGATCCAATCTGTATTTTTGGAAATATTGGGATAATAAAATTTTTACTTGGTATATCTACGGAATCATTGGGTGGATTTTACCCATTCACGGATTCGACGTTCGTAATTAAGCCCCACACCTACTCTACAAATATCGAGATTCTAAGTCGTTTCTTTCGGAAGTTATTATGTTTACCGTCGGCCGTTAGGCCTAATAACGAAAGTTGATTTTGCGAATGGGTAAATTCCGCCTCATGATTCCGTAGATATACGCGCTCAATTTTTTTTTCAACTATGCAATACATGAAAGATCCAATTGAAATCCAGTACTTGATTGAAAGATGACAGCCTGAAGGTTCATACAGAATTTTGTGAGGATAATGTAATCATAAGAGCGCAGAATATTGAACATCTGGAATAAAAATTTGAAAATGTTTTTTTTTCCAATTGTTCTTATGATACTATCATCATGAAATTTTACATGAAGTTGTTCATCAGCAATCTCAAACTTGTTGCCAACTTTCTTCATGATTGAGTAAGTATTTTCTTCAGATATTCCAGAAAAAAACAAGAACACCGAGGTAAAAACCTTGAAATTTGACATATTTTTCCCAATATCTCCGAAAAATATGATTTTATGGAAAATCAAAATTTCGAAAGATTTTTCTTTATTTACTGGCAGCACGATCCGAAGAGTTACTAGTATGATATACAGTGCGCGTCAAAATTATGGAACAAATTCATTTTCTCAGAAGAAAACTATTTGGTAACAAAATCCTGAAACAGGTCAATTTTTGTTTCACTTTTACCAAGTTTATATGCCATCCCCATAAACCTTCTAAATTTTTTGAATAGGGAAAGTAGGTTATGCGGTACTTTTCTGGCAAGGTCATTGTGTCTTATTCACGGGCGTGCAGAAATTTTCAAGAAAACAAATTTTTTTTGAAAAATTAGTTAGTTCAAACAGGTTTTCAGTATGTGCACTTTGTCATGGCTCGTTTACTTTGAGACGATTGTACCTGATGAAATTTTTTTCGAATGGAAGTCGACCATTACAGTTTTGTTCATGCACAACTTTCAACCCCCTCACGTGAAATAAAATTTTTTTTCTCCATTTAAGGGTTCGTAGGGGTTAATTCGGTGAACAATTTCATCAGGTACCATTGTCCCAAAGTAAATGAGCCATGACAATTAGTGCACATACTTTAAACCTCTTTGGAGTAACTAATTTTTCAAGAAAAAAATTTTTTTCTTGAAAATTTCTGCACGCCTGTAAAGAAGATACGAAGACCTTGCCAAAAAAGTACCACATGACCCACTTTCCCTATTCAAAAAATTCAGAGGGTTGATGGGGATGGTACAGGGTGCAACAAAAATCCTTCAAAACTGGCATACAAATTTGGTAGAAGTGAAACAAAAAATGACCTGTTTCAGGATTTCGTTGCCAAATATTTTTCTTCTGAGAAAATGAATTTGATCCATAATTTCTGTTTGAAAGTTTCTATGTATTTCCTTGAAGTCTCTGATCGTGCAAACCTCTCTAGATCGAAAATAATTGCACCAAATCGATGCAAATGTACTTCTCAAGAAATCAAACAAAAATCTGATTATTCCAAGATTTCACTTCTGTTATTTTTTTTTAAGTGCAACCTTTTTTGATCGACACAATTTTTTAATAATTATGAAGGAATAATCTCTCGAGATTATTGCTTTGTCCTTAAAGTATACCTTGAAGTATGAGAATAGCGTTGACACAAAACTCCACAAAGAACAAATATTGAAGGCACTAGGAAATTAAAAACCAGATGTATCAAATATTTCCTGAAACAAAATTTTGATCGATTCAACTTTATCGTTGAAAGAAGAACACACAGTGTATATGTTTCACAACTTGAAAGATGGTGCAGATATTTCCTAGAACCAACGCTTCTTAATCATGTGAGGTCAAGAGCAAGATTTTGAAAATGTGATATTGTTAATTTCAGTTAATCACATGGATGAGGTGTTGATCTATTTTCGCAGTGAACATAGTTTGAATGAGGTTTATATTTTTAAACATGAACATCGAACTCGTTGTAAGTATTTGATTTGTCAACAGTACGAGTTGAAACTTTAGGAAAATTCAGGTTGTAGTTGGATGAAATTGAATCGTTCAGAATTGATCCAAAATCATTTCCAAATGTTAAGGGAACAGGAAATTTTTGAACTTCACCAGTACTGGCTGGTAAAATGAGATTTATACTGAAATAAAATTGTTGTACCACATCTTGAAACAACCCGATTCCTGTAGTTCATTCTGTATAACCAACAGAAACGATTATATACAGTGTGTCAAATTGAAAAAGTCCTCTATATCAGAAAAAAAACTCAAAAATAGCTGAACTTTGCTTGCTAGGGACATTTTAAACGGTTAGTTATTTTTATCAATTCCCTGGAGCGTGATGACAGCAAACCCTAAAAATCTTAAATGGGAAGTGGGAGGAGGGGGGGATGAGTGACACTTTGTTTCACATTGAAATTGCCTTCTTAAAAATGTAGTACATTCGACCTTTTGTGTTGGTATGTAGTTACTTTGATTTATTATTCTGAAGAAATGATAAAAAAAACTGAAGAATGCAACAAGAAAATATTGTGGAAAAAATATTTATCATGACACCGGAAGTTAGGTTTTGATTTAATATTAGATAAAATCGAATAATAAAACTTAGTGATCGACCAAAAAAATTCTCCCTCTGAAAGTTTCCCAGTTTAATTTTCGAAGTATGTAGATTTCAATGAACTAATAAATAAAACCGTACGTCCGTTATTCGGGGCTTTCCTCTGAAAGTACTGAACCGAAATCCGCGAAACTTGGTAGAAAAATCGTGTGCTGCTCGAGATTGATCCTACAGGCTTCTCAGCAAGATCGGTGTACCCTATTAGAGCTCAAAACTTAGGGTAGGAGGGAAAAAAATTATTTCTCGAAAACTTACCAGCGAATTTTCATGAAACTCTGAACGTGGATTTCTGTTGCATAACTCAACCTAATAATGTTCACCCGGATGATTTCCGACCAGTGGTCCCTGTGTTATAAAAAAACGCTGCAAATTGTGTGGTAAAAAACCGATGAGTTATGAATAATATATATGTTTTATTTAAGATATCAATGGTATTTGGTTATTCAACTGAGAAAATAATAAATGCTTGTGTAAACTTTGCAGCGTTTTTTTTTTCATACGTGGGATTCGTTGGTAATCCAGGAAATGCTTTTATTAGATTTTACTAACAAAAATCATATTGCTTAGGTACTCTTGCTATCGTGTCTATGCAACAGTTTTTTTTTTTTATTTTCGGAACAACTGACAGAATCGTCAAGTATATGGCATATTTAGAAATGGCTATCGAACGCTCCTTCCCTTTTAAGATTTTAAAGGTTGCTGTGATCACGGGGGTTTTATCAGATCGATTGGAACCAATCGTATAAAATATCCCCTGAGAACTGAAGTTCACTTAATAATAATAATAATAATAATATGTTAATTTTATTTCAATTTATCATACAACTATTATACAATTATAACAGCATCTATCAAGGAGAATGAACCGAACAAACAAACATATGTTTCCCACAAAAGAACACTTGTATGCGGGCAGTACGCATAGTTGAACTCAAAGAGTCAAATTAATTATAATTTAGAACATACGTGTGAAAAAAAATAAACAAAAATTCTAGGCTCAAATCTAATCGATTTCTCTTTATTATCTTTAATTGTTTCGGACAAAATAATTTCCATTCACAAATGTACACCAAGAAGATCTTGACCTGTTTGAAATCCATTTCTTGATTTTTTTATTATCCAGGGTGATTCCGGTTGAGACAATCCTGATAAAATTTCGCAGCTAGTTTTGAGATGCTGAAAGACAACTTTATGAGAAATTTCGTGATAATCGTGTCATTGGAACAATTTGAAAAAAAAAACGGCCGACTGCGTAAACACAATAACTTCCGAAAGAAACAACTTAGAAACTCGATATTTGTAGAGAAGGTTTGGACCTTAATTACGAAGGCCGAATTCGTGAATGGGTAAAATCCGCCCAATGATTCCGTAGATATACCCAATCAAAATTTTATTTTTCCAATATTTCCAAAGATACGGATCAGATCGAATTGAAACCCAGTACTTCAGCGAAAAATAACAGTTCGAAGTTTCATACAGAATTTAATGAGGATGATATGATAAGAAAATCAAAGAAATTTTTTTTTTCAAATTGTTCTAATGACACGATTATCACGAAATTCCGCACAAAGTTGTCTTTCAGCATCTCAAAACTAGCTGCGAAATTTTATCAGGATTGAATCAGTATTTCTCGAGTTATACCGAAAAAATCCACGATATCGAGAAGAAAACCTCGAAATTTGACATATTTTTTCCCGATATCTCCAAAACTTATGATCGTTTCGAACTGAAATTTGGTACAATGCTGTGAAATTAGAAGGTCAAAGTGTGATTGGATTTCTTTTTTGGATATGATGATTGTTTTCTGAAAAAAAAATTTTTTTCAAAAAAATTTTTTTTTTATTTACTGACGATATGATCCTGACAAAATTTGGATCAAAGTTGCGCCTCGTTGTACTCCACCTAACTGCCAAGTTTGAATCCAATCGCTCAAGTAGTTTCCGAAATAAAAAATAAATAACTTCAAAACTTCAAGTGTCTATAACTCCGAAACTATTCTACAGATTTGGCCCATTAACGAACTCAACCGCGGCATTTCGATGCGCAACCTATCCTGAAAGTTTCAAGTTTTTAGCTTGCTTCTGTCGACTGTTATTGTTTCTACGGCCGGACGGACGGCCGGCCGGACAGAATCGATTTTGACACCGGATTCGTCATCAGTGAGTCCAACCTAGTCGATTGAGACCATTTTCGGCTCAATCAATCTAAAATTACAGACATTTGGACAAAACGATAGCACGCTGTTCCCCTAGAACATGCGCGCAAAAATGTGTACCCTCACGTAACTCGTTAGCTTGTTCTTATGTATCAAATTCCTACATTCTTTAATTCTCGAGCTCATCGAACTCTTGAACATCTAAACCAGTTAGCGAGTTAGTCTGCTGGTTATCCTAATTCATACCGTTCAAACAGATAATTCCATCTTGTCGAGATCTGGTTTTCCTGACCACTCATTAGATTTCCATAGCGAAACGTTCAATTATATCTGTAAATCGCTCTTACTCTGAATCAACAATGAATATAGTTATTAACATACGACCTTCCTTAAGGCCAGGGAACATCTGTTACGGCAATTACGTATGAATGAAACAGGGTATTGAAATTTAATTGATTCTTGAGATGGGGTTTCTCTCCGAATATCTTAAACTCGAACAATAAAATAAAAGGAGTTTAAGGAAAAATGTAAGCTCCCCTCAAATATCTTCTGATTGAGACAATGAAGTTCAATATGCATAGAAGACTTCGGTCCAAGTTGCCAACCCACAAATTTCGTCCAAAATTACTATCACTGGGAAAGGGGAATTTCAGAACAAATTCGCGTTGTTTATAAATATCCGTAAAAGATGCCTCGGCTCCTCAAAAAAGAGGATTTCTTCCAAATATAGGTTTTTGTTCAGATCATCTCTGATTGGCTGAAAAGTAAGTTGGGATTCCTGATTTCATGTTAATAGTGTCAATTTTAGATAGGATATGTTCCGCAAATCAACTTGGTTATTTCGGTTGTCGGTTTTCCGTTCCCTAAATATGAAATATTCGGTTGGTTCCTAAAAAAAAGGCTAATTTCAGAATTTGATTGATGGAAAAACGGCAGTCAATATTTTATGGTAACATATCCATAGCATAAAATAATCTTCATTTACCTTATGGTCCATAGAACATAGACGAGACAACAATCAACAATGAAAGAATTACTCTTTATGGTTTATGGATCATAAGGTAAATATAGATTGTTCCATGATGTTAAGAACATTGTGTGCTCATCTGAAAAAGTTTGGTAAATCGATCACAGATGAGCAAATGAGCACACCATGTTTTACCTACATCATGGATTGTTCCATGATGTAAGTAAAACATTATGAATTGTTCTATGCCATCGATATGCTACCACAGAACATTGACTGCCTTTCTGGTGAATGAAAAAACGTTTTTTCATCTATCAAATTTCGTAATATTAACCTTCTTTTCAGGAACCAATCGAATATTTCATATTTACGAAACGGAAAACCGGCAACCGAAATAACCAAGTTGATTTGCAGAACATATCCTATATAAACTTGACACTATTAACATGAAATCAGGAATCCCAACTCAAATTTCAGCCAATCAGAGATGATCTTAACAAAAACCTATATTTGGAGGGAATTATCTAGTTTGAAGAGCCGAGGCATCTTTTACGGATATTTATGAATAACGCGAACCTTATCAAGTCGAATTTGTTCTGAAATTCCCCTTCCCCAGTGATGAAATTTGTTGGCAACTTGGACCGAAGTCGTCTATTGGATAAAAAGTCAGAAATGTTATCATGTTCCATTCCGATATCAATGAAGAATCATAGATGAGCCTGCAATTACTGCTACCTTGATGACAGAATAGGACCAGAGACGAAAACAGATGTCTATGATCACTACTGTCGCGCGTAACTATCACAGAAGAAAACTGCACTGCATTCGTCATCTGTGACTACATTAACTCCCATCATTCTCGCAACGAAAAGAGTACCAGTTTAAAACAAAACACAATGAACGTTATCAGTGGAGTTGGTGTAGTTAGTGTAGTTCATGCAGGTACAACGAACAATACTACAATATTTTGAAAGTAAATTTCCACAATTTAGAAAAGTCGTTGTGGCGCGTGATGTAAAAAACTTAGATCATGTTCTGTCGTTAAACGATTCATGATGAATTACGAAACCTTACTAAACAGATAATTCATCACAGTTTGACATTCTCAAATGTCAAGCCAAAGACAACAACAAGATGCATAGAATATAATATGTATATATATTATATGCATCTATGACAACAAGCATCCAAATTTCTCATGCAGCTGAAAAAGCACCCCTTACAACGAGAATGAATATAACTGGCTCATTCTGCAATGAAGAAACTAAATATCTTGCTCACCCTGTATTCATTGAATGCAGTACGAATGATCGTTGTGAATATTTATATAGTGATAAAACCTCCCTCATACACTTTATCATACTCATAAGTCAACTAAGTCCATGTATCATTGCGATAATATTGGAAACATTTTATTTATCGAGACTAACATTGCAGCAGGGAGTAACATGCTTCAATATCGATCTGTTGAACTTTGAAATTTGTGTTATATTGACATTTTACTGATAAGCTATATTATTGTATTGCCAATTTGGCGATTTAGGTCAATTCGAATGATAAACTGCTGAGGTATCTCATTGGGAAATCCATACTGGATGAATAAATATTTCATTGCAATAATGTTTCCTTTTTGCTCTATTACTGGACCAAAATTAACGTAAAATGCAAAAATCAGGTATATTATAGTCGATTGAAATCTCTTAGATTCGACTGAAAAGTTGAAAATATATGATCCTCTCATGAACACCCTGTACATTTTTGGTCCAAATAAAGTCCCCGATGAAACCATTATTTTCAAAACAATTCAGATTACTGTTGTGAAAGTCTCCAAACAAGCTATCTAGTGATGCAATGATATACTGGGTGTGCCAACTGAAATGAGAGTTAAGTAGAGTGTTTCCGGTATAACCGGAATTTGCAGAGGTTTGGAAATATTTCAGGCAGGAAGTTCATTATCGAAAATTCTTTGTTTTCCGTAAATATCTTATAGGCCATCTTAGTTAACCAACTGTACAAGTTTTTCTTGAGAATGAAGATTTTATAACAATAGTATTCCGATTAATTTCTTTGTTTTGTTTTTTTTTCAGAATGTGGTGGACGATTACAGGAAATTTTGGCAATATTCTTCCGATAGACTGGTCAAAATCTTATGCTAGGAAACTCCATATGCCAGCTCTTAACCTGAATGAAAAAGTAAGTTAAACGGCAAGTCCTCATAAAATAACTATTAACTATAAACATGTTTTCTTTTATTTTGCGTTATACAATAATTGCATGGATATCAAATTTTCTATTATCCTCTTCCTAGCGAGCGTATCATGCAGGAATATGCCG
This sequence comes from Myrrha octodecimguttata, assembly GCA_958510865.1. Lineage (NCBI taxonomy): Eukaryota > Metazoa > Arthropoda > Insecta > Coleoptera > Coccinellidae > Myrrha > Myrrha octodecimguttata. Next base: position 54,568,817 of record OY294058.1, on the reverse strand, counting down.
GGTCTGTAGATGAATTTAGTTGAAAAATAGTTTACATTAGAGTATTTGTATACATGGGTAAGTTGACATCATCATTATTTTTCTAGTAATGTTCAGTATACAGTGCGTGCAAAATTATGGAACAAATTCATTTTCTCAGAAAAAAAATATTTGACAACAAAATCCTGAAACAGGTCAATTTTGTTTCACTTCTACCAAATTTGTAGACATTTTTCTAATATTTTTGTTGCACCCTGTGCCATCCCCATCAAACCTCTAAATTTTTTGAATAGAGAAAGTGGGTCATGCGGTACTTTTCCAAAAAATTTCCAAGAAAAAGAATTTTTTTTGAAACTTAGTTTCTTCAAAGAGGTTTTCAGTATGTGGACTTTGTCATGGCTCATTCATTTCGAGACGATGGTACCTGATGAAATTTGTCACCGAATGAAAGTCAACCATTACAGTTTTGTTCATGCGCAACCCCTACGACATAGGAAATTTATTTCGGCATTGAGTACCACCCGGAAAATCACTAATTTTTCAAAAAAAATTTCTGCATGCCTGTAAAGAAGATACAAACACCTTGCCAAAAAAGTATCACATGACCTACTTTCCCTATTCAAAAAATTGAGAGGGTTGGTGGTGATGGCACAGGGTGCAACAAAAATCCTTCAAAATGCATAAAAATTTGGTGGAAGTGAAACAAAAATCAACATGTTCCGAATTTTGTTGCCAAATATTTTTCTTCTGATAAAATGAATTTGTTCCAATTTTGACGCGCACTGTATAAAAAAAATATTTTCTTGATTTCTGTTCCTTTTATATCTTATTTGCTGTTATTTAACAAAAGGAAGGGTACGTTTCAATCAATAAAATTTTGCTTCAAATTTGAAAAATATTGGGGTAAAAAAAAGTTGTTACGAAATTAACTTTTGAAATTTTCGTATTATGTTCACTACATAGAAAGACTTCGAGGTCCAACGTCATAAAAAATGACATGAATTCCGTTTCTTACTTCCGGAGAAAATACACAAAATCCATCTTGAAGTTCATCCCTGAACTTCCCCTTATATTTTAGAACGTATAATATTGTGGTGAATTATTGGCCAATAAATATGGAACACCCTGTATACGAACTCAGTGTTTCTATATGTAGATAATTACCCTTAAATTTCACAAAATGTAAGAACTACTTATTTTTATAGGCATTTATTCAACCTGAAAATATCAGGATACCAAGATGTGTAACCAAGAAGGGAAGACAATTCAATTTAAAACACTCAAATTTTTATGTTAATGAATTAAGGAAACTTTCGTTTCAGCTCTTCCCTATTATTATGATATAAGTTCCCAACCGAACACAAAGGTCAAAAGTAGAGTTCTTACCATCAAATATCCGAAGATTTGCCCTGAACCATGTAACTAGAGCGTTATTCATCGCTCATCTGTGATAATTTTATATTATCTAAAACGATGATATCATCCAATTTAGACAATGATTGTGTATAGTTTTAACAGCTGGTTGGGCAATTGAAATTATAATTGTTCATTGTTTTTCCACTGGAAGACTCGATGGTAAATCGCCTTATTTGAAGTTGTCAACAAATAAAAATTTAATCCATGGATGTAGGCATCCTAATAACAAAAACAATTAAAAAAATTCATACTTGAAATATTTCATCACAAATGCAGAGCACTCTGAACAATGGAAAAACTCATAAACCCAAATATAGTACTCAATGGCGAATGATTTCCACAAATATTGCCTCAGTCCATATTACAACATCTGATTCATGTGGTCATCCAAACTTGTTCATTTTGAGAGTTCCATTGAAGATATTCGTTGACTTCCAATAGACGACTTCGGCCCAAGTTGCCAACCCACAATTTTCTTCATAAATTTACTATCACTGGGGAACAGGAATTTCAGGACAAATTCGATATGATAAGGTTCGCGTTATTTATAAATATCCGTAAAATATGCCTCGGCTCCTCAAACAAGATAATTCCATCCAAAAAAAAGGTTAATTACGGAATTTGATTGACGAATAAGCAATCTTTGTGTCACCAGAACATAGACATATTAAATCTATGCACCAGAACGACAATCATTGTTTTATAGTAACTTATCCATAGCACAGAACAATCTTCATTTACCTTATGATCCATAGACCATACCTAGTAATTTTTCCATTGTTGATTGTTGTCTCTTCTGTGTTCTATGGATCATAAAGTAAATAAAGATTGTTCCATGCTATGGATAGGTTACCATAGAACATTGACTATCGTTCTGGTGACAAAAAGATTGCTTTTTCATCAATCAAATCTCGTAATTAACCTTTTTTTTTCAGGAACCAACCGAATATTTCATATTTACGGTATGGAAAACCGGCTACCAAAATAACCAAGCTGATTTGCGGAACATATCCTATATGAATTGGACACTATTAACATGAAATCAGGAATCCCAACTTAAATTTCAACCAATCAGAGATGATCTTAACAAAACCCTATATTTGGAAGGAGTTATCTTGTTAGAGGAGCCGAGAAATCTTTTGCGGATATTTATGAATAACGCGAACCTTATCATGTCGAATTTGTCCTGAAATTCCCGTTTCCCAGTGATAGTAAATTTGGGAAAAAATCGTGGGTTGGCAACTTGGACCGAAGTCGTCTATTGGGAACTTCTGCGGAAATGCCAGCGCCCTAACGGATAAATTTGGAACCTATCCAAGCTAGTAGTTTTATGTAAACAAACCGTAGAAATGTGGTGGAGAACGAATATGTACTAAGCAGATCTAGAATATTTAAAACAATTATTATAATTTTGTGTGAGATTTTTTGAGAAGGGACTTTTCTTTTGGATGACGTTATAAAATCGTGCTTCAAATCGTTCCTGGAGGATAATTTCGATGTTATTTTTAGTGTCTGTTGCTTGATGGATCAAAATGAACCAATATCTAAGTTTACTTGAATTTCTGGAAAAATAGGCACCCCAATAAGTAATTCAAGGACTCTTATCAATGTGAAGAAGTGCTGAAATGCAAGCCATATTATGTGGTAAATCTAGAATCAGTCTAAATGATATGACTAGTTCTCCTTGTTTACAAACGAGTGAATCAATAAAATGAAAAGACAGCTTTTTTGCTTTAGTTCTTCTGCATCGTATTTCGAAAGCAAAGAAAGGAAACAGATAGACATATAATTGATTTTATTTTCATATCACAGCAGCTCAAGATTCACATACAAAATGGAAAATGTCACAGCTGGTTCAACCCACCTTTATAGATATGTAAAATATCAAGGTATTCATATGAATAACTTTAGTTATTATCACCTAAAACAGTATATTTAGTTTTTGTTAGGTTTTCAACCAGATCACTCTCTTTTAATATGATTTTGTGTAGCGTTTAAAGTACGTAGCTGCAGAAGTGCTCGGTAGTTTCTCTGCAGGATCAGCATTTTTCATCAAAAATCCTTTATTTTCATTTACACCTGAAAACATTATGACATGAAGTTGTTTACATATGAATACATTGTAATTTACCTTTATGAAAATAAACATCTTCAGAGAAATGCAGTGAACATACTTTCATGTATTTCGTGACCTGTTTTCCAATCTTCGATTTCTAAATCTAGGCCTTTCTTCTATCATTGAGTTCCCTGCCAAATGCTGTCTCCAAATTAACTTTAGTTTCATTTGGCTTTGGAAAAGATGAAAACTTGAGGCATTAGATGATCCTTTCTTCTTTGACCAAGAATTACATTGAGTTGAGGCACACAACAATAGTCATTTCGGGAGGATGCCATTTCCAATTGATACAATCGAAAATTTTAATCGGAAAGAAAGGAAACGATTGATGAATATTACAAACACTCGTTATTAAAACATTTCAACTCGGAGAACGACACAAAAGCTCGAAAATGAACTCCAAAAGTAAGCAAAATACGTTAGAATAACGGGCACGTCGAAAAACTACTAGCTTGGAAGTGTTCGAATTTTTATCGCCAGAGGGCGTATCGCTTAGCAGTAGTTGCGAATATTATCTCACGAAGGATTGAAACTGATTCTTCATGTACCAGCTTTTATTTCTTTCAAACAGCAATAGTCATCGATTGCTATTCTAGGTCTAACCACAGACCGGGTCTCTATGTCTAACCATAGATATAGTCTACGTTCATAATTTACCATATATATATTTTCTCTTTGTCTATGACTAACCAAAGACTTATTCTCTCTATGACTACATCCCACATACTCATAGAAATAAACCTCCGGAATGACATGAGGTAGATTGAGCAAATCTTTGACAGCTAAAGTTCTATAAAAGCATGATATAAGTTGAGTTCCGATATTCCTGGCCAGTACTAGCCAGTAAATTTTGACAGTTGATTTTACTGGCACTGCTTTGGTAACTGTTCGTATCAGTACGAAGCGTTTCGAAATTACTGATACTGGCCAGTACTGGCCAGGAATATCGGAACTCAACTAATATATGTTTTATTTGCATCATGTATAGAAGTATCGAAACCCTCTCAATTTGGAAATCAAAAACTCTGATCTAGACTTACTCTACTAGCTAAAAATGGAATAAGTTCATTTCTCACATCATTAAAATTAATTGATTAGGATATCTTGGAAATGCCACGGTTTTTCTACTTCCCAGAATCAAATATCACTCTGTATCAATTTCCCAGTTGGTTGTCATTCTCCGTCTCTCTCTCTCGTCATCCAATTACGTGTTCATGTAACGGTCCAAATTAATGAAACGGAATGAGTAGAATAAGAAGACAGCAATAACAGTGACTTACATTTAAAAAGCCTTTGTGGTGAATACTTGTTATTTTTTTAGTTACATGTCTGTTCCTCGTCTGAGGATAATGATTGGACTTTCTTTTCTTTTCTTCAACTTTAGAAGGAAAGCAATCAGATACTTGAAAGCGTTTGGATTTGAAATATCTCGGTTTAGTTCATTAATGGTTGAAATCGGTCGAATAGTTTCGGCCCATTTGAAAGTTAAACCTTTATTTGGAGAGAATTATCGGGTTTGAGGAGCCGAGGCACAGTTAACCGATATTTGTAAATAACACGAACCTCATCATGTCGAATTTGTTCTGAAATTCCCCTTTGCAAGTGATAGTAAATTCGACGAAATTTCTGGGTTGGCAACTTGGACCGAAGTCGTCTGTCTATTTCATTATGTTGGCCCGTACAGAAATCATAAAAATCACGAAAGTGTGTTCGACCGTGGTGGAATGAAAAGCCCCGTGGAGCTGGTCGATTGGGAGCTAACATTACCGGGGTGGAAGAGCGCTATGAACTTCGCTAACAGATTAATTCTTCAAAGTAAATATCCACAATTTGGAACCGTCGTTTTGGCGTTAAACGAATTGCCAAACCTCACTGAATAGATATGTCAACACTGTTTGACATATACTCCATTCACTTTTATAAACTATCTCGGTTGACCACGATTTAGGTCTATCAAGTTTTTTTATTTGAAACTGACGCAGGTTGGCACTCATGAAATATCGGAAGTTTCAGAATAATTCTCAAAGACGTTGCCAAATGCCAATTTCTACTCTCGTTCTCAACATAATCATCACGATTGGGAATTAAAAATGCCGAAGATAGTTTTGAAGAAGCAGAGACAAAATATAAGGAAGTGCAGTGTAGAATTGAAAACTGCTTTTTCTGATAGTAACACTGATAATTTGGAATCACTAATTCATCACAAGCTATCCAACATTTTCGACGTATGTGAGTGAAAACCCAGTGTATCGTTCACATAGATTCCCAAGAACTTTGTAAATTGAGTTAGTTCTTTTAAGGTGAAACAGGTTTTGTAGTACTACTATATTTTCATACTGGAGTATTTCAAATTGTGCAACAAGGTATTTAAATGTCTTCTGTAGACTTATTCCTTGAGAATTTTGAAAAGTAGGGAATTCCTTAGGTTTGTCTGTTCGTTTAGAAGTTTAACTGCAGGATTATTCGAGTACTTTTATTTTTTGTTCGAATTAACCATCACAAAGTATCGGACTACTCTATCCATTATTTTTCAGTAAAATTTCAACACTTGATTCTGGATTTCCGTACAAGAAAATAGCATAAATGTATCTTCCAACCATGTTTATATACGTGAAATATTTCCAGTGTTAACAGAGAAAAAAGTTTCTCCAACATTCGCCAGGTCATTGGAATGATTGAATTCACATAATATTTTCTCAAATTCATTATTTTCCCAAAGTAAATTCACATCTTGAAAAATACGTAATTACTACGACCTCTATGCAGAGATGACAACGTTGTGTAGTTATCCGACAGGAAACTGACTATAACCTAACATTTTCAAAATATACACGGTGAAATGCGTCAGAATGTCATGGCCAACCGGGATAGTTTATAAAAGTTAATGGAGTATACCCAACTTTCAAACCATAAACGGCAAACATGGAAAGCTAAAAAAACACCCGCCTCACTCACCTCGGGTTCACACAGACAAACGGTTCATGTGTCAGAGGAATTTTTTAGGACATTATTTATTCATCTCAGACATTTTTCACTTTTTTGATATTTTTGCAAGTATACTTTTGTACGGTATTCAGTAAATTATTTTTTTTAACAAGGGATCTCGATCACCAGAAGATGACCTCGAACTCTCATCTGAGGACGAAGCTGTTGCGAGTGATTTGGACATGCATGCCCTCATCTTGAACGGTATTCACCAGGACAATGAGCCGTTGAAGACAGCTGACGAAGTTATACAGGAAATAGACGACATGATGCAGGAAGATTCCTGTTCCGATGGAAATGGAGATTTGATAGAGAATAACGAAGTAATGGAAAAAGCAAAGGAGGTGCTCAGTTCGCCGCTTTATGAAGACAGTAAGTTTCGTTGGAATTGTTGGACTTTTTTTGAATCAGGTTTTTTCACTTGTCAATAATAATATATCTTGATTTTAAGAAGCTCTTTATTTAAACTCTAAGGTTTTCACGAAGCGTCGTTTGAAAACAGCTCCGAGGATAAACTTAACCACAATGTCAACAAGCATAGGTTAGGTAGAGATGCATAGAATATATCAGGTGTCGACACTTTCCTACTATTGGCGTCTGAATTTAAGATTGCAGCGCCACGGTGGCCAGTTTTAGAACCTTAGATACAGACGATTTTGTACTGTTTGTTAGTGTTTGGTTTGATAATTTTTGATTTCACGATTTATCCAAAGACTTTTTAGAATTTATAGTTGACGAGAGTATTACTGGGAGTACATATTCCATTCTAATAAAGTAGGTTTGTATCATTCTTCAATCTTATTGAGTGTAGCAACCCTAAAATTACGGGGATATCTCCAAGGTTAGACAGTATTTCAATATTATTTATTTTCAGATCCAAATGGCAAGATTGACTTTGGTGGATTTCTTAGGCCGTCTTAAAAGTTGAAGAACAGATAGTATTGTAAAACATACTTTTTGGTATAATAGACAAATACTCATAACTTTACTATTTGTATAGCGAAGAACTAAATACCTACTCAATATATTGTGAATAAATTGAATACATTCACATAAAACTAATGCCACTTGTTTCGTTAGTCTTATTCATTATGGATTGACAAATAAATTTTCCAACACCCATATGATTGGTCTTAAAAAAGCTGTAATAACAGTATTCATCACCAGATATTTCCTTGTTGTTGTCACTAAAACATTCACGTTGTTCCTTAATGATCAGGTAGATTTCTGGAAGGCAGAGCATTCCTCTTAAGTGAATTTCTCTGCTTGGATTATGGGCCTGGAAAAAAATTGTCTTCGTGAATGTGATCTAATATTTCATGAGCAATTCTTGCTTACCTCTATGAAAATGATCATCATCGGTAAAATGCAGGTAACAGACTCTCATAAATCTTGTTTGTTTGTTTTTACCGATTCTTCAACACTTTCAGGCCCGACTTTTTAAAGGAAGTTTCTTTCACCCTAACCCCAATTTTTTCACTGGGCTGTGGAAATCTATGGGAAGGGACATTTGAGTTTGCTTTTCCTCAGTAGAAGTACTTGTAAAATTACACAAACGCCAAGAAAAACGCATAAACTTTCTCGTTTTCTTAACATTTCTTTTAACTTGTCAATGATAATGTCTGTACCTCGGGTAACTCGGATAGCCACCAGAGGGAGTAGCGCTTATCTTCATTCGCCAATTACCCACTAAAATTTCGGGCCCAAAACGCGGTCCTTGAATCGTCAAATCTTTGGCTATTTGGCTCTGTAAACGATGCTGGCGCTTACGTCGCTTTTGCAAGTGCATACATTTAGTTCCGCTGCATTTAAATGAATTGAGCTATAATCTGATGAAACTATTTCCCAAAAAATGAAACAGATATTTGAAATTATGGATTCTCACTAATACACAAGAGGAGTTTAACAAATGAGGAAAATCTACTCATTAATAATATGAAATATGTGTAAGGCAATAAGGAGCAATATGAGGTTTATTGTGAGAACACTTTCATGGATGGACACAAGAAGTTTTTTCGAAGTTAAAACAACGGTGAATTCGAAACGGGAGATTGATATTACTAATGGATTCTATTGGATAGTTTGGATCTTCAAATTCTGTATATACCTTTTAATACATATTCAATTCAAAAATTATGAATTATGTTAAATACCTACTTACGCAAATATTTGGAGTAAATGTTCATGTTAATTATTATTGAAATTGATATATGAATTTTCACTTTGCTGTTCATGTTCATACGAATTTCAAACTAGACAAATTAATTTTAGTATCTATCGTTCCAAATGATTTCTTGTGGTTTTTTGAAAACACAACTCTGAAAGACTTCTTTTCAATGAACTGAATATTGAGATAATTACAACCTCTTGTAATAAGCAGGTATTCAAATATATCAAGTTTCAGACTTGTGTATTCAGAGACGAAGGATATTACCGCCATTCTGACTGAATGAAATGAATCATCATAATTTAAATTCGTCAAAATGAATTTATTATCGGAAATTCTTGAAAATAATGTATGGTCCAACTCAGAAAATCAGAAAGAAGTTCTGATTTGACTAGTTTTGATATGACGGTAACTTCCGTGAATATTTCTGATTTTATATGGCAGGTTTTCCTATGTCGGCATCTTACGGCGGAAACTGGAGTAGGCCACCAAAGCCGTATTTTGACAACGTTTGGACCTCATTTCGGACCCAAAATATGTCAAAGAGTGTCCGCACTTTATGTATTCTATGCATCTATGGTTAAGTTCTAAAACCACAGAGTACCTAGCACAGATGAACTCTTTCCCTAGCAACATTATTTTAAGTAACAGCTCACGGAGGCCTCTATTCTGCTACGCATTTTATAAGATTCGTTACAATTTTGATTGAAAAAAACGATCACAACCAGGGTTAGGAACCCTGTAGTGAAAGTTTTAAAAAATTTTACCAATTTCGTCCTCCATTTGGATACATTCAATCAAGAATTCATCAAGATAAAGATTTTTTTGATGTGCACTAATATGTTTTATTCAAGTGAATTATTAAAACTGATTTCTACTGTAGATATATAGAGTATAAACATGTTCACATTCTTGTCGCTTATACTTCGTAAATATTCTTCGAAACAATCTTTTACACATCTACAGAGTTGGAATTATATATACAGGGTGAGTCTTCAAGTTGTTCATTAATTTTAACCATAGATCCTCTCATCAGATAAAACACTTTTTTCATCAACCATTTTTCTATATTCGGCCCCAGTAAAAAGTTATAAGCGTTTAAATATTTCTCAATGTGCTAATACACTCCTGCACTTCCTTTGCAAATTAAACACAGATATCGCTTACGGTGATTTGTATTGCAGAATAATCAATCCATTGCTTGAAATTCAAAGAAAAATGATTGGGTAAACTCATTTACTCACTTAATTCTTATGATTTGGTACTTTTTGCGGTATTATTGTGGAAAAATTATTCTACTACACTTGAACTAAATCTTCCACTTCAAATTCGTGCAATATTCAGTTGTTTCCATCATGAGATTCTACACAAATTCAATCTTGCCTTTTCTCATATTGAAAATTCCATAATTATTCAATTTTTCATCAAATTTATGAATGATTCATAAGAAATCACTCAACTAACCTAAAAACATTATTTGATCTTCTAGAATTCTATGGAAAGTCTGGTCCATAGTCATGGACTATGGTCTGGTCACAAAACAGCATAGACCTAATATTTGGTCTATGCGAAATAGATAAATATTTCTGTGTATTCTATGTTCCGGGTAAACGTGAGCGAAGCTTAATTCACAGTCTCAACTAGCTCAGGAGCGGATCCACGAAAATAAGGAAATTTCTCGAATTTTCATCAGATTTTATAACATTCAACGTTGAATATCTCGAAAATAGTTCATTTGAGAAGAAATAATAAGGAATAATTAAGTATTTTAAAATGATTGAGCATTCTGATAATGACTTAAGGTAAACTTTATCTGCATTGTTCATGCTAATTTCTTATAGTTTTATGAATCGGGGAGTCTATAACCAGAAAACCATTTGAAGTTAGATGGTATTGATAACTGTACAACACGAGTGAAAGTCATAGAGAACTTCACACCAAAATTCATTTGATTCGAAGGAACCATGTCAAAAATACAACAGAAAGACTGATTTTTTTGTGTAAATTTCAACAGCCTGTATATTTTTATCGGGGCCGAATTAGGAAAAATGGTAAATAAAAAAAGTGTTTTATTTGATGAGAGGAATCTAGGGATGAAATTTATGTACTTACAACTTAAAGACTCACCCTGTATATATTTCGTTTCTAAATGTTTACCTCCTCAACTTGGGTATGATCTAATCCATCTATAATAGTTGAATCGGCCTACCTGAATCAGAAACATTTGTCGTAAAAAATAATGTTCAAAAATCATAAGATTACATGAAAATCGCTTGTATTATCATTGTTAAAAGGAATCTGAATTGCATTTAATTACTATAGGGGGAAAATTGATGAACAATAGTGAACACTTCTTATAATTTTGGGGTTACATCACAGAAAAACAAATATCCAGGTTAAAAATACTCAAAATCACTGAATAGGCTTGCCAACGAACTTTCTCGCCAACTACCCCCTTACCTTGAGTCTGAACTTGACTTAGAATATGGGAGGGATCATTTGTTGTAGTTTCTTTCAACAATTCTAAAATCAAATTACTGATTGTAGACTCAGATGGATAATAGAAAAAAGTCAGTGGTCATATCATAATCTATGATTCGAATTCTCAATGGAAACCACTAAAGAAGTGGTTCACATCGTCTCTCTTACAATTTCTACCATTTTACATACTGGGGGTTTTTCCTTTGAACGAAAATGCAGTAATTTTCTTGAAAAACCTTTGGAACATAACATTTCAAACATATAATTTCAATATTATATTTTTAAAAAGATGTTTGATTACCTAAAACTGAAAAATAAAAATGGGGATTTGCATTTGATGGGATTTGTCTTGAGTGCGCGATATGGCAACGTCGAATTCAGCTTTCTCGGGAAGAGAAGGACGTCAAATGTGTTACTTTGCTTAGGAAAACAGACTATACTTCGATCTGGTTACAGTAGAAGACAACGACCAAGGAATAGAAAAAGAAAAGCACAGACTGTCATACTGTCATATTACTGACAAATCGCAAACGGAAATTGTTTGGTTATATTGACAAAGAACACGTGGGTACCACAGAATAGGAATAAATATTTCATTATTCTATGGCAGAAAAAGCTATCCTACTAAACACCGTTGTCACTTCGTGCATGCCTGGCAAATCCCAAACCCCAATTTGAAATCTGATTTTGAATACTTTCTGAAGGTAATTTGCATTTTCAATGATAACCCAAATTCAGGAAAAATCCCCATTACTTCAACTCATTGGCTTGTAGTTCGTAAGGATCTTCCCAGGTGGCTCTGATAAGATTACCTTCCCAAAACATCGCCACCATAAAGTTTAAGATTCCTAGAACTAAAACTAGTTGAGGCTAAGTTGAGCTGAAGATTAGGACTATCTGTAGATGAAACCTGTGCGCACCTTACACTATGAAGGTGCTTTTGGTGATGAGAACAGGAATATAATTGTTGAGTTATCTACAGTGTCGTGGTCTGTAGAGCCCTGTCATACTCGGTTAATCTTTGGTCCATTTACAACATTTCATGCGTGATTTCATCTCTGTCGCAAACCTTCATCATGCATTTTTTTCAGAGCTACGCGATCTAAGTCTGTCCCAATTGAACGAACTATTTCTGGAACTGGAAGTCCTTATTCGTGAATTCTCGGAAACCCTCATCTCAGAACTGGCATTGAGGGATGAACTGGAATACGAGAAGGAATTGAAGAACACGTTCATCTCGTTATTATTGGCCGTACAGAATAAGAGACGCCAGTATCACGTGGAGAAGAAGCGGAGTTCCAAGAACAATTCGGTTAAGACTCCCAACGGGCTCGATCCCAAGGTAATTTTGGTTTATTTAGGATATATATGGGGGTTAATCAAATTTTGATGGACTTTGTCGCCTTCATGATCCTGAAGGTCTTCTGTTGATTGAAGATAACAATAATTTTAATCCGTACTGGTCTGTTTTGACATATGATATATTGGTTTGGATAAATTCCATGACAGGATTGAATTATCTAAAGGCCGATCGTTTACACAATAACTTCAGAAAGGAACCTCTTAGAATCTCGATATTTGTAGAGAAGTTTGAACCTTAATCACGAAGGCCAAATTCGTGAATGGGTATAACCCACCCAATGATTCCGCAGATATACCCATTCAGAATTATATTTTCCCATTATTTCCGAACAGACAGATAAGATCGAATAGACGACTTCGGCCCAAGTTGCCAACCCACAATTTACTTAGCAAGTTTACTTTCATTGGGGAACGGGAATTTCAGGACAAATTCGACATGATAAGGTTCGCATTATTTATAAATAACCGCAAAACATGCCTCGGCTCTTCAAACCAGATAATTCCTTCCAAATATAGGTTTTTGTTAAGATCGTCCCCGATTGGCTGAAATTTAAGTTGGGATTCCTGATTTCATGCAAACAGTGTCAACTGTCAACAAATCAACTCTGTTGTTTCGGTTGCCGATTTTCCGCTCCGTAAAAATGAAATATTCGGATGGTTCCTGGAACAAGCGCGTGAAAAAGGTTATTTACGGAATCTGGTTGATGAAAATGCGGTCGATTTACTGTCACCAGAACGATTTTCTATGGTAAATATCCATAGCATAGAACAATCATGTTTACTTTAGGTTTGTTTTGGTTCCGAGTTCAGATCTGTTCGGGACGGTTCTAGCATAGACCAATAGTCTGTGGTTCTGAACTCGGAACCGAAACAAACCTAAAGTAAACATGATTGTTCTATGCTATGGATATTTACCATAGAAAAACGTTCTGGTGACAGTAAATCGACCGCATTTTCATCAACCAGATTCCGTAAATAACCTTTTTCACGCGCTTGTTCCAGGAACCATCCGAATATTTCATATTTACGGAGCGGAAAATCGGCAACCGAAACAACAGAATTGATTTTCGGAACGTATCCTATGAAAATTGACACTGTTTGCATGAAATCAGGAATCCCAACTTAAATTTCAGCCAATCGGGGACGATCTTAACAAAAACCTATATTTGGAAGGAATTATCTGGTTTGAAGAGCCGAGGCATGTTTTACGGGTATTTATAAATAACGCGAACCTTATCATGTCGAATTTGTCCTGAAATTCCCGTTCCCCAGTGAAAGTAAACTTGCTAAGTAAATTGTGGGTTGGCAACTTGGGCCGAAGTCGTCTATTAAAAAAAAAAATTCTAAATTTTTTTTGGAAATTTTTTTTTTCTGAAACTATTGTTCACATTCGAGAAAAATTTCAGTTATACCTTGAACTCCATATTTTACAGCAGTGTACCAAATTTCAATTCGATACGGCTATCAGTTTTGGAGATATTGGGAAAAAATATGTAGAATTTCGTGGTTTTATTCTCGATATCGTTGTTTTTTTCGGTATAACTCGAGAAATACTGATTCAATCCTGATGAAACTTCGCAGCTAGTTGGAAGATGTTGAGGGACGACATTGTACAAAATTTCGTGATGATCGTGTCATTAGAACAATTCGAAAAAAATTTTTTTTTTCAAATATTCAATACTCTGTGATCTTCTCATCATATGATCCTCATTAAATTCTGTATGAACCTTCAAACTGTAATTTTTCGATAAAGTACTGAATTTCGATTCGATGCAATCTGTATTTTTGGAAATATTGAGAAAATAAAATTTTGAATGGGTATATCTGCGGAATCATTGGGTAGATTTTACCCATTCACGAATTCGGCCTTCGTAATTAAGCCCCAAATCTACTCTAAAAATATCGAGTTTCTAAGTTGTTTCTTTCGGAAGTAATTGTGTTTACAGTCCTGCCGTTAGGCCAATCGTAAACACAATAACAAAATCTCTGTATTAATATGTGTTATATTTGACGATTTTTTATTTTTCTTTCAGTATCTTACAACAGTGATTCCATACCATTTAGATAGCGGACCTCCAGATAACCAAACTCTCCAAATTTTAATCAAAAGTGAGTTCGTCTCTTTCAATTTGATGACAAAAAACGAAAATAATCTCTCTCATTTCAGTTCTGAAGGCCATAAATGAAGACAGTCCCACTGTTCCAGCATTGTTAACAGATTACATTCTGAAAGGTGAGTTGAACTAGTTTTTAAAATCGATTTAAAGATGTTTCGGGAGGATTTGGATTTTTTTTCAGGTTTCCACTCACAATATCTGAAAAAGAGCTATAAAAAATTGAATAAAATTAATCATTTATAGAAAACGCCCTTGTGGTTCGAGGGATTCAAACTATTTGTCAAGGGAAGTTTCTCGAAAAACGTAACGTTCCACAGTCTAAATCGGTCACCTTCATCAGACTATAAAAAGGAAATTTGTTGAATTTTTTTCTTTCAATAGTTGGAAATCACATGATAGATTAGGATAATACAAAGATACGGATAACGGAATCAGACAATCTTGAAAGAAAAGCACTCCAAATTTTATACAAGGGTTTATTATTTTCTTATTTAAGTAACCCAAATATACCGTTGATATCTTGAACAACTTAGAACCGAATGCGATCATTCATTTTCGATATTATTGGAAATTTGCAGCGTTTTTCTTCATATTTCAGGAATCGCTGGTCGGAAATTATCCGGGTAAAATTTTTAGGTTTAGTTATGCAACAGTAATCAACGTTCGGAGTTTCATGAAAATTCGTTGGTAAGTTTTCGAGAAATAGTTTTTTTTTTTCCCAACCCCCATTTAGACCCCTTAGGGTTCACCGATCCTGCTGAAAAGCTTGGAGGATCAACCCCGAGTGACACACGATTTTTCTACCAAGTTTCAAGGATTTCCGTTCAGTTTCCGTTTATTCAAATCTACATACTCCAAAACGTAAACTGTGAAATTTTCTGGGGGGGGTTGAATTTTTTTTTGTTGGTCAATCAATTTGATTTTATCAAATAATAAACCAAAATCAAAGAGTCCTGCCTTTTGGTGTATAATTTGTTAAAATCAAATAATAAACCTTTGATCGACCCAAAAAAAAAATTACCCCCCTGAAAATTTCACAGTTTATATTTTGAAGTATGTTAATTTGAATGATCGAATAAAAAAAAATCGTCCTTCCGCCGTCCGTTATCCAGGGCTTTTCTCTGAAAGTACTGAACCCAAATCCATGAAAATTGCTAGAAAAATCGTGTGCCGCTCGAGATTGATCCTCCGAGCTTTTTAGCAGGGCTCAAAACTGGGGGTAGGAGGAAAAAAAATTATTTCTCGAAAGCTTACCACCGAATTTTCATGAAACTCTCAACGTTGATTACTGTTGCATAACTCAACCTAAAAGATTTTATCCGGATGATTTGTGACTAGTGGTCCCTGAGTTATAAAGAAAAATGCTGCAAATTGTGTTGTGAAAAACCAATGAGTTATGAATAATATATAAGTTTTATTTGAGATATCAATGGTATTGGGTTATTTAACTGAGAAAATAATAAACCCTTGTGTAAAATTTGCAACGTTTTTCAGATATTGGAGTGAAAACCTGAAAGAAACCTGTAAAATCAAACTGATTCTTAGAAAAAAAAAACTAACAACATAAAAATGAAAAAGAAAATCAAAACTTTTTTTCAGTTATATGTCCAACGTAAGAATCCAACCAAAAAAAGGTGAGAGAGCAGACACGGAAACCATAGGTGGATATTAATTAATTGAATTAAAAAAATTAGTATATAAGATTTTAGCTTCACGATTATTGTATATTTTGTTTGCTGTTTTTATTTATCAGAAAATATTGAATTGATGTTGATATTGTTCCTGTGTAAATCGTTTCGTTTCGGGACCTCTGTATATATTTTTGCTTTGAATACTCTAGTCTAATTATTGTTTTTAAATGGCAGTGAATTCTTTGTAGGTTAAGAGGTTATAAACTTTCAAGCTATGTATTTTTATTCCTTATTTAATATTGTTGTCATCGATGTGTTATGAACTCTTGCCTTGAATATACAGGGTGTTTCAGAGTAGGATTCTGCTTCTTCAGGGTATGAATTCTTGTAGTGGTTTTAAAAAGAAAAAAAATAAATCTGTCTGAAAGAATAAAATTTTAAGCTACACGATAGGGAAGAAAAATAATGTTTTTAACATAACGCGTATATTTCCAGATTTTTTTGAAACTTGAACAGGTCTTCTATACATCATTCTTTATAAAGAAACTATTTTTCGAGTTCTTATTTATCTTAGAACGAATATGATAGCCTGACTTTATTCCGTCGAATCAGCAAGTAAAAATAAATGGTTTGTGAATATTGTTGAAATTTGACCATGCATTAAAATTGTCGAAAGCAAAAAATAATGATTTGTAATTTGTGAAATGAGTAAGGATTAAAAAATCAATTTATTGAAAAACAAAATCACGGAGACGTCCATAATAATATTTTTCCAAAAATATCTCTAGTCCATAGACATTAACACTTGTTGGAGCAATTATCTTCATCCACAAATATACCAATTGATACACAAAGGGCTTGTACAAAATTTCATAAAAATACCTAGGAAGATATTGAATTTTATGATAAAACAACAGTTTTTTCATTTCGAAGCTCGACATTTGACAGGTTAAGAAGATGGGTTTATTTGATGTTTTCTTTTTAAAATCATCTAGGGATTGACACTCTCAAGAATCAACATCTTATTCAGAAACACGCTGTATATGATGAATAATTTTCCCGGAAAAAATACTGTCAAAATTCCTGATTTCAAATATTTGAAATATTCTTTGTTTATAAATAATTTTTCCGGAGCCTCTTGCCAAAATTGTGGAAATGAAATTTGAATTTACTCGAGTGTTTTGTGATTTTGTCTGTATAATTTGTAATATTTATTTACGAATTTTGCTGTGAAACTACTTTGATATACTTCATCGAAAATAAGAAAAATAAATTTTCTTCGCTATTTTATATGAACTGAAAAATCTAGGATTGATAAGTAAGAGAAAATTCATGAAATCAACAAGATTTTCAATGAAGTATAGTTCCCTTGAAGCACATAATCTTGAGTGCAATATGCACATTATTTTGTATTATATTTTCATTACAATTGTGTAAAAAGTGATAATAGCTTATGTAAACAAATAATTTATTCACAGTCTTGCAAATACCTATAATGGCAAGTAATATCTTGCCAGTGTGCTTGTGGAAGTTATTTTAGCTGAAAATGGAAACTTTTAAACAGCTGAATAATGCAACTAAAAAATGTCTTGTTAGAAATATCGACAATGTCATAAGAATTTGTGCATTTGAAATGAATTTTATCTGCCGAAAATCTGTTAGATCTCAATAAAAACTCATCCTGAAAGAATGCTTTTATTTTATTCTTGATACTAAGGTACTTTTATCTACTCCTATTAAATTAAATATTAATAATTATTCATCTACTGTTGATCAAATTTATAGTATTTTTGAATAAGCAAAGTGAGTTATAACTCACGTTGCTTATTGCATAGTGAGTTATTATAATAACTCACTATGATAAATATGAACAGGAAGCAAGGAAAATCGCTGGATGCAATTGTTCTCGCTTAGGACCGAGCGTGGGGGCAAAACTGACAAGGACTGAAAGGTTTTCAAGGCGTATTTCATTCCTCGAAAATACGAAAGAAAGTTGCTAATGTTTTGAATTTTCAATAATCTCCGGAAAATGTTGACTACCATCGAGAAATTTTCTGTAATTTGAATATATATTCGATCTCGACGCCGCATTCCTGACCGACATCTGCATTCCATCTTTATTTGTATCCGGCGCTAGAGAAGAAATTCCAGAAGGTCCAACATCTGGTTTACTATCCTCGACGACAGAAGCCCTTCCGACCCTTCCGGCGCCAGCTACCTATCAGCACCCTCGAGAAGATTTACGCCGAAGAATTAACAGACGACCCCACATACTATTTTATAATAAGAACAACTCTGTTCATCATCAAAAAAAAAATGAAAATAATAGTGACGTTAAATCTGTAAATTTTGCAGGTTTGTTCAAATATCTACAGGATATCCAGTTCAGTGGTAACGCAACTTCGAGGGGAATATCTCTGGTCGATAACTCACACAAAACGCTGCAAATTTTACACAAGGGTTTATTATTTTCTCACTATAATAACCCAATACCATTGATATCTCAAATAAATCGTATATATTATTTAAAACTCATTGGTTTTTCACCAAACGAAAATCAATTCCATGAAGAAATTCATGTGAAATATTTAAATTCAATAGTAACTACAAAATTATCCACGTCGATACCAAAAGTACCTACATAAGTCCTAGAGTCGTTAGAAATCAATAGGTACAACACCCGCAAAATCCTATTGAATGAACAAACAGATGTGAATAGCTCTCCACTACTGAATATTTTTCTGTAACCTAAAAACTCAGTGGCAAACCCTAATTTCTACCTACTCTCACTTTCACGCTTTTTTATAATTATTTAGGCACGTTCTGGACCATATTTAAACCTTGTTGTACTACATACCATCAGTCAGTAAAATGTAGATACCTGAAGAAGCTATATTAAAGCGAAAGATTTTTAGCAACTTTCTTCGTGTTTTTTTGTGATTCCGTGGTATTACTATGAGATGGAGTTTTTATGTCCGACTGATCATCAGAATTATCAGTCCTGTCACCAATATAATCAATTACCGTATCCATGTTGTCTGTCTCATCTAAATATATTCCCGAAATATGGTAGATAAACCTTTTCATTAAGGTATCAACATAAAACGAAAATTTTGCTGGAAAGCATTGAAAGAATCGCTTTATAATTAAGCCTAGAGGATGTTATTCATAAAAATCTTAAATATTTTTTATTCCAAATCACATTTCCTATGAAATATTGGAGTTGAAAAATAAGAAAATTATCTTGATGTTGAGTTTTCTTAAAAAACTACTTTACGAAGGTCAAGTCACTATGTTGTGTCTTTCGTTAAAGTTAAGTTAAATTTCCGAAAAATGTTTTTTACTAATATTTTGCCAGTACGATCTTCACGATATTACTTATTAAATTGCTTGTCGGTATTACACAAATAGAAAAGAAATTCAAATCAGAAAGCGTTTGCGCCTTTTGACATATAAGGGAAATCACCTCAAAATTGAAAATGGCCTCGAAATTTTTCGCCAATATCTCTGCAAATAAATATGGTTTCAAAATGTTGACTAAGACCTGTACCAAATTATATTGAACTTTAATGAATAGCTTCCGAAAAAAATGTTCAGAAAAAATTCAATTTTTTTCCAATACAATTCTCACGAAATCATGCATTAAATTGAGCGTCGATATTTCACAACTAGTTATGATGTTTCAATTTGATCGCGTTAGTATTTCTTGAGAAACTTTCGGGAAAATTACCTTAGACTCTCAAATTAACAACAAATACGTAAAACAAAATTCAAGATCTAATACACAACTGAAGACCTAAAGTTATTTTCAATAACTTTTCTGTAAAAATCAAATATATCCTGAACCTCCCAAGGTTGAATTCGACTGAATAATTCTAAAAGAGAAATTTCGTTTCGTATAGTTGTCAGATAATATCAATTAAGAGGGTGTCAAATCCCAACGTCTGTTTAATGTAAAGACGTTCAATTCAAACAAGTAGTTTGCGGACCACCAGATGTTGAAACATGTGGAAAATTCTTGTCTACGGTCCCCGGTACAGACTCCATTCTGAACAGGTCAATTATCGGCTCCTGCCTCAGGCTCCTACCCTTAGTATTAGATTCTCGACAATTGATGAGATTTCCGGTTTGTTTATTGATTTGTTTGCATATATCCTCCAATTTATTTTATCATATACATGCTCATTTTCTTTTATATTCCAACCAGCAACGGATATCCACATGTTGGCGATAATTGTACTAGGCAATCCAAAATTGATGGAAACCTCCGATCGACCGAATATTTTGGAAATATTCATTATTTTAAATAACGCTTCTTAATTCGCGTTCCGCATATGAAAGGGTTATTCAGTTACACAAGAGTATTTATTGAGATTTCAATGTTTCAAATGAATTTTTTCATGGAATTATTTTTTGGGTTGTGAAAAACCAATGATTTATGAATAATATATAAGTTTTATTTAAGATATAATTGAGCTCCATGAAGAAATTTAATGTTTCATCCCGTAATTCGCAGGGTGATATCTATGAATAATAATTGTTATCCGAGTTTTTTCAGTTATGTTTCAGATATTAGGAGAGAAACCCCAAAAATATTTAATTTGAATACTAACGATTATGAAATTGTCGAGAACATCGATGGAGCATTTGCACATTGTGTTTATAAAATAATTAACGAATCCGTTCGAAATTTCTCACTATATGTTGAAAATTTGGTAACAATCTTTTCATCTACTTTCAGATATATAATTCTGGATGAAAAGTTAACCGATTATTTCACTGAATTCCAATCTTAGAACCGAATGCGATGATTCATTCTCGGGATTATTGGAAATTTGCAGCATTTTTCTTTATAACTCAGGGGCTACTGGTCGGATATCATCCGGGTAAAAATTTTTAGGTTGAGTTATGTAACAGTAATCAACGTTGAGAATTACACAAAAATTCGGTGGTAAGTTTCCGAGAAATAATTTTTTTTTCCTTCCAACCCCCAGTTTCAAGCCCTTAGGGTACACCGATCCTGCTGAAAAGCTTGGAGGATCAATCCAGAGCGACACATGATTTTTCTACCAAGTTTCACGGATTTCGGTTCAGTACTTTCCGAGAAAAGCTCCGGACAACGGACGGCGGACGGACGGATTTTTTTCTACATACTCCAAAACGTAAACTGTGAAATTTTCAGGGGGGTTAAAATTTTTTTTTTGTTGGTCGATCACTAAGGTTTATTATTTGATTTTATCAAATAATAAACCAAAAACCATATGGGAAAAAGCCCATCCAAGTTATAGCTCTTCAATGTGTCCATGACCTTCAGATGGTTAAATATCTGAAAATTGAGTTTGTAATATCACAAATACATAATTTTGATGTGGTCGTATGGCCTAAAAAACAAACTATCGGAAGAATATCGACATTTTGAATGGAAAAATACTAAAATTTTAGAAAAACATTGACGCGATGTCAGCAGCTTCTGTGCGCATATTCAATTCCGAAATTTGATTTTTTTTTTCAATTTCTGTTGATGGCGGAGTCAATACTTGAGATCGCACAAAATTGAGAATCGGTATTTGCGAACAAGCTAGCAAGTTCCATCACGATCGGATCAATATTTTTCGAGTTATTTCGGAAATAAAAAATTAGACATTTTTTTCAATATCTCCGAAAATTGAAATCAGATCAAACTGAATTTGGATTACTGTTGAAAATATTGACTTCGAGCTACGTCCGAAATTTCATTCAGATTTGACTAAAAATTTGGATAATTTTCCAAAAATATTTATTCTTTCATCCGCGAGATGGCAGCACATTCAGGAATCATAATTTTTGTATCGTTCGTCATAAATCCAGGAGACGTCGCTGGGTGTATCGTGTTGTTCAAAATTTCGAAAGTTTTTTTCAGTATGCCAAAAAAAATCTTCTGCCTTTAGAGACCTACATGATATCATATATATTCAGTATAATTATACTCATCAGGGTAGAAGCTTTCAGGTATGAGTTGAATCAACAGAAAAAACAGCCCTGTTGCCAAAGCTGAGTTCGATATGTTTATTCTGAATATTTCCGAAAATTAATATCGTATATGTCGAAGGAACAATTTTTCCACTTTCAGAACAACTACAATTCATTTGTTCACAAGTCATTCTTGAAGCGCTCAATGTTTCAATTGAGAACTAAAGATGCGCTTTGGCAAGGCAAAGCTGTTGACTTTTGTTGAAATTTTAGGAATGAAGTAAGGAATTCAATCTTCACACAACTTTAATCAAATCTTGAAATAACATTATGTGGATTTCGTACGCCATGACACAAACGTTTCATATGATTCAGGCAAGTTTAGCAGGAACTATTATACAGACAATGTCTTGTTTATCTTTGTTTTGGAGTTCCCATTTGACATCTACACTTAACTGAAAAAAAAACAGAACATAAATTCAACTATGAGCACGATGTAAAAAACAAGGTTTACTCATCTGCAAAAAAGTGACGTCAGCAAGATTAAAATACAAGGAAATATATATTCTGTGCTTTGAATTTGCATATAGTTTTATACGTCATCATTTGTACGTACGCTGAACACACCATGTTTTACTTACATCATGACTATAAGGATAGAACATGATGTAAGTAAAACATTGTGTGCTCATCTGTGATCGTATTTATCAATGATCACGTCACTTCTTTCATTCAAATTCAAGGAAATATACATTCTGTGCTTTGAATTTGAATCGAAAAAGTGACGTCATCATTGGTGAATACGATCACAGATGAGTAGATGAGCACACCTTGTTCTACTTCTTACATCGTTGGATAGAACCTCACCTCTATCATAGACTACCCCTCCGTTTCACAAGACTTTTGACTGTCAATCAACTCGTTGATTACAGTTCGAATTCGATGGTTTGGTTGAAAATGAACTAAAATCGAACACAGGATTCACTGTTGACTGACAATCAAGCCCCTGATCGGGCAATTAAAGTTTTGTGAAACCGGGCATACATATCCCATATATAGTCCATGATGTGAAAAACATGGTGTGCTCATCTGCAAAAAAAGTGACGTCAAAAAAATTAAAATTAAAGGAAATATATATTCTGTGCTGTGACGTCATCATTGGTAGATACGATCGCAGATGAGCACATCATGTTTTACTTACATCATGGGATAGAATCCCTCTTCTATCATAGACTACCCCTCGGTTTCACAAAACTTTTGAATGTCGAAGTTCAATTTCGATGGTTTGGTTGGAAATGAACTAAAATCGAACACAGAGTTTACTGTTGACTAACAACCAAGCCCCTGATCGGGCAATCAAAGTTTTGTGAAACCGGGCATACATATCCTATATATATATAGTCCATGATGTAAAAAACATGGGGTGGTCATCTGCAAAAAAAGTGACGTCAGCAAGATTAAAATAAAAGAAAATATATATTCTGGGCTTTGAATTTGAATGGAAAAAGTGACGTCATCATTGGTATATACGATCACAGATGAGCAGATGAGCACACCATGTGTGTTACCTACATAATGTATGTATGTAGTCTATGACTTCTATCAGCATTGTACTCCAAATTGTTCGTTTTAATATTTCTTATCTTATCTATTATCTTATTCAGAACAGAACTGGCTGTTTTCTTATTATAATATAATATTATTCCCATTACTTACTTTGGGATAGAGCTTCTTAACAGGTAGGGAAGATATGTATGTGTACGCACTGTCCTTTGCAAGTGGACAAGTGAGTCCAGAATCTACACAACCATTGCTATTTGGTAAATCGAATTTTTTTTCTTCTCCGAATATGATTCCATGCACCACAGAAGTTACTGTATTAGTCTCCACACCTTTAAAAAAAATCCAAATGGTTATAACTATTTTTCCTGCAATCCACAACATTGCGCATTCTCGCAAAAGAATTCAGTACATCCCAAAAAAAAATTTCAAAAAATACCCACTGAAGCCTGCAGAGCGTCACCCCGTTTCCTCCGATAAACGTCGAAATTTCTCCGAATTCTAATATTTCACGCGCCTATAGACAACGTTTAAGCATAAAGACCGCGTAAAACGGCCTGACCTTGAGATATAAGCGAGGTTTGATGACATTCAAATGTGGCTGTGTTGCCTAGCTGTAATTTACGACCACGTGGTATCGTTGCCTTTTAACACGGAAAGATTTCGATATTTTCAAATAAGATTTGATGCTATAATTTACTCATCAGGGTGAACCATTTTAGAGCGAAATATCTGTTTTACTCGCGTGTTCCATAATACAGCTTGCTATCGCCTATCGTTTTGCCCGAATATCTGTAATTATCGATTTCGTTCCCGAAAATGATCTTAGATGAGGTAAGACTCACTTATGACGAATTCGATGTTAAAATCGATTCTGACCGTCCGGCCGTAGGCACGATTAGTTGAAAACGAAAAGAGCAGGAGACTTGAAACTTCAAGGTAGGTTCACAACAGTGTAAAAATTTGGAGTTCGATCCGATTTAAATTTTCCGAGATATTAGGAACAATATGTGAAATTTCGTGTTTCTTTTCCGGTGTCGTCCCGGTGTTAGGATGAAACTAAGTATTTAATGCCGATTAGTCCGGCCAATTTAGACATAAAATAGTGATCAAATGAAGAAAATTCCGACAGAGCCAATTCTTCGTAGAGACCTTCGGTTTACCGCAAGGAATAAAGTGTCAAAAGTCCCAATCAGTCCCATGTGCGCTAAGGGACTTATTCGGGGCCCTCAAAATTTTAGGTTTTTTGGATTTTTCTCGAAAACGGTAAGTTAAATCGAAAAAGTACCACAGAGCAAAGTTGTAGATCTTAAAATTCTCTATAAAAATGGTCCCCATGATTTTTTCTCTAAGACCCACTATTTCCCAGATATTGCGCTTGTAAGAATCACGTTTACCGAGTTTAACTGTCGTTCTAACTTTTTTTTATTACTTTAATCTGACTCATACTCTTCATATTCAACTTCAACAATCATGTTTTCTTCAATTTCTTCTTGTTCTTCTTCTTCTCCTTCCTGTTGATGAATGCTTGGAAATTGTTCAAATGAAAATGAATCAGTTGTTTCTTCATCAAAATCACATGAATCTTCCTCTCTTGTATTTAATTGAACATTTGAGAAAGAGACACCTTGGCAATTGGTACACGCTGGAGAACACTGCAACCCTACTTTTTTACAGCCACATTTGGCACTACAACCTTTCTTGCAATTGCAAAAAATAGTGTTGAGAAGTGTTAAGAAAGGTTGTAGTGCCAAATGTGGCTGTAAAAAAGTAGGGTTGCAGTATTCTCCAGCGTGTACCAATTGCCAAGGTGTCTCTTGCTCAAATGTTCAATTAAATACAAGAGAGGAAGATTCATGTGATTTTGATAAAGAGAAAACTGATTCATCTTCATTTGAACAATTTCCAAGCATTCATCAACAGGAAGGAGAAGAAGAAGAAGAACAAGAAGAAATTGAAGAAAACATGATTGTTGACGTTGAATATGCAGAGTATGAGTCAGATTAAAGCAATAAAAAAAAGTTAGAATGACAGTTAAACTCAGTAACCCATATCAATAATCTTCATATTATTAAATAATTATTGTTCCTGAAAATAACGTCATAAAGGTTCGTGGAATAGGCCTACCGGGGATACCACGTTGAAAAAAACGCGCCGAGTACACTACTTCACAGGTGGTGTGGAAATTTGTGAATATCATGTAGAACGTGATTCTTACAAGCGCAATATCTGGGAAATAGTGGGTCTTAGAGAAAAAATCATAAAAAACCATTTTTATAGAGAATTTTAGGATCTACAGCTTTGCTCTGAAGTACTTTTTCGATAAAACTTACCGTTTTCGAGAAAAATCCAAAAAACCTACATTTTTGACCTTGGGCCCTGAATAAGTCCCTTAGTGCACATGGGACTGATTGGAACTTTTGACACTTTATTCCTTGTGGTAAACCTAAGGTCTCTACGAAGATTTGGCTCTGTCGGAATTCTCCTTATTTCAATTGTCTAAATTAACCGGACCATATTGCTCAGGCGCAATTTTCTATAACATCTTTTGATGACCGTTTGTGATCAGAACGATTTTCAAACACAAGTTTGAACGAACGCACGCAAGCTGATGACTTTTACGTCAGTGATTTTCCAAAAAAATATTATCAGGTTAAGTTTTACTCCATTTTCGGTCGATTTAAATTTAGAATCAACCAACCACTGAATCATTAGAAGTTTTCTGAAACCCACTGTAGATTCTTCGTTCAACTGATTTCGTAAAGGGGTCAAGTTCAACAAGGATTGACATTTGAACCAATTATCAGGATTCAAGGAAGCCTTACATTTTTTTCAGGCTAAATATTACGTTAGCTGAAGTTCTTATCAGTAATGTTTGACAACACTCGAACAGATAAGTATTTCGGTTTTAAAATGGTCATCGAAGGCTCATGTGAAATTTCAACACAATATCTCCCGAACTATGAGGTTTTCGAAAAATAATCACACAATAATATATTACAATATATTCGAAAACAAAATTTTCCATTTTTTTTTTCAAATTGTTCTACTGACACGTAAATTGTGCGTTGTTATGCTTCAACTGATTGACAAGTTTCAACTCGATCTCATTAGTTGTTCCCGAAATATCAGGAAATTAAACTCAAAATTCAAATGACCATTACTTCGAAACCGTTAAACCGATTTGTCCCATTAACAAACGTAACCGCCGCATTTCAATGCGAAACCTAATCTGAAAGATTCAAGTCACCAGCCCGCTTCTCGCGATCGGACAGAATCGATTTTGACACCGGATTCGTCACCAGTGAGTCCAACCTAGGCGTTTGAAATCATTTTAGGGAAAAAACTCGAGAAACACAGAATTTGGACAAAATGATAGCGCTGTTCCCCAGAACATGCGCGCAAAAATTAACCTTTAGTACCAACATACAAATGCAGTGTTGCCAAATATGCGAAATATTCTTAGAAATCAGAAATTTTTATCAAAACCTAGTTTATAGTTTGGTAGGGGTTACATTCCATTGCGACCTTAAGGTCGCCTACAGCTCGCCCTCAAGCTCTAGAGCTCTATTGAATTCTAATATCTGTGAGGACTGTGAGGGCTTCAAGGAGGCTAAGTTCGCATTCCTCCCATAATTCTCCTGGCCAAGACATTTCTTGCGCAGGCTCACAATGGCGAGGCATTCTGTGATCAGGTGAACGAACTTTCCTCCTCTTCCTCACAGAATCTGCACTCGTCAGTTTCTGATAAGCCCATTCTCATCATGTGCTTCCTCAGGCGACAGTGAGGAAACCAGTGAGGAGGCGTAACTTTTTCTTACTGAGATCCAAATTACTTTTGAACCTTGCATTTCCAAAGTTCCGAAGGAACTTTTTAGAGTGTTCCATTCCTGGAGCCTCCAGAATGATCCTCTTTCATTTTCTTCCTTCTCCAAAAACTCTTTCTTATAAATGCATTTGCCTATACCACAGAGACGTTCTGGGTCAGTAGGTAGAGTCTTTGCTCCCTTTCTGGCTAGAATGTTAGCCTCCTCATTTCCTTTGATCCCTGAGTGACCAGGAACCCAGACTAAGGAGACCTTGTTGTTCTTGCCTACTTCATTGAGTTTCCTTCGGCACTCCCATATCAGCTTTGAGTCGATGACATAGGAGTTCAGTGCTTTGATAGCAGCCTGACTATCAGAATGGATCACTATGTCACACCCTTGATAGTTTCCTTCCAGGTTTATGTCTATGCATCTTTCGATTGCAAGTATTTCTACCTGAAAAACACTCGAGTAGGAGCCTAGCGATAGTGTACACTTGGTTCTAGGCTCGTAGACTCCAGCGCCGGCCCCCATCGCGGTTTAAGAACCATCTGTATACCGTTTGACAGTATTTGCTTTGAAGTTTTGGGTAGTGTATTCCATTTCCCATTCTTCCCTTTTTAACATTGCATTGAGTTATATTGAAACCTTAAAAAAGGTAGCAGATCCACTTCCTTTGAAAAAAAAAACTAAAAGCGGAAAAATTTCTTTTTTCTTTCATTACGAATTATCGACAAATATCCGAGAATTACTGAGATGATTGTCATTGACTTCCATGCAAGTGGCTCTGCAAACTTTATTGACATCATTAAATTTGAGCACCTACCAGTTTTGAAATTCAGATTGAATGTGATGTTCGTTCCTCGCTTCAAAAGGCATACTGAGTCTTCATCATCAGAATCGCAGTTGGTTACGGAGATACTCTGGACATCTCCAAGGGTTTCCTTATCTGAAATATATATCATTACAATTATTCAATTGATTTTAATACTTCATTGAATTATATGGAATAGATCTCTTCCGTGTATTCGTTTACTATTTCAATCTCCGTCAAAACGTTCAATTTTCAACGGAAAAGCGATGTTTTAAATTTGGGTTCACGAATTGACTGTTTAAACGGTCGAAACTTAGCGGCGTTTCGTGACGTCACATTTCGTATCCACTTTCTCTCTCGATCTCTTCTCATTTCAAATCCTTCAATGGATATCTTATGGACGTCCATTTCAAGTCCACTGAAGGATACCCATTCCAAATCCTTCAATGGATATCTTTTGGACGTCCGTTAAAAGTCCACTCAAGAATATTCATCCATTTCAAATCTTTAAATGGATATCTTATGGACGTCCATTTCAAGTCCACGGATATTCCGACCTGAATTGGATATCCATAGGATATCCTGTGTTATCTGGGTAGCAAATATATGATGATCTTCTATCGAAAAAAAATTATAAAAACATGATGTGTCGTGTTACATGCAAGAGACCAAAGAAGAATTGAGAACTTTTGAGTACTTCTGATTGAGATAAATTCTTCTTTTCTATTATATGTGGGGATGCAAAAACTAAAGTTTGATTCTTCCAAAGGATGATGAAATATAAATACTTTTCTGATTGAGATAGGCCCCTCATATGTATCATAAATAAATATATCAATCTGGAAGTTGGATTTTGTTTGAATATTCAGGATCAAATATTTCACATCTAACTGAGAGCAATCCGAAAAAATTAAAAGAAAACTTCATGTCGTTTTAAATTCCTCAATTAACCCAATATCTTGACTAATGAAAGTGGATTATTCTTAATCGCATACAGGAAGTGGACCATTCAGTTTATTTCTGTGGACAATCCTCAAGATTTTGTAATTCGAGAATAACAGACATTTGTCAAAGTAATAAACACGTTCTTTGCCCCTCGAAATGAACGATTTACACATAATATAATATACATTCAATTTAGAATTAAACCACCTTTTTGTCAAATCAATCTAGATATGAAGAAATTGAAGAGCAATTAAATAAAAAAATTTCAAAGAGCACTGCCGTGAAGGCAGCAACTTTTGCGCGCATGTTCAATGTAGATGACCGCTTCAGCAACGAATTTGAACATGCACGCAAAAGCTGCTGCCTTCACGGCAGTACTTCTTGAAATTTTTCACTGATAAATTACTGGATTTCAATTCGATCAAATCTGTATTTTTGGCAAAATAAAATTTTGAATGGGTATATCTACGGAATCATTGGGCGGATTTTACCCATTCACTAATTCGACCTTCGTAATTAAGTCCCAAACCTACTCTACAAATATCGAGTTTCTAAGTCATTTCTTCCGGAAGTTATTGTGTTTATGGTCAGCCTAACGGCCGACTGCGTAAACACAATAACTTCCGAAAGAAACAACTCTGAAACTCGATATTTGTAGAGAAGGTTTGGACCTTAATTACGAAGGCCGAATTCGTGAATGGGTAAAATCCACCCAATGATTCCGTAGATATACCCAATCAAAATTTTATTTTTCCAATATTTCCAAAAACGCAGATCAGATCGAATTGAAATCCAGTACTTCATCGACAAATAACAGTTCGAAGTTTCTTACAGAATTAAATGAGGATGATATGATAAGAAAATCATAGAAATTTTTTTTTTCAAATTTTTCCAATGACACGATTATCACGAAATTTCGCAAAAAGTTGTATTTCAGCATCTCAAAACTAGCTGTGAAGTTTTATCAGGACTGAATCAGTATTTCTCGAGTTATACCGAAAAAATCAACGATATCGAGAAGAAAACCTCGAAATTTGACATATTTTTTCCCGATATCTCCAAAACTCATGATCGTATCGGACTGAAATTTGGAACACTGCTGTGAAATATAAAGCCCAAAGTGTGAGTGGAATTTCTTTTTGGATATGATTAACGGTTTCCGAAAAAAAAAAATTTTTTGAAAAAAATTTCGAAAAAAAATGTTTTTAAATTTACTGACAACATGATCCTGACGAAATTTGGCTCAAAGTTGCGCGTCGATATACTCCACCAATTGCCAAGTTTGAATCCAATCGCCCAAGTAGTTTCTGAAATAAGAAATAAATAACTTCAAAACTTCGAGTGCCTATAACTCCGAAACTATTCGACCGATTTGGCCCATTAACGAACTCAACCGCGGCATTCTGATGCGCAACCTATCCTGAAAGTTTAAAGTTGCTAGCTTGCTTCTGTCGAGGGTTACCGTGTCTACGGCCGGCCGGACAGAATCGATTTTGACACCGGATTCGTCAACAGTGAGTCCAACCTAGTCGATTGAGACCATCTTCGGCTCAATCATCCAATATTACAGACATTTGGACAAAACGATAGCACGCTGTTCGCCTAGAACATGCGCGCAAAAACATAAAAACACTGACGTGAAGTCAGCAGCTTTTGCGCGCATCTTCAAAGGAGATGACCGCTTTGGCAATAAATTTGAGCTTGCGCTCAAAGCTGCTGACTTCACGTCAGTGCTTTCCTAAGTTTTTTCACGTATTTCTGAGTTATTCTGGATAAAACTTCGATACCGGGGACAAATTTGAAATATTTTTTCACAATATCTCCAAACAATATAGTTGTATTAAACTGAAATTTGCCTCACTTCTGTGAAATATGGAGCTTTCCGAATTTAAAAAAAAGTTTACGAAAAACATTTTGGAAAAAAATTTTTCTTAATTTTCTGGCAGCACGATCTCAAAAGAATTCTGCGAAAATTTGCGAGCCCTTATGCTCCAACTAATTTCTAAGTTTCAGTCTAATCGCTCTAGTGGTTCTCAAAAATATCAGGGAAATAATCTCAAAATCACAAATGGCTACAACTCCGAAATCGTTCGGCTGATTTTGCCCATTAACGAACTCCAACCTTCGTATTTTGAAATACAACCAACCCCGAACTTCCCAAGACGAAAGAATCCTCTGTACGCTCGTAATCATACATACGGACGGCCGGACAGAATCGGTTTTCGATACCAGATTCGTCATCAATGAGTCCCAACCTAGTCGTTTGAGACCAGTTTCGGAAATAATTCGACAATTACAGAAGTTTTTACAAAACGATATCACGCTGTTCCCCAGAACATGCGCGCAAAAATAAATTGATTAATTAACCTCGTGTTTACTCTGATAAAATTTCAAATAAGAAAGAATATTCAATCTAGTCAGTATTCAATAGGTCATTAACTCGAAATTTTTTTTTCACGACAAACTAAAATCAAGCCAATTCGATAAACTCTTCTGAAAATATTCATTCAAAAAGAAAAAAATTGAATTTTACCTTCACATTTGTAGAAGTAAGTGCCTTGGATCTGCACGAGCAAACATGAGATCAAAACAAACAACGATAATTTCACTAAACTGGAACTCATCTTGCCAATTGAGGGAGATGTCTAGAGTTCAGATGCCAAGCTCAAACTGAACAATCACAGTGGGATTGTCTCCGCACTAAATAGGTTTTAATACTATACAACTATCCAGAGCATGAGGTATCAATTACTCTGGGTTGACCAACGGATAAAAGCACTTCCTTTGTTTAACAAAATTCGATAAACATTTTTCAGAGATACATATTTTAATTCAATGAAATCGATTGACATAATTTCGATTTTAAATTTGAACAGCTCCAGATTAAATGACTCAAAAATGAAAATGCTCTTATGATAGGGATAATGGCTCTTATGATATCTTGAGAACTTGATAAACAGTAGATTATTGTTTATACAGCTGGCATATTGCACCAATAAATTCAATAGTATTTATTTATAAAACAATTACTGGAATCTAAAATCTATTTGCAATTATTCATATTGATAACATAGATTTCATGAATTTAAAGATGCAACGATATCTTTAAGTGTACTAGGAAAACTTTGGTTGTATTTTTCCTGTACTTTCCGACACAAAACGGATTTAGGTCAAGATAGATAGGATTACTTTTTTCATGCGCTTGTTCTAGGGGGAGCGATATTATTTTTCCAAAATACTGTAATTTGCGAAGCATCACCCGAAAATGGTGCTTAATGTGCTGAAATTTTCAGGATGAGATTGGAGCCAGAATACCTCGGCAAAGTTCGTTTCTGGAAAAATGCACATATATATAACTCGAATACTCCCGATCCGAACAAATTGAAACTAAGTGGTGCGATTAGTGCCACTAAAGACAAAATTCTGAAAAAGCACTGACGTGAAGTTCAGCATGAACATTCAAGCTGTCATTTTTGAATAAAGTACTGGATTTCAATAGACGACTTCGGCCCAAGTTGCCAACCCACAATTTTCATTGTGGAACTGGAATTTCTGGATAAATTCGACATGATAAGGTTCGCGTTATTTATGAATATCCGTAAAAATTGCCTCGGCTCATCAAACAAGATAATTCCTTCCAAATATAAGGTTTTGTAAAGATCATCTCTGATTGGCGAATGAAGATAATCGCTACTCCCTCTGGTGGCTATCCGAGTAACCCGAGGTACATACATTATCATTGACAAGTTAAAAGAAATGTTAAGAAAATGAGAATGTTTATGCATTTTTCTTGGCGTTTGTGTAATTTTACAAGTGCTTCTACTGAGGAAAAGCAAACACAAATGTCCCTTCCCATAGATTTCCACACCACGGTGAAAAATTTGGAGTTAGGGTGAAAGAAACTTCCTTTAAAAAGTCGGGCCTGAAAGTGTTGAAGAATCGATAAAAACCAACAAACAAGATTTATGAGAGTCTGTTACCTGCATTTTACCGATGACGATCATTTTTATAGAGGTAAGCACGAATTGCTCATGAAATATTAGATCACATTCATGATGACAATTTTTTTCCAGGCCCATAATCCAAGTAAAGAAATTTACTTAAGAGAAAAGCTATGCCTTCCAGAAATCTGCCTGTTGAACTGATCATTAAGGAACAACGTAAATGTTCTAGTGATAGAACTGACTATTGAAAAAAATGAGTCTCAACAAGGAATTATCTGGTGATGAATACTCTTCGCTCAAAGTGCTTCTGCCGATGAAAGCAAAGTTGTACAAGGCTTATTTATTACAGCTTTTTCAAGACCAATCATACGAGTGTTGGAAAATTTATTTGTCAATCCATAATGAATAAGGCTTACGGTACAAGTAGCATTAGTTTCATGTGAATGTATTAATTTTATTCACAAAATAAATTGAGTATTTAGTCCTTCCCTATAAAATAGTAAAGCTATCAGTATTTGTCTATTATTCCAAAAAGTATGATTTACAAAGTCAATCTTGCCATTTGGATCTGAAAATAAATAATATTAAAATACTGTCTAATTTTGGAGATATCCCCGTAATTTCAGAGTTGCTACACTCAATTAGATTGAAGGATGATACATACCTTCTTTATAAGAATGGAATATGTACTCCCAGTAACACTCTTGTCAACTATAAAAGTCTAAAAAGTCTTTGAATAAATCGTGAAATCAAAAATTATCAAACCAAATACTAACAAACAGTACAAAATCGACTATCAAAACAAAATCTATGTCTGTATGTAAGGTTCTCAAACTGGCCACCGTGGCGCTGCAATCTTAAATTCAAATGCCAATTCGCTGAAATTTAAGTTGGGATTCCTGATTTCATGTTAATAGTGACAAATTCATATAGAATATGTTCCGCAAATCAACTTGGTTATTTCGCTTGCCGGTTTTCCATTCCGTAAATACTAAATATTCGGTAGGTTCATGAAAAAAAGGGTAATTACAGAATTTGATTGACGAAAAAACGATCTTTCTGTCATCAAAACTACAGTCAATGTTCTATGGTAACATATCTTTATTTACTTTATGATCCAGAGAACATAGAAGAGACAACAATCAACAATGGAAAGGTATGGTCTATGGATCATAAGGTGAATAAAGAATGTTCTATGCTATGGATATATTTCACCATAAAAATTGATTGTCGTTCTGGTGCATAGACTTGATATGTCTTAGTTCTGGTGACAGGAAGATTTCATCAATCAAATTCCGTAATTAATTTTTTTTTCAGGAACCAACCGAATACTTCTTATTTACAGAACGGAAAACCGGCAACCGAAATAACCAAGTTGATTTGCGGAACATATCCTTTATAAACTTGACACTAATAACATGAAATCAGGAATCCCAACTTGAATTTCAGCTCAACAATAACCTATATTCGGAAGAAATTATCTTGTTTGAGGGGCTGAGGCATCTTTTACGGATATTTATGAATAACGCGAACCTTATAATGCCGAATTTGTCCTGAAATTCCCGTTCCCCAGTAATAGTAAATTTATGAAGAAAATTGTGGGTTGGCAACTTGGGCCAAAGTCGTCTATTACATCCAATCTGTATTTTGGGAAATATGGGGAAAATAGAATAGAGTAGGTTCGGACCTTAATTGCGAAGACCGAATTCAATGAAAATATTTAATTTTTTTTTTCATTTTTCTAATGATACTATCATCACGAAATTTTGCAGAAAGTTGTTCATCATCAGCATTTTCAAACTAGTTATCAAGTTTAGTCATGATTGAATCAGCATAATACATTATTTTGAGTCATTCCAGAAAACACAACAATACCGGGAAAAAAAACCATGAAGTTCGACATAGTTTTTTCCAATATCTGCAAATCTTATTATAGTATCGAACTAAAATGTGGTACGCTGCTGTGAAATAAGAAGCTTAAAGTGTATATAAGCAGAATTTTTTTTCGAATATGATGGATAGTTTCCGAAATGAAAAATTTTCGAGAAAAATTTGAAAACATTTTTTTTTTATTCACTGACAATGCGACCTCAACAAAAATTCGCACAAACTTGCGCGTAGCTATGCTTTTACTAACTGCCAAGTTTCAATCCAATCGCCTGAGTAGTTCCTGAAATATCTTTAACATAACCTCAAAATTCTAAATGGCTAAAACTCGGCTGATTTTGCCCATTTTGAAAAGCAACCTGCACTCAAAGTCTCAAATCGAGTGGATTCTCCGTACGCCCTTAACCGTGCCTACGGCAAGAGAGCCGGACACCGGATTCATCATCAGCATCAGTCCAATAGTCGTTTGAAAGCATTCACGGGAAAACATTTCGAAAATTACAGATACTTGGACAAAACGCTGTTCCCAGAATGAGCGCACGAATTTTATCTAAATCTCCGAATTTGTTCATCAGATAATTCTTAAATTTGGCATGAGCCTTTTTATCCGCACGGATACCAATTTTATTCAATTCAAAGGAATGTATTTCTACCTAGCTTTAAAAACTAAGTTTGATTTACATGTTCCAGCATTGAAAAATACTGCTTTCATCGTAAATAAATGGATTTCTTCATTTCGGAATATATTGAATTGTCACCCAAAAATATAGACGGTCCTGAACCTTTCATTCTTACATTGTGCTTTTTGTGTAGCCTAGCTTGCACTATTAAAATTTGATATGAGCCTCTTAACCGAACTCTTTATGCTTTTTGTTCATTTATTATCTCATTTACAGAAATGATTTAGAACCAGACTTTTGCATCTGAATGAAATTGACTTGTTTCAGTATTACAGTGAAGAAAATTGAATTCAGAGTATCGATATCTAAGAGTTACCTGAAAGTACAGTTACTGTACCTGAAAGTACTAAAAGTTAGCCACCAAAAATTCATCTATTGAGATTTCTGTGTTGCCTAACTTTCACTCTTCATATTTTATGCAGGTGTAAGTATGTTACTATGTATGAGCACAATAAATTCATCTTATACATGCTTTCACACAGGGTAGATTGAATTATCACCTGAAAATATTCTTACTTCTGAACCCATCATTCGTGAATAGGTCTTTTGTGTTGCCTACTACTTCCTATTGAAATGCAACCTTACGACGGTTGAAACTTTTCGTAATCGATCTGATTTGGCAGGTCGTGAATCGAGCACAATGAAGTCGACTTATTTTAAACAGATCTGAGAAAAATTTAAAATTAAATAGCGACGTCCAAAATCCAAAAAACAATAATAGCTCTGTGACTGCAACCATAGATTGCTGTCGTCGTGGCGTGACGTTTCACAGAAAAGTTGATGACGTCCGAAATTCTTGACAACATTTCAGAAGTTGGAAGGAGAATTTTTTGGGTTGCTTCTTCAAACAGTACACATATCTTTAGTATCATCTATTACTGTGTTTACTCTCAAAAATCTAGGTATGGTAACAGGAATTATAGTGTTTTCTTCCTTATTTACAACACTTTGATATTTATTGCAGCCGAAATGGATCAAATCACAAAATTTGTTGAACCTGGCAGACAGTTTGCTAAAGACTCGATTAGATTAGTCAAAAGATGCACAAAACCTGACAGGAAAGGTAGGAATTCAGCAGATATTCTTATTAAATTTGTTACATTTTCTTGTTACTTATAAATTCTCCACTCAATCAGATGATCTAACGAAAAAATGGATGTTTAGAAGACAAGATTTATATAATCGTACTTCGAGATATGTTTCACAGTAATTTCGACTGCTATTGAGCATTTGTTCATTTGTCTGATGAATTATAAAGTTAAGAATATAGTTTCAATAATCTGCAGTTAGAAATTCTAGTACCTATAGATTCTGGTAACAAGGATATGTTATTACTAGGACCAGATCGCACTATTGTTGACTTGATATCTCTTTTTTATTTCTCAATTTCGGAAAACAATCGTTTAACAATTGATATAAATAATAATAATAAGGAATTTTGAATCTGCTGAATATGAGTTATGTGTGAAAGCAGAAAGGAACATATGGATTCCATAAAAGATGTGATATTGAAGTATTGGTTTTAAATTCAGATTGGGGTAATTTTATTATAGTTTTCATCATAGAATTTTCCTTTGAAGTACTCAGTTATATTAAGATAGAATAGTAACATACCTATAAATTTTCAGAATTCCAGAAGATCGCTATTGCTACAGCTATAGGATTCGCTATCATGGGCTTTATTGGATTTTTCGTGAAACTGATCCATATACCCATCAATAACATTATTGTAGGAT
This sequence comes from Myrrha octodecimguttata, assembly GCA_958510865.1. Taxonomy (NCBI): domain Eukaryota; kingdom Metazoa; phylum Arthropoda; class Insecta; order Coleoptera; family Coccinellidae; genus Myrrha; species Myrrha octodecimguttata. Next base: position 54,531,242 of record OY294058.1, on the reverse strand, counting down.
CCTAATTATCTCATCACCCTCATTATTTAATTCATTTCAATCATGAGAATAAGATTGACATATTAGATGTGTATTAATTTCGTTGTAATGATATTTTGTACTGTTTCATGAAATAAATCTAGTTGTTATAAGGGATACACTCTTTCTGAATTCAAATTAGTATTATTCTCCATCGACTCAAATTATTCATAATGTCATAATCAGGATAGGACAAATCAATTCATCTTTAAATAAATCTCAACTATTCTCATGAATTCATGAACATTCTTTAATATTTAACTTCAATGATGATACTGCTTTGTTTCAATAGAATAAATGAACAAAGTGTAAAATACAAGCTAGTTTATAGTTTGGTTGGGGGCTACATTCCACTGCGACTTTGAGATCGATTGAGCCTCCATCAGAGCTGTTTTCGCAACTCTAGGGCTCTGTTGAAGTCAAATATCTGGCTTCAAGCCCAGAAGAACAAAATAAATAATTTACCAAAATTTACAACTAGCCCAAATGAATCATTTGTGATAAAAAAAAGTTTTTCCAAGGTAAAACTAATTTTATTAAATCCAGTATTCCACAGATTACATGTTTATAAGGCACAAATTTAAAAATAATCAAACCCGTTTTTCGTACAGGTAACATACACAAATCTGTTGAAAACCTGGAATTTAGTAACAGTAGTTAAAAGAAGTTCTGGAAAGTATCAAAACGTAGAAAAATAATGTAAAAAGCACTTGTGCATTCAGAATAGGTTAACGAGGAAATATGGGAAGATATATTCTAATGGCACATGCTTGGTCTAAAAATCAGCCTAAGATAACAAAAAAATTTCTAAATGTTTACATATAGGAAAGATATAATATAGATTTTGAAATTTTTCAGTAGTTATCAATAAAAAAGGTCAAAAAAGTTTTTTTTTTAAAGAAAGCATCTTTCCTTCGAATTCTGACTCAATTTCCATTCAGGTTTGAAGAAAATATCCAAATACAAAATTACAACTTTCGAATGATTCTCAAAATCATAAGAAGTCAGAATTCGAAGATACTAGAAACTGTTTTCGTGTCTACATAAATCCTGAGAAGCTGTTAGACTAGTGATACGCATTTACACTAGAATTTAGTAGTGATGCTTCATATATATTTCATGTATTTATTATATAGCTAAATTCAACACGGAAGATGTCGAATTCTATATCACAATTTTATAAGCTTGTTTTGAAGTCCACGAACTTATGCCGATCTATTGTTCTAGAAACAATAAGGCACAGTTTCTTTATAAAAAATATATGAAATGATCATTTGCATTATATTAACAATGATTATTATGGTTCATTCAAGCTCGTCTTGAAAGCGAATTTATGGAAAATAAATTGCTTAAGTAACTAAATGAAAAAAAAACATTATAAAAGGAATGTGACAGTTTCAACCTATTAAGTTTCTTAACTTGAAATATTTCTTCCTGTACAAATTATTGTTCTTGATAGTTGAAAGGTGTTTTGTGATATATATTCATCCACAATACTCTTTTGAAACATTAAATATTTTAAGTGGTGTTACATTGCTTTTATAATTTCTTGGAGATAAGAATAAGGTGGTGAAAAGTATGTCGAGGAAAGGTACATAATATCCATTTTTAAAACTAAGTAGATAGAAAAATATTCACTGATAACAACGGTTAAATATTTAAAAATGTGATAATAAAAAAATGATAAAAACGCGGCAGTAAACATCAAAAACTGTTATATTATATAAATAGTGTACAAAGTAGATTTTTTCGAATCATATTCTATTCTTTTGGAATGCTGTTTCTTAGTGGTTCTGCCGTGATATATATTATATAACAAACTATAATTATCAACATCTAAATACTCTTAATAAACACTCAGATCTGGTAACAAGTCTTAGTCCATCTATTCATGAAAAGGTTTGAAAATCAAGAATTATTGAACGCACTAGTATTCATTATTTCGAGACCACAGACGGTAGGGTCCATGCTTCTATAATCTTCTTAACACTAAATGGTCACAGTTAATGATAATGGAAGTTTGTTTTCAAGGAATAATGTAAAGAACATACTATGTGAAAAAAATTCTTTACATTATCCTGAAGATATCAACTTCTTTTTGAGGAGATTAAAAGAGCATGAAGATCTATTATATTTGGACAATACCCATGAACGAATTTTTAAAGAATATTCTAGAGTTATAATTTCTTGTATGTGAACATAATTTAGTATTTTATGTTGAAAAATTTTGAGGGAAATGTTTGCTTGTTTGAAATTTTTTTGAGTAAATTCAATGATACAAGTTCTATTCACAAAAATCTTATTCATATCCTTTCTTATTAATTTTTGAGATTTTTCTCAAAGTATTGGAATGTAACGAAAAAGATTTCATTGCTTGGTACTGAAAATGGATACTCATTGTCAAAATGAATGAATATTGTCCAAACATTTTTTTAAGTAATTTTAGGGCCGGTATTATGAAACTATTTTAACAGATAACCAGCTGTTAACTCTTGTATGAAGTACACATTAGATTCAAAAATTACTTTTCTGATGGTTCCTATTACCGGCCCTAAGAAGTTGACTTCGAATTGGATAGCTGAAAATCAGTTTTACAGTGAAGACTCAGTTGAATTAAAAAACATTCCATAACACAAATAGAAATATGGATTTCAAACACAAAAGTGTATAAACCTATTGAATTATAATCGAAAACCCTAACGATAACATGGCTTAAAATTTAATTGTTGGACTCAAAAATAAATATACAATATATGAACTTCAAAAATATAATAAAATTCTCAAAAATCAGAATATTCTGCAATAAATCGTCCGATTCTCAGGTTGAACCTTATGTTAGACCCCCATTATACCAGAAGGATTGCTGTAACTTTGACTGGGATAACTATGACATTGATTGTAATAATTTTGGTGAACATGATTATTGTCCAGGTTTGTTATAAGGACCGAATTATCGTTTATTTCCTCCACTATTATCTTAGGTGGATTTTTATACTGATTATTTTTCACGTACGAAAAATTCAAACATGGCGATTCCGATCTTGTATATCCATTCAATGGCGTCGACCTGTCGAAACTCGTATTGTGTGGATTGGAGTGGCTATAGGAATGGTTTTCTATGACTGATGATACAGGGGGAAGCTTGTAAAGAGCGTCTCTGGTCGCCTGTTTGATCTGGTGTTGACATAGGGGTCGGTGATGCGCCAGAACATCTTCGAGGGTACGTTTCTGCTGTTGCAGCTCTTGCACCTGCCCCTTCAGTTCTAAATTTTGGGTTTCTAGGGTTTCAGATTCGGTTATCAAGTTGGCGGTGCGTTCGCGTTTCTTCAAACGGCATTTTGTGGCTGCGATTTTGTTGCGTTCTCGTCTACGTCTGCGTCTTTCTTCGTCTTCGGGGGTTAGCTGGAAGAAAATAAGTATTTGTAAAGAATTGCAGCATATTATTCAACAATCTCGAATATTAATACATCTGGGCTGTAATGACAATGCAATAACCAGAGAAGGGTACTTTCAGTACCCAGGAGTTCATTCGAGATTTCAAACCTCAAAAGTGTTGACATAGAGTTTCCGGATTTGGTTATGACCAGGGTTCATAGATAGAAGGGTTGCGACATAGATAAGTGAGCTTTTAGACCAGATATGGTCACAGATAAAGGAAAAGAAGAAGAAGAAGATCAGATATGGTACCAGAGGTTTTAAGGCGGCGGTTGGTGGGGAAAAATGTTGGCAAGCCTGCTTAGTAATTGCGATTATTTCGATAGTTTTTATGATGTAACCCGGAAATACAACGAAGAATGTTACATTTTCTTAGGATAAACAGGGTGTGTGGTAAACATGCGGCAAAAATTGGAAGGGTTTTTTTCTGAAATATTTTGAAAGGATATTTTATTCTTTGGTGACTTCACTAGCCTGGATACAAGCCTGGATTCTTATCATCAGTGATCGCCGAACTCTTTCAAACACACCAGGTTCGTTTTCCTAGGAGTTACATCCAGCAATTATCCATTTTCGTATGTCATCCAAATTTTCTACTGGGGTAGCTCAAACTAATGACTCAAGAAAACCCTATAAGAAATAATCTAGACTGTTTAAGTCTGACGATCGCCAAGGCCATGCATTCGGTTCACCCCGACCAATCCAGTGATCTTCGTATGTTGATGATGTCTTCAATTCCAATAGAAAATTTGGATGACTTGCAGAACTGGATGATTGCTAGATTTAACTCCGTTCAAAACGAACCTGGTGCTTGAAAGAGTTCTGAAATCACGCTTGAGAAGAATGCTTGCTTGTATCCAAGGGGGGAAAGTCATTTTAAACACTTATTGTCGATTAAGCAACTTTACATGTGCTTTTTGATAATAAAATGATGTAGCTGTCACATATTTTTTTTTCAAACTGTATCTTTGAAAAAAAAGCAGTTTTTCAAAAATTATCGTGGAATGAAATATCCTTAGAATAGTTCAAAGAAACTCCCTCTATATTTAACTTTGACTTTGGAGGTGTGTACAAGATTGTTTCGAAAAATCTTTAGGTGTTATAATAAACGGCAAGAATGTCAACATGAATTATACTTCGTATATCTCTAGTAGAAAGCAGCTTTAAGAATTAAAATAACAAAAACATTTTAGTTGACATTATCAATACTTGACTGAATTCAGCCAAAATAAAATCGTTCAAAAATTTATATGAATATCGATCTGAATACCTGAGAATCATTATATCCTGATGTTTCGCTCAGAAAACATTATAAAGAAAAAATAATATTTCCACATTATCGAAGTACCCGAGAAAAATATTTATTCATCAAATATATTCAATTAACATTATATGTAAAACATTCATTAGTTGAACCATGTTTCAGATACCTAACTGTAATGAAAACAAAATACAATATAATTAACAAGTTTTATTAGTAAATATTAAATCCATGGGTCGGAACACGTACACCAATATGCAATAAAATGAAACGAGTTTTTTATTTCAAGGTTACCATCGTAAAAGTTCATTTTGCGATAGTTCCAACCGATTACACGATGCACGTTAAAAACAATAATCATTTATCGAAATTTCGATGAACTCTGTTACCGAATTAAGATAACATGGAAATTCGTACACGACATAATCAACAATTAAAAAAAGTTCCAGAAAAGTATTTTTCCCATTTTTGACTATTACTCAATACTAGATATGTGGACTTTATGTCTGAACTATGAACTAAGAAGCTTGCCACACACGTGCTAATAGTGACGTTCCCCATGGTTCTGTTCTCGATCCCATACATTACGTCTGTTCATTGGTAAATGGTAATCTTGGATCTCTTCTAAGATCTATCTATGCAACGGCGACGTTTTTTTTTTGGATTATTGCATCTTCGACAAGAATATGTATGTCACTTACATTTAAGCGTCGCTTCACTCGTTTTTAAAATTCAAAGTGCGAGTTTTCACCGCACGAATTTGCGAAAACAAGCCCATTCTGAAGAATAACAGAAAATTCCTAATAAAATTGTTAGTTAACGAACACAATGAACAATACGGATGGCCAAGCATGGTATCAGCATTGAATTTAAATTAGTATGCTGAAATATTTGGCCTTGGAACGTGGTTCGTCGGATATTATGAACATGGGCTGGGTAAACTTAATTTTAATTTGACTGGTCCACACTTCAGAACTACCTTCCATCACAATACGAATTCAATGATTATAGTATAGGTATGTAAAGGGTGTTTCAAATTGCGCGGTTTTTCTAACAACACTGCAAATTTTACACAAGGGTTTATTATTTTCTTAGTTAAATAACTCAATAAACCGTTGATATCTAAAACAACTTAGAACCGAATGAGATGATTCATTTTCGATATTATTGGAAGTTTGCAGCGTTTTTCTTTATATTTCAGGAACCTCTGGTCGGAAATCATCCGGGTAAAATTGTTTGGGTTTAGTTATGCAACAGTAATCAACGTTCAGAGTTTTATGAAAATTCGGTTATGAGTTTTCGAGAAATAATTTTTTTTTCCCCCAACCCCTATTTAGAGTTCTTAGGGTACACCGATCCTGCTGAAAAGCTTGGAGGATCAACCCCGAGTGACACACGATTTTTCTACCAAATTTCAAGGATTTCAGTTCAGTATTTCCAGAAAAAGCCCCGGACAACGGACGGCGGACGGACGGATTTTTTTTTTATTCGTTCATTCAAATCTACATACTCCGAAAAGTAAACTGTGAAATTTTCAGGGGCGGTTAAAAATTTTTTTTCGTTGGTCGATCACTAAGGTTTATTATTTGATTTTATCAAATAATAAACGAAAATAAATAAAATATAGATGGCGCACTGAATTCGTCTGGGTATTTTGACATTTAAGAAGTGTGATGTATGCCATTTATGAAAATGGCTTCATACACGATACAACAACGCGTTCAAATTATTTTATGAAAATTAGCGTTCTGTGAAATGTGTTCTCAAAAGATTATGTGAATTTTATTGTTTACGTCATAATCGTGGATCTCAAAGCACTATTGGTCGAAATATTGAAAAATTTCAAGAGACTGGTTCGGTGGAAGATCAAAAAACTGAAAAATACAGTCGTAGCGGTCGTTCACAAGAAAATATTGATTTAGTTCGTGAAAGTGTTGCTGAAGACCCTGGAATGTCCATTAGACGACGTTCACAACAAGTTGGGCTTAGTGGATCCACAACTTGACGTTTTTACACAAGGATTTAGCTCTGAAGGCATATAAGGTTCAAATAACACAGGAACTAAAGCCATTAGATTATTTAAAACGTCGTTCATTTGTCAATTTCATCGATGAACAACCAGCTGATTTTCTCAAATAATCATGTTTTCCGATGAGGCACATTTTCAACTGGGTGGCTTTGTCAATAAACAAAATGTTCGTATCTGGGGTGAGGAAAATCCACGAATTATTCATGAGAAACCTAGCTCGTAAACGAGTCACTGGTTGGTGTGCATTATGGTCAGGTAGTGTAATGGAACTTTACTTCATTGAAAATGCTGCTGGTCAAGCTGTAACTGTCAATGGTGATCGATACCGTCGGATGATAATCGTATTTTCGTGGCCTGAATCAATGAATATTGATCTAGAGGATATTTGGTTTCAACAGGATGGCGCTACACCTCACTTTTACAAATGACACAATTGATTTAATGAGACAAAAATTTTGTGGACGAATAATCTCCAGAAACGGTGATGTCAATTGGCCACCAAGATCATGTGATTTGACACCGATGGACTATTTTCTTTGGGGTTATGTGAAAAGCCAGGTCTATAAGAATAATCCACAATCGATTCCTGAACTAAAGGATGAAATTATTCATGTCATTAGTGAGATAGATCCTCAATTATGTCAAAATGTCATTGAAAATTTTAACAAAAGAGTGGAAGTCTGTAGAGCTGCAAGAGGAGGCCATTTGACAGATATTATTTTTCGTAAATAAATCTCTTAACTGATACTTCAAATAACCAATAAAAGTTTTTGAAAATGAATGCAAATTATGCGTTTTATTTATTCTTAAAAAAACGCGCCATTTGAAACACCCTTCAGATAAGAAACAAAAGTTAGACAACTGAAAATTTAACAACGGTCGATAGACGAAAAAAAAAATTTTGGAAGTGGTTCGTATTCATTGACAGAGCGGTCATCAGTCCAGTCAATGACTCCGTCAAACGCTGCTTGATCTTGAAATATAGCAAAATAACCTTTTAGACGTCATTTCACAAGGGAGTAACAGATTTTCAACTTGATCGGATTCGTACTTGGATATATTATCTCGCGATTATTTCCTCCGGCCGAATTTAAAAACCATAATTTTCAGAAGCAATAACATGGAGACCCAAAATTCACCGAGTGTTCATTATATCACCAAAATATGAGATTTTTCTGACGTAACAGATACGATCGAGTCAAAATTTATCGATTGGTTCAAAATGTTGTAATGACACGATCATCGCGAATTTTGCAAAACATTTGCGCATCGGCATTTGCTACCTTTCAACCAAGTTTCATCACGATCGGATCAGTATTTTTCATATGATTCATTCCTCAATATTTAAACGTTGAGTATTTTTATTATTCATATTTCAAAATTTTTTTCGAACATTTTTTTTTTCTGAGTCAAAAAATTTGGGCATACCTTGAACTCTATATTCAACAGCAGTGTATCAAATTTCAATCCGATATGTTTATTCTTTTAGGGGATATCGTGAAAAAATATGAAAAATTTCATGGTTTTTTTCTCGATATTGTTGTTTTTTTTTCGGAATAACTCGAAAAATACTGATTAAATCATAATGAAACTTGGTTACTTGTTTGAAAACGATGATGGATAACCTTGTGCGAAACTTCGAGATGATCGTGTCATCAGAACAATTTGAAAATAAATTCAAATTTTTTTCTTCCAATATTCAATATTCTTGGATCTTCCGATCATATTATCCTCATGAAATCCTGTATAAACCGTCGAACTGTCATTTTTCGATAAATTACTGGTTTTTAGTTCGATCTGATCTGTTTTTTTTGGAAATATTGAGAAAATAAAATTTTGAATGGGTATATCTGCCTAACGGCCGACCCTAAAAACACAATATCTTCTGAAAGAAACAACTTAGAAACTCGATATTCGTAGAGTGGGTTTGGACCTTAATAACGAAGTTCGAATTCGTGAATGGGTGAAATCCACCTATTGAACCCATTCAAATTTTCATTTTCCCAATATTTCCAAAAATACAGACTAGATCGAATTGAAATCCATTAATCTTTCGAAGAAAAACCTAGAAAAGCACTGCCATGAAAGCAGCAGCAAATTCGTTGCCAAAGCGGTCATCTGCTTTGAACATGCTGCTGACTTCACGTCAGTTCTTTTCTAGGTTTTTTCCATTTATCAAGACCTCATGCAGATATGTATTAGGAATATCTTCATCAAAAATAACAGCTCAATAAATTCAGAATTCATCAAAACAGCTTCACCTCAAGTTGAATATTTATTCACGTACTTATTTCACTTGAACCGCAAGTAGTTATAAGGAGCACACTGCATGAATCATACTTAGAAATCCGTTCCATTATATTGTAAGGATAATCACGTCCATCTATTTTCATTACGGGCTAAAAGCGAAGATTTGAATCTTGATTTGAATCTCCAGAAACCAGTTTTCGCGTGGTTCTGCCCACACGCCTACCCGAATGTAGGCAAAGTAGTTTTTTTTAAACGATTTTCGTGCAATCGTGGTGTGTTTTATCGAAACGCTGGGCCGAACACCGTCGGCCATATTTCCATATTACCAACATAACGGAACTGCAAAACCGAACTATGTGGGATTGGTTCTAGATGATACCATCCTTATTGTTTCGCTGCAAAAAAAGTTGGAGAGACCTGCTGAATTATAATGTTTATGCATAGCGATGTAGAAAAGACTATATATTTGGCTAATGTTGAGTTAAGAGAGTCGATGGTGTGTTCTAGGGGATGGCAACAATGGGGGTTTTTCCTTTGAACGAAAATGCAGTAATTTTCATGAAAAACATTCAGAACATCACATTTCAAACATATAATTTCAATATTATATTTTTAAAAAAATGTTTGATCACCTAAAACTGAGAAATTAAAATGGGGATTTGCATTTAAAGGGATTTGTCATGAGTGCACGATATGGCAACGTCGAATTCAGCTTTCTTGGAAAGAAAAGGACGCCAAATGTGTTATCAGTTTTCTTCTAGCTGCTATAGTTCTCGAGATCTCTTCAGTAGACAACGAATTTTGCCCACCCTGTACTTCGATCTGGTAAGAGTAGAAGACAACGACTGAGCAATATAAGAAGAGCACAGACTGCCATACTGTCATATTACTGACAAATCGCAAACGGAAATTGTTTGGTTATATTGACCAAGAACACGTGTGTACCACAGAATAGGAATAAATATTTCGTTATTCTATAGCAGCAAAAACAATTCTACTAAACACCGTTGTCACTTCGTGCATGCCTGGCAAATCCCAAACCCCAATTTTGAAACAGGATTTTGAATACTTTCTGAAGGTAATTCGGGAAAATGATCAATCAAACCCATTATAATTATGTTCAAATTTGTATTTGCAGTAAAAACCCAAATTCAGACCATCTGGACAGAATTGATCTTGACACCAGATTCGTCATCATTAAGTCCTACCAAGTAGTTTGAGACCATTTTCGACTCGAAATTCGAAAATTACAGACATTTGGACGGAAAGATAACAGGCTGTTTCCCTAGAACATGCGCGCAAAAAGAAACAGCAAATTTCTGCCAAAATTTAGTGTCTATATTGAGTGTATCGATGAAATGAGTATTACTCCAAAACCATTTGTTCAATTTGAATCATTAACGAACCTAAACTTTGCATTTGGACCAGTTGAATCGATTCTCGGCCTGAAGTAAACTGCAGGATGAAGTGAATTGTACGAAACGAAACGAAACTGGTACGAGCGCGCATTAAACTTAATTTTATGATATACATAATATGCCAACATGGAAGATTCTATATCGTTTCCAACAGATGTCGTTCTAACGAATTCCAGCTCCAAACTGCATGTTATTTTCGTTCATCCAGCCTAAATTAATGAATTTGTAACGAATTAATGTAATTAACTAAATTAATGTTCCCATCATTATCGCCTCAATTGTTGTATGTACTTGGACTACAAGGAACCCTGTGGCCTCATTTTTTCCTAGACAATGAAGTTTGGTACGAGTAAATAACAACTTCGATAAAGGAATGATTCATAAATATCTTAGATTAGATATACGAAATCCCGCAAATAGGAGTTTTCCTACATGTGCTGGCAACTTTTGCACGTTATCAGTATTCAATAAAATTCTCGAGTATCGTACTTTACGCATTGATATCACTTATAATTCGATGGGGAAATGTTTCCTCGAATTCGGAAATTCGTAAGTGTTTCATCATGATTCGATAGAATCGAACAGTAGAGAGAGTAGAATTATTTGAATTGTCCAACCATACGATAATTAGTGAATGATCAACAGTGCTGTTCCTGGTGTGGCGTGAGGAAACAGTAACACACCCTGCGAGGAACAAACCCGCACGAACTACAGCTTCTTGGGGATTTCCTAAATGAACCTATGAGATTCAGTACCAATTTAAAAATAGCATCCATATTGTCAAATGGTTCGAACAATCTGTGATTTGTTAAATATCACCTCTATAAGCAAAATTTAGATCTGGCGGATCCAGCATACGAATACGATGTGGGTCGTGTTGCAACCTGAAAATTATTGGACCTAAAACTGTGCCCTGAAGCACACCGAGTAAATTTTCAATTGGAGACTAATTTCATGCCATACGCTTACATGATTAACCATTTCGACAAAAGTAAATCATGATCATTTTGATTGTTTATATCCTATTTTTCAGGTTTTTTCTGAGTTTTTCACTCCCAATATCTGGAAAAGAACTATTAGAAAGATTGAATAAAACTACTCTTTGTAGAAAACGCAGGATTGCAGGACTCAAAATATTTGTCACTAGGCAATGTTGCCTAACTTGGGCAACATTCTTCTAGGGACTGCCCAAATCCGCGAGAGTGTTTTCTATAAATGATAAATTTTAGTTAATTTTCAAATTTCTCCAAATATTGTGAAAAAGCCCGAAAAATAATGCTAAATCCTCCCAAAGATTCTTTAATCGGTATTTGTTTATCTTTTCATGCCATATAGAGTTTGCTGATTTGTCTTGGAAGCATTTTGTATGAACCAAATGTCTGTCAATTTGAAATTCACAGCCCGAAACGGTCTCAAACGAGGAGATAAGATTCAGTGACGAAAGATTCAAGATCAAACTCATGCTATCTGTCCGTTGGCACAAAAACTTCCGAAAGGAATGAGCTAGTAACTTCACGTTTCCAGCAAAGGTTGTGCATCTAAATTCCACGGTAGAGTTCGTTAATGGACCTTATAGTTCGAAGGGTTTTGAAATTATTGTAGTTTGAAATTTCTATCACTTGCTAGAATTTCTCCTGACTATGAAATTTGATATCTCTGGAATTGATTGTCTATGGTCATTCAATAGACGATTTCGGCCCAAGTCGCCAACCCACAATTTTCTTCACAACTTCACTATCACTGGGGAACGAGAATTTCAGGACAAATTCGACATGATATGGTTCGCGTTATTTATAAATATCCGTGAAAGATGCCTCGGCTCTTCAAACAAGATAATTCCTTCCAAATATAGGTTTTTCTTAGGCTGAAATTTGAGTTGGGATTCCTGATTTCATGTTAATATAGTGTTAAGTTTAAGGAGGATATGTTCTGCAAATCAACTTGATAACTTCGGTTGTCGGTTTTCCGTTCTGTAAATATGAAATATTCGGTTGGTTCTTGAAAAAAAGGTTCATTACGGAATTTGATTGATGAAAAAGCAATCTTTCTGTCACCTGAACATAGACTTATTAAAATCGATTTCAAGCGATGGACCAAAATCTCCGGTTATAGTTACGGTTATCGACATTGACAGATAATCCTTTGCCTATATCCGTGGGTTTCACAAAGCTTGATCGTCCAATTAACGCTTTGATATTCTGTGGTGTTGTCAAAAATGAACTGAAATTGAACATAGAATTGTCTTGATCAGAACAATCACGTTATTCAGAGCTTTGTGAAACCCGCTATAAGTCAGTTTGGATAACCACAACTATAACCGGAGCTTTTGGTCCATCGCTTGAAATCGATTTAAGTCTATGCACCAGAACGACAATCAATCAGGTCGATTCTGTTTGCAAATAGCAATATTGCTAGGAAAAAGATATTGCTATCATAACAAGATTGGAATTATTGGTATTCTGATTAACGATTTTGAGCAATATGGTCTGTCACTTTAACAAGAATCTTGCTATCAACATTGCTATCTTAGCAACCTCAAAATAGTACTTGCTATGCTTCATAACAAGAAAGTTTAGAAAAGGAATCTCTCAGAGATCCATTTGTTTCAGTATTATTTCTTCCAAGAATTCGAAAATATTGAAGATAGGGAAGAATGTGCTAATAGAAATGTGTTCAAGGTTCTCTAGAATATTTAATTTTAAGGATTCTTAGACTAAAACACCGGCATAGTAAGCAACAGCTGACCTGATAATTCTAATGATCTCAACAACAGCCATCCCTTTGAATTCCCAACAGAAAAGTTCATCGAATTTCGAATTATTATCGCCTGCATAAAACTGCTGCATTTGATTTCTGGAAACCAAAATTCTATCGGTATCCAGGAAATAGGTCAATTTGACTTTAATTGGGTTTTCTGTTTCATAACAATCTCGAATAAGTCGATGTTTACATGAATAAAAAAAAGTATATGCTAATGGAAATGTGTTCAAGGTTCTCTAGAATATTATTTAGTTTCAAGGAAAATTCTTAGACTAAGATACAGCATAGGCAACAGCTGAGATGATTATTCTAATCATCTCAACAACAGCAATCCCTTTGAAGTGCCAACGAAAAAGTTTATCGAATTTCGAATTATTAACGCCTGAATAAAATTGCTGCATTCGATTTCTGATAATCAATATTTTATTGGTATCCAGGAAATTGGTTATTGGTCAATTTGACTCGTTTCGTTTCCTAACATTTTTTATGTCGATGTTTACATGAATAAAGAAAGCCGTAGATAGAGGTTATGTATGCGAAACCATAAAGAAAACTCACGAATTAGGGTTATTTTCATCTTCCTTGTAGTTCTAAAGTCACAAAATACAGTGTTGTCAGCTCTAAAATCACCTATTATGGAAGTCTATGATAGCAATATTGTTATGACAAAATTCATAACAAACATTGCTATAACACTCGAAACAGAATACGTAACATCATGGCCATATTGCTATAAATTAGAAAGATAGCAATATGACTAGAATAGCAAGGTTCATAGCAATACGCAAACAGAATCGACCTGAATGTTTTATGGTAACATAACCATAGCATAGAACAATCTTTATTTATCTTATGATCCATAGACAATACCTAGATTTTTTCCATTGTTGATTGTTGTCTCTTCTATGTTCTATGGATCATAAAGTAAATAAATATTGTTCTATGCTATGGATATAGTACCATAAAACATTGACTTTCGTTCTGGTGACAGAAAGAACGTTTTTTCATCAATCAAATTCCGTAATTGACCTTCTTTTCAGGAACCAACCGAATATTTCATATTTACGGAATGGAAATCCGGCAACCGAAATAACTAAGTTGATTTGCGGAACATATCCTATATAAATTTGACACTATTAAAATGAAATCCCAACTCAAATTTCAGCCAATCAGAGATGATCTCAACAAAATCCTATATTTGGAAGGAATTATCTTGTTTGAAGAGCCGAGGCATCTTTTATGGATATTTATAAATAACGCGAACCTTATCATGTCGAATTTGTCCTGAAATTCTCGTTCCCCAGTGAAAGTAAATGTGTGAAGAAAATTGTGGGTTGGCAACTTGGGCCGAAGTCGTCTATTGAATGAATTTTTTGTTGTTGCTGAATGGTGGTTTATTCAATATCTCAAAGCCCAACAGGAAATCAATCCTAAAAATCTCTCTCTTTCTCCCTGACAACAATATAAATTGAATTTGAATTTATTGTATATAGAATTGGCAACATGTTTACTCTAGAAATCCAATACTGTTTGTTCGTAGGACCATTGCCAACTTTCATATCGAAATAAAAGCATTATGTGCTCCTTAAAATACCCAGCGTTTTATCGGTATGAAATTGTGGTTAGTGCATGTCTGAAACTATCATTAATATTAATAATTTAGATACGAACGTACACGATATGTTGCAAGACAGGATAAAACAATATTGGCATGGCCACACTACAATACATCACTCAGAACTGAATCTATTTTCTTCCTATTACCACTTATCAGGGTTTGCGAAATTCAACAGAGAGAAGAAAATTAATAACGGATCATCTCGTGTGATTCATTTCAGTATATGTTGTTCGAATCACAGAAATACAAGGGCAGCCCGGGTCTTGATTGTCTGACACCGGCCAATCCGAAAAAACGGAAATGCCAATATACTAGCCAGAAAAAGTACACTAAGGTCCTCAAACAACGCTTCCAGTCCAAGCTCTTAGCTTTGGAATACTGTTTCTGGAATCGGAAGGTTTTTCCTAATAATACTTGGGGCAAATAAGAAAATGACACGAAAACGAAATATGAGATAAGAGCCGCCATCTTTGGAGATGTCTATGTCAATGTTTAATGAGAGAAAAAACACAACAACTTTGGAACGAATATCACTGATATCTAGAAGCCACGATGCCAAAGATTTGGCAGAATATTGTGTGAATAGATCACAAGGTCTTCTCACCAATGACTGTAGAGGACGCAGACACAGTACGGATAATGAGAAGCAAGAAAATGTATACCAAAGCTCTTCAGTGGCTTGAGGAAGCATCCCCAGAAAAGAGAAGACGTTGACAGGAAGCTCCCAGGTTTGATCAGTCCAGATGAGTACTTCAGGAACTTCAACCCTGAGTCAAAATTATATCAAACTTGGATGAAGATCTATCTCAGTCCATTTTACTAAGGATTGCGAGAATTCCAGGAATACAAGTATCTTTTGGATCTTTATTGCCTGTCATTCGATAGTCAGAAGAAATGAGAGAGCCAATATACTAGCCAAAAAGAGTACACAAACTTCCTTGGGCGATACTGTCCCAACTCAAAACTTTTGGTCTTGGCTAACCTCTGAAATATCTAGTTTCTAGGAACAACAATAATTACTTCACACAAGAACATGTCGGAACACGTGATAATAGATGCGTTTGCCAATGTCCACTATCAGAAACCTCAACCAAAGTGTGGAAATGAAAACGCCAATACCTCGAAGCCAGAATGCAAAAGGCTCAGCACTGTACTCTTTGGAGTTGAAGTTTTTCTCACCAAAGGACTGTAGAAGATGAAGCAGCCGTGTAAGTATTGGAAAAGAGCAAGGATGGGGAGAAAATCAAAAAGAAGAATTACCTTCGTAGAACCTAAAACTGTCTACGACTCAACGAAACTTCCTTGGGGAAAAAAGAAGATACTGGCAGGAAGCTCATCTCGATATCAGTAAGACACTTCACAGATTCCTTGCGAGGCATTATCTTCTTTTGAAGAAAAAGTTCAGTTGAAAGTGAAAATGAGAGACAATCCTTGTAGACCAATTAGTTAATTGTCTCACAATAAGGAGTGATTAGACTGTGAGACAGCATCTGTTACTGCAAAAGACTGGCAGTGCATTTGTAGCTTTGACTATAAGCTCAAGAATAAGATACACCAATAAAAATATAATAAACTTTCTTACCCCACCCTCCATCTTGGTTTTGTCCTCCTCGCTCTCACTACACTCGGTCTTCCTTCGTCTCTTGGGACATTTGTCGAGATCCAGGAAATCGTCGCAGTCCTGCTGTAGTTTTCGCTTCTGTTCGATCGTGAGTTTGAGTCCTGCTTTTATCAGTTGGGAGCAGGTGTGTTGGACGCTGGGCGGATTGTTGGCTGTTGGAGATTCTAATTGGGAGGAGCTGGAGGAGTTCGAATCGGTGGAGACGTTCGTTGGAGGCCCATTTTTCACCTGGAAGGAGCAGAAAAATTCTTATACAGTGCCAGTCAATATTATGGAACGAATTCATTTCCTCAGGAGATAAAAATTTGGCAACAAAATCCTGAAACAGGTCAATTTTTGTTTCACTTTTACCAAATTTTATGCATTTTTGAAGGATTTTTGTTGCACCCTGTGCCATCAACCCTCTGAATTTTTTGATAGAGAAAGTGGGTCATATGGTACTTTTTTGGCAAGGTCTTTGTATCTTCTTTACAGGCGTGCAGAAATTTTCAAGAAAAACTTAGTTAAAAGAGGTTTTCAGTATGTACACTTTGTCATTGCTCATTTACTTCGAGACGATGGTACCTGATGAAATTTGTCACCGAATGAAAGTCGATCATTACAGTTTTGTTCATGCACAACTTTCAACCCCCTCACGTGCAAAAACTTTTTTTCTCCATTAAAGGGTTCGTAGGGGTTGAAAGTTGTGCATGGACAAAACTGTAATGGTCGACTTTCATTCGGTGACAAATTTCATCAGGTACCATCGTCTCAAAGTAAATGAGCCATGACAAAGTGCACATACTGAAAACCTCTTTAAACTAACTAATTCTTCAGAAAAAAAAATTTTCTTGAAAATTTCTGCCCGCCTATAAAGAAGATACAACAACCTTGCCAAAAAAGTACCACATGACCCAGTTTCCCTATTCAAAAAATTCAGAGGGTTGATGGGGATGGCACAGGGTAGAACAATAATCTTTCATAAACGCATATAAATTTGGTAAAAGTGAAACAAAAATTGACCTGTTTCAGGATTTTGTTGCCAAAATTTTTCTTATGAGAAAATGACGCAGGAAGCAAAATAGGCAGTTCAGAGCTCAGGGTTTATAACAAGACAGTGTGTAGCTACTCTCTTATCCACTTACACTTTCTGCGTCTAACGCACGTTTAGGAAACCAAGTTCCCTTTGTCAAAGACATATCGTTACTAACTCAGCGTTTATGTTGAGTGAAGGTCATGATGAAACTTACTTCAATGTAAGAGTCCAGGATTCTGTGACAAATATTAAAGATCAAAGCAAGAACTGTAAAGGGCAGCCTGTTTTGAACAAGAACAAACCTTAGTTCTCGTGTAATATCAGTAAGGTAGATAACAGGTGGTTGCTATTTTTGAATTGTCAAAGAGAGCTCAAGAAAGCAACTTCTTTCAAAAGTATGAATCATCTCATGGTCTTTTAGAAAATTCCTTCCAAAACGCTAACTGACTTTAAAAAGTGAATTTCACCATATTAAGATAAATAGAATTATTTCCTACTCGTGTCGATATATAACATTCTATGAAACGGGATGATGACTCCAGCGGGAATATTCCCATAATAGAAATTTATGTTGGTCCCAGGTGTGCTATTTGATGCTCCATCGTAAAACAAGTGGGCCAAAGCTAATTGATTAGTAATTATGAACTTTCAGCGAGGGAATTGTTCTATAGCGCTCCCTTAAATGGAATATTTTCATCCGAATCATTAAAAAAATATGCAGTTATATATTATAATGAAAGTTGTAAATATGGGTCAAATTACTCATTGCGACAGATGGAACTAGAATCTAACTTCCACTACAGTGACTATATATACATATTCAGGTGCTTCTGAATTTATGCGAAAGATTTCAATGGGCAATTCTTTAGCTAAAATTTAGTATAATTTTTGCTGAAGAACTACCCATTGAAATCTTTCGCATCGATTCAGAAACACTTTGTATATGATAAATAAATGATACAGTCATTCTAGACCTTCTATGAAAGGAAGCTTATGAAGAGTTTTTCAATAGGGATTCCTGGAATTTGACAGTTGCTAGCGGCCATATTGTTGGAGCTAAATATGTTTAATAGACGACTTCGGCCCAAGTTGCCAACCCACAATTTTCTTCACAAATTCACTATCAGTGGGGAACGGGAATTTCTGGACAAATTCGACATGATAAGGTTCGCCTTATTTATAAATATCCGTAAAAGTTGCCTCGGCTCCTCAAACAAGATAATTCCTTCCAAATATAGGATTTTGTTAGGCTGAAATTTAAGTTGAGATTCCCGATTTCAAGTTAATAGTGTTTATAAAGGATATTTTTCGCAAATCAACTTTGGCTATTTCGGTTGCCGGTTTTCTGTTCTGTAAATATGAAATAATAATAATAATAATAATAATAATAGTGCTTTATTTCAGATCATATTCATCACAAATTGCTCAGTACATGAAAATGAAATGGAATAGTGTCTAAAAGGAAAAATATGAACTATATCCTATCATGCTAAATAATCTTCATTTCCATAAGGCTCTAACTCAACTAAATATTTATACAGTTTCTTTTTAAATTTTTTTATATCAGACATCATAGATATATCTTTTGGCAAAGAGTTGTACATTTTTAAGCATCTGTACTCAGCTTGCTTCTGGCTTTTTGTTACATTATGCCTAGGGTATATATAATTGTTATTCCTTGTGCCATAATACCTTTTTTGGTTTTAATATTTATGAAATAAATTTGGATTCTTCTTGATGAAAATAACACATTCTTGAATGTATATAGCATATATAGTTAGTATTCCCAATTTCTTGAATGTACCTGTACATGATTGATCATACCTCATGTTATTCAGAATTCTAATTGCTTTTTTCTGTAGTACAAATAGAGACTCTATGTTTCCGGATCCATAGAAGATTATGCTAAATCTCAGTTTGGCCTCTATTGTTGCGTGATACACCATCTTCAAGTTGCGTTGACAAATGTATTTCGATGTTATTCTAAACCCATAAATTGCTGTCTGCATTTTTGTACAAAGATTTGTAATATGTTCCTTCCAGTCAAGATGACTATCTGTGTGAACTCCTAAAAACTTTGTATGCTCCACAAGTTGGTACTTATTTTGATTGAGTGTTATGGAATTAATATTCGATTGGTTCCTGAAAAAAAGGTTAATTACGGAATTTGATTGATGAAAAAGCAATATTTCTGTCACCAAAACATAACATATTAAGTCCGTGCACCAGAACGACAATCAATGTTTTATGGTAATATTTCCATAGCATAGAACAATTTTTAATTACCTTATGATCCATAGACCATACCTAGTAATTTTTCCATTGTTGATTGTTGTCATTTCTATGTTCTATGGATCATAAAGTAAATAAAGATTGTTCTATGCTATGGATATGTTACCATAGTACATTAACTGTCGTTCTGGTGACAGAAAGACAACCGAATATTTTATATTTACGGAATGGAAAACCGAGAACCCAAATAGCCAAGTTGATTTGCGGAACATATCCTATATAAATTTGACACTATATACATGAAATCAGGAATCCTAACTTAAATTTCAGCCAATCAGAGATGGTCTCAACAAAACCCTATATTTGGAAGGAATTATCTTGTTTGAGGAGCCGAGGCATCTTTTACGGATACTTATAAATAACGCGAACCTTATCATGTCGAATTTGTCCTGAAATTCCCGTTCCCCAGGGTTAGTTGATTTGTGAAGAAAATTGTGGGTTGGCAACTTGGGCCAAAGTCGTCTATTGGATTGCATTTATTCAGTCAGACTGGAGCAATGGAGCATTTGAAAACGGACCTCAAACTTCATCAAAAAATCATTTTCAGCGAGTCCCATTTCTGAACAAAAAAAATTGGACTTTTCAATTCACATGAGACCCAAGAGCATCCAATGCATCCCGAAAAAGTAACTCTTTGGTGTGATTTTCAGGCTGACGTAATCGGTTAACAGAACGTCAACAATGATTACACAACTTCTTTCGGCACTGATTGGATGATATAGACCAACACAATTGGACTGCACTACGTGCTACACAGCTCATTCCACATTGGACATGCTATTCGAGTAATTGTAGGACATGGTAATCTTTGGTGGAGGTGTTGTCAGCTGGCCACCGAGATTGTGCGATTTGAATTCATTAGACTTAGATTACCTCACACAAATACTTTGTTTTACTTGGGGAAGTGCTTGATATGTGAGAATTTATCTTTGATGATGATACTAACCTTGTGACTTCCATCTCCAAAATAATTATCGAGAGGGTTTGTCATGGCAATCAGGGAGTTCAAAATCTCCGGGGTCCTTGGGGTAGGTCCATTGGTTTCTGTCAGTAGGTTGTTGAGGGCATTGGCGGCCGTCTCGGCCAGGTTCACGTTTAAGTTATACATAATATCACGTTTTTTTTAACCACTTTTTACAACTAAAATCACAATTGAAGCCTGTGAGGATGCTCACAAACTGGGTTTATCACTAAGAAAAATTAGATAATGTGTCCTATACAGTTTGGTCGTCGCACAGTGTACGTTATCGACAGCTATTTTCTCGACTTTGATGTAGGGATTCTCGTGAGGAAGGAGACCTGAAAAAAAATGGAGAATGTTAGAACTGAATTTATTGACATCTGGGCTAAATGCTCTAGGTTGATGCTCGCTCCGATTTTCGATAGAAATATAAGTATCAATACTAATTTCCGTCACTGCTTTGTAGGCATGGAATCTTTCGAAATAATCGGCTTATACAGGTTGAGTTTTTAGGTTGTACATTGATTTCAACCATAGATTCCTCTCAGCAAACAAAACACGGTGATTTGTATTGCAGAATTACCAATACATTGCTTAAAATTCAATGAAATATGATTAATATAATCGGATTGCGATATTCTAGGCATTATTGCATATTTTGGAACTTTTTTGTCGAGCGTGCATATTTCAATAGTGGGACGTAATCCTGGTGCATAGATCAACCGGAAAACGCTAAACGGGTGCGGAGCTATAGAAAGATTTTATACCAAAAATCTTCTTCTGTTCAAATCCATGGAAATTTTAGAAAAAATAATCGAACAGAAAGATGTCCTTAAGCAGCAATTAAGAAGATAGGAGTATATGTCAACGCCACAAGGAAAACCTTCTCTACAAAGATATCTTCAGAAATGGCGCAAAATTCTAGTTTCGTCTATTTACGTTAATGATCGTAGAGGAATCGTCTTCGGCCTATAAGTTGATAATAACAGACAGACGTAACAAGTTTTCTTTAGCATACTTAAATGATGATGTCAGCAGCTTCTACGCGCTTGTTCACATTGCGAAATGGCGACTTGGAAATTTCAGTGAAAATTAAATGAGAAAAGAGAAAAATTTATTCAAAATTTTCAAAGGATAATTCTTCTCATTTGCACTATTAATGTTCTAAGTTTCATTTCAACCAGATGAATATTTTTCGAGTTATTGAAAAATCTAAATTTCAAATGGCTGTAAAACAAAAATCATTTGGCAGATTTGGCTCATTAACGAACTCAACCGAGATACTCAGGATCAAAATATCACCAGACAGAATCCACTGTTCATAATCCAACCGAGTTTCATCTCGATCAGATAAATATTCTTCGAGTTATTGAGAAATCAAAATTTCAAATGGCTGTAGCACAAAAACCATATTTTATTCGAGATTTTATTTTATTCGGCCCAATAACGAACTTGACCGAGATATTCAGTTTCTTAACCTAACCTGAAAATTTCAAGTCTCTAGGTCCTTCCTTTCGAAAGTTACAGCGCACACGGCCGGACGGACAGAATCAATTTTGACCACGGATTATTCATCTGTGTCCAACCTAGTCGTTTGAGTCCGATTTCAGCTCAGAACTCGAAAATTACAGATATTGTGACGTAACGATAACGCGCTGTGCCCTAGAACAAGCGCGAAAAAAATGTCTAATTTTGTATAGTCACAAAACTAGTGAGCCAGCCGATCCACCTTGTCGATATATTCGTTTTTTTATATCGATAAATTGAATGGATTGTCCGCAGAAACTGTACTCCCCATCATTTGAATTTTAAAAAACACTTAAGAGTACCTGCATGTCATCTGTATATATTTGAAATTATCTATTACGAAATAATATCCAATTTAATAATCATTATTATAAAATTATCACAAAATATTTCACCCTATTTAAGTGCATATTTGCATGCATATTTTGCCAGTTTGTTAATGTATATAATTCGATGTCTAATGATTAAGAAGACTCATTAACTCATTTAATTTGATTTGGTACTTTTGCGGTATTATTGTGGAAAAAAATTTCACTACACTTGACCATTAAAACACTAATCTTCCATTTGATATTCAAGATTATAGACAATTTCATGCTTGTCCATTCTAATATTGAAAATTCAATAAATATCCTAATTTTCATCAAATTTATGAATGAATTATATTAAGTCATTAAACTAACCTAAAACCATTAATTGAACTCTAGAATTCTATGAAAAGCATTGTCCATAGACATGTACTATTTCTGCGTTCTGGTGACGAAATAGCATACACCTTATATTTGATCTATGTGAAATAGATACATATTTCTGTGTATTCTATGTGAACGTGGGTGGTGCTTAACTCACGACCCTTACTAGCTCAGGGGCTATCAAGGTTATTTCATCAGATTTTATAAAATTCAACGTTGAATATCTCGAAAACGGTTTATTTGAAGAAAAATAATACAGACTGATTCAGTATTCCAAAATGTTTTAGGATTCTTATAATGACTTAAGATGAACTTCATCTGCATTCTTCGTGCTGACTTCTTACAGTTTTATTTTACTTGATATTTGTTAAGAATTTATGGGCCCGAATTCGAAATTTTGAGGTTCATTCCTTGATATTTCATGAACTACTGAATCGATCAGATTGACACTCTGTGAATAGTTTTGGAATACTAAGGCGAAACTCAGTGCAAAATTTCGTGTGGATCTAATTCTTAGAAATGAAAACAAATGTTGAAAAAGTTATTTTCCTCCAGAAGTATTGATTAGATTCAAACGAAATTTGGCACAAACCTTGGGGGTCAGTATTTAGAAACAATGTTCCAAATTTTGATTAGATCCCATATTTACTTTCGGAAATATAAGGAAAAATTTTGCTGATTTTCGTTGCTATTCGGAATTTCAACGTCATATCCGCAATATCTAAAAAAGTACAGATGCAATCCTATTGAAACTTTGTAATCAGATAGAGATCACCCAGGCGCAACTAGATGCAAAATTTCTTGTTGATCTTATAGTTAGAATTTGAACAAGCGTGTAAAAGCTCCTGACCTTGTGTCAGTGCTTTTCCCTATTTTTTTTTGTTGAAGCGTCTTGCTCAAACTGGCACAGACCTCACGAAGATCCAACTATTCGAACACACCAATACGCAAATCTAGTTTTAACTTAGCATAAAATTGTAAGTCTATAATTAAAGAAAAGCACGTGTATGAAGATAACGGAGGAATTCGCACATGAAAGGAGCACAAATAAGTAGGAATATTATGGGCTCGGAATGACGATTATTCGAGAATAACACCAATCTCATAAATTCATCGTTTTATGTGGATATTTTACTTAAATACCCCATGGAGAATTTTTTTCAATTATCACCGTCTTTACTTGTATTTCAGACCTGAAAAGGTATTCAATAATTGTGGAAATCCTGTATTTTCCACGAATTTTATTGATGAGAGAAATATACTGAAATAAATACTGATTGCAGGGTTTGAATGTTGGAACTTCAAACTTCTAGGTAAAATTAAGAAATGGTGATTCAAGATGTCCCGATAGCCTTCTTGAAATCTATTCGATACTTTGAAGTTTCCATTTTGGTTTATTGAATGAACCTTATAGTAATCGCTCCGAAAAAAAATTTTGAAACCCCTTAAAAAAACTGACGTGACATTTTTGAAGTTTTTTCTGGGTTTTCAGTCCAAATATCTGAAACAGAACTATTAAAATCAAATGAAAATTGTTTTTTACGGAACACGCCCTGCGGATTGCAGAATTGCCAGATGAACAATACAGGAATAATATAAACAATAAACAAAGCGAACTGTGACGTTTCAGAGTACAAATCTGACCCTGACGAAAACATTTTCGTTCGATTTATGTCAGATTTTCAGAATGTTTGATTATAATTTGTTTAACTCTTCTCTCTGTGAAAGAAGTTTGATCTTTATTGATTTTTGAATATTTGTTAACATCATTAACGATATTTAAATTTTGAATTCGAAAATTAGAGCTATTTTAGGAAACTGATATCGCGCGACTATGGCTCGATGATCATTCTACAAATCTTTCAGCAGCTTCGATCCACCAAAAATATTTCTATCGAATAATGTGAGAAAATGATAAACCTTTGTAGAATATTTGCAACGGTTTCGAATAAAAATCTATGTTTTCCATTGAAATTTCGTGCTTTTGATGGCATACAAAGTGTTCATTTCAACTTCTGAGTGAACTCAAGTGAATTTCAGATATCCCACACATAAATTCATTAAATAGTGCTTATGAATTTTGATCAGAGCTCATGGACATTGTGACATCTATTGGATTTAATGGTAATTTATGTGTTAGAAGATTGATGACCTACATGATGAAAACGAATTCTTCTTATGCATCAGGAACCATCACAAGATAAATTAAAGGAAGGTATAAAGAGAGAAGAGGTACATTCTAAACAACTCCAAGAATTATTTGAGTATATTCTGAATCCCAATTCAAAATAAATGTATGTCAGTGAAAATCCAGTGTATCGTTCACATAGATTCCCAATAATTTTGTTAATTGAGTTAGTTCTTTTAAGGTGGCACAGGTTTTGTAGAACAACTACATTTTTATACTGATGGAGTATTTTAAGTTTTGCAACAAGGTATTCGAATTTCTTCTGTAGATTTCTTGAGAATTTCGAAAAGTATAGGAAATTCCTTAGGTTTGTCTGTTCGTTCAGAAGTTGACTGCAGGGATATTAGAGTACTTTCATTTTTTTTTCGAATAAACTATCACAAAGTAACGGATAACTTCATCAATTATTTTGCAGTAAAATTTCAACACTCGATTCTTGATTTCCGTATAAGAATAGCATAACTGAATCTTCCAACTGTTATATACGTGAAATATTTCCAGTATCAACAGAGAAAAAAGTTTCTTCAACATTTGCAAGGTCTTTGGAATTATTGAATTCACATAATATTTTCTTAGATTCATTATTTACCCCAAGTAAATTCACATTTTGAAAAATACGTAATTACTACGACCTCTATGTAGAGAGATCAACTTTGTGTAGTTATCTGAAAGGAAAATGACTATAACCTAACATTTTCAAAATATACACAGTGAAATGTGTCAGAATGTCAAGGCCAACCGGGGTAGTTATAAAAGTAAATGGAGTATACGTAAAACGCTACCCTTGTTGCAAGTCGCTATAAGCAACCGTTTTTTTAGAAATTTGGAGTTGAAAATTTCAAAGTCTAATCGATACGTTTTGAAGTTGTCACCATTATTTTGCATTTTCCACGAAAATTCTTAGGAAATGAGTTTGACGTTTAAGTAAGAAGTTTTGGTTTTTTGAAGGGGGCGCCACCTTTTCTATTACTGCTTCCTCGTTCGTAGAGATCATTGAATTTTCAACAGCTTGTATCTCGGAAACGGACCGTTTCCCGACATATATTTATTTGGAAAAATCATATTATAATGTTGCTATAGGAATCACCTACTGAAGTTCGTCGAATAAGTACTTTTGAATCACCCTCACCCGTTCAGTGAAAAACTCAGTGTTTTTGAGCGTCTTCCGTATTTCTTCAACTACAGATTATCAAGTATGTAAGTTCGAACCTGTCTTTTATAAATCAATTCTTGAGTTAATGCATCGATTATACGACTAGGCATTCAAAATCAAAAAATGATTGATGGATTTCCTTCGCTAGAATAACTGGAATTTCTCACGCAATACTGAAATGTAAAATTGTTCAACCTTCGCTGTGGAGAGGTTTCCATTATGCTAAAGCCAAGAATTTCGCTAACGAGAAAAACAAATAAATAACGAGGCGTTGTGATTATTCTATACAAACAAATCTGATGAAAATAATGGAATTTATCGATTTGGAGTATTTCAATCTTGAAATAGACGATGCTCACGACTTTGCTCTATTGTATTCTGAAAGATTTGGTTCTGACTTCTGCATAATAAAGCATGTTTTTTCAAAAGCTTGAGAACTTGAAAAAATTATACAAGATAAGAATTTTGCAGTTATGAGTTTTTCATTATTAAAATCTAGTGGATAATTTCATGGCCTTTATTTGGTAAATATGATTTCCGGTATTTATCCGAGGGACTATGGATTATATAGTCAATTCCATCAGTACAATTTTCCACTACTTTTGGTTTATTATTTTATAAAATCAAATAATAAACCTTAGTGATCCACCAAAAATAAAAATGAATTACCACCCCTGAAAATTACACATTTTGTTCACATTTTGAGGTATGTAGATTTGAATGAACTAGGAAAACAAAAATCCGTCCGTCCGCCGTCCGTACTCCGGGGCTTTTCTCTGAAAGTACTTAACCTAAATCCGTGAAACTTGGTAAGGAAAAAAGGGAAAAAAATTATTTCTATAAAACTTACCACCGAATTTTCATAACGCAACCTAAAATTTTCAACCGGATGATTTCCGACCAGTGCTCCCTGAGTTATAAAGAAAAACGCAGCAAATTTTCAATAATCCCGAAAATGAATCATCGCATTCGGTTCTGAGATTGGAATTCAGTGCAATAATCGGTTAACTTTTCATCCAGATTCATATATCTGAAAGAAAGATTGATTACCAACTTTTCAACACATATCGAGAAATTTTTATATTTTTTTCATTTCATTTTTTTTATTATTTTATTTTATAGTATATTTTCTTTATTTTATATTATTATATAATACAAGGTGCAAATGCCCCATCGATGTTCTCAACAATTTCATAATTGTTAGTAGTTCAAATTAAATATTTTTGGGTTTTCTCTCCCAATATCTGAAACACAAATAATAGAAATCGGATAAAATTATTATTTTACATGTATAGAAATGATCCTGCGGATAACGGGATTCAAAATTAAATTTCTTCATGAAGCTCATTCATATCTCAAATAAAACTTATGTATTATTCATAAATCACTGTTTTTTCACAACACAAAAAACCAATTCCATGAAAAAATTCATTCGAAACATTGAAATCTCAACAAATACTCTTGTATAACTATATACCTCTTTTACATGCAGAACGCGAATCAAGTAGAGTAATTTAAAATAATGAAGATTTCCAAAAAATTCGGTTGATCGGAGGTTTTAATCAATTTTGGTTTGCGTAGTACAATAATCGTCAACATATGGATATCCGTTACGGGTTTCAATCGAAATACAATATTTTTTGTACTGAGATTTTGAAATAAAGGTGAAAATAAAAGATAATAAGCATGTATATGATTAAACAAATTGGAATTTATATGCAAAAAAATCAATCACAAACCGGAAATCTCATCAATTATTGGTATTTATAGCGTCATATTTTATCATCCATGTCCATTATTTTTTATATCCACCCTTATTTCAAAGTCTCTATAAGAAAAATATTGCGGATATCGATTTATCCAGTAGAGGATATTCGCATTTAGACGATTGATGTATTTATTTAAATTTCAATGTTTCACATGAATTTCTTTATAGATTTGGTTTTTGTGTGGTGAAAAACCAATGAGTTATTTTATTCAAGATTTCAATGGTATTAGGTTATTTAACTGATAAAATAATAAACCCTTATATAAAATTTGCAGCGTTTTTGTTTCTGAGTCAAAGAATTATAAGAATTTTTCAACTAGACCATTACATTGACCAGATATTAATATCATTCAGCTCCAATTCGCTCCTTTTAAAACATTGATAATACCTTCATTCAACGAAATGTTGAACTAATGAAAAAGTGAAATATGAACCAGTTTTCCATCATCAAATGTAATTGTCGATATCAAAATTTTTCATGAACATCTCACTCAATTTCGCACTCCAAAAAATTATCATAAGTAGTATCTTTCTTCGTTTGAATTAATCTGTCAATACCCGATAGTTGTTTAATATTCAGAGTACAAACTTTGAAGAGCTTTCTTTACATTCAAAGTATACGACCATTGCCTTAAACGTTTGAAGGGGGCCCACTTTAGGTATACAAATAAAGAGGTGTGTTTGCTGAATTACTGTATTTTTTATTTGCACTTCACATCTCGGTTTGAAATTTTATAGCTCTAGTATCCGTTTGAGTTACACTGTTCCCTTTCATCTGATTTATGGGTTTGTGGTAGAGATGGAATTCAAGGTATACAGATAAAACCAGGCAGATTATCTTGCAAAAATTCTAACAAATGTCACTTCGTAGTAGATATGATCTTGGGAATAAAACACAACAAAGAGGTTTATTACGTTTTCATCAGAATGGAGCGAGTTCATACAAGGTGTCCCGAAATTATGGAATAAAAGTTTGAAAGAGGTTCTTCGGAACTTTGACAGTTGATAGCGGCCATATTTTTGAAACGACATCAGTCAAATTGGCTGTCATTTATTGGGCACCAATACCAAAACTCCACGCACAGTTTTTTTTGTTTTTTGTCAAAACATAGATAGTATAGTAAGGAGTAATAATGATTGAAATTTTGAAGAAAAAAATCGTTCGAGGAGATCCAAAGTCGATGTTAAATTGTTGTTAAAATGTCTAGAGCACGTGTAAGCGGACTGTATCGCCAGCTAAGTGAGTTTGAAAGAGGTCGGGGTTGTTATTTCGAGAAATCGCTAACCGTACGAACAGAAATCCAACTACTTTCATGAGAAGTTGTCAAGCGTGGTTTGATAATGCCCAAAATCGAAGAAGGGTAGGCTCCGGACGTCGAAGGCGCACAAATGAAGTTCAGGATCGACGTCTAAGACTTATGGCCATTAGAGACCGATTTGCGACAACTCGATCTTTGGCTGATGAGTGGTTAGGAGAACAAGGCCATCCTGTAACTGTCCGAACGGTTTACCGCCGTATGAGTATGAGGTCTTTTGGACTGCAGTATTATCGACCCCATCTTGTGTTACCTCTTACGGTTGGGCATCGCCGGCAAAGCAGAGAACGACAACAGTGGAATGTGGAATGACATCAGGTCGTCTTTTCTGATGAATATCGATTCTCCTTGCGTGCACATGATGGGTGTAGAAGGGTTAGACGACGTCGGGGAGAAAGACGTGACACTCATTTCGATGTTAAGCGTCATGTACACCGGACAGTAGGCGTTATGGTATGGGGTGCTATTGCACACGCAAGTAGGTCACCTTAAGTCTTTATTCGACGTAACATGGCAGCGCTGCGATACCTTCAAAAAATAGTGTTCTCCCTTAACTTAACCGGCTCGAGAATGAGGGTTTTTCCTGAATTTGATTTATTACTGCAAATGCAAATTTGAACATAATTATTATGGGTTTGATTCATCATTTTCCCAAATCACCTTCAGAAAGTATTCAAAATCCGATTTCAAAATTGGGGTTTGGGATTTGCCAGGCATACACGAAGTGACAACGGTGTTTGGTAGAATAGCTTTTTCTGCTATAGAATAATGAAATATTTATTCCTATTCTGTGGTACACACGTGTTCTTTGTCAATATAACCAAACAATTTCTGTTTGCGATTTGTCAGTAATATGACAGTATGACAGTCTGTGCTCTTATTTTCCTATTCCTTGGTCGTTGTCTTCTACTCTAACCAGATCGAAGTATAGCTATCACTGTTTTCCCAAGCAAAGTAACACATTTGACGTCCTTTTCTTTCCGAGAAAGCTGAATTCGACGTTGCCATATCGTGCACTCAAGACAAATCCCTTTAAATGCAAATCTCCATTTTTATTTTTCAGTTTAAGGTGACCAAACATCTTTTTTAAAATATTAAAAATATAATATTGAAATTATATGTTTGAAATGTGATGTTCTAAGGGTTTTTCATGAAAATGACTGCATTTTCGTTCAAAGGAAAAACCCCCATTCAATGTTTCAGCAAGATAATGCTCGACCTCATGTTGCCAGAGTTAGTTCAAACTTTTTTGAAGCGACCCATGCGAATCGTTTGCCATGGCCGCCCAGATCCCCCGATCTTTCGCCCATAGGGCATGTTTTGGGAAATCATGGGTAGAAGGCTTGGAAATTTAGTCCAGTTCTCACGGACTTTGGCGGCTCTGAGACATGAAGTAAAAATTTGCAAAAAACGACTACAATATTTAAGTAACAAAAAATGTTTACATGCAAAAACCTTCACGGTTTTTTATCCAAATTCTAATCATTATACTATCTATGTTGTACCAAAAAATAATTAAAATTTAAACAGCTCGTTCTGGGTGTTGCAGTTTCTTGGTCAGTTAGTATATTTCAAAACGATCGGATCTGTATTTATGGAAATATTTGAAAACTGAATTTGCGAATGGATTCATCCACGGAATGATAGGGTAGATTTTTCTCATTTATGAATATATGACCTTCATTATCGAGCTCTAAAACTGCTCCATAAATATCCAGTGTGTAGGTAATTACATCCTTCGTAAGTTATTGTGTTGATCTCCCATTCCGCCGACCTTATATTTAATATTCAAGATGATGATTTTGATGATTGAGGTCGCAGTAAAATACTCAAAACATTAAAGTAATTTCCGACAAGAAAAATAAAATTACGCATCTGAATACAAAACAAGGACTCCATAAAAGATTCACTTTCATCAAGGTACAACCTAAGGATTCATTATAATATACAATTAAGTGAAAGAAAAATCAATGATGACAAATACATTTATACATTTATTCCAAACAAAAATCACAAGATAATAGACGTACCAACACATCAAATGCCAATAAATTCAAATATAAAATGAACTTATGAAACATTGTTTTGAATAATTTTCGTGTAATACCGAAGAATGGTAGTTGAAGTACAGAAACGCCCTGGGGTAAAAACACATAAGCCCATAATTACGTATAGCTAATGATTGGGTCCAGCGCAACAAATGTAATAGCAGTATTCTATTGGACCACCGCGAGTAGACTTTTAAACTAATTTTAGATCTGATGTAATATAATCATAGTACATTAAATTTATTGATTTGAGCTTTATTAATTTCGATTCGTGATTCAATGGAATGCATGCGTAAATGGGCTCGACTCGACAAGTATAATTGTTTTCCGATTATTCCTATTTGTATTGTCAATTTTTTCCACCTAGGGAAAATTGTGGAAATTCAGAATTTAACGTTGATGGCCAAAATTGGCCTTTCTATACCTTTTTGATCCGATCGAATTGTGGATGAATAATGCTGATATACAGGGTGTTTTACGAGCTCTATGACAAACTTTGACAGATGGTAGGTGTACTTATTCTGAACTTTTTTTTCCTATGAACATATATCCGATTCGTTTTTGTTAAGACGATACAAGCATTTGAAACATTATATTTTCATGTTCAAATCATAATTACAAATGGAAATTTTGATACTATCAAAATTGTTCAAAATGTCCACCTTCAGCTTGAATGCAAGCTTCACATCGACGAACTAAAGATGCCGTTACTCTGCGGATCAGATTTGGGTCGTTTCGTATTTGGTTTGCTGCATCTTGAATTCTATCAAGTAATTGTTGATGAGATTCGATTTCAACATGATAAACAAGCTGCTTCACATGTCCCCAAAATAAAAATCTAAGGGATTTAGATCAGGCGAACGAGGTGGCCATTGTATTGGTCCTCCTTAACCTATCAATATCAATATTCGGGAAATGTTCATTCAGCCAACTGACTACTTGTCTCCCTCTATGTGGTGGTGCACCATCGTGCTGATACCACATATTTCCTACAATGTTTAGCTCTTAGTCATCAATGAAGTCAAAAAGGTTGTTCTCCAAAAAATTTTTATACAAATTTGCATTTAAACGGTCATTTATAACATGTACTGGCATAAAATCATTGTTGAAAATTCCACCCCAATCGTTTACACCGAAACGTTGCTGAAATCTTGGGTATGTTGTTGAAGTAACCATCTACAAAATTCTAACCTTCGTAACCCATCGTCAGCATGTAAAGCTTATACATTTCGTCAATGAAATGGATGCAACATTTGTCCTTTCAAAACACGCCGTACGAAATTTGGTGATAAATAAAGATTAGTAGCTATACGTCGAACACTAATCGAAGGGTTGCCACTGACAGCATCTCTTACATTTTCCTCATTTTTTACATTTACTCCAGTTAACCGAATGGCTTTCTTAGGAGCAGGATTGCCTGATTCTCGAAGTCTTCGGAATGATGCACAAAATACTGTGTGAGCAGGTTGCTGTCTATTAGGATATTTTCTTCGGTATTCTCGAGCTGCTCTTCTGGAGTTACCATTAGAATACCCATTTTCAAATACAATATCTGCATATTCCTGAGTCGTGAAAGAATGCATTGTTATTCAAAACGTACCCCAAGTGTCAAATGAATAATTTAAATAACGTCAATTACCATATCAACCGATATTTTATGTCGGTCTACTTGATCAAAACATGGAAATTAATTTTTTCAAATGCTTGTAACTTCGAAACGAGAACGAATCAGACCTATGTTCATAGAAAAAAATGTTCAGAATAAGCACAGCTACCATCTGTCGAAGTTTGTCATAGAGCTTGTAGAACACCCTGTATAAACCTCCCGCAAAATTTTCTGAGGTTTGTTTCATTATGAAAATTTAGGGAAAATTTGTTTTAAAAATTTATAAATTTCATTAACTGTTATGAGATTGCGCCGAAGTTCTGCATAAACCTTCAAGCCGTTATTTCAAAGCCAAATACCGGTTTTCAGCTCAATCAAATATGTTTTCTTGGACTTATTATAAAATCAACAAATTACGAATAAGTTGATTTGCGTGGTACACCCAGGTTCGATTCCCAACTTGGGTTTGGAATTTTTCACATGAAAAATGTCGTACTGAACGAATCAAATCTGAGTTATCGGCTGTGAAGTATTGATATGCCGTTAAATTTGGTGGGGATCGTAATAATAAAAAATTTCGAAAAAAAACAGAAGT
The DNA here is from genome assembly GCA_958510865.1 of Myrrha octodecimguttata. Lineage (NCBI taxonomy): Eukaryota > Metazoa > Arthropoda > Insecta > Coleoptera > Coccinellidae > Myrrha > Myrrha octodecimguttata. The sequence continues at coordinate 54,497,671 of OY294058.1, read as the reverse complement.
TCTGTATCTCAAAATCTATCTGTCAGATTACGCTGGAATCTTCGAACCAACTTTCAATTCCATGGTCGTTAGGCTGACCATAAACACAATAACTTCCGGAAGAAATGACTTAGAAACTCGATATTTGTAGAGTAGGTTTGGGTCTTAATTAAGAAGGTCCAATTCGTGAATGGGTGAAATCCGCCCCATGATTCCGCAGATATACCCCTTCAACATTTTGTCTTCTCAATTTTTCCAAAAGTACAGATTACATCGAATTGAGATCCAGTACTCATATATGACATCAATAAAATAACCGATGTATCCTGGTCAGAATTCGACAGAAGATTTCTAGTTTTCATCGGTAATAATTACGTGAATTTCATAACATAAACAAGCAATCAATGCGGGCATTCTACTCCCACATAACACCTTGAGCATGTGGCGACTTGAGAAGAGAAGTTGACCTCAAAAATTCCATCAAAATAATATGAAATAATTGACAGTGAAGTGTTGATCAATTTTATTATTTATACTGTCGATTAGGGAGTCCAAATAATTTCGAGTGACCTTCTTTCATCTGAATAGATGGTTTTCGAAATATTGAGAAACTGAAAAATGTGTAAATATTTTTAATTGCTCATTGTTTGGATTTAATCGATACTTGATATTTATTGATAGTCGGTAATTTAGCGTTTAGCTGTACTTTCTAATGATTGAAAATTCACCTGTCATTCACCTCTCATACTCAATGAGAAACGTGATATCAGGAGTTTTTAATTTTTTAAATTTCTTGCCGAATCGAAATTTGACATATCTTTTCCTAATATTCAATTGATATCGAATCGAAGTTAAAAGATTGGTACTATGTCGTTAAATATCGAATCCAAAGTTTGGGTGAAATTCATCATTTTTCGATTTTGGAATTTCTTGAAATTTCGTTTACCAATTTTCCAGCATAAGATTCTCAGCAATTTTCTGAACTTAATTAAAATTTTTAAAACAGAAATTTGGTCGAATAATATCGCTCTGTTCTCCAGAACGAGCTCATAAAATTAAAATTTGAAATTTCGAAAAGATGAATCTACGGAATCATTGGGCGGATATAGCCCATCCACGATTTCGACCTTTGCCCAAAAATATTCTCTACAAATATCATGTCTCGTGTAATTCGTTTTACCGCGCGTGCTCACGGGAATAGCAAGTTATCGTTTCGTCACAATCTCTGTAATTTTCGAATTTTAAACCGAAAATAGTCTTAAACGATTGGGTTTAACACCCTGAAGAAGAAATCGTGGTTAAATTCAATTATGTTCGTCCGTCCGTCCGTATGTGCTCTAACTTTCAAAGAAAAGTACCTAGCGACTCGAAATTGTCAGATTAGGTTTGAAGCTCAAATATCTCGGTTAAGTTTGTTAATGGGTGAAATCAGTCAAATAGTTATAGAGTAAGAACCATTTGAAATTCTGAAGATAATTCCTCGATATTTCGTTTAGTACTGAATCGATCACACTCAGATTTTGTGAACTATTTTGGAATACCATCGTGCAATTCATTGCAAAATTTCGTATGGATCCAGTAGTTGGAAAATTAAAAAAAAAATCATTCCAAAATTTTTCTAATTTTTGATAAAAAGTTTTTTCTATGAAATTATTGATTAGATTTCAACGAAATTTGGCACAAATCTTAGAATCACTATTTAACAACAACTGTTTGCGTTTCGCATTGGCATTGTTGTTCGCGGATGATTTCAAGTTGTCTAGGAGGATTTTGAGTCTACTTGATTGCTATCTATTGCAGGAAGACTTGAATAGAGTGGTGCAATGGTTCAAAATTAATAAAAATGTCTCTCAACATAAAGAAGTGTCATGTTGTCACCTACATTCGAAGATCCAACCCCATATATTTCAGTTATGAAATTGAATCGGGAATTATCGAACGCAACTCAGAAATTAAGGATTTGGGTATAATCTTTCACAACAATCTGAAATTTAACACCCATTTTTAGTTCATCACCAACAAAGCTTACAAGTTACTAGGTTTAGTTCTTAGAAATAGCAAATATTTTGATTGTAACACCACGATTTTACTATAAAACCCTTGTAAGACAACACCTTGATTATGCTTCAGTGGTTTGGATGCCATTAACCATAATTCATGTTGACATGATTGAAAAAGTCCAGAAAAGATTTCTTCGCTATTTATACCTGAAAAAATACAATGAGTATCCTTTCATGAAGTCATATATCTCAATGTTGGAAGATTTCGATATGAGCACATTGGCTAACAGACGCAAGTGCAACGCAGTTCTTTTCATTCTCAAGATTTAAAATAATTTAACATTTCAAGATTGTAATTTTATTGATCTTGTCAAATTTAAAGTACCTAATTTATATAGGCTTAGAAGTAGGAACATTTTTCATGTAACACCAGGTAGTTCATCTCCTATTAATAAAATGATGCTTATATTCAATGAGTTGATTGAGAAATTTGACTTAGATATATTCAATACTAGTTTGGGAAATGTGAGGAGATTGTTCTCCTAGGTTAAGTGGTTGATAGTGTTTTGTGTTGTTCTGCATATGTAATTACGTTCTTGGGTGTATGTGTTGAAGTAAATAAATAAATAAATAAATAAATAAAAAACATTGTTTCGAATTTCAATTCGATCCGATATTTCGTAGATATAAGGAGAAAAAAAATATGTCAAATTTCGTTGTTATTCGGAATTTGAACGTTATTTCCGTAATATCTCGAGAAGTACAAATGTAATCAGATTGAAACTACGTCATCAGGTGAAGATTACCAACTAGCAACTAGGTGCAAAATTTCGTGTTGATCTAATCTTTTCCTATAAGTTTTCCATAAGTTATTGCGTTTACGGTCGGTCTAATGTTCAATCGTAGACACAATAGTTTCTGGTACAGTCGGAACTATCACTGCCAATAGACGACTTCGGCCCAAGTTGCCAACCCACAATTCACTTAGCAAGTTTACTTTCACTGGGGAACGGGAATTTCAAGACAAATTCGACATGATAAGGTTCGCGTTATTTATAAATACCCGTAAAACATGCATCGGCTCTTCAAACCAGATAATTCCTTCCAAATATAGGTTTTTGTTAAGATCGTCCCCGATTGGCTGAAATTTAAGTTGGGATTCCTGATTTCATACAAACAGTGTCAATTTTCATAGGATACGTTCCGAAAATCAACTCTGTTGTTTCGGTTGCCGATTTCACGCTCCGTAAATATGAAATATTCGGATGGTTTCTGGAAAAAGCGCGTGAAAAAGGTTATTTACGGAATCTGGTTGATGAAAATGCGGTCGATTTACTGTCACCAGAACGATTTTCTATGGTAAATATCCATAGCATAGAACAATCTATGTTTACTTTAGGTTTGTTTTGGTTCCGAGTTCAGATCTGTTCGGGACGGTTCTAGCATAGACCAATAGTCTGTGGTTCTGAACTCGGAACCAAAACAAACCTAAAGTAAACATGATTGTTCTATGCTATGGATATTTACCATAGAAAATCGTTCTGGTGACAGTAAATCGACCGCATTTTCATCAACCAGATTCCGTAAATAACCTTTTTCACGCGCTTGTTCCAGGAACCATCCGAATATTTCATATTTACGGAGCGGAAAATCGGCAACCGAAACAACAGAGTTGATTTTCGGAACGTATCCTATGAAAATTGACACTGTTTGCATGAAATCAGGAATCCCAACTTAAATTTCAGCCAATCGGGGACGATCTTTACAAAAACCTATACTTGGGAGGAATTATCTGGGTTGAAGAGCCGATGCATGTTTTACGGGTATTTATAAATAACGCGAACCTTATCATGTCGAATTTGTCTTGAAATTCCCGTTCCCCAGTGAAAGTAAACTTGCTAAGTAAATTGTGGGTTGGCAACTTGGGCCGAAGTCGTCTATTCTCATAAATATTGGATAAAAGATCTTGCAGGTGCCAGGAAACCATTTCTACAAATGAATACCCTGTAACCTGAAAAAGAATCACTTGCAGGCTCATGCATGAACCAACTATTTGTCTTGAAATTATTCAAACAATCTTCTTTCGAATTTATTTCACATAGTAAGCCCACATAGCCATCCCAATATTTTTTATAAAGGGAAGGAAAAATGTATAGATGTCTGAAAGAATTACAGACAAATTAGTTGGGAATAAAAAACCCATATAAAGTAGGTATTCTTTTCCCTATGATCTGCTATCCGGTTACTGGGAAGTTATCAAACATTTGGAAGATCACTCTGAGACCAACATTAGACAAAAGGTAATTGAGAATAGTGTTGTTGAAATTTGATACAGTTAAGCTTGGCTTTGAAGAGCTGCGAAAGTTGAATGTGAAATCCAAGAACTGGAGTTTCGTACGTGGGTTATTCGAAAAAAATTCTTTTCTTAATGGAAAATGTTATCATTTCCAATTGAAGCATAAAATTTAGTTCTGTTGTCAAGAGTTGGGAATCTTTTCAGTGTGGACCTGGGAATTATCTTCACCCTCAATAACGATGAGTGATTGCGTGACCATATTAAGGGTTTTCCAATAAGAGGTGTTATTTTGAATAGCCCGCTATTTCGGTAGATGTCACTTTTGAAGCTGTCATTTTTTGACATTCGACAAGTAGAAACTACGCCCTTAATAAAAATGGAACGATACACGCTTCAACAACGCATTGAAATTATTAAAATTCACTATAAAAATGGTGAAAACTTGGCAAAGACGGTTCGTGAAACTCGAACATTTGTGGGTCGTCGTGAAGCACCTTGTCGGACCGCAATAGAGAAATTGGTGGAAAAATTCGAGCTGTTGGGACAAGTTAGTGATGTGAAGAAAAGAACTCGTGCACGTCGCTCAAGAACAGCCGAGAATATTGCTGCTGTAGCCGAAAGTGTTGAAGAAAACCCAGGTTTGTCCATTCCTCGTCGTTCTTTGGAATTAGGCATTCCACAAACGTCATTACACCGTATTTTGCATAAAGATTTGGGTCTTAAGGCTTATAAAGTTCAGTTAACACAAGAACTCAAGCCGGCCGATCATCAACAACGTCGTGTCTTTGCTGATTTGGTCGATGAAATGCATGAAAATGGTCCGGAATTCCATCGAAATATCATCTAGAGTGATGAGGCCCATTTTCACCTCGGTGGCTTCGTCAACAAGCAAAATTGTCGCATCTGGGGCTCAGAAAACCCAAGAGTTATTGTTTAAAAGTCTCTCTATCCTCAACGTGTGACTGTTTGGTGCGGTTTATGGTCCGGCGGAGTCATTGGAGCATAGTTTTTCGAGAATGAGGCTGGAGCAACAGTTACGGTGAATGGATTGCGCTATCGGGAGATGATTGATGATTTTTTATGGCCGGAATTGGATGGTATTGATCTGGACAACGTTTACTTTCAACAAGACTGCGCTACGTGCCACACAAGCAACGAAACCATTGATCTTTTGCGGGAAAAGTTTCCGGACCGTGTTATCTTTCGAAGAGATGATCACAATTGGCCACCGAGATCTTGTGATTTAACACCTTGCGACTTCTTCCTTTGGGCCACGTGAAAGAGAAGGTCTACGCCAATAGCCCAGCGTCGATCAAGACCTCAAAGATGGAATTCGTGAGGCTATTGAGGACATAGGGCAGCCCCTTTGCGATTTGGTTATGGAAAATTCAATTAAAAGGATATAGCGTGGTCGTGGTGGTCATTTGCCTTATGTTATTTTCCACTATTAATGGCATAGCTTCTTCCTTGTAATGAAATAAACCTTCCTTGGTCGCTGTCTTCTTCTCTAACCAGATCGAAGTATAGCTATCTCTGTTTTCCTAAGCAAATTAACAAATTCGACGTCCTTTTTTTTCCGAGAAAGCTGAATTCGACCTTGCCATATCGTGCACCCAAGACAAATTCCTTTAAATGCAAATCCCCATTTTTATTTCTCAGTTTTAGATGATCAAACATTTTTTGAAAAATATAATATTGAAATGTATGTTCTAAAGGTTTTTCATGAAAATTACTGCATCTTCATTTAAAGGAAAAACCCTCGTTTTGAAAAGGCCTTCGAATAACGTTCAAAACAAGGTGTCGCTCAATTCCCCTTCCAATTTAAGAATTTACGGGGTGCCATCATCATGCTCACAGTGTTGAAACTGATTGATTGGATCGAACGGAATGAAACGTGCGCCTAGCTACCAAAATTTGCTTTTTATATTTTTTCTACTTTTTCGCATGAGGTTCAAGATATTCAAATTGGACACTATGTATTTTTACGCGCTCGTCCTGGGAACACCGCGTTATCGTTTCGTCACAATGTCTCTGGAATTTTCGATTTTTGAGCCGAAAATGGTCTTGAACGATTAGGTTGGACTACCTGAAGAAGAATCCGTGGTCAAATTCAATTATGTCTTTCCTTCCGGCCGTATGTGCTCCAACTTCGAAGGAAATGACCAAGGAAATTTTCAGATTAGGTTTAGGGTCCAAATATCTCGGTTAAGTTTGTTAAAAGGTGAAATCAGTCATATAAAGTTTCAGAGTTAGGCCCATTTGAAATTTCGAGGTTACTCCTCGATATCTCATGAAGTTGTAGGCCGCATAGATTAACTGAGTCGCCAGACGATGGCGCCACATGCCGACGCACGCGAGCTACTTCGTACCAATATAGTATAAGCGCGTCACTTAAGGTCGCTCTCATTTTGTCGCTTCTGCGGTTGTCATAGGGAGGAGCCAGTGTATTCAGCCTATCTGATGAGTACACCTCTGGCACTGTGATGAAAGATGAAATAACTTTCCCCAAGAGCGTGCCGTACGTCAGATGGTGCAAACTCTCGAGAACCGCCAAAAGGTAGTAAGGTACTGACTTGATCAGATTAAAACTTTGTATATGGTTTGAGAATACCAACGCGCATCTCATAGCAAAATTTCGTGTTGATCCAGCAGTCAGAAAATTCAAAAAATGTTTATTTCGAAATTTTTCAAATTTTTGTTGAAAAATTTTTTTTCCTGAAATTGTTCATCAGATTCCAACGAAATTTGGCGCAGACCTTAGAGTAAGTATTCAACAACTATGTTCCAAATTTCAATTCGAGCCGATATTCGATTTTGGAAATATAAGGGAAACAATATGTATGCGCCCATTTTCAGGAACCATGTATTCTTCAGGGGTTTTTTCAAAAATTTAGATCACTGCAATCATTGAAAAAGCTAAGCACGAAAAGAACGTTGGGTACAAAGGATTGTGTGCTAAATTAGTATGTTGTTTTTCAAATTCGATAGTAGAAAACCACTCGAAAAAGTCTCAAATTGAACAATACATACTCCTTTTCTTCCAAATCCAATATTCAAATTTTCGACCAAATAAGGTTGGACATAAATTATCCAAATAAAGACTGTCATTTGTCGCTTTGTCTTTGAAACCAAAAAGAACAAGTGAGGTCGTTAATTGCATTACCATTTCTAATTCATAACTAGCACATTCGTGAAATTAAAATACATAAATAAATCAATTACCATTCGAGTGAAGCATTATGATTACATAATGATTACTAATTATTGTGTGTTGGAGACAATTAATCATCATTATAGTTGATTGATTCCAATTTAACAGTTTTTCACCAGTTGAAGCGGACATCCGGAGTGAGGTACGACAGCGTGAAAAAAACTTCCGTGAGACAAAATTTAGGATATAATTTCTTCAACAGTCTTCGAAATTGAAGGAGAGCAGTTATTGTTAACGCCAAAATTTCAACATAACTGCAAGCTTCTTCTGGGGAATGAAATCATTATCATTTCGATCTTATGTTCTTAATTTTCGAATTTTGAGTTGAAACTGCTTTGAAAGACTTTGGAGTTATTGATGAATAATTCAAGGTCAAATTCAATTTGGCTATTGATCGACTCTTACTTCCGAAAAAATTGATCTATAGTGTTAAATTTGTCAGGTTGGGTTGTATATCCCGGTGAAGTGTAGCAATTGAAGAAAGGTTTCGGAGTTATATATTATTTTGACTTCTCAAAAAATCAAAGAATATCTTTCTGCAACGTATATTCACTTTTATAAACTATCCCGAATGGTCATGATTTAGGTCTATCAAGGTTTTCCACCTAAAACTGAAGCTCGTTGGCACTCGTGAAATATCGGCAATGTCAAAATAATTCTCAGCGACGTTGCCAAATGCCAATGCCAATTACTGTTCTCAATCTCAACACATCACGTTTGGAAACTAAAAATGCCGAAGGTGGTTTTGAAGAAGCAAAGACAAAGTAACAGGAAGTGCTATGTAGAATTGAAATCTGCTTTTTCTGATAGTAACCCTGATAATTTGGAATCAATAATTTATCACAAGCTACTCAACATTTTCGAAGTATGTGAGTGAAAACCTAGTGTATCGTTCACATAGATTCCCAAGAACTTTGCAAATTGAGTTAGTTCTTTTAAGGTGACACAGGTTTTGTAGTACTACTACATTTTCATGTATTTCAAGTTGTGCAACAAGGTATTAAAATGTCTTCTATAGACTCAATTCTTGAGAATTTCCAAAAGTAGGGAATTCCATAGGTTTGTCTGTTCGTTTAGAAGTTTTACGGCAGGGTTATTCGAGTACTTTTATTTTTTTTTCGAATGAACTATCACAATAATGGATAGAGTAGTCCGTTACTTTGAAGTAACGGACTACTCTATCCATTATTTTTCAGTAAAATTTTAACACCCGATTCTCGATTTCCGTACAAGAAAATAGCATAACTGAATCTTCCAACCATGTTTATATACGTGAAATATTTCCAGTATTAACAAAGAAAAAAGTTTTTCAACATTCGCCAGGTCTTTGGAATTATTCAATATACATAATATTTTCTCGAATTCATTATTTTCCTAAAGTAAATTCACATTTTGAAAAATACGTAATAACTACGACCTATATGTAGAGAGGACAACGTGGTGTAGTAATCTCATAGCAAAATGACTATAACCTAACATTTTCAAAATATACACGGTGAAATGTGTCAGAATGTCATGGCCAACCGGGATAGATTATAAAAATGAATGGAGTATACCTATATCAAAATTCAATCGTAAGGATAGTATCTCTAGGAAAATAATTTCAAACAAATTTCTCAAATAATATATTTTAGATTTCGCTTCAACAAAATACTGAATTTCAATTCGGTAGCAATATTTTTGGAAATATCAAGATAATGGAATTTCGAAAGGTTAATTTCACCTATTTATGAATTAGAACTTTTTCAACTAGCAGCGAATCATTTCTAAAAATATCGACCCTCTAAGTTGGTTTTCTCGAAACATATTGTGTTTGTGATCTTATACACACGTTATATATATCTTTAGTAGGTCACGTTTCCGGTTTATGTGTGAAGGTCGAATTCGTGAATGGGTAAAATCCGTTCAATGATTCGAAATTTCAGATATTATATACCTGAAAATACTGATAGGGTCGAACTGAAATCTTAAATTCGGTTAAAAACTGACGAATTGAAGGCTCTTACAAAATTTCGGGAATATCATGCGACTGAACGTCGTGAAATCGTTCAGCTTTTTCGCGCATGTTCAAGTTTTTCTAATCGCGAAATTCTGCACATATCTGTTCCTCTACTTTTGTGAACTATCGGAAATAACGACGATACCGAAGAAAAAAACCTCAAATCTGACAAAATTTTTCCATCTACGAAAATGGAAATCTGATCAAACCGAAATTTGGTAAAATGTTGTAGAGTGTTGACTCCAAAGATAGTACAAAATTTCATTGGAATCACATGAGTGTTTTTCGCAAAAAATTTTGCCATTAGTTGTCTGTCAGTACTCTCCAACTACTAACCACCAAGTATCAATCTGATTCCATTAGTAATTCCTCAGATATCGAGGAAATAACCTCAAAAATT